>JASGLE010000031.1:2500-2402500 GCA_030179965.1 Cyperus esculentus
GGTGGTGCCGTTAGTTGGAAGAGTTCCAAGCAAGCAACAACGGCAGATTCAACCACTGAGGCAGAATACATCACAACTTCTGAAGCAGCGAAGGAGGGTGTTTGGACCAAGAAGTTCATAATTGAACTTGGTGTAGTCTCTAGTATCTGAGACCCGATAGATCCCTATTATGACAACAATGGAGCTATCGCTCAAGCCAAGGAACCTAGGGCTCACCGGAAATCCAAACACGTCCTACGACGATATCGTCTAATTAGAGAAATCATAAAACAGGGAGATATAAAAGTTAATAGGGTTGATTCGGCCAACAACTTGGCCGACCCTCTGACAAAACCACTTGCCCAAGCTGGCATGAGATGCACATGGCTTCCATGGGAATCAGACACATGGGAGAATGGATATAGGGGTTACATAGTTGATGTAATTACTTATAGTTCATTAATTCAAGTGCAAATGGGAGATTGTTGGAGTTATGCCCTAGAATTAATAGTTAATTCAAACGTTAATTCATATAATTGATGACTGTTGATCATTTGTTTCTAGAATCTTTTATTGATTAGTTCATTTGGTAGTCAAGGACTTGAATTGTGAAACACTAATTATTAAATTAAGATAAAAGATTCATAAAGTCTCCAACCAAGGTAATTAGCAAGGGATACTAATTATCAGTCGAGGTTGGCGTGATGATTAAATGTTGATCATGTTTCACAGATCAATGGATAGGAGTATCCGTTTAATCTCACGGATGCTTATTGGAGAATAAGACATTAGACATGACCACTGAAATACAATGGATGATGATCCAATGCCAATTGTACGAAAGTACAAATGTATTTCAAATGTATTTAATTCACAATCTGATGAAATTTGGTTTTCTCATATGAGAGAGCATATACGTAAATGATAATCCAACGTTCTTTGTAAAAAGGAACCATACAGATATCATTTCTATATGTAATTGAATATGGAGAAGTTCGTAAACGGAATCACAATTTTGTCTCTTGTAAATATATAATGTAACTAGTTACTTCATTATATTAATACAAGTATAAGATATCAGACGGGCCCCTTGGTAGAATATGATTATTATGCATGCATATGATTAAAGTAGCTAATCATATTAATAATCATTATTCAGGTATTACCAAGTTAACGTAAATTCTCATATTTGGCATTTGAGAATTTATTAAGATATCATATGACAGAAAATTAAATACGTGTAAACAGTTTTACACTACAGTAGGATTACATTAACATGCTTGCTGACATGTACATGTTAATTAAAAGGAATATCATTTGGGTAGTCATAATATGTTTTGCTAGACATCGCTTATGACTTATGAGAATAAGATAATTCTCATTGCCAACATGATGTAAATCCAACCCGGTCACACCCAAACGAGCAATGAAAGAGTAATTCATCTGGTAGAATGAATTACATAAAAGCAACTATAATATGAATACTTGATGACATGTCATATTAAAATGAATAAAAGATATAATTAATTGCATTAGAGAATACAAGTTAATTATTTATTCTAGAAGAAGTGTTACACAATTAATTGTGGATGTTGATGCACAACTTAATTTAGTGACTTAATTATAATTAATTAAATGCATAATTGATTATGCTAGTCAATTAATTAATTACAATATACGGTGTAAATACACTTAGCAATTAATTTATAATTAATGGGCTAATACAATTGGAGCAAGGGAGCCAACCCAAATTGGGCTTGGCCCAATTCGGTGTGGCCTTGTGGGTGCGCACCAATTGGTGTGGCCCATGAGAGTAGATAAGTGCATGAGTGGATGAGGATGAGAAGGAATATCCAAAGGAATATCTATTGGAATAAACTATGGCATATTCCCTTGAAGTATCCAATGTTTGCATGGATCTTTCATGCACCATGCATGGGTGAACCAATAGTTGATTAAATTACCTATTAGTCCCTTGACTAATACATATGATGCTAGGGATAATTTATTAACTTCAATCTATTGGTCATTGGATACCCTTTATATTCTTTTTCTCTCTCCTCTCACATAACACAACTCACTCCACTCTCCCCTTCTCTCCCTCTCCCACCGTCGGCCTCCCCTTAGCCGACCCGAACCATCATTCGGTGGTGGTGGTGAGAGCTCCATGTGTTGGAGGTTTGACAAAATATTTTGCACTATTTTTCTTCTCATCTCAAGCTCAATTGATTTCAAGTGTTGAATTAATTGAGAGTAGGCCGAATCAAGGAGTTGATTGCTAGGCCGAAATTGAGAAGTTGCTTTGACGTTTGACTGGAGCTAGCAAGCCTTTCATTCGTCGCTCTTTCAACTCGGGGTGGATTGCGGGAAATCTTGCCGAGCTAGAAAAGTCTATTACTCAATCCCTCTTACGAAGAATAATCTAGAGATAAATAGGAAGAACTAGGAAATTTTTGTGTTCTAATCTCTTGCCTTGGCCCCGATAAGCCCTTCAAGAAAGGTGGCTCATTGTTGATAGAATTGACTTGAGCTCCTTCTTCAGGTTGCACAGGCTGTGCATGAGGGCATCGAGCATAGACGTGACTGTCATCTCCGCATAATTCACACTGGATGGGCTTGCTCGTGTTCACTGCCTTTACAAACTCCTTTGCTTCAAGAGCCTTCTGCAATGCATCAATTTTAGCGGATAGCAACGTGATCTCATCGACCTCATATCTCCCTCCTGAGCCTCGGCTACTTTCGTGATCCTGACCGCGCGAACGAGTATAGGCTTTTGAACCTCTATAAACGACTTGATCGCAAGCGTACGATCTCGTTGAGTATTTGAGGGTCGAATCCTCAGGGACGGAGTTAACACCAGATTTTACTTTACTCTACCTCTAAACCCTAAGAGAATTTGGATTAAAGAGGGAATTGTTGGGGGGTTTTAACAGGGTTGGTTGACAAACAAGTAAAACAGGACTAAAATAAGTAAATAACTGAAAGACAATTAATTAAAAGGCGTTCTCAGGGTTGGCAGAATCAGATTGGTCTCGGATTGACTGCCTGCGTTCCGCAAGATATCTCTTGCGGACCGCAGGATGTGGTTATTTAGCAGTTATAGAACTGTCTGCGGATCACAAGTGTCCTTGTAACCCTCAGGCGATCCACAACTACTATCTTACACTCTTGGTAACTAACTGCGAACCGCAAGATGACTATTGCGGACCGCAGGTAGAAGAACCGAGAGCAGTTTTGGTTCTGGTTGTGTTTCGACCGATGTCGTCGATTCCTATCAATTCAGTTCTGGTACAATTACAACAATTCTCACTGTTGGTCCTAATAACAGTTCTAAACTGAATCAAAATCCGTAGAATACGATATAAACTACGATCATGTCACTATGGTTCTATGGTCCGGTTTAAGGTTAATCAAACCGCAGTTTCGCCTAACGGGTACTTTCGGATACAATATCAACCAAGGCTGTGCAAGCAATCAAATCTGGTCAAAAGATACTACATTAACCAACTAGGTCTGGCCACAACCTACAGGTTTATCAATCGAATCAAACAGAATGCAAACACGTTAAAAAAAAGCAAATCTCAAGTGATCATGAAAACGACATAAATCCAAACATACAGTCAATCTGTCGACACAATCATCATCATTCAAACCCTAAGAACATATAGATCTACTCACTCATCGCACAAACAGAAAAGCAAAACAAAGAAAAAGAATTCATTGTGTAAAGAAACCGAAGAGGAATGTCGAGGTTGACACGATCGTCGCGTGAGAAGGCGCTCTCGAATCTCCTT
This sequence comes from Cyperus esculentus, assembly GCA_030179965.1. Taxonomy (NCBI): domain Eukaryota; kingdom Viridiplantae; phylum Streptophyta; class Magnoliopsida; order Poales; family Cyperaceae; genus Cyperus; species Cyperus esculentus. Next base: position 6,274 of record JASGLE010000031.1, read on the forward strand.
CGACGGGCGATGAATCGGCCAAAACCTCTTCCTTCTCTGCCTCTGGACACTCTGAACCGAAGGGGTGTGAGAATAAAAATGAGTCAAAAACGTGGATGAAACCGTCCAGGGCGCTGGTCCCTTTAAATAGCAGCCTGGCATAACTCCCTGCGGTCCGCAAGAACGGTGTTGCGGTCCGCAGGACGAAGGGAAATGGCGGTTTTTGCTGCTCTGGAAGTTTCTGGCGCCCTTTGGATGGTTGAACATGCTCTAACCGACGTCTGCTGGCCGCAGGAAGTGACTTGCGGTCAGTAGGAAGCCGAATCCAGTCCTGCCTTGCCATCTAAAGCTCCAAATCGCGTCTAATTGGCTCCAAAAGCCTGATAAACCTGAAATATGGACACAAGTAGACAAGTAACTGGAATCGAGACATATTCTTAACTAAATGCATGGAAACTCGGGATTTTCAAGCCTAAATACTAATGCAAGTCTGGTAAAATATATATATTAATGCATGACATCAAATCCCCCCAAGCTTAGAGCCTTGCTTGTCCTCAAGCAAAACCTAGAACCTAAGAAGCAGACCATACCTAGACCTAAACCTAAATTCCCGAGTCGATCTAAATGCAAGGAAAAACTTTGAGAGAATGTGAAACCAAGAGTGCATGGGCAAGTTTGAATTTTTGAATAGTAAATAATTATGCATGATAATTCCACAAAACATGGGCTAAGGCACAGAAAATCAAGACGAGCGACTCTTGTTCCATGAAACGCAACCTAGATTGCAAGTATGACCATTGTACTTTTTCGGACCCTAGATCTTTCAATTGAACTACAAAGTTGGTATCCCGATTGTGCTAACCCCACAGTGAACAACCTTCTCAACCTTTCTATTTCCATTAACCTTGAATTGCCTTATCAAAAGAAAATTTAATTTATTATTTATTCTATTTTTTTTCTTTTACTGTTTTTCTGTTTTTCCTTTTCTTTTTCTTTTTTTTCTTTTCTTTTTTTTTATCAGACACCCAAAGCCCAAGTCAGTCGGATGACAAAATAAAAGGGGTACACTCGCCCTACCTGACTGCGACCTCGAAGTGTCATTTTTATTTTTAAGACAATCTAGGCTAAAACTTTCACTTCATCAGACCATGTTCACGTGGATACCACAAACCGGAAAATTACCCTTCGTCCTCAATCAGATTTTCGGTTTGCTACTTTTTCCAATTTGATCATACTTTATTCATGGGACTAATCACTACAGAACAAGATTCTCCGACCTTAACACAAATCTCATAAAGTTATCATGCGCAATTTTTCACAATGCAAACTTCAAAAATTCCCATATGCCCTTGAGTTTAACAATTTCACAAAATTTTTCAAAAATGCAGACATGAAAATGAAAAAGAAAACCTAAAACTCAGACGTACTGTCCTCCCTCCCCAAGCTAATCTATGCACTGTCCTCAGTGCATTGACCCATATATGTAAAAATGAATGAGAGAGAAAAAAAAAACAACCTGAGGGACTCATGGTGCGTCGGTGTCGTCTGGAGCGCCAACGGGGTGTCCGCCGGACTGAGCAGCTCGAATGGCAGAAAGCAGCTCATATATCTCAGAAATGCGGCCACGGTCTCGAGTCTGCCCGATCTTCAGTTGGCGGACGATCGCTTGTGTGTCGGCCTGCATGGCGTGAATCTCCTGGACTTGGCTGCAAAGCTGCTTCCACTGGTGCTCTTGAATTTGAAACGGTACCTGCTGAGTAGGCGTGGCATCTCCTGCTGAAGCAGCTCCTGTACCTGCTGTAGCAGCCCTCCTTCTTACTGTAGCAGCTCCTGCACCTGCTGGCAACTTTGTGTCGACGTCCTTCAAGCGAACATCATCTGCTTGCTGTGCGGATTGCTGCTGGGGCGGGGCTGCTAGCGGCTCCTCCAAACGCCATGTAGAACCTCGTGTGAAATCGATCGGCGGATACTGGAGCGGGAGCCTGAAGTCACCGAGCTCTGTCTTCCATTTGTAACTTGTAGGCCTACCACGCTGGGCTGCTTGAGTGGAAAGCCATGACCAAGACGTGAAGGCATCCTTGTCGAGGAGCTTGCCTGGATGACATGCCGTACCACTGAGAACACCTCCGAGCTCACCACGTAGATCCACCTCCAACTTGGAAGCGATGAATGTGACATAGGAGCCTATGTTGACGATACCAGTAGGCTTGCCCGTGGTGAGGATCGAGAGCCAGTATCTAACCATAAGCAGCATCAGATGGGGCCGCTGCAACTGGTCATCTCGGCGGAGCATGGTTGCCATGAGCTGGAACTCGTCATGTCTGGGCCTAAGTGACGATTCCCCACGTGAAAAGATCGAGAGTGCTAGGACACGGCCAATGAAACGGAGGACGGGATGGATGATCGAAGTAACTCGTGGGTCCTGAGGGCCGGTCCGTGGAAGACGCTGTCCGGTGATACGGAACCAAAATGAAGCGCGGAGATCAGCCTGAGAAGCATCTGAGTCGACCCTATCCTCCGGTACGTAACCGAGATAGTCTGTCTGGTGAGGGTCGAAGTGGAACCACTCCGCAAGTGTAACGAGACTCTTCCTGTAAGTGTGACCTTTTAAGCGAAAAGATATCCCTTGAGTCCCGTCTGAGAGATCCTGAAGGGCCAATGATGCGAGGAATTCGAGCGTCGGCTTGATGTATGCAGGATGCTTCGAGGGTATCTCCCAAAACGCGCGAGTGAATCCCACCCGCTCAGTGAGGCGAGTAAACTCGCCAAGGATCCCTATCTTCTCAAGAAACCCAAAATCAATGCGCGGCGTGGAGTTTACGGTCTTGTTTTGAAGGGTTAGGCGATTGTTTCTGATTCGCTTGTCCTCAGGAGTCAAGTCTGGTGCCGGACTAGGAGCAATGTTACGAGGATGATTGACTCCTAGAGCGGCCTGAATCCGCTTCCTCTTCTCCTCTAACTGCTCCTTGCTCGCTGGTTGCTTCATGGTCTGAGTCGTGGCACGGCGCTGCTGCACCAGAATCCTGCTGTCTGGATAGAGCCTGCGGATCGCAGGTAGGTTCCTGCGGACCGTAGTATGTTGGTTTCGGCTTGGCAGGTGTCTAGTGGCTGACAGCGTAGGGGGCAGTTATGATTTTCGCTGATCCAAAGTCGGCTTCTTGTTTCACAAATCAACCAAATTGAAATTTGGAATTGAAAGTAGAGTTGTGAAATTAAACCTCAAAATGTGGAGAAGAAATCGGATTGGAGCGCGATGACACGAAGCGGCTATGGCACGAGATGCGTGGAGGAAAACACCAACGCGATGGGGCAGCGGCGCTGTTGCACGTGCTGCTGCTGGTCCGTGGCCAAGGTGGCTGTGCTTCCAAGAGGAGAAGCGGGGTGCAGCGATGGTGGTTACGGCAGCGTGAGGAGAGGAGGGGAAGATTGGATGAGTTGGTTGCTTAATGGGAGAAGAAGAAGATAGAAGAGAAGGAGTTCTGGTCTGTTTTATAGAGTTTTAGGCGGTTGGAGTCAGCTTCAAAACCGACTTAAACCCCTAAATCGGTAGTTCTAAATTTGCTCCTCGTTCTGCCCAAAAATAGCAACTCCCTGCGGACCGCAGGCACGACCCTGCGGACCGCAGTATGCTATAACTTCCCTGTCCTGCCCGCGCACAGATTTGCTGCTCGTTTAAACTTCCTGCGGACCGCAGTGTCGACTCTGCCGACCGCAGGGTGCTGACAGAACCTCGTTTCTCCATGGTTTCATGCCCCAATGATCGCCGTTCTTTCAAGTTTGCTCCTTAGCACTGTACAAACAAAACTAAGAACACCTAACGCAACATGAGAATGAACTAAAATGCTAAAAGAAATTATGCCAAAGAGAAAGTAGATCTGACAAAAGAAAAGAAAACATAAACCTAAAACCTTGGGTTGCCTCCCAAGAAGCGCTTGTTTTAGGTCGCGAGCTTGACCATACTAGCATCTAAATCTCTGCTGGTGGTGGGTGGGACAGATGCAAGGCGAGGCGATCCTCCTTGTACTGGTCAGCCACGTACACCTTGAGACGCTGACCATTCACCTTGAAAGCGACGCCGTCCTTGCTTGCAATGTCCACCGCTCCAAATGGGTAGACCTTCTTGACCTCGAAAGGGCCGGACCACCATGACTTGAGCTTGCCCGGGAAGAGACGCAGACGCGAGTTGAAGAGAAGGACAAGGTCGCCCTCCTTGAAGTCGCGTCGCATGATCGGGTTGTCATGCACCCTCCTGGTGCGCTCCTTGTAAATCCGGGCATTGTCGTAGGCGTGGAGCCGAATCTCTTCTAACTCATGCAAGTCGAGGATGCGCTTCTCACCTGCTGCTTGCAGGTCGAGGTTGAGGATGCGCGTGGCCCAATACGCCTTGTGCTCGAGTTCGACTGGCAGATGGCATGGCTTGCCATAGATCAACTTAAATGGGCTCATGCCGATCGGAGTCTTGAAGGCCGTGCGGTAGCCCCAGAGCGCGCCATTGAGCTTGAAAGCCCAATCATTCCTCGATCTCGCCACGGTTTTCTCCAGAATGGCCTTGATCTCCCTGTTGGAAACCTCTGCTTGCCCGTTGGTCTGAGGGTGGTAAGCGGTTGATACTTTGTGGTGCACACCATGTCTGCTCAGGAGTAACTCAAACTGACGGTTGATGAAGTGCTTGCCTCCATCACTGATCACGGCACGAGGAATGCCAAAACGAAGGAAGATCACATCATTGAAGAGGCGCTTGACGGAATTAGCATCCGCCTTGGCGCAAGCTAGCGCCTCCACCCATTTGGACACGTAGTCCACTGCCACCAAAATATACTCATACCCCTTCGAAGAAGGGAACGGTCCCATAAAATCGATGCCCCAAACGTCAAAGATCTCGACTTCTTGAATGGGCTGCTGGGGCATATCACTCCTCCGCGAGATGTTGCTGGTCCTCTGGCACTGATCGCATGACTGCACAAGAGCATGTGCGTCTTTGAAGATGGTTGGCCAATAGAAACCTGCTTGAAAAATCTTGGCAGCGGTCTTAGATGAGGAGGCATGGCCTCCGTAAGCAGAAGAATGACAATGAGAAAGTATAGAATGTACCTCCTCATACGGCACGCAACGCCGGTAAATATCGTCGATACCTACCTTGAAGAGAAAGGGCTCCTCCCAATAGTAGTACTTGACATCAGCCCTGAATTTCTTCTTCTGCTGGAAGGTCATGTCAGCAGGAAGAACACCCGCGGCAAGAAAGTTGACGAAGTCTGCGTACCATGGCAGCTCGGATGAGCGTCCTGCGGACCGTAAGGGATGTCCCTGCGGACCGCAGGATGCTGCCAGGATGCTGTTCTGCGTGGGCTGGGGGCAGCTGTACGAGCGTGAGCCAAGGGAATAGAGCTGCTCCCCCGGGATCGAATCATCGATCGGAATGATGTTCCGCTCCTCTCCCTTCCAATGCAGGCGGGACAAATGGTCTGCTACAGAGTTCTCGGATCCTTTCTTGTCTCAGATCTCGACATCAAACTCTTGCAGGAGCAGAATCCAGCGGAGGAGACGGGGCTTGGCATCTTTCTTGTTGAGCAAATACCGGATCGCTGCATGGTCAGTGTAGATAATGATCCGAGAGCCGACCAGGTAAGAGCGGAACTTCTCCAACGCGTACACCACGACTAGTAGCTCTTTCTCTGTCGTGGTATAGTTGATCTGCGCGGAGTCAAGGACCTTGCTTGCATAACAGATGGCCACGGGTTTCTTGTCCTTCCGCTGTCCGAGAACCGCCCCCACGGCATAGTCACTGGCATCGCACATGATCTCGAAAGTCTGAGACCAGTCGGGGGGCTGCAGGATCAGTGCTGAGATGAGGGCCTCCTTCAACCTGTTAAAAGACTGAACACACTCATCAGTAAAATTGAAATCAGAGTCTTTTACTAGCAGGTTGGTCAGCGGCTTGGTGATCTGGGCGAAGTCCTTGATGAATCTGCGGTAGAAACCACAGTGACCGAGGAAACTGCGCACGTCCTTGACGGTGGTAGGCATGCACATCTGCTCGATCACCTCGATCTTCGCCTTGTCAACCTCGATGCCCCTGCTCGTGACGCGGTGACCAAGCACAATGCCCTCTTGCACCATGAAATGGCACTTCTCCCAGTTGAGGACCAAGTTGGTCTCCTCGCACCTCTGCAAGATCTTACACAAATTCGCTAAGCACTCATCAAATGAAGTGCCTACCACAAAAAAGTCATCCATGAAAATCTCGACCTCTTTCTCAATGTAAGGAGAGAAAATGGCCATCATCGCCCGCTGGGATGTAGCAGGCGCATTGCACAAGCCGAACGGCATCCGCCGGTAGGCGAAGGTACCGTAGGGACATGTGAATGTCGTCTTCTCCATGTCCTGGGGGAGGATGGGTACCTGAAAGAAGCCGGAGTACCCGTCAAGGTAGCAGAAGTGAGAGTGTTTGGCGAGGCGCTCCAACATCTGGTCCACGAATGCCAACGGGAAGTGGTCCTTGCGCGTGGCCGCATTCAGCTTGCGGTAGTCTATGCACATCCGCCACCCGGTCGTGGGGCGCATCTGGACCTTCTCGCCCTTGTCGTTCTCAACGACAGTGTAGCCACCCTTTTTCGGAACCACATGCACCGGGCTCACCCACTTGCTGTCTGGAATCGGATAAATGATGTTAGCATCAAGCAGTTTAAGGATCTCCTTTTTCACTACCTCTTGCAGGACTGGGTTGAGCCTCCGCTGGTGTTGCACGGAAGGCCTGTGGTCCTCCTCGAGGTGGATCCGGTGAGCACAGATGGACGGGTTGAGTCCCTTGATGTCCTTGATTGAGTACCCGAGGGCAGCCTTTTGAATGCGCAACTTCTCCAAAAGTTTGGAAGTCTCATCAAAGCTCAATTGAGCGCCAACGATGACAGGAGAAGTCTTCTCAGAATCCAGGAACTCATACCTGAGGTTGTCGGGCAGTGGTTTCAGGTCTACCTTGCTCGGAGCGTCGAGCGGTGGTGCCTTGTCAGTTCTGCCCTCGGATGCTTCCTCCTGCGGACCGCAGCAGTCGTCCAGCGGACCGCAGGATGCTGAAAATACTGGCTGGAGCAGGGGGCCGTCTGGGTACCCGCTGTCTTCATTGCTGAGTGCGGCTCCGCAAGAGATTTCTTGCGGCTCGCAGAGAATGGTATCTGATACGTCTTCATCGCTGGTCAGATCGGGCGTCTGCTCCAGCAGGTCTTCTTGAACTTCCTGAACCAACAGATCAATCACATCCACCCGGTTGCAGTCCTCGTAGAAGTCGGGGTACTTCATGGCTTTGGCCACTTGAAACTGCACCTTCTCGCCCCCGACGTTCATCGTGAGCGTGCCCTCATACGTGTCGAAGACTGTCCAGGCTGTCCGGAGAAACGGTCGGCCTAGGATGATCGGCACATCCTTGTCCTCCTTCATATCCATAACAACGAAGTCTCCGGGCACGAAAAACTTGCCGACTTGAACCGGCACATCCTCAACAATACCTAGCGGCAAGCGGACGGAGGTGTCTGCTAGCTGCAGGGTCATGCGCGTGGGCTTCAACTCACCAACCCCGATCCTCTGGAAGACGGCGTGTGGCATGAAGCTTACGCTGGCTCCTAAGTCACACAGCGCCTTATTAATGTCCGCCTTGCCGATCTTGCATGGGATGGTGAACTTCCCGGGATCTCCGCGCTGCATTCAAGATTCAGTTGCACGCTCTTACAGTCCTTTAAGCCCCGCTTGTTGGACAGAATGTCCTTCAAGAATTTTGCGTAAGTCGGCATCTGAGTCAGCGCGTCGGTGAATGGGATAGAGATCGTCAGCTGCTTGAGGACGTCCATGAATTTGGAGAACTGCTCGTCTAACCAGTGGTTGGCGAGCCTTTGCGGGAATGGTACCCGCGGTCGGTAGACCTGTTGCTCTGCTGGCGCCTTCCCCTTGTCGCTGTTCGGCTTGGACTGCCCGACGGGTTCGGAGATTGGCGCAGTCTGTCCGTCTGCCACCGCGTCCTGCGGACCGCGAGCCATGTCGTGCGGAACGCAGAGAGGCGGCTGGGAAGTTGCCTAGTCTGATTGGGCGCCCGGCTTAGTGTCCAGCGGACCGCCAGACCGATCCTGCGGACCGCAGGATGTGGCGCCTGATGTATTGTCTGCTGCCGGCGGGTCTGATTTGGCACTCGCGGGTTTGATCACCGCCGGATCCTCGTCCTCTGGCATGGGAGGGCCAGAATACTGTGTCCCACTCCTCAGAGTGTGGATCGCCTTCACCTCGCCATTCGGGTTCGTCGGCTAGCTCGGCAACTTGGTGCCCGAACTCGATGGCGCGGCTACGTCTCCTCCTGCGATACTGGCAAACTTCTCGTTGAGGGCTTGCATCTGCTCGAATATCATCTGGTTCATCTTGTTCTGCTCAGTCATGAAGTTGTTCACAACGGCAGGCTTGAGCTCTTGATGCGGAGGTACATACGGCGGGCGGAAGGCATTCTGCTGGGCAGGTCTGTTCTGGTTCTGAAAATGGGAGTTGCTGAAGAAGTTGCGGTTCCCACCTGCTTGCCCCTGATTCTGGAATCGCTGAGGAGGGTTGTAGTTGTTGGTCCCGAAGTTGGGACGGTCTCTCCAGCTTTGCCAGTCTGTTTGGTTGGCATACCCCTGCGCGAATGGAGCATTGTTGAGAGAGTTGACCTGCTCCTCCTCCTCCTCGGGCTGCCGTAGCGGACAACTCTCATAGACATGAGAGTCCTCACCGCAGAGTATGCAGGGCTGAGCCTGCACAGCCGTCGAGGTTGCCTTCTGCTGGTCCAGCTGCTTGTCCATCCGCAGCTGCAGTGCCTCTAGCTTGGCTTGGACGAGGGCGAGCTGATCGACTTCGTAGCGCCCTTTCGTGCCCTTGGTGGACTCGCGGCTCGACCACTGCTGCTGCTTGGCGAGCTTGTCAAAGATGTCCAGGATGTCTTGCGCCTCTAGGTCAACGATGGACCCACCTGCGCATGCGTCAACCATGACGCGGTTCTGCTGAGTCAGTCCATCATAGAAGGCATCTGCTAGCATCATGTTGGAGAAGTTGTGGTGGGGGCAAGACAAGCAGAGGTGGTTAAACCGATCCCATGCATCTCCCAGCGACTCGTCATATCCCTGCTTGAATGTGGCAATCTGAGACCTAACCTTGGCAGTTCTCCTAATTGGGAAGAATTTCTTGAGAAACTGAGATGAAAGTTCGGCCCAGGTACCAATTGAGCCTTTTGGGAGAGAGTTGAACCAGAATTTAGCCTTGTCCCGAAGAGAGAAATGGAACAAAGCAAGGCGAACGTAGTCGGGGTTCGCGTCTGCATTCTTCACGGCCCGGCAACACCCAAGGAAGTTATCCAAGTGATCGTGCGGGTTTTCGTTCTCCAAGCCGTGGAAGCAGTTCTGCTGGATTAGGCTCACGGCTCCAGTTCCGAGACTCGGAGGACCTCCTGGCACATCTGGAAGTATGATGGGCCCTTGTGCGTCAGCAACCCGTGGGCTGTGGAATTCCTTGAAGGTCCGCGGCTCGAGGGCTTCTCTTGCGACTTGCTGCCTCAGCTGTCGGACTTCCTCTTGCAGCAGTTGCCGAGCTTCTTCGGCTAGCCGCCGTAGTTCGTCGAGCTCCTCAGCCCGAATCCGGAGCTGCTCGCGCTCCGCGTCGTCTGCCATGTCAGACGACGAGTCTGAATCAGAGAGGACGGCGCTAATCCCCGCTCGCGGAGATCAGAATATCGGACTCCGGGGTCCGCTCCTCAAAAAGTAGTCGCCAACAGGAGGAGGGAATCCGTCCAGCGTCGTTCTCCTGAAACAGATAAAGAGAGAAAAGAAGAAGAGAGGTTAGAACTTAGAACTAAAGAAAAGCAAAATCTAGGGTTAATATCGCCGTCCCCGGCAACGGCGCCAAAAAGCTTGACCGTGCGAACGGGTATAGGCTTTTGAACCTCTATAAACGACTTGATCGCAAGCGTACGATCTCGTTGAGTATTTGAGGGTCGAATCCTCAGGGACGGAGTTAACACCAGATTTTACTTTACTCTACCTCTAAACCCTAAGAGAATTTGGATTAAAGAGGGAATTGTTGGGGGGTTTTAACAGGGTTGGTTGACAAACAAGTAAAACAGGACTAAAATAAGTAAATAACTGAAAGACAATTAATTAAAAGGCGTTCTCAGGGTTGGCAGAATCAGATTGGTCTCGGATTGACTGCCTGCGTTCCGCAAGATATCTCTTGCGGACCGCAGGATGTGGTTATTTAGCAGTTATAGAACTGTCTGCGAATCACAAGTGTCCTTGTAACCCTCAGGCGATCCGCAACTACTATCTTACACTCTTGGTAACTAACTGCGAACCGCAAGATGACTCTTGCGGACCGCAGGTAGAAGAACCAAGAGCAGTTTTGGTTCTGGTTGTGTTTCGACCGATGTCGTCGATTCCTATCAATTCAGTTCTGGTACAATTACAACAATTCTCACTGTTGGTCCTAATAACAGTTCTAAACTGAATCAAAATCCGTAGAATACGATATAAACTACGATCATGTCACTATGGTTCTATGGTCCGGTTTAAGGTTAATCAAACCGCAGTTTCGCCTAACGGGTACTTTCGGATACAATATCAACCAAGGCTGTGCAAGCAATCAAATCTGGTCAAAAGATACTACATTAACCAACTAGGTCTGGCCACAACCTACAGGTTTATCAATCGAATCAAACAGAATGCAAACACGTTAAAAAAAAAGCAAATCTCAAGTGATCATGAAAATGACATAAATCCAAACATACAGTCAATCTGTCGACACAATCATCATCATTCAAACCCTAAGAACATATAGATCTACTCACTCATCGCACAAACAGAAAAGCAAAACAAAGAAAAAGAATTCATTGTGTAAAGAAACCGAAGAGGAATGTCGGGGTTGACACGATCGTCGCGTGAGAAGGCGTTCTCTCAAATCTCCTTCGACGGGCGATGAATCGGCCAAAACCTCTTCCTTCTCTGCCTCTGGACACTCTGAACCGAAGGGGTGTGAGAATGAAAATGAGTCAAAAACGTGGATGAAACCGTCCAGGGCGCTGGTCCCTTTAAATAGCAGCCTGGCATAACTCCCTGCGGTCCGCAAGAACGGTGTTGCGGTCCGCAGGACGAAGGGAAATGGCGGTTTTTGCTGCTCTGGAAGTTTCTGGCGCCCTTTGGATGGTTGAACATGCTCTAACCGACGTCTGCTGGCCGCAGGAAGTGACTTGCGGTCAGTAGGAAGCCGAATCCAGTCCTGCCTTGCCATCTAAAGCTCCAAATCGCGTCTAATTGGCTCCAAAAGCCTGATAAACCTGAAATATGGACACAAGTAGACAAGTAACTGGAATCGAGACATATTCTTAACTAAATGCATGCAAACTCGGGATTTTCAGGCCTAAATACTAATGCAAGTCTGGTAAAATATATATATGAATGCATGACATCAGATCCGACCATTGTTGTTGAGCCGAGGGTGAGGCAAATAGTTGCAACGCGTCATGAGGGTCCATCTCCATGAAGTTTCCTCCTGAGGTGGCATAAACTAGTCCGCGCGAGTTGTAGTTCAGCCCATTGTAAAAGATTCGACTATCATCCAGCTCGGTGTATTGTGGTGTGGACAAGAGCTGAGAAGCTCTCTAAATCTTTCCCATGCCTCCATCAGTGACTCACTTGGTCCTTGTTTGAAAGAAGTAATCTGGGACCGGATCTTAGTTGTTTTCCGATGAGGGAAGAACTTATTCAGAAATAGCTCAGACAACTCGATCCAACTTGCCACTGAGTTCCTCGGGAATGCATTGAACCATCTTTTTGCCTTGTCCCGCAATGTGAATGGAAACAGGACTAAGCGGATGTAGTCAGCTGATGCTCCTTGATCTCAGATTGATTGGCACATTCACACAAAAGTCCTGAGATGATCGTGTGGATCTTCGTGCTCCATGCCATGATACAAGTTCTGTTGAACAATGTCGAAAATGGTGGGACTGAAACTTGGTGAATCTCCTGTGAGAGTGGGGAGAATGATAGCATCCCGATGTAGTCTGCTCTCGGCACTGCAAAATCTTTCAAAATACGCGGCACAAAATTATCTCCTCCATTTCGGTTGTGGTTGTCATTTCCTCCATTAGTAGCTGCTGCTGCGGCTACTGCTACCTCTCTTCTCTGCCTCAGCTCCTCTTCCATCCTCCTCTGCTCTGCTAGCTGTTCTAGTTCATTTTGCCTTTTGAGGAGTTGCACTTGGTCCAAGTAAGATGTAATCGGTCTGAGTGAGGTGAGGTTTGCTGAGGAATGGACTGATCTACTGCTTCTACTTCAAGGCGTGCGGTCTGTGTACAAGGCCCTCGGACCGATTGAGAGAGATCTTGAACTGAGGTCTCGGTTGTTACCGGATTTTTAAGGTGATTGATTTTGACTCGGCTCCTCAAGTTGTACTACTTCCTCTCTGTTGGAGCCTTTTTCCAGTTTGAATCCTGAAACAACAAAAAAAGTAAACGAAAACAAGAAAAATTAAAAGAGATAAAAAGCCTAGAAAATAAAATAAGAAAAATCCCATTTAGCGCTACTGTCCCCGGCAATGGCGCCAAAAAGCTTGTCATCCCAAAAGAGGGTCGCTTTTAAATTTATAACCTAGGGTAACCACTGTCAACCCACAAGCGCACGACTTAATTGTAGTACATCTAGGGTCGAACACAAGGACGGATTGGTAAACGAGAATCTACCTACTTTACTAATTAGACTAGTGGTTGTTTTGGTTGTTTTTGCAATTTGAACTTAAAAGATAAATAACTGAAAGTAATGAGGTTGGACAACAAGATTGGGAAGCATTCTTAGGGTTTTAGATTCGGTTCTTCACTTAGTTCATACAATGCATCTTACGTCTTCTCACAACTGGCTTACACTTTCATGCACAGCCTATGCAAAGTACGAAAATATGGTACTACGGACTTCCTAGTTTAAACCGTTTGGTATTGATAGATTCTTGCTAAAGGGACGGTTACCGTCACTAACTACCCAACAAGACGCTGCACAATTCAAGGTTCGTTAGAAGGCGTTTTCACGCTATCCTAACTCGCAAAGTTCTAGTGTTGGTTTTTTAAAGGATGATATGACATTTCCATTTGGACAAGTCAAAGTTCTCTTACGAGCTACTTGGGTTTAACAACTCCTTTCGATCAAGTCAATTCCCTACCTTAGGTACACCGGACTCGAGTTAAATCTAAGCATATCACAAGGGACATATCACGTAGAAACCAAACCGATGAGTAAAAAGTCACAGAGTACCAAAAACTAAGTTTAGAATGTCATCATTATCTAAGAACTAAGAAGCTTAGCCGGACATGGCTAAGACACAAACAAAAGACAGTTGGAATTGTATAAAAAACATAGTATCAATGATAAAACACATCAACAACAATCAAAGATAAAAGATAAAAATGGAGTTATCGATGGAGTCGTCGTCTCGGCCTCCGACTCCACTTCTCGGATGTCTCCTCTCAAAGCACCGTCCCCAGCTGTCAAGTCTTACAAACCCTACCAAGATCTAGCCTCCCCTCAACATAGCACGCTCCCCTGCTTAAATAGGGCGGCCGCTGTGTCGAATTTCCAAATCAGCGCCATGGAAATCGATTCCCAGAAACTTGCCGAAATAGACTGTACTCGGCCGAGTAGAGATGCAATCGGACTGAGTGCAGTCCAAACTTGAGACTTAATATGTGCACTCAAACTAAGTGTAGTGTGATCGATCCAAGTGTGGGTCTTCTCGCCTTCAACTGGGCACTCAGGCTGAGCCAATCCTCTGCCGACCCGAGTGGTGTCTTCAAGTTGGCACTCGGGCCGAGCCAATCCTCTGTCGATCCGAGTGCAAGTGCTCCTAAGCTCCAAATTATGCTCCAAAACTAGGTAAATTGTATGCAATGCATACACATGATTTTTGGTCATTTTGGAGGTTCAAAACTAGGTAAATTGTATGCATGTTTTGGAGACATCAGTAGCCAATGAAGAGTTCGTTGGGAAGAAGCTTGGTGAAAAGGGGATTGCAGAATAGACCGATCAAAAGCACAATAACCATTGTCAACACGAAATTTACACCAAAGTAGATCACATTACGTTATCTCCATCTAAGTTAAGGAGGTGGAAAGAGACCCAAACTGATATGATGGAGGTGGAAGGAGGCACCACCGCTCTAAAGGAGAAGAGGTCGATCGCCGGTTTGCACTGTCGGAGTTGACGGAGTGGCGATTCGAATTGTGCCGCTGGAGGGAGGTGTTGTTGATAGTTCTGTACAGGTCAGAATCGACGGGAGAAATTGGGAGAGAGTTTTGGAAAGATAGGGATTAACATGCTAATTAAAAAGAGCACATGGGTAAAAGGGCGGGAGAGCATTTGAGGGGATGATTGTCAGGGATATTAAAGATTTTCACTAAAAAGAAAAGCGGTGTATTGAAAGAGTGACTTGGCATCTTAAGATGGCTGCTTTTTCAAGCATTGTTTTATACAGTGTTTTAAAAATCAGAGAATTCGTCCGACTAATCGGACGATTATATGGAGACGGAAGCTAAACCGTTCCGAATAAACTATACGAAAGATTATTTGTCGGACTAACAAAATCAAATCATAATTAATCCATTGCTCTAGTGGTTCATTACACATAGGCGTGTCACATATCCTTCTTGTATAATATCATTTAATTTTCGGTGTACCCATCAAAACTTACTTAATTGCCAATACCCTCATTAAACAACTCTAATATCCTATTTCCCCATAAAATTTTAACTTTATTTTTATTATCCCCTTCATTTATAATTTTATTTATAAAACTGAATATTTAATTCATATAAAATTTCTATGACCATTATACCCCTCTTCTAAAATGGAGATGTCCTTTAATTTCTTAACATGAGTTATAATGGAGATGTCATGTCACCATCTACTCCTTTCCAAAAACCCGCTGGTTCTATCCAGCTCCCAATCCCAACTCCTATTCCATCAAGCCAAACACAAACTCAAAACCAGAATTAGGACCAGAATCAAGAACCAACCTCTGCAAATCTCACAAGAAGCTCAGTAATCTATCCAGGCAAGGTTGAAGAAGAGAACTACAACGGATTCGACCGACTAGGTAACATCGAGTCTGACAAGGCGGTTCGGTATTGGTGTGGGGTTGGCATGGGTGGATTTTCTGGCATTTAGGTTGTTTCAGAGCAGATTATAACTCGTTTGGAGGTCTCACAGCAATAGGCTAACATCCTAATACCAGTTGAATTATAATACTGGGTTGATCAAATTTCTACTAAAAGCTTGCAAATTACTTATTTACTTGCGACAAGAGTAAGGAACGGACATGATTGCAATGCCAGTACCAAATTTACAATTTGTAATTTTGTAGTGTAACAAATGATTGAATGATGTCTCTATATATCCTATTACTGTGCTTATTTTGACAAATATTTGCGGGTTGCTTGCAAAAATAAGTTTTATTTTTCTATCCTTGATTGAAGCTTGATTTAAGTGGCTATCTGGTGAAGCATTGAAAGAGGTAGCACTCTATGGTTGCCCCTCTCTCGAAAGGAAAACTATCATGGCAGCAAAGTTTTTTTTTTTTTTTTTTTTTTGATTCAAGAAAATAATTTATGTCTGTAAATTATTAAACCAATGTACATTGGTCTCTGCAACTATATTGGCTTTACATCCATTGTCAATACAGAACATCTGAATTCTAGGAGATTAATTTAGTTCGATCGGCAGGTTAACAAATTAAAGGACATCTCTATTTTAGAATAGGGGTATAATGGTCATAGAAACTTTATATGAATTAAAAATCTAGTTTTATGAATGAACTATAAATAAAAAGGAGATAATAAAAATAAAGTTGATATTTTATGGGGAAATAGGATATTAGAGTGGTTTAATGGGGATATTGGTAATTAAGCAAGTTTTGATGGGTATACCAAAAATTAAGTCTTTTCTTATATATAATCTCTCAATCTTGCATTCGTGAAATTCGTCACATATCCAACTTTTTCTTTCCTTTATTTTCCGTAACAATAAAAAATAGTTTATTTCAACAAAAATTATAGTCATGATAAATATATTCCATATGTAATCATTGTATTGACTTATATCACAAAAAATATTAAGATTTAAGCATAAATTAATACAAATGCAAAATTGTCTGCAAAAATCTGATTAATCGGCCGTATAATGATTAATCGCTTGGCGGTACCCTATCCGTCCGATAAGCGTATAACGTATTTTAAAACACTGGTTTTATAGCAACAGTGATTTGTGCTCTTCGTAATATTGAAAGAATTGTGTGCCTTTATAAAAATTCCCTTTTTTTCTTAAAGAGCGACCTGTGAACTTAAATACATTTTAAGGATTGATTGAAAACGTGCTAATATACTATTAGAGTGTAACATCGTTTCTCAAGTAACTTTTGCGAATTACTCACTGTTTTTTTATTAGTTTGTGTTTTCGGATTTGAGATATTATCTGATCAATTGAACTAATTTTCACATTTTTTTATTTGCTTCTAGAACTGAGATCACCTAACAACTCCAAACATTGAATAATACGACCAACAAACTACTATTTATTTCCTAAAACAAATACACTGGAGAAATTGTTGTTTCAATAGCCATCAACGAGATGTCAGCATGTGCATCCACACACCAATCAACCTACAAACTTTGACCACAACAAAGCTTTGCTGAAGACACATGCGTTCTAGATGCACATGCATACAATAAGGCAATGTGATATTCAAACTCTTCTACCTTAATTCATTTTCTCCATGAAATTCCCAAAACCTTGGCCATAAAGCTATAACGGTCAGCTGCCTCATCAATCTGCAACATATATACAGACATTTCACAAACATGTCATAATCTTATAAAATTTGGTCTTGTTACAACTAATGCGCACCAATAAATTTCAAAATTTATAGCCACGTTTATGTGAATGAAATACAAATGACTGTGGAAGCACAATGTAAATTGGATATCAAGAGTGCTCACAACCAGCATAGATACATCTGTACATGAAATATTTATTTCACTACTATACAAATCATCTAACCCTGGAGATTAATATCCCCTGCTGTACTGCAATTGTAAGTTGCAGTTTATCACGTGAATCGTTGGATTGTCTCGAGATTCATGCCAGCTCAGTTCCCGAGACAATCCAACGGCTTACGTTATGAACTGCAAAATGCAGCAAGTCGAGGATAAGCACTCCTAAACCTGGTAACTTGTTAACATGAACTTGCTTGGTAATATGTACCTACACCTAATTTGCAAGCAATCAAACAGTTTAGCAACGATCTATCTGCAGTTCTGCACACAAGAAAATATTGTCCTCGGTACCAATTGCTTGTAACTATTTTGCATGATCGGAACTCTTCAGTTCCTTTATTACGTGCACAAAAACAAAGTTCCGAGTTTATCATATAGCTAGGGCAAGGTATAAAAACCATAATTATTTTTTTTTTCTTCCTTTCTTTTTTTTTTTTTCGTGAAGTGCTGAAATCGCTGTCATTTTATCATCTGTAGACGGCGAAGTGCTTTAAACAAAGAGCAAATAAATGCTCAAAGAACAAGTGCAAAACCAACATACCAGCTTCTGTGTTGGGCGCCCAGAACCATGTCCTGCTTTCCTGTCAATGCGAGCAATAATTGGGTTCTTCTGTGGACTATCTTCAACACTTGTACAAAGCACATATTGCATTGTCTGCAAATAAACAACAGCAGCAGAAAAAGTTACAGTTAACTAATAATTATATTTCAAATTAAATCAGCTCAAAAGGGCCATTTGAAGCCGATTATCAACAGACAATATAGTCTTTCTCCTCCCACCCCTCACACCCACACTTTGTTATTGTTATTCAGCAGAGGGATCTGCCTCTCAGTTTGCTCTCTACTGGTTGAAACACAAGGAAATTGATATCTTAATTGAATCGAAATTTCAACATAAGCTGGTGATTTCATTTATATTTTTTATTTATTCCAGCTTTCTACAAAATTGTTTGGGTGGTTCCCCTTTTATCTCTTATTTTTTAGATTGTTAGTTAGTTTACTGCATTAACCCCACCAATAAGCAACACATGAGGTAGTTTGCCTCAGCATCACCCTCACTTTTTGCAATGAAGTTATCCATCACAAGTTCAGAGATGTCACTAATACTAGGTGTGAAGAACATGTAACCACAAAATGGCACAAATCCAACACAGCTTAATACATTTTGATAAAACATATGTACTTACAGCAAGCAACTTCAAGGAGTGAAGAGGTACAACACGGTCATCATGGTCAGCCGTTAGCAGCATAGTTGATGGATACTGGCTATGCATGTCTCTGGTCTTCTCCCATGGCCTTCTTACATTATGTAGGGGTGAGTATCTGCAAATGAACAATTATTCATCCAAATACATGATCTAATGTCAAAATTCCATTGTTTCTAATTTCACAATGGGCTCTGATATTTGAACAAGAAACATGAAAACCAAAGCATGTTTGGTCATACTTAATAAGCCAGTTAAACTCCTCTGCATTGTCAGAGCAGCCATAATCTGTGGTCCAGGCATGGCCAATAGTGAATTTATGAAACCGAAGCATGTCCATCACGCCAACATGAGCTAGAGCACATCCAAAGAGATCAGGTCTCTATAGAAAAAAAGAGAACATATTTAATTTAACTCGTCATTTAAATTTTTACCAAGGAAAATTGTGAAGATTTATGGCCAATCAATAGTTCTACAGAGATGCATATCAAAAGCTATTACCTGATTTACACAGGCAGCAACAAGAAGCCCACCATTACTCCCACCTTCAATACATAGGCGTTCACTGCTTGTATAGCCAGTTGAAATGAGATACTCAGCAGAGGAAATAAAATCATCAAAACAATTCTGCTTGTTAGCAAGGGACCCTGCTTTATGCCACTCTTCACCATATTCACCACCACCTCGGATATTTGCAATGCAAAACACAACGCCTAGGCTTTTGGTTAGTACAATACGGCTTATACTAAAGTAAGGGGTAATACTTATATTGAAGCCACCATAGCCATATAACAGGGTTGGATGTGAGCCATCAAGTGCAATGTTCTTTTTAGAGATAATGAATATAGGAATCTTTGTCCCATCCTTACTAGACACAAAAACCTGAAAAATATAAATACCAGTTCAGCAAAACAAAGAAAATAGTCTGATAATTATAATATGTCAAATGCAAGTTAGATGCCCAAATAGGCTTTTGAAAAAGCTGAAAACATGGTACATCAAAAAATTGATTGCTAAAGAAAATAATCTTTGCACTTATCTTGTATCTATATGCAAACGACTAAATAAAGGGGCTGAAATACAACTAATAATCAATGGAGAAAAAGCTGAATAGAAGACAAGGAACATATTAATTTGTCAACTAGGAAGTATATAAATTTTAGAGCAATACCTGCTTGACTTCAAAACCACTACGGTCAAACCCTGAAATAGATACTTCTCGAAATATACTCATTTCAGGGGTCCCAGATGACATATCACACTTGTAGATTATTCCAGGAGTCAAAAAGCTTGTAAATCCAATAAAAAATTGACTGTCTTTCCTTCTGCAGGAAAGACCAGAAACACTTCCAATATCTAAAGGCAAATCACACAACAAGTTTCCTGTGTTGAGATCCCTGAGTTGTAAAATGTGCTTAACATCTGACATATAACAGGTTAGCAGCTGGTTTTTATTAACTGGATATGCATATTCCAGAACATTCTTTTCATCTTCTGGCAGGACATCTTCCCATGAATCGGGATTGTTAAGGTCAACCCGTACTAACTTCTTTTTGGGGGCATTTTTGTTGGTGAGGAAAGTGATCAAGCTACCATCATTAGCAACTTCATAATAAGAGGCATCGAAGTTGTCAATAAATTTAATGAAAGGGAGTAAATTGCCAGTGCCCTTAAAGCCTTCAAGCCTATTAGGGAGCGAAGATAGGTCACAGTAGTATAATTTGTTGACAGGATCGCATCCTTCAGTTATATCCAAGAAAACATACTGTACAAAAAAAATGAATAAATAGATAGATAAGTTGCAGTGCTTCTCATGACAATAAACCTAGATAACAAGGTTTATCTCTGGGACGATCTAAACTAAATTAATGTCACATAAATGTTACTTCAAAACAAACCTTTCCGTCATCTGTAATAGATGCACTAAAAATATACTTTGGATTTTCAGGGTCCTTCCAGCATAAAATATCTTGTGATTGGTCAGTGCCTAAGAAATGGTAGTACAACTCATGATAGAGATTAATATTTGTCTCCGTCCCGGCATCCAATTCAGCTCCTTCCCTATGAAACAACTATCAAGTTAAAGTTTCATATAGTTAAAATCAATAACTTTTCAATAAAATTATAGTATAACATCCCCTACTACTTCAAAATATAAAATAAAAACTCAATAACTTTATAAAAATGGTGACAACAAAAACAATTTGCATACTTCGGAGCAGGGTATCGACCATAGAAAAACCCCTTGTTATCATGCGTCCAACTAATTGCAGAGAACTTTACCTGAATCATAAAGGAAGGAATTAAATCTGGTCCACAATATAACTGAAACTGCAACTGGAACAAACATTGTCGGTGACTTACCCATGATATGTTATCAAGTTGCACTTTTTTATCTTCAATATGCATAACCTTGATGGAAACCCAATCGCTTCCACTTTCGCTTATGCCGTATGCCAAGTACTTGCCGTCCTCACTAATAGCAGTGGTGCTAAGAGCAACTGTCCCATCCTCGCTTAGGCTATTTGGATCCAATAAAACCTCGGCCTCCCCTTCCAAATCATTCTACATGAATAACACAGCTCTAATATTAAAATTGTACCACAGAAGAAAAGAGAGAAGAAAAGAGAGAAGAAAAGAGAGAAGAAAAGAGAAAAAAAAAAAAAAAAAAAAAAAAAAAAAAAAAAAAAACAAATGTTGTCTTCCATTCCCATCAAAAGTGTTATGAAATTTCTCCTGACGATGTTATACAACCAGAAAAGAAAAACTCTCCTTTAATAATAAAGGAATTTACATCATT
The DNA here is from genome assembly GCA_030179965.1 of Cyperus esculentus. Taxonomy (NCBI): domain Eukaryota; kingdom Viridiplantae; phylum Streptophyta; class Magnoliopsida; order Poales; family Cyperaceae; genus Cyperus; species Cyperus esculentus. Next base: position 27,344 of record JASGLE010000031.1, read on the forward strand.
TATAAGTTTGGTATTATCCAAAACTATTATTTTCTTATTCAAGTAAACTTATCTGGAACACAAAACAGAAAAAAAAAGGTGTCACTTCTGATCTGACAAGTAAATTAACTCTCCGGTATCTTACCAGTAAAAAAAAACAATACAACAAAAATAATTTTCACAAATTTCTTTAGTCTATAATTACATCATGTCAAGTTCACAGATATGTTTTCTTATTTATTCGCACATTATCCTATCTGTGCTTCTCTTTTCTCCCTAAAAAGTTGCAGCCAGACTACCCTAGCAAATCCAACCCCACTTAAAAGCTCCTAGTTCTCAAAGTCTGAACTCTGATCCTAAACTACAAGATAATTATAGTAATGAAAGGAAAAAAAATCTTAAGTTCTTGTTTCTTACTTGGACATAAAGGACGCTCTGGGCTTGAAGTCCTGTATTATGGAAATAGAAGTACTTGTCACCTTTCCTAAACGGAGTATCATACCGGGGATGATCAAACAGTGTAGTTATCTCCTCTCTAAGCCTCTCTCTCTCCTCGCAACTTGCCAACACAGACTCAGTTAATTCCGCTTGCTTCTCCACAAACTCCTTTGTCTCCTCTGAATCCGGATCCTCCAACCTAACACAACCCAAAATTGAAGTAAGACAAAAAAAAATGAAAGTCAAATAGCGTAAATTTATGCACATTCTAACCATCTGTATGGATCAGGAATGAGAACTCCATGGTAGTTGTCAACAACGGAGTCATCACGCCGAACTGGAGGGTACTGGAGTGGCGAAAAGGCATTTTCAATAGCAGAGAGAGAGCCCATTTTGGTCGAGAAGTATGCCTTTTGGGATTTCTGGTACAGTAGAGGTAACAACAATTTCAAAAATTACCAACTGATGAAATTGTTAAGACTTAGTGTACTTAGACATATTTAATGTATTTAGACAGTATTAGAAGATGATAGTTAAATAGACTCGTTGTATCTGGACATGTATAAGAATATTCTTAACCTATAAACAAAACAGATATATCGTTGTAAGTTATCCTTCTCTCTCTCTCCCCCCTCTCCAGTTTTAATTATATTACATTAAATAAATATATCTTCAATATAATTTAGCTACAACTGGAATGGTATTGTTACTCCAAATTCAAAGCACAGAAAAAATTAAGAAAAGTATTTGAGAGACCTAAAGTATTGGCGGAGGAAGTCCAGAAGCCCCAGTAGAGAGCAGAAATCAGAAAACTGTGGTATAAGCGGCTAAAAGAGAATGAATGGTGTTATACTGGCATGTACTGGTATGAAGTAGCGGAAGGAAGAAAGAAAACTAAGTGGTGTTAATGGTAGCTGTACTGACTAATAAGCTTACATAAAAGAGAAACCCCAGCATCCCCATTTGGTCCCTTCTCCTAGAATAGAAACTCACTCGCATTCCCAAATCCCAAATCCCAAATCCCAAATACACCAAATGACAAAACAGCAGCAGAAGATATACCTCCGAGCAAGTGACCAGTAGTCGCAGACAAGGTCGTCGGCGTAGGTCTCTGTACGAACCACCAGCGACGGCGCCTTCTTCGACCTTCCTTGTTCCGATCCCTCCCAATTTTTTCTGCCCCTCCGTCCTGAGTACGGAACTCTTTATTCTAACGCCCCTTGCGGGTCTTGGGTATCCTGCTTTCACCCTCCGACCCGTCTCGAAATACGCTCCTGCTAGTATTCTTCCTGCTCCTCCGGGTCTCGGGTTCGGGTGGGTCTTGAGATCCGGTATTTGGAAAAGCGTGTGGGTCAGCGTCTTTATTGCTACCATCATGTTGGATACTGATAATGATAGCATGTCGAAACTCTCCTTATTATGTCGAAACTCATTATTCGTTTTTTACCTTGATTTTTGACACTTTTAGATTCTGGCCCCCGCTTTGGGATGCTGCTGCGTTGCGACGGTGTGACGGACAATGCAATCGAGTGGATGGGGTTTCTGTAAGGATGTGCACATTGCTTCTTTCATTTCGCTAATATGTCGAAATTCTTTTTATTTTGGTTTTTTTATAGTACGATTTTTGTTGACTATTTATGATGCTGTTCCGTTCCAAGAATCTAACTCTATTTTCTCCCTATCATTAAATATAGTAAGAAAATTTTAAAAATTGTAAACTTTGGTTTTGTAGTTTATTTTGATATAAAGATCACATTGACCGGTTCGGATCTACTATTTGGACTCCAGAAATGAAGGTACTGACCGCATAGCACGATAAATCCGTGATACTCGTATCACCGTAACAAGACTCTTTAAATATGTATTATAAATATTATTTTTATAAATAGTATCAATAAGTTTTATATTTAATTAATTCATACAACTATAAGAAAAGATAGTCGTTTATTAAAATATTACATTCATACAAGGATATCAATATTATTTGTTCACTATTATATTATCACAAACTAAATTTTATCACAATCAATATCATTTTTTTTGGCAAGGAAAATTGAATTGACTGAAAAAAAGATCGTAAAATTCAAAATTTTTGAAGTAGAAATATTTTTTTTCATGTAGGTGAAAGTTAAATTTTTGATGATTGACAAATTTTATATTATGACAAGTTATATCATACATTTTTTTCATGGAAACATTGAAATGTAAATGAAAAATTAAAATAATAAAATTTTATTGATATTTGTAAAGGAAGGTAAAAGAAAGTTAATATGAGTGAAAGTGAATGGAGGGGAAGAAAGGATTTACAAGGACATTTTGTTGAGATTTTTTAGAAGAAGGCTTGTTTAACAAATTTTGGAAGGAGGACAAAATGTTAAATTGCCCGTCTATTGCTAAATCTCTATTTTTCTATTTGGCATTTATTTAACTAGAGTTGTGAATCGGGGCTTCACCCAAAAAAAAATAATATTACATAAATTAATATATATTGAAAATAAATATACATTTTTCATAAATATATCTTATTAAAAAAATATTGAACTTAATATACTTTCTATCCAATATATTTTTAGCTATATATCAATTCATATAAAAGAATGCAAAGAGTTGCAAATATTTTGAATCTTAAATTGTTTTTTAGACAAATTATATTATCTCTCTAATTAAAAAAAAGAAAAAAAATAATTTGAGCCATTTGATTGAGATAAAGAAGAAGAGAGAGAAAAAAAAATTAATGGTTGAGATTAATGATGATATAACATAGCTAAAAAACTTAGAAGTTTACTTCTCTTTCTAGAGTATGAATTATTAGTCAGGTGATTTTTCTTGAGTAGTACCTACCGTCCATTGGCTTTTGTGTCCATTGATCCATAGATCCGATGTGTCATTCCAAGTTGGAGCTTGAAGGAAGGGTGAAGACGTGAAGTGCATGTGATGCCAACTTTTTTGCACATGGGCTCTACACAGGTAGCCCCTAGTTTGTAGTTCTATTATTATCTCTATGTTTTTATTTTACCAAGACATTTTTTTTTTTTGAGGAATTACCAAGAAATTTATGATAATCAACTTTATCATATAAACTATCATGGTACAAATAACTAATCTCGGTGATTTTTTTTTTTTAATTTTGAAATGTGCCGCTCAAAGTTTTAGTTTCTAAGGTCTATTACTTTCAGTTCGGAACAATACTATCAGCAGTTGTTACTTTTTTCTGTGTATGTGATACATGCTGGGACTATTGGTTACATTTTGTTGTGTAGTTGTTACATTTTCTTGCATGTTGTGTAACAATTTCTGTATTTGAATATTCCTATGTATGTGTTACATGCATGAGACTATTGGTTACATTTTTTTTTTACAGTTGTTACCTTTTTTGCCTTTTGTGTTACAATTTCTACTCTTTATTTAGGTGTATTGGTATATTCCTGTGTATATGTTACATAAGGGTGCTATTAATTACATTTTGTTTTGAAGTTGTTATATTCCATTCTGCAGTTGTTACATCCCGTTTTGCAGTTGTTACCTTTTAACACAGATCAATATTATTTAATTTTATACACTTATTGCAAATCAATAAATCTTTATTTCTTTGTTACATAGTTACTTTATTTGTTACAAACATTAATTATTTTGTTACCTATATAAAATTTTTGTTAGATAACATTATCAATTCTTAACTTAAGAAATTTTTATATCATATTGATAATAAATACTACAGTGAGTATGACTTGATGAGGAAAAAAAAAAAAGAAATCAAAGAAAAAGGGAGAAGAAAATTTTTTAAAATATAAAATGCCGGTGAGAGAATTTTTTTCATCCTAAGAAAAAATAAAAGTCACCAATGCATTAATTAAAACAAAAAAAAGTCACCAACGCATGCATTATCAAAACTTTAATCTCAAGAGATAAAAAAAATAACATGTTCACCTGGCTGTTGCCTAGATTAGTATCTATCTACTCATGCCTACAATTTATTTCATGATTACACTTTTGAAAAGAGAGAGACAGTCATTCAGTCAAGGCCAACGTGTCTCGCTCATCAAAATTGTATAACCTACATAGCTGAAGTGTACATTCCACATGGGATATATAAAATTCAACTATGGATCTATGGAGGGTCAAACTCCATGGACGCATGAAGTTTCCCATTTTTCTTCTGGAGATGAGCTTGTGCGTAGGGCTGTTGTAGATTTCACTCAATCTGACAGCACAAATGCAAATTCAGGTGACTTAGCTATTGTTCCATTTGTTCCAAATCTGGAGAATGCTCAATTGAATGAAGAACAGCCTGGAATGCCTGATGATGAGGATAATCTAGCGGCTGATCATGGTATGGATTATCATGGTATAGTGGAGTCAAGCTTTGAAACATCATATGAGGACCTTCTTGATGTTTGACTATTCTGATGAAACTCCTGATATAATTGCTCCTACATTTCTTTTGTTTGTCTGTTTTTTTTTTTAAAAAAAAACTTGACAGAGGCTGTCAAGGGTTTTATTCATAACAGTACCAAATTACATAGAAGCACACACATGATCTAGTACAACTTTCATCTGAAGAAGAAAACTGAAAAGAAACCAAAAAACAAAAACATGACACCGGCTGGTAATATCACATGACAACTTTCATCTTTTGTTTGTCTTAGTGCTAATGACTGACTGAAAACCTCCTTGTTTGTTGTCGTAGGCTCAGTTCACTTGTTTTAATCAGACTATTTGTTTTATGTGTTTTTTTCTTTTTATGCTCAGTCACTAAAAACACTGATTATTATTGTTTTGGATCTGAAACCATATAATTTTTATATGGCTTTCGTAAAGTAATGGGAGCAGGCCCCTCATATTGTAGGGTGCTGTATGATTTTAAATAATTTCTGGTATACATATATTATAGCTGGCGATGAACTAGAATTAATACCCCAGCACGTGTCCAAAGATAGTATTTGACTTTTGCCCCCAAGAAAAAACAAAGAACAAAAACTAGAGATTCGTTTTTGACAGAAAGAATGGGATCCCCGGTTAAAGTTCCTAAATGTGCTTCACGTACAGATATTTTTTTGAGTGAGACCTACCCTCTACAGAGTTTTTTTTGTCCGTAGATCCATACGCCTGACGTGTAGAAGGGTTATATAGAGTTCTAAAATCGTGCCGTTCCGTGCTGTATCGTGTCCAGAAACGTCGTGCCTTTGTGCCGTGCCGTGTCTTTTTTTTATTAATATTTTTTTCGTACCGTGCCATGCCGTGCCAAAAATTGGAAGGAGGAGGCACGGCACGGATAACATACACCGTGTCTATCGTGCCGTGACTTATTCGTGCCGTGACTTATTCGTGTCGTGTCCAATCGGATACGTGACCTACTGTGTCGTATATACGTGTCTTAACCGTGCTAAACGTGCCCACTCGTTTCGAACATAAAAATTTTAAATATTCCAAAAAACATTAAAAAATTAAAAAATTAAAAGTTACCCCAAAAAATCGTTAAATTATTTTTTTTTCAAAATTTAAAATATATAAAAAATATTAAAAAGTATCAATATACTATGAAAATTGTCTTAATTAATAAACATAATGTTTTATAAATTACCCTTCCTCTTTTTTTTGGGCTTTGGGACCGGTTATGTTTGAAATATAGGCGGAATTATTACATGTGTCCTACCTGTAACCTATCCGTGTCTACCCGTGTCCTATCATTTCCTACCCGTGCCACCTATGTTATTTATACCGTGTCTGTCGTGTCCCGTTCTGTTACCGTGCCGTGTCTGACAACCGTTCCGTGTCATGCCGTTTTTTCGTGTCGTTCCGTGCCGTTTCTGGAACACTATGCGTGCCGTTCCGTGCCGTTCCAAAATCTTCAAAACTCAGACACGGCACGGTTAAGACACGGCACGGTTAATGACCCGTGCCGTATCCGTGCCCGTGCCTTACCCGTGCCGTTCCGTGCCGGAATTGACCACGCCATGCCATTTTTTAGAACCCTAGGTTATATATCCAACATGGTGCCTTTTTGGCTTTATTTTTTGAATGTACCGTCCCACCCAACCAAAACTCAGGGCTTGCTTTTCTGCAATGGAGTGTGCTCAATGAGTGACATAAAGGGTCGTTTGATTACTTTACAATTTGTATTAAAAGGTAACAACTGCGAAACAGAACGTAACAACTGCGAAATAAAATGTAACAACTGCGAAACAGAATATAACCTATAGCTCCCATATGTAACACATACACTTATTTTATGTAACACATACACATAAATATGCCAATACACCTAAGTAAAAGAGCAGAAATTGTAACACAAAGACAAGAAAAGGTAACAACAACTACAAAAGAGAATGTAACCAATAGCTCCCGCATATAACCAAGAAAAGGTTTTAGTTATGTAACATTCAATTTAAAATGGATTATATTAAAAGATAATAGAAGAGGTCGTTGCTTATAAACAATTTATTTGGTTTTTTGGGTCCCGCCTAATGAGAAAACCTATTTTGAAAAGACAACACTACTTAATAACGCAATTCTTTATGAGGAGGGATCCGGTGCTAACGCTCTAACGGTGACAACGGTGCCAACGAGCAGATTTTTATATCCAAATTTTGATTTATATAGCTCAATAAATTCTTTATATCAAAATCTTATAGCATGCAAAAAATTTTCATTTTTGGAGATTTTTAAGTATTTATTTCCGATTTTCTATTAGTAACTATACAATATTAATAAAATAATCAATGTTTCATATATAACCTTTGCATATTGTATGCAGGATGCATGACTTTATAAATGAATTTGGAAAATCTGTTGTTGGCACCGAGTATGATACTTTGTTCAATTTGGATCAGCAAAATCACCTCCCAACTGAAACATTACATCTGTCTACTTGCTACAGACAAGGGATAGTTAAGTCTCATGGGGAGATGTTCTCTTATCCATACACTATTAGATTTTTGTTATACAATAGATCACGACGGGGGACAATTTTACTCACAGCATATTAATACCCTTGATTTTCCCAGAGCCAACTCATTAAGAGTTTTAAGTTTGCATGCCCCCTATTCATATATTGAAGCTATCCCGGAATTTTTAAAACACCTGAGGTACCTCGATCTCTCTGACTGCTGTTTTTTGATGAAAAATACCAGAGTCCTTTTGTACTCTGTATAATCTACAAACACTGAACCTAAGCAATTGCCGGGATTTGGAGCGCCTTCCTGTTGGCATGAAGCATATGCGTAGCCTTAGGCACCTCTATCTTGACGGGTGCTTTGTATTGGGCTACACTTCACCAGGTCTTGGTAATTTGAAGTTCCTACAGACCCTTTCTATGTACAGAGTTGATCCTGAAATTGGATGTGGCATTGAAGAACTAAGAGATTTAAATCATGGAGGTCGGTTAGCGCTTTATGATATTGGAAAATTAAGGAACGCATCTGAAGCAAAACTAGCGAATTTGATTTCTAAGAGAAACTTAAACCGGATATGATTGTCATTTGAATACGCAGAAGACCCCTACATTGCTGAAGAGACGTTACAAGGTCTTGAACCAAATGGAGGACTAGAAGAGCTAGAAATCCTTGGTTATGCTGGTAACAATTTTCCACCGTGGATGCATAATTGTGAAAAGCTAAAAAACCTTATCTACCTCAGGATCTTGGCATCCTGGATTAATTCATGTACAACACTTCCACCGGTGTGGCAACTACCTTTACTTCAACACCTCTCGCTATCCGGTCTTTTGAGCATAAAGCATATATGTTGTGCCCGGGCTGTTCAAGGAGATGGCCAGACATTGCAAATATTTCCTATGTTAGAGCATTTAAGCTTGGATTCGATGCCAAGTTTAGAGCGTATATGTTGGCAAGAAGACGATCCAGATGACAGACAGATACCATCTCTGGTTTTGCCACGGCTTCGTCATTTGGTGATTCTTAGATGCCCCAAGCTGGATTCCCTTCCTTGTTGTCCCCTGCTTAGGCGATTGAGCTAACCGGAGGCCACAATATACCTTACTCTGTCATTAAATCCTTGGCCGATACTGCAGGTGCCAGTAGCTTTGAACTATTGATTAAAAGTGGGTATTAAGTTTGTTGATTGTTACTACATTTTTTAATTCAATGTATGAACTATTGCTCGGTAACAATATTATTTTTTTATTTTTGTCGAACAAAAAACTAGCAGGAACCCTAGAGATCGAGGCCTGAATATTTGGATTATTGAAGACTTACATTTTACTAACGTTCATGGAACATAATTCAACAGGTGATGAGGTTGGGCCGTTGAGAGGCATTTTGGATTTTTTACGGTTTACATACATCAATCAGTGAGTTCTCTTCGACTATATAAAATTATGTTATATACGGTTAGATTTCATCATGCACCGCCTGGAGACCATTTTTCATGAAAATGGTCATTTTCATGAGTTCCATCCGTGCTTTTTAAAATAGAGAGAAGAGATTTCTTTAAATGGAAATGCTATGGTGATACAGACGGAACTCCCGTCGTTGATACGCGCACAACATTTTTTTTTTTGTTTTATTATGTAGCGTAATATATATGATAATTATGTATGTAAACTTAACTCGCCGTATCAAACTTATTTTTCAATAATCAAGTTGCGGTTCAATATCCGGTTCAGCGAATATTAACCGGTTCATGACCCTTCGTTCGTTTTACTAAACCATCTCCTTCCTTTTCTCTTTAATTCACTGTTACATTTTTTTATGCACACTATATAGCTAATTATGCATGCAAACTTATTTATTATGCATACAAATTTATTTAGTATGTTGTGTATTGATTTTAGACTGCATGTTACAACTTACAAATACTGTATGTAAATAAAACCATTTATTATGCACTCAAGTTTCTTTAGTATGCAACGTATTGATTGTAGAATGCATGTTATTAAATTTTTTTATGCCGGCAAAAATGCTTAGTATGCAAGTTGTTTAATGTTTTTAAGCTCAGTAACTTAGTTTTATACGCATAAAAAATAATTTTTACTACATAATAAACAGATTTACATTCATAAATCAGGACATAAATAAGGAGTGCAAAATAAGTTTAACTGGTCAAATCATCCGTATTAATGACGGAGCTACAATGGAATCTCTGTTTCAGCTCCCTTCTTTAAAATGAGATTGTCTATGGCAACAATTTAGTGTCGAGCATGTTGAAGTCTCGATTTAGTTTTTAGGATGATTGCTACACAATTAGCTACATACCATCTATCTAAGATGAGCCATTGACTCTTCACATACAAGGAAAAGAAAATATCATAATATTTTTATAATAATTGCTGCAATAAATATGGGATTTGTTTTAGTTGGAAACAACAAAAGATCTGAGTAAAATGTTATATGCTTGCACAATATATATATATCAATTCTTGACAATCAGCAATCAATATAGTAAGCCTATTTGTGTTGGTGTGGATGACATTTATGGTATAGAAACTTATGAATAACTCATATATAAAAATTTTAATCGCACGTACATGTATATATTTTAATTTTTTTCATGATGAAAGGTTATATAGCAATTTTAAGAAAAATTTGCCACGAAAGGATTGGAATGCCGAATGCCACATCTTATATTTAATCTTTTTCGTTCTTATTGTGCTAAAATTCACAAAGGCATATTGCTACTTATTTTTGTTTAAATCTTGTTTGCATTTATTATTAAAAAAATACATATATGAATTTGAGAGTGAATTGAATATATATGAATCATCTTTGATTTTATCTTTAAATTAGAAAGTATACAGAAATAGGAGGAAGGACATTATAGTCAATACCCAAAATTATTATTACTTTTTGGAGCTTTGTATGGTGGTTGTGGCAAAAATATGAATTTATTAAATTTGGTGTGGCAAAAAACTACGAACCAACTTTAGAGTGACATTTTCCCAATTTCCAAACTTTGGGGTGGTATAGAACCGATTTCCCCTAAAATTTAATGTCTCTCTTAAAGGTGGTCCCACCTAGCATCCTGCTCCCCTCCAATTTTGTTTTCAATTGTAAACAAAATTTAAGAATTTAAAAACCGTTCAGATATTGACACATCAGCATATAGATTCATCTAATGTTGAACATATAGTGGGCAACTGGGCGTGCACATCCTCTACTGCGCAGGACGATGCTGCGCAGCGATCCAACAATGAAGCTTACAGGATTTCTTGAGATTGACAAGCACGAATCACAAAGCAAATTGGACGATCAGAATGCTACGCAGTACGTTACTGCGCAGCAGATGATAAGGATTGATATAGTCATATAGTGGTGCATAAATAAATCTATGTTTTATTCATTTTAATGACGAAAATTACATACAGTTTGTATCTTTATAAGCTTTATAAAAAAATTTTATCAACTCTTACCTATATATCATTGTTTTTCCATATTTATTTATTTTTTTGGAAAAAGGCCCGTAGGCATTGTTTTTCCAAATTTATAATGTACTATGCAGAGAAAAAATACAAATAATAAATTAGAAACCAAATGTTGTGAAAGCAACGCGAGGCTCGAGATAATACCTTAACAAATCAAAGGCCGATGGAAGTGGCGTTATATTTCTCGTAGTATTGGTCTAAGACGGGACTGGAGTAGGGAGGGAAAATCAGAAAAGCCCACCTGTGGCCCATTAAATTAGTTTGCTCAGTTTCTGGGAAAGCTATTTAATGAAGGGAGCCCCAAATAGTTGCTATGTTTGGGCCTAACTGCTAGTATTGGAAATTAAGCCATTGAAATTTCGAATCATGGATTGACTGCTAGTGGGTACGCATATATACGCCATACGTCATGGATTAACTAAGAATATTGGATTATTGAACACGTAACGGAACTAATAGTAGTAAGTCAATTAAGTGCAGTAATTAGTAACCCATTCCCTCATCCATCATGTGTATATTTGCAAATTAAAAGACCAAGTCAATTTCGTATACGCATGCAGTCCAAACTCTTAATTAATTTGCTTGCGTATATAATTCAAAGTTCAACTCATAATAACAATTAATGTCCAGTCGTCATCATATCGATCTCAACATATAATTTAAATCTACCTCCTAAATATATTTATTTATATATAAATACGGGAGCAAATTATAGCCTGCCATCACTCGATCGATCACCAAGTTGAAAGTTTGAAACACAAAACATTATCTTAATTAGGTTCCGGTAATTGATGGAAAACACTAACAATTATCATGTTCCCAAAGCTAAAGTCAGAACGCCACACTTTTTGATACTTCCATGGCTCGCTCCTGGCCACTTCATCCCCGCAACCGACATTGCCCGTCTCCTAGCTCAACACAACACATCAGTTACAATCATAACAACTCCGGTTAATGCGGCTCGCATAAAACCATCCATCGACCGCTTCAATGCTGCCTCTGCCTCTGCCTCTGCCCCTGCCGCTGCAGGTTAATTAGCATTTATATAAACTAGATCTCTTCTTTTTGTTCTTTTCCCTTTCATTTTATGCACTTCACTTATTGGACTTAAATTGTGTAAATTGCTGACTGTCAACTGTTTGTTCTTTAATTTAGATCCTAAAAGCAAGACAAATTAATCTAAGTAAATATGTGCACTTGTTACGTACGTACGCAGGTAATATCTCATTGGTTTCGCTTTACTTCCCAGCTACTGAGGTAGGCCTTCCCGAAGGCTGCGAGAATATCGACCTTGTGCCCTCAATGCCCCAAGTGCATGATTTCTACAATGCTACAAAACTCTTTCGTCAACAAGTTTCCAGATACATTCATGAACAGGCTCCACATGTACAGGTCAGCTGCATAATCAGTGGGGCAGGCTATGTGTGGGCGGCTGATGTGGCACGCGAACTACGAGTTCCATGTTTCGCCTTCCATGGTTTTGGATCCTTTGCTCTCTATTGCTGTGAAATCCTACACAAAACCAAGGCACATGAAACCCCTTCTTCCTCTGCAGAGCAGTTCAATGTACCAGGCTTGCCATTCGAGTTTAAAATAGCCAGAAAGGAACTACCCATGCATTTCCAATTATCCAAGCAATATAGGGAGATGGCAGAAGAAATTAGAAACTTCGAGCGAGCCATAGATGGAATACTGGTGAATAGTTTTGATCAGCTTGAACCCGGTTATCCAGGTTTACTGCAAAAAGTTTCTGGTAAAAGAATTTTCACAATTGGTCCTGTATCCCTTTGTAACACAACAAGATTGGATATGGAGGAGAGAGGAAACAAATCAACAGACGTCGAAGCCGATCGATGCATAGAATGGCTCAACTCTAAGAGACCTAACTCTGTGATCTATGTGTGTTTCGGTAGCACTGGCAGCTTTGCACCTAAACAACTCAGAGAAATTGGCCTTGGACTGTTGGCATCATCCCGGCCCTTTATTTGGGTGATAAAAGATGTTGAGAAGTTGCCAGATGAAACGTTAATCTGGCTGCGTGAAAATTTTGAAGAGAAAAACAGCTCCAAGAGTTTGTTGATCAAGGGTTGGGCTCCACAAATATCAATATTATCTCACAGTGCAGTCGGAGTGTTTGTGACACATTGTGGATGGAATTCTACTTTGGAGAGCATTGCTGCGGGTGTACCAGTGGTGACATGGCCATTGTATTCAGAGCAATTCCTAAATGTGAAATTGATCGTGGATGTTCTTAAGATAGGTGTTAGTGTTGGTGTGAGCGAGGCAATGGCATGGAGAGGAGATGAAGATGAGATCATCCGGGTGAAGAAAGAGGATTTGGCGGGAGCAATTGAGCGATTGATGAATGGAGATGAGGAGGAAAGAAGAAGGGTTGCTGAGTTGAAGGAAAAGGCAAAGCTGGCTCTGGAGAAGAATGGTTCTTCCTTCTTGAATTTGGAGAGCTTGATAGAGTTTGTCACAATCACAACTTAGCTAGCTATTTGATGTAATGTAATTGAGTAGTCTGCTGTTCGGTTTTCATGATATATAGATTTAATAAAGCTTAATTACTGTCATTTAATTATATCACTATATTGGAATAACTAACTAACTAACTAACTAACTAACTATTCATCAAGCACATTCACATGATATGATTTAACACTATTCTAAAAAATAATTGACAATACTACACTATAGAGTATCCCATTCGCATTGGATAGGTATCCCCTATATGATCGATTTAACAATATTCATCAATCACATTCGCATTGCAGGCTAATTTCCTTCCCACCAATTAAATTGCACGCCTATTTTAGTTTTTCCTCTCTTAATTTTCTTCAACGCACAAGCTGCCTCTAAATTATCAACATCATTCTCATACTCTTATATGTCCCATTTCGGCAACAAGTTGGTTTGGTTGAGATGCGGTTATCTGACCAGGGAACATTCAATTAGAAATATCATGATTCATACCATATATGCAAGTCATACATAATTATCAGGCAAAAAGTCTGTCCTTCTCGAAAGAGAATTTCAATTTTGGTTCTGTTGCAAAGAATATGTTAATCTGCAAGTTCAAAGAGTTGTCACCATCTTCAGATCTGTCATTCTTGTTATTCAATCATACTATCTTACATTGTCATAGAAAGAAAGAAAATCACCTTGCAATATGTCAAATACAAACATTAAAGCCTAATTAAACTTGCATCTTCTATGCTTTAACAAAAGTATCCTTGCACTTGTTAGCTGCAATTTTCTTTGCCTTCATCATGAGATAGCTAGCTTTACCAGCTATCCAAACATTAATTATTTTGATCTATTGACACCATATATCTCACAATTATACATACTTTATTTGAGAAATTAGGGAATATTAAATTGATCAGAAGACACAGTAAACAAATTAAGCTTCTTAGAATCCAAAATTTGCTTGTTTGTTGGAACATATCGGTAAGCAAATTCCGCACCATTTGTACCTCAAGTACCTTATGAAGTGGTACAACACTTCTTTTTTGAAGAAAAGATGGAGCACTTCTTTTTTGAAGAAAAGATGGAGGTCAAGCCTCCAAATTTCATTGAAGTCACACAAGCAGTGCAACATTTGTAAAAAAAAGGTACAATAAATAGTATCCAAAAAAATAAAAATAAATAAATAAATAAAAATAATACAATAAAAGATACATAAGAACTAAAATAAAAATCTAAGTCTCCAAAAGAAGAGAAATTTAATCAGGATGTGGTGGTATGGGATCAGCAGGATACCAAAGATGTAAATCATGAAAGATGAGGCGCATCAATTCATTTGCTTGCAAGCTCTTCTCTGAAAAAATACGCCTACATCTCTCCTTCCAGATATTGAAACACAGAGCAGCTTGCACATGTCTCCAAATATCAGATTGAGCATGCAACAATATATATCGGTATTCTCCTCTTAAGAAAGGAACACTCTGATTAGAGAGGTCATATGCTATAATGATGTGTTGACGCACTGTGGCCGTGTAACAACACTCAGTGAAGATGTGCTGGACCGATTTAGCTTGTTGCCTGCACAAATGGCAAATGTTGGGCATACACCAACCTCTTTTGATTATATTATCCACAGTCAAAATTTTATTTTTAAGTGCTAACCACAAGAAAATCATGACTCTGGGTGGTGCTTGAACATTCCACAAACATGCCAGTTCGCTATTGATGGAAGGATGCATGGTTTGAAAGAGGTAAGCTAATCTGACTGAAAATTGAAAGTTAGGAGTCCATCTCCACTGACAAATATCAGGTCCCTGAGAGAAAGGATACATGTGGAGTCTGGAAAGCAATAATCTTTTTTGTTGCAAGGCCGCATTTGTGAGATCTTCGTCACACGGTAGTCCCCAGAAAGGCTGTTGTGCTAACTGTGCAATTGTTAGATGATGCTGTTGCACGTGTGAGTACAAGTCAGGAAATTGAAAGCTTGGTATACCAGGGAGCCAATTATCATGCCAGAATGAGACCCCCACCCTGTAGCCACTTTGATATGTACTGAGGTGCGAAATATAGGCCAGAGCTTGCCTAACATTTTAAGAAAAGGTGTTGCTTGTTGTGTTTGCCAGAGGGACTCGATATGTGCATTATTATCATCTTCAATTAGTAAACACCATCTCTTGCTAGGCTGATACCAATACCACAACCGTTTCATCATCAGAGAGTTGTTCATCTCCTGCAAAGATATCACTCCAAGCCCTCCCTGTTCTTTGGTTATTGTCACATCTGACCATCTAGTGAGTGCTGAAAAACCTGATAGTGATTCATCAGGTTTGTGTCCCTTCCAAAAAAATTTCGTCTGATTTTATCCATCTGTAGAATGACTCCCTTAGGTAAAGCAAAAACTTGCATGTAATAAATTGGCATTGCTGTTAGTGTTACCTTCATGAGAATTAAGCGTCCCCCACTTGATAATTGTGTGGCCTTCCATCCAGGGAGCCTATTGGCCATCTTTTGCACCATGGGCATGTAATCAATCACCTTGAGCCTCTTATTAGAAAGGGGCAGGCCCAAGTAGGTGATAGGGAATGTTGCAGGTTTGCATCCGATAATTGCAGCTAGAGTGCGTGTGTGGTGTTTGGTGGAGGCTGTGATCAGCAAGACTGACACTGTGGGAAAGGACGTTGTATCAGATTTGGATCCAGCAGCAGCAGAAACATCCTGTAGATAATTTTCTAGATATGTAATTGCTATAAATACAATACACTGACAGAGCCATTTCTCAGTATTACAAAGAAGGTAATTTATACCTCCACTTGGTACTTTGCATATTCTCAATATGAATTGAGAAAGAGGCAAGATGAGCTTAGCTGATTTGATGATGGGTGAGGAGAAGAGCCATACTGATACTGGCCCAGGCCCCAACCATAATTACTAATTCACAGCCCAATATCTCCCCTAGGCCCTAGTGTAGTATCTAATTCTGGCACCCACTAGAGACTAGACTTAAAATAAGACTACTCACGTTGGCCCCGCCTTCCTGATCCTCTATTTAAAACACCACTTAATTGGGCTGGGCCGGCCATCTCTATACTTGCCAATCATTTCCTCATATCATATCATATATAGAGAGTTTAACCATTATACTAACGTTAGTGCTAACGCCTCAAAATTGTTGTTATCGTGTCTGAAATCATGATTTATAGTGCTCAATAAATTCTTTATATGGATATATTGGGGAATACAAAAAAATTTTATTTTTAGAGTTTTCTAAGTATTTGTTTTGCATTTTTTAAAATAGCATGTACAAATATCAATATTTTATTAATATTTATGAGCTATTTTCTAAAATTTAAAACAAATATTTAGAAAACTTTAAAAATGGAAAATTTTTGTATTCCCCAATATTTTCATATAAAGAATTTAGTGAGCACCATAAATTGTGATTTCGGACACGGTAACAACATTTTGAGGCGTTAGCATTTCGATCCGAAATGCTAATGTTAGTATAATAGTCTAGCTCCATATATAGATATATAGCTGCATAATCGAAGCATACTCTATTACTCCAGCATCAAACTATGAATAATAACTAGGGTAAACCCCGCACTTCGCGGCGGGGTGGTACTATATTTAATTTGTTCTCTCTTGTAAGTAAAAGTGTTCATCAACTTAAAAAACAAATTATCAAGAAATGATCAGCAAAAATGAATGAGTAAAATTTAGTTTCAAATGTTGTAATGTACTGATCATTTTATTTTTAATTTTTATGACGATCTTACATTAAAACAATGATAACATTTATATATTATTATTATTTACTAATTCCTTGGGTTAATACTTCTTTGGGAAATGCTTTATGAGGATTTTATTAAATGAAACGCAATTACTGAAGAAGCAACTTCATCTAAATTGGAGTTTAACAGTTGATTAAGTCAATTAGCTTTATTCATCTTCTTCAATATTACAACTCATCTAGGCACAATCAGTGTTGGCTGCATATGTTATGCTTGACATATATTTTTAGGATATCTCGATGGCTTATATATAGAAAATCAGTAATAAAAAAACTAAATAACAGAAGCTGCATCTCAACTGCTTCATCACTAAGATCAACATCCAAAAACCGAGAGACAGAAATTAAAAAAGAAAGATTTCCAATCACCTCAAATCTTGTCTAGACCTACTTCTTAACTCAACAACTATACCATGGGATTATATAATATTATATACTTAAAACTTAATAAATAATAAATTTATTTTTTATATATGACGACTGTTGAAAAGTTTTGGGAAGAATAGACTATTCAAAAGACTCGGACAAACATATAAAAAAAAGTTTGATCTTTAAAAAAGCATAACTTTTAACAAAAAACTCTCTAGGGGTGCGTTTGGATGGTGTAAGGATTAGTGCACGAATAGTGATATTTGGGGTAGTGATTGAGAGTAGTGTGTTGTTAGTACTAGTTTGAGTAGTATGAAAGTAGTGCTAACTTTTTCCTATCCGGATTAGTAAAAATGATGTTTGGATTGTATGTTTTGGAGTAGTGAGAAAAAAGAATGAATAAAATATGAGTAGCACACTACTAATCTGCTAAACCGACATTTCAATGGTTTAGCAAAGTAGCGTTGTTCACGAGCTACTCCAAATCGTTAAATCATATTTGGATCCCATCTTAGATATGAGTAGCACACTACTCAAAGTTTGCTACTCATGAGGCATCCAAACACACCCTAGAAAATGTATAACCACATTCTGAAATGCTCGTGAAAAGATCTATAGCAATTATTGCTTAAAAAATTAAAATGAAAAAATTTTGAACTTTATTTGGGGCGCACTTTGCATGTGCAACCCTGATAAGAAAATAAATTTTGTGGGGCGCACATGCTCAGTCAAGGCTATATGTGAAAATATTTTTATTTCACGGTAGCCCATCTAATTTGATTGGTCATATGGTCATATATGACAATAGTTCTAAAAAGTAGGATTGACAATCTCTCCATTAGCCAAAAAATTGAGAGAACGCAAACTTATATAGACCATTGGATGACATGATCCAACGGCTCTCAACTCCTATTCGTTGAGAAGACACCATTTCTTGGTTCTCCCCCTCTTTAGAGGGAGATACATTACGGTTGGCCTGGAAGTAGTGTTGTGCTCCCGGGCGGGTCACGGGCGGGCGACCCGTCGGGCGAGGTTCCGGCGGGCTAGTCCGGGTGGCGGGCGACGGGTCCGAGCGGGCGACGGGCGACGGGCTACCCCGGGCACGGGCGGGCACGGGCGGGCGGCGGGCGGGCGGGCGGCGGGTTTAGGCCGAGCGGGGGTTTGAGCGCGGGAAAAATGTGATACAATTTCCGCCCAAAAATTTTTTTTTTCGGTCCGAAATTTATAAGTTTGAAAATTTATAAAATTTATTTGAAAATTTATAAGTTTGTTGAAATCTTGAAGAACAAAAAATTGTAACTCTTTTTTTTTTGAAATTGAGTTATATTTTATAAGTTTGAAAATTTATAAAATCTATTTGAAAATTTATTAGTTTGTTGAAGAACAAAAAATTGCAACTTTTTTTTTTTGAAATTGAATTGTATTTTATAAGTTTGAAAATTTATAAAATTTATTTGAAAATTTATAAGTTTGTTAAAGAACCAAAAAATTGCAACTTTTTTTTCTAAAAATGAGTTCTATTTATAAGTTTGAAAAATATATTTTTTTAAAAAAAGTTACCCTCCTCCTTTCTTCCGGACTTGGGACCGGCCATGCTATTATATTATAAAATAACATAGGCGGAGTTCTAACTTTTTTTTTTTGGTTAGTAAAATTTTAAGAAAGTAAGAGAGTATTTAATAATTTGAAAAAAAAAGGAAATAGAAGAGTGTATAGACTTCATACCGAAACTACCTATTTAGTTGGTCGATCGCATATACCATACGCCGCTCTCTTCTTCGGGTTCGCATTCGTCGTCCGAAGCCGGCGACGCGTTGCTCTCTTGAGTTTCGGCACCGGATGAAGATGGTTCAATTTCATTGTATTGCTCACGATTTTCCGCATCAATCCAATCCTTGAGGCATACGAGTCGCTCGAAAACCACCGGTCCCAACTTGCTTCTAATATCATTGAAAACAAAAAAATAGTTAGTAAAAAAAATAAGAATCCAAATTAAAAAAAATGTGTAGATATAATAAATATAGTCGTTTACCTTTTATCGGTAAGAATCCGATTTGCCGAACTAAAACAAGATTCGGAGGGTACGGTGGACATAGGAATGGCAAATATGTCGTGTGCCATAAGAGATAGAGTTGGGAAAAGATTTGCGCTTCTTTTCCAATATTCTAGAACATCAACCCCCTCCGATTCTCCCGGTAATCCAAAAAAGATATTTAACTCGCTGGAGGTTTTGTACATAGCATCCAAACTTTCCGATAAAGATGACAACAATCCCTCGGACGATTGGGTCCTACTATTAAATTTGAAGATAAAAAAAATCAAATTTTAGAAAACCGAATTTTTAAAAACCGAATTTAAAAAAAACGAATTAAAAAAAAACCCGAAATAAAAAAAAAGGAATTTAAAAAATGTACCTCCCGAGCCCGGCACGACTTGTAGAAGCCGGTTGTTGGGCTCCTCTTCGGGCGTAATATAGGTTGAACATATCTTCAACCATTTTGGTCACAAGTGCATCCTCATCTCCACTCGAAATACCTAAATTATTGTTATAAATCCGTAGCATCTTTACCGCGTAGAACTTCTTGTACGTTGGATGGAGGCAATTTGCGATAACCGTGACGGGAGGTACGCATTCCCAATATTTGAGAAACTTGTCCTTCATGGCTTGTACGATCGGAGCGACATTTTCGTCGGATTCCTCCATAGCTAAGCAAATTTAAAAAATTGAGAATATGAGAGTTAAAAAAAAATTGAAATAAAAAAAACCGAAAAAAAAAACCGAAAATAAAAAAAAAGCAGAAAATGAAAAAAACAGAAAATAAAAAAAGGAAATAAAATTAAACAGAAATTAAAAAAACAGAAAATTAAAAAAAACAGAAATTAAAAAAACCGAAATTAAAAAAAAAAAAACGTAATTAAAACATGAGATTTATAAGAAATTAAAAATCTACCTGCCATGTCCTTGTGCACTCCGGATTTATAGTTTGGTTGTGTAGAATGAGTTTGTGAATGTATAGATGTATTTATAGGTGTAAATTGGATGGGGGGAGATTTGAATATAGGGGATCGTCGGGGGGTCGGGTAGGGAACCGTTGCCCCCATGGCGCGGGCTACCCCGTGCGGGTCGGGTGAGACGGGTTCCGGGTGCGGGCGAGACGGGCGAGCGGACGGGCGAGACGGACGAGGAGGGCGGGCTACCCCGGGCGGGTCGGGTCGGGCGTGCCGGGCGGGTCGGGTCGGGCGACGGGCGGGGGCGAGGCGGGTCCAAACGGGCGGGCGGGTTTGGGCGGGCGTCACCAAATAACCATACCCTTACCCGTTTAAACCCGACCCGCCGGACCCGGGACGGGCTACCCCGGGTTGTGGGCCCGGACGGGTAATTGCGGGCACCGGGCGGGGGCTATCGGGTGCGGGCGCGCCCGTCCCGGGCGAGGGCACAACACTACCTGGAAGGGAAGGGAAGGGAAGTGACAATTCGATCTGGAGTCAGGGACTAATTGCTACTTTGTCAATATTCTCGCCCTTC
Source organism: Cyperus esculentus (assembly GCA_030179965.1). Taxonomy (NCBI): domain Eukaryota; kingdom Viridiplantae; phylum Streptophyta; class Magnoliopsida; order Poales; family Cyperaceae; genus Cyperus; species Cyperus esculentus. The sequence continues at coordinate 48,293 of JASGLE010000031.1, forward strand.
GCTACCCATTCAGACACGTTTCTGTATTCCAATGTTGCTACATACGTATATATATGTAGGAATTAGTCTCATGTATTACGTAGCCGCTTAATCTATTCCAATATGGACTCCTCATGATGATATTCCATCTTCTACAACTTAATTGTACCATAAATTATATATGATGTCAGTCAGTAGATAGACATGCGGCATCATCCTCCGTCATGAATGTATCTTATTATTATTATTATGTCTCTTCCTTAATTTAATTTGAGAGCTCATTGGATTGAAGACCCCAATTTTTATAATAAAACAAAATAAATCCGCATTCAATTTTCAAGTTTAATAAGGATCGAATTTAATTGGAGATGTAACCACCGCGGACCTAGTAAGTTTGTCTTAATTAATTCAAAAACCACCCACGGTTTCTCAACGCACGAGAAAACCATAGTACATTCATTTTCCTTGAATTTGTACCACACCAATATGACAATTAAATTTTGGGAGTCGCATCAGGGAAAAAATATGGTTCTAATTTATTAGCTAGAAAAAATATAAAAAAAAAATCCATCAGGAAAATATATATATCTTATCAATATTTGAAAGGTATTTCGAAGCCTAAGTGGAGTGTCATAGATATTTAATATTTAAGAGTTGACAGCTTATATTCCCAATCTTATCCCAACAAAAAAATATTTCAAAGTTTTCAAATTTCGAAATTATTATGTATCCTGTAAAATTAATATTACACTTTGTTTTATGCATATACCACAATGCGAGATTTAATCAAAGTTTATTACGTTTTCAAAAATATGAATTGTTCACATGCCTAAACTATGATTAGGAAACATATGTATTGATGAATTATGACACTAAATTGATCATCCAATTAATAAAAAAGATTCTAACGATTTACTTTTCCGAGCAAATGCTAACGATTCTAATATACTTTGTCACACCCAAAATTTTGATTTATAGTTCTCATTAAATTTATCATATGAAAATATTGTATACAAAAAAATTCTATTTTTGGAGGCTTTGATGCATTTGTTTCATTTTCTTGCAATTCATGTACATACAAGCACTATATATCCCCCTCTAAAGAATAGGAATTGAGAGCCGTTAGATCATGCCATCCAAAGGTCTATATAAGTTTGCGCTCTCTCAATTTCTTTTGCTAATAAAGAGACGGTCAAGCCTACTTTTTAGAACTATTTTCATATATGGCCATATGACCAATCAAATTTAGATGGATTACCGTGGACTAAAAAGATTTTCAAATATAGCCTTAGCTGAGCATGTGCTACCCACATAATTTATTTTCTTATCAGGGGTGCACATGTAAAGTGCGTCCCAAATAAAGTTCAAATTTTTTTTTTTTAATTTCTAAGCAATAATTGCTAAAGATCTTTTAATTAACCGATGAGGATCCAATACATTTTTAACTAACATGTTGATTTAATTAATGGAAATTTTGCGTAAATTATATATCTTGCTTTGCCTTGGTTAAAAGTCATAGCAATTATAATATATACGCAACGAAATGATCAAATGATGAAGCCAAACGGGTTTCATCTATCTTGTTATACTGGTTGGGCCAACAAAATTTTATTTGTTCAAAGGGTACATCTCGAAAACCATCTCGTACTAATTTCTTTTTTATATATAAACTTTGGATAAAAATAAAAAAAAAAAAACAGAAGGGCGTGAGTCCATGATATCAAATTATAAAAAATAAAGTAAAAAAAAAAAAAAAACCTGCAAGACAATGGATAAATCCATTAATGATTGATTGGGTGAGTAGGGTAAGCGGTTACAACTTATTACAAGCAAACTTTTACTTTATTAATTGATACAGCTCTACGATTAGAAAAATCAACGAAATATTGATTTATGGCAGAATTATTGGAGTAAATTTTAAAAAAGAAACCATGCTTTTACTCTAAGAAATCACAAAACTAACTCTTCTAAAAATTTCTGTTACCTCTGTTTCGATGGCAAGATCCGCCCCCAGTGGATGTAGAATAATATATATCTGAAATAAAATGATTAAAAATCAGCATCATAGAAAGAGCTTTCTCGTTTTGGCGAAATAATTAACTATATTTCAAAAATTAAAAGATTTGAAGTCGCCAGCTCGATTTGTGTTTTATCTACCGTGGCCTATCAATCAACATTATCTCTCTTAATTTTTTTTTTCAGCAAGTTGTTATAGATATACAAATATGATTGACTTGGAATGCGCTAGCTAATTACTCCAAATTTATATATATAAATAGATAAACTCGTTTATATGTAAAAATAATGATTCATCGATAAAATGTTTGAACTAGTAGGTATCAGTTCATATATTTCTTCTATATATAAATATTGATTTCTATATACTTTTTTTTTTTTCAAATGTAATACCAAATCAAGAAAGTAATAAAGAAAGTCTTGATAACATCTCTATACCGTTGACTTGCAATTACATATATATTCTAACTTTCTAAGAGTTTTTTGGTTTAATATTGTCCAAACCAGGGCGGAACCGGCCCTTGGCACGGCTGGGCATGTGACCCCACGAAAATTTTTTTACAATAATATACCCTTAGAAATATGTTATTTTGGAAGAAAAATATAAAAATATTCTTAGTTTTTAAGGAATTTATCGAAATTGGCTCTACCTTCTTACAAAAATATATATGTCTCTACTATTTGCATAAATTAATATCCTTAACTTCTAACTAGAGTAGTTATACATATATTTATATATGTTTTGTCAAAAAATATTGGACCCCTCCCTCCCCTCTGCTCAAAAGTTGGGCGCAACCCCTGGAGTTCAAGCTGTGTTGTAGACTAAGTGCATTTTGAATTAACTAAAAATAATAATCTTCTATGATCGTCGAGTTAGACGATGAAGGGAACTTAGGCTATAATTATCTCCTTAATTTTGCCTAATTAATCAAGTGTTCAAATTAAATTGATCGATACTGTCCAGCCACGCCACCAATCCTTAATTATCATATGTTGTGCAATAACATATATACTGCACTGCACAGCTTCTGGTCATCCCATCTTGCTTGATTTCACATCTGTGCTCATCAAAGAGCCTCGTTTAATTTAATAGTTATCTTGAGAGTTCACCTTTTTCTTCTCTTCACTAATGTTATCTGATTGTAAAATCTGCTCATTAGTAGAGCACCAACTTTTACCTGATTACACGAATGACGAAACCAACTTGATCAGACCTAAATTTGAACCGAAACCGATGTTATGGTTGGTAGGATATGAGTCTGATTTAATTAGCCAGTTTAAAACAAAACCCGACCTTATACCCATTTTAATATCTGATAACCCGATCATGATAATAAAATATGAATAGTAAATTTTAGCAAAAATGTAGTGTAACTAATGATATGATCGATAGTTGTTTGTAAACTGCGACTATATATGTTTACACTATTTTTAAGAAAAGAACTCAAAATATTATTTTTAATTAATGATTAAGCAGTGAATTATTAGTCAGTACTAAAAATTTAGGTAATGTTTAAGTTCATAAGCTTTTTATAGGAGTCGCACGATTTGAACTAGAACCAATCTGAAACCGCATAAAATAATTAAGTACATAGATCAAAATTTGGACCCGAACACTTTTAGGATATGGGTACATATAATAGTATCCGGACCTGTCCTGATCCCATAGCACTCCTACTCATTAATTAAGAAATAGGATTCAAAAATGGATTTTGCGTCTTTAGTATATCCATATGTATTTTTATTTATTTATTTTTTTTTTTTGAAAACTTGACAGAAGCTGTCAAGGGTTTGTTTTAAGAGAAAGGATCAAATAACCACAAATTTTGGTGCCCTTAATAACCACAAAATTAAATATACATAAATTGATAAAAGTAAACCGTTAGATTTATTGTAAACCATCTCAATAACATATACACAAAAAATGATGAAAATATAACTTCAAGAGAGTAACAAAAATCATAAAATTTCAGCCGTTGATTTTTGTTATTGCTTGATGTACATGTAAACAAAATCAAAATGATACAATTTTTTGTATACACATAAAAGATGGTATATACAAAACATTCTATCAATTAGATTTTTAATTTAAGAGTTTAAAATGTAATTGTTGAAAATTTAATTTTGTAGTTATTGATGGGGCATCAAAACTTGTGGTCATTTGATCCTTCCTCTTGTTAATTAATAAATAGAAGTTGGTATAGTGTTATCCACAATACAACACAGGCACAACACAGCCAAACAGTGCTTATTCCTTGGAAATCAGTATCATTTTCATTATGTAAAAAATTGTAGCATTAGTTTCAATTAGTTCCGTCACGTGTAATTGAAACCAGTACTTATTCCTTGGAAATTATAGTACCGGCCTGGTTTTCTGCCAACACATGGCTTTAGTGTGATCGATTGTTTTGGTGATGTCATTATCAGTATTTTAAATAAGGCTAATGGAATGTGCTTGTTTATATCGTTATGCAGTTGATTAATCAGATTTTTGTGGATAATTTTAGTATTATAGTTATGTTTTGTTAAAATAAGCTTAGATATTCTAAGATAAATTTGAATGAGTTTATAAGCTAATTTATATATTATTTCATCTGTGCTTAAAAATAAGTTTTTACTAGATATAATCTTCCTTTCTCATATTCTCCTACATCTACATTTCATAAATGAGCACGTTAAGAAAATAACTTCTCTTATAGTCACTTGAATTATATAATTTTTTTTGTGGTTATTAAATATATGGAAAATAGGTCTAGTAGCACACACAATGATCTCTTCAAGGGAAGTCAGAAATTCACAACATGAACAAAATTAATTGACATTTAAATTTGAAAGACTTAGACATGTTTCTAATGTTAGGAATTGGGAGAGAGATGGAAATACGAAAGAGAGAAACAAAAAGCAAGATTTATGAAGAAACTAAATTGTATTGCTTGATTTGATATTACATGGATACAAATGACCTATTTATAACATAAATGAAATCTCTAAAAGAAATCCTGACATAGATAAACCCGATCTAAAATATCTCACGTAATTAATACGAAATATCTTCCTCCTTAACATAGCCTGCAAATCAGCACTTGCTATACTTGACAGCCTACCATATCAAGCATGCTGCAATAGACGGTGAGATGAGAGGCATATACAACATCTAAGAAATATATAGAGCAAATTGAGTTAGTTAGGCCTCGTTTGGGAACGTTTTGGTTTTATAGATTTTTGTTTTTCAAAAACTCAAAGAACGTACAATCAATGAGGTAACTCTCAAAACTAATTGGTCTGCCGATTATGCGGGTTTAATCGGCCAATTAAACGGAAAATAACTGATTAATTGAAAAATTCGGCCGTTTTAACGTTTTCGACCGTGAAATGGTGTCCGAATATATAGTTCGTATCAGATTAGCTGCCGCATCCGATTAAGCGGACGATAAATTGGCCGAATCATCTCATCTTCAAAACACTAGACTCACTATACGTGACGACACTAAATGTCGATCCGTGCTGTCTTAATTAATTACCACAAATAAAAATAGAAAGTTAATTAATTAGTTAGCACAATTAGTAAATGTACCTATAAATCAGACATGAATTTGATTAATAAAGGGTTGTTATTTTGCACGCAAGTTTTGCAATTTTGAGAGCAAAGAAATTGTAAAATTCTAAAAATAGCAAAAAAATATATATATAAAAATTGTAAAATTTGGTTTCCTAAGTAGATTTTGATATAGATATAATGTTGAGCGGTTCGAATCGACTATTTAGATATCGAAAACGGAGATACGAGCCGCATATCATGGTGAAATTGTGATATACATATCACCGTAGTTGGACTCTATATATATGGCTAAAATAGAGATTAAAAATAAACTATTCTGAAGTAGCTAGGGGTCGTTCGACAACTACTCCTTAGACCTCATTGAGTTTCCTTAGCCTCTTGATCCTTCCAAATATATATAAGTTCCTTAGCACGGATTAAAAGTATACATCCTTAAGCCTCCTTTTGATCAAACCGGGCCCTAAGCCATTGGCCACTGCCGGACTTTATAAGAGGTCATATACATGACTTAAGCCGCGGCTTAAGCTTATGCATGTCTCGAACGAGACCTCTTTTGTGCAGCTTAATATTTTAAGCCAAATTGTTTAATTGCCGGACCAGTCCATTTAGCTATAAGCTATTCTAATGCATTGGTGTGTGGACCCAAGATTTCTACGTTAATATACAGAACACGATATAATTAATTAAGCAACATTTAGTATGATTGAATTAATTTGAAATAGACACAATTACTAAAGGAAGAGATCAGATTGCAATTCAAATAAATTAAGAAAAACAAAAAATATATTGAAAAAAATTATAGGTTTATTTTTGAACTTATAGCTAGATTGATAGATCATTAAAGTTTAGTGTAAATTTTAAAAGTTCTAATTTAAACAAATCAAGTTATTCAAGTTTATTAAATTTTGTATAAAACTTTTATTATTTTACAGTTTTTTTTTTTTTTTTGATCTTTTCTAACATTTTTTCTCAAACCTCTGTTATCAAAATCGTCAAACTAATTATAAGCATTGTCAATTGATCCCTCTCCTTATTAAAATATATATCGGATATAGTTTCAAGTAATGTACATTGCATACATAGAACACTCGGTCAATATATTCATATTGTTCTATATGCTCGTCTCTATATAAGAGGCTCTGCATGGGCTTGCTTATTCCACAATTGAGTGAATTAATAACTCTATTACATCTTAATTTCTTTAGAGTAATTAATTTAGAGTTCTATGGCAAGGGAAAATGGTTTCCTCTTGATTGTCCTTCCATTGCTTATTGGAGCGCTAAGGACAGTGCCCACGAGTAATACTCTTCTCTCTGTTCATTTTAATTTAGTTATTTCTTTGTCTATTATTTAATATCTATGAATGCACATGCATGCACTCATAACGATAAATGCGAATAATATATAAAGTGGTTATGAGCTTAAGCTAAATAAACAATTTTTATAAGTTTATCCAAACTAAAAACATACTTAATTAACTTCAATTATGATTTATGTCTTTTATTAAATTATTTATATCATAAGCTCGTGTAATATAATAATTTTCTATTTTCAGAAACTTTCAAGTACTTATTTCATAATTTTAAAAATAAAAGTCCAAATAATAGTAATAATGATATATATAAAACTAGATTATCTTACAAAAACCAAAATAAACATTAAACATATTTAAAAAATGAAAATTTTTGTATCCCATTAATTAGATTGTCATACAAAAAATTAATAGACATAAATGATAATTTCATGGTGTTAAGTATATTTTTTGAGTTAAAGTCACCAACTTATAAAAGTGCTCGGTGAGTTTAAGCTTATGGTAGCATTGACTATGGAATAACAAAATAATACAATACAAATATAACTAGCTAGCACGACAAAATTATTGAAATGACAATATATATATAAATTGAGGGATGCTAACTGTCCCCCACAAAAAATCCCCCTTAAATGTCCCCCGCGCGCATACTCTCGTCCACGTCAACTATGAACACTGAAGACCATTAGATATGAACACCCGCCAATAAGCAGTATGAACATCCGAGCGCGCTACGATTTTCATCACGTGCTGAAATTGAATTAAGCACGTGCTTAATTTATTTTTGCACGTGAAAAATATGCCAACTCCCGTCCACGTCAACTATGAACACCAAAGACCATTTGATATGTACACCCGCGAATAAGCAGTATGAACACTTGCGCGCATTCCGATTTTCATCACATGCTAAAATTGAATTAAGCACGTGCTTAATTTATTTTTGCACATGGAAAATATGCCAAAAAAAAATTTTCTCCTAATTTGCATTGTTCATAGAGTTCTCAGAGGGTGTTCATACTGAATGTATCGTGGTGTTCATACCACTTGCCAACTGGTATTCATACCAGTTCCAGCAGAAACGGATGGGGGACGTTTAAGGGGGACAAATGATGGGGGACAAAGAGATACTCGATGGGTAATAACCATGGGTGTCTGCTATGGAACCATGGGTAATAACCTGCCCCAAGCAAGTGAGGTGGTAAGCCTGTACAAAAGCAACGGCATTGATTCAATGAGGATCTACGCAGCCGACAAGAAGATACTCGATGCCCTCAAGGGATCTGGCAATGGCATCAACCTCATGATGAGCGTCGAACCCGCCCAACTTGCTGATGCTGCTGCTGCAAAAGCATGGGTCCAGAGCAACGTTTTGCCATATCATCCTGCAGTTAACTTCAAGTATACATATATATATTTAATTGTTTTATTATTACTAATTTTTATATAATTAATAATAATAATATATGATAGGTACATTGTCGTCGGTAATGAACTTGAGCCGAAAGACGCCAACAATATACTGCCGGCAATGAGCAAACTCTGGGACGCACTAAACGAGCAAAAACTTGAGAAAATCAAGGTGTCAACGGCAGTGAAATTTGATGTGTTCAGAGATACCAGTCGTCCATCTGAGGCTAAACTCTCATATCCTTACATGAACAAAATAGTTGAATTCCTTGCCAAAACTGGGAATCCACTCTTTGTAAACATTTATCCCTTCTTCGCTTATAATGGAAGCAATCCCCAGATCAATCTGGACTATGCATTGTTCAAACCATCCACTACAGTGGTTACTGATAACCCATATAAATATTACAATCTCTTTGATGCAATGGTTGATTCAGTGTACCATGCCTTGAAGAAGGCCGGAGGTTCTGAGGTCCGTGTTGTTCTGTCAGAGAGCGGTTGGCCATCAGCCGGTGAACCGAGAGCAGCAGGAGGCACAACGGTGGAAAATGCAAAGGCCTACAACCAAAATTTGATCAAGCATGTTGCCAACGGCACACCAATGAAGCCCGGAAATTTGGAGACTTATATCTTTGCCATGTTCAACGAGAATCAGAAGAAGGGTCATGAGGTTGAGCGCCATTTTGGGTTGTTTAACCCAGACAAGTCGCCTGTTTATCCCATCGCATTTAAATAATATAATCATTAATCATCAAGGAATATATATATATATATATATGCAGTTTGGTTTGATGGAATAATTAATTAAGAAGCAGCTGGTGTGGATGCATGCTAGCTAGCTTCATATATATATATATATATATATATATAGTGTGCATGGATTGTTTCTTCTTCTTCATGTGATACATACATATATTTATATTGTTTGGTTTTCTCTGATATATGCTGATGAACTGGCGTGTAATTAAGTTTGTTTAATTTGTTTCCGTACATCCATATAGAAACCTATGGGCTGATATGTAAATATATATGTAATGTATTTGTTATATTTGTCCCCTCTTAATTTTGATTGGGCCGGTATTAATTAATTATTGTACGTTTTGCATAAGGAATAATTAATTAAGGTGTTCTATGAGAACGTACGTACATATATACTAGTATAGTGCCCACACGTTGCAGCGGATTGACTATATCATATGATTTCTTTATAAATAAAAAAAATAATATTATATCACATGATGTAAATGATTTATGTATAAATAATTCACTATGTTATTCTTTTTTTCTTTTTCTGTTTTTATATTATGATTGAATTGTCATAAAATAATGAGATTGCATGCATATATATATATATATTAAAGATGTGACTCGGGTTGCGTGCGCGTTATTAAGAATTGAGACCATAGAAAGCATGTGCATTAATGAGTATTTCATGTCTATCTGTTGGGCCATGAAGATTGAAACAACATAATTTTTTCATCAACGGTTAAGATTACATAAAACTAATTGATCCAACGGTCCATATTGGTTCTGGACAAATACTCTCTTTGAATATCACATGAACTCCTCCTTTTATAAGTAGTAATTAAGGATATAAAGCTTAATTTCTTGGTTTACATTATATATATTTCACATGAATTTCTCTTTTAATATATGAGGAAAGATTGATATCTTCGTTCCTAATTCAAGAGCATAACAGAAAAAACATGAGCGTCCTATATAATTATCTGATCCTTATTATTGGGAGAGGGAAAAAAACATCAGAAAATAAGAGTTCAGGCCAGCAAAATATGATCCAGAACGTAAAATCAGTTACGCCAAGGTGATATTAAGTTGATTTTGTTGGGCTACGAGTGGTCTGGTCCAGCCCATAATTAGCATCGGCAAAGGACCAAATAATATTGGAAATAATATTGGTCGTATTAATTTATCCGCTGCCATAGTATGTGATGACAGCATACCACTATAGTCTCTATGATAAATGGGTCTCAAAAAAAGGGGAAGGGGTAGGTCTGAGGCCATCGGACCAAAGTGTGTCCGATGAGCGGTTCCAACCGCACGATTTAATTTTTCGATTGGATTTTTTGATTAACGGAGTTGTATAAGTTGAACCCGCTAAGAAATTAATTGCATTATTTTCCAGCTCATCTAGTCTCTTCCACCGCTCCACTGTCCCAGGTCATCTCTTTTCACCATGTCAAAGAAGCAATTCCATCCCATCAGAGCTAAGTATAAACGAGATTCAGTATAAACTCTATCCGAGACGGTTCCTGCATTTTATCCATTCTCTCATCCTTACTCTCGATTAAACTCTAATCCTTCGTATCTACATAAGTGACCGCGCCACTAGACCTTTTTAAAGGCTGCAATGGCTTGTTGTCGGTGAGGAAAAAGCTTAGAAGGGAATGAAGCTTGGAAGAGCATTTGCAGGTGGAAGAACAGATAGTGGGAGGAGAGAAAAGAGAAGAAGAAAGAAGGGGGAGAAGCTTGCGGCGCTGAACTTAACAAATCTGCAGATATCAGCTACCTCGCACTCTTAATTTTAGCAATATGCACATTTGATGAGCGTACCAAGAAAGCTTTGTTTTGAGTTTGTGTTTCCTAATTTAAATCTGCCAATGAGCCTAAGCCCTGATCTTCATTTGAATCTCCTTGCTAAATTACTCTCTTTTACCTTGAGTTTGCGGCGATAGACATGAAAAGGCACCCAGAAAAGCTTTTTTTTTTTTTTTTTTTTTTTGCCATGGCCATGGGGAAAGGAAGAGGAGAGAAGCCTCTGGGGATTGGGAAGAGTCGAAGAGAAGATCAATATAGTGGAGAATTAAAATATTATTATTTATTAACGGGTCCAATTTATACGAGCTCCGTTAGTGACAAGCGCTCCGTTATCAGAAAATCGAATTGGGATATCAAATCGTGCGGTGGGAACAGCTCATCGGATGCACTTTGGTCCGATGGCCATCGGACCTACCCCTTTCCCTCAAAAAAATACCCCTATTAACTAAAAATCTCAGTCGTTCAGATTGATCGTAGCCGTTGTAACACAACTGTAACTAAATTGCCTCAATTAAGACTGGAAACAAGAAGAATAGAAGAAGAATTTGATTTGTCTAATTTCATTAATCTTTCCAATAACAACATAATATTCCTGTTTACAAATGAGGGTCTATTTATAGACCATACGTAATAAAAGAATGAAGAGGTAACGGTTATCTTGCTTCTTGTATTGCCATATCAGACAGACGTGTTCATCAGCCGCTGATATGGCTAATACCAACCGTCGGACCAATTCTACCTTAACCTCTCCATTTCTAATTAATTCATACGTCTTTCTCACTTAACTCAACTGGATGCCCTGCTCTAGATAAATCTATTCTTATTTTAATACTTGTGGCCCCACCTGTCAGCTTCCTTAAGTAGGCCTCTCCATTACTTAGTCTCTTCCCGTCTTCTTCTTGTCCTCTAACGTCTTCCTCTTCTCTAGGTGATAACAGCCATCTAGATTAACTATGGCAGGATGCTGCCATTATAATTATGGCAACAAATTCTGACCCCGCAAACATAATCAATCTATAAGTTAAACAATACTTTTGTAATTTTTTTTTCAGAACTTATAATGATATTTTCAAAATTTTGAATAGTTTTATTGTCAAAATTATCAAGATAAGCATGGTCAATGAATCCCTCCTCTAAAAAATGTATTTGTTAAAAATTTAACAAAGAAAACCTCTGGTTCTAAGCATATTTTAATTTTTAAATTAAATTGATGCTTATATTTGAAAATTTAAATTAAAAAAATAAATTTCAAATCCGAAATAACATATACTTTTCAAAAACATTGATCAGCTCATTTTCTGTCAGTCAAATTAACTTTCTTATTTAATTTCGAGAGCATAGACCACTTCATTTTCTGTCATTGGAGTTTTTCATTCAATTTGAAGATTGAGAGGCCTCTATCTATATAATATAATAAAGACAAGAACAGGACTGCAGAGCACTTAAATTAACCCTCTTTATTTTACTATAACAAATTGAAGGATTAATTAATGGGTGATTCGATTAGAACTCAAATAAGCCGCCAACAAGTGTAGATTGTAGTGTCGTTCGCTTTCAATAATGTGCCAACATTCGATCATGCGAAACAGAAATATAAAACATTTCCAAGTCAAATATTATTCCACGCATAAGTGCACTCATCAAATTATATATATATTCACTTTAAAATCTAATCCCCCACTTACTAAGATCAAACACCCACCAGCACGCACTGCTCGATCAAGCGCCAATTCTTAATTATATGCATATTTTAATTATATTAATTAAGCACTCCAAATTTACCAAATTTGTGTCGTGTCTTTTTTTTCTTTTTTTTTTTCTTTTGGGAGCTATAAACAAACATGCATCCTCCATTAATTATCATACAAATTAAACAAAAACACAGAAAAATTCCAAGTCAAATCTCTTTCCAAGTAAGTGCACTTATCATATTAGTGAATTTATTTTAAATATAAATCCCCACTTACTAAGATCAAAGTCCCACCATCGAGCAGCTGTGCTAGCTAGATAAAGCGCCAATTAATATATGCTTACATATTACAATCATAATATGAGTATTGATCCAATTAATTTTACCAAATTTGGTGTTGGTCTTTTGTTTTGGAGCTAAAAACAAACATGTATATATATCCTCCATTTCATTCAAAGAAATTAGGAGAAGAACATGTCCGTCATACTTTATATATATAATTCAAGTATACAGTAATTAAGCCAGTGCATGAATATAGTAAACTTATTATTAAACTTGTCATATATGTACCAATTTTCATGAAAAAAAAAGTAAAAAAATAAAATAGATAAAAAGATTTATATAATTATAAAGTTGTATCACTGGCTCTTGTTATCTTCTTTCATGCTTACGCATGCACATCTCCATTGATGTCGTGGAAATTGAGGGGACTCATCCCTGTAGTATGCATGTGTTGAATGCAGGATTAATGCAGGAGCCATTGAGACGACATGAATTAATGGGGTGGCAACTAGGCAATCCATCATACTTTGTACTTGGCTAATTAATTACTTATTTGCTAGCTGATGTATGGCGGCTCCAATTTGATACGGATTATTTTCTTTAAATTATCTTAATTAATTATACCGGTATGTATGTATGTATGTATACTTTCTTAATTTCCATTAATTATATATATTACAAAGAGTTTATGAGTATCCGGACTGATTATGGAATTAAGTGGCGGAAGGAAGGTACCAATTGCAAATGTCAAACTACAGATACATCATACATGTAGACTAGATATTTCACTACTGCATCTGCATCTCCATGTATTCATGAAAGCGAAACGTACCCAAGGATAATTTATTTGATCAGGACAACGTTTCATTTGGATAATTTATAATGATGTTATTTTGACTAGCTTAATTTTTACCAATTTTACACATTAATATTGTACATGGTATGATGAGAGAGGATCCGCACTTGGTAATTAATGAAAGGGTCATAGAAAATGTTTGCATCCAACAGCTAGCATTTATTTTCTCTGTAAAATTGCTAATTACATGTTAAAATTAAGTCACTTATTATATGTTAAACGATGAGCGATTTTTTATAGGATAACGAGTAACTTAATTTTAAATTAAGTTGATATATGGTGGGATAGAAATTAAATACCGATGGACTGCTGCCAGTGTCGACGTGTCGTAATTAATCATAGCAGAACTTTACCCTGGAGGCTGGAGCTATATATATATATATATATAGAATTTTGCTACGGTGAGTCATGACTCACAAGCTGCTCCGTGAGTCACGGTCTAAAAATATATCAAATCACCTCCAAATTTTGATTTATATGGCTCAATAAATTCTTCATATCAAAAGCTTATAGCACGCAAAAATTTTTCATTTTTGGAGATTTTTAAGTATTTGTTTAAGATTTTTTAAAAATGACTATACAATATTAATAAAATAATCAATGTTTTATGTATCATTTTAAAAAATCTAGAACAAATACTTAAAAATCTCCAAAGATGAAAATTTTTGCGTGCTATAAGATTTTGATATGAAGAATTTATTGAGCCATATAAATCGAAATTTGAAGGTGATTTGATATGTTTTTAGACCGTGACTCACGGAGCAGCCCGTGAGTCATGACTCACCGTAGCTAGACTCTATATATCTATATCTCCAAAGTAAAACTACTGTGCTCTTAAGCTCACGGGGGCCTCCCGTGAGCTTAACACCAAAAACATATCAAACCATATCCAAATTTTGATTTATATGGCTCAATAAATTCTTTATATCAAAATCATGTGGCATGCAAAAATTTTTCATTTTTAGAGATTTTTAAGTATTTATTTTGTATTTTTTAAAAGTTACATACGAAACATTAATTATTTTATTAATATTTGATGTCCTAAAATGTATAGGCTTTTAAATTTGTTACTCGAAGCAGAACACTCGATCGCAAGCGTACGATCTCGTGTAGTACAATCGAGGTCGAACCACAAGGACGGGAATCAATTCTAAACCAGACTTCAATCGCAATTCAAATCCTAAATAAAGTGGGGGTTTTTGAAAGGTTGGTTTAAACAGTAGCAAATGCAAACAGTAAACAACAAGTAAATACTGGAAAACGACTAATTAAAAAGGCGTCCTCAGGGTTTTCTGAATCCGTTTGGTCTCTGGATTAACTTCTTGCGGCCCGCAGGAAGGTCTCTTGCGGGTCGCAGGGGTTGGTTAGAGATTCCAAAACAACCTGTTACCCACAGAATAACTCCTGTGAATTACAAACAGTTTTGTAATCTCTGTCTTACACTTTCTGCAGATCCTTGCGGGCCGCAGGATATCTCTTGCGGTCCGCAGGAAATCTGACAGAGAGCAGTTCTGGTTCTGGTTCAATGTTCGACTCACGTTATCAATTCTGAATCAAACCAGCAACAGTACAAGTCCTCAACTTTCGTATTTTGGTTCTTCTAACAATACCGGTTCGACAGAAATTCGTGGATCTATTTCTAAATCTACGTTCAAGTTACTTTTATATCTAGGATTCGGTTCCACTTTCGTAAGAACCGCAATTTTACCGTTCGGTTACTCTTGGACAACAAGTTATCAATCCAAACAGTGTAAATAACAATTCTTGCAAATATGATATTCTATTGACCAACTAAACCTTGTGCCTAATCTACAGGTTTACCATACAACAAGCATGATATTCTATTAACCAACTAGATTTTGCTCGCAATCTACAGGTCTATCACATCAACAAGTCAAGTAAAACACACATAAACATGAAAATCACAAGTAACATGAAAATAACGTAAGTCTCACAATAAGAAGTCAATCCATTAACACAAACTTCATCATCTACCCTAAGAACTAAAAGACTACTCGCTCATGGCGAGGGAAAACAAAGAAAACAAAACAAAGAAGAAGTTCATGATACTAAAGAACCGAAGAAGAACTAGCGTGGCTTCAATCTTCAACGCCTCCAAGAAGTCCTCTCGAAATCTCCTCGAAAGATGGTGAAGATCGACTCCAAAAACGCCTCCTCTTCTGGTCCCTGGCGGCTAGGGTGAAAGAGACAGAAAGTAAGTTGCCAAAACCGTCCAAAAGGATGGTTTAAATAGCCAAAAAGGCGACAGAAACAGAAGCAGCGCTGCCGCGGGTCTTGCGGCCCGCAAGAAGTTAGTCTTGTGGCCCGCAAGAAGTTAGTCTTGCGGCCCGCAGGAAGTGAGTTCCAGTGCAGACTTACTCTCCAAGGCTTCAAATCGCGTCCAAGTGGCTCAAAAGCCCAATTTACTTGAAACATGGACAGAATTGAACAAGTAACTGGAATCTAAGAATTCTAACACTAAAATGCAATGAAACTCGGGATTTTAGGTCGAAAACAAAGTACAAGTCTGGTGAAATGCATATATGAATGCGGTGCATCAAATCTCCCCAAACTCAAAGTCTTGCTTGTCCTCAAGCAAAACCTAGAACCTAAGGAACAAACCGTACCAAGACCTAAATCCCCGAGTGACCTAAATGCAAAGGAAAACTTTGGGAAGATGCTAAACCGAGAATACATGGGCAAGTTTGAATTTTGAATTGTAAATAAGTGCGCATGACAATTTCACAAAACTCGTGCTAAGGCACAGAAAATCAAGACGAGCGACTCTTGTTCCATGAAACGCAACCTGAATTGCAAGTAGGACCATCGTACTTTTTCGGACCCTAGGTCTTTCGATCGAACTACAAATCGGTATCCTGGTTATGTTGACCCCACAGTGAGTAACTTTCTCAACCAATCAAATCCATAGACCATGAAATGCTTATTAGAAAGAAAGACTATTTATTTGATTTTTTTTTTTTTTTTTTTTTTAGAGAGAGTGAAGCCCGAATCAGACGGATAGGAAAAATAAAAGTGCATACGTCCTATCTGATCGCAACTCCAAACCCCCTTTTAGAAAATCTGGACATTCAAGGATCAGCCAGTCGGATGAAAGAAAATAAAGGGTGCACTCGTCCTGCCTGACCGCATCCTTGAAATGCCCGTTGGTTTTTGGTTTTTTTAAGACATTTCAGGCTATGACTTTCCACATTTCCCAAACCATACTCACATGGGTACCACAACTAAGAGATTACTCTTCGTCCTCAATCAGACTTTCGGTTTGCTACTTTTTCCAATTAGTGCCTACTTTACTCATGGAACTAGTCACTACAGAACAAAATTCTCTTCCCTAACACAAGTCTCATAAAGTTATCAAGCACAATTTTTCACAATTCATTCGTCAAAAGTGCACATGTGCCCTTGAATTTAA
The DNA here is from genome assembly GCA_030179965.1 of Cyperus esculentus. NCBI lineage: Eukaryota > Viridiplantae > Streptophyta > Magnoliopsida > Poales > Cyperaceae > Cyperus > Cyperus esculentus. Next base: position 65,380 of record JASGLE010000031.1, read on the forward strand.
CATTTCCCCAAAATCTTCCTCAAAATGCGAGCATGAAAAATGAAAAAGAAAGAGAAAAGAAAAAGAAAAAGAAAAAGAAATATCCTAAAACTCAGGTTTGTATTTCCCTCTCCCCAAGCTAAACAAAGCACTGTCCTCAGTGCAACCAATCAAAGATATGACGATAAAGCGGAAAGAGAAAAGATACAACCTGAGCGAATCACGGTGCAGTGTCGTCGTCGCCTGCTCTAGCGGGACCTCTGCTGGTACCCTCCCCAAACTGGCCTGCTTGCAGGGCAGTAATGGCATTGTGTATCTGATCCTGCCGCTGGCGGAATCGTCGCTGCTCCAGCATGATGCGATCCTGCCGCTCATAAATCTCTGAGATCCGAGTGCTGTCGCGAGCGCGGCCCGTCTGTAGGTCCTCGAGACGCCGAGACTGTCCAGTCTGGACCAACTGCATGTGGCGAAGCAATGTCAGGGTGTCAGAATGCATCGCATGCACCTCCTGCGCTCGGGTGCACATCTGCGTCCACTGATCAAGCATATACTGTGGAAACTGCGGGTACGAAGATGATCCAGCGGGCTGTCCGGCTCCTCCTGCCGATGTGTCACCACCTCCTGCTGATGTGTCTCCATGTCCCGCTGGCCAGCTGTCCCATCCGGTGGATCCTGCTGACTGCCCTGCTGCTCTTGCTGACCAGTCACCGGCTCCTGCTGACCAGCCATCCCAGCCTGCTGACCCTGCGGCTGCAGGCTCATCTGCTGCGTCCTCCATATGGATGTCGTCTGTCGGTGTATCGGGACTGTGCTGGTGTGGCTGTGCTGGTGGATCCTGCAAACGCCACGTATACTCCAGGTCGAAATCGATCGGCGGGTACTGCAAGGGCAAAGTAAACTCACCATCGCGAGAAGTCCACCTCCAGGTAGCGGGCTCAGCCGCGGTCTCCTCAGCATAGTAAATCCAGCCCCACGTTCGAAACTGCTCCCGATCAAGAGTCTTTACCGTGGTGCACTTGTGATGGTAGCTAACCTTGCCACCATCCATGGTGATGTCTACCCCGAGATGAGAAGCGATACGGGTAACATAGGACCCCATGGCTACAACACCCGTCGACTTCTTCGCGCTAATGATGGAAAGCCATTACCGGACCATGGTCAGAATCAGATGGGGTCGCTGCATGTGGGTATCCGGTCGGAGCATGGTAGCGAGGAGCTGGAGCTCCTCGTGGCGAGGTCGGAGCGAGGACTCTCCGCGGGCACAAAGCGAGGAAGCAAGAGCTCGGCATATGAAGCGGATGGAGGGATGTGTGATGGCATTGACCCGGGGGTCTGGGCCTGTCAGAGGAAGCTCCTGGCCACTGATACGGTACCAGAATGAGGCACGAAGACGGGACTGAGAGACGGGGTGCTCATCATTAACCTGATCCGCCGGGATGTATCCCAAGTAGTCGGTCTGGTGAGGTCTAAGATGAAACAGATGGGCAAGGTCGGCCAGGGTCATGCGGTAAGTAACGCCCAGGAGGCGAAAAGAGATGGAGTATGTCTCGTCAGGGTGCTCCTCGAGGTCTAGCGAAGCTAGAAAATCCAGTGTCGGCTCGAGATAGGCGGGGTACTGAAACGGAATCTCCCAAAAGGCACGGGAGAATCCCACCCGCTCAGTGAGACGAGTGAAATTGTCAAGAATACCGATCTCCTCAAGAAACTCAAAATCGACAATAGATGTAGAGATAACAGTTTTACTGTCGAGGAGCTCGTGTTTACGTGCAATCCGTAGGTCCTCCGCGGATGGTGCCGGGCCTGCTGCGCGACGAGATGCCTCTGGTTTCCCGACAGCCCGTTTTGCGGGCGACATGGAGAAGTTTCTGGCAGAGAGAGAGGTTCTGCCGGCGCAGGGGTCAATCCTTGTGGGCGCAAGGGGCAATTCTTGCGGGCGCGAGGGTCGGCAGAATATAAGTCACAAGAGTTGCGACGTGGCGCGAGTCCAAGTCCGGTTTGAAATTCCACCAACTGTCAGATTTAAATTTGAATAGCGCGGGAAGTCCAAACCTGGAGGTTTTGTCCTGTTTTTTATCAGATCTGCGCAGTGGGACTTGGTTTGGTGCGAGCAGAGGTGTCAGCGGCGTTTGACGTGGCGCGTAGCAAGGCCGACGGTCGGTTGGCCCGGCGAGGTGGCGCGGCGGAGGGGCTGGCAGGCCTGGCTGCTGGCGCGGCGGTGGCTCTGGCAGCCCGACTTCTGGCGCGGCGGAGGGCTGGCAGGCACGACTGCTGGAGCGGCGGAGGGCTGGCAGGCACGGCTGCTGGCGCGGCGGCTGCTCCGACGCGGGAGAGGAAGGGGGGGGGGGGCTCGACGGAGGAGGGTTCCGGCGAGGTTCTGGCGCGGGGGCGGGTGGCTGGCAGGAGGGTTCCGGCGAGGGCGCGGGGGGTCGGCTGGCTGCACCGGCAGAGATGGCGCCCGCGCGGTGGTGCGCCGGCAGGCCGGTGGTTGGTGCGCTGGCAGGCGGCCGGCGCGCTGGTGGTCCGACGGGTGGCGCGCGCTGGAGGTCCAGCGTGGTTGGCTGGAAGGGGGCGGCAGGGAGAGGAAAAAAAAAAAGGAAGAAGAAAGAAGGAGGAAAGGGAAGAAAAGGAGAAAGAAGGAAGGAAAGAAAGAAAGGGAAGAAAAGAGAGGAAAGAAAAGAGAAGAAGGAAAGAAATAAAAGAAAAATAAAACCGGCCCCACTTACCTTAATTCCAAACCACCAGTTTACATTGGAGTCCGTGCCGAACTGGAAACTCTTGCGGGCGCAAGGCGTAATTCCTGCGGCCGCAAGATTCTTTCTGAAGATTATTTCGCCTTAGATTTGAACCCGAATTACTGCCGTTTCATCATGAAATGCTCTGCGACGCTGCACATACACAACTAAGAACACCTTATGCAATATGAAAAATAAAAAAAATGCAAAACAATGTGAAAGAACTAAAATAAGGAAAAAGAAAAAAGAAGAAAAGAAAACCAAAAGTCTTGGGTTGCCTCCCAAGGAGCGCTTGTTTTAGGTCCCGAGCTTGACCATAATGCATCTATGTATCTGCTGGTGGGGGGTCGGACAGGTGCAGGGACAGGCGTTCCTCCTTCTGCTGATCAGCTATGTACACCTTGAGGCGTTGACCGTTCACCTTAAAAGCTACGCCGTCCTTGCCAGCAATGTCTACTGCGCCGAATGGGTAAACCTTCTTGATGATAAAAGGTCCCGACCATCTGGATTTGAGATTACCCGGAAAGAGTCTCAAGCGCGAGTTAAAGAGAAGAACGAGGTCCCCTTCCTTGAAGTCGCGACGCGTGATGCGGTTGTCATGCACTCTTTTAGTGCGCTCTTTATACATCCGGGCATTATCGTAGGCATGAAGCCTTGCTTCCTCCAACTCATGCAAGTCAAGGATGCGCTTTTCGCCTGCTGCTTGCAGGTCCATGTTGATGGTGCGCGTGGCCCAAAACGCTTTATGCTCGATCTCGACCGGCAAATGGCAAGGTTTGCCATAAACCAGCTTGAATGGGCTCATGCCGATCGGGGTCTTGAAAGCCGTGCGGTACGCCCAAAGTGCGTCATTGAGCTTGAAAGCCCAGTCTTTTCGTGATCTCGCCACGGTTTTCTCAAGAATGATTTTTATCTCCCGGTTAGAGACTTCTACTTGGCCGTTAGTCTGAGGATGGTAGGAGGTGGAGATCTTGTGAGTCACCCCGTGTTTGCTCAAAAGCTGCTCAAACTGACGGTTGATGAAGTGCTTGCCGCCGTCACTGATCACGGCACGAGGCACTCCAAAACGAGGGAAGATCACATCATTGAAGAGGCGCTTAACTGAATTCGCATCCGCCTTTGCACAAGCGAGCGCCTCCACCCATTTAGACACATAGTCCACTGCCACGAGAATGTACTCAAATCCCTTTGAGGAAGGGAATGGCCCCATGAAATCGATGCCCCACACATCAAAAATCTCGACCTCCAAGATGGCCTGCTGTGGCATCTCGCTACGCCTTGAGATGTTGCCCGTCCGCTGACACTGGTCGCATGATTGCACAAGGGCATGTGCGTCCTTGAAGATCGTTGGCCAAAAGAAACCTGCTTGCAAAACCTTGGCAGCAGTTTTAGATGAGGAGGCATGGCCTCCATAAGCAGAAGAATGACAGTGAGAGAGTATAGAGTGTACCTCCTCCTGCGGCACGCATCGACGATAGATACCATCAATACCTACCTTGAAAAGAAAAGGCTCCTCCCAAAGGTAAAACTTGACGTCAGCCCTGAACTTCTTCCTCTGCTGAGAGGTCATCTCAGCAGGCAAGAGGCCTGCTACGAGGAAGTTGGCGAAGTCTGCGTACCATGGAAACTGCTGAGTGCCTCCTGCGTCCCGCAAGAAACGGCCCTGCGTCCCGCAGGATTTCGGCAGATTGTTGATTTGCTCGGATATGGGCTGTGGTTGGGTTCCCAGGACGTAGAGCTGTTCCCCTGGAATTGAGTCGTCAATCGGAATGTTGCTCTGCTCCTCCCCTTTCCAATGCAAGCGGGACAAGTGATCTGCGACTGAGTTTTCCGATCCTTTCTTGTCCCGAATCTCAATGTCAAATTCCTGCAGAAGAAGAATCCAACGAATAAGACGTGGTTTCGCATCCTTTTTGGAAAGAAGATACCTGAGTGCTGCATGGTCGGTGTAGACGATTATCTGAGAGCCGACCAGGTAAGAGCGAAACTTCTCCAGCGCAAACACCACGGCTAGCAGCTCTTTCTTAGTTGTGGTGTAATTAACCTGCGCGGAGTCGAGGACCTTGCTGGCGTAGCAGATGGCTACGGGTTTGTTGTCCTTGCGTTGCCCCAAAACCGCGCCTACGGCATAGTCACTGGCGTCGCACATGATCTCAAAAGATTGAGACCAGTCTGGAAGCTGCAAGATCGGGGCGGAGACGAGGGCTTCCTTTAACCTGAGAAAAGACTGAACACACTCGTCAGTAAAAACAAAATCGGAGTCTTTTACCAGCAGGTTGGTCAGGGGTTTGGTGATCTGAGCGAAGTCCTTGATGAATCGACGGTAGAATCCGTAGTGTCCGAGAAAGCTGCGCACGTCTTTGACTGTGGTGGGCGTGCACATCTGTTCAATCACCTCAATCTTTGCTTTGTCCACCTCGATGCCCTTGCTCGTGACTCTGTGACCGAGCACAATGCCCTCTTGTACCATGAAATGGCACTTCTCCCAATTGAGGACCAGATTGGTTTCCTCGCACCTCTGTAGGATCTTACACAAATTTGCCAAACAGTCATCGAAAGAAATTCCAACAACAGAAAAATCATCCATAAAAATCTCGACTTCTTTCTCAATGTAAGGAGAGAAAATGGCCATCATCGCCCTCTGGAATGTAGCAGGCGCATTGCACAAACCGAACGGCATTCTTCGGTAGGCGAAGGTACCATAAGGACAAGTGAATGTCGTCTTTTCCATATCCTGAGGGAGGATGGGTACTTGAAAGAAGCCTGAGTACCCGTCAAGGTAGCAGAAGTGGGAATGTTTGGCGAGGCGCTCCAACATCTGGTCCACGAAAGGCAGCGGGAAGTGATCCTTGCGGGTCGCAGCATTCAGCTTGCGGTAATCAATGCACATCCTCCATCCAGTGGTGGGCCGCATCTGGACCTTCTCGCCTCTGTCGTTGATGACAACGGTGTGCCCTCCTTTTTTTGGGACCACGTGCACTGGGCTCACCCACTTGCTATCTGAAATAGGAAAAATGATGTTAGCATCAAGTAATTTAAGAATCTCCTTTTTCACTACCTCTTGAAGCACGGGGTTAAGCCTCCTTTGATGCTGTACGGAAGGTTTGTGGTCTTCCTCGAGATGTATCTGATGGGCACATATGGCAGGACCGAGTCCCTTGATGTCTTTAATCGAATACCCTAAGGCACCCCTGTGAATGCGCAACTTTTCCAAAAGCTTCGAAGTTTCATCAAAACTCAATTGAGCGCCAACAATAACTGGAAAAGTTTTGTCGGAGTCAAGAAAATCATACCTGAGGCTGTCGGGCAATGGTTTCAGGTCTACCTTACTTGGCGCGTCTAATGGCGGTGACTTGTCGATTTTCGCCTCTGGTCCGTCTTCCTGCGGGCCGCAAGAACTGTCACCTGCAGATTGGGAGAGCGAGAGAACTGGTTCGACCCTGGTGAGTAGCGGTTCCTCATTATCTGTGGGATCGCGGGGCATGCCCTGCAGGCTGCAGGCAGAACCCCCAAGCGGACCTTCATCCTCCTCAGACACCTCATCAAAAGAACATAATTCAGTTTGCAAGGAGGAAAGAAAGTCGAGATGATAACCGAGTGCGATCTGATGCTCTTCCAGCTGATCCTCCTGCACCTCCCAAACGAGCTCATCAATGATATCCAACCGGTTGCAGTCCTCTGAAAAGTCGGGATATTTCATTGCTTGTGCAACCTGGAATTGTACCTTCTCGCCGCCAATGTTCATGGTGAGGGTACCCTCGTACGTATCGAAAACAGTCCTGGCTGTCCGCAGAAAAGGTCGGCCAAGGATGATCGGTACATCCTTATCCTCCTCCATATCCATCACTACAAAATCACCAGGCACAAAGAACTTGCCTACCTGTACCGGCACATCCTCGACAATCCCCAGCGGTAAGCGAGTGGAGGCGTCTGCTAGCTGCAGGGTCATGCGGGTGGGTCTGAGCTCACCTACCCCGATCCTCTGAAAAACAGTGTGAGGCATGAGGCTCACACTAGCGCCCAAGTCGCATAACGCCCTTCTGATGGTTGCCTTCCCGATGGTGCAAGGGATGGTGAACTTTCCCGGATCTCCAAGCTTGGGTGGAAGATCCCGACTCACCACCGCGCTGCATTCATGATTGAGTTGCACGCTCCTACAGTCCTTTAAGCTCCGCTTGTTGGACAAGATGTCCTTCAAGAATTTTGCGTAAGACGGCATTTGTGCGAGCGCATCGGTGAAGGGGATGGAGATAGTCAGCTGCTTGAGGACCTCCATAAATTTAGAGAATTGCTCATCTAAGCGGTTCTTAGCGAGCCTTTGTGGGAATGGAACCTGCGGTTGGTACGGCGGTGGGGCCGTTGTCGCTTTACCTTTGTCCTTCGCTGGCAAGACAGACTCGGCAGGCAAAGAGTTCTGATTTGCTTGCCCCTCAGTGACCACCTTCTGCAATCCTTGAGAGATTGGCAGAGGGTCTGTTTGCGCCTGCTGAAGAATTGGCTGGCTACTGGGTAAATCCTGCGGGCCGCAAGAGGTGTCCTGCGGGCCGCAGAAATCGGCGACAGGATGGGTTTTCGCTGGTCCTGGCTGGGATTCGGCGGCTGCTGGTTTCGTAACAGCCTGGTTTTCCTCTTCCGGCATGGGCGGATCAGCGTACTGCGTGCCACTCCTAAGTGTGTGAATGGCCTTCACTTCGCCATTAGGGTTCACTGGCTGACTTGGCAGTGAGGCTGCGGTCCCAGGACTCGACGTTGCACCTACACCTCCTCCCGACATCCTTGCTAGTTTCTCATTAAGAGCCTGCATCTGCTCGAATATCATCTGGTTCATCTTACTCTGCTCTTGAATGAAGTTGTCGACCACGGCGGGCACAGCAGGTTTGTCGACCACGTATAGGCTTTTAAATTTGTTACTCGAAGCAGAACACTCGATCGCAAGCGTACGATCTCGTGTAGTACAATCGAGGTCGAACCACAAGGACGGGAATCAATTCTAAACCAGACTTCAATCGCAATTCAAATCCTAAATAAAGTGGGGGTTTTTGAAAGGTTGGTTTAAACAGTAGCAAATGCAAACAGTAAACAACAAGTAAATACTGGAAAACGACTAATTAAAAAGGCGTCCTCAGGGTTTTCTGAATCCGTTTGGTCTCTGGATTAACTTCTTGCGGCCCGCAGGAAGGTCTCTTGCGGGTCGCAGGGGTTGGTTAGAGATTCCAAAACAACCTGTTACCCACAGAATAACTCCTGTGAATTACAAACAGTTTTGTAATCTCTGTCTTACACTTTCTGCAGATCCTTGCGGGCCGCAGGATATCTCTTGCGGTCCGCAGGAAATCTGACAGAGAGCAGTTCTGGTTCTGGTTCAATGTTCGACTCACGTTATCAATTCTGAATCAAACCAGCAACAGTACAAGTCCTCAACTTTCGTATTTTGGTTCTTCTAACAATACCGGTTCGACAGAAATTCGTGGATCTATTTCTAAATCTACGTTCAAGTTACTTTTATATCTAGGATTCGGTTCCACTTTCGTAAGAACCGCAATTTTACCGTTCGGTTACTCTTGGACAACAAGTTATCAATCCAAACAGTGTAAATAACAATTCTTGCAAATATGATATTCTATTGACCAACTAAACCTTGTGCCTAATCTACAGGTTTACCATACAACAAGCATGATATTCTATTAACCAACTAGATTTTGCTCGCAATCTACAGGTCTATCACATCAACAAGTCAAGTAAAACACACATAAACATGAAAATCACAAGTAACATGAAAATAACGTAAGTCTCACAATAAGAAGTCAATCCATTAACACAAACTTCATCATCTACCCTAAGAACTAAAAGACTACTCGCTCATGGCGAGGGAAAACAAAGAAAACAAAACAAAGAAGAAGTTCATGATACTAAAGAACCGAAGAAGAACTAGCGTGGCTTCAATCTTCAACGCCTCCAAGAAGTCCTCTCGAAATCTCCTCGAAAGATGGTGAAGATCGACTCCAAAAACGCCTCCTCTTCTGGTCCCTGGCGGCTAGGGTGAAAGAGACAGAAAGTAAGTTGCCAAAACCGTCCAAAAGGATGGTTTAAATAGCCAAAAAGGCGACAAAAACAGAAGCAGCGCTGCCGCGGGTCTTGCGGCCCGCAAGAAGTTAGTCTTGCGGCCCGCAAGAAGTGAGTTCCAGTGCAGACTTACTCTCCAAGGCTTCAAATCGCGTCCAAGTGGCTCCAAAAGCCCAATTTACCTGAAACATGGACAGAATTGAACAAGTAACTGGAATCTAAGAATTCTAACACTAAAATGCAATGAAACTCGGGATTTTAGGTCGAAAACAAAGTACAAGTCTGGTGAAATGCATATATGAATGCGGTGCATCAATATTGTATAGTTGATATTAAAAATTCGAAATAAATACTTAAAAATCTCCAAAAATGAAAAATTTTTGCATGCTAGAAGATTTTGATATAAAGAATTTATTGAGCCATATAACTTAAAAATTGGATGTGGTTTGATATGTTTTTTGTGTTAAGCTCACGGGAGGCTCCCGTGAGCTTAAGAGCACAGTAGTTTTACTCTATATATATATATATATATATATATATATATATATATATATATATATATATATATATATCTTATTTTCGTCGCACTATTAATATGTAAGGGCCGCGTTAAACGAACAATACAATATATATTTATCTCATATATTTTTATTCCTAATAAAATGAGATTGGATTTTCTGACATGAAAGTTCTATCTTCTCCAAAGAATAAATCTCAGCCGTTGATTGTTTACTTAGATTAATCACCATCGTTGACGTACTTTAATGTCTCAACCGATTAAAATTTGAGGCCCATATCAATTTTCTTAACTTAAGACACATTACATATTAACTTAAAAATTTATTATAAGAAATAATAATTTCATCTCAAAGCAAGGTGTGCACTCTTTTTAAGTACTAGTTACAAATGTATATATATTTGCAATTATAAATATAAATATTTTTTTCATTTGAATAAATACTCCCGGCCTGAACTTAATTTGGCCGGCTCATGACAAGCTACCATGCATCCTCAATAATTTGCTATGCATTATATTATATATTATTGTCTTATCGGATGTCGTAACTCGTAATTGTATCATCCAGAGATCGATCGGACCCTAAAAATTAAGCACTTCTTTTTTTTATTTTCTGTATCCATGTAGCATTCATTGTAACCACACAGATTCAACTTCCCGTATATTATAATACCCAAGTAGATGTGTGATCAATTCTAAATCTTCTTTAAGTACTTCCTGACATTTTATATATAATTGAAGGTCAAGATATACAAGGCCGAGTGATCGAACAATTAACGGCTGTAAGAAAAATAGAAGTACTTAATTTACATTTTATAATGTTAACAATTGTCGTTTTAAATATATGCAATCAGTGATCGTGAGATATTCTGATTGATTTTTAACTTTTATATTTTTCAAATTTGAATATATGATACATCACGTGACAATAAATGTATATATACGTATTAAGTATCATACAACTAAAGTGTTTTAAATGTTCCATAAAAAATCATTAAAATTGCATGAAATATGCACTTGCTAGATTAAATATATAGAATGAAATCGATCAACAAGGTCATTAATTGTTGCTATCTTTCACCCTCAAGATATATTAGTTATTTGATATAGAAACCCGGCAAATTTTACTTAATATTAATTATTGTCTCAAATTAAAATTTTTATTAACTAATGCGTTTCGCTTAACTAAAACACTTTTACAAGTTAAACCCTATATGTGGGTTATGTTATATTTAAAAAAAAGTTGGTCAATTTCCGAAAAAGGAGATAGCTAGTGAGCCACTACCTCTAGGATGGTGACATGAGGTGGTGATAGTAAATATAACATATGTTCGTGATGAGATCGAATTAAGCAGCGAAATTCCTCGATCGGCCACCACCCCCACTTCATTACAGTTACGGATCATACAATACAACCAATCTTAATTCCCTTTTCCTTTCCGCTATTTCTTTTCGATCAGGATGCATGTAATGTAATGTAATGTAGGCATGCAATAAGAAACCTCATATAATGGTTGATTTTTGCTATGACCTTCCGAGCCATCCAATCAACTTTTTACTTCATGTTTATACATGTTGCTGGATAAGCAAACGAAAATTAGAGATTTAATAAAAACGTTCTCTCCATTAGCGCGAATCTTAAAGATTGTCCAATGACTCAAAATATCATAGTAAAATTATCAATTATATATATACATGTACCTGAGTAAATCTACCATGTGGTTAAGTTCACGAAGCTATCCTACGAGTGCATCTTCAAAAATATATCAAACCATCTCCAAATTTCGATTAATATGGCTCAATCAATTTTATTTATCAAAATCTTATGGGATTTTAGAATTTTTCATATTTAAAATTTGAAAAATTATTCTAATCCCCCTTAATTATCCCCTTAACCACCCCCACTCCTCTCTACTCTCCTCTTTCCTTTTTCTCCCAACGATCTTATCTCCCTCCCTCCCAATGCGCCCTCTCTGTTTCTCCCAAGTCCCAACGTGTTCTCCCTGTCTTCTTTTCACTTTCGCCCTCTCAAACTCTCACACATTCTCTCACTCCTCTTCTCTTCATTTTATGACTCTCAAAACCCCTTCCTCTCCCCCTCTCTACCCTCATCTCATTTTATATAATCACTTTTTGTGTATATTTTGTATGAATATTTGTTAGTGTAATTACTTTGAACATAAAGATTTACTATCAACATTTTGTATAGCCACTTCTGATTTTTGGTACGATACGTATAGATACTTTTTAACATATAAATAATCATTTTCTATCTTTAAAAACAAATTTTTTTCTAATCATCCTGACAGGCCATCTTATAATTCAACGCATTGATCAATTAGATATTAAGATATGCTCAGAGTTTTCTTGCATGAGATGATAGGAACTTTCTAAACACATACAACCATTTTGATTAATTTCTTCCAAGTTAGATATCTCAACCTGCTGGTCAGATCTGGCCTGAATTATACTTTTAGTAACACTGTAAGTTTTGAAAAGTTAAAATACATTTAGTATTAAGTTTAAAAACTTCGTACACTTTGTATAATCACTTTTTGACGCTCAAGCGCGAAGCGATTGAACGCGCTGTGTGTGTGAGAAAGCGCATGAATCCAGGAAAACGCGTGAGAAAGCACGTAAATCAAGGGTAGTTATGTGAGAAGACTACAGGGAATTTTTAAGGGGGTAAATATCACTACCCTTGTAATATCTCAAATATTTGATATTTGGAATATTAAGGTAAAGAGTTTCTTTATAATAAATTTGGACTATATCATAATTTCGTATAACTTTGAGGTCTAAGGTGTAAAATTTGAAATAAATGATAAGAGGCAACACGTTGGCTTTCCCTTAGATGGCACGTGGCTGTCTCATTGAGGTGGCTTGCCATTCCTTAATTGAGAATCAAAATCCAAAATATAAAAGGAAAATGAGAAGATAACAGAAGAAACATAAATCAGAAAATAAAATGAGAAATCGGAAAACAGAAGAGAGGAGAGAAATATATTTAGAGAGAGAAAACTAATATACTAATCCAGATGGTGGTATTTGTATCAGGATGTCGGTTCGAGATCGCGGTCGGTTTTCTGAATTCGAGTTAAGGACGTTAATCAGTTTTGTAAATCGAAATTGTTTCGTATCAGGTAACCGGACTTCTCTATAACTTGTATTCGATTTTAGTTATCCGTTTGACTTTTTTGTGACTTGTGATATGGATCAGTTGATCTGAATTTTTTTGATTTCCTAGGTTTTGTTATATGTGCATGTTTAATATAGTTTTGGGATGCATGTGTGATACTGGTTTCGGGTTAGGATAGGAGTATGTCATGTTGGTTTATGTTATCTGTTTGGTATTTGGGTATGGTTATGCATATAGTTGTGGTTATCAACCTAGTTATAGTTGAGGGTTAGGTTTTGATTAGATATGCCTGGTCTGAGTATGCATAGTTTGGATATACTTGGTTTGGATATGCATGGTCTGGAAATGCCTGGTCTGGATATGCATGATTCGGATATGCCTTGATTGGATATGCCTGGTGATCGAACCCAACAATGCATACTTTTACCTAGGAAAACACCTACAGAATCAATCCAAATCATTGGCACTTATACCCGATTCACATGCATTATCTTGTGTTTTCCAGTTACCTCTTTGCTTATGGTTGTTTTAGGTCCAATAGAGCGAGACGTGAAAATTATGGAGCATTTGGAGCACATCGGACCTGAAACCGCTCCTTATGGTCCGTAAGGTCTACCCTTACGGTCCGTAAGCGTTGCAGCCGAGATCAAGGTAATTATGGCATGATCTTTTGAGTTAATGGCCATTTAATTTCAAGATTTGAGAGAATTAAAAAGACCAACGTTCCACACCAAACCAAGACCATCTTTTGGCATTTGGAAGACATTTCTTGGAGGAAGCCGAGAGGAAGAGGAGAGGCCGACGGGCATCGACGGTGACGATCCGGCGAGCTGACAAGCAAGGACATGCGCGTGCACTTCTGGAGCCGAACTTCACTATGTTTTATCTCTTTACTTACTCTTTTGTGATTGATTCGTGTCTCTGTATTTGTATGATGACTTGTTCTGTTTGTTGTGCTTGCTTACTTGTTGTTGTTGCGGCCATGTCTGGCTAGACTCCCAGTTTCTAGGATTAGCTAGGATGATGTCATAACTTGGTTTTTGGTTTTTATGAAGTTTCTTGGTTATCTTTTATTTTATTCTCTGTGCATTGTGTATGAATTGAAAACTGAGGGTGCTCGAACAGGTAACCAGTAGGTATCGGCCGGTACTCTAGGTTTTAAGCCTTAGTACGCATGTGACCAGGCCTAGTTTGTATTCAGAGTGGGTTAGAGATCCGAGATGGCAACTAGACAAAACGCGAGAGCTGAGTCTTACGCTACCCGAGAGGGAGGTACACTTTGGGGCACCAATACCAGGGCATAGGTTAGGTTTACAGGCAAGAGTCGGAATCTATACCTGTGGTGGTTTGAACAGTGTTAGGAATTAAGCCAACAAGCGAGAGCTGAGGTTTGGTGCTTGATACTGTTTGAAACCAGAACTAAACGTATTAATACTAAGAACTCATAAATACCGATTTACTTGTGTTGCGCACTAGTCGTACGCAAGAGCGACAAGTGGTACACTTCTATCTAACAGACGCGAGAGTGCAGTTCAGTGGTTGTGTGAATTGTACGTGATAGGTACAGTTAGCGTGATCCGAGGCTGAGTGGCGACTAGTCCGAAGTTCTAGAAACGCCATTTATCTTATTGTTTTACTCTTTTATCATTTGTTTGTTTATTTAGGAAAATTATAAAAACCCCAAAAATTGTGAACAACCCGTAGTTTTAGGAATAAACAAAGTATAGTCCAGTTTTGCCAACTGTCCCTGTGGATTCGACCCCGCACTACGCTACAACTTGGTCGTACGCTTGCGACCGATTTGCGGTTTAGTTGGGATAATTAAAAGTAGTGCACTTTCGAGTGAACACCTGGTTTGAGATTGGATTGATTATGTACCTGATTTGAGATGCCGGCAGGAGGCTGGCTACTTCACTATAGCGCTATGGTTTACATACAGCATGTACGCGGATATTTGGATCTCAAGAATGGTCAGGCACAGGATATGTGCTGATGCACAGGATTATGTTTGGTTTGTCTAGCATGCCTTGGTTTGGGTCTGATGCACGGTTGCATGGTAAGGTTGATCTGGTATGCATGATTGCATGTTAGGTTTGGATTCGGGTATTGGTTGTGTCAGTCAGTCTGGTATGTTAGGTTAGGAACCATCTGTATTTCATAAAGAATATTTGGATGGTATTTCTAGTCTTTATTATTTATATTTGATACCATGATTTCAATGTAAATGTAATAGTTTAACATGATTAAATGATAAAAGTGACTTAGGAATGTGTTGGCATGGTCTAAGTCAGTTAGGACAGTGCATGTAGGTAGTGGTCTATAAAACAGAGTTTAATTAACATAATTGCATTTAATTACACATATTTTTGTAAACCTATTATAGAGAAGCTGCGTCGTAAAATAACCGGTTACTGAGCTTTATAAGTTGACTCCGTTTTCTCTGTTGTGTGTTTTATTTTGGCGACGTAGGTTGCTGGCCGAACTGGATGCTGTGAATATCACAAAAGTAATAGTCCAGAAGCCGCAGATTCTGGGGTGTTACAGCCCTTTAATTAGTATTTATTTGATATTTTTTAAAAGTAAATATACAATATTAATATATAAAATATTCAATATTTTAGGTATAACTTTTGAAAGTTTTGAAGCAAATACTTAAATTTTCAAAATAATTTTTTTTTTTATCTTATAAGATTTATATAAAGAATTTATTGAACCGTATAAATCAAATTTTGTATGTGGGTTAGATATATTTTTGAAATGGTTCCATGAGCCTAACCTCACATAACTCTACTCCATGTACTTAATAGCCATTTCGTACTAGCTTGTTTACTAAAAATTATTGAATTCGGAATTCTATTATTAGATAAGAGATATCTTAATGTTCTGTCTTTAATTAGACTCCAGGAGTGAACTAAAAGACTTTTTAAAAAGAAGAAGAAGAAGAAGAAGAAGAAGAAGAAGAAGAAGAAGAAGAACAGAAAAAACAGACAAAAAAAAAAAGATGAATTCTGTATCGTCTGAAAATGACTTTTAATTAATTAATTCGAATGAGTGAGAGCTAACTAGGATAACTTCAAAGAGATCATGGGTTCAATCCTCCATGAGCACAAATAAAAAGTTTCAATAAAACTAATAGAGTATTCCACTTTCTTCAAAAAAAAAAATTAATTCGAATGAATGGACTTTACAAATAAAAAATAAAAAAAATTGAAGCGCGAATTTCACTTCAACTAAATTAATGTCTGCTAAATTTTTTTTTAATGAAAAAGGATGGGAGTCTAATTAAGCCCCCAATTTTATAAATCTGTAAAAGATCAGTTGATCACGTACTAGTGGGTGATCATTTAACGTTACAAATTAGATAATTGTCCTACAAAAAACTTTTTTATCGATGGAGTTTCAAAACCTATAATCTCCCACACACACAAAATAATTACCTATTATATTTGTAAATGAATTAAACGTCTCTTCCAGCAAGTATCCCAATAGGCACACCGTCAATATAACTATTTATTAATTGAATAATGCACTGGATAGGATGGAAATAATCGTCACACTCAACTTAACTAGCTAGGAGAGTCGCATGATTTTATTTAATTAATCACATGCATGGCCTCTCTAATTAATTTTGTGGAATTAAGATGATCAAGATAGCATTAGGTAAAAGCAAATTAAACTTTGTCAAAGCATTTTCTTCTTCACTTGACACTGAAAGCTTATCTAAGTAAATGAAATTAATTAATAATTATCTGGTACTAATAGTGCTCTAAGTTGTGGCTCCAATCACACTAATTTTTAATTAAAAGAAGGAATATTCTAGCTAGTCAAAAACTCTAGCATGATATATGCAACTATATATATCCCTTATGCCCTCTCAAAACCCATCAGCTGTGCTCACTCAAACTCAATTATATAACCAGTGAAACAGAAGAGCAGATCAATGGTCATGGCAAGAAAGAGATTTGCTTTTATGTTCTTGTTCCTGATAATTGGAGTGCAGCTGAGAGGTTCAACTGCACTGAGCAACTATTACTATGGCATGACTTGCCCCTTTGTAGAGATGATTGTGAGAAATGTGGTTACTCTGGCAGTGCAAAAGGATCCTACCATTGCAGCTGGACTTCTCAGATTGCATTTCCATGACTGCTTTGTTCAGGTCAGAACACACACACACACACATATATATATATGCTAGCTCAGTACTGATATATATGCATGTGTCATATGTAAATATTTACAGCTACCCTCATGCATATATGTTAAATTCATTAACAAATCTACAGGAGCTGCAAGCTATATATGATTTATGAAATTTATTAAGTATTGATACGTATATATATGTCCTTCAGCATGTTTAAACATAGCCATGTAATATATATGTACTTAATTAATTATATATGTAGGGGCTTGGTTAATTTAATTTAATTTAGTAATTAAGCCCTTCGCTTTGCATATGCGTATGCATGCCCCACCATGAAAAGTTACTAACATGAATTTGGCTGTTCTTCCAGCATGTAGCTAGCTCTAATGAACTCAAGTGATGAGGATGCATGTGTTGAACTATATATAAAATGAACTAATAATCAAATGGAAACGATAAAAGAAGAGGTTGGCGAATCTTATTAATTTTAACAACACCACAGAAAGCTAACCTCCTATAGAAAATTAATTCAAATGTTGCTTTTAATTTTCACATACATATATAACAAATTAACAATCATTCAAGTTCCCAGCTGATCATTGGGGAAGTAGGTTAATTCTCAATCAATGCCTTCACACGACAAATTTGCACAAACAGGGGACAACAATTAATGATCAATTTCAAAAGAGGATAGTTAATCATTACAAATAATTCATCAATTAAATTAAATTAAATTAAAATACTTATGTTCAATAATTTTTGTTGCATCGATGGATCATACGTACGGTACGTAGGGTTGTGATGCATCCATCCTGCTTGATACGGATGACGGACAATCAGAAAAGGACTCGCCAGCGAATGGAAGTGTTCGCGGATATGAAGTCATAGACCAAATAAAGGAGCTGCTAGAAGCTCGGTGTCCCGGCATTGTTTCATGTGCTGATATTGTTGCACTTGCAGCTAGAGAAGCTGTTTTTCGGGTAATGCTAGCTTTCCCCCCTCTTTTTCTTTTATCAAATAGTTTTCACTTTTGGCATGCATCAACACTGTTATTGTGCATACATATTTGTTTTTGTTAAGCTTCATGATTTTAGAAGATTAATTTTTTTCACTCATCATAGTGAATATCCAATCCAAATATTAATTAGGTTAGCATATGATTATATATATACAAATATATATCTCTTAGCTAGTTATGCAATTTAAACATATTACCTTCCAACTTGTAAGAAATTAAAAAATACACATGCATGTTCTTATGAACCATATATAAGAAAATCTTATGTATCAACCCAATCGGAAGTAACTACTTAATTAATTAATCATGCATTTGGCACGATCGATCTTGATTTGTATTTGAACTAACATACACACTTATAACTAAAATACGTACGCTTGTTTGATTGTTTTCCTATATATTTTCAGGCTGGAGGTCCGTTCTATAATATTATGTTAGGAAGAAGAGATGGTCTCAGGTCAAGGATTGAAGATACCAGAGCTCTACCAGCACCTACTCTCAACACCACCGATCTTATCGATGTCTTCGTTAATACGCACGGTTTCACTGTCGCCCAATTGGTTGCTTTATCTGGTAATTAGATAAAGCAGTGGTTTTGATTTTTGTCTTAGAAAACTAAGATTGTCATGACAATTTCAAAAGGACCAACATTAAAAAATAAAAATAAAAATCCAATTAATTGTACATGCTGCAGGGGGGCACACAATCGGCGTGACCAGGTGCCAGTCTTTCAAGAACAGGCTGGACAATGCAGATCCCACGCTGGAGGCCAGCTTTGCACAGTCATTGTCCTCTACATGCAGTGCCGGTGACAGCACCACTGTGCCGTTCGACAGGACATATACCACATTCGACAATGTTTACTTCCGCGCATTGCAAAGAGCTCAGGGGGTTCTGACATCAGACCAGACCCTGTACAACTCGCCTCAGACGCGGATGATTGTGGACAGTTACGCCATGAACCAGGCGATGTTCTTCTACAACTTCCAACAGGGAATGCTCAAGATGGGCACACTTGATTTGAAAGAGGGAAGCCAAGGCGAGGTCCGCCTCAACTGCCGCAAGGTCAACTAATTAAGTGCATGCATGTTTATATAGTGCGTACCTGCATGCGTGGATTACAGTACACTAAAATTAAGGGGTTGCATATATAGTTAAGTACAGCATATATATTATAAGGCTGTCAAATTAAGTATTTGGATATATAATATGTGCATGTTATAGAAGTTGCAGCTGTAGTGTTGGCAATTAAGGTACCGGTGATGTAATTCAATGTAGGAGTAGGACGTCAAAATAAGAGAGCATGGTTGTGATAATTAATTAAGCAAAATAGTGTTCTTATATTGTTATCATAATTAATATTACTTATCTGGTTGAATGGATTGTAATGTAAGCATTTGCAAGAATATTCTATATATCATGAACTTGTGATGATATATATAAATTAATATTAGTTGTGTAAAAGAGTTGTGCTACTGCTACCTCTATATATGAATTTATAATAAGGTGAATTCTCTTATAAATGGATCAAAAGAAATATGTTCATTTTGCTGAATCAGATACTAATATATATATATATATATATATATATATATATATATATATATATATATATATATATATATATATATATTATTGAGGCATGCTTGATCTGTAACAATCATTTTTAATCGAGGGATTATGATTGTTACATTTGCTTTGTTGTACACATCAAGGGCCGGCTATATCTTAAAATGGGCCAAGATAAAAGTGGACTCGATATATATAGACCAATGATATAATTGCTACAAGATTTGAGGCCTGAACGCCGGCCCAATTTAATTCTAAATAGATTATATTTCTTAACACGTACATGGGTTGGTGGGTACTCAATCAATACAAAATTACTTGGGGTCTTAATTAATTGTTACTCCCCTCCATCGATCTTGCACTTTTTAGTTTGAAATAATTAATATGGGTAATGCATTTTAAATGAACTGAAATAATAATGCAACCACAAACTTGTTAATGAAAAGGATTACTGAAAAGAGGTAGCGCTAGCTATACTTTGAAAAGATTGTTGAAATGAACATGGGCCACATTCGATGATCAGTGAAAGTGAAAGTGAAGAGCATGCATGGGCCGATCGAATCGATGATCAGTGAAAACTGAAAAGAAAACTAAACTAAACTAAACTAAACTAAACTAGCACGTACCGTACGTACGCTACCTTCAGGTTCCATCGATCATGCGATTGCTAGCTTTGCTTATCAAGACTTCCAAGTCAACAACATCGATCCTGCGATGAGCAGAGCTTGCCATTGCAACTAATCACTGCTTAATTTGCTTATCAAGATATATATATCCAAAAGTACTGACCAATGCTTGGATTAATGCTCCAAATTCGACGATATTATTATTTCTTTGTTCAGAAAAATAACGCTCTACCTTATTTTATATATAATATTTTCAAAGAATCATAATCCAAACATGCTAAATCTTTATATTAATTGTCACTTTTTGGGATTAAGAACATCATAGTTTGTCGTTTTTCATATGCATGTTCAACTTATTTTTATTATCTTTTCCCTATTTTTAATGCTGTTATATCAGTCTGGAGAGTGGAGAATCGAATTCTATCTCCATACACACTTCGTCCTTTCTTCGTTAAGCATCAATTATTCTTCCATTTTTTTTTTTTTTTTTTGTCCTTTTGAGATGATGTGTACATCCGCAAATTTTAATTTCCTTCGTCGTCTAAATTAATCTAGGAAATTTCTCTCAATCTCTTTTTTTTGGGTAATTTCCAATTCAATCATTATTTAATTAAACTAGCAAGAAACCCGCTCATTGTGCGGGCGTTTTAAATTCTGATATTTTATACCGTGTAATACATATAATGTGCTTTCGGTTTCTAGCTAATTATTTACCATTTAAATTTCATCTTTACACTCAACTCATTGAATGTTAGAATATAGAGCGTTAATTCCTCATTAATGTAAATTCTAATCAACATTTATGTCTTACATACTAATATTGATATCTTTCCATTTTTGTAAAAACCAAAATGGATAGAAAGTTGTTTAATTGGAAAACATCAACGCCTTTGAAATTAATGTATTTTGATATATACTGTTGATTAAGGGGTAGAATGGGAAATAAAGAAATTTGAAGAAGAAAGACAAAAATGGAGATGTCCAATTCTTACGTGCTTTACGTGCTTTATAATATAGTATAGATAATGAGATAATTAAGAAGTAAAACGAAAACGTAAACTGGAATCTATAAACTAGAAAGAAGGGTAACACTCTAAGCAACTCAACTATGCCACATCATCAATATTATTTTTTTAGGGGTAGGAAAAACCTACCATTTTTTCATTGATAAAAAAAGAAAAGGACAGTGCAATACTCAACCCAATGGATGGATAAAAATGTATCCATGAAAAAAAAAAAAAAAAAAAAAAAAAAAAAAAGAGGAACCCAATGATGGATGGAAATTTACCCATGGAAAAAAAAAAAAAAAAAAAAAAAAAAAAAAAAAAAAAAAAAAAGAAGAAGAAGAAGAAGCAACAGCAACAGCAACACCCGTCACAGCGACAAAATGAGAAGGAAACGACTACCAAGGGTGAGGCGAAAGCAACGAGGCACATACTGAGGCAAAACGGAGGCGGGTGAATGCAAGGGATCGGCGATGTGGCATGACAACGGCGGGCACAGCGCGACAGGCGGTGATGTGGGGCGGAGCGGCAGGCAGCGCACATCATCAATATTATTAACCATTGATTTTGTTTAAATCTCTTCATCTACTTTGATCCAATGGTTCATATTTATTCTCTCTCCCCCATTTAATAAGATGATATGATATGTTTAAGACAAAATTTAATCCTTAAAGTAGTCCAACATTTATGTGCTATTATTTATAAATTATACATCATCATCATCATCATTATTCACATAAAAATTTTAAAATTATGTTTATTTTTTTAAAATAAATATTTTTATTTTATAAGCTTTATTTTTTTTTGTTATCATATTTCGGAGCGAAATCCGAGTTACAGTTCTAGTTGATATAATGTAGTGAATGACTCAATCTTTTTATTTCTCTCACTCTCAAGTTCCCAGCTAATGCCACATAAGATTGACGTGTCTAATGCTTTAAAAATAAAAAGAAAATCCATACAAAAAATGGTAATGAATGTCCCTCATTTTTAAATAATTAAACGGATATCGACATATAAGCTGTTAGATAGTTGAGTTGAACTTAATTTAGAAATGGAGAGTCCAACCTAAACCATGCACCGTACCTTTAATAAACGCAGTGATCGATCCACAGGTGTTTTCAATATTAATTTATTTATTTTTGTTATGGGGGTGGGGTTATGGAAAGCAACTCGAAGACGTGCATCCTAATTAACACATTATTATTATATCAATCACATGCGCATTTTTTGTTTACAATTGTTCGTGTCTTTTCTTTTCCACTTTTCCCATCCGAAGAGAAGAGAATTAATCATGGTTCCTTCATCTAACAAACAAAATTAAACAATTTTGATTCATTCATTGTATCCAATTGAAAGTATAAATTAAATTTCCGCTAACTGGCATGGCGTTTGAATTGAAACAATTATTGTATATATATATATATATATATATATATATATATATTTTTTTTTTTATAAATATATATTCTTGGATGAACAATATGCCGTCTTAATTTTCAGCTAGATCGATCGATCAGGAAGACTATTAATACAGAGTTGGGAAGTAGCATATATATATGCATCTCGTTAGTTGAGATTTGGTGATTGTGTTTAGTATAGTTTAGTTTATTTTAAATGATTAATGCTTGCTTAATTGTTGTATGGAGTATGGACCAATGAAGTCCAAGTGCATGCAACTAAAAGAAAAGTAAAATGTTAAAGAAAAGAAAAACTTAATCAAAGCTGTGGGCTCAATTCCAATTCCAAATCCAAATCCAGCTCCAGCTCTGCTGCTCAGCAGTTTTAATATATGCCTAATTCATTGCTGCCACGAACCATTTTCAACTTTGTTTATGCAACAAACTCAAATAATAATAATAAATTATTTTCATTAATTTCATAGATATTTTCGAGTTCAATCATTTTTATCTTTTTATGAAGATACTCAAACTCAAGTCTTTTCTCAATTTTTTTTAATAAGAAATTATATTTATTGAATAGTTGGTGGATTAAAAAGAACAATTAGCAATGGATTTTAATTAAATCTAAATAGAAGTCTAATTGTTGGGAGGTCCTTAATGAGATTGGTAAGTATGCATAATTTGTATTTTAGTTTATCAAAATTAGCTTTCTGTCCATAACAATAAGCAATAGAAGATAAAAAAAGTTGTCGTATCTGTAATTAGGCCAATGTTCCAAATGGATAAAAATTACTGATTTTTTTTTTAGTGATTTATAATTATTAAAAGAGTAAATGAATCAAAGAGATAAAGATATTTGGAAGAGGCTGCTGCATGTAGAAAGCACTATAAAAGAAAATGTCAAGTATTAGTTTACACTATAATTAAGGATAGGATGTATTTAAAAAGGGGAGGGATCCCATTTGAAAATGAAATTTACAAAAACGGATCGGGTAAAAGAAAGAAAGAAAGCAGTATATATAAATAAGCGGTGAGAAAAATATGGTTCTAAAAAAGATAAAATCCCTAAAACCTTCCAAACAAGTGCATTGGATGTATATTTATGAATCTCCCAAATTAAATTATTATATTCAAAAAAGGGGATAGCCTGAATGAAATTGGCTGAAATTAGGCGTCCAAAACCAAAATAGTGAAAAAAGCGGAAGTAGAAATGAGTAGAAAGAAGCAAAGCATGGACCTAAAACTTGCCCGGTCTGTTTTTCTTTGATCCGACGATTGAAAAACACCAAAGTACTTTAAGATCCGTGCTGTAAAAACCGAAGTACTTTAAAGATCGGTGGAGCAACCGATCCTGACCATCCGATTGGAAAAGGCAGTGTCTGCATTTCTCCTCGGAAAAGCAGCAGATACCGATCCGGTCGACCCTCCTCTGCCCTGCCCGTAAATAGATTTTTAAAAATGTTATATAAACCCTCCCCTTCTCCCCTTCCTTCTCCATATCTCAGATCTCTATTCTCTAGTCCTTCTTCTTCTTAATCCCAAATCCCCCCTGTTAGTTACTCTTTCTTCAGCCAGCTAGCTAATTAGTCATGGCTTCCAACGGTTCCTCCAAGGATCTCATCGTCTGCTTTGGCGAGATGCTCATCGACTTCGTCCCCAACGAGGCTGGAGTCTCCCTCGCCGAATCCACTGGCTTCCTCAAGGCACCCGGTGGCGCCCCTGCCAATGTTGCTGTTGCCATCACCAAGCTCGGTGGACACTCCGCCTTCGTCGGAAAGGTGCGTATATCTTTCTCTACTCACTCTTAACTCTTGCTTGATCCATTCATTCAGTAGCCAGTAGCTGCTACTGCTTAGTAGGGATCGTACAAAGGAAATAAAAAGGTGAGGTGAGCAATTCATTTCCTGGATCTGAATCTCTCTCTCTCGATTGTACTCTGCTGCAACTACTCGATCGATCGCTTAGTTTGGGGATTCTCATCTGATCTATTAAGTAACAGAGGTCTAGATTGTTTTCAACGTCAGATCAAAACGAAACTGGAAGGTTTTAGGAATAAATGAACAAAAAACACATAATAATAATAATAATAATGTGATATCAAATTTGCCAACTTTTTTAAAATTTGTAACTCTCTACTTAGATCTGCTACATATGAAATAGGCAATCCTGTGAGAATTAATTATTTAGTTGTAAATCTTTTGATCATTGAGAGGCAGAATACCAAATGCTTGACTGCTCAAGTGCTCATCAATCATCAATCATCATAGCCATAGCCATAGCCATAGCCATAGCCATAGGGAGAAAGGCAAAAAGTACAAAATGTTTGGTAAGGACTGGACGATAATAAATAAGCGTAAAAATTGAGGTCAATAGTGTAATTTGGTATGATCCGATCCGATCCAATCCAAGACTCTGTTTCTGCTTTTCACTGTGTTTTTTCTATTGCTACACCTAATAACTGGGGATCTGGAGTAGAATTTTAACAAATTAGTGCTTTTGATCTGATTTTTATTTGAGGATAAAATGCTTAAGGCGATGTGTAGACTGTAGAGGATGTTGACCCCATGGCATGACCCCCTTGCCCCTTCCCTTATTACACTGCTGACTGTGCTCAGTGCTGAATCCATCCCATGTGACTGGTTTCTGACCTGGGTTATAGAGATATTTTTGTATTTAAAATTAGTACTATTAGTATGGATAATGTATTTAAAGTTTTAAACAATAGAATTACAAGTGTCGCATATTAAAAATTAGGAAATGCCATTACCAAGTTTTTTTTTTTTTTCTAAAACTACAATGGTCAACTATTTTAGTTAACAATTAACAATTATTATACCTATAACATTAGAATTAGACTGGTCTAAATAAATTCGAGACAGCGATCAAAAAATAATGAAATGCAGTATTGCCAAATGCTGAGTCACATATGATATCGACAGTTGATTCTTCTTTTTTCTTGCTTTCTCAACAATGGCTGGAAATTTCAAAGTTTCGTAATTGTTTTATAGGAAAATTGTAATACCAACCCACTTTTACTGCCCGATATTCGAGAAATTGACATGTGAGCGGTACAACAGATAAAACCTAGGAAACGTACAAATTACAAATGGAGTTGTTGCATATTTGTGGGATAAATAAATATATAAGTTGTAGATCGTATAGAGTATAGACTCGGACAAAAAACACAAGTTGTGATAAAATAATTAAAATGAGATAGGACATAAGGTTAAGGAAGGTGACAGGTCCATCAGGTTAGAGTAGAACTATTGATTCAATTTCTTATTAAATTTCTACCAACAGATGGACCCAATGTGTCAGTGTAAAACTGCAAGTGGTTGGTGCTCGTGGGTGAATTATTATCATTTTTATTTATGATTTGGGGTAATTATTGTACTGGAGTGTGTTTGGTAAGGCACAATGGCACGGTGGGGTCCCTCACTGCCCTGCATCACAGATTCACAGTGTACCATCATTTTTTGGTGGGTAGTGGGGACTATTCTCAGTTTTTGGGCTGTTTACAATTTTTTGTAGTGGAGACAGAATAATTTGTAGCAATTGTTCTGTCTCCTTCTGTGTGGTACTGGTATGAACTTAGCTGGTCTGTACTCTCTCGAGGAAAACAAAACTCAGTTCTCTGACTCTATCCCGGCCTGAACCATTACTATTGCCAACTCATGAAAACAGTATCCATTGCTTTGCAATCCTTTTCTTACCAATTCCTGTACCTAAATTTTTCTCTCATATGCTTGTAGTTCGGTGATGACGAGTTCGGGCATATGTTGGCCAACATCCTCAGGCAGAACAATGTGAACGACGAGGGTGTGCTGTTTGACCAGCACGCTCGTACCGCCTTGGCCTTTGTCACCCTCAAGGCTAATGGTGAGAGGGAGTTCATGTTCTACCGCAACCCATCCGCCGATATGCTCCTAACTGAGGCTGAGCTCAACCTCGACCTCATCCGCCGTTCCAAGATCTTCCACTACGGTTCCATCAGTCTCATCTCCGAGCCATGCCGCTCTGCTCACATGGCTGCAATGAAGGCAGCAAAGGAGGCCGGTATCCTCTGCTCGTATGACCCCAATGTGAGGCTCCCGTTGTGGCCATCAGAGGAAGCCGCCCGTGAGGGTATCAAGAGCATCTGGACGGAGGCCGACTTCATCAAGGTAACGGAGGACCATAATCATAATCATAATCATTGTAACGGTTTTGGATACTCCTATGATTTTTACTATGCATTGTTGATTTCTTTTCCTAACTCAAAATCCACTACTAACCTATGAATTGATATAATTATATTCAGGTAAGTGATGATGAGGTGGCATTCTTGACACAAGGTGACCCACAAGATGAGGCAAATGTGTTGTCTCTCTGGTACGAGGGACTGAAACTCCTTATCGTCACTGACGGAGAGAAGGGATGCAGATACTTCACAAAGGTTAATTACTAACTGTTTTCTATTTTACCTTTGAACATGGTATCTTAATTTAAGAATGGAAAAGCTAACATTTTATTTTGTGTGTGTTAAACAGAACTTCAAGGGAAGTGTCCCCGGGTTCTCTGTCAAGACTGTAGACACAACTGGTGCTGGTGATGCCTTCGTCGGTGCCCTCCTCGTTTCAATTTCCAAGGACAACTCAATCTTTGAGGTTGGTTTTATTTCCTTTGAACAGATTTAATTTGATTGTCTGTTTCAAGTTAAAAAGGAAGAATATTTGAAGAGATTTACTGTTTTACTGCCAAGTAAACTTCTTCTGCTATTATAGCCCACCAAAACTCAATTTGTTTGTACTCATTTGTAAAGGACCTCATAGGAAGTTATCTGCTAAGGTTATTACATTTGGAACCTTGTAAATTTTTGCCATAAGACATGAACCATATATACAATTTCATTGCTGAATCTAATTTTTCTGCAGAACGAGGAGAAGCTGAGGCAGGCACTAAGATTCTCAAACGCATGCGGTGCCCTATGCACAACCCAGAAGGGAGCCATCCCGGCACTCCCGACCCCGGCCGTGGCGGAAGAACTCATTGCCTCGGCAAACTGAGAAGAAGGCCACTTGATTGGGTTTTTAATTAATTAATGAAAGAGTAGTCTGCGATGTGTGCGGGGTCTGTTGTAGGCATTGTGCAATTACTTGAATTCTCTTGCTGAGTTGGTTTTTGTTTTTATTTTATTTTGTCGAGTCTGATTCAAGTTGTGTATGGAGTCCGAAGAACAGTTAGTTTTTTGCTTAGTTGTTTAATAAAATTTTTATGTTCCATTGGTGTCAATGCTAATTTGTTTTCTCTTCCCTTTTATTTTTTGTTAGTTATTATTGGAAATATATATATGGTCACCATGCAATAATAATAAGTAATAATAATAGATAAGAAATGATTGCTAAGCTTACAATGTATATTTCTGTTAGATAAGCGGAACTCTCTAGTCTCTACCTCCTCCCTGGTATGAATGCCGAATGCGGAGCTGATGGGCCTGGGCAAGTGGGCATCGTCGTCCTCGGGAGGAGTCATATATAGTCGGAATGGTCTGGGGTTAGGATAAGGTTTTGGTTTTAGAGAGAGAGGTGTTGTTCTGCTTCTGCTCCTGCCATTGCGCATTCAGCTCAGAAATTAAATTCTCATCTTTTCTTTCGCTCGGCTCAGACTCAAGTCACTCAACTCTCAAGAGTCAAGAGTCCGTCCAGTAAGTAGTACACTAGTAGCTAGTAACCAGCAGTAGTAGTAGTAGACTAGTAGTAGAAAAAGACGAAAGGGGAGAGTGCGTGCGATGGCCCATGGGCCTCCTTTTGGTAAGGCCACACAAATTAAGCTGAGTTGAGTTGAGTTGAGTTGAGTTGAGTATATGATGATCCGTTCAGAAAGGAAAATGCGGCCCATTCTTTTTTATCCTACCTTCTTCTACCTTGTAACTAGCTTTGGCAGCCAGTCAATTGTCCATTTGTCTGACTGACATACCACCCACATATATAGTACATAGACCAGACACCAATTGGCAATTATGCTCATTATAAGGCCCAAAGATATCTATAATTATTCAATTTGCATCTCCTACGTACGTGTTATAATATTAATATATTCAAGCAACATATATATATAGCATGCAGTCTTAATCAAACACAAAATGCATGCCACTAGAATGCATTCCAAACACTTTTAAGTAGCTCTATATATATGTGCCTTTGCATCAATTTCTACATCTTTTATGTGTATTATAAAACTAATTAAAACTGATTTAATATGATTCAAATTGCATCTTCTACATGTTGATCAACTTATTCAAACAAGATACCGTACGATATATATCATGTTAAGATGTCAATTAAGTACAAATTAATGAACACTAAATTATACTCAAAACACATTAATTATATAAATTAATAGGTCTATTTGTTGTCTAAATATGAATGTTGTACAAATTAATAGTGCCATGTGTAACAGAAAAAATAAACTTATTACTTCAATAATTAACGGTGATTATGGCAGGCAGCATGATACCGGTATCACAAAAGCATATATATGTGTGTGTATATAAAAGTGAGTTGCAACCTAAGTAAACAAGGCACTAGGCATGCAAAATAATCATAATCATTTATTATACAATCATGCAGGCACCAGCACAGTAATGAAGGAGATGTATGTATACATGTGCTCTCATTCTTCCTTCTTATTCGAGTATCAATTGAGCATTTATTTATTTATTTATGCAAGCATATGCATAACAATTATTACACACACATATATATATATATTATGTGCGCATACAGAACACATACATATGTTAATCAGAACATCATCAAGAGTTCATTCATGAGAGGAGAGGATAATTAAGGTTGTCAATTATATCCACTACGGCCAGCCAAACTAGCACTGTCAGCGTCAGTGGGAGTGGGAGTGGGACTATCCTTCCTGTCTTTGCAGTAAACGCCACGGCCATCTGCGCTGCCGCAGACGTCATCAGTAGTAGTTTCTACATGATTTTAGTTACAACAACAATTACACTATAAATATATATATGGTTAATTAACTCGAAACATAGCTAGCTAATATATATAATCAATCTAATAAATCTGAAAGTCATATCATATATATATATATATATATATATATATGTGCTAAGTACCGTAAATAATTCTTGCAGTTGCTGCAGCTTGGTGGTGAGACATGATGAGCAGAGTTGCTATCAAGAACAAAGCAAGAACATTAATGCTTTTTTTGGAACCCATATTATTTCTAGTATAATTAATAATATATATATATGAAGTATCAGTATGAGCGATTTAAGTTGTATGGCGGTGAGAAACATGGTTTGCACTCCTTTCCTATTTATACTTCCTTGCTGTAACCTGTAACTATCTTCATCGACTGATGAGTTTTATCTAACTAATTATATATATGATATCTTATTCTAATTTCCAAAATTTATAATTCTGCTCTATTTTGTTTTTTCAATGCTCCCCAGCACATTTTGTCAATAAATTTGGAGTATGTTGTATGACTTTTGACTTTTAAAAAAGTAGATACTTTATGAAATTGTCTCTCCTTACTCTTCTTTCCTCCTTCGTAGATGATATCTAAGGAGATGTTATCTACAATAAATTTTACTCTGCTTACTAGTTGGGACTATTATGTTCCTTCCAATTAAATCATAAGTATTGAACTATCATAGTTCTTCTAATTAGTTGATCTATTTATTTGCATCAAATATGATATTTAAAAAAAGAAAAAAAATATATTTCTAAAATATTATAGTACTACTTGTGATTTAATTGTAAGAAATATTATGGTTAAAAAAATATTTGACAAATTGATAATTGCAACTTGTAGTGACAATGTGAGGTTCTTTTTTTTTGACTAATAATTTTGTTACAACAAATATCAAATAAATCAAAAAAGAATATTTAAAAAAGAGAAAATATTATTATCCCCGGACCTTTATCCCCCAAGAAATCCCTCAAATCTGATTACTTACTCCATTTAGCTCTCTTTCCGTTTTTCTCTTCCCCTCTTTGAAATGGCATTCTTCCTTGCTCTTCCTTCTCCTCCCTCCGGCGACCGCGATCCATACATCGTCCCTGGCGACCGCGATCCCTCCCTCACCCCCGGCGACCGCGATCCCTCTCGCACCCCCCCGCGACCATGATCCCCGCCTCGCCTTCCGACCACCGCGATCTCGGCGACCGCGATCTCGGCCGCACCTTCCGGAGATCGTGATCCCGGCTGCACCTTCTGACGATCGTGATCCCGACCTCGCCTTCCGACGATCGTGATCGCCGGTGCCGATTGAGATAGGCACTGTGTTAGTACTTAGTACGTATTGCACATGTAATTTTTGTTGTAATTTGTAACATTTTAATATTTTTTTATGTTGTTTTTGAAATTTGTTTTGTATTTTGTTGTTAAAAATTGTACATTTAAGCGACAGTTTGAATGAATCTGCTTACTAAATCTCTATTCATTTTATATAAACACTTATAATGGTTGTATGAACACTTTTCAATACTACATAAACACTTTTTAAAACTACATAAACAATTTTCAATTCCACATAAACATTTTTCATTTCCAGATAAACACTTTTCATTTCCAGATAAACACCTTTCATTCCTACATAAACACTTTTCATTTCCAGATAAACACTTTTCATTTCCAGATAAACACTTTTCATTTCCAGATAAACACTTTTCATTTCCAGATAAACACTTTTCATTTCCACAAAAACACTTTTTATTTCCACATAAACATTGTTTAACTTGCTGCTGGGAGCCTGCCATTGCTGAAGGTTGTGTCTGGATGCAACTGGGTTGTGTGCTAGTTGGCAGGCTGGCAAGATGCATTTTCTATTTTTGACAATTTTGGGCCGAGCGCTTAATGCGTCTTTTAGCCAAAAATAGAAAGTCAGTTTGGGGGATTTTCGTGGGGGATTTAGTTTTGGGGACTATTAGTCTCTTCCTTTAAAAAATGTAGTGTTATTTTTAAACTTATCAAGTAATTGTGTGTCAAGCCCACCAGAGCTTGGCTCAGTTGGTAGTGGCATTGGCTCCCTATGTGGAGACCTGGGATCGAACCTCGCATGGGGCGAATTAAGGTGGGGTGTATGGTTGTATGCACGCCTATCGGTCTACCGGCTATAATAATAAAAAAAAAAGTAATTGTGTGTCAAGTTTGATTTAATTTTAAAAAGAAGGTAAAAATTAATATTTACCGATGCATGAAGGAATAATATATGTTGAAAGGCCCTCAATTTCCACAACAGATTTTCCACATGGAAAGGGTCTTCTTGTTACTTTTCTAAATTAATTCAATTTAATTGAATTTAGGAGATGTTTATTATTATTTTTTTTTCAAACATATTGATTTTTGGACGCAACAAACTAGGAAATCAAAGAATTAAACAAAAAGTAATTGACAAAGTATTAGTTGGATTGATTTTAATGATGCCGGTGAAGATGGAAGAATTCAAGATTCAAATGCAAAAGCACAGACTAAAGTCGTTCACTGATGCAAGCCGTTCGACTCCCCTGTGTCCCTGTCGACGCTCCACTATAGTCACAATTACAATCCTCAAGATTGCAATCCACGCCGGTAGATAAAAAACGGTACAAATCAGCCCATTTAGATTTAGGGTCATCTACCATTAATTTTGTTTGAAACTTTTCATCTACTTTGATCCAATGGCTTACATATCTTATTTATTAGCAATAAATAACATAAATATAATATGTCCAGTAAATGATCCAACATTATTTATGTGTTCGTATATTTAAATTATAATTATATTATTATTTATATCAAAAGATTTAAAAATTATGTTAAAAATTTTGTTTATTATTAAATTTTATAAAAATTTTTATTATTTTCTTGATACTATTTTTCGAGGCGAAGCCCGAGTTACTGGAGATGTGATTACTTAATCCTTGCTCTCGTCATAGATATCACTATCAACTAAAAATGTATTGGGTAGGTGATGGATAAGAAATCTTTAAGACTAAGACCAAGATGTGCATACCATGGATACCTATACATCTTATATGAGAAGATAAATAAATATACAAATGGGGAGCTAGTAGCGAGGCAGCTAGCTAGTTTGTTTCTGATCCCTTCGCTGTTTTTGACCTGACCTGACCTGGGTACCAACTGTGCTTTATTTATACATCTTATTGTAGAGATTTGGGTACTAAACTTAGCTAAGAGTTATTTAGTATCTATATTCTATACAGGAAAAAATAAGATAATAAAATTCGAGACGAGACGAGACGAGACACACAGGTGGTTAAGTAATGTAGGTACATTTTCCAATTGATTATTATAGATACATTTTCCAATTGTTATTGGCAATTTGGCACGAACACCAGGAAAAACAGGTAGAGTAACGAGTAATGCGTCTGTTACAGGAGTCGGTATGAGGAGGAGATATAATTAGAAGCGGCAAAACCCGACACGACCCGACAAACCCGCCCCAACCCAACCCGACCTGACCCGAACCTGAGCCGATTTTTTAGATAGTCAAACTTATCCACACCCGACCCGACCCGACCCGACCCGGCTTGACCCGATACCCAACTTGAACGGCATTTTGGCAATCCGAAACCCGACCCGAGACCCGACTTGAACGGCAGCTAGGCAACCCGAAACCCAATCTGACCCGACCCGAGACAACCCGAGACCCGATATTATTTCAGATTACAGACCCGAAACCCGATCCGGACTCGACCTAAACCCGAATTACCCGAGCCCTAAACAACTCAAAATTGGATGACCCAAAACCCGATCCGACCTGAAACAGTAGATGAATGGTTGGATTTTGTGTGAGGATCTGTGCACACACATCTCACTATCCAACCCCCTAAAAATCTACGATTCGTAGGCTGTGCTGTACTGTCCTGCGCAGTAGGGGATAAGCAGTCGTTTTTTCACTGCAAGTGTAAACATTGCGTGCAATATACATTATTATATTATATATGAATCATTGAATCTAATTGATTTGGTCATATAATTATATAGTTAAATTTTTTTCACTACCCATAATTTAACGACTTTAATTGTTTCTAAAAAATATTTATATGATTATATATTTG
The DNA here is from genome assembly GCA_030179965.1 of Cyperus esculentus. Classification (NCBI taxonomy): domain Eukaryota; kingdom Viridiplantae; phylum Streptophyta; class Magnoliopsida; order Poales; family Cyperaceae; genus Cyperus; species Cyperus esculentus. Next base: position 98,646 of record JASGLE010000031.1, read on the forward strand.
TATAATTTTTATTTTCTAAAAATAAAGTGGTTGTTGATTTTTTTTTTTTTTGCGGAAAGCTTTAATTCTCAATTTTGGAGGGGAAAAATTGCGTCCAAATTCATGAAATTTTCATACTATGCCTTGAACAAATTGAATTACAAACTTGTCCAAACAGTTTTGAATTGTAAAATTTGTATAGTCTAGGTCTTGGACAAACAACAGTAGTTAGATAAAAAGATGACTCGAGAGGTCAAGACTAGATCAGATGACCCGAAAGCTGACCCGAATTGAACCCGACTTGACCCGACCCGACAAAAGGCGACACCTGTTGACCCGAGACCCGACCCGGCAGACCCGAACCGACCCGTGACCCGATCAAAAGATGGTCTTGCTGACCCGAAAACCCGACCCACCCTGACCCGACTCGACCCGTGACCCGATAAATGGAGGCTACTGCTGACTCGAAACGTGACCCGTATTGACCCGACCCGACCCGACCCGATTGCCACCTCTAGATATAATAAGTGTACTAAAAGCCTAACACTAGGATAATATGAGTCCGTATCGGCTACAATCCAAATCGGATCGGAGGGCCCTCCAATCTCTGATCCGACTGTGGTTTTTAAGGGGTTTTTGAAATAATCTCAGTTGTCGACGGAGATTGGAGGGTCCTCCGATCCGATCCGAATCGTAGCCGATTTCAGCGCCGTTTGGTCTCGTCTCCATTCTTTCCAGAAGCAAACAAGCAACGAAAGAAAGCAAGAAAGATGGCGGGAGACGAAAAACAAAACCTCTCTAAAACCCAAACCCTAGAGCTAGACCCATCCCAAGCCCTACCCTCCACCTCCACCTCCTTCCCCATCGAGAGCTGTGATCCCGATCTCCAGGTACTAATATTACTTCCCATGCTCTCTCTCTCTCTCTCTCTCTCTCGTTCTCTCGTCATCCTAATTAATTGCTTCACCTCCCCAACTCCCTCCTAGTGTTACTGTTATTATTCCTATAAATTTCATACTACTTTCGTATGAATGTGTTAATGTAGACTACTCATTTGCCACTCAATTTCGTATTAGCCTAATTTTATTCAAACATCTTAACTCTATTCTCTGCTTCTCATGTTCCAAACTGAAACTGTTATTATATTTACCAACCAATAACCAGAATACCATGCTTCATCTCTCCCTTTCTCTTGTCAACTGTTTGTAGTACCAAGTCGAGCGGAAGAAGGAGGCTCAATCTCGTGCAACCCTTAACATGTTCTTTAGGGATTTCAGAGCAAGGCGAGCTGCCATTGTAAAGGCTCTCACTGTTGGTAATTTCCCGTTAACCTCCTTCTTTTGTAAATTATTACTATGCGGTTAGACTGTTATTCTTGTAGTGCTACAAGTTAAGGGTCATACACTTAAGATACCTTAATTTCTGAAAGTACTAAAAACCTATGACAGAACCTCTTTTGTTGTCTTCTTTCATAGAGAAAGGGAGAGAGATTTATACTCTCACACACACAAATTTTAAATTCAGTGTTTTAAAGGCCAACAGTAGTGACCAACATATCCTTATAGCTTCCTGAAGTTTCATATTATTAAACTTATTTTGGAACTGTTAAATGTTTGCAAATGTACCAGATAATTTATACAGCAGATAAGTTAAGATGTGTGCATTGGTCTGAATTTTTGAGAATGATATCTGAATGGTGTTTCACTTGTTGATTCCAAATATATATTTAAACTCCAACTACTTTGTTACAAAAATTTGGTTAAATCCTTTCTTGGTCATTTTCCATCCCTAGTTTCTCAACTATAATTTTGAAATCATGTTGTTTCAATTTGCTTTGTAGGAGTTATTATCTCACTGCATCTTTGGTATTTAGTTGTTATTTTATTAATTTTGATTTCTGTGTGTTAAATATTTCTGCAGAAGCCAAAGAGTTCTACAAACTTTGCGATCCTGGTGAGTCTTATATTATTATATTAATTGATGTCTTCTGGAAAATTTGCTTGCTTATGAGGTGTTAAAACAAAAAATCATTATTTTCTTAATCAAGATTTATCTTTATGTTTCTTTTTGACCTGAGTACTTCTACAATAAGGCTGAGTTTCAGTCTATGTTTAACAATTGATAGGCTGAAGTTATGTTGATTTAAATAATTTAATTAAGTAGTTTGTGCTTGTGGAATTCTATTTGCTCCAACTTTGCAAATCATTAGAATAATTTTACATTTGTAATTGTTAATGAATGTTTATATTGCTTTAATTTTTTATTCCAAAACAAAATTCAAGGGCAATCTTTCTTTTTGTGCCATGTACGTAAGTTCATAATGTCATATTAACCATTGGAATGAAACTGAAGCATTGGAACTTTGTAATGGAAACAGGAATCTTTAGTTTACTATTTTACTTGTGTGAAGTTGTTCATGGAAGGAAATGTGCCTTTTGATTAGAACTGAGATGCACTAATTTGGTTTAAAGAATATTAATTGTATAATTACTGAAAATTCACTCAACTGTTGGTTCTACTATGCAAGCACTGAATGCAATATAAAGTGTGATTAGGGGATAGCCATTAGGTATGTAGCATTGCAGTTTAGACTTCAGCAAGTTGAACTATATCTTTCACTTGGGGCCTTCGGAACAAGGATGAGTTGGCTGCAATAAGGAGACAAAGAAAGTTTTCTCCTGGTATAGGATAATTTTATCCATAAATGATCAAAATATCTCACTTCCTAGGCATAAAGGATTATCTTATGGAAGCCACTGAAGCATTATCATCAATTTTAAATTAGCATCTTTTGGTTATTAATGTTTTCAGTGGAGGAGAATTTATGTCTGTATGGGCACCCAGATGAGACGTGGGAGGTAAGCTTCCTTGACAACCCCCCAGAAGGGCCACCAGATATGCCAGAGCCACCTGTAGGACTTAATTTGGCAAGAGATGACATGGATGAAAATGAATGGCTTGCGCTTGTTGCTTTGCACAGTGATGCATGGCTACTAGCTCTCACTTTTTACCTTTGGGCCCGCTTTTCCAATCAAGAAGAGTCCAGGTGATTATCAAAACTGTCTTCTATTCCCAAGAACGTTCAATCAGTTAAGAAAATTTCCAAATTAACCTCACAATTATATTTATTGCATTGATCTGGTGTGGTCTTGACTACATGATAAGAGAACTGCAAACAAAGTTCCTCTACAACCCTTGAGTTTATGTGCACATCCCAGATTCTGTGCTGTTATTTTTTAGTGAATCCATATCAAACTCTGTAGTTCCAGGGAATGATGTTTTCTAGTACTTAAATCTTCCTTTGGATGGTTCTTTATTTTACTTAACAAAACTACAGCATGTTATATATATTGTTTATTAGCTTGCTTGTATGTCTGACAGAAAGTACAGGGGAGAGCTATTTAGCATGATTGATACTTTACCAACAATTTATGAAGTTGTGAAGGGAGCTGCAAAGAAGCCTACAAATGATGGAGCCCCTATCAATAATCATGAGCCTGTCTCTAAGACGGTACATCTTTAGAAAAAAAAAAAATATATGCCAGTCTTACATAATAATTTCATTTCACAGGTGTTAACTGTACAAGCCCACCACAAATTTGGAAATATTCAATGAATTTTGTAGAACATATGCTACACCACCTCTGCACTTTAATCTATATTGTTCAATGCCACACTTCCTGCTTCTCCCTTCCATCTTGTTTCTATGGAGAGTAGCTGTGAGGATAGATTCTAGGTAGATCACAAATTGAAGAAATTGAGAGGATGCAGTGATAAGTTTCATATTCACTTTTTTTGCCCTATTTTTTCCGGTTAACACGGAACTTTCTTCTTAGGCTGTGCAGATGGAATTTTCTGTCCTTTTCCGTACATGACATAAATTTATTGTATTTATATATGTTTGTTTATGTGCACAACAGCCGTCTCCCCCTGAAGAGTTCTTCAAAGGTAGCTCCAAAAGGACCCGTGTGGCCTAGAAGTTTGTTTAGGGCGGGGATGCTTGTTTGGACTGACTGAAAACTAGGGTTTTAAGTTTGTAAATGGGAGAAGCGACTAACTGACATGCAGATTTTTTAGGTGTTTTCATAATAGATCGTTTGCTATTAGACGAAAGTAGAAGTATGGTGAGAGATTGAAGGTTGGATATGTTGAAATGTGCATTACTAGTTACTTTTAACTCAGTATCCTTATCATTAATGGTTTTTTTCATTAGAGTTGTTTGGTTATACATGGTGAGAGGTGCATTAGATTTGCTTTGATTTTGTGGAAGTATCTATGATAACCATGCATACTGTCAAAAGTCAGGACTAACAATACGCAGGCCCAAAAAAGTAACAAAAATATTGTGGCAATTCAGATGGAGATGTGATCCCTTATGATATAGTTGGAACTAAGAGAGGTTAAAATTAAATACATCAAATTTGCCGGTGAATGAATAAAATACATCCCTTCTGAACGCAAAATTTGCCGGTGACTGAATGATAAAATACATGAAATTATAAGTTGTAAATTGATTAATTAATGTTGGATTTTTGTGGTGTTTGCACTGGGTCCGGTGAAAAGAAAAGAGCAAGGGGAGGGGATGGCGCAGCGGCAGGGCATTCAAATAGAATGGAATATAGGTGGCCCATAACAGAATATATAGTTGTTGTTATTTTGGTTTTTCGTGTGCGAAGGCGGCCCGGCCCGTGAGGTCCACCCACCCAATGGCCCATCCTCTTCTTTCCTCTTCTTTCCTCTTCTTTCCTCTCCTCCTCTCTCAAACTCAACTAGCAAGTCTCAACCAACAAACCAAAAGGAAGAAAGACGATCGTCGATCGGATCGATTGACTTGCGCTCAGGCTCAGCTACGCGACACCCATCTTAGATGATCTACGAAAACTAAACTAAATCTCTCTTCCTTCCGAGTTCCGATCACCGATCACCGATCCACTCATCATCCATCGATCAATTCTTTCTTTCTTTCTTTCAAGAATCGGTACCAAACCAAACCTCTCAATAATTTCCCTTCTTTCAAGCATTCACAACTCCATCAATCCAATCCGCCTCGGTGACGGTGAGTCTTCTCTTCTCTTCTCTTCTCTTCTTTTCTTTCTTTCTTTCTTTCTTTCTGTTCTCGCAAGCAGTTGCAGTTGCAATTCCATTTGGGAAATCAAATCAAATCAAATCGCCCAATCCTCCAACCCTAATCCTAATCCTAATCCTAATCCATTCCCTTCCTTTCCTTCATCCCCATCGATCGATCCGATTGTCAGATTGATTGACACTTCTTTCAAAGAGCAGAAGACAAGAGAAGATAAAGATGGTTCTTGTGCTGGCACTTGGAGATCTGCACATACCCCACAGGGCCCCCGATTTGCCCCCCAAGTTCAAGTCTATGCTTGTCCCTGGCAAGATCCAGCACATTATCTGCACTGGCAATCTCTGCATCAAGGTATTATTCTATCTTCCTTTTTCCTACTTTACTCCTCTTTCTTTCTTATCTTTACTACCCTTTCATACAATTATCTGCTGCTTAATTAGGAGGTCCATGATTACCTCAAGAGCCTCTGTCCCGACCTCCATATTACTCGTGGTGAATATGATGAGGAAGCCAAGTATCCTGAAACCAAGACACTTACCATTGGTCAATTTAAACTTGGCTTATGCCACGGCCATCAGGTACTGTTTTACACTCTCATTTGCCTTTGCATTGCTCTTTTCATTTATGTGCTTTACTATGCCATCGATGATTGAATGTGAAGCAAGTCTTATTATTAACATTTGCATCATGATTTGATGACCATTAATATTTTGCAGTACAATCTTAATGTGAATAAAGGGCAGCTCTTTTGCAAATTGTGACAAGAGAAGGGTATTGTAAATGTTTGCTACTGTTTTTTTCAAAGTACATATTTTCTGTGTTTCTGATGCTAGAATTTTTTAATTTAGAGTTTATTTTCTATACAAGAAGAGAGATTTCTTCATTATAGTGTTTATACATGTCCATTATTTAGCTTCTCTAATTGCAACTAAGTAGTGGATGATATGGATGCTTTGTACTTTGCAAGACTTCTGTTATCATTGTTATTATACATCTCTGTATGATAAGTATGCTGCCAACTGAGTAACTAAACATCTGAAATACTCACAGGTTGTGCCATGGGGCGACTTGGATTCCCTAGCCATGCTCCAGCGCCAGCTAGATGTTGACATTCTTGTAACGGGTCACACCCATCAGTTCAAGGCATACAAGCATGAGGGCGGTGTTGTCATAAACCCTGGCTCAGCAACTGGTGCTTATAGCAGCATTACCTATGATGTAAACCCTAGCTTTGTACTCATGGACATAGATGCCCTTCGTGTCGTGGTATATGTTTATGAGTTGATTGATGGAGAGGTCAAGGTTGACAAGATTGACTTTAAGAAGACGGCAACAGTTCATTCATGAGATTGGCAATTTTCTGCTAAAGAATTTGGATCTCTTTAGGAATTGGTTAGCGTATGGAGATGGGGTTAGTTTCTGGCTGTTTTTATAATTTGGTTGTGATGGAGAGAGTTTGGTTGAAAAGGCTATAATGTTTGTGCCATCTTTGGATGTATCATTTCTTTTCCCTATGTTATTTTGGTTGCTTGCAATGACTGTTGTAAAAATGGTGCTGATTGCGGAATTAGACTTTTTGTCATCTCTTGAAAAATGATTGGTCTAATTTAAATTTGAGGCAATTGTATATATTTCTTAATAGAATTGGATCATTTCATCTGAGCGGATGAAAAATCAGAAGTATTTGTGCGAATTGAAAAGGTTTCTGAAAACCAGGGTGAACAACTAACTGTATTAGAAATACACATTAGGCGCTGATCAGTTGGACCTTATCGTGACAATAGGTGATATATGCATATATCACGATAATTTTTTAATTTCGGCCCACCTGAGAATTATAACATAAAATGAACTCAACTGAGACGGACAACACAAATTTGAATTCCATAAAATATACATTGAAAGGAATGAAATGAAATGCAAAATATATAAATATGAATTATACATTTACAGATTTTTTAAAATATAATGGAAAGAAATAACATGGAATTCTTAAGTTAACAGTCGAATTTTGTCCAATTTATACAACCAGAAAAGTGCCAGGAGGCAATGAATGTGTACAAATAATTAAAGCCCCAGAAAATGCAGATTTGTACTGCCAGATTAAAAATAATTAGTACTTATTCAACATCGTTAAAAAGAGACTTTTTAACAGTAGGTTATTGCCTACGAATTATATAAATTAACCAATGTATTTGTACCACCAAATTTCCTGATGAGTTAATTTGAGCATGGATATGATTCATCCAATCAAAGGCCATGTTGCAATATTGCTTCATGCATTTTCTTCATTAATTATTCCGTTGATACATAATTACATATAGAATGCTTATTTCCCTTAATTTTCCATTGCTGCGTGAGTGCAGCCCGTAGAAATCCAAGGCAAATTTAGTGTGAAAAGGCAAAAATATTCTCTGAGCTCCCAAAAGTAAAACCAAAAACGTGATCTGAAATGGAATAGAACAAACAAGTTAACAGGTTGAAAGCTAAAATATGCAATCCTATATTGGGATCCCATAACAATAAAACAAAAAATAAAGCAAGGCGAGACTATTAAAATTCTCTAATTAGATATCAGATCATCTTTTTTTGTTTTTCTCATCCATTAAGTATATAACCGGTACCGACATTGAAAGAAACAGCTTTTCTTTTCTTTTATTTTCTTGTGCCGGAACCGGAATGATTATATGATATGGCTAATTAATTAACAAGCATGCTCAGAATAGCAGCCGCTTAATTGCATTTGCATGTATAAATAAATATATACATCTTCATCTTAATTTCAATTGTTTTGTTATTCACATGATCAGGCACTAATTCCTCTACATCCATCTCCATCTGTCCCTAGCTCCATCTGTCACACAAATTAATATTAACATGGTGGCGCTGCTGCCGCCTCCTTCTGGCAGAGCACCAAGAGAGTTGCCGGAGCACTTGCTTCACCAGGTGATCATGCCACGCCTCCCTTTTAAAACTCTCAGCAGATGGAAATGTCTTTCCAAGGAAATTCATTCCTTGATCACCACCGACACACAATTTGCTGATGATCAAGCCCGCAATTCCGCGGCTACTTCATCATCAAATTCAAGCGCCTTTGTATACATAAGCCCTGGAGGACTCTCATTCATTCCCGATCAGGCATCGATAGGTGTTCCTGACCCATCGCTCCAATTCCTAAACCCATCTTTTTCGGTCAACATAGTGTCCTCTACAAATGGCCTCCTCCTCCTTCGTGGTATATGCAGTGGCAAGACATCCATCTGTGTGTGTAATCCTGCTACCAAGGAGACGGTTTTTGTACCCTACGTTGACAAGAATAAGTACTATCGGTGTCATATGGGTCTTGCTTATGATCCTTGTAAGTCTCCTAATCGGTACATAATTGTTTATCCGGTTGTGGTCAGTATGATGTGGACAGGTGGTCTCTTGTACAAGTTTGATGTGTTTTGTTCCGACACCGGCAAATGGACGCGTTCGAGCCAGAGCGTACATGTACCCGCTAAGACGTCATTGAGTAAAGCAGAGTGTGCCAGTGGAGTGATATACTGGTTGTGTGGTGATCACCTCCTGTGGTATGATACAGAGAAGGATTTAGCGGGTTTCACAACACTGCCAATGATCGAAGGAAAGGTCATAAAAGGTCACATGAGGATAGGAGTCTATTATGGTAAAATCACGTGTTGTCGTGCATGGGAAGGCGGGGTCGAGGTGTGGATATTGTCTGATTATAATGGTAATGGATCCAACTGCAACTGCAGCTGCATCTGGGATCGGTTGCATGCAGCGAGTTGGGACAGGATGGTTGAGGCAGTTGAGTTTTGCCATGGCATGCATTTGCGCCACACAAGCCCTGGTTGGAGGTTCTTCAAGCGACGCGTTGTGCAAGCAGTAGGGTTTGATGGGCAGTTTGTTTACATCACGGTGCAAATGAGGCGTGATGCTAGAACCGACAAGTTGTTTGCTTGGGAAACTAAGACGGGACGTGTCGAGGATAAAGGAGTGATCACAGTCACACCAATTGATAGATGTGGTTATGATGTGTTTTTCAGCTATGCAAACAGCATGGCTGGAGTGCCTGTGCCTGTGCCTGTGCCCGTGCCACCACTTTAAATACACTCTACAGCAAGAGCAAGAGCAAGCACATTTTGGGGAGAGTTCTTTTTTTTGCTACTGCTTCTTGTCCTAATTTTTTTTTTTTTTTTTGAAGTTCTTATCTTAATATATTATATGCTGAATGAATAGTTAAGTTGTATGGAAAGCTCGTAATGAAGCTGTGTTATAAATTTATAATTGCTTCTCTGCTCTCCTGAATTGCTTTATGCAATTATGCCACATTTATTTTTCTGTTAATTTTTAGAATCTAAAATCATAAAACACATTCTGGACAGTGCTTGATTCAGCACTGCTTGCTTTTACCCCAACCTCGTCAATCAATTATAAAACAGTTACAACATTCTAATCACAGAAGCTCTAAATTGATCAACTAATGATGAAGAAGAAAGTATTAAACTACGACGACTAGCTGCATTATCTGCATACTTCTCCACTTTTAGCAAAACTTAAGACAATCTATGATTATTTTTTAGTTTTTTTTTTTGCAACAAAGGAACGCCATCATACCTGCCAATTAAATTAAAAAGGCACGCTTTTCTACCAATACCACAATACTAATAATGACCTATATGGAAACATTTCACACCACAAAGCATAGTTAACCGGCCATATAGAGAGAGCTCTTAGCATATATCAACAGTAGTGCTGCAAGCCCGTTAATAAAAGTAAAATTAACCGAGTAAAAGTAACTGCAAGTTAGATTAACAAATCCAGCCTTCACAATCTGACCATGATTCTACTAATAATGCTTTCATCTAACACATGGCCAGAGAGCTTAAACAACCAACTGATGCACAGAGACAGAGGCCTAAGGAAGTACAAACACTCAATAACACAACCTAGAGACATTCCATACACAGCAGCATGGAGACACGTGGAAATCCAAACTGACCATGACCACATGTCAATTAGTCATTTTGCAATCTCACCTAACTTGAAACCCCCAGTTCCCAATTTAATCAACAAACCCCCTCACCACCCCACCATACCCCCAACCAACTAGGCCCCACGGGCCCTTTTGGTGCTACAGTCAGGGCACTTGTACTGCTTGATGTGCTCAGCCCGGGCCGGTGTAATCTTCACACACTTGCCATGGAACCAGCGCTCACAGACATCACAACAAATCCAGAACTCGTCTGTACCATAATTAGTACCGCAAGACCCACACAGTGCACTTCCTTGTTCTTCTTCCCCTTCATCCCCATTTTCTTCATCTCCACTGTCCTCCTCTTCTTTAGGCTTGGGAGCTGACTTGACGTGTGACTCTCCATGGCGCAATGGCTGTTGCATCAAAACAGTCAAACATTCAAATTGAGTATGTACAATTATCCATATCAGGTAGAAAAAGAGCAAATCCTCTGTACAGGCAAAACAAAAGCAGCATATAATCCCAAGAAAAGATGCTGCATTACTCTCATTTTGTTCAGAATATGGCCCAACTACAATCCTGTCCCAATGCAATGAGTAAAATTGAATTAGAGGGCAGTTGTGGTTTTTTATATATTCCATTACACTCATCAATATTTCTTAATTCTGGATGTAGGAATAAATGTTTGCACTGTTTTTCAAGACACAAAACATATGCTATTCCATAAATAAGAAAGGTTAACTTTAAGGTATATACCGGCTTAGAAGCAGATTTGTTGTTCTTGGTAGTGCTATTAGGGGTCTTTTCTTTTGTTGGCTTCTTTGCAGTTCCTGTCACAACTTCATAAATGGTTGGCAGATTATTTATCATGTTAAACAGCCGCCTCCTGTGCACATACAAAAATGCATACAAGTTCTTAAAAAATCCTTCTAAAGTTGTCTAATTTGGTTAGTAAACTCAAACACAATGTGATAAAATATTTACCCGTAAGCCAGCGGCAGCTCATAGACTAGGAAATGTTCATTCCATGTTAATTCCATTAGCCTCCGTTTGGGAGGAAGATAAAAAATCAAATAGACCCCTTATGGGATGGAAAGCTACTCATAACAAGTCCCTATCTCTTGTTTTATCCCCGAGTTGCCCCGGAAACAAACAGACCCCTTATGGGATGAAAAGCTAGTCATAACAACCTTAGATAAGTTCAAGTACTAAAAATATATTTATTCCATGTTTATTAGAAAATTTAATATGAATTCCATAATAACAGCCAAGCACAGAACTACGGATATGAGCATGCGAAGTGGCAGTTCCATTACTGAAAATTTATTGCATCACAATCAGCAAAAGTGGGAGGATAGTATGGGAGCCGATTTAAAAACCAACTCAAATATGGGTATAGATGTCAGTTGTAATTAGGACCTGGATTCTCTATCAAAGCCAAAGCGAGCCCCAAAGTAGAAAGCAACAGCCAGTAGCCACGCATCACTATGCACAGCAACAAGTGCAAGCCAGTCCTTTTCATCCATACCATCTCGTGCAAAATTGATGCCTAAAACTGGCTCAGGAAGCTCTGGTGGGACCTCCTCGGCAGGCAAGTTCACCTCCCACGTCTCATTTGGGAGTCCATATAGACACAAATTTTCCTTCTCTGGAAAATTAGTAAAGCAATAAGAGGGGGCATACTAATCTGAATAGACGACTATAAATTGCACAGAAAAGGAGAAAGCAAGTAGATGAATTGTAAAACCCAGCAGAATGTACAACTATAGAAGCATTATATGGTTTATTCCTGTGCATTACTTGAACAGAACAACATGAAGACTCTTATATGTTCTTAGTGCTGGTCGAACACCATTTATTTATGCAGACATACTTATTTGAAAGATTACATATCAGCTAGCAACATGGAAATGATTGCATAAATGAATAGAAGTAAGTAGTAGAGACTGACTGACCAGGATCACAGAGGCCATAGAACTTGTCCACTTCTGCAAAGCGATCGAGTAACAGAAAAGAATAACAATTGTCAGGAAAGGAAAGGAAAGGAAAGAAAGAAAGAAATGAGGATAGAATAGGATACCAGTGGTGAGGGCCTTGACAATGCCGGCCCGCCTGGCTCGGAAGTCCCTGAAGACCTCCTCGGGAGTGCGGGAGTGGTAGGCGTTCTCCATGGCCCCTCCCCCTACCTACCTAGCGATGAATGAACTCGGGAGGGGGAATGCGATCGATTGATGAGCTAGGGTTTGGGTTTGGGTTTCTTATGAGTGAGGAAAACTAAACTAAAGAAGAACTAACTAGTAACTAGGGTTCCTCAATTCAGACTGACTGACTTGACTTGAGACTTGAGAATGAGAGGAGAGGAGAGGGGAAACAAACAAAGACAAAGACGAGCTTTGGATTTGGATTTGGGGATTGCTTTTATTATCTTTTTCAATTTTCAATTTTGAGTTCAATTTTTCGGATGAACTTTCGACGGGATTATTAGTTTGGGCTGGGCGTGGTCTGTGGACTGCTATAGATATCTGATGGGGGGGTATTGTATTGGTTTGGGTCTTTGGTTGGGGGTACAACGGGTTTAGGGAGATATTCATTCAGACGGGTGTTTTTTTAATCTTTTCTTTTTTTTTTTTTTTGGATAAGAACTGAATTGTCAAATGTCAAGTCAATCACTTCTGTACCCACTCAAGATTTCATATACGAAATGTACCCAGTGAAGAAGGTATATAAGAAAGAAAATTACAATTGTCACACTACTTGTTCAAGTAATAATGCCAATGGTTTTGGTAGTCTATCTCGCGCTTCCAAAGAGTGACAAAACGTTTGGTCACAACCCACAAGTCAAACTTTCTCATGTTTTCATTTTCAAAAATGCATTTTAAGTTTCAATGTTCAAGTGTGACAGCAAAAATTACAATATACAAAGTCAACCAGATCAGTCTCCGCGATTCCTAATTATAATTTGACGATTACCAAGCAATAGTTAACCACATATAGCAATCATAACACTATTATCTACTAAACCCTCCTTATGTAATAACATGTTACTATGATTTAGAATAATTTGTATTTAAGAAAGAAAAATAAAAACTTCAAATAAATTATATTTGGTGTCATGACTATAATAAATAGTATTTTCTTTTCTCACGACATTTTCGTCCATTCATGATTTCGGTTTCACACACGCCTTAGGACCTGTTATTTACCATAATTTTTGGTGGTTATGTTAAAACCATGGCTATAGGATGCGTAGTTACAAATACAGGAAGTCACAACCCAAAAATTCAGTCGGAGTACATTTTCTAAAAACCTGGTTTTCATGTTATTTTTGCTCTAACTTTTCTTGATATACACGCTGGTTTGGTTGAAAACCTGGCTTTTGCAAAGGTCACCGAACACCTCACAATCAGAAATTGCATTGACCAGGGCTAGCAAGCTCAAAACTGCAGAACCGAACACCCCCTTAGAATGTGCTCTCTAGTTGGGTAGAGTGATGATTGAAATGAAGACAAGAGAAAGAGGAAAAACAAGAACCACAATCTTACTTTTAAGTTTACATTTATTTACGTTATGTTTGGATAACTTATTGGAGAAGTAAAAAGTAGGAAGTGAGGAAAATAATTCGGTCATGATATTAGTCTCTCTTAAAAAATTTTTAATGTGGTTTCTGTTAGAACTAAAAAAATTTGTTCATGTTTATAAACACAAAAACTGTGCACTTTAGTTACATAATAAACAAATTTACATGCATAATTCAGAAGTGAAGAACAAATTTAACTGGTTAAACTATTGTAATCAACTATAAGAACTACAATAGTATCTTTATCTTAGCTCCCTACCAACATACCATTCCATTCACACTCTCTCATCACATCAAAAGTTCCTTTCAATTAGTTTAATTGAAAGCTTGGACCAGTTAGAATAAAGTTATTGAAGTTACTTCCTTTCCATTTTAGGAAGCAAAAATATCTGCGCATTCCCTCTCTTTCTTATTAACTCTTGCCCCCAAGCATTTATCTACTGGACCAACCACATACTTGTCATCAATGTTAGCTTGAAAAAAATAAGACTAAATTATGTATGATGTGTTTCTTAAAAAAATGCAGATACGATGCATTTTTTGAATAATTAGTATTGAATGATACTTATAAGTTGTAGAGTATATGTTTCTAAATCTATATGTATTTTATTTTTAAAAGTTTTGTCAATAATTTGTGGAAAGTATAGAAAAATAGATGCACAGACATTTTGTGTGAATAAAATTGTGCGTTTACAATGACATCCGGCATATTTCGGAGAAAATGGTGGACTGAAACTGAACAAGTATAACCAAGTAAGGAGACGTTGTTATTTTATTTCCCCCAAAAAACAAAAAAAGGGAAAAAAAAGGAGGAGGTCAATATGAATATATGATATAGAATGAGAAAATAAAAAAGAAAGAAATGTGAAGGAGGAAGGAAGGGCATAGACGCAATTAACCAATTCCAACGCCTTAATGCCCCTTTACCTCTTCTTCTTCTTCTTCCAAATTCCATTTCATTATAATTTATAATATTCGAAGATTCTACAAGCATCCCTTTCTTCTTCTTCTTCTTCTTCTTCTTCCAACCGAATCACAATCGAGAGTTAGAAAAGAGGAAGGAAGGGAGATGGGACCGGCGCCCGTACCCGAGAGCGTGGCGAAGCAGGCGGAGCTTCTGAAGCAGAACGGCAACACCTTCTTCAAGAAAGATCGCATCGGTGCTGCCATCGATGCTTACACCGAGGCAATAGTTCTCTGCCCTAATGTCGCCGTCTACTGGACCAACAGGGCACTCTGTTACAAGAAGAGAAAGTACCTACCCTTTCCCTTTCCTTCTCCTCTCTTCTCCTCTCTTCTCACTTTCCTACTTTCATTTATGCTATTTCATTCACCTTCCTTACTTCTTAATTGTAGAGAATGGACAAAAGTTGAGAATGATTGTACAAGGGCTCTTCAGCTTGACAACAATTCCGTCAAGGTTACTGAAAATCTCTTTACCCTTTTCTTTCTTTCATTCTTACTCTTTTA
This sequence comes from Cyperus esculentus, assembly GCA_030179965.1. Lineage (NCBI taxonomy): Eukaryota > Viridiplantae > Streptophyta > Magnoliopsida > Poales > Cyperaceae > Cyperus > Cyperus esculentus. The sequence continues at coordinate 113,736 of JASGLE010000031.1, forward strand.
GATTTACTTCAACCATAAAACAATTGATGACCTTTCAAGTAATCTGTCACGGAATCATCGTTACCTTTCCCTGCTACTGTTAAATTTTTGTATAGATAATAGAATAAGATTCTGCAATATTTAGGCACACTATATGTTAGGTCTGGCACTTTTGGACAGGCAGGAATTTGCTCAAGGCATCAAACAACTGGAGAAGGTATCTCTCTCCCTCTCTTTCTAGTTTGTCTCTTATTTTTCAACCAAACTAGTGTTGATTGTAGGAAGAAAAACAGGCAGAACAATTATGAGGCACGGATAATACCTATTTGAACTTGCAGCAAAGTATCAATTTGCAATTTATATGATATAATTATTTGTTCTTTATGATAATAAATGACTAATACTACAAATATATTGAAAATAATGAAGTCTCTTGAACTGGGAAGAGGGGCCCACCCAACGAGCTACATGGTAGAAGAGATATGGCAAGAGCTAGCCAAGGCCAAGTACTCGGACTGGGAAAGGGATTCCATAAAACGTCTAGATGCTCTCCACCGTCTAGAGTATGCGTAATTTTATTTATAGATTTGGCAAAGAGGATGTTTTAAAACCATAACTTATGGTATTTGCAACACAAAAAAAAAAAAAAAGATATCTGACCTGTGGTTTAGGCAATAAATTGGATAAAAGACATCCCTTTACCTTCTGATTACTTCATTCTCCACTATACATTCATCTGGCTTCAAAGCGTTGGCCTAATTTCCCTCAATTTTTTTTCTTGCGCCCCAAAAAATATCAAATCACCATAATCAGCCCTGTAACATACAATTTCGATATTTTGAATGGACGCTGGCGTCCCATGGGATGCTGTGAAACAAAAGCGTCCACCCATGTTCTGGAAAGATGTTTAGAAAATAGGGACGCTGCAGATATGTAGCGGCCTGTACCACCTAAGGGACATACACATCAATAACGTCTGTTGTTAAACAAACATTGCATATGGGGGATGTCCTTTACCATCAGAATTGAGTGAAGGACGCTGTGACTGAATGACGTCCACATCTGGACGCTGCGGTTACGTGACGTGATAAAACTTGTGTTTTAATGACGGCAGGAGCCTAAATTGTCCTTTAGAGATCGTTCGTGATAAAACTTGTGTTTTATGCCGTGTACCAGGTAATTCTCAACAATACTTATGACTTGTCATACCTAATCAATACTACAGTGACCTGAGAACATTCAGATTCATTCCATGTGATTACTGTTAGAAATCCACTTTAAACAAATAATAGGACTAACAAACCTTCTCAATTTATAATTTTTTTGGCAAAGCTAGCTCATGACAGGTTTAATTTAATTTAGCTTGCACAATGTTATTTTTGTCGTGTCCTGATTTCTTTCTTGTCCATATCTAGATTTAAATGGATATGACGATTATTTAATGTTTTTTCAATGGAAAGGTTATGTTTGTCTTATTAATTCACGTGATCCATATGCATTAAAATTTTATGAAATTATGAGTTTAAAATGTTCTTTAATTACTGGTCCAACTCGTGCCTTGAGAGCTTAGACGGCTAATTATCTTTTTTTTTTCTTTGTTTTTATATGACAAAGGAATAAACACGTAAACACTAATTTATGTGGGTTTATTATTCGGTCTCAGCATTTGAGGACGTTGCACAGGGGCGGAGTCCAGATTGGTAAAGGATGCTTCATATATAGATAGGGAAGACGTTTCATATACATGACGTCCAGCTTAAAAAGGAGGGATGCTCCTGATAGACAATGTCCATTTGCAGATGCGGGACTCTCTGGTATCACCCAGCGTCCAAGTGGGATGCTAGTGTCCATTCTTAATATCGAAATTGTGTGTTACGGGTCCGATTCTAGTGATTTGATAATTTTAGGGCTTAAGAAAAATAATTGAGGCCCAATTTTTGCAATCAAGTGTTGCACTATCAAATTCAAGCACTTGAATTTGGATATGCAATTTTTTTTAATTCATTCTGTTGATTGATTTTACTGTCCTGATTGAACTTGGTAATACCTTATAAATTCTTAGCTGACCACAATTTGAACAAAGGAAATTTAAAGTGTACAACTCATTTGTTTTAAAGATATGGAAATGTAGGAATTGTCAAACCTTTATAGAGGATATATTTTTTTTTGGATAGTTTTTTTCAGTAAAGAGAAAAGAAAGAAAATGCCATGTACCATGAAGGACTTTTGGAGAAATAAAAAAATGGGAGTGTTTTCAACAGTACTCCACTTACTGTTTATTTTATAGGGAAGCATGTGAAAATGCTCTTAGGAGTTACCATAGCATGGATGCTTCTGACGAAGCAAGTCTGGTAGAGCAGATAAGTGAGCTTAAATTAGTTTTTAGGAAAGCTGCTTCGGCTGATGTTCCTGCTGAGGTCTCTCTCTCTCTCTCTCTCTCTCTCGCTCTCTCTATTTTCTGAATGCTGTGTGTTTGGTGTCTGTTTGAGGATGATGAGTAATTTGGAGATAGAATGATGGTTGTATAAGCACTCAGAAGTACAAACTTACAAATAATGCCCCTTTATGCTTGCGTGCTTACTGTTAATTCATAAAAATTATAGCACATTAACATTTGAAATGCACAATTATCATTTCCATATATAATGATAACATAACCGAGTTATAACATGATCAATATTGTTTCATTTCGGTGGCAGGTACCAGACCACTTGTGTTGTAAGATTACTCTAGACATATACAGGGACCCTGTTATAACTCCAAGTGGTATCACTTACGAGCGAAGTGTACTTCTTGAGCATCTGCATAAGGTAAAAAAAGTACTATACACTTGATCCTTTTTTCCATTGCGTCTCAGAATATGATGAACAATTAATATCTCTAAAAGATGAGATGCCTTTATTCATCTTATTCTATTAAAAAAAAAGAAAATATAGAAATTATGATGGATGCCCCTCGAAGTACATCAACGTGTAAATAAATATGACCTGTCAGCTTGGATGAATAACACAGTATTTCTTATAGGTCAGAAGGAAAATTTTTGTTATGTAGGATTTTTGTATGACAGTGGTGATATTCAGGATCCTATCATTTTCAATTAGTGTCTTGTTTTATTTATATTACTATGTTTATTTTAAAAATAATAGGTAGGAAAGTTTGATCCAGTTACAAGGGAAGCCCTTGACCCATCCCAACTTGTACCAAATCTGGCTATCAAAGAGGCAGTCCAGGCCTTTCTCAGTGAACATGGTTGGGCTTATAAGATGCGGTGACAGTACTTGTGCACATACAGAATTGCTATGGGTGGTATGCTGTCAGATTATTTTGGGTCATTGAAAGTTTTTTCTTTTGCTTTTTTCTTGGGAATAGCATAAAATTAAAAGGTTGATGATTTGCCAATTAATTTTGAAGTTGTGATTCATTGTAGAATGTTTCAGAATCTGTTAATTTGGATGCAGTGTTTAGATGATTATACTTAAAATGTACAGTATATATATAAATTAGGCAAAATTTGCTGTAAACACTGGAAATTTCAGATCGTCTGATATTGGGGTTTGAAGGGTTAAAGTATCTAGGCATCTGGTTGTCTGGCTCAGTCGGTTTCTGGCATTTAAGAAAGTATGTTTTTTCATTTTACGTGTCTTTAGGATGTTTCATTATGTGAATATTATTGTGTGCAGAAAGCATATATTAGATTTGGTCTTTGTTTTGATTGGCGTTAACATCGTTTTTTTCTCTGTGAAAGTTAGTAGATATGAATTGAACAATAAAGAGTGCATGAAAATGGCATAATAGAAGTTGGTAAATGGGGGTGGGCTACAAGAAGAGGTAAACAAAGTAAAAGTGTTTGATTTGCGTCTGCTTTGGTCGACCTACGGTACAAGCCTCGTGGCCTTTAATTCCCATTGACTTAATTTTTGTATTATTGAACATAATGCACTAGGTGCTTTTCCTAGAAAAGAATCATTAGATACTAGCAATGCAATTTGCAAGTGCAAATGGAGTATATATTATACCAATACCAGTATACAGCTATGCACCTAACCGCCTTGCTAAGCTAAGCTAAGCTAACCTCTTGAAAGAGAGAGAGAGAGTTGTGTAGGGATGAAGAAAAGACAATTGACATTTGACTCTATATATAATGTCATGGTGACGGTGTCAGCACAGCACTTGACGTTCAGTAATCAAAATTACCAAATTGATGGATGTACCGTGTACGGTACCATTGCATTTGTGATTTGTGAGAGTAAGAGAACCCAACTCAAAGAAATTAGAAATGTATCATGTATGCAATAGGGCAATAGTAAATAGTAATTGACCCATGAACCAATTGGCCCTTCTCAACTGTTGACCATTTTAGGCGCCAGAATTCAGTGCACGAGGAACTTTAATTTCCTTAATATAATCACCATTCACCAGCCCAGCCCATGGTATTGATGATTACACAGTCACAGTAGATTCAATTCAATCGATCCATGTCATGTCTCCCGCCTCTTCATTCTTCAACACAGTACAGGAGACCTACCTTCCCTAGTACTAGTAACTAGTAACCACCTCCCTGACTCTGAGAGATGTTCATTTTGCTGCTACTCAAAGCAATCATGCATTCTCACAGTGCAGTGCTTATATCATACCCCCATTTTTACATTCCAGCTTACATATCATATATGAATGCCACTCATTTCACTCATTATTATGAATACCTCTATCTAACCATTCCACTTTTCATCTCATTTCATTCATTATAGTCATAGTTATAGAGAGTAAGCGACAAGGACAAACTAATCGGAAGATAATTAATTAAGACATGGGCAGTCAGGAGTTACGACCCCTCCAACAAACCCTTGCATCTACAAGCGCCCGTAAAAGCAAAGATCAAGCTCTTGCTTCTCTTCCTACTTGTAATCGTTCTCTCTATTCTTCTCTTCTCAGGCTCCGGCTCAGCATTCGCTTTTAAATTATGCCAATTCTCACCGAGTGTCCACGTGTGGGACTCCGAAAAACTCATGCTCGAGCTCAATGTTACACGGGCCCAGCTGTTGGAGAGCCGAACCCAGCTTTCCGCTCTTCAATCACAGCTCTCCACTGCCAACTCCCTTCTTCAGGCACTCATTGCCGATTCCAGCCGCTTAGACCCCAGTACTAATAACAAACACACTAGCATGTGGATCCGCGAGCCAAGTGAGGAGCTAAAACTTGCAATGGGACCCCACAAACTGCCTCTGGGATTCACACCTAACATAGGTTCCGATGAGCTCTACCCGACAATGGGACAGGCTTGCCACAAATTCCAAGATGAAGTCGAGCAATTCATGGATTATGATGTCGGGGGTGAGTGCCCTCCTGATGATATATTTGCTCAAAGACTCATGCTCAAAGGGTGTGAGCCCTTGCCAAGGAGGCGCTGTAAGCCCCGAACGCCGGTTGGATATGTCGAGCCCCAACCGTACCCAAAGAGTCTCTGGTCCATCCCACCTGATACCAGCATCACGTGGGATGCGTACACGTGCAAGAATTATGCCTGCCTGGTAGACCGTGGCAACCGCCCTGGCAGCTATGATTGCAAGGATTGCTTTAATATCTTCGGCGTGGAGAAGGACAGGTGGTTGTATGATGTGAGTGAGATCGACTATTCCATAGAGGGTGTTCTCGCAAACTTATAAAATCCCTTTAAAAAGCAGAATCATATGAATCTCTTTAATTTCATCGTAAACATTAATTGAACAATATATGAAATCCCATTAAGAAACGAAAAAATGACTAATTGGATGGGACTCATAGTCATAGAAGACAGTAAACTAGTAGAGAGTAGAGACCAAATGTCATTTGGAGTATAAATTGTAGCAGTGTGTGTATGTACAGAATGGACCAATCCAAAACCTCCTCCCTAAGCTAACCACCTCTGAAAAGAGCTTTTTAGGGATCAAGAAAAGGTATATAGGTCAAAATTAATTAAAAACTAGCAATTAACAATTGACAGTTGACTGACACTGTGACGTTGTATCAGTATCAGTATCAGTATCAGTATGGATTACTAGTACTACTCTGTACAATCAATAAATATATGTAGCCAACTAGATTAAATGCTGTAAGAGCGCAACTATATACTTGAGAAAATTGAAATACCAAACTGATACTGATACAAGCAAAGCAAGCATTTTTAGCAGTTGGAGTACCATTTTTCAGAGAAGATAATCCAATATTTAAACCCAGCTGCCTGTAGTCCTTTTTAAGCGCCAGAATTCATTGAACGATTGAACCAACCAGTAATTTAAATCTAATAAACAGTTTCTTTCAATCCTCCTTGAAGGTCTTCCGCCTCTCTCGTCTCTTCAACACCTGAAAGTCTGAAACCAAGCTTCCCAAGGCAAGGAAGATGAGTGATGAGTCCCTTTTGCTGCTTCTCAAGCAATCATATTCATTCATATTATATATTCTCAACAAAATATATGAATGATTTTATAATTATCACACTCCAATTTTCCTCTTCATTATTATATATATAGCATTAGCACCCTTTTTAATTGCTCACCTCAATCCACTCCATTTTTTAGCCCTTGCGTACTTTTCATTTGTTAGACACTAATTAAGACACTGAAATTATTAAGACATGGGCAGCAAGGATCACGACTGTTCGAGGATACCACCGCATCAACAGGCGGCCGTGAAATCAAAGATTAAGGTCTTGCTTCTCTTGCTACTTACAAACGCTCTCTCCATTCTTCTCTTCTCCGGCTCTGGCTCGACATTGGGCAGAAAATTCTTCCACTACTCTCCAAGTGTCCATGTGTGGGACTCCGCAAAACTCATGATTGAGCTTAACGCCACGCAGGGCCGGCTCTCAGACAGCCAAACCCAGCTTTCGGCACTTCAATCACAGCTCTCCACTGCCAAATCCCTTCTTGAGACCCTCATTGCCGATACCCGACTGTTAGACCCCAATTCCAATAATAAACCCACTGCTGTGTGGGCCCGGGAGCCAACTGAGGAGCTCAAACTTGCTATGGGGCCCCACAAACTGCCACTTGGGTTCACGCCTAACGTAGGTTCCGATGAGCTGTACCCGACACTAGGACAGGCTTGCCACAAATTCCAAGATGAAGTTGAGCAATTCATGAATTATGATGTTGGAGGTGAATGCCCGTCTGATGAAATATTTGCTCAGACACTCATGCTAAAAGGGTGCGAGCCCTTGCCAAGGAGGCGGTGCAAGCCCCGAATTCCAGCTGGGTACGTGGAGCCCCAACCGTATCCAAAGAGTCTTTGGTCCATGCCACCTGATACCAGCATCACGTGGGATGAGTACACGTGCAAGAATTATGCCTGCCTGGTAGACCGTGGCTACAACCCGGAGACCTACGATTGCAAGGATTGCTTTAATCTCTTCGGCATGGAGAAGGACAGGTGGATGAACGAAGCAAGTGAGATCGACTATTCCATAGACAGTGTTCTTGCAACAAAACCAAAAGGTCAATATGAATTAATTATGTACACCTTTACCTGATAAATTCCATTTCCAGTTTCAGGAACAAATACAATAAAATCAGAAGGAAGTTTATGAATGGTCCTCTGCAATGATAAAATGGACAGAAGCCAACAAAAATTATTATATATGATCAGGTAGAAACTTATATATAATTTGTTTTTGTTTTACAATAACATAGGCACAATCCGGATTGGTCTCGACATAGGCCGTGGTTCGGCGACCTTTGCAGGGCGATTGTCAGAGCGCAACATCACGGTAGTGACCACCTCAATGAATTTTGATGGGCCTTTCAACAATTTCATCGCATCGAGGGGCCTCATACCAATGCACATAAGTTTGGCACACCGGCTTCCTTTCTTCGACAACACCCTTGATATTGTGCACTCGATGCATGAGCTAAGCAATTGGATCCCTCATATGATGCTAGAATTCCTACTCTACGACATTTACCGAGTGCTGAGACCAGGTGGCTTGTTCTGGATGGACCGTTTCTTCTGTACCGGCACACAGTTGAACTCCACTTACGTACCCATGTTCGACCGGATCGGGTTCAAGAGGCTGAGATGGAATGCAGGTCGGAAATTGGATCGAGGGATTCAGAGAAACGAATGGTACCTCTCTGCATTGCTTGAAAAGCCGATGAGGTGAGAAAAAGTATACAAAACATATATACGGAAGGTTTAGCAAAAAGAAATTTAATTAATCAGTAACTTAATTATATGCTTTTATATATTTTTTGTTTGGTTTTAGATAAAGAAGAGCTTTAATGGATGTTATATGAAAATAAACCTTTTAGTTTGATTTTTTAGTCCAGCGAAATTGCAATAATTAGTACCTTGTTTTGTACGAGTAAAAAGAATTACTCACTTTGTCAACACTACGTTACTTGGCACTTGGAACTTGGAAGGGATAATTCATTAGGTTAACTCACATGTTAAGGTAAAGGGAAAATCAAGGGGATTTTCATTTTGGTACCACATCCACATCCACATGTTGATGTTGCTGCGTATAATATTTGATACAACTCTTGCCATTTTGATTTTGCGCAAGGAAATGACTAAGGATTCATAATTTGTTTTGGACTTTTGCTATATATATGGGCCTGGAATATGATTTGTTCTGCAATAATCTAATCTAGCAGAGTCAGAAAGTAACTCTATTGGGCTTCTCTTTTGCAATACGGGCTTTGTATAAATGGGCCAATTTGACACACATATAATTAATATGAATAAAATTTGAAACTGAAAGTAGTATATAATTGTTCTTTTTTTATTGCTAGGTAATTATCCTATTATATATTGCTACCTTTTTTTTTCTTTTTCTTTTCCTTAAATAACCTTTTTTTTTTTTTTTTCTAATAAGCAGTTATTCATTTTTCCAAAGTAAAGGACAATTTTAAAAATAATATTACGACAATATATACAAGCATGCATTATTTAAAGTCATGTAGATTTGGATTTCACTAGCATTAGCAAGCTAGAGCAGTATAGAATGAATATATATATATATATAATTCTGACTTGGTCGTTGTACGCATGCAGATGCAAATAACCCTCCCTCTGAACAATGGACCCCATATATATATGAATATTAGATTCTGTACTTGTAGAAAAAATACCAAATTAATAATGTAGATTAATTGTAGATTGTAGATTGTACGTACGTATTATAACGACTTTGTCAGAAAATACAACTTGTCAGGGGACAGGTCCTCCAGGTCGGTGAAAATCGGGCGGATAGATAGTAGATAGATAGATACAAGACAACACAAGGTTGAGGTTGGATTGAGAACGAACACGATACACGAAGAAACAGGGACCAGAAATTAATTAATTAATTAATTAATTCTTTTTTCCTTTAATTTCCTCTTAATTTGTTCTTTTACTAATAATAAATAATTTGTGGAGTTGTTGGCGTCAAACTCAAAGTAAGCAGAGCTCAGCTATAGGCTATGGCGTGTTTGACATTATATAATATGGGTTTTCCCATATATATATTGTGTATGGCGGAGGGAGAGTCGACGGAGAGTACTGACAACGCTGAACCTTCCACAGTCTTCACCCTATCAGTGTTCGCCAATTAAGCCCTTACTTATATATATATATATATATATATATATATGCATGTGGGGTCCTATTTTATTTATATTTATATATACGATATATCGATCCCAATCCCATATTATGTATATGAATATGATGCAAGCTAGCTGTTTATTTAATGGTCTCTCGATCTCTTTGTATAGTTTAGTTGTATACACTCTGTTCAGGGCTTTAACATTTAATAAACATAGCGGTGTTGGGTCCCTCCCTCTCAATTTAATTTCATACTGTTTATTATATATATACGAAATACAAAATTATTCATTGCTAATCAATGAAATTAATAATATAGCAGAATAAATATATATGGAAAATTAGTTATCACTATTGAAATATGAAGATGTAACAGAGTTACTAATGATGAAATTAATATATATTGTTGTTGTTATGAATAAAACAGGGGGATGCATATGAATTAATGAATAGCAAGTGAGAATGGCAAATTAAACTATATGTGTTGCAAATGCCGTTGGTGCATGTATTGAAAGATGGACCAGGACCACACTAGACTTGAAAATCATAGTGAATTAATTAAGGGGCATTGAATTGAATTGAATACACCGCATATATATATGATTGTAAGATATCAAAGGAAACTTTCTCCCGTGACTATACTCAATTCATTTCTCCATGCGCCTAATCCTAATCCTAATCCACCGCTCCTCCTTTAATTTCCACTTCTATTATTAACTATTTCTTTTCATTTCTTTCTTTCTTTCTCTTATTTACATTGCATCCATGCACATTGCACGCCGGTAACTCGCTCAAAATCATGCATAATGTTTCTGTATCAATATATTATGCATGTACGTACGTATTAATTCCTCTCTTGTGCAGCGTTCTATATATAACACATACTTAAATTATAAGGAAATATATTGACAAACCTATATGAACAAGAAGGTTAAAATAGCCAATGTATATATCATCGGATTCATGATTGAGCATATACATATATATTGTTGTTTCAAGATATATCTCTTATAATAATTACACACATATATATGTATGCTGGTTAGTTAATTAATTAATTAATTAATTCTTCACTTCTAAGTGTTTCTTATCACTATATATTTTGGCAAAGAAAATGACAAATATATATTGCATCATATGTTCGATATATATATAACCAGAACATGTACGTATATCAGTATATGTGATGATTCTATTAGTGCAAATATATATCTCTAAAATAAAAGCCATTAATTCTATTTGAGCAATAAAACAATTGAAGATATTTAAAATTTAATCTGAAGGAGTATCATGAAATCTTCAAAGCCCTACAATTGGTTTGGCTATACTCGCTGCGTCATGCATGACAATGAACGATGCATTATTCCATCGGCGCCTATTCTCTTGGCCGATATACATAGACGAAAACAACTGGCAAGTAGCTTATTAGTTTTGTGGTTAAGTACTAACTACTCTCACTTTTGTGGTGTTATGAGTATACAACATATTAATGTAAAAATAAGTAGAAAGAAACTGCACGATGATCTTAGGACCACAATATTCCACGGCATTGGTCGACTTTCTACGAATTACTATTCATGCCGTGTTTTATCAGCTCGAAGAATAAATTCGAAAGTTGCGTTTCGCGGCATAAATGTTGCCAAAGAATATTGTCCTTAATTAATGCCTCCAAATTGGGTTCAATGTAACCTCAGCAGATAAGATAAAAAATTCAAGAAGAGTATGCATTGAGTGATTTTTAGACAATTTAAATTCTTTCAAATTACCAACTCTTCAAAATAGCCACCAGATTTTGGAGCTTTTGGCCTATGTAGCAGGGAATTGTCTTGCTTGTAGTAATCAGTCAATGTAGGAATTAATCTTTAAGTAGGTATCTAAATTATAATTGAATGTTATATAAAGCTAACACTTCTTGAAAACTACTGTGCAATGTTACTAGGAAAACTTAGTTTTTCCCCCCCATATAAGGAATGCAAATTCTGCTTTTTATTATTCATTACAAATAGAACACTTAACTTCACTTAGAAACTAAGAATAATTTATGTAGAACTAAAATATTTTCATATATATATATATGCAATGCACTGTACTTCAAAATCTACATTTCATTCCATGAAAATTTCTTCTATTTGTGTTGCATATATATACGTTTCTTAATTCTTAGAAAAGATATAGAGTTCAGTCTGCAGATATATAGATATATATAAACAATATATATCTCAAAGAAGCTGCCTAGCCTTATTTGCAGCCTTGCCTAGAATACATTCAAACATATATAATGGAATACAAGTATAACATATACGCAATATATAATAGATCAACAACTAGTCACTTAATCAGTAATCATCAATTGCATAAGTGAAAAACTGATATATATGCAATTATTAATTAATTTTAAAGATACTTATTTTAATAACTGATACATATATAAGTACATCCTCAGCAGCTCTTTGTTTTTGTCTGTTTTTAGAAGCAAATGGAGAGCTTTCTCCTTTTCTTTTTACAAAGATTGATGCATTTGAGCAATTGAGCTTATGGTAGTTTTTTTTCAATGTGTCTTCATAAATGGGTCTGCTAATTCTGTTAAGCAACGCATTTACATATCCATATAAACCGAAATATATATCATTTTATTATACATGTTATTTCAATATATGATTTTTTTCACAAATCACATGCAGTACCAATGACACGATTAAATACATACGTGGAGTATATGAGAATTAATTAAGCTAGAGGCTCTCGCAAATTAACAAAAGGTTATATCGAGTAATAATAACATGACAATAATGCGAAGAGTTTTATAAAAAAAAGAAATAAAAGAGAAATGTTGTGTGTTTTAAATCATATATATGTACACAGGCAGTGCATATTATTCATGGCAGAAATGACAAGGAAATACAACTAATGGAGTTTGGCTTGAGGTCCTTTCAAAGGAGACTTGCATTGTTTCTTTTCTAGCATCTTCATCAATCTATAAGTGCGCATTTCTGCATCTTCTAATAAGTCTATCCAATTCGGTCTCTTTCATTGACAAAACCCTCCCTCTGTAAAGATATTTCACCATCTTGTATACTAGTTGAAGCACTGTAGAATATAGACTGAAAGTGTTACATATATACTTTCTCCTCCTTCTACAAAAGGTGAGAAGATGCTGATATTTGTTGATCAATATTGCGTCAAAGAAAAGAACTCCAGTCACTTAATTGTCCCGTATATAAATACAAACTAATAAGTTACATCAGTTATCTACTCATCTCTAGAAAAATGTATTAATTTACTATAGTATATCTGAAATAATAATTAATTAATAATTATAATTACGGGCATGTCAATTCTATTACTTAATTTGTTGAGTCAAATTAAAATCACTTTGTCCTTTTGACAATGTCCGGCCACACACAGCTTAATTTATCCACTGGAAAATTCGAGTTTTCCTTGGAAGTTGGAACACACATGCAGCTGCTTAATACTTAAATTAATTATTGAACATTATACTATTACAAGTTCACAACAATACTGGATTAGAATTAGATCAATTAATATATATTGCAGGCATCCGGACGGAATTGATATATATATATATCAATATATCAATTGAAAGAGTTGGAATATATATATATATATATATATATATATATATATATATATATATATATATATATATATATGTGCGGCTAATTGGTTAATTTGTGGATTGAGCATGGTGTGTGTGTGGGCCTTGAATTGAAGTGTGATATATAGCATACAATTGAAGTGCTCAACTTGTGATTTTATGCATGGTCCCATGGTTTCTTTCTCAACAAAAAAAAAAATAAAAAAATAAATAAAATAACGCTCTTTAGTCTTTATATATAATTATTATCTCGATGATCTTCTAGAGCTTAATTTGTTCTTTTGTGCGTCTGTACGTTGTGATAGTTTGTATCTGTTAGTGTTAACAACTTAATTAACATGTCATGAGAAGTGGAGAACAGTAGATTTCGTACTATAAACAGTAAACACTCACGGGCTTACTTGGATATCCGATCGATATCAACTGGCTAATTGCAGGGATATATAGCCTTTTTATGTTACGCATGGAAATATTTAATTAATTTATAGCTTATCATTTAATATGTAATTTAATTAATTACAAGGCACTTAAAGCTGCAACGTATATAAATTTCCTTGAATGGTAGCCCCAGTGGCAATACATATACAGTTAAAAGACTGCATAAACCAGATATCTAGGTGTCTAGTTAGCTATATTGTAAATATACGTACAATTCATATCCCTTTTTGTTTATATACATATATATGGATCAAACAATTACATATGCACGTACCTGCTGATGAAATTTATTTCTATATATATGTATATATGTGTGTCGAAAACATATACAGCTGAATATATATTCTATAGATATCACATCATCACTATATGAAATTATGCATATATATTTTTTAGTAACACACAAAAGAACATCTCTGATCTGTACGCTTACACTTAATTAGGTCTAATAACTGTACCTTTGTTTGTTTGTTTTTGTTCTTTTGTTTTTTTTTTCTTTGGATATAAAGGAAACTGAACAAGCTACCGATACTTATGTTATATATTCAACACTGAAATTATTTTGTTATATGCAAAATCCTAACTAATAAACTATAGTAGCGAAGTCTTAATTAATTTGTGTTTCGTTATATAAATTGTAAAAAAATTATTATTTGTGTTAATCTAGTTTAAAAGGTCGACATATATAAGAAATTCTTTTTTTTTTTTTTCTGATTGATAGATTAAATAATTAAAAAAGTTTGATGAAGAAAATAACTCTACGATATCGATGTAACAAATCAATTAGAAAATCACTTGGTGATCGCTCACAATTGACAACTAACATATAAATTTACTAGACCTAATAAATTATAGCATGTTATATATATATATATGCTGATCTAATATATCGGAAATGTTTCATACTTTCATGTATATAAAAGCGTGTGATAAATTATAATTCATATTAATTTAATTATTTATCAAGTGTGTGAACAGGAACGAGAACTAATTTGAAGCTGATAATTAAAGACTATGAACACATGTATCAATCCATGCATTGAAACTAATTAAGAATATATGTAAGGTGCTACATACATATCGTAAATAATAATTTCTTTAACGTTGGAGTTAATAGTAAAAGATCAATGCAGGTGAAATCAGAACATATATAGATCGAAAACCATTAAAATTAAAATAAAGAGGAGAATAGAAGAGAAGAAGAAGGCAATGCCATTATATATGCCAATCGTCTCCACCGCTAAGTAAGCTGTCCCTCTTTCCTTTTAGGTCGTTGTCTCCTCCTTTACTCTTCCAATCCAATGTTGGGTCCATCCATACCTCAAGTTCCTCTGTGCCACTAACCTATCCACCATTCCCCAATCTATCCCTGCTTTGCTTTCTATCTCTCTCTCTGTGTAATTAAGACGTTACAAACACTGATCGAAATGTTATGAAATTATTGCCACAACAGATCTTGACACCAATTCTGTAGGAAATATGAGGCTAATGGATTATGGATTGGAGGTCTTCTGTTCCATTTCTTCCCCTTTCATTCACTTGTAGCTATAATTTATGAGGAGATTTAATAGATTGATGGATTGCAAGCCCTTAAGCCGAGGCAACTCCGCTCATATCGGTAGTAATCTAGTACTAATCACAATTAATACCCGCATGTTCGTATGTTCTACATCCAACCATCCCTCCTACCCCCACTAGTTAACTAGCTCTCAACTTGAGCTGCAAATTCTTCTATTTTAGGGTTTCTTTCATGGTTGATTCGAGATCGATACATCGTATTGTGGCTTTTGTGATGCCGCCAGCTATGGGTGGAGACGAGCACGAAGATGCACACGCGCATGACCTTGTCATGCCAGGTTTCCGATTTCATCCTACAGAAGAGGAATTGATTGAATACTACCTTAGGAGAAAAGTTGAAGGCAAGCACTTTCATATAGAGCTAATTGCTTCTCTCGATCTATACCGCTATGACCCTTGGGAGCTGCCCGGTTCGTTTTCTATTTTCGACCCAAATTATCACAATTAAACTATTCAAATTAATGTTATTTACTAACTTTTTTTTGAAAATTACTTCATTATGTATATGTTGTTTTCATAATTCGGGTTGAAATTAGCTCATACTTTAGTGCTAATTAAAGGTATGACAGAAGCAGATTTTGTTTCAAGATCTCTTATTAAGTTTTTGTTTACATGTTCATTGTACTTTTCAGTTTTTTTAGTTTTGTTTCTTTCTTATTTCTTGACTATTTCAAGTTCGAAACCATGCAATACTTCAGCATATGAGGAAGTCCATTATTTATTCATGGAAGTGATTGTTCATCAAAATTACATAAAAAAAAATATCATAATAAACTCATAAATTTGGTCTTAGTTGGAATTAGTTAAACATTATATCTAGTTAGAGAGATCTAGCTAGTTGATTCTGTCATATGGTTCAGAACTTCAGATCTAAGCTTAGTATACATTGTATACACGGATGCCACTAGCTAGCTATATGTTTCCTCATAACATATATATTGCATTGCACTGCAAATTTTCTTCTGTTTCTCAGCTTTAATCTTGATCTTGTAAATAATAGTAGTAATTAACTAACAAACTTCTTTTTTTGTTTCTGATCATAGCACTAGCTGCAATTGGAGAGAAAGAGTTGTTCTTCTATGTACCTAGAGACCGCAAGTACAGAAGCGGTGACCGGCCTAACCGCGTGACCCCTTCAGGTTATTGGAAGGCTACCGGTGCTGATCGGATGGTTAGGGTTGAGAACAATCGTTCGATTGGGTTGAAGAAAACTTTGGTCTTTTATTCTGGCAAAGCACCAAAGGGCATAAGAACTAGTTGGATCATGAATGAGTACAGGTTGCCACACAGTGAAACTGAGAAGTTTGATAAGGTATACCTTACACCTTTTACTCCTTTCTTTTCTTTTTGTTTTTGTTGAAATCTCTCTCCCCCCCTGAGGTTTAATTTCTTGTCTTCTCTTCTCTTCTCTGACCTTGGCAGAGGGTTCCAAATTAATACAGTAGCATTACTCTTTAACTAAAAGACGAATAAATTTTCTCTCTTTGTTTTCTTTAGCTTGACGGCGGATATAAAGATATTAATTTACTAATACTTGTTTGGAGATGTTTATCAGTCTCCTCTCTGTGATTTTTGAGAATCATGTTTTGTTAGACCATGGCAAAAAAACATGAAAAGTCACCGAGGCTACGGTCTAGTGGTAGTGACATAGGCTCCCATTGTAGAGACCCGGGATCAAGTACCAGCAGGGGCTGGGCAGTGATAATTGGGTGTTGCCTACGGGCTTTGTTCAAAAAAAAAAAAAAAAAAAAGCATGAAAAAAGTATCTGCCTTGAAAGACCTTTTGCATATCTTTTCTAAAATACCTTTTTGTCTTAGATTCGTACGTAGCATATACTTTATTTCTCATTCTCCAGTCACTATATATGTAAGTTCTCTTTTTTAGTTTCGAAAGAGGTAGCAATTAAACACTATATATTGACTATTTGATCTTGGGATGCAAGACCAATTATAATTTGCAATAGAAAAACAGAACCATATATATTGCCCTTTTGTTTTAGTAACCAAGTTTCAATCGAGAAGTTTTTCTTTTTGTGCATGCCTAATTAATTATTAGCTACAAAATAAATCGATCGACAACCATCCAAAATAATCTTTACGTGGCTAATTGGCTGTTAATTGTGTTATACAAGCTTCTTCCGTAGGAAAGAAAAAAGCTGGTAATTTATCCCAATTAATATTTTATGTAGTATTTTCATGCCTTTCAAGTTTTTGTAACCTCCATATAAAGTGACTTTCTACTTTTTTCTGACCCAAAGATTGCTTCTTAATGTAAGGTTTCTTTAAGATCAAGATCATGTGGATTACCTCATATTCCAACTTAGAACGTAGAGCTATATATATGTATATCAGAACTTGAAATATCTTATATTAATTCAAAGCTTTTTTTTTTTTTTTTTTTGCAAAGATTAGACAAATGATTGATTAGCTCTCTATATATATAAACACGATGTAGTACAATTTTCAAATGTAATTCCAAACATAGTGGTACTACGTCGTTGCAGTAATCGCTCGACCACCTAGTAAGATGGAATAAAAAAATTCCTAATAAAAGTTTAATCTATGGGCGAAATTAATTTTATGCTGGTTTCTTTACTCAATATTATTTTTCTTAATTTTTAATATCATGTAAATCTTTACTATGTTACAAAGCACTAAAGATTGATTAATGGAGTTAGTAATTAGTTTTATGTCACACATACATATAGTTCTCTTGACTAAATTTCACTAATCATTCAGTATATATATAGATTACAAAAAAGTTATGAAAAGCTGCTTCAGCTTGCAGTATACTACTATACTATTAGAGTTTAAAAAAAAAAGATCTTTTACAAATCAGTTTAAAATATTGATCATAATTCAACAATTAATACTCTACGGTTTACTTCCATGCAAACTAGTATATTTTGCAATCTCTTTTCTCGCCCACATAAATTGCATGTATATCTTCTATTCCTTTTAGTTTTTTACTACAGTGCAACAACTTCTTTTTTGGGTAAAAAGTTATAATTTTTTGAATCTGTGATCAATGAAAGAAAGTGGTATACACTTCAATAGCTACGATATAACACTAGCATCATCCATTCTACCATTCCTTAATCATATGACTCAAAATGCTCTATACATTTATTACCATATATATAAATTAAAACTGGTGCACTGTAACAAAACTTTTTTTTTTATTATGCACCATATGCATATGCATGCTCATAAAAGTATGACTTATATAGTTTACATTATTTTTGCTTTTCAGTAGTCATCTCAATCTTAGCGACTAACTTATTTGACTATATACAAACAACAGGTTGAAATTTCGCTCTGCCGGGTCTACAAACGCTCTGGCATCGATGACCACCGTCAGATTAATGCCTCAGCCACAACAAAAGCATCGAGCTCTAGAGCAACTGCCCCCGACAAGAAGCCAATCATGAAAGGAACACAAGCAGCAGTCTCACAACCTTTCATAGAGAAATCAAATCCAAAAGTTCAACAGTTACATGGGAACAAAAGGAACCACTTGTCTGGTGGCCTCTTCCGTTCATCGACTTCGGTGGCATCCTTGAGCTCCACCACCTCAACCGATGAGGATGGCAACACAAGCTCACTTGTACCGTCTCAGGCACTTCTTAACCTCACGCCGTTAGATGAGCTAAGCAGGGTTATTGGATACAACCAAACAAGTTATCCTAACCAATTACCAAACCAATTTGTCCCTATGGTGCCTCAATCACAAGTGTTTGCGCTCAATACACCGCCGCCGGCTTCTCTGTCCTCAATCTCTGACAAGCTATGGGACTGGAATGACTACACTGTCTTCAAGTAAAAGTACTTCTATAAACCAACAATATGCACTTTCTGTGTAGGATACCAATTGACGACTGAGATGTCAAGGGTGGAGATCCACTAGTACTCTGCTAGCTAGATAAAAATAGCAGATTGATTGAAGACTTAATTAATTATAGTAGGTTTCTATAAATATGTAGAGCAATTGATTGTGTAGCCTAATATATATAGAACCGATATATGGTCCTTAAACGGATACGTATATATATTTAAAGTCTTAATTAATTTAGATTTAATCATCA
Organism: Cyperus esculentus; assembly: GCA_030179965.1. NCBI lineage: Eukaryota > Viridiplantae > Streptophyta > Magnoliopsida > Poales > Cyperaceae > Cyperus > Cyperus esculentus. The sequence continues at coordinate 132,993 of JASGLE010000031.1, forward strand.
TTGTAACAGTTTGTGTGCCAATGAGGCAGTATTAATTAATTAATACATATGACTATATAGCTACTGTTTGTGTTTGTTCAATTCAATTACTTGTGCAAGCTAGTTTTATTTAATTCAAAATTACCAATTAATATGCATGTGTATACCTTGCCACTTAATTAATTCTAGCTGTAATTAATATGATAGCACTAATTCAGGCTTCAGCACTTGGTAGTTTGAGGACGTTGGATCATGAAATCATGTTGGCATCATTGCAATTAGTTTGGAATTAAGCACTAGGGACAATGCTGTCAGAGAAGTAAACGCATGAAGCCTATGTATGTTGTGCTGTGCATGGCTTATCAGCAAAATTAACATTATATGAGAATATACGTACTCTTGTCTTTTCTGATCGAATATATTGCATGAAACAAATGATGATGCGCTGGCATTCTCATGATTCAGTCCTAGTACTCCTGTCAGAGAACAAAGCATGGATGACATTATGAAGAAAGAGAGAAAAAGGCTTTCCTTTCTCTTTCTTGGTGCTGGATGGGAATTGTACAATATTAATTTTGGATTTCATATCCTCTATAGACTATAGCGCTACACAATACAGCGCTACAGACGATGAGCACTCTTAATTTTGTGACCTGACAAAAATATATATGTTGAGCCTCTGTTTCTCAAATTATATTAGAGCTGAAATTAAGCCCTTGCAAAATATACTATATATATTATGTCAGGGTTGTTATAACTTATAACACATATTGGTACATCTTTTTTATGGGAAAACTCTCGCCTCTCTTATATTATCTTTTAATTTCTAAAGTTCTTAATTACCTCAGTTTTTTCTTTGAGTCACATGATATAAATAATAGAGTGGAGAGGTCTTTTTTCTATTAAATTAATTTATTGAGAAGGCTTGCAACTTAGACCAATTAAACCTCAAGGGCTCATATCTTATTTGCAGAAATCACAAGAGAATTACTAGTCTGTAATGACGATATCCGTATATATATGGAGGTCCTTGTCCAAAATCCGGGTGGTATTCATAGATATATGTAAATTTGATTTGGACCATTTAGATTTAATAAATCCAACAAAATGAGATTTGTCCAGTTAATATGGAGGGCCTGGTCAGCTCAGCTGGGACCAATATCCAATGAGTTCTTGCACTACAGGAACAGGAGGAGAGGAGCCATGCATGCAACAACTATATATGACTGTATCAGTGACTGTACAGTACGTACATATGCTGCCTGCTGATACATATATGCAATTGGCATGCTAGCTAGTTTGCTAGCTAACTGGTCCCCTTCTTCATGTTAAAATACAATTCTTAAGATGAAGATACAGAGAGGTGTGATATCTCAGCCCATAACAGAACGCGAGCTATCCATCTCTGCGCATGATCCAACATGTTGGGTGTACTGATCGACCTATTTTATATATATGGAGAAAAAAAGAAGGCATTCTAACTATATATAGTTAGCTGTTTTATTTTGTATTAATTTGTTTGAGAAATGTCTTTTAATATTGACTTAATTACTATCGCCTGAAATGTTCCTTCTCAGATTTCTTTTGTCAGCGCATTATACAACGTGTACCAGCTTTATTAGCTGTTCGATCGGTATATATGTACCAAGTACTAACTAGTTTCTGGTCAATTAATTATTAGCCAAACATTATTTAAGGAATTATAAATCTAGGCCACTGCTTTGACGTCAGTTTGAATAAAAATAGTGAGAAACGAAGATATCGCAACTGTAGATCAACATAAGAGATCTAAATTAAATTGATATTTCATAGCCCCGGCAAATCCTTGTCAAAAAAAATAAATAAATAATTCACTAAACAATTAAAACAAAAACTAATTAGTTCTTAAGTTGATGCATGTACGTATTAATTCATACTGCAAGCTTAAGAAGAAACTTTAATTGCATCATTATGTTACCTGTACTTCTTTAACATGGATTTTTATTCCCTTTTAAGACGAGAAGTAGCAAAGAGTAACATGGCGAATTGGGCCGTGATTTGGCCCGAGAGAGATGAAAGGTTATGAAACGGATTTTCGCCCTATAGATGCTCCTTCAAATATGTTTCTGTGTTTGTTTTGAATGCTGACCTTGGCCCTTCGGTGAAGGGTAAGACTTGAGAGCAACTCCTTTTTTTACTTGATAACTTCTTTCAAATGTTCTATAGAAACATATTTAAGTCCAGTTATCAGTAAAGAATGCATTTATTGCTCTTCTAATATGAATGAAGATCACTTTAACATGGAATTATGAAGAACAAGACACAGCTACAAAGAAGCTCACATTAACAAAAGTGTACGTCCACTACATACATGCATAGAATTATTTCTGAGTGAGCTGGATATTTTCCCCATTTAGATTCTGAATTTGCATTGCATTAAACAGACAACATGAGATAATTCAGTGAAAGGATAAACATTAACTCAGCATTTAGTTGGTTAAAGTGCAAGGAATACCATCATCTTTCTTCAAATGTGAAAAATGATCTCAATTTCCCAGACATCTGGACAAAAAATATATCATCCAAATATATATATATTTTAACCTGAAGAATATCAAGAAAATCAGCAATTCAGAGAAAAAGGCACTATAATCTATACTTACTGCTGAGGTATGCAATATATATTCCACTTAAAGACATTAAATGAAACAAATAATTTCCGAAAATTTGCAGACCCTATTTATTTGCTAGGGCTAGGAATCAAGAGCTTGAATTTGCTGCTCCAGCTGCAACCAATTTACATAGTATTTGTTTGTTAACTTCTTCATGGTCATAACAGAAGTTAGTTAACAAATTATGATGAAGGACAATTGTAATATCGCAATGTCTAATTAACAACAAAATTCAAAATTGTAACTGTCAAAGTATATTTAGAACCATGTTAAAGAGTAAATTGTAGGTGCGTTCTTCATTCCAGTTTTCTTTCCAAGGCAAAATTATGTCAGACACCTAAGATCTGAGTATAATGGCTATTGTCAAAATAAATCGCATATCTTACCTGAAGCATAGTCCGAAATTTCTTGTGTAGCTCATCAAATTCACACTTGATTTCATGCAATGCCACTATACATCTGTTCATTATGCAAGTATAAATCATGCTGACTAAATATACAATAGTATAATATTTGGCATAATATTTGGTCTTCCAGAGTTCAAAAACCTTCGACTTATAAAATTTAAAACATATCAAATATACCCAAATATTATACTTTGGGTATCTGCCTTTTACCAACAAAAGGTTTCAGACTTTCTCATGGAGCTTCACATGATCTCAAACATAATCTAATGTCAGAAACCAATTGACAAATCCAGTTTGTATGGGTATGGCAGGGAAGCTGATAGCTGTGACTGAGCATGTATTATTGGTGATCGAGGGTAAATGAGGAATTAGAAATGATGGTAGAGTCCCCTTTTATCAAAACGATTATGGACTGTTGACAGGATGCTGCATTTCAGAAGTTTACTTTCATATTTTGAATTAGGAGAAGGTATCAATCAAATTCTATATTGCTTAAATATAAGAAAAGAGAGTATGGAACCAAAAAAATAACTAAATAAAAATAAAACGGAAGAACAGGTTTTGACACATACCCTTCTTTGTCATGCTCTTGACAAACCTTGCGAAACTTGACACACACAAGCGCTACCCTTTTAGCACCCACACTGCAAATTCAAATATATAGTGAAAGATAAGAATAACGTTATTGCAAGACTATACCAGTGGGGCAGAAGAATTATTATTCCAGCACTTCATACAAAAATTTGGATAATAAAGAACTAACCTAGAGCTGCTTCCCTTGAGCTGATGCACATATGCATCAATCTTTTCAAAATCAGCAGCATCACCCCTATACCAATCAGAACACAGGATCACAGTAAGAATACTGGTCTTGAACTTCTTATGAGTGTCAAAGTGTAAATACTGACAGAACACTGGTATACTAAACAGCCTAGATTAGCCAAAAAGTTAAGACAGTAAAACTGGTAAGTCGGTAAATACTTACAGAAGCACAGCAATCTGAGTAAGAATCCTCTCAGCGTCATCACAGAAGAGAGTGACAACTTCTGAGACAAAGCCGGGGCAGCTTCCATCTTCTTCCAGCAGTTGCAATTGCTTGAACTGCTCATCCAGATAATCCTACTCCAATTTTTTTTGAAAGTCAAATATCAGTCATTGAACTACAGTATATTTAACATGGACAATGCATTGATATACAAAGAAAAAGGTTTTATAAGTACAATGTTCATTTTCTTCTGTCCTGATTCCAGAAAATACCACTCATGAAATATATGATTATATTGAGTTTAAGTTTAGGATAATTTAATTAGGAGTTCTACTGTCAAAATCCAATTCCGTTGATATTGAAATTTTAGATAATTTTTTCGTGAGATTCTAACAATAATTTACAGTTTGATACTTGGTTTCTGAAGTACTACGACATTTTTTTTTTTTTGAAGCAGTAAAAATTGTTTTGATGATGACCAAAAAATATTGTTCTGTCTGATCTGCTGTTAGTTACAAAAAAGGAACAAAAGTTATGTACTTTCAGCTCCAATTGCCTTTTAGTTGTCACAGTAAGCAGCATAGGGCATGCATCAAACCCCTAACAGCTAAATTGTTGGAACCGGCACAGCTAATTTCCAGGTCAGAGGCTGTGAATACAGCTTTTCCAAGCCGGACATCTGAGTATTGTTGCAATCTGTAATGAACAAAATTATGTTCTTCCATATAGTAGCAACATTAAAATATTCTAAGTTAATCCATTCCTCAATTCCACAAGAACTATCCCATCAATCCACAGAATCACTCTTATCGCAACCATTCTTCACTTCAGCATTTTGCTGATTATTAGGCTGGCAAACCCAGTGCAGCCCCTCAAGCAAATCAGAGTAGACCCGTTTCTCCATAGCTCCTCTCCTTTTCCTCAACTGCTCAAGCAATTCAAATGCCTCCTCAGCCCGCCCCTCTCTACACAACTCCTCCATAAGAGTCCGATAGGTCAATAAATCAGGCCGCTTTTTATTGTCCAACATATCGAAAACAACTTTAATCGCATCCTCAAACCTCTTCTCCAACGCAAGACCTGAGACCAATACATTATAAATGCCACCAGTCGGGACGAACCCTTTGCCTCTCATTTCACAAAACATGTCCATTCCACGGTTCACCCGTCCCTTCTCACACAAACCCTTGACCAGATAACCGTACGTCAGATCATTAGGCTTGCAATTGTATACGGACATTTCTCCGAACACATTAAGTGCATCATCAATTTCCAAGCATCGGCAATAAGCCTTGATTATCAAATTGAGCAAGAAAGTATCAGGAATGATCCCAGACATCTTTAATTCCCGAGCCAGGGACCGTATCGATCTGAGATAGATGTAACAGATGGGAGGCTTCCCTAACCGGCGTATGACAGCCGACAAAAGCATGGAGTATGTCTCCAGATTAGGAGCACAACTAGGATCCTCCAAATTGCGCATCTTCTTGTACACATCAAAGGCGCGTGAGAACAAGTGCCGGCGGGAGCAACAGAACCTGATGCAGGTGTTGAACAGGGGGAGATCGGGAGCGCACACACCGGCAAGGATCTCATCGACAAGGGACTCCGCGACGGAGAAGCGGCGAGAGGAGACGGCAGTGTGGAGGGCGGCGTGGTAAGAGGAGGACGAGTGGCGGTAGCCAGGGCGGAGGGCGGCCCAGCGGAAGAGATGGAGAGCTAGGTCGGGATCGGGCTCGGCGGCAATGGCAGCGGCGAGATCGGATGGTGTGAAGCCGGGAGAGAGGCGCGAGACCCAGGAGTCGAAGGTCCTCGAGGGGGAGGAGGAGAAGAGGCGCGAGAGGAGGAGCGGGTGGAAGGGGGGTTTGGAGGAGAGGGTTTGGCGGCGGAGGAAGAAGCGGAGACGGTGGGATAGGACGCTGGCCATCGCCCATCGCCCATCGGTGGGTGGACTGAACTCACTCACTGTGTCTCAGCGTCTGTCTGTTTTCAAGGCCGAGCTAGATCTAGATGGACAAAGTACTAGGACAGTATTCTAAACTGAAATTACAAGGAGTGAAGAAATCCTTGTAATTAACTAATTATTATTATATTATATAGTCCGGTTCTTCAATCAGACCTTCAATTTCAGATAATAGCGGATAACTTCAATTAGACTTGTAAATAGAAAGAATGCAAGTTATGCAAAAAGGAGGGCAGAAGAAATGAAGTGAAGTTAGATTGACCATGGCAAACATGGAGTTGAAGAGGTCGCTGAGCTGCGCCTTGAGCGGGGCCGACGCCATTTCTCACTAGTAACTGGTAAGAGCAAGTTGTTAAAAGGAGAGATGAAATCCGATAAAAAGGAACTGAGAAGACCAAACCAGACTGAAGAAGAGAGGAGAGGAGAAAACGTTGCGGGGCGTATCGGTTTCGGGTTAACAGTGTTAATATCAGATAAGGCAGGTAAGGAAGGTAACGGCTTCTAATTATTTTATTTAGGAGAAGAATGAGGTGGGTTGGAGTGTATGTTATAACGTGACCCGTTTCATGAAATATATACATGCGATGTGCAAGAATATCAAATGACAACGTACAACTTGATGAAACGCCTCTTCCTTGCATGAAACATTTGAGTGACATTCATAATGTTTAATCCAACAAAAAAAAAAAAATGATGTTTCTCGTTACACTTAAAGATGTCCAATTTGCAATACTTAATAATTTATTATCTTAATTAAATTCCCTTCTTGAAAAGCTCAAGTTCTTATAAATTAAATTATTTTCATAATTGAATGTTCATGCAAATTATCGCGTCGACAATTATTTCCTGTTTTAATTAAGTTAACCAATTGGTGTCATTCCTTTATGTTCTTTCCAAATTGTACTGTTAAACGGGTAATTACCTAACCATGGTAGATTGTTTTTTTTTCTACTGCTTAAGATATTATAATGTTGTATATATTAAACATTTTATTTGGGTTAAACGAGCTTAAGATTTTGCAATGTTGTTAACGTACATGTAAAGATGAATAATACATGATTCACTCTATTTGAGCGACTTAGACTTAGTTCCATTTTGGATATTGTTTCGTCCAAAATTGCGTTCCACTTTTTTTTCTTTTCTTTTACTTTTTTTCCTTTTTGGTATTGTTAAGTTTGCTATGTACTGCAATTTGAATGAACAATAAAGTATGCTCGCATAGCACAGACATAGGTGAATTAAGTTTTTGTAGCAGTCACAATATGCTCATTTCATTAAGTTAGTTGCACACAAATCATGTTACAATAGTTAATAAATTAATATTCTCACATATTATAAAGGAGTATGCCTTTGTTGCACAGTATTCAGGGTAGTGCTGGAGGCACAACCAGTTATCTATAACAATTAATTCACCTCAAAAAACCAACTAAAGTAACATACACTAACTCTTAAAAAAATATATTATTTACAAAGAAACTACCTCACAAATAAAAGATCGCCAAAAATATAACAATCATTTGACGTACTCCAAACCTACAAGGCAATTTCCCAGTTCCACCAGGAAAGAGTTGCAGCGGAGCCGCAACTAGATATCTAGTATATGTACTATTTCCTATCCTTAGCTAATACCCTACCCCCACAATAGACCCCTTTTATAATTGAGAAACATATAGTAGGCTATCTATCCACTCTCACAATACTGACACACCATGTACACACATATGCTTAGTACAGTTGTGTAACTGTTCACTAGAAACTGTAATGTATCTATTGACTTCACTGGAAAATGATATCTATTAATCGGAAAGATATAAAATGCTCACTGAAAAATGATATTTGTTCATTGAAAATACGATGAACTGGTGGATAAATAAAAGGGTGGACGCTAGCTATTACTCTATATAATTGCCCCAGCTGCATCACTTTCGTTGTTATGCAGAAGAAGTGGAGTCTTTGCCTTTCGTTGGAAGATCGGCAGTTTCTCTCTTTGCAATTTCCATGCAGTCGAGATCTAGTAGAGCCAACCAAAGAGCCTCCTTATCTAGGACTCCGTTTGGGAGGAGGATAAAAGATGGCATAAAGTTATTACTTGTGAGATGAGTGATAACTTTATCTCCCATTTTATCTTTGTACCATTTTAGCTAATTAAGCGTCCTTGTTAAGATGTAGAATTGACAAAAGTCGCCTGTTGAAAACAAGTGGCTTCTTTCTATTTCCAATAATATATATACTTAAAAAAAATCAAGTATAATTTTACAATCTACTAATAAATTTCTCATTTTAATCTATAAACTAGAAAGAGGAGTAACTCTCCAAGCACCTCAACTATGCCACATCATCAATATTATTAACCATTGATTTTGTTTAAATCTCTTCATCTACTTTAATCTAATGGTTTATATTTATTTTCTCTCCCCAATTAATAAAATGATATGATATGTCTAAGACAAAATTTAATTCTTAAAGTGGTCCAACATTTATGTGCTATTATTTATAAATTATACATCTCATCATCATCATTATTCACATCAAAAATTTTAAAATTTTTTTTAATTTTTTTAAAATATTTTTATTTTATAAGCTTTATTATTTTTTTGTTATCATATTTCGGAGCGAAGCCCGAGTTAAAGCTCTAGTTGGAGTAAAAAACTAAAAAAGAATAGAAATTTTGTTGAGTTCATGCTCTCGGCAAATATTCTTTAACTTCGTAATTTGTACTTTTCACACATACACACACAATGTTTGGCGTTCCATAATTTTACAAATTGATGCACCTTAATCTATAAACAAAAAGTATATATGTCATCATATTTCGTCAAAAAAAAAAACAAAAGAAAAAAACTAGCACTGATATAATTGTATCTTCAACTTACAAACAAGCATAAATTTTGCTTCATTACATGTGTGAAAAGAAACCGATGATACGGTCACAGTTCCATTAAATGTGATAAAAAGATGTTTTGTTAAGAAAGGAGGAGACGTCAACCATCATGGCATGAATATGATCTAATATAAAAATTAGGAGCACATATATAGCTTTTGCTGCCGGAATCATCATTAATTAATATCATAAGAGCATCCTCAACGCTGGATTGAGTTCCGCTCCCAAACTAACCGCCACGTCATATAATTTACAGAGCGACCGCGTCAATCCCAAATGAGCACATCGCTGGGAGTTGCTGGAATGGTCTCAACGCCAAAATAATTGAAATGTGCTCCTTAACCTCTCCTGTTAGTCACAAACTGCAGCCTCCATTTAAGTAATCCAAAGTGGATAAACAAGATGAAAGTAAAATTAAAACTCTACTACTGCTATGTATCAGCCATGGGCTCACTCTCCAGTCTCCAGTCTCCGCCTTCCCAATTAATCCTTCTGCAGATCGGAGTTCCTGATTGAATCTGTATCTGCAGCTTCCAGATCTACTGGGAAGGGAGATGGGAGGGGATCGGCCATAATTGTACTTCCTGATTGTGCTTTGGAGGCATGGCGGCACAGACTGAGAGCAGCGCGAGGCGGAGGGAGGAGGAGAGACGAGGAGCCGCCGAGAAGAGGAGACGACGGCGCAGAGATTGAGGTCGGGCGAGGAGGAGCGGGAGTCGACGGCGCGGAGATGGAAGAGGACTCCATGATCGATTTAACCCCAAGAGGACGAGCTCGGAGGAGAAAGACTGGACGAACTCTATTTTTTTCGGAGAAACGTTCGTTTCGCTTGCATCACGATTTTGGGATCGCTTTCTAATTTACAGACCTCTCTTAATTTCAGATCGTGCTACAACGCTGGGAGTCGAATTGGGAGCGCCACATCAGATTTTGGGAGCCTTTACGGAGCCGCGTTGGAGATGCTCTAATGTATATAAAAGACATTTAATTATTTTGAACAACAAATTAAAGCATGCATTAACATAGTGGGCTGAATTGCTATATATATTTTATATTCACATATATAGCCCAACTAAACTTTTAAGCATAAATTAAATAAAGTAAGGGGACTAATTGTACGGCCCAGAAATAATTAGTTAATTCCCCTTGTAGTTGTAGACGCCCATACGTGCCCAGGAACATTACTCATTAGCATTCCCCAGATTGTATTTAGTGGCCGAACAGGGCCTAATAGTTTTTTTTTTTGTACGGTTCTCTTTTGGTTTTTAATTGTTCTTTACAGATCAACATCATGTACAAAACTATTTATTTTTCTGCTTGTAGCCCTCGTGCTATTAATTTATATAACAGTTTCAAGGATGACGAACATTTACTTTAATTCATCAAGTGAGCTTAATTTGGAGCTTGTATGATGCGCAGATTGCAGCATATAAGAAATTCGGACTGAAATTTCTTGACACAAAACAAAATCTCGGTCCGAAATTAATTGTTTCGGTCTGAAATATTTGCAGACGAATTTGGATGGCGTCTTTTAGGCTTTCTTTGCATTTTTTAGATATCTTTTGACTGTTTTTGCTTTATGTGATGTTAGGGTGTTAATTATCTTGTCTATATAAGTGAACTCATGCCCTTTAGGCAGGACAGTTGTTGTTTTTATCAAAATTATCAAGAAAACTTGAATTATGTGTGAATTCACCAAATCTCTCGTATCTTCCGATTGTCTTCTCTGTACCGTTCGTGCATCATTTGGTATCAAAGCAGCCAGGTTGATGGCGGATGCGAACCGTGGTTGTGGTAGGGGTTGTGGCCGAGGTCGGGGTTGTGGAGTAGATCCTGAAGAAGAAGGGCCGCCAAACCGCCATCGAGACCAACGAGATTTGGAGATTGCAACGATGGGGAGACGGATTCGAGAGTTGGAGCGCCAACTCGCCGAGGCAAGGATGGGCTCTACCAACGGAGAGGAAGAGGAGGAGTCGGCCTCCCTTGACTCTTCCGCAGCAGGCAATGATGATGAGGAGTTCAACTCGTGGGGGATTCCGAATCAGGGGCGAAATTAACGGCTGCGGCCTGAGCCCGATCAGCCCTATCAAACCCTAGGGATGAAGATCTACCTTCCGGAATTCGATGGTAAATCTCATCCTGATGAGTTTATTGATTGGTTGCATACCGTTGAACGGGTTTTTGATGTGAAAAATCTGAACGACGATCAAAAGGTTAAGTTAGTAGCCATTAAGTTGAGGAAGCATGCCTCGATTTGGTGGGAGCATGTGAGAACTAGGCATGCTAGAGAAGGGAAACCGAAAATTCAGAGTTGGAGTAAGATGAAAAAAAAATTAATGGCCAAATTCTTACCCACCCAGTATAGGCAGGAGGCTTTCATCGAATACCACAATCTTAAGCAGAGGGGTATGTCGGTGGAGCAATATACCAATGAGTTTGATATGTTGCGAATGCGATGTGATGTTGTCGAGGAGGACGAACAGATAGTTGCTCGGTATTTGGCCGGGTTGAAACCAGAGATATCTGATGTGGTGTACTTGCAACAGTATTACTCGTATGATGATGTGTGTAGGCTGGCATTAAAGGTTGAATCACAGCAAAAGAGAAAGGGTGTCAGTCAATCGAAGTACCAAAACTGTTTCTCGGGTGCTGAGACTAGCAGGCGAGCACCCCCCTCGAACCTTAAACCTGTGACCACAACAACCCAAGCCCCAAATCCCAAACTCCATCCAGAGAAGGGACAAGCTAGCAGGGGAGGTTCTATGGGCAACCGGCGGTGCTTTAAGTTTCAAGGTCTAGGACACTTGATTGCCGATTGTCCGAACCGGCAAATTGTCATGCTAGTTGAGGAGGATGTGGTATGACGATTATGATGAGGGCCTTGAGGATCACCTGACAAAAAAATGAGGAGGCCACGTACGCCGACTCTGGTGAATCCTTAGTGGTCAGAAAAGCATTGAGTGTGGCTGCCAGTGAAGATGAGTCATGGCTGAGGCATAATATCTTTCATACCAAATGTACCAGTGGAGGTAAGGTTTGCAATGTGATCATTGATGGGGGCAGTTGTGAGAATGTGGTGTCCAACACGATGGTGGAGAAGTTAGGACTCAAAACCGAGGACCATCCACAACCTTACAAGCTGTCTTGGTTCAAGAAGGGTAATGAGGTAAAAGTATCTAAGTGATGCCTTGTGAAATTTTCAATTGGGAAGAAATATACTGATGAGGTTTGGTGCAATGTGGTCCCTATGGACGCATGTCACATTCTATTGGGGAGGCCATGGCAATTTGATAGAAGAACGAAGCATGATGGGCACAGAAACACCTACACATTTCAGAAAGAGGGTGACTCCATTACCCTCGGTCCTTCGGATTTGAGGAAGGAGCCTAAGAGTCATTTGCTATCTTGTTTTGAGTTTCAGAATGAGGTGGAACAGACGGTTGAGGTGTTTGCCTTGGTGGTGACAGAGGCTAATGATGACGGTCTCGAACTTCCACCCCGGGTCAAGTCATTAATTGAAGAATTTGCTGATGTGGTGACCAACGGAATTGCCATCCGGATTGCCACCCATGCGGGACATCCAGCATTGCATTGACTTCGTGCCAGGGGCGGTCATTCCTCATAGAGCCGCTTATCGCATGAGTCCCAAAGAGCACGAGGAATTGCAGAGGCAAGTGCACGAGTTGTTAAGCGAGGGGTATGTGAAGGAGAGTATGAGCCCGTGTGCGGTACCCGCATTATTGGTTCCAAAAAAGGACGGTTCATGGAGGATGTGCATTGACAGTCGAGCCTTTAACAAGATCACCATCAAGTACCGTTTCCCTATACCCCGGTTTGATGATCTAATTAATCAATTACATGGGGCGACAATTTTTTCCAAAATTGACTTGCGGAGTGGGTATCACCAAATCCGGATTCGACCCGGAGATGAATGGAAGACCGCTTTCAAAACCCGAGATGGTCTCTATGAGTGGCGGGTGATGCCGTTCGGATTATCCAATGCGCCAAGCACTTTCATGCGCTTAATGAACCAGGTCTTTCGTGCTTTTATTGGTCATTTTGTGGTAGTGTATTTTGATGACATTTTGGTGTACAGCTCCTCTAAGGATCAGCATTTGCAACACCTGCGACAAGTCTTTGAGGTTTTGCGGGAGCAGAAGTTGTATGCCAATACAAAAAAGTGTCACTTCCTCATTGATGAGGTGACATTCCTCGGGTACATAGTGTCCAAGGAGGCATTCAAATGGATCCAGCTAAGGTGGAAGCAATCACCGAGTGGTCAACATCGACAAACATTCGTGATGTCCAGAGTTTTCACGGCTTGGCTTCATTCTACCGAAGGTTCATTCGTAATTTTAGCACCATCATTGCACCCATCACCGATTGTATAAAAGGAGGCAAATACGCTTGGACCAAGGAGGCCGAAGATGCATTTCAGTTACTAAAGAAAAAGGTAACTGAAGCACCCGTTCTAATTTTGCCAAAATTTGAGGAAGTTTTTGAGGTTCACTGAATCACTGTGATGCATTTGGCGTGGGTATTGGTGGCGTGTTAAGTCAGAAAAGTAGACCCGTGGCATTTTTCAGTGAAAAGTTGAATGATGACAAGCTCAAGTATTTGACTTATGACAAGGAGTTTTATGCCATTGTTAGAAGTCTCGAGTATTGGCGTCACTACCTCATTTCCAAAGAGTTTGTCCTATACTCTGATCACGAGGCATTGAAATACATCAATGGGTAGCACAAGTTGAAACCGAGGCATGCCAAATGGGTAGAGTTCTTGTAAGCTTTCAGCTTCTCCATCAAACACAAGGCGGGAGTACTGAACAACGTGGCCGATGCACTAAGTAGGAGGTATGCTCTCATTTCAACTATGCGAGTGCAAGTGGTCGGTTTTGATGTATTTAAGGAGTTGTATGGGGATGATCCTAATTTTGGAGAGATCTGGCGGAAGTGTGAATCCCGTCCCTTTCAGCAGTTTGTTTAGCAAGGAGGTTTTCTTTTCAAAGGTAATCGGCTCTGTATTCCTAAGTGTTCTTTGAGGGAGGCGGTTATTACTGAGGGACATGCTGGAGGGCTTGCGGGACATTTTAGGGTTGATAAAACATTGGCATGGCTACAAGACCAATTTTATTGGCCTAGAATGGAGCGAGATGTGGCCCGATTTGTGGGGAAGTGCAAAGTGTGTCGAGTAGCTAAGACTTGGAGATGTAATGCGGGCCTATATCAACCTCTACCCGTCCCAATGGCCCCATGGGAAGATGTCAGCCTCGACTTTATTCTCGGGTTGCCCCACACACAAAGGAACAATGATTCGATTATGGTGGTGGTGGATCGATTCTCAAAGATGGCGCACTTTATTGCTTGCAACAAAACTTCTGATGCATCGCAGGTAGCCCGTTTATTTTTGCAGGAAATTGTCCGGTTGCATGGCGTGCCCAAAACCATAAACTCGGATCGAGATGTGAAGTTCGTGAGCCATTTCTGGCGCACTCTTTGGCAGAAGCTGGGCACTCAACTGCAGTTTAGCTCTTCTCATAATCCCCAAACCGATGGTCAAACTGAGGTGGTCAACCGAAGTCTAGGAAATCTATTGAGAAGCCTGGTCGATGACAGTCCACGCCAATGGGATCTAGCCTTGTCACAAGCAGAGTTTGCGTACAATAGGTCGCAGAGTCGGACCACTGGCAAGAGTCCCTTTGAGGTTGTCTATGGATCCAATCCAATCACACCTCTGGAGCTCACACCGTTGCCTGTTGACAAGCAATTTAGTGGCGATGCCGAGGAGCGTGCTGAACACATCAAGCAGGTGCATTCACATGTCCGTACGCAGATTGAGAACTCAAACATGAAGTATAAAGAGCGGGTAGACAGACGCCGCAATAGGGTGGTGTTTAAGGCAGGCAATCTGGTATGGATTCATCTCAGGAAAGCACGATTTCCCACTGGCCGGAATGGTAAACTACAACCTAAAGCCGACGGACCGTTTCGAGTGTTGGAGAAGATCAATAATAATGCCTACAAGATTGATTTACCGGGCGAGTATAATGTATCGGCTACCTTTAACGTAGCTGATTTATCCCCTTTAACATGTCATTTGACACTATTTGTGGACATGCATGTTACTTGTTTGGATACTGCAAACTGAACATTAATTAGGTTATCGTTTTTGTCCGCTAAAATAAAATTTTACAAAAAAAATGAATGTATTATATGATTTACTCATAACTAAATTTTCAAAAAAAGGAGCCTTCTCAGGTGAACTAGAATTAATTAGAAAATAACGTCTCAGACTAATTAGTCATAAAATAAAATTAATAAAAGTATATGGAAATTTGTTTCCGTCACCCCTTAGAGTAGTCCACTCTTTATTTTCTCCACCGCCATCCACTCCAGTAGTTATTAATTGTATTATCTATTTCTTAACTAATATTTAATACACAAATGTTAACTAAGAAGCTTCCATTAATTTGTACGTAATTAATATGTATATAATTTGTTAGTTAAAATTTGCATTTTTCAGGTTAACATTTGTGCGTTTCTTATAGATAAATAAAAAACAACAGGTTAACTAATTAATTATGAAGGGTTGGGCTGGTGGACAACACAAAAACTTAGTTTAAGTATAAAGACCTGTCAATTATATCTAAGTACAATTGAGGCTGTTCAGCAGCCTTTTATATTAACAATTATAAATTTTATTTAATAGATATATACTGTGGCGGAGCTTGGGATAATTTTAAGGGGGGGCCAAAAAAATTTGCACCAAAGTACAATTAGTTGCATTAATATTATGGTAGGGATCGGGTGACAACCGCGACAACAAATCTTCAAATAAATATAAATAAAATTTCTAAAATAAAATTTTTTTTACAAACATATTATGAATCTCATAAATTGATTGTGTTTCAAATTTCAATTAATTTGAGTACCGTTTGATGCTCCATCGAAACTCATCAAAATTTCCTTATATTTACAACAGTTTAAAAAATTATAAGTTTGATATAGTATCAAATAACACTCAAATTAGGTAAAATTTGAAACACAATCAATCTATGGGCTTCAGAATATGTCTTGTACAAAATCTCTATTTTAGACAATGGTTGTCACCAATCCCCGCCCTAATATTATTCATTTCATCTTCAACCTTATTCAGTCATTTAGTTCTGAACTATACTAAATCTTTATTTATTTGATGCCTTGGTCCCACAATTAATTGCATTAATATTTGACATCTTTATTTATTTAAACTATACTAAACCAAAATATGATATAAAGAAATTAATGGCACATGGCAATTTCACAAATTGAATGGAAAGGGGGGCCAAATCAGAATTTGTGCGATGCTTGGCTCACAAAATATGCTATCGCTTAACAAATTTTCAAAATGGGGGGGGGGGGGGGGGGGGGTCAAAACCCCATCTGGCCCCTTATAAGGTCCGCCACTGTATATACAACTACGTCTATTTGTAATCTAATTGTTAAGGAGAACGGATACAACGCATACATAGATATCCAAGGGCGGAGCCAGGATTTGAAGTTGAGGGGGGTCGAGACGCTGAGGGAAACAAATTTGGGGGGGGGGGGGGTGAAATAAAAAATCTGAGCAAAATACACAGTATAAGAGCCTAATCAGTATACAAATTTCGAAATATTAGGGGGGTCACACCCCCCTTCCCTCCGCCCTAAGATACCATGCAAATTGATACTAACATTGACAGTTTGATACCGACTATATGTTAGTTTTCATGTTATATGAGTTAATATTCAATTATTCATATTAATTCCTTTAATTATCCAAGTTATTCGTATAATATATATAATACACCATGCATGTCAAATTAAATAAATAGTATATTAAAGTGTTAATTTGAATAATATAATATTTTAATTAATATGAAGAGTTATACTATTGTGCTAACGTTAGCATATCAATATGAAATGTTAATGCCTCAAAAATTATGTTATCGTATCTGAAATCGTGATTTATGAGGCTTAATAAATTCTTCATATAAAAATATAAGGGTAAACAAAATTTTCTCATAATAATTAAAGATGCCGACAGATTTAAGATAGAGGAGGGATCCATTGACAATAGATATTTTGACAATCTTGACAATGGTACCTTTAAAAAATTTATAAAAATTCATTAAAAATCTTAAAAATGAAAAAAATTTTATGGATGCATTACTTAACTTATAGATTGATAGTGTATCAAATTTCAACCAATTTGAACATCATTTGATGCCTTATCAAAATTTTGTACATTTTTTAACGGTTGTAATTTAACGGACATTTAAAAAGCTATCAAATATCATTTAAATTGAATATAATCGGAAACACAATCGATCTATAAGTTAAATAATACTTCCGTAAACTTTTTTTCATTTTTAAGATTTTTAATGAATTTTTATAAATTTTTTAAAGGTACCATTGTCAAGATTGTCAAAATATCTATTGTCAATAGATCACTCCTCTTTAAGATATAGGTGAAAGCCTGTAAATAACCAAAAAAAAATATATGACGCCGCAAGTTCGAGATCGATGTATTATGATATTTTAGAAGGCTCTTAATTAAATAAATGATTACTGTTCCTGTAAATTTGACCTTGAATTACAAGCGCATTATAAAATGATATATAGAAAAACAAATCTTGACAGGACCGCGAATATTGTCAGATAGTTCTTCCAAGAATTTAATAATTTTACATAAAATATGTATGTAATTATATAACATTGATTTACATGTCTAAAGGAGCATGCTTATCCTTTGCATTAAGACACGGTGCTTAAGGAGCACATGCTCATTGGTTTGCCTCGAGATTCGAGCCCGGATCGTCTCAAGAATCATGCAGGCTCGATCTCAAAGCAATCTAACGGCTCATATGCTTCATAGCACTCTGCCTTAAGGAAAAGGATGTGAAATCATACCCGCATGGGCATTTTCTAATTAAGGAAATTAAAAAATATATATAAATTAAGGAGAACAACTTAATTCGGAATATATTTAATTTGGCTTTCTTGATTTCCTGCCATCAGAAGCTTGAATTCATACTGATTTACATGCCTATCAACGATTTATACATTACATATACATATACATATACATATACATATATTGGCAAAAGTGATAGGCTGGGCTGGTAATATATTATATATATATATCATAGCCAAGTAAAATTAATGAATCACTACACGTAGTACTATTGCTTGTGTGATTCGTCTCTCCGGCGAACTCGAACCGGCAAACCGCCTCTTAGACAGGCGGTTAGACCAGGAGCAAACTTCGGCGAGTCTCCATTGATAACCTCTATGTCGAATCGCTTCACCACCGCTGCCACCACGGCTTTCATCTCCATCATCGCCATATTCTTTCCTATGCATTCACGCGGCCCGGCGTGGAAGATCGGGCACTTGTACACACTCCCGGGTATGAACGAAAACTTGCCGTCATCTAATTGTATCCACCTCTCAGGCCGGAACGCCGCCCAATCTTTGCCCCACACCTCCTCCATCCTCCCCATCGCATAACAGTGGTAGGTAACCCTAGTTCCTTTGCTGACAAAGGTTCCATCAGGAAGGGTGTCATTCTGTAAACAGAACTTGGAATCGAATTGCACAGGAGGGTACAGCCTCATGCTCTCGTATAAGGCAGCCTGCACATATTGCATATCCCCTAGCTTCTCACATGAACCTATTCTCTCTAGTTCCTCTCGAATTGAGACTTGCACATGTGCCGCTTTCGATAGCTGCAGGAAGAAGAAGGTTAACGTAGAGGCGACGGTGTCACGGCCCGCCAGCATGAAACTAATCACGATGTCGCGCAGATACTTGTCATCTTGTACCGACCCCATGAATCGGGACAGAAGGTCGTCCGTTGATGAGAACCCCAATTTCCTTCTTTGTCGAATCACCTCGTTCGCAAGGGAGTTCACCATCTGAATCGCTCGCTTCAGTTCTTTCTCGGAACTGATGTTAAGCAATCGCTTTGCTTTCCAAATGATTGGAAAGGCAGCTGCACCCCTCCTCGCAGACAGCATGGACGCAGTGTCGAACGCCTTTTCAAACTCTGACACCGGGAGCGACAACTTGAGGGACCCCGGGTCGAGCCCAAAAGATACCTTGCACATGACATCGAACGCAAACCTACGGAACACATCTTGCAAATCGACCACTCCTCCATCGGGTGATTGTGACATATCTCTTGCCATTGAATCTAGAAGTGGCAGCATTCGATGCTTGATCTCCGAGGACACAATGTGCGCTGTGAAATCACGCACGGATGCAACATTCAGTTCGACTGCTGCCATCTTGCGTTGGAAGTGCCAGGACTCGCCATCCGCATTGAAAATTCCATCACCGAGAAGGTCACCGAGGATTGCGGAGAAGGGCTTTCCCTTGGGGTAGTTGTGGAAGTTCTTCTTGAGCATGTGCTCTACGTTGTGGGGGTTGGCGGTAATGGTGTTGTGAAGCACATGGATGTGGATGGTGCGTGTAGGGGATTGGCGAAGGAGGTGTGTGATCCAATCGCTGAGGTTGGGGTAGCGGGAGGCCCATGAGGAGGTCACATAGGCGGTGCATATGGCGCAATTGCAGCATCTAGATTGAGATTTCACAAAGACTAGTAACAGGAAGAGGAGAAGGGGGCAGAGGAAGAGAAGGAAAAGAATGTGGAGCTCAAGTGTGCAGATTAGTGTGTAAATGGCTGCCAATGCCAATTCCAGTGCCAATGCCAAGGGGTTCATTTTGGGAGATGATGAGATTCAACAATCAACACATTGATAGATCTTTAGGGGTTGTGCCACTTATATTATATATATAAGGAGAGTCATCAAATATATATATCATTGTTTAATTATATATACGTCTCTTTCATTTTTTTTGTGTGTATATAATCAATAGAACACAGTAAGACTTACTTAATTTGTTAGTTATATAGATCTCTATGATATATATGTTGGCTAGCGGAAGTTGGTTTCTTTTGTATATTGGGAGTGTACTATTTTATGTTTTTGGCTAGCCAAGTGTACTAAGCTACAATTTTAAACAGCGCATCAATTAATTAATAGACATCAGAATTAATTACCAGTGAGACTTTAATTAGTACAATATGTGGGGACCTAGATTCCAAATTAATAATTAATTGGTAACATTAATTAATTAATTTAACCGTAAGGTACATGCATCTACTTGTTAATTAATTAATTAATTAATTGTCCTTTGATTGCTTTTGTTGAAAACGAGATTATATTATATTATTGGTTTGTCTACTCCATATATACAAATTAATTCGTCCATACGTACTGATTACTGATATATATATATGTGTAGATCTAACTAGAAACACTAGTTTATCTACAATACTAAATAAGTGTTTGCTTTCCTCCAAATTATTAATTAATTTAGTCATAAATGACTGTGCATGTATAGCTATAGTCTATAGAGAAAGATAATTAAATGAAAGATCGATCGAGCGATGAAGACATAATTAAGGATCGGAGAGACAAATTAATTAATAAGCTTTCTCCGAACGGCCTAGATTTTTTTTTTTGTGCAAGTAGAAAGTACGTATATACGCTTAGTTGGCAAAAATTTAGCAGTAATTACTTACTTACTAAAATCATACAATTAATCATGTTAATTATTTCTCATCGAAAATCCACTTTATATCCTTTTCTAATCATACACTTCACAATAATTCAAAATATTTTTTTTCCAAACAAAAGTTAGTGTAATAGTGTAACTCTAAAGTTTATGATTAATATCTTATAGTATATACTAGTTAGTATAGAGGGCACACTTTGTTTTGGACTGAAATTATTATATCTTATAATTAATAAAGAGCCGAAAGCGTATCTCTTGTGAAAAAACTAATATGGGCCTTAAATTTTAATGGGCCGGGACATTAATGTATGATAACAATGGTGATCAATCTAAATAAACAATCAACAGCTGAGGTTTTTTCTTTGGGGGAGATAGAACTTTCATGTCAAAAAATGGAATCTCCTTTTTATTATATTAGGAGTAAGGATGTTATATACAGAAACATATATATTTTATAATCCAGAATTTGAAATAAAGACTGAATCAATTTTCCAATGCCAAATAGATATTTTAACTACATATATATGTAATCATATTTTTTTTAGCTTTTTGGCTGGTGATAATGAATTTCATCAATTATTTAAACGGTGATTGGCGATTAGATTCTTTCAAAAAGTATTATATTAATTTGCATGATGGGCGTGATCCATATTTAATTATTTATATTGATAATTAGTGCATATGCAAATTTTGGTAATTGGTTTCCATGCATCGACCAGTTAGAAAGAGAATATCATTTGGTAAGGGAATTAAATAAGCAAAAAGAAAACAAAATTGGGCTTCATAGATTGTGTTGAGTGTGTGACCTGTCTTGTCTCATATTAATATTAGTGATATTAATTATATAGCATGGAGGACATGAGTGATATTTAATTAGTAAATTAAGAAGTGGAATTAGATGGCTTTCGTAATATAATGATGTTTAAAAAAAGAATTAGGGTTTTGGTATTTGGTTTGGACCAGTGAAATTAAAAGAGAGCATCATTAATTAATAAATATAATTAATCTGGTGAGGGGTACGATGGATGGATGGATGGAGCCTAATTAAAAAAGGAAAAAGAAAAGAGAATTGGGGGGTTAGATTGTGTTGAGATCTAGTAGAAAGAGCACTTGCATTCAATTGGCTGCTCCATCAACAAATATATAGATACAATTTATGAATAAGGTCGACCACGGCTACGTGTCGATCTTGTATCACTTGCATATGCTGATATGCGCCGTCGCCGCTCACTTAATTAATCTTAATTAATCTTTAATTTTTTTTCTGTCGATCCCATGGCCATGACCCATATTAAATTAAGAGAGTTATGTAAATCTCCCTGTAAAATTAACAAGTTAAACCCAACCACTAAAGCATGCACATGATTAATTAATGAATAGTCAAAGTTTAATTTACAATTTAATCCACAAATATTATGTATGTGTAGTTTTGTATATAGTTTCCGTTTCCTTGTGATTAACCCACGGATCGGAGAATTCATGTAGCATGCGCAGTAACTAGTAAGGTACGTGATCGATGTGAAGTGTTTCACTTTCATCTGTCCAATTCGCTTTAAGATCTGTGCTTCCTTAGTCTCAATTTAAGACGAGGGAATTCATATCCTCTGCTCTACTGTATTGTGCACAGATCTCGAGACAATCCAACGGCTTGCTGGCGTTGTACGTGGACTGCACAATGCAGCAAGTCAGGGGATGTGCACTGATCCTGAATATCCGCGGATCTGCAACTCTCTACTGCACAAATACTTCATATCAAGTTGTGATTGTTATTTATTAATATATTTAAGAGAAATGAGCTATTTATTGTGTTAAGTGGGTTAGATTATAACCGTTCATCACGATTTTCATATGCAAATTTATTTATAAACCAAATTTTATGTTTTTTTTTTAAAATGATTTTATATATTTTAGAATATCGCTTGATCATTAAAATATTATGATCTAAAGAAATGAAAAATTAAAATTTTGTAAACAAATTAAAATTGAGGTTCCAAAAAATATAAACTTTGGTGTAACAAGTAAAGTTGCATATAAGTATCATAATGACCCGTTCGAATCGCCTATTTTTTTTTTTTTTTTTTTTTTTTTGCAAATGACCCGTAGGTGTTCATTTAAAATCTGAGAACTGTTACAATTGCTGATAGCTGAGTTCGAAAAGAAAAACAAGGGAGAAAAAAACTAAAGCCCTAAAGACTACACGAGGATGAGAAGTAAGAATACCTCGCAATCAAGAAAGATAACCTAAGCTATTTGGGGGAACATTGGAAAGGTAAAGCCTACATAACTGAAAACATTAACCCTACATAACCTAGCTAAGCTATCAGCCATCAGATTCTCAGATCTGCTTCGATGCTCACAGCGGAAGTCTTGATGGTGACGAAAGATATGCCAAACCTCCATGATCTGGTCAAAAGCTCTCCAACTGATCTCGTAAGGAGGTGAGGATTGTGTCACTGCCATCTGAAGTTCCGTCGAGTCTGTGTAGAAAACACAGTGAGATATGTGCATCTGTGTCGCCTTTTTCGCAGCCGCAAGTAGTGCATGTGCCTCAATGTGTAGTGCGTCAAAAGCATTGAAGGGGATTAACTCATAACGCAGAAGTGTATGGCCCTGAAACAGAATGAAAGCAGCGCCCCCATTCTGCGGAGGTGAGAAGGATCCATCAATCCAGCAGGTGAAGGGAGAGGGGGGGTTGTGCTGACGTGGCTGTTGATGGGGCAACCCAGGTGCAATCAGCACAGTTGCTCGTAGGAGGTGGCTATCGGAGGTAAGGCTGGATACCATTTTCAAGGTTGCGACGATACTAAGTTTGGTACCTTGGTAAATTTTAGCGCACCTTGATTTCCAAATGCACCACATGGTATTTGCAAAGACCGGAAAGAGATCCTGTGGCATAAGGGATGCATGATCTTGCAGAACGGTGACAACATCCTCACATAGAGCGTCTACCCTGATTGCCAGGCTAGACGCGAACCACACTGCCTTGGCAAAACCGCATTTGAACAATACGTGAACTATGCTCTCTTCGGCTTCCCCACAGAGTTGACATTGTGGGCATGGTTTACCAAGTTTGGCATTAATGACCTCCCCCACCTGCAGGCCTCTATTAGCAACCCTCCAAAGGAAAGATCTAACCCGTGGTAGGATGTCATGGGTACTCCATAGGGTGTCCCACCATGCTTTGTCCGCCTGTACCTGCACATTGGAAAAGTTCATTAGCATTTGGTACGCCTTGCGTACCGTGAATTTGCCCGTGGCAGCCGGCAGGAATTGGAGTGTGTCTCGGTGCATTGTGTTTACTAGAGGTTGGGGGTGTTCATTGAGTAGGTCGGACACGCCCTGCTGCCCAAACAGTTTTGTTAGGAGCTCCATATTCCAACTCGCTGTTGTTCCCCGCACGAGGTCCACCACCATGAGACGTGCATCGTGTACCGTTTCTGCCTTGAACTCTTGCCACATAGAGAACCATGGTTGACCAATAGCTGTACACGACTCTCCATCACCTATCTTCCATTTGAGTTGATGTTTGAGATCATCTCGTGCATTCATCATATGGCGCCACAACGGCGTGCACCCGTACGTTCTATTACTGTCCCAGATAGAGCATCGTGGCAAGTATTTCGCCCTCACTGTTCGGACCCACAGTGTGTCCTCACTAGTTAGGATCTTCCAAATATTCTTAAGCACAAAAGCTCTATTGAAAATCACCAAATCACGGAAACCCAGCCCCCCCATCCCTTTAGGCATTGTTATTCGCTGCCAACTGATCATAGCTATGTACCGTCCAGAATCTCTGCCCCAAAAGAATCGTCTTGTGATCGACACAATTTTCTGTATAGTTGATTTTGGTACCACAGTTGAGGAGAAGGTGTACACCATGGTAGATTCGATGACAGATTTCATGAGTACCTCCTTGCCCGCGGGAGATAACAGCCGGCCCTTCCAACTCTGTAACCGGGAACCTACCTTATTCTCAAGGTATCTAAAATGAGCCGGGGTGGATGCACAGACTGGGACCCCAAGGTAAGACTCGTCCCGCCCTGCCGCGGTAGCCTGAAAGATATCAGTAACCACCTGCCTGTTTAGCGGTGTTGTATTCTTTGAGAACCATATTCGCGATTTGGCCGCCCCTACCGCCTGTCCAGACATGTGACAGAAACGCTGAATGACTTGCCACACGTGAGTCACCTCCGCCCGTGTTGCACGACCCATAATTAGGAGGTCATCCGCATATAGTATGCTTGTTAATACAGGCGCATTCGGGGTGAGCCGGAGACCTGTGATCATGCGTGTCTGCACTGCTTCTTGGAGCATTCTTGTGAGCGGGTCCATTGCCAGGATGAACAGATACGGGGACATAGCACATCCCTGCCTCAACCCTCGTGTTGGCGTGATGAAGCCATCAGCCGAGCCGTTGAACATTATTCGAAATCTGGCCGAGGTGACACATGCACGAATCCATGTAACAAATTGTTGGGGGAAACCATAGAGTAGAAGAACGTCAAAGACATACTCCCACTCCATTCTATCAAAAGCTTTAGATAAATCACACTTTAGGCAGAACGCCTCTTGTTTGAACGACGACAAATTGAAAGAGTGGATTATCTCTCTCAGTAGCACAATGTTATCACCAATTTCCCTTCCCGGAGTAAAGGCCGTCTGGTTATGAGCCACCAGGTCTGACATGAGCGGTTTCATGAGTGTGGCAATGATCTTTGAGATTATCTTGTAGATAACATTGCACACACTAATTGGTCAGTAATCAGCAACCAATCTAGGACCGGGTATTTTGGGGATTAGAACGATATTAGATGTTGCCAGTTCTAGATCGAGCTGATTGAAGCTGAAAAAATTTTGGACTTCAGATATTATGGCCGGCCCAAGGATCTCCCAGTGCTGCTGAATAAATCTCGCGGATAAGCCATCAGGGCCGGCTGCTCGATCCGGGCCCAGTCGAAAGGCAGTGCGCTGGATTTCTTCCTGGGTTGGCAGTTGGGCCAGGGCGACAGTGGACTGCATAGGAACCTTTGGCAGTTGGGCTATCACTTCTGGGCTCAACACATCGGTTATTGCGCACCGGGCAGATGGGCCTTGGGGGGCATAAATGCCCTTGAAATACCGAATAAATTCAGTTCTGACAGCCCGCTCCTCACTGATCCACTGCTCATTTGGAAGCTGAATGGAGGCAATGTGGTTCCTCCTCCTAGATATCGCAGTAGCATGGAAAAACTTGGTATTACGGTCTCCTTCCATCGTCCACCGCAGTCTGGAGCGTTGGTGCCAGTAAGCTTCCTGAGCCAGTAGGCAGGTGTTATACCTTTGTTGAAGTTGCCTCTCAATTTCATAGTTGAGGTCAGGCTAGCTTTGGACGCTGAGAATGTCAGCTTCCAACTGCTGTAGTTCTTGATCAGGATGCGGCCTTTTTCGTGCCCATGTGGTTAACTCCGACTTGAGGGAACAGGTTAGGCTTCCCCACGTATTGTCAGCTTTAGATACTGCAGCAGCACAGACCTGAGGGAAGTCATGTTGGTACATCCACCAGTGCTCAATCTTGAAATTTCTCGCCTTCTTTCCTTGAACCGGATTGAGACACAGGAGTATAGGGTGGTGATCGCTGCTATTCTTTGGTAGGTGGAGTACTTTTGCCTGCGAGAAGCGCACTGTCCATGTTGGTGCTGCCAAAGCTCTGTCCAGCCTTTCTCGAATAAGGTAGGGTCCTTGCTGACCATTGGACCACGTGTAAGCTGGCCCGTGATAACCCAGATCCATCAGACCAGCGTTGGTAATCATTGCGTGAAAGCCCCTGTTATTCTGTCCCCACCTGGTGGATCCACCTTGTTTCTCATGAGACATTGCAATCGCGTTGAAATCACCAATAAGACACAGAGGTCTTGGATCATTCATTGCATAGAACTCGATTCTCTCCCAAATGTAAGCATTGATAGCATGGGATGGGTCTCCATATACCGCCCCCAAAATCCAGGGCTCCACTCCCGGGGCTTGGTTGACTTGAGCAAAAATAAAAAAGAAAGATTTTTCTAACACCTTAAGCTGTACAGAATCATCCCATAGCAGCCACATCCCTCCCGATCGCCCTGCGGCGGCCACAATTTCGCAGTTCTTCAACGGTAAAGCAGAGATTCTTTGGTTTGCTTTCACTTCTGCGCACTTAGTTTCGGTTAGGAAGGCTATGGTCGCTCTGGTACTCTGGAGGTATCTTTTAAGCTGCGGAATTGTCGTTGGGCCTCCAGTCCCTCGACAATTCCAGCTAAGGATACTCATTGTGGCCGGGGCAGCGAGTCATCACTCGCTCCCCGAAGCCGTTTGGAGGAGACAGTCGACTGCATCCCTGAGTAGACACAGGGAACTTCCGACCCAAGTTGGAGGTGACTATGCGAGGGCGGGTCATAGGCGGAGAGGTGGGAAGAGGAGGGAGGGTTGATGTTGATGTTGGCTGGCGCAGGTTGTTGTTGGTAGGGAGAAGGGTGACGAGGGCGGAAAGGGGCAGAGAAGGGGGGGTGTGCATGGAAGTTTGAGGCAAGGAGAAGGTCATCTGTAGTTGTTGGGTGTGGGCTTTGCTGGGTATTGGAGGGGACGACAGTTGTTGAAAGGAAAGCAGTCTGTGGGCCTTGGGTGGATGGTACAGAAAAGGAGGGGGTGGGTCTGGGTGAGTTGGGCCTAGGGGAGTTGGGCCTGGGGGTATTGGTTGGGGGAACAGGGGCATTTGTGTTGGGCCTATTATGGAACGGTTGGTTTCGGGCCTGTTTGGGAACTATCGCACCATTCGTAATCCAAGGCCCAAGCCTGACCGGTTGAATGTTGCGAAGTTCTGGCCTGTTGCTATACATGGGGTCAGTGCTTAACCTTTGTCGCCTATTTAGATATTTGGAAGTAAAGATTTAAATTTAGAGCATGGAATGGTCTGTATTATTAATTAATTGCACGAAAGTCTTGCTCATACGAAATTAAATTTTAATTAGCTTTTAAAAAACATTCGATATTTTAAATGTAAAATTATTTAATTCAGTTAACTATCGTGCATTGTGCTATTGAATGACTCACTTAAAAATTGCAAGAACTTAGCCTTGAAAAAAAGATCAAAATATGTTGATGCTAGATATAATATGTGAGGAAAAGTTGGTATTTCGTCTACTGCATTGTGCACAGAAAGTCATTTAATGTATATTGTAGCGGCATCAGATTAATATTATTAATGATCAATTAAAATTAACTATTTTTTCCTAAAATTAATTAACTTATCTTGACTGACATCATCTGGTGCGTATGCAGCATTTAATCATTGAAAGTTTTCCACCATTTTTTTTTATTTATCTATACTAATGGGTCCAACCAGTAGGGATGAGGTTATCCAATCAATAAACAAGCACATGACATGTATGCATATATATTCACGAAGGAGAATTACCAAATGTCCCCCAATTTTTATGTTTATTATTCATTTTTGTCACATTTGCTTTCTCTTGGATTAACTATTAGTATTAACTGATCTTCAATTTTCTTTTGCCAAATTTTGGATATATGAAATTACAATATGTGAATTTTTCGTGCATTTTCTCTAAAGATGAGAAAATTTTATATATATCCATAAAAACTTCACTTATTAGACATATATCCATTGAGAAATTAATATTTGTTATATGTCAATTAAAACTCAATTATTTTTTTGTAAATTTCCCCTTGATCAGTAATAAATAGGTTATTATTTGCAATATATTGATAGATATTCTTTATTTTAATTACTAATTTATTTTAAATGGAATTAACAATTCTTTTTACTATTTAAAGGAAGGGTACAATTGTCACTTTAATTTTAATCAATATTTGTTCATAATCAAAGCTTCTACAATAGAGAAATGAATATATTTATAATGTTTCTATTCTATTTGAATGGACATATATGAAATTAAGAAAGATTAGTGGGGATATACAAATTCGAAAAGAAGAAGTTTTAATGGGTATATAACTGTAATTTCTTTTGTTTTTTTTTATGGAAAACTCCCTATAATTTATAAAATAGTAATTAGTGATCAAGTTAATTTTCAGTTGAGGTTATACACTAGACAGTCCTAATTGTTAAATTCATCTGATATGTTTCCTTTGGAAAAGAAAAAAGACCGAATCACATGCACCGTGACTTGATTGAAAATGAAACAAGATACTTTTTTTTTTTTGAGAATAAAATGAAACAAGATACGTCTTGGCCCTTGGGCCTCGTGCAAATATAATAAATAAATAAATAAAAGCATGTGCTAATTTTCTGAGGATATATATATCTTCCAAAAGTTATGGAATCAGTACAAACCACCTCAATTATTTGCACAAGTGGTCATACAGATACATACAGCAACGTCAAGAGAGCAAAAATATAAAAGCGATTGTCCATATATGGAAATTACGCAAAATAAAATAACAATAATAATAATAATAATAATAATAATAATAATAATAATAATAAGCAACAGCAACAAACTAACAATAACAGACAATGGAGAATCGACACGTGTAATAACATCTAATCATAATAACTTTACTTCTTGTCATATATATGATGGGGAGTGCTATTTTGAGGACAAAAATTCTTATTTTGAGACCAATGAGAATACTTTTCATTTTACTACCGATTTTATCCTTATTAAAAACATCCACTTTCTTCTCATTAAATGGTGTAGCATTTAAGAAAAGTTGCTAACCTAGCTATTGCTAGAAACCTGCTGAAAATTTTGAATGATATAAAACTTGGAATCTCGGATCCACTAGGCACTAGCAGATCAAAAATTTTATTATTAGTGTTACCTTTTTATAAATGGTAAGAATTTTTTTTTTCTTTTTGCTGAGATGCATATTTTAAATATCATACTCGATACAAATTTTATTCTATTTTATTTTTTTATAAGAAAGATGGGAGTTCGATACAAATTTTATTACTAATGATAAGATATTTGTTCATCCTATATGCACCGTTTCTTTTAGCATTATTTATAAATTTTAAAATATTCAATTCATACGATATGAATAAGAGTGAAATATACAGATTGTTCCTTTAGTCGCCATTTTAACTTTGAATGGGCTTAAGAAAGGGCTTAAATATTTAAGCCTCACTAAGCCACACTCGTTCGGAAAAAGAAAAATGGCTTAAGAAAGCTTTAGCCCGGACAAAAGGAGGTTTAGGGCCTGTTTGTTTCCTTCCCATCCGCCACTGTGCGAGTGGGAACAAACAAATTCGCTCTCACAGAATTTGTTTTTTCCCACTCGCACAGTGGCGGATGGGAAGGAAGCGAACATGGTTTTAAGGAGAAACTTGTAATCCATGCTAAGAAGCTTGCGTTCGGAATGATTAAGAGACTAAGGAAGCTAAAGGAAGTCTAAAGAAGTTTAAGGAGGGGTTGGTATCTAGATTCTTGAATTTTTTTTAAATGTTCATTCATGTTCTTTGATTTTCACTAATATATCATTTTGATGCTCAAATATATGTCAAATTGGTACCTAGATTTGGAATAATATTTAAAAAATAATATAGTTATCATATAGATTTAGAATATTATTAAAAAAAGATTAGTTTTTAGTTTATAAATTTTTTTGTTCTCTTCTTGATTTTTTATATATTAACTTCAAATTGTTTATTATAGATTTTAACGTTTCCTCTTGAATTTTATGTATCAACTTGAAAATTTTTGTTATTTATATATTCTCTTCTGATTTTTTGTTATTAATTAAAGAACTTTTAGAAGATACATAATATTCTGTTTTTATATTATATATTGTTGATTTGATGCGTAAAATTTGATTGAAGTTGAGAATGAGGTAGCCGTATTTAATGTACATAATTTATATGACACAAAAGTTGTACAGGGACATTTAATTCTGTCTCTTTTTTTTTTTCACTGCAATCGATTAATGAGCCTAGTATTTTGTGTTTTAGGAACAAAATCCGACTAGAAGCTAAAATTAAAGGTAATTAATTGAGGGTAAATTTGGGATTTAGAACAAATATTCTCTATCTGCCCTCAAAATAGAACTCCCCATATATGATCGATGCATGCGCAAAAGCTTCTCTCTCTTCTTTCTTTTTTTTTTCTTAATTTTTGTGCAATATTCTAGTATCTTTTACTGATCGAATATTAATATTAATTAATTATATAATAGGGTATCAATTTGACGATGCAAGATTTATTTATTTTTTTCTTTTGATATAAGGGAAATTTAGCAAGATATATTTAAAGAGGAGGGATGCATTGACAATTCTTATCTTGACAATATAATATTTCAAAAATTTGTAAAAAAATATCTAAATTCTCAAAAATAGAAAAAAACTTACGGATTATGTTTCCGATTATATTCAATTTAAGTTATATTTGATAGTCTTTCAAAGATCTGTTAAGTTACAACCATTAAAAACTACAAAATTGAATGAAGAGACAAGGTGCTTGAGGAAAATAAAAGTGTTTATAGAAGCTGTTAGAGGAGCTGTTATGTGGATTGTATGGTTAGAAAGAAATATGATTTGCTTTGAGAATAGTAAATTTAGAAGTTTTAAGTCTTTAGGGTTGCAAATAAATAATTTAGCTTCATTTTGGTGTAGAAATAAAGGTAAGACAAATATTTTTAAACTGTCTCTTGTCTTGCCACAGGATATAGTAGACTTACCTTTGTCACAAGAGGAAGGAGAGGAAGAGGCTTTCTTCCAGGGGCAGGGATCTGGAAGAGGATATAATTCAAATGGAGAATTTAGAGGTCCTTACGGAGGTGGATCAGGGGATATGGATCTGGATTGTCATACACCTGGAAGAAGAACTGATGAGGATTCTTCAAGCTCATACTTTTGAGAATCATCTACTGACTAGTTTGTTTTGAGTAGGTTCTGATAGACGATTTCAGTTTGTTTTTAGTTGTGATATATCTTGGATTTAGTCAGTATTCTATGCTGGTATATCAGTATTAGTTGGAGATATTTGGAGTAGAATGTTATGCCATGTAATGAGTAGAGTAAGTACTTGTGATTTGGTTCTTTGATATTGGTACTAGATGTTTAGTACCGAATTAGAGAATTAAAATCTGTAGGTTGTAATACTTTAAATCAGTTTCAATGAAACTGGTGGAGTACTCCACTTTTTTCAAAAAAAAAAAAAAAAAAAAAACTATACAAAGTTTTGATAAAGCATCAAACGATGTTCAAATTGATTGAAATTTGAAATGCTATGATTTACAAGTTAAGTATTAATTACATCCATAAGTCTTTTTTCATTTTTTAATAATTTTTATAAAACTGTTATAAATTTTTAAAATGTTCCATTGTCAAGATTGTCAAGGGATCCTTCCTCATATTTAAACTAGAGCTCCTTAATT
Source organism: Cyperus esculentus (assembly GCA_030179965.1). Lineage (NCBI taxonomy): Eukaryota > Viridiplantae > Streptophyta > Magnoliopsida > Poales > Cyperaceae > Cyperus > Cyperus esculentus. The sequence continues at coordinate 164,826 of JASGLE010000031.1, forward strand.
TGAGTCCGTAAAAGGGTTAACTTGTGTAATGCTCTCGAACGAAGATGCCTTAATTATGGGGGATTGAATGTCTTCCTTGGTTCCAGAGATTAATCGAAATTAATCTCGATCGACCCCTCCTTAGCAGATGTGTTACTTAAGGCCTCCTTAGTGTATTACAGACATCTGTTCAATTTCTAGTCCGTAATGACAATGTTTAAAACTAAAAATTGCAATTCAAATAAATCAGAGTTCAAGTTCAAATTTATATTGTGGATTGGTATAGAAATAGTTCAAGTCACAAAAAAAAAAAAAAAAAAAAAAAAAAAAAAAAAGAAAAGAAAAAAAAAGAAAAGAAAAAAAAAAAGATAAAGTAATACAACAATTGTTAATAGAGTTCGGCCAAAACAAATCTTATGTCTGGCTGGAATGAAGAGAATTAAATCACAATTAACCAATATTTCTAAAATACGAAGTAAATGCCACCCCAAAACGTGGAAATGAGAAAAATGCCACCTTAACCTAGTGTCATTTATAAATTCGTCACTCTTTGTGTATAGATATAAATTTTCCCTATCAAAACACAACAAACTTTTTTACTGACCGAAATATCCATCTCAAATCTGATCTGATCCCGACCTGCGTTTCAGGGAAAGTCAAACTGACCTGAACTCGACCCGACCCGAACCCGAACGACCCGAAACCCGAGATGACCCGGGAATAGAGTTGGCAAAATCTGATCAGACCCGAAAAACTCGGGTCGGGTCGAGATCCGGTGGGGCGGGTTTTTCCAATCGCGTCAGATTTGAGATGGGTATTTCGGTCAGTAAAAAAGTTTGTTATGTTTTGATAGGGCAAATTTATGAATTATACTAGTTTGGGATGGCATTTTTCTCATTTCCATGTTTTGGGGTGACAAATTTATAAATTACACTGGTTTGGAGTGGCATTTTTTTAAACCCAAACTTTGGAGTGGCATTTTTCTCATTTCCATGTTTTGGGGTGGCAAATATATAAATCTCCCTATATATTATTGAAGTTTGTTTGAGTCAATTAATTAAGGTTTAGAGCTTGGTATTTGGTTGTGTTGTAGTCGAAGATCACTTTAATTAATTTGGCATATCTGATCAGTACATGCAGCACCAGTACCAGTATGCATGCAATTGACTAGCTAATTGAGGGAGTAAATTAAAGCCATGCATAGCATAGGCATAGGCATAGGCATAGGCATAGGCATAGGCATAGGCATAGGCATAGGCATAGGCATAGAATAGAATGTACATACTTACTTTAATTTTCTATATAAGAAAAGAAAAGAAAATAGAGATTATATAAGTTATCAGAAAACGCTTTCGGTTGTGGTGCCCGTGCCAGTATCTAGTCTAGCTAATAAGTAGCCGGTGGACGGTGGTACCATTTCCATTTGGTTTTAAGACATTTAGCCCATAATATACAAGCTAATGCTATGCCAAATCTGACTGACATACAGCACGACGAGAATATCGGCTATCATGTTTTCGTCTTTTCCTTATTTTCTTGGGCACTGCCACGTGAACGGGTGCAGCAATAGCATCCATCTCCAGTCCAGTGATCGTCACAAATTATTCATGAATCAATGAATTCAAGCTTAATTTCGAAATCATGTACAACTTAATTGTCAAATTTTACAGAGATACATCAATACATCATACATAATACATACAAAAAATTGATATATACTGACTGCATTATTAGCTAGTCAAGCTAAATGAGGTAGGTAACATGAGTTGTACATGAATATATATAGTGATGGGTATACATTACAAATTTACAATACAATAGAAATTATACAATTCAACATGATCATACTACCAATAATATGCTGGATTGCTGGCCTGAATTGGAAGAAGGAAAATTGAGTTATGATGACTAGACATTATCATATCTTTCTGTAGTCCAATCATGATTCATGTGGCCCACGGAATGGGACACTGTGGAATAATGTCTCTAGCTACGATACTCTCTTTATCAGTCTATCTTCCCTTCATCAGTCTTTCTTTCTTTTCCCTTTCCCTGTGGAGTCACATAAGACGTATGCCAATTTTAGCACCCACCAAAGACAACACACAGTCACACTGCCAGAGAGATGAACAGCATCAGAAAAGAGACACAGATCGATGTGATATATATATATATGTGTGTGTGTGTGTTTTTGAAAGTTGCTGCTGCTAATCCCAAAAAAAATAAAAAAGTTGCTAGCTGCTGCTAATCAATCTTTACTTTACACTCGCAACTTGCAAGAAGATCCAATGTGGTTTAATTAACAGGACTGCTACTGCTACTGCTACTGCTAGTGTCCCGTCCCTTTCCCACTGCCAACAATGAACAGAACAGGCTTGTAAATTCATACCAGCAGGCAGCAGCTCTCCTCTCGTGATCACACACCTGACCTACACTATCAACGAAACAAATTAAGAAAGAATTTTTCTATGGTGAGAGATCAAATTTTAAGTATCACTCACATACATATATACCTCCATTACACAATTATAAATTTATAATTAAAACCTCCAGATTGGATGTCTCTATCGGAAAGATATTACTTCTGATCGCCTTCGTGCATAATCTTGCTCATTCATTGTCATCTCTGTGTTAACTTTTACTGGTCATATAAAAAATATTTTAACTTGTGTTCAAATAAAAAGAACATATTTGAATTTCTAGCTGGGCAATTTGTACCTATATACATATTCAAATACATTTTTGCTCTTAATTGGTCCCCATTTAATTTAAGTTTGTCCTTTATGTATGCACTTATATTTTTGACAATATTTAAGCTGGTCCAGATAACAATTGCTTGTCAGAATTCCTGTCCGAATTTGATGCTTTGATATATAGTTTGATTATATTTGCTTGACATTTCTTGTCTTGTATATAATTTGAGAAAGAGATTGAAAGAAACGGTCCAAATTCTTGCCTGCAAAATCCATAACAGTTACTGACACGGTATTATATTATTTTCTCTCATATTATATTATTACAATTATTGCCCATTGCATGCATTATTAGAATTGTCCAAATAGAAACAGTACTATTGTTTTATAAGCATTGTCACTTATCATAACTAACTGTAACATCGTTCTATATATATTTTTGGGAACTAATCGAGTAAAATCGTTCCAAGTACACAGAAAAATATTTCCTTTAATGTTGTTAAATTTCCACGATAAAATTATAAAAAATTGGCTCTATCTCCTATATATTTGCTGAATCTGTAAACAAAACCTGTGGGGTGGTCACAAGGAACAAGGTACAGCAATATTATGTTTGGTTGCTTGGGAAATTGTTACAAGACCCAAGGATGTCGGAGGATTGGGAGTTAAAGATCTCAATATCATGAACAAGGCGTTAATGGCAAAACATATCTGGAAATATTTAACTCATCCAGAAGATCATCCACTAAGAGCATTGTTGAATTTGCCAAAGCATGAAAGACCTTGGTTGCAACAAAATGCGACTCCTTTTTGGAAAAGTTTGAAGCAGCTAGACCATTTCTGCACATGTTCAATTATGGTCAGATTGGGAGATGGAAAGACAACAAGGTTCTAATTAGATAGATGGAAGGGCACTGTGCTGGCAATTCAATACGAGCAACTGTACTCGTATGTTCAAAATAAGGGAGGAGCAGTAGTAGCACATAATGAAGGGCAGAACTGGAAAATTGATCTCATCAATTCAGCTCCAATTGCAATGCAAGAAGCCAGAGATAATCTAATCATGCAGTTACAGGGGACTAATCTCAGAATAAATGAACAAGATAGGTATGAATGGATCTGGACAGGCTCGGGGGTATTTACGGTAAAATCCTTTTATCAAGCCATGAAACATGAGCCCTGTGTGATGGATGAAGCACGAATCATATGGGAATTGGGATTACCAGCAAGGGTGGCAATATTTCACTGGATTGCTATAAAAAAAACAAGCTGTTAATAATAGAGACAACCTGATTAAAAGAGGATGGCAAATTCCTAATATGTGTCACATGTACGTGTAGGCAGCAAGCTGAGACGGTAGATGACTTATTCACTCAGTGCCAATTTGCAATAACAGTTGCAGAGCAAAAGCATGGGCCTTGGTTGAGCCCAAACTACCAATTAGAAGGCCTTACTTAGTTACATAATCATGTATAAGTATTTACATATTGATGGGCCTTCTTTCAGCCCAGTATTTACATAGTTGCTAATAAAAGAATGAAAAGGCCTCCACTTTTATTTCATCATCACTCAAAGAGTCAAGAGTCTCTCTCTCGTCTCTCGTCTCGTCTCAGACCGAAGAAGAAAATCAACGAAGCTGCTGCTGATTCAAATGCCGCTTGCGAAGAGCTTCCACGGTAAAGCTTCCAACTTTAATCCCTTCTTCATTTTCCTAATTAAATTATTATTGCATCACATGGGTTTTTTTTTTTTTTTTTTGTAGTTGTAATCCATTCCATTCCATTCCAATTAATTGGTCTTTAATTTTGCTCTAGTTTCTGTAAATCCTGACCCATTGTAGTCTGTCTGATGAGTGTTAATTTGACATGGCAGCTGAGGGAGATATGTTCTGACACTCTCAAAGTCATGTTCTTTCAGTTGGAGACCTTCTGCCACATCTCAGTTAGTTCAACTATGAGGTAAATATACCATTCTCTCTACTTTTATTTTTTATCCTACTAGGTACTTTCGCATACCAGTTCATTGCCAGTAAATGCGGGTTGCTTTTACTGGTACACCGGCTTCCTTGCTGGTACAGAACTTGATGCTTGTTTTTCGGATCATTCAATTTTGCAATTAAATGAATATTTGTGATTTAAATGAGAACTGATGGGATATGAAGCAGGTTTGGTGGTGATTTACGCCTAAAACTTCTGAGCTGGTGGGCGTCGCCAAATCGATTGTTTCTGCAGCGTAAGCACGTTATTAGTTCAGATGAGCTCTGCCTGAGAGCTTTGAATGGTGTAAGTTTGGTTTTTCTTTGTTGATCACATAATCAACTGTACGCTGACACTAGCTACCCCTTTGTGTAATCTATGCGATGGGATTACACCATATCTTATATTACTTTGTTGTCAAGTATGATATATCAAAAGTGAATGATGCAGCTGGTATGATATGGAAACATGGAACTGATTGACCTCAGCTATTGTTTTTCTTTTCTTTCTTCTTTCATCTATATAATGCTAAACATTTTTTTCCAGGCCCGGTTCACGATAGATGATGACGACTCAAACCCCAGTTCCATTAATTTCTTAAAGGAAACCAATCTTTCTTTAAATTATCCTATGTTCCCATGCATAAAAATTGGTTACTCACCTCCAATCAGACTTTATGGTGAGGATGTCACAAGTCTCAATATAGATTCAGAACTAAAAAATTTGGAAGAATATGAGAAGGTTGATAAAAAGATTCCAGAACCTTTGCATTCACTTGGGTCAACAACGGTCAAATCGTTACCTCCGTCTTTCATAGAAGAAAACCAAGAAGAGAAGTTTGTCAAAGAGCCCCTTCTAACAAATATAGCACCTTGGGAGGGAGTTTTAGACAAAGGTGTTAAGTTCATTCCGGATATAACTTCATGGCATGCCAATAAGCTTGAAAGTAGCGGCTTCCCTACAGTAAGCCTCTTCTTGTCTGTTTTTACTTTTTCATATCCCCTTTAAAAGGGACCATTTAAGACCCTATAAGTTTATGTCTTACATGTCTGTTCTAAAGTATGGATTATAATTTACATTCTTTTAGCATTAGTTTGTTTGACGGAAAAAAAAGTACATTTGAAGAGTTATTCACGTTTTTGCTTTCAGAACTGCTCTTAACATTGCTATTTTTTTTTTATCTTTGATGTAGATAAGAAAACTATTAAATCACTTCCCTCGAACGTATGCTGATCTTCAAAATGCACAGGAGGATGCTATTGTAGATGGCCATTATTACAGGTTTGGTGGAGAAGTTATATCCTCCAAGTAAGTATATAATTGAACTTGATTCATAATTGTTACTATATATTGTACCAGTGCATAACGGGGATAGTTATTCATGTTTGTTACTGTTTAACTCTCCTAGTGGTAGAAGGAGCTGCACTCGAGCTCAGTTGGGAATCCTACAGGTGCTTGTGGGATGCAAATTTCAAAATTTTGAAGCAGATTTGAATGAGAATAAGATGGTGTATTTGCATCTAAATCGGTTTTTTCGTGCCAAACGGCCTATCAATCAATATTTTCTAGATATGATGGCATCGAAGTATAAAAAGGGGGATCGTGTATATGTCAGTGGTAAGGTTGGTAACTCTATTCATGCAAGAAAATGAATATACTTGGAATATAAGCTCTTTGTACAGTCATGCAATTAATGCTTGAATTAATATGTAAAGAATGGGGAGCCTCATTTGCATGTTTTAATCTTTCCTCATATATTTTGAACTTTTGCCCCTAGCATGGTTTGAACCTGGTACTTAACCTTATTATATATGCACCTAAAGTACCTGAGACTCCATGTTTAGCATTCTGAATAGCAGCTCTGTGGTATAATTTTTAGCATTCTCAGTAAAAATTTTGTGCAATTTCTAAATAAACCTGTATATAATTTGCAGGTAAAGAAGATGACTGCTGAAAACCACTATGAAATGGTCCATTACAAATTAGACGTTCTAGAAAAGGACGAAGAGAGAGATGCAACTCTGGAGGGGAAGCCTTATCCATTGTACCCTTCTAAAGCTGGGCTCAAGCCTAATTACATTGCAGAAGCTATTTCAAAGTTGGTTTGCCTAGATATGTAACTTGATGATTATTTAATGACTTGAAAATTATGAATGTATATTTATATATTTTACTTTTAGGGCTCTGAATGCATTGACTAATGAGATTGATCCTATGCCTTCTGAGGTTCTCTCTGAGTTCAATCTTTGCAACCTCTTTGATGTAAGTTATCTTCATTCAACTATATTTTGAGCCATAGAGGTCTTTTTGCTTATATCTCTATGACTAAACAGAAAACGGTAAGCTCATTTACTACATTGTTTATTTCTATTAAAAGTTTAGTGTACCATAAAGCGAACATGAACTATATTATTTACCCTTAAAAAGAATGAAAAGAATGTTTCAAATTGTGTTTAAATAGAAAGTCTGACTTAATACTTTTCTAAATAGCAAAGAACATTATATACCTAGTCTTGAGTGTTATATTTGAAGTTTTATTTAAGTTGAAGTTTATCATTTCTAATTTCAGGCCTATTCTGGTATACATAGACCTGAAACAGCAAATGATGCAGATCTTGCTCGAAGGAGGCTTATTTTTGATGAATTTTTTTATCTACAGGTAAATCTCATCTGTTTTCTTTGATGAAAATGAAATATTATAATTCTTTTGATATATTTGCTCATTTCAGTTAGGAAGGCTGTTCCAAATGCTAGACGCAATCGGGACAAAGATAGAAAGAGAAGAACTTTTGGCCAGGTATAGAAACCGTGAGATCAGTGAAGTATGCATCAGTGAGTGGGCTCCTCTTACCAGAAATCTTCTCAACTCGCTGCCTTACTCCCTCACAAGAAGCCAGTTGAATGCACTTTCAGATATCATTTTAGACCTCAAGAAACCAATTCCTATGAATCGGCTTCTTCAGGTATAAGTTAAAATATCCAAGTTGTAATGTGTAGAAATAAAATGTAATTTATATTTATCATGTAATTTGTTTTATAGGGTGATGTTGGCTGTGGCAAAACCATTGTTGCATTTTTGGCTTGCATGGAAGTTGTTGGGTCAGGGTTTCAGGTGACAATTTTTTATTCAAAGTTACTCCACAATCCATATAAATTTTCATCGTAATTTATGTTATTTTATGTGTCTTCCGATTAGAGGGATCTGTTGACAATGGTTATTTGACAATCTTGATAATAGGGTTTTTCAAAGTTTTGAAAAAATTGTTTAGAAAATCTTAAAAATGGAGATAAAAAAGAAGTTTGTACATGTATTTTAAATCTTATAGATTGACTATATTTTCAGTTACTTTTAAATTAAGTCTTATTTAATAGTGCACCAAATCAATTATTTTTCAAAAATTTGTACATGTAATTTAAGTTTGTCACCAAATAACCTTACCACTGGACTATCTGTACTCTTGTGATAATTAACATTTCTATTATATATATTAACCTTATGCACTGTCTCTCAATTATAATTATTAAATTATTTTTTAATGAAAATTATTACATATGGCAACCACCTTATCTGAGGTTTTGTAAAAGTGCCATATCACAGCATTCATATCGTATTGGATACTATACCTCCACCTGAACACATGCAACAAAGCTATTAAGTAATAGGAGGCATCACTTGACAATGTTTGAATCACTCCTCTAAATTTATAATTAAAATTAGGCAGGAAACTACCCAAATAATACTATTCTAATTAGATCTTTCATTTTTAATATTTAGGCTGCATTGATGGTTCCAACTGAGCTACTTGCTATACAGCACTACCAGGATCTAAATTCATTGTTCGAACATTTGAATTTAGGAGAGAATGAATTCAAGCCAAAGTTGGCATTATTAACAGGTTCAACCTCTAAGAAAGAATCAAGATTAATTTTGCAGGTACCCTTATTCCATATTCTTACATTAAGAAAGGAAAACATTTTTTATTTTGAATAATCCTTTATGGTTGTTTACAGGGGTTGCAATCTGGTGATATATCAATGGTTATTGGGACCCATAGTTTAATTTCTGAGAAGATCGAATTTCGTAGCTTAAAAATTGCAGTTATAGATGAACAGCACAGATTCGGTGTTGTTCAGAGGGGACGATTCAATAGCAAGGTTAGTATTTTTTGTGTAATGAATCTATTTTTATCTTTGTTGACATGTCTTCTATAGCATCATAAACCTCTGATTACTACTATTTGCCTTTTGTATTTGATAGAATGACAATCGATAAGATAACATTTTTTTTTATGTGATAGCTGTTTTCAAGGTTAAGAGATCATTGCATGAACACTGATGAAGATAAAGCGTATATGGCTCCCCACATTCTTGCCATATCAGCTACTCCCATTCCAAGAACACTTGCATTGGCTTTATATGGTGACATGTCTCTAACTCAGGTATGCATTGGCTTTCCTCTACTTCTGTAATTTTCTTGTACCTTGTGTGTATATCAGACTAAAAGCACTCATTATTTTAAATATTTTTATAAACCCTGGGAGGATTAGATATGTTTTTGTTGAGAAAAGAACTGTTATTGCAGATTACCGATTTACCCCCAGGGCGACAACCAATAGAAACCCTAGCCCTTGAAGGAGATGCGGATGGCTTTGAAAAGGTTCATAAGGTGAGATACAATACAAAACCTAAATTACACTCCACCTCTTTTTTCTTGCTATATATTGGAATGCTCGAGTCCAACCTGGCTACTTTGGAATCCATACTGCTCTGAGAGATGAATTCACATTTGACTATTTGAGAGTGATTTGGCCGAATTAGTGTCTTTAACCCTTACCAATAAAACCATTCCAGATGACAGATAGTGGGTATTGAACAGAACCTAAGTAGTCTCAACATGGTCAGCCACAGCAAGACCTGAATAGCTATTATTAACAAACATGAAAATATTAACAGTCCTGGACTACCAAGCTCAGACAACTGTTTAGTGTATCACCTGAACATTACAATCACAGATGATGATGGATGAGCTGGCTGCTGATGGAAAAATATACCTGGTCTACCCGATAATCGAAGAATCAGAGATCCTACCCGAGTTACGTGCAGCTGCTAGTGACTATGAGTCGATTGCCGAGGAGTTCAAGGATTACAACTGCAGCTTGCTACATGGGCGAATGAAAGCTGAGGAGAAAGAGGAGGCGCTAAGAAAATTTCGGGATGGGACGACTCGCATCCTTGTGGCCACACAGGTTATTGAGATAGGTGTTGATGTTCCTGATGCTTCCATGATGGTTGTGATGAATGCTGAGAGGTTTGGCATTGCACAACTGCATCAGCTGCGTGGCCGGGTTGGTCGTGGCAACAAGAAATCCAGGTTTACATTTAATATTTTTCTATTGAGAAATATATTTAAGATTATACGCAGCTGGGCAGTGTATTCACCTGATGATGCCCATATACATATTGCCATATTGGTTTTGCTATCGTCAAGTTCAGACATTTATTTTTCAATTCTTGAATTTGCTTTGTCTAATAGTACAAGTTACAGCTTGACTTGGGATAAGCATCAGACTATTTTATTGTAGTTATGTATGTATATGTACCATGCAAAACTTGCAGAAAAGTAGCAAAATGTGCACTACTTAAGGATTTGTTCTGAGGGTAACTACGATATGTTGTATCGAATTCAATATGAAAATTGAGTCAATAAATTGTTTTGAAGGTGCGTGCTTCTCTCCTCAACCTCTGGTGCACTGAAGAGGCTAAAGATATTAGAGAGCTCATCAGATGGGTTTTATCTTGCGCAAGCTGATCTACTATTACGTGGGCCTGGTGACCTACTTGGGAAGAAGCAGTCGGGCCATATCCCTGAGTTTCCTATTGCCAGGTTGGAGATTGATGGGGATATTCTGCAACAAGCACATCTCGCTGCTTTGGTAACTAAACATCAAATTGTTACTATTATTAATTTTCTTATATTCCTTTATGGATATATTTGGATGAATGCCATACGTTACATTAATTGGCTCTCTGGTCTCCGGATGAATATCCACACAAGTTCATGATTTTTTCATTTTACCTTTTGAAGATTGCACTGAATTAAGTATATTACCAAGATATATTTAATAGTCACTTTATAGTGAAAGGATATTTAAGTCCACATCTCCAGTCAAAAGTTTAATCAAAGTATATTATTACTAGGCTAAGCTTCTCTTTTTGTGAGGTTGTCATTTTTCTGATACAAATTTCTTTCCTCTTTATGTTTCAATATGTTTACAGAAAGTATTGACCATGAGCAACAATTTAGAGAAATATCCAGGGCTGAAAGCGGAGCTTAGCATGAGGCAACCTCTGTGTATTTTGGGTGACTAAGCAGTAAGCACTAATGGATGGGACTTCCTGTATATATCTTAAGACGCTAATTGACGGGATTAGTCTGATTCTGATTCATTTTGACCATTTTGGGTAAACTCCTGACCTTTAGACTAATTAATATATATGGTTAAGGGAAAGAGACTAGGAGCTAAAAGCGAAACATGCTTAATGTTAAAAAAAAAAAAAAATGTAATCAAGGTGCCAAGTTTTGTAGAAATATTTTATGATCAAGGCGCCCCAGTTAATTATTATCTCTATATTTTTCTTACCCTTTTCTTTTAAATGCTTCAATCAAATAATCTGGAATAGTGGGGTTTATTCTGTTCCAGTAATTCTGAACTGGATTAAGGTGCATGAGCTTCATTACATGAAAACATGAAGTATACTGACAATCATGTCACTGAATTCACTTCTCAAACACAATTTGCATATAGAAATCCGCCGAGGAACACCCTTGAATGTTCAACACTGAGGGGTTAAGCTCTAAAGCTGACCTAGGGGAAAAAAATTCAATATTGAAATATTCAAGGGAAGTAAAACCATATCCAACAATTCCAAGTGACGTCGAGTTGACCAAGGTAAACGGTTTACACTGATACTGTGATTCAGTGGTACTGCCTTCAATTGAAATAAATACCCATATTAATAATTCAAACTTACATTAAATATTTTTGCCTATATTAAAGTCCTACACCATCTTACCACTTATATGTATTTTAAGCGTAAAAACAATTAAGTGGTCCTATCTAAAAAATCTTGTCCAGTAAATGGTCATAGGTTCAACTGATAGCTAATTAGGTTGACTTTCAAGTTCTAAGATGTCATAGGTTCAAACACTAGACAAAATTTGAGCTTAACTTCCATCTTTCTATACAAAAGAAAAAAAAAAAAAATCTCCAAGTTGCAAACATGTTGCTAATTGGAGCAATCTATCAATAAGAGAAATTGATGTAAAATTTTGTGCATAACTTTATTCAAATTTATTGCAAATTTATTTTATTCTTATATCTACACTTATATTTAATTTATATTGACTAAAAACTAAGGTGGCAAAATGATTTAGAAAATTTTGGACTTCCTAGGTAGTCAGCGCAAAATGCACAATAGATTTAATGAAGGCAAATATTTCCAAATCAATTGCAGTTATTCACAGATCTGCACTAATTAGTAATTACTGGTCATTCTTGCTATACCTTGGATCAGACTGCAATTTAAGTGCACCAAAAACCATAATCAATTAATTAAGCTACACACCGCACCGACAAAATCAAAAAATGAGTTAAAATTTCCAGCAGATTATTATTAGTTAAACGGTTGTGGAACAACCGACATTTACGTGCACCAAAACCATAATCAATTAAGCTACACAACGCATCGATAATCAATTAAAAAGCAAAATCATATTTCCTCATAATTAATATATATTCTCGATGGTGTATTCATATTATTATTATTATGTAATCTCTGTGACCTTGTGGGGCACATGACTTTTCTATAATTAATAGAACCTCGTACCATTTTTCGTAAATACTCATTTGTCCTTTTAATTTGATTTAGGTTTTGGTTTATATGCATGGAATCATACATAAAAATTACATTATACTCATTTGCAAATATCTAAGTTTATCAAGCCATCATGACCGCCAAGATGTAAAGTATATAGTTATTACATAATTTTCATAATAAACATGAAAATACAATATAGCTAAGAGTAAAACTACGGTGTTCTTCCGTAAGCTTAACACAAAAACATATCAAACCATATCCAAATTTTGATTTATATGGCTCAATAAATTCTTTATATCAAAATCATGTGGCACACAAAAATTTTCTATTTTTAGAGCAACTAGAACACGATATCAAATCAAACGTAAGGCATTTATTTCGAACTTTTTGAAAGTTACATATGAAACATTGATTATTTTAATAATATCGTATAATTGCTATTAAAAAATACGAAATAAATACTTAAAAATATATAAAAATGATATTTTTTGCATGGTATAAGATTTTGATATAAAGAATTTTTTGAGCCATATAAATCAAAATTTGGATATGGTTCGATATGTTTTTTGTGTTAAGCTCACAGAAGGCCTCCGTAAGATTAAGAACGCCATAGTTTTACTCTAGCTAATAATACTTACAGTGAAAATTTATTATTAAAGCATGAAAGTATAAATAACTATCACTAGAGCAAAATTTGAAAAAAAAAAATTAAATCTCAAATATCCCCAGTCAAATTCTCAAATTTGATTAGCCTCTATCTCCCAAACTAAAGTATAAATAGTTAATAAATGATTTCTAAAAAATATGAAAAATGATACAACTGCCAATATCTATAGTTGAAGGTACTATATTACAAAACTAAAGTATAAATATATGTCGAGAAAAATTTTAGATGGCACTTTGACATCAAAATGTTAACCAACCAACTAACCAAAGTAAAATTAGTTCACATTTAAAATCGATATAATTATATTTGGAAATTTTTATACCTTTGTAGAACTGAATAATATAACATTAGTTACACTTATTTATATAAATGTTTATACTTTTTGTTATTAATATTAAATATTTATTTTTGTTGGTTATTTTTTGTGGGATCAAAACTATATATATTATTCAATTATTTGTTGTCATGGAGAACTCTCAAATATTATCCAATCTGATCAAGCAACTCAATCTTATTGAGCTAGTAATTCAAGTAGACTTCAAAATGAAGTTTGAAGAACTAAACTCCTATATATCTTTCTCTATTAAATTAAAGAAATTATACTTTAAGTGCATAAAAAAACTAAGCCACTGTATATACTTTGTTTCTTAGGGGAACATTCGACATCAGGGAAAGCTACAAATCAACAAAGAGTATATATTAACGTAGTTGGGGGTTAGAACTATATCTTGATATCTGTCCTTTCAAATTTAATTTTTTATATACAAGATAAGTATTAGTTTACCTGTTAGATTGGAAACTATTCAATTTTATAACTTGTCGACGTGGAAACTAGGGAAACGCATCGACTTAACTAATTACTTAATTAAATACTTATTTAATTAATTAATCGGGGATGAGGTGGTTGCAATTATAAATAAAAAAATGGTGAAGATACACCTAGTACGAAATTCAATGAATTTCCAGTAGGTGACCCACCATTTTATCTTGTTACCGAATTTAATAATTAATTTATTATAAACTGATAATTATAATTGTGAATGTGAGACAAATATCAAATTGGAGTGGGTAAATAACTTAATATCGTTTGCCTTAATTAAGGGACTCAATTTAATGAATTCAATATATATTAATTCATGTGTTTTCGCATAGAATTAGGTTAGACGGTAGAAATGCATAGTTTCTACTTTCTACACATGCAATTGAAAAAAATAGAGTAAATATATAGTGGGTTTAAGCTCATGAAAATCTTCAATAAGTTTAAACTCAAAATCATAAATTACTTATAAATTTTGGTTTAAGGCTCATTATATTATATTCTTTGTATCAAAATCTTATGAAATACAAAAATTTTAGTTTTGAAAATTTGAAAATTTTTTTGATCTGGAACTTCAAATGCAACTATTAATACACTATCAATTTTAATAATAAGTGTTTTATATACATTTTCCGAAAATCTAAAACATATACTTACATTTTTTTCTAGAAGTGAGTTTTTTGCATCCCACAAGATTTGGATATAATAATATAACGAGTTATATATATAAATCCAAATTTTATTTGTTCTTGAGTTTAAACCTACGTGAAGCCTCCATGAGCATCACCGTATATAGAGATTATTTTCAGCTTAGTATAACATTATATATTCTAATGGAATCAGAGACCAAAATTAAGTATGTAATATATATGAATCTCTTAATATTTTCTTAATTAATTAATACATCAAAGCTGAACAGCTTGTCAGCTAATTAAGAAAGAGAAAGCACCATATATTCCCGAAAAATTGGGATTTTAATTGACGATATATGTTTTCAATGATTAAGATTGTGACTTATTTTATGGTCAATATATTAATTGCGTAATAAGCACTATAAATAAAATTAAAAAGAGATCAGCTAGTTAGCTGCTGTTCACGAAAAATTTGGATTTTGACGATGTGGCAACCCTGCATATATATACACACAAACATTATTTAAAAGAGTGTGACCTAGTGTCTAGTGTGGATTTTTTATAGAGTCACTACCACAGAAAAAATCATCAACGGCGGTTATTTATGACAATTCCCAACGGTTCAGCGAGGGTTGGGAATACGAGGGTTGCTAATGCTTACTAAAGAACTGCTGTTGATGCCGTCAATCATCAACGGTTAAAAGAGAATAACAGTTGCTGTTCCTACGCAATCAACAACGGTTATTAATAAAAAACCGTTGGCAAATGACATTATCTGTGATCTGAAATATTTAAATAATATATCTTTGCCAACGGTTCATAAGAAGGAACCGTTGTTGATGACCGTAATTCACAACAGTTTATAAGAAATAACCGTTGGCAAAGAAGCTAATCCACAACTGTTCTCTCCAAGAACCGTTGGCAATGAGACGAATCAACAACGGTTATTTTAGAGAAACCGTTGGAAAATGACGTCATCAATGATCTAAATTATTTAAATAAAATATATTTTCCAACGGTTTACAATAAGGAACAGTTGTTGGTGTTGTCAATCAACAACGGTTTACAATAAGAAACCGTTGTCGGTGATGCCAATCAACAACGGTTCCTTAGTAAATAACCGTTGGAAACGACTTTAATCAACAACGGTTTTTATAGTCAATTGTTGGCAATTATATGAATCAACAACGGTTTTTTGGTAGGAACCGTTGTTGATTTCATCATTTGACAACGGTTTTTTATTAAACCGTTGTTGATTGTCGTAATTCCCAACGGTTCCTTGTTGTGGAACCGTTGTTGATTATTTACATGTTTTATTACACAGCGTTATTACCAACGGTTTTTTTAAACAATTAAATAACTGTTGTTAAGTTTTGTCGAACTGGGCATGTTGTTTCTGTTTCATTCAGAGAACCATACACATTCACATATATTCTGTTTTCTGTTTCATTCAGAAATTAACCAATCTAAATTAATATAAATCACATAATTAACACATCTAAATTAATTAACCAATCTATATACATACAAAATCAATTAATTGTACCTATTTTACAATTCGAAACCTCCTAATAATATCTACTACAAAAATCCGATCGAGATCACAATTCGTAACGCAAAAATTCGCAACAAAATTCTATTACCTCGTCGAGTTGATGTCGTTCGTACCTTTCGGATGCAATAGCCTGTAAATTTAAGAGGTTGCATATATTTGAATTAGTTTGATATATAATATGAAATAAAACATATATACTTGATAAACGAAATAGGTATATATACCGAAGGTAACTTCTCCTCATAGCACGTATTTATTAGGTCATGCATCGTCCGCATGACGTAATATCCGCACTCGGAGCCGCCCGGTTGCCTTGGGCCCTACAATAATGAAAATAGATCAAGAATCAATATGGATTTCGTACGTTTTTCTTTTTTTCTTTTTTTGAATATTTACAAGCCTAATTGTATATATAAGTTACGTGTATACGTATATACCTTGATTAACTTATACGTGAGCTTGCCTCCGTTCTTTTGGATCACTCCTCTTTTGGTCCAATAATTTCGGAA
This sequence comes from Cyperus esculentus, assembly GCA_030179965.1. Classification (NCBI taxonomy): domain Eukaryota; kingdom Viridiplantae; phylum Streptophyta; class Magnoliopsida; order Poales; family Cyperaceae; genus Cyperus; species Cyperus esculentus. The sequence continues at coordinate 181,532 of JASGLE010000031.1, forward strand.
GGCCCTACAATTAATATAAATTAGTGCGATGATTCATATTTTGTTTTTTAATAAAAGGAGAACGGAATTTAGTTGATTATTAAGCTTACATATCAAATAGCCCATAATCGTTAACTTCGGCACCTCGGTGGGACACAAGGAATCCATGATGTAGCACCGAGACTCGGCTAGATGCACGATGAGAAGCCGCCAGTGAGACCTACAGTATTAATTATTTCAGTTTATTTGCCATCCAAACCAACGAGAACGAAAGGTAAGAATTTATATATTTTTTTTGTTAAAGTAGAGTTGAGTAATTTCGAACCCTTCGTGATACGGGAGGAAGACGATCGAGTCGAGCTCCATCGGCTCAATGAAGTCGGTGAGGTAAGTAGCACCCTCTCTCTCAATGTTGTCGGCCGCACATCGGTAGGGGTCCAGAAAATGGAAGCAGCCGAACAACAACATCTTGCACCGACGTGCGCTTGCACTACATTGGAAAACCAATTATCATATTTTTTTACGCTAACTACAGATTAATATTTCATGAAAGAAATATCAAAGTCAAATAATCGATCTTACATGCTAAACATTTGAAGTATTGTTACTTCGAGCCAATCATTCTTTAGCATGTCGGTGATCGCGGTGGTGGTGAGCACCGTTGTACCCCCGATCCCTAGATCCTCCACACCGTAGTCGACCTCGAAAGTGTCGACCTCTGACGGTTGGCTCATCAGCAACTGGTAGAGCGCGAGGCCATGCTCCTGAAGTCGGTGCACCTGAGAATCCTCAAGTAGTGGCACTCGACTCGCAGCTTGTGACGACCTCGGGGGCGGTGTACTCGGGCTCCGTGCCGATGCTCTCCGGGCCTACGATTAATGAAACCTATGCAATCAGGACCGAATTGGTATATAAATAGTTTTTTATTTTTTTAAAAAATATATACCTGACCGGTCGACTCGGTCTCTATCAAGTGCACCGGCCACAGAACAAAACTCCCGACTGCTTCATGGATTTCCACAAGATCCGCCACCGGAGTCGGGAGTTTGTGTGACCGATTCGCCTCGACGCAAAAATCTATCTGCACCTTTCTTTGATCGGGCGGGATCGGTTGACCGTGGCATGTGGCGCCCGGAACGGGTAGAAACATCCTTCCGGTCGCCACTTCGATCTGAGTATCCGCCGCCTCAACATAGAGTTTGCAATTGCGTGACCTCTGGAATGTAAATATTATTGTTAGAAGCTTTGAATTAACTCAACCACATTTTTTAATTCGTCGAGTAGTGTTGGACTACAAATAAAACAGGAAAAAAACGTCTACCCATATTTCGGACTGAAATAAAATATTTCGGTCCGAAATCTGTCTTCTGTTTCGACAGACAAAATTTCGGTCCGAAATATTTCATTTCGTTCTTGTTCGTCGATTGTCGTCTCCTACGTTCGTGCATCACTTCGGACCGAAATTGTGTCTGACACTTATTTCAACAAGTAGAAAGGTAAATTACCTTGTTCTCGGGGGCGGGCGGTCCCTGCGGTGCCGGCGCCGCAGACGAAGAGGTACCTGCCTGCTGGAGCTCACCTCCGAGCAGTACCTGTTGGAAGTTACCCAGGACGCAGACGGAGGCCATTAGGTCCTGGATCCTTGCGTTCATCTCCTTCGTCATTTCCGCCGTCATCTCCTCCCATTGCTTCCTCAGCTTCTCTTCGAACTCCTCTCTCATCCCGTCAACCTCCGATTGGGAGTAGCAACCGGAGTGAGAAGTCGCGCCCCGTCTCCTCTTTTGCTTCCCGAAGACGTCTTTCCGGCGTGTGTACTCGGAGCTGTGGGCCCGCGTTCTCCCGGGATGTTCCGCGTCCCGAAGACGATGCTCTTCGACCTTGCCAACATCCAGTCGCGGCTCCGTTCGTCCAAATCGGCACTGATAGGAGTGCCCGATGGTTCCGTCGGTGCAATTACGACATTGCGAGTCCACTTCTTCCTCCTTGCACTCGCGTAACCGCCCGAGCCGAGCCTGTGAGGGTACACGTTCTTCTTGGACACCTCTCGCCCTTGCGCACTCTTTTTCTGTCAATTTATGAAACAGCGGCATCAGTACAAATTAAGTAATTAGTAGTGCAGATTTTTAAATAACAGTGATTTAATTAATGAACCTTAAACTCGTCAGTGTTGCAGTTCCTGACAAACTCTTCCCACACATGTTGCGGGATGTTATGCTTTGCGCAAGGGTCCTCCTCACTCTCCTAAAGAATGTAGGTTCGGTTCAAGTGCGATTTGAACTCCTTCCAACGGACTCCCACCTTTATCAAGACCTTCCTCTTCTCCCTGTCGTCCGGGAGATGCCAGAAATCCTGCAGGACATATAAAGTAATTATTCAGTTAATCAACGAATTCGGTTAATTGTACAATCAATTATGCAATTTCTATTTTGAATAAAGTTCGAGATTAAATTTTGCAATTTCTATTAATTATACAAAATCAAATGAAGGTATTCAATTAATAATATAATCTGAGATTAAAGTTCAAGAAAACACCTTTATTTTGTTCCAGCAATTCGTCTTGTAATCCAACGGGACCTTCTTCCAGTCCGAGAAATTGATGGGCACATGATCTCTCGCGGTTTGGCCCACATAATTCGCGAACGACCCCGTGGCGGCCCCTGTGGTGTTGCCATCTGTCCCGAACTCTATCTTCCTTTCGGGGTCTTTTACCTTCTTGCGGTAAGTCTCCCCGGTGGTTGGCCCTCGTCGCCTCCGGGGTTCTTGTTCGGGTTCGGATTGTTGTTCGGTGGTTTCGGGGTTTTCAGGGTCCATGGCTGCGGAGCAGAGGAGAGGCAGAGAGGGAGGAGAGGAGAGGCAAGGCAGGGAGAGGAGAGGAGAGGAGAGGAGAGGAGAGGAGAGGCGAGGCAAGGCAGGGAGAGGGGGCGGCGGCAGAGAAGGAGGAGAGGAGAGGCAGGGCAGGGAGAGGAGAGGCGGCAGGGAGAGGAGAGGAGAGGCAAGTCAAAGGAGGTCGGAGACAGAGAGGAGAGGCAGGGAGAGGAGAGAGGAGAGGAGCTTACAGAGAGGAGGGAGAGGAGAGGCAGCGGCGGCGGCGGCGGCACGGCAGCAGCAGCGGCGGCGGCGGCGGCACGGCAGCAGCAGCAGCAGCGGCGGTGGCAGCGAGGGCTTGATCGCCTGAACAAGCGCGAGAGAGGGTTTTAGAGAGGTTTTGGGACTTAGAGAATTTTACAGTGAAATTTGAAATGAAAGAGAGGAGTACAAACGATTAAAAACTGTGAAAGCATCAACAACGGTTATTTAAGAGAAACCGTTGTTGTCACACTCAACAACGGTTTTTACTAAATAACCGTTGTTGATGATAACCATCAACAACGGTTCTATACATAAATACCCGTTGTTGATACTTTCCATCTCAAAATTCTAAAAAATAATTTTGCTTGTCATTAATAACGGTTCCTAAGTTGAAAACTGTTGTTGATGACAACAATCAACAACTGTTTCTTCATTAAATAACCGTTGTTGATTCTTTCCAGTTTTCAATAAAAAATATAATTTTTCCTTGTCACTAACAACGGTTTCTTTGTTAATAACCATTGTTAATGAAATCAATCAACAACGGTTTTCAATATAAAAAACCGTTGTTGATTTATTCAAAGTTTTAATTTAACAAAATTATTTTGTTGTCATCAACAACTGTTTTTCTTGAGTAACCGTTGTTGATGACGGCAATCAACAACGGTGTTGTAATTAAAAACCGTTGTTGATTGTTTCGCGCCTTAATAAAATATGAATCGCGGGGTTTCCAGAGACTTCAGATGCGCACTGGCACCAATCTCGAGACCCAGTTAATGCGGTTGCCAAGAGTACTTTTAATCTAATCAACAACGGTGGTTCATGTAGGAACCGTTGTTGATTCTGTCCAGCTTTTAAATCTGAAAAATTACTTTTTGTAATCAACAGCGGTTTCTCAGTTGGAAACTGTTGCTGATTCCTTTCAGCTTTTAATTTAAAAAATTACCTTCTTGTTATCAACAACGGTTCCTGATTGATAACCGTTGTTGATTATTTTATTGTGGGATTTTCTGAGACCCAAATAATGAATGAAATTATGTTTCAGCCTATCTGATAGAGGTAAATTATGGTGACACAATACAAATAAAAATCTTAAGTGCCTTGCATGATCAAATTGTCGTCCATTTCAGCCAACTCAGCTGCTTTAGCCGGCAGGAAGAGAAGAGTTGCAAGGTGTGTAAAAAATGGCAAGACCATTTTTACTGGAGCCACAGGGGTCCTACAGGTGTGTAAAAAATGGCAAGACCATTTTTACCTAACCCATGTCTCATGACCGGCGTGCGCGCAGCTCCAGTTAGCAGCAAATTAATAAGTGCAACAGTAATTAGGGAATAAAACAAGGATGGAAAAATGCCAGGAGCTGGTGCACCGTCTGAGTCCATTCTCTGACGGTTTGCGTCAGATGGAGACCCAACTCAAGTGCCCTGCTTGGTAACTAACTAACAGTACCCAAAAATGATGAGTTATGACCATGCTTTGCAGATTTCGAAGCATTTCTGCTATCTCTACAGCTTGAGTTGGTAGGATCAACCCTTCTGCGAGGTTTTGCCTGCGGGTGTGGCATTGAGTTGTGAACCTTCTGGTTCTTCTGAGGTGCTGCAGGTGTGGTCCTGCCGGTTAAAGCAGATTGCTCATGCAAGGCACTTATCAGATTGCCTTTTCTTCTGAGGTGTTGCAGCTGGTCCTGCCGGCTAAAGCAGCTGAGTTGGCTGAAATGGACGACAATTTGCTCATGCAAGGCACTTAGTTGTTATGTGTGTTCTGGTATACTACCTCTATCAGCTAGGCTGAAACAGGAATTCATTCATTATTTGGGTCTCAGGAAATCCCGCTATGAAACAATCAAAAACGGTTTTTTTAATAAATAACCGTTGTTAATTTTGCCATCCACAACGGTTTTTTAATAAATAACCGTTGTTAATTTTGCCATCCACAACGGTTTTTTAATAAATAACCGTTGTTAATTTTTCCATCCACAACGGTTTTTTAATAAATAACCGTTGTTGATTCTTTCGCAGATTTTAGTTTAAAAAGTTATTTTGTTGTCATCAACAACGGTCCTCAGTCAGTAACCGTTGTTGATACCTCTATCAACAACTGTTGTTCACTAAACATGATCTTAGTACGAGCAAATTATTTTGTTGCTTATAATAAATATTTTGAAATATCTAATTAATTACAAATAGCAAATTATCTAAACGTACATTAATTACAAATAGCAACACACACAAACAAAACAAAAGAAATATTAGAACTCAACAGGCGCAAGATCCCAAGCTTGTCATCTATCCGATACATTCGCTGAACATGCACCTGCATTAATGAATTAATTTAGTTAATATATCTATATATCTAATTAATTTCAAGTATACCTAATTACTTTAAGTAATTATTCTATTTAATTAATTAAAAAAATGTATCATTTACCTTCTATGCGGTTTTCTTTCTTTTCTTTGATCCCTTCGATTTCTTCCTTTTTCGTCTCTTCAGCCACGTTCCTTCGTCATGGTCTGTACGGATGTAGATTGTCTCTGGCGCATCATCAACTGGCTGGATGGCGGTACCATTACAAAATGGTCCGGTTTTGTCAAACTTATCGTAGTCGTCCTCATCGACAACGTCTCCGATCCCTACAATGTGCCGTTTACTGGTAAGAACAACATGCCTCTTTTTGTCGGCCGGGTCAACAACATAAAACACCTGCTTTGCTTGCTTAGCCAGTATGAAAGGATCGTCATGGTATCCCAACCGACTGAAATCAACGGTGACAAATCCATCCTCATCCCGTTGGACTCCGCGTCCGTTATCGATCCACTTACAGTAAAATAGGGGAATCTTAAATTTAACGTAATCTACTTCCCATATTTCTTCAATCCAACCGTAAAATGGCTGGGGCATATCTCCAGAAGCCGCTAGAGCTACTAACGTCACACCACTGTTTTGCACGGTGCTCTTGCTGTCTTGGGTCCGAGTGTACCAAGTGAAGCCATTCAAGTCGAAACCTTGGTAGGTGTGCATTGTTGACCCGGGTCCGAACGCTAACCACCTGACAGTCTCACTTACGTCTTCATCGGATGGTCTGGAATGTACACTGTCTTCGAACCATCTTATGAATGTTCGATTATGCTCATTGGTGACCCAACTTTCACTTCTCGAAGGATTTTTCTCACGTAGCTCTGTCAGGTGCCGGACGACGTACGGACTTACATCAGCAAGGTGTTGAAGAATTTTGAGATGTGCAGTCCGGATCAAATCGTGATCCGGCCTCACCAGTTTGTACCCAATAGTACCTACACCTTGGAGTCTCCCCTCGTGCCGAGGCTTGGGAAGGCCGATCGGGTCAATGTCGGCCACGTAATCGGTATAGAAACCGATGATCTCTTCAGCATCATACCCTTCAACCATACTTCCTTCGGGCCTCGATCGACTACGGACCAGCCCTTTCAACTGACCCATGGCTCTCTCAAAAGGGTTCATTTGTCGCAGGAATGGGGGGCCACAGAGTTTTATTTCTCTAACGAGATGGACTGTTAAATGCACCATGATATCAAAAAATGAGGGTGGAAGATACATTTCCAGTTCACACAGGGTCGTCACGACATCGGACTGTAAGAAGTCCAGCCCTTCGGGATCGATCACCTTCGAATTAACTTTGTTGAAGAAGGAACAGAACCTGGTGATCGACTTCCTAACATGCAGGGGGAGGATACCTCGAATGGCAACCAGGAGCAGCTGAGTCAGCAGGACATGATAATCATGTGATTTCATCCCGATCAGTTTCATATCTTTCATGGACACCCTTCTGGAAATATTTGAAGCATAACCGGATGGCACACGAATTGATTGCAGGCATTCTAAAAAACTGATTTTCTCTTTTCTCGATAGAGTGTAGCAGGCCGCCGGTAAGAAGGTACGCTCTCCCTTTTCTTGGGGTGCTAGCTCTGGGCGAATGCCCATTTCAACCATGTCCTTTCTAACGTTGATGCCATCCTTTGTTTTCCCTGCGGTGTTCAACAACAAGCCCACTATGTTCTCAGCGACGTTCTTTACAATGTGCATCAAATCCAAACAATGCCTAACATCCATGTGCAGCCAATAAGGAAGATCCCAAAATATGGACCTCTTCTTCCATAAGTCATCCGGATTATCGTGAGCAACAACATCCTTCCCAAACTGGACTCTTATGTGCTTCACTTTTGTGTAAACTTCTTTGCCGGTTAACGGGACCGGAGCTTTTCTCCTCTCAGACTTGCCATTGAATTCTTTCTTCTTCCCTCGATATGCGTGGCCAACCCGAAGGAATCGACGATGCCCCATGTACACAATCTTCTTACAATGCTTTAGTCGTATGGAACAAGTTTGTTCTCCGCAAACAGGACACGCCTTGTATCCTTTTGTTCTGCATCCCGACAAGTTACCTAACGCGGGAAAATCGTTGACCGTGCAGAAGATCATAACACGGATGGTACACCATTCTTTCTTATATGCATCGTACACTCGTATTCCCTCTTTCCATAACTTCTCCAGTTCCTCAATCAGAGGAGCTAGGAACACATCTATGTCATTACCCGGTTGTTTAGGACCCGATATCAGTAGTGGCATCATTAGGTACTTCCTTTTCATGCACAACCAAGGAGGAATGTTATAAATGCACAAGAACACCGGCCAGGTACTGTGCCGGCTACTCATGTTACCGTAAGGATTCATTCCGTCGGTACATAGCCCTAACCTTAAGTTTCTAGGTTCGCCACCGAAATCAGGGAATGTCATGTCAATCTTTCTCCATTCAGAAGAATCGGCGGGATGTCTAAGCATTCCATCGTCTTTTCTACACGTGCCAGCCCACTGTAACAACTCAGCGTCTCTTGGATTTGCAAAAAGACGTTGCAATCTCGGTTCTACTGGCAGATAATACAAGATTTTCGCCGCAGGTTTTTTACCTTTCTTTGATGGGTCAGTTCCCGGTTTGTACCTTGAAAGCCCACACTTTGGACATTTATCAAGATTGACATGCTCTTTTCGATATAGTACACAGTCTTTCGGGCATGTAGGAATCCTATCAATTGTTAAACTCAACGGACACAAAATTTTTTTCGCTTGGTAGGTTGTATCCGGCAACTCGTTATCTTCTGGGAGCATATCCCCTAAGAGTTTTAACAGATCTGTGAAACTTTTATCGCTCCAATTATTTTTTGCTTTCAGGCTAAATAATTTGAAAACCGCTGATAATTTTGAAAATTTCGTACAACCGGGAAATAATTCTACATTAGCATCTTTGCTCAGATTAATTTCAGAAAATTCTGGTATGTCCACAAAATCGTCGGGAATGTCGTGCATCATTTCATCTACTTGATCATAGTCCGTACAATTAGTGCTATCTATATTTTCTATATTTTCAACCCCAATTTCCTCCCGTACATCATTTTCCCGATCTAAAGAGGTCTCGGACACATTGGAAGCCTTGCTTGACTCCGCATTTGCCGATTCTTCGGAGCACTCGCCATGCCACACCCAACGAGTGTACCGCTCCTTAAATCCACGACGGATCAGATGGCCCCTCACTTCTCTGACATCCCTAAATCTCCGCAAGTTCTCACAATCGGAACAAGGGCATAAAATAGTTTCATCACCCCTACGCCTCATATGTTCCTTCGCACAATTAATGAATTCTTCGACTCCTAACAAGTAAGCACTTGTATCACGCCTCCCATACATCCAACTCTTACGATCCATCTGTAAGAGATAATTAAATATAATTTTTATTATGCATGCAATATTAGTACTAGGTCCCTGCTGGTTCTACAATTAATAGGTTCCGGGCCGGCCAACCATCCTAACCCACTCTTTGAATACCTTGTCTCATTAGCGAACATGCGTTGGGCAATTTGTTGTTCGAGAAAAATTCGGCAGCATTTCCCATTAGCTCCCCCGAGTACGCCATTGCATGTACCCGTGAGAACAAATGGAGAAATGATCTACCGAATTTTTCTCGAACAACAAATTGCCCAACGCATGTTCACTAATCCTAAATGAGACAAGGTATTCAAAGAGCAGTCCCAAACGGGGACTATTCGAGATTAACCCCTATTGGATTAATCTCGACGGGTAACGACCTAAAGTTATTCAAGTTCCGGTAGTTTGGTTCTAATGCATGACAATACCCACATATAAAAAATGCTAACATGCATGCAATTATATGCTAATTAATTATATAATAACTACTGATTATTCAATCAAGTAGATAAATAGAATTAACCTCAATATCTCGAAACGAGAATGGGAGTCGGAGGGGAGAGTGGTATGCCTTCCAATCAACTTCCTCTTGAGCTAGATTGAAATTAAAGGAGGAGGGGGAGGGGGCGCTGCTGCCTGCTGGTCTGCTGGAGAAGGAGGGAGGAAAAAAAGAAGGTATATATGCCTTATGATTAATTTGCTAGCTGCTGGGTGAGGAAAAAGTGTTGTTGTTGCTTGGAGAGAATCAACAACGGTTCCAAATGAATAACAGTTGTTAAATGGGCCACAGGCGGGAAATTCTCCCGCCACAAGAAGGAATCAGCAACGGTTCCCAACAAAAAACAGTTGTAATTCTTACACAGGAATTACTTTATGTTACCCAAGAATCAACAACGGTTTGTTCTTTAGAAACAGTTGGGAATGATAACGGGTTAGCAACGGTTTCTTATAGAGAACAGTTGTTGATTCTTGCACATGAATTTTATGTCAACAACGGTTTCTCTTTGAAGAACCGTTGGTAATGATTATCCCTTTACCAACGGTTTTTAATAGTGAACCGTTGTTAATTCTCGCACAGGAATATTTTATGTTACCAAGAATCAACAACGGTTTGTGTTTTATAATCCGTTGTGAATGCTCCACCTTTTTCAACGGTTTTATGTAGAGAACCGTTGTTAACTCTTGCACATGAATCAACAACTGTTTCTTCTTAAGGAACAGTTGGGAATGATATGCATTTCCCAACTGTTTTTTAAAGGAACAGTTGTTGATTCTTTCTCAGATTTCGGGGTTGTCTTTACCAACTATTCCTTCTGATAAACCGTTGCTGATATGTTTAATTAAATTTCCAAAATGCCACTGCCACTTTTCACCAACGGTTTTCTTGAAAACAGTTGCTAAGTTGGGGTTGCTAATGCCCATCTCTGTGGTAGTGAGTGCTAAACGTTACACATTAAATATAACTGTTACATCCAAATAAAGTATAAATGTTACACCATTTATGCTCTATAGATGTATGGACGTGTATTACAATTAATATATGGACTATGATGTTTCAGAAAACTCTAGCCGTCTCTCCTCCTTTTGAAAGCTTAGCTGTTCCAATAGTAAATCCTCCGGTGGGGAGAGGCAATACCGCCTCTCCCCCGCCACATCTCTTCTATTTTACTTCTTTTTTATTGATTTCCTTCAATATTGTTGGTTCGTCAATGCTTTGTCCGTTTCTTCGTCCGTCTTTTCGTTGCCCTTTTTGTTTTAAGAAGGGTCTTTCGTTGTTTCTTCATTTAGGAGAGTTATGTCATAAAACACTCGAGAATGGATTTTGCTCTACAACAGAAAATGGTGTTTCAAGAAATAAAGATTTGTGGAGTGCTTAGCAAGTTTTTCAATCGTTCCAAAGACGATGAATTCATCACAACCAAGACGGTAACTTCACAATGAATCATGCGATTCTTCAAAATTTGTCTCTCTATTTTAGTTAATCGGGACAAAATTAATTATTGTAGAAGTTTTTGGTTGATATTTTGTGTCTTTTGGATTTATATTGAGAAACAATTTTATTTTACTTTCTCGTGGATGTAACCTTATAAGTGAATGAAATTAGTTGCCTACGGGCGTTGAATGTTCAAAAAGAAAAAAAAAAAAAAAAAAAGACTATGATGTTTCCGCATTTAAAACGATAGCCGGCCGGTTTAACATTTTTAACTTTTACATATATAGAACTTTTATTGGTTCTTTTTCTATATTTTTTATATTTAAAAAAATGGGTTATATATGCTGGCCAATTTAATTTGACTACATTAACTGTTCACTATATAACTGGGTATATATCGATCGACTATAGAGTATAGACGTGTTTGCATCTGCTGCCACTAAAACGATGGCATGTGGTACCATAGTTTTACAATGGTCTTTGGATTTGATTTAAACGGCTGTGATTTTAGCAAATAAGGGGTAATATATATGATATATCTGGATACATGGTAAATATTAATTTTCAAATATAAGTTATCGACAATTAATATATATCTGAGTATTGTCAAATTTCCATAAATTAGTTGAGTAGTTGAGGAGTTTAATTAACTAATTGCTTCGTAATTCACATTATATAGGGTAGAAGTACATAGTAAAATCACAAAAGGTTTCCACTGTAGGAGCCCAAGAATATCTCTCTGTTTCACTGTGAATCGCCTCTTTTATTACCATTAAACTAATTGTTTGTTTTTGTATTTATTATTCCATTGCGGGTGCAACATGGGCCACTTCAAATTTAATAATTGTTGGGTAAGCATTCAACATCTCCAATTGTATCCCCAGATTAACTCCTTAATTTTCAATGAAAATGGATAATTCCATATATATAACTAACAAAGTAAAACTAAATGGAGAAAACGCATATATATATCAATTAATCTTTTTAGCTTAGCTTGGTTACTCCCATTCCCATATGTTAACGTTACTGCGCATTTTTTCCATTTGCGTTTGGGAAAAGAAAAAAAGGAGGAATTAAAGACATCACATTTAATATAGCTCGATCATTATTATTCAAATATCAGTTTTAATTTGGTCATAGACTCTGACACATGACATGACATGATACAGGAATTCAATCTAGCTAGCATGCCACTAAAATCTCTAGCTATTAATTTTCACGGATCAGACCTCGTCAAATATGAATTCGCATATATCTTCAAAAACTATATAATAGCAATAACAATAAATAAGACTAACTAATATGTACTAAATTTACAATTAAAGGTTTGGAATAATCATATATATATATATATGTGCCAAAAAAAAAAAAAGGCGCTTGTTAATTTGATGAATACTTATTTGAGCAACAGATGACTAGCAAATTCATACAAGTTAAAACTAAATCATATCATTGGCTTGACAATCTTTGCTGGTGTCATGGTGACTTTTTGATGGTGATCTTTTGGCAGCTAGCAAAGGACAATATTTACCAGCAGTTATATAAATTATGATGGTATTTATTTATTTATTTATTTTGTTTAATTTCATCTAGCTACTCGATCATCATGATCGTCTTTAATTTCATTACCTAATCTATATATGGCTTTGAAAATACCAGCTACTTGCTACTTGCATTGATTGCTTTCTTATGAATTGCTCCTCTCATATCCAACTTCTATATAAGACCCCCAGTCCCCCCTACATTTTTATTCCTCATCAAACGCCACCCTTTCTCTTTCTCTTTCTCTCTTAATTTCTCTATAAACTTATATTATATCGATCTCTGCCTGAACTGAGCATACATAGACTGATCGATGGAAGGAAGTAGTCAAATAGCAGGTTATTTCAAAGGAAAGACTATTCTCATCACTGGCTCTACTGGTTTTCTAGGCAAGGGTACGTCTTTATACATAATATTTTTTCTATCTAGTCGTGCTGTGCATACATATATATTATTCATAGCTAGCATTCATATATAAGCCACAAATTAATAAACTGTATCATATAGATTTCTAATTTGTTAATAGTATTGGAAAATGTATGTTCCTTAATTATATTATGCCATATATATTTTCGATGCATGCAAATTAATATATATAAAAATAAAATTTTGCTGATTGCATGTTCAATGAATTGATTTCTTATCAAAGGAAACAAAGTACTAGAAGCTTATTTATATCCGTTGGTAGTTAATTTGCATTGAACTTAAAAGAATAAAAGAATTTAATTACGAAAATCTTCAATGTGCTGCTCTGTTTTTATGTTACTAATCACGCTGAACATTTTTTTTTTTAAATTGATCTAGAAACACAAATAAGATATGAGTGGGGATAAGATCTATGCATACATCAATGAATCTATTGAATCGAACACAAAACTACAAGTGGGGTTTAATTAAGAAAATATAGTAATTTATAATGACTAACTAAAATTACAAGTACATTGGTTATGGGCTTTTTTATTCTTTCCTTCAAAGATACATTGGTAAAAAAGTTCCATTTTGATGAATTCATGTATAGTTTTGGTGGAAAAAATTCTGAGGGTTGAACCGGAAGTGAAGAAGATTTTTCTTCTAGTGAGGGCACAAGATGCCGCCTCCGCCAAGCAGCGTGTACAATATGAGGTAATTAATTTTATATCATTTTGATCTTGATAAATATTATATTTATCTAGTGCAACATATACCAAAAAAAGGGTCCTACCTCTGACAACTAATAAAAGCATGCATGCAGGAATTTGCATTCTGCCCACGATTTCTTTCTTTGTTTTTTTTTAAAAACAAAAAAAAGAGGAATTTGTATTTTTGTTTTTTAATTAACACGGAATATATATAGCTGTGTACATATTGAGAGTGACATGTAGGTGGTACAAGTACAAGCAGAGCACTCTTAATTAATTAATTAATTATGTGTTAATAAATGTTAAGCGGGAGGTACGTCATTCTCTTTAGGTAAACAAACATACCAACATGAATATATAAATATTGTTATGCTTATCATGAGAAGATTATTTATATAGTTAATTTTCCAGTTTAATTAATTTTGGCAGCTGAGAGTCTGAGAGCGACATAATTTCGACTTGCACCAAAAAACTGATTGCCTCTATTAATTAATTAGCTCCTTCTTTCAGGATATATATTTCCTACGCAATTGGAAAGTGTGACAAAGATATATATACGCTGTTACAATTAAAGTTTACATATTCAAATTACTTTGATAAGAAAATTGCAGGAAATACAAATTAATAATTAAGGCAAACTTATATCCAATAATAATGCATGTAAAGTTACTTTTGGAGATAATTGCCATCGTCCCTAGTTGTTGAATCGATCATGCTATATATGTAAAAAGAACTATATATATATATATATATAGTGGACCCAACATGGTAAAAGATGAAAATAGCTAGTTTACTGGAACTAGCTAGGATGACCAATTGACTATATGAGGAGGGTTCCAATGCCTCCATTTTTTGTGCCTCCATCATGCCTCCACTTTTAAAATTTCAAATAACTTAAAATTTAAAAATAATTTTGCAAAACAAAACCGTTAGATTTAATCTATATCATTTCATTAATGTATATGTAAAAAATCAACAAAGTTAAATATTGTTTTGTTTGACATCAAGGGCTTCAAAAAAATACACTAATATGAACAAATTCTAGACGTTGATTTTTATAACTCACTGTTTTATATGAACAATTTTTTCCACTTTTTTATTTTACATTATAAAATAAAAAAGTGGAAAAAATTGTTATGTACACGTAGATAATATCATATTGATCAAATCTAACGGTTTTGTTTTGCAAAATTATTTTTAAATTTTGAGTTATTTGAAAATTTAAAAGTGGAGGCATGATGGAGGCACAAAAAATGGAGGCATTGGAACCCTCCTCTTGATATATATATATATATATATATCAAACGATCGATCATACATGATACTTCATTAAAAGCATGCATCTATATTTGTACATACGTACTACTGACGAGGTAAAATTTGTAATGAAGAGGTACAGTACTATATGTTAAAGGGGAAAGCGTAAAAAAATTATCAATAATGAACGGGGCCAAGACGTCGAATACCAAATTTAAATATGTCCTTTAATTGGTTCTGTCCCTCGTACAGTATAACGATCAGTAAATTAAGCTAGCTGAAACAAATATAATAATAATAATCGCATAACTGTGATTATATAAACATGTGAATGGTGCATGGTTAATATATTGATTATCTAATAGTAGTATCGTGAAACTTATATAAGTTCCTTGTTTCTTCTAATTACTGATATGAAACAAAATTTATATATGTACTAATGCCTCAAACGTTTGTTTAACTCTAATATATAAAACTATTTCTATATTAATTATGTCTTGCATGCAATAATAAATTTTGCACAGTTCAGTGCATTAAAATAACCTTTAGAGTATATATTTTATATTGTAAATTAAAAATTCTATTATATTACTGTATGAGAAGAAAAAATAATACGTACACCACATTCATACAGAGATCGATCTCTATATATATCTCTGCTTTTTTGTAAAAAAAAAAATCATATAGATGTCTATTTAATTTTATCATTTGTGAGATGTTGAAAGTAAATTATGGTTGGGCGTTCTTTAACTTACAAATGAACCAAGAGTTTGTTTTCAGACGTAAGAAGGGAAGATGAAATTAAAGATTTCTTAATTAGCTAGGTTCGCTGTTAGCTAGCTGGTGTTATCAACTTAAATATTGTTGAGGAGTAATGAGTAGGGAATTAGGAAGTAATTAATTAAGGAACCACACATGCCTATTCCCAACTGTTTTTCTTTTATGGCTGTCAGTTCTTTTATATATATATATATGCATGCACCATGTTGGAAATTAAAAATGTTGGAGTATTATATTTGTTTGTTAAAATATCTAGTGTTGTATTTAATAGTATTTACTCTATTGAGTCATCTGTGCTAATTCGGTTGTTGAGATTTCCAGCGGCATTCAATATGTCATCACACCCTCTGACACCTGTAGACCAAAGTCAATCACATTTTCTTTTGTTTTTTTTTTTGGGAATATAATCTTATATTTTAAACCACTTGGCAGTTTAATTTGATTTGACTTAATTTGTGATTATATTATGTATGTATCGTATTCCTTCACTAATTCCAATATGCGAATTTAATATTAAGGGCGTTAATTTGGAATTTTACACATGCATATGCACAATTTAATGTCCTCTTCTCTCTTTTTATTTTAAATTCTCTTGAAAGGTACTTTAATTATATATATGATGTTCTTTCTGGGTGAGAGACCAATATTTTTTATTTGGCTGGAAATCCATTTGTATGTCGCCAACCAATTCCTTACTTATTTATTTGGTACAACTGATTTAAATTTATTTTAGGTGATTGAGAAGGAAATATTCAAGGTTTTGAAAGAAGAACATGGGAAGGGGTATAGTAAGTTTATGGAGGAAAAGGTTTCTGCAGTTGCTGGAGATGTCATATATGAAAACTTAGGAATTGAGAGCTCTCAGGTTGAAAATTTATTCAGTGAAATAGACATAATTGTGAACAATGCAGCTACCACAAACTTCTATGAGAGGTACATACATATATATAACAGTACTCTTGCTAAATACTAATTAGCACTCTCTCAAAGCAACTCTAATATGGTATTTTTATTGAAATTACATAACTAATTCCATTAACTATATATATATTACTTGTTTATACTGGTTAATTAGGTACGATGTGTCTTTGGATGTCAATACGCTAGGAGCAAAGCATGTTTTGGAATTCGCCAAGAAATGTGTTAACTTGAAGATGCTTCTTCATGTTTCAACTGGTATATATATGACCCAAATTAATTGTATATATTAATTACTAATACTGCATGCAAATATGCAATTCATATCTTAATTAAGTGTTTTTCTTTTACAAAAAAACAAATGAAAATATGTATAGCATATGTTGCTGGATTGCAAGAAGGCCTGATACAAGAGAAACCACTCAAAATGGGAGCAACACTGAATGGAAGCTCAAACTTGGACATTGAGTCTGAGCTGCGGTTGGTAGAAGAAACAAAGAAAGAAATCCAATTGTCTGAGACAGATTCGCATTCCCTTAAAAGCACAGAGAAGTTGGAGAAAACAGCTATGAAGGAACTAGGGATCAACAGGTAATTTATTTATTATTATTAATTCGTATTGTATTGTATTGTTCCTGCTACACAAAATCTAATTCAAGCACTGCAGTCTGCAATTAATTTTGGAAAAAAAAAACAAACAAACACATCCATAGCAGTTACAACTATGTTTTTTTTTTCAGTACTTTAAATGATACTTGAATGAGATACATGCATAGAGTACTTTAAATGATACTTGAATGAGATACATGCATATGCATAGAGACTGACAAGTTACTGTGAGCACTGTGTACCCCATAATATAGTCAATTACCATGGGCAGCAGCCCACAAGTTTATCGGCACCCCCTATTATATATTATATTTATTTAATTTAATGGAGAAAGTACTTGATTAGTTGAATTGTTATTTTTGTTCATGTTAAAATTAATTAGGGCAAGGAAATATGGATGGCCGAATACTTATGTATTTACAAAGGCACTGGGAGAGATGGTGCTGGGCCACATGAGAGGAGAGGTACCCCTTGTTATCATAAGGCCTACCATAATTACCAGCCTCTACAAAGAACCCCTGCCCGGCTGGATGGAAGGCATCCGGTATTCATCATTTAATTCTCTCTTTTCTTCTTTTATTATTAAATTTCACTAGCTAGTGGATGTTTTAAATTGTATATAATCATGAATAGTTTTGCAATTTAATACATGTTTAAGCTGTTGCCTATAATATATATCTTGTAAATAACTAAATATGCTGACTGTTTTATTAGATTCATTAAACAGTAACCTTACAGAATCCTGACTGGCAGCAAAACAAATCAACCAGTAAAATTCAACAAGACTACACTAGCAAAAAAGAAAAAAACTAAGTTGCTTGGAGGTGTAAAGATCATTACAAATTAGTTAAACCAATTGCTGTTATCGTCGCATGCAGGACAATTGATAGCTTCCTACTTGGATATGCAAAAGGGAACCTTTCATGCTACCTAGCTGATCTTAAGGAAATTATGGATGTGGTTAGTCAATCACTTTTATATATTGTATTCATCTATTCCTAATTAAACTGTTTTATCAATGCATTCCAAAATTTAATTAAAAATATGAATGCAGATACCTGGCGACATGGTGGTGAATGCGATGATAGCTGCCATCGTGATGAATTCTGGAGAGGATGCCCAAACCGTATACCACGTCAGTTCTTCTATGCGAAACCCCGTACGTTTCGCCACATTCGAGCAGAGTGGATATCGATACTTCAGAGAGAACCCTCGCGTAGGAAAGAATGGCAAGACAATTGCGTTCAGAAGAATCCACTTCTTCAGCACTGTTGGAAGTTTCAAGATGTACATGACTCTTCGGTACAAGTTGCCTCTGGAGGTACCTTATTTTTTTTCGGCAAAGTAACTTTCTTATTAGTTATTTACTCAAATTCCCGAAATGATAAATAACAACCAATATATTTAGCATTTTAATCTGATGACAATCACCATTTTTGTTTTATCATATGTGCTAAACCCAGCAACTGCTTCACATAATCCTCAGAAATTGTAAGGGCTCAGCAGAAAAATGTTAATGTTTATGGATTTTAGCATAATTGATCCAAACATTCATACCAGTATCATGCACAACTGCACAAGCACAGAGTTCTGCATGGCTTTTTAATTAATTGAATTGAATACATATAAGCATTCAAAGCAAACATATGCAAAATGATCCTCCAGAGTAAAATATTAAAATCTGAAGTACTCTTTTGATTTGATCTTCACTTTTCTGCTTAATGTCTTCAAATTCAATACTTATCTGGTGGACTTTTGCAGGCATTACACATGGTAAATTTGCTACTGTGTGGGCGATTTTCGCAGCAATACAATGAGCTCAGCCGGCGTTACCGTTTCATTATGCTTCTTGTTGATCTCTATGCCCCGTATTCCTTTTTCAAAGGACGGTATGTATCTCTATGATCCAATTACGATTCATGATGTTATTAATACCTCTGAATCAATTGAGTTAAGTATAACAATCAGCACTTTTGTCTCTTAATTAACATCATTCCTAACAGAACATTTTCTATATTTTAAAAAAAAAAATAATTGAAGGTTTGATGACTTGAACTTGCAAAAGCTGAGGCTGGCAATGGAAAAGGACCCAACTGAAGTTGAAGAGTTCTGTTTTGACCCAAAGATCATCGATTGGAGCAACTACTTTCACCGAACTCATATCCCTGGAGTCCTCAAATTCCTCAGCAAGTAAATTAATTATAGTATAATGATAAATACCATAATTAAGCTGCTAAATCAAACAAGGAATATATATTCTTTAATTTCCTGTAACTGTTGAAATTGTCCCGTATTAATTTATGTTGGGTTCTTTCTTTCTTTCTTTAATGTGATATGTTAATGTATTCTTTGGATGGATGTTTAATTATTAAGTTGGTCTTCAGTATAACTAAGATTTGATGCCTGTAAACCTTATTAATTTTCTTTGAATATATTTATTGATGTTGGCAAATTAATTCAAAATATAATGCGCGCAAATTGATTCTTAGCTAGCAGCTGCTTTGGTAACTACTAACTATATATATGTAAACAGGCTGATATTTGTTTATTGGGCCTTGTCCTTGTAAAAAGTTACAATTAGATATAGTTTTTGAACGAATATCAATGGGGAAACCCACATGTTGTCAACTAATATTAATCGAGGGATCCAATACGATGAGAAGGGCCCGGCCCGTTGGAGAAGTTCTGGGCCTTAATTTGTCTGTAATATTAATATATAGATGTGAAGGAATTATACCCATTAATTGTACCATCTATCTTTGGCAAACGGCAAGCCCATAGATCTAGATATGTCACTCAATACACTCATGATATGTCTTCGTTAACAACAGAGATTCAAGATATATATAGTTGTTCTAAGAGCATCCTCAACACTGGGACTAGGAGTCATTGTGATGATCGAGTTAAGCCGCCTCCGATTCATTGGAGATGATATGGTTTAGCCTTCGCACGTGTGGTGTACAGATGACCATGATAGGTTTAGACTTAGAGGTTCTCTGCTATCTCGGTTTCCTCGTTAAAAAAACCCTTAATTAATTTGTTTTCTATCTCATCATGCATATCTCATTTCAAAGTGTTCATCGATCAGAAGCATGCTATGATGTTTGGAGCCAAATGACTCCTATTCATGCATATTATATATCTCAATCTTTGTTGAGGCAAGCTAACAGTTTTCTTGAGCAAGTAAACATCAAAATAGACACTAATTAAATGACTCCTATTTATGACTTTAATCTACTGGACTCCGAACTAGTAGCATGTCCAAATGGAAAAAAAAAATTCAATTATTACATTCCGTTTCAAGTTGGTATGATCAAAACATGCAGTCAATTGTCCCATTGTTCATTATGGAATCAGAAGCAAGAAATTAATATCATGTATTGTCGTTGGTGTACAACCTTCTTCAGCAGTCCTTAGAACCTTACGCGTAGTTTCTACAACAAATTCTAAAGCTTTTCCTCCAGTTCAAGCTTCATAAGGATGGAAGCCAGTTCTCTTTCCAGTGATTCCTTTTCTTTGCTAATGTTCCGAATTCACAAAACAAGTTTAACCATCTTAATTTCATATTCTGCAACAATCATCTTAAATTCCCTCAAGAATAAATTGAGAGTAAATATATATACATGTAAAGCTTAATTAGTACCTCGATTGTGGATTGCAGATGCCGAACTTCAACGTCACGTGCATTGATTTGAGTCACAAAGGCATTTTCTCCTTCTTGAGCTTTCTGAAAAACAAAAATAGATATCAAATTTGCTCTATTAATGCCACAAATATAAAGTTTAACATTAAGGTATGGTGTATAATTTTCATTTCCTTCCCCCCAATAATCTCAATACATCTCATATTGTCATTACACAAATTGAATACAAAGTTGAGTATATACTCACATCAGAAATACCATATAAATCTATCTTACAAGCATATAATTTTTTTTTTTTTTTTGAGTAAAAGATGGGGGTCAAGCCCCCAAATTTCATTAATTAAAGAAGATCACTGATAGGTGATCAAAATTTACAACATAAGAATGAAAAATAAATAAAATTTAAAAGAGGCAAAGATGAAAGAATAAATGCACACATCAAAATTATTTTAACCAGCTTCTCCACTCTTGCTGTATTTCTTGGACCAAATTAAGACCATGTAGCTCTTTATCAGTGAATATTTGGAAATGATGGCATGGAGATTTGACTATGCAGTGGCAACATTGCTTCTATGTATGCTCTTAGATATAAAGTTTCTCCAGCTGAAAGGTGTTTGGAAGTGGGAATTTGGTAGCACAGGATATCACGATCGGGGAATGGTCAGAGATAGTTGACATAGAAGGATGTTGCATTATGTTTGGGAAAGGTTGATTCCAGGTTGGAGACATAAGGAAACAATCAAGTTGAGCAAAGGATGGATCGTCTCTGTCATTTGTCCAAGTATATTATTGCCTTCCATAAAGCGGAATATCAATAAGTCCTAATGTGTCGATCACATGCTGAAAGGCTGTGTCTTGCTGTGTATGTACTAGTGACCAATCCGGAATGTGTAATGTCTGGTTGAAATCTCAACAGAGTTTGATGATTGAGCTTAGTAAAGAGTGAAGATTTCCAAACCAATGAGAAGCCTCTTGCTGTCCCATTTACCAGAATATATATGAATACTAGAATCAAGTTTTTTCCCCACTATTTCTTGCACAAGAGAATCTATCACTGAACTAAGTTTCGTCTCCTAAATACAAGCTAAGTCCAAAATTTCAGATAATTAAACTAATTTAACCACTTAAGATAACTCAGAAATGCGAAGCACAGATTGGACCTTACTTGAAAGCTTAGTCCCCATTAATGTCTTGTTCTTCAAAAGGTTGCAATGGCACTGAGTCATGAACAGGTGTGAGAGGTGGCGGAGGTATGTCTGTCTTAGCAAAGGCTTCATTAACTGCTTGTACTACCGATTCGTTCAGCTTGAGTCCCGATGCTTGCAGCAATGCCAAAGTCTGGTTAGGAAGCAATTGCGTTTCCTGGTCATGCAGTGGGAAAGGCAAGCCATGATTCCTATTGTCACTTGCTGCAATTGTCGCACGTCTCGTTTTGACAGGAATTGGGCGTGGTTTGAGAGTAGCCTTGGCTTGCAGCCTGGGGCTTCTTCTTGGCGAAATTGGCTGTATAATTTGTTGAACAGGCAATGTTTGTACCGAAGGACCCAATTCAGGTGCATTATTTTCATTTGACATTTCGCACTGCATAAGGCCCAAAATGAGAGAGTTTGGTAGAGCAAGCCCATTACCATCCTTTGGGCCTTGCTGGACATTTACAAGGCACTTTGTGCTGGTTTGTGTGTCTTTTCCTCATAATTCGTGTCTTTGTTCAGTATTGACCCATAACAGGCTCTTCCTTTTCGTTGGGATAAGAGCATGAAAAAGGTTGTAGCTCTTATGTCCAGTAAGCTATCCCTGACAACTTTACTCAACTGGATAATCACAAGGCTCGAGAAGGGGTTTTGCTTAGGTGAGGTGACTAGGCCAGCTGTGATGGTGAAAGAACGTGTTCCCTTGACAATGACAGTGATTGAAGTCTCCCTTGCAGTGAACTGGTTGTAGCCGTTTGAAATTATAACGGTCGGTTGCAAGGCCAGGCTGTCCCCCAGATTTTCTGTAGCAATCTTTGCAATCTGTGGTGTCTTTTTTGGCTGCCACACCTATTTGAACTGGGTGGTTTTCACCTTCGGAACCCAAATCTGATGGCCTCTAACCCGATTTACTGTGGGTGGTGGCGACCCGTGGCCAAGTTAGAGGATCAGAATTTTGATCGAACAACTTTGGCGAAGTGTTGCTGGAAGAGGAGAGTTGAGTTTGATAGGTAGACTGCCATTCTCGTGTTTGAAGGGAGAAGAGGAGAGCGGGGTTGATAGAAGGGAAGTTGTGAAGCTGCCTTAGCGTATGTAACACCAGGACGTAAGAAAGCATGATGGAATGGTGCTGGTTGAGCTTGCTTTTTGAAGACATGTTTGCAGAATCTCATCGGATGCCCAAATTTACCACATCTAAAGCATTTTAATGGATCCCTGCAGTTATTTCTCTTGTGCCCTTTACCTAGGCATCGAAAACAGAGGCCGTCCCTAGCTGCCAATTGAAGGATTTTGGGTACCTGGCGTGTAGGTCCTCCATGTTGCCGTGCTTGTTTCTAAATTCGTTTGCACCTTCCTCTTCCTTCTTTGTACCTGTTGCCAACCTTCTTCATCTTGGCTGTCTTCCTTAGTGAGGTCGTCAGGGGGTTTTCCTAGAATTGATGGTGAGGGGGGTTAGCAAATCTTTTTCTCTCTGAGAAAAATCGTGTGTGGGCAAGGTCATCAATGGCTGGTGGAAGAGAAGTTTTCGTAATCTGTGGTAGTTGTCCTTGCTCCGAGTTCTTCTTCGGTTGCTTCAGGATCGCCCACGAGATCACCCTTTTTTTGAGCGGAAGTAACATCTGGTCCAATAGTGTGAAAACTCACAAGCATATAATTAAACCACACCATATTAGGTAATTAAGATGAACCTGGATGGCCAAATCTTTCTCAGTAACTTGAATTTTGAGACTTCGTTTTTCAAGCTCGAGAGTTTTAATGCAAGCTTGTGCTTCCTGGAGAGAATAAAATTGGAAACATATATGCATTTGATCAATATATATCGATTCTGTTGGGATGAGAACAAGATTTGAAAAATGCATTTGATCTACACAATCTACATCTATTGTGGTGAGAAATAAACGAAAATGGAAACTCTTCGATCGGTTAATTACATTGATTAGCTTGTTCACAGCTGTGCAAACATCATGCATGGCTTTGTGTGGAGCTGTGAGATGCACAGGGGATTCAACGAGGTCATGTGAGTCAGATTTTGCCAGGATCTGCCATTGCTTATTCGATCACAAAGTGGAGGCTTGAGATTGGGAGTTTTTGGGGATTAAAATTAAGTTGTTCAAAATAGAATAGGCACTGAAGCAATCAACAAAACCGAAATAGAAGAAGAAATTAGAGAACAAGCACACCCACAAAAATTAAAATGCAAGTTGACTAAATTTAGTAAAGAACATATATAGGCAACTTAATTAAAGTACAATCTGGCGCCAAACTGAGCCTTATGAGTTATGATCACATTTGGTCAGCTAATTATGCAATTTCTCACTATATTTCAGTTCATTCAATTGCTATGTCGTACGGGTTCAGTAATCCTCACACAATTCAGTTCATGATAGCAGTACGGTTTCACATATATACATACATGGGTGAAGTTGCTATACATTGAGTGTTGGCATGTATACACTATCTTGTGTTATTGTTGAAGACCAGATGAAGGACGTATATATGTATGGATCAAGCATTTAATTTGGTTGGAGAAGATTAAACTGAGTAACATTTGGTGTAATGCCACAGACAAATTTCAAGGTCTGTATGTATCGATATTAATTAGAGATATATAAGTAAGAATCTGTATATGTTGTAACCTGTAACAAAAGGATCGATGCAATTGGGCCTACTTATGGGCCGTAAAATGGGCCTCGCTAGCTACGACCATTTTAATTAATTGTTATTTGCATCACTTGTTTCATGATTAGATTATGGATCTCTGCGATTTCCTTAATATACTTGCTAGGCTTTAGTTTCTTAATTACTATGAGAATTATTTTCAGAATGAGATAACAGTCATACTATGAGATGAGAATGAGATGACATGTCATGAGAATTAATTAAGGCAACAGAAAACAACTATTTTACTATATATGGACGATTGTACTTCTGTATTCTACATTATTTGCCTTAGTTGGTTTATTGGTTACATGTGTAGTTAGATGTCACATACGATTTATTTATACACTTTAAATGTTTTGTTCAATATAACACCTATATATATATTTTCTGGAGTCACATCATATACACTCTCAACTAACAAAATTAATATAAACTGTTTTTAACTAACAATAGTGTTTCTTAGTGTGCTTTGAAAACGACAAATGAGATTGATGATATCACATAAATTTTAGTTTTATTTATCTTATAAATTTCAAATTAATGGATGATGAGGCATCCATTGACAATGCTTATCTTCACAATTTTGACAATAAAACTTTTGAAAATTTTGAAAACAAAAATCATAAAAATATCTTAAAAATAAAAAAAAAGTTTATGGATGATTTATTTAACTTATAGATCAATAGCATTTTAAATTTCGATTAATTTGCACATCTGTGATGGCTTGTCAAAATTTTATGCACCTTTAATGATTGTAATGTAATAAAATTTAAAAAAACTATAAAGTTTCACTTATAGAATATAATTGAAAATATAATCAATATATAAGTTAAATAATCCTTTTATATAAACTTTTTTATTTTAAGAATTCTTCATGATTTTTTTTTCAAATTTTTCAAACAAAAAAAAAATACCAAGGTAAGCACTGTCAATGATCCCTCCTCAAAAATGATATCCTCAATCATCAAATTTTTTTTGTCGGACATAATAAAATGAGAAATAAAATTGTTAATTACAATTAGATAAATCGTTTGTTGATTTAATTAATCGATGGGATTAGAGTTTAATGATAAAATAGAACTGGAAAGTTTAAAATCTGGTGAATTATTCAAATTAAATGTAAAGGCGACCGGTCATAATTAAGTCGTTGGCAACTCCAATAATTGATGATGACCGAGTGGTTACAACGCCATTAATTAGTTGGTATCATTAATTAAGTGACTCTATGGACCATAAAATCCCCAAAAATGTGGCTGTCCCTAAGTAGTTGTATCTCATCTCTTATCTCATTATAATCATTATATCCTTTCTGAATTTTGTCATGTGTTCAGAATAATACCATTTTAAGTTAGAGTTTGTTTAAAGACGTTAATTAAAACTTTGTCTATAATTATAAAGAAAAAAAAATGTAACTTATAAAACCATGGCTTAGCATTTTTATCTCCTTAAGTTTAAACTATAATTCCGAACGGGAGCTACTTAGAGTTGCTTAAAATTTTAAACCACATTGGCTACCGAACATCCCCTTAGTGCTTAGTTAACCCCTTGTTACAATACTTGGGGCAATTTATATCACCTACTGCGCAGCATGTCAATCGTTGGATTGCATCAAAATTTGTGCAGACTCTAATCTTAAAACCTCTCCTATAAATTCAAAGGTCCGGACTGCGCAATAACTTGTACTGCGCAGTAGACGATAAGCACTCTACTTGGGGAGGTCCGAACTCTAATCCCTTATATTCAAATTGTTACAACTAGATAATCATTTTGTTATTACTTCATAAAATTTTGTGAAATTGGTACTTAATGCACACAAGTTTTTTTTTTCACTTATTATTACAGTGAAATAATTAAACTTATTTTTTTTAGCATTATTAAACTTGATATTCAAGTTATGCAAAATGTGCAATTTTTAAGAAAATACTTTGCAAATTAATGTGCGGTCTTGTTATCCAGCAAAAGCATACTCAAACGAATTTAAATATGATGCACACATCTAACGAGACCATATATATCCAACACATTTGAAATTTCAAATTAATGATTTTGCATTCTTGTAGTATTAGATTTAAATTAATTAGTGTGGCTGTAGCTTGTAAGAAATAAAATCTATACCAATATTGACATAACAGGTTAAGTGATATTTTATGTAGCTAATTACCTAAATAATGAGAATAAATATCGCACTTGTAGTACAAGCGTCTAATTAACCCAGGTGCGATGCCTAACGTATTTAATTAAGTCTCAAAACATCGGTCAATCGAGTCGTACTTAGCGTCTATATATATGTGTGTCTATAGCGTCTATAGATTGTAAATTGAGGTACATATGAATTATAAATTTTGATATATCTAAAACATAATTTGTACATCTATAAATGTATAAACAATTTTTCTATACTGAAATATCAAATATATACGGGCTACGAAGGGTTAAAAAAAAAAAAAAAAATAAATAAATAAATAAAAGGATGCCGCCGCTTTCTTCCACAAAAAAAAAGCACATCCACACAAATTATTTCGAGTGCGAATTCATTACTATATCACCCAGAGACCCGGAGCCAAACCCAGTGTCCCCAACTGTTTAATCATAAAAGCACATACACACAGTTTCAAATCATTATACAGGTATATTGTTTGCTATGTTGTCCCAAATCTCACCTGCCGTCGGGTGTACTACTCGTTTGGCCTTTTCTTCCTCTAACAATTTTTATCTTACTATGAGCCAGCTATATGAGCTTAAGTGTACCTCCAAAAACATATCAAATCACCTTCAAATTTTGATTTATATAGCTCAGTAAATTCTTTATATCGAAATTTTATGAGATACCAATTTTTTTTTTTTTTTAATTTTTAGAGTTTTTAAGTATTTGTTTGTGATTTGTTAAAACTTACTGTACTATATTAATAAAATAAGCAATACTTTGTGTCATTTTTTAAAAAATATCAAATAAATTCTTATTTTGAAAATAGAAAATTTTGCTTCCCATGAGAGTTTGATATAAAAAATCTTTCCTCAAAAAAAAAAAGTCATATAAATCAAAATTTAAATGTATTTGATATATTATTTGAGGTGCACGAACGTAAAATCTCTATGAGTTTAAGACTATGTAGCATTATTACTATTTGTTCAAATCGTTTGATAGCTTATCAAATCTTCATACATTTTTTTTTTTTATGGTTGTAATATGAGCCTATGAAATAGATCCAACAAGTACATAAATTGAATGTACTTGAGAACATAATCATTATACAAGTTCAGCAGCACATTAACAAACTTTTTTTTTAGTTATTTAAATTTCTAGAGATTTTCTAATATATATGAAGAGTATTTAATTATGTCGATTTGTTAAGAAAAATCTAACACTAATTGTTGAATGGCGTTTCTTTATTCAGTTAAATTTGATAATTAGTGGAAATTTTTTTTTTTTTAATCCAACACAAGTGGTCAATGCATGTATAGTTTAAAGTTCCAGTTTATAAGAATGCAGAAATGGAACACCTACAGATTATGGCTTATCTACTAACATATATGGGAAAATTGGTTTCATGCCACCAAAGTTGGGAAATTAGTTTTATGTCACCCCAAATTCAATTTATTATAGAAATTGCCACAACTTCCAAATTATTTTAAGTTTTTAATATAAAAGCAAAAAAATTCTGTTGTATTTAATTTGATATTTTCTTAATTCCAAAATTACCCTTCACACTCTCTTCTTCAATACTGTCAAACTCCCTAGCTTATTTAATTAGCATAGAAAATTAAATTACTTGTTGCTATGAATTTGGTTGTGATGAATTGAGGATTAACATCTTTGTAATATAATGTGAGTAATAGTTCATTTAGGTTTAGGATTGTGCAATTTTTCTCTTATGATGACTAATAAATTTGAAGTGTATATTTATCAATAACTACTAGGTTGTATTCTCATGTAATGAATTTGCAAGTTTTATATTTTAATTGTTATTCTTAATCAAGTCTGTTGTTTTCATGTTGAATAGTTCACAGAAATTAACAATTCATAAAAAAAAAAAAAATTATGCAACAGTTCATAAAAGAGATCAAAACCTTAGTATGTACATGCACAATAAAAGCTATATATTTAACAAAAAAATTCAAATATGTTCAAGCAATTGATCCCTAAATCAATGTCATACAAGCAAATTAGCTCTCTGTACTCCAGTAAGAGGCTAAGTACATCAAATATCACATAACATATAAAAGGGTATGTTAGACACTCTAGTTATATTTCTAAGAAGGCATTAAAAAATTATTCATTATTATGGTGCTTGTGGCATTTTTCATAATAAATTCAGTTTGGGGTGGCATATTGCTAAGTCCAAACTTTGGGGTGGCATAAAACCAATTTGCCCAACATATATAGGATAGTGGTCAATCCAATTGTTCAAAATTCAACTAGCTGTAAAATAGATATTTTCTTTTAGTTTCTTATATGGTCTTTCATATAAGTTTAAAAACATTAATAACATAATTAAGAACCTGAAGAAAGAAGACAGCTTGAAAACAGAAGAAAGAGGAGAAACATAATTAACTAATAACTTTTAAATAGGGAAATCCATTGAGACGTATCACCCACCAACAAAGACAACAGTGAGACCTACAACTACAAGGCTGCCATCAAAAGAGTCTGTGGCACCAAGATTTTGGGGCCAGAGAAACGTTGTTTATTTGGTGCCCTCAAAACTTGATTTTAAGTTTTAAATCCATTTCTTCCACGGGCTTTTTTATCCTTAAAAAGTTCTTAGTATTCTTAATTATACTGTAGTTAAATTAAATTAGAGGAGGTATCCTTTGACAATCCTTATTTTGACAATCTTGACAATAGTCTTTTTAAACAAATTATAAAAATTCATAAAAAATCTTAAAAATGAAAAAAAATTTATAGATGTATTACTTAATTTATAGATTGATAGTGTTTCAAATTTCAATCAATTTGAACATTGTTTGATGCCTTATCAAATTTTGTACATTTTTTAACGGTTGTAATTTATCGGGTATTTAAAAAGCTATCAAACATCGCTTAAATTGAATATAATCGGAAACATAATCAATACGTAAGTTAACTAATACTTCCGTAAACTTTTTTTCTATTTTTAAGATTTTTTATGAATTTTTACAAATTTTTAAAAAAATACTATTGTCAAGATTGTATAGATAACCAGTGTCAATGGATCCCTCCTCAATAAATTAATACATTGTATTTACTAGTGTATATATATATATATTTAGTGCTTATTGCTCATAAGTCATAATTAAGGATTAATTTTCATGAATCTTTATCTAATATTAATAGTGCCTAACGATTTTATTATTAAATAAATTAATTGTTCGATATATTGATTAATTGACGTCATATAATTTGTGATCGATTTCATTATATTGTTGTTACATGAATTAAAATTTAAACACATGTTGATAGTTATTATAAAATAAAACATATGAATTTGTGTTTTAACTACTAAATGTTATGTTAAGAAATTATATCAATATTTAGGGTCGGTCTATGAGAAGTATACTGATTCATTTGTAAATTTCCGAAAGCAATGACAGTACTACGTACACTTGTAATTTAGTGTCGGTTAATGATGCACAGCTAGCTTAAGCTTATATATATATGATGAGTAAATTAATATTGAGTGTGGACTGGAGGGATCCGGCACAGTACTACGTACTAGTACTATTAATTAATATTAATGGCGTTGAAAGCGCGATAGTACTAGCAAATTATATAATCAGCTTCATTAATGATGGTGGATAGCTGATAGCTAGATCCATATATAACATTCTTTTTCTTTTTTTTTTCTTTCTATTTATTGTGCACCTAATTAATTAATTTGTCAATATCCGGTATATATCTTTAATCATCATATATCTATAATATAATTCTATATATATATATACATGTTCCCATTAATTTGCATGCCATGCTATTCAAGTACAAACTATATATATAGCTAGCTATAGGGGTACCAATCTGCTGCCATAAAAAACTATGGCAGCAACGTGCCATAGTTAACCCACTCCACAGGATTATTTTCAACGGTCCAGATTTTAGAAAATAGGGGAGTGTTTTTAATTGTGGATCCCATTTGCATACTCACAAAAAAACTATGGCAACTTGCTGCCATAGAAAATTATGGCAGCGGATGTGAACTCCGCTGGGTACCAAGCTATATATACAGCCCCCCAGCCATTCCTTCCCTTTCATTCATTCCTCAAGTGCAAGTGTGCATATTATATACATCACCATCTATCTTTCTCTCTTGCTTGTCTCTTTCTCTGACTGACTCAACATCGACTCTGATGGAAGGAAGTCAAATAGCTGGATACTTCAAAGGAAAGACCATTCTCATCACTGGCTCAACGGGTTTTCTAGGCAAGGGTATGCGTTTATATATATTCATTGATCATCATACATGCATCTATCTGTGTCTGTATATATATAATTCATGCATACGAATATTTCCTATCCTTTTTCTTTTTTTTTTTTTTTTAGTAATCAAGAATCAACTAAACCATGGCATTAATTGAATATGTTAAAATTTGTATATCCATTTTTCAGTTGCACCTCGAAATTCAAGTGTGTGAAGTAATTAAGTATACATGGTATTGGTATAAGTACGCATTTTTACCTTTAATTTGATTTTGCGATAACTGATGAAGTCTGACCGAACTTTAAGCAGGGGCCAAAACTGATATATTAATTATATTTATTAACTAAATAAGCAAATATTAATTATAGGAAACAAAATTTGATATATACATGTCATACAAGTGTGAGTTGAATTTGTTGTTGTCTTACAAATAGAAATAGGTATGTTTTTTTCAACAAAATTGATATTATACTACGTCTATATATTCTTACTTTCTCAACAATTTTGTAATATGAAATAAGTGTTTCGTTAAATTGATTAAAAATATAATAAATGAATTAATCATATATGACAAAAAAAAAAAAAAATTTCTTCCATGGTTTATTAATTGTCTTATAAATATTTTACCAATTTGAAACATTAAAAATCAATTGACCAATCATGTTGAGTGAAAATTAAAGGGGAGACAAAATACAATATATAACACAATATTCACCCCTTTCCCTTTGTCAATGTTTGTGAATTGTGATCGTATCTTAATTTAATTTCGTCTTATTATATATCTTTTTATGAATAAACAGTTTTGTTGGAGAAAATTCTGAGGATGGAACCAGAAGTAAAGAAGATTTTCCTTCTAGTAAGGGCACAAGATACCGACTCCGCAAAGCAGCGTGTACAATCTGAGGTACGATATCGTTTTGATTAGGAAATTAATAATATTGAGTTTACGAATAATGTTGACAAAAAAAAATATATCTTCAGAGTACCTGTAAAAATGAAAGCATGGATCTTCTTTTTTTTTTTTCATGGAATACAGTTATATATGCACAAATTGAAAAAATAACATGTGGTTAATTAATAGTTTATGGAACACTTAGTTCTAAATATTTTTATGTAAATTAATTTAGTTTATAATCGGGAGCTAGCAAGCTAATTCTCTAGGTACGCACAAGATTTATTTGTCATGAAAAAGTCTGCCTCACGAATATTCTTTACGTAGACTAAGAAGCTTATTTATTATGAGGAGAATTTCAATGTCTCTATTTTTTATGTCTCTATCATATGTTCACTTTTTAAGTTTCAAATAACTTAAAGTTTTAAATTATGTTTTTAAAATAAAATCATGATATTTTAACAATTTTTTTATGCCCCCATCGATCCCAACTCCCAAGTGATTTTTCTTTTCACTGTTTCTTCAATTTCTCCTCCACCTTTTTTATCTATTTAATTTATTGGTAGCGCCATTGCGTGCTGCCTAAAGAAATTGGGAGATTGGAAAATAGAGAGTCATTGTGAGACAGTTGGATTTCCGAATATGGGCGCACTTAGTGTGGCAGAGCTAAAGGCGGAGGAGGTAAGACCGCTAGAGAGTAGTCCGCTCAATCATAGCATCATAGAGCTGTTTGTAGGGGCATAGACAACACTTGGTAGGGTGGCACGTGCTCTCCGAAAAATTATTTCAAAAAATATATCCATGGAGATATGTTTTTTTTTTTTTTTTTGGAAAAAAAAATGACAAAAATTTACTTGATTGTAAATAAATTTATCAAAACTGACCCTACGCTAGAGAGTTTTTACAAAATAAGCATCTAAAATTTATAAAATATATGTAATTAACTTATAAAACAATTAGAAATGAAAGAAATGTTGGGCTGTCCCAGCTTAAAGCCCAAAACGATGTCCCAACCCAGAAGTAAGTTCCAAAAGGCAGAGAGAGGCGCTCTTTTGTTCGCACCGCCCGAACACTTAGGAGAAAAAGGAGAGCTGCATAATATTGCGATGAGGACGAACAAAAGAGCAAGAGCAAGAGCAAGAGCAAGAGGGAGAAAGCAGTGCAGAGTAGTCGCGGTTAAGCCTCCGGTTTCAGTTTGAGGTGATATTATTGGTTTCTCCTTCTTCGCACGTGTGGTATTATGGAGATCACAATGTACGTTTAGAGCCTTTCGGCATCTCGGTCGGTCAATGTATTGTAAATTTGTAATTGGTGCAGTGCACACAATCTGTTCCATCAAATGCTTCAATCAACTGCATGTTTATTTGTTTATCGATCAACGCCCTGGATGCATCTATCTTATCTATTCACTCTTACATAAATGACCTCAGAATTTAACTGTTTGTTTCTTTCAGATGATTTCCTTCTTAAAATAATAACGCTCTGTTTTTAAGTGTACCTCATGATATATATATATATATATATTTCAATTGGATCTAGTGAACCACTAATTAAATTTGAGGCAGTACCACTGTTTAACAGACTCAAATTTCCTCCAGGTGATTGACAAGGAAATATTCAAGCTTTTGAAAGAAAAACATGGAGAGGATTATAGTAAGTTCATGGAGGAGAAGGTTTCCGCAGTTGCTGGAGATGTCGTATTTGAAGATTTGGGAATCGAACACTCTCAGGTTGAAAATTTATACAATGAAATCGATGTAATTGTTAACAATGCAGCTACCACCAACTTCTATGAGAGGTAAACCTATCTATAACATTAAATAGTTAAAGACTCATTGCATGTAAAATGGTAATTACCATATCTCAAGAACTAATTCCATTAATATAATTACGATTTGTTTGTACTTGTCTAGGTATGATGTTTCTTTGAATGTCAATACATTGGGAGCAAAACATGTTTTGGACTTCGCAAAGAAATGTGTTAACTTAAAGATGCTTCTTCATGTCTCAACTGGTATAACCTAACCTTTTCATAATACAACTGTTATTACTTTTCTCCAATAAAATAAGATAATTATTATTGTATTTCATTAATTATTTTAAGAGTTTATTTAAAAAAAAAAAACATTTTTGGTACTATGAACCAAGTCAAATTAATATTAATTAAATTAACAATTCTAACTATTTCCTTTTTTTTTTCTTTTTGTGACAAAAAAAATGAACAGCATATGTTGCTGGATTGCAAGTAGGCCTGATACAAGAGAAACCACTTCAGATGGGAGCAACACTGAATGGAAGCTCAAACTTAGATATTGAGTCAGAACTACGGTTGGTAGAAGAAACAAAGAAAGAAATCCAATTGTCTGAGAAAAATTCACTTACAAGTATGGAGAAGTTAGAGCGAACAACTATGAAAGAATTAGGAATCGAGAGGTTAGTGTTCTTCTTGCAAAGGATCTAACGATTTGCCGAGTCCCACATATGACATATGAAAGCAATATAACCACATTGTGTTTTGAACTTTTTTTTTTTTTAAAGTTTTCATGGTTTTCTTGATATTTTGTGGGTTAATTAAGCACATATTGTAATTAATTAATCATTTAAAATACTTTTGCTTGTTAAAGGGCAAGGAAATATGGATGGCCAAATACTTATGTGTTTACAAAAGCACTGGGAGAGATGGTATTAGGTCACATGAGAGGAGATGTACCTCTTGTTATCATAAGACCCACTATAATTACGAGCTTGTACAAGGAACCCCTGCCTGGCTGGATGGAAGGCATTCGGTACCTTCTCTTCTCTTTTTTCATTTATCATTCACATTGGGTATTCTTATGAAAATATATAATCCGGAATATGAATAAAAAATTTTAAATAATATTGGAAATAGGACTTGAATGGTGCTCTATAATTAGTAAATTAAAAGTCTGTGTACATACATTCATGAAAAATTGTGATTAATCATCTGAACTGAATCAAATACTGTTTCTGTGACAGGTCAATAGACAACTTCATAATTGGATACTCGAAAGGGAACCTTTCATGCTACCTAGCTGATCTTAAGGAAATTTTGGATGTGGTTGGTTTATGATTTCAAATTATTTAAGTCAGCTATTACCAAATTTATTAATGAAAAAACTTTCATCTCATCCTACACATTCCAGAATTTACATAACAATCAAAAAATATGAATGCAGGTACCAGGCGACATGGTGGTGAATGCCATGATAGCTGCCATGGTGATGAACTCTGGAGAGAATGCCCAAACGGTATACCATGTCAGCTCTTCTGTGCGAAACCCAGTGCGTTTTGAGACATTTAAACAGAGCGGATACCAGTATGCCATAGATAACCCCACCATAGGAGCGGACGGAAAAAAAGTTGCATTTAAGAAAATTCGCCTTTTCAGCACAATTAGCAGTTTCAAGGCATACATGATTTTTTGGTACAAGCTGCCTTTGGAGGTTAGTTTTTCTATTAACAATGCTATGTTTTTAGAAGAAAAGAAGCATTTGAGGCCATGTTTTACGACCATTATTATTTTTTTTTTTTTGCAGAATATAGTATATATCTAGCTACTCAATTTTCAGAACTTCTAATTAACAACCAAATCATTTTAGCATCTTATTCCACAAAGGCACAATTTCTTTGTCAAGAAGCTGCAAGCCGTATAGTTAACATTATTCTTGGAAATTTTCTGGCTAATCAGAAAAAGGATGTTAAAATATATTTTAATATTTGTGGGTAAATGACCCGAATGTTCATACCATTATGTACAAGTATATATATAGATTTCTGCAGTAGGCTTGCGTTTGAGTTCACTACTTACCTGGTGCACTTTTGCAGGCATTGCATGTGGCAAATGTGCTACTGTGTGGGCGATTTACACAGCGGTACAATGAGCTGAGGCGTCGTTACCGCTTTGTTATGCTTCTTGTTGATATCTATGGTCCCTATGTATTTTTCAAAGGACGGTACGTGTTCCTGTATATATACTTATTATTCCATAGTTTCTTTTATTTTCTGCCTCTCAATCAACTGAATTTAAGCTGAATTATGTTCAAATTTCACTTCGCATAGTATAACACATGATGCTTTCTTCTAACATCATTGCTAACAGAAACTTTTTTTTTCTGTTTTCTAAAATATTTAAGCTTTGACGACTTAAACTTGCAAAGGCTGAGGCTCTCAATAGAAAAGATCAACCCAACTGAAGCCGACGTTTTCTATTTTGACCTGAAAACCATAGATTGGGGCAACTACTTTTACCATACTCATATTCCTGGAGTCCTAAAATACCTCAACAAGTGATTCTGTGATGGCAATGGTAAAGTGATGCCATAAGCTGATACATGAAGCATGGAACTTGCTATTTTATGTAAATGTTGAAGTTCTCCCGTTTCAAGTGACGTTCTGTATTGTTATGCTAATGTAGTCTTTATATATATGTTTGATATTTGGTGCTATAGTAATTTGTATTTTTATTTGAAGGATCGATGTGTGTGTAAAATTATAATATATATATAATGCAAATTGTTTTTTAGTATGTAACTGCTTTATTGACTGCTACTAGCATAAAACCCGCTCGCTGTAGATATAAAAAGATATCTTTACCATCCTTTTCGAAAAATAACATCAGAAGCCTTCAATAAAACTGTTGGCTAATTAGCATATTCAGTGTCTGCTAATTAGTGTCTTCAATAAACCAGATATATAGTAACAATTTGATTATGTAATGATCAGTTTGTCATGAGCAAGACTGGCGCAAATTAGTGTCAACCATAATATGACAGTTACCCATGATAATCACTTATCATAGTGATGAGAGATTTAATTAATGTTGTTAAGATGCGTGCTGCGCTGGATGATGAAACGGAAAGATATATAATTGGTGCTTTTCAGTTTATGTCTGAAAGTCAAAATCATGTTGTTATTTTTATCATAGATATATATATATTTGTTCCCTCGAATAAGAGATTCTGCTGCATGCTGCTGAATGCATGTTTGGATTTCTTGATGCCAGTACTTATGTATGATGAATAGCAACCTGCAGCTTTACGATCTTGTATAATGTTACTTACTACTTTTTGAATGTCAAATCATGCTTGTAATTAAGAAATCGGTTGCTTACTCTTTATGTATGAATATGATGAAGATCAAACTATGTCAAATTATGGTTTGCCTTTCAAAACGTACGGAATGTAGAAATCAATGTCGTAAATGTCATATAGATCTCTCTGGAACATGTGGATATATATTATATATAGGTCAGCTGTATAAATGAAACACATTGTTAACTTCAGTAGGTTAATTAATCGTGGAATAGTCGATTTAGCTATTCAAATTAAAGCTCAAGTTTAGTAGATACTTTCTGGTACTTTCAATCTTTCATTAAATCTACGATGATTCTAGGTGCATGCATGGACTCTTGTGCTTTTGACTCAAAAATCTGTTGGGTCCCGACCCATTTAGCTTATTATGTATCTTAGTTTATTTGCTTTATGCATTGTGGGCTTAGTCCCATTTATTATAAATATTAAACTTTGTAATTTTTAACCTAAGAGAGAGAATAAACAATTTACTTGGCAGCTTTGAGTGTTTCTTGTTCCTCTTTGTTCAACCCTAGCTCTCTCTTCAATTGGTATCAGAGCCGCGTTGGTCGTCGCTGCCGTCGGTGTCGCTGCCGCGAGGGTTGTCGAGCATTGTCTCTTGTGTTGCCTTGCTGTTGGGTGCAGTTTGGGGGTACACTCAATATCCAGGAGAGTTGGCGATTTGGAGTTTTGTTGCTCCTGTTGATATCGTGGCTGACCACGAAGGAGCCAGCCTGGAGGTTATCTTGCCGCACGGAGGATTTGGTCATTTGGCCGATTTCATATCCGTTCGCACGGAGGAGCTGTTCTGTGCATCGCACGAAGCAGCTTGAGCACGGAAGAGTTGGAGCGAGCTGTTCCAGAGAGTGTCCTCAGCAAGCGATTTCTTCAATCGCGTCAAAATCAGAGGTACTGCTCAGAGTCATTTCCGTTGTAACGGAAAGATACTTGCGTTATAACGCGTCACTGTCTGAGATTTGCCTGGAAATTGTGTATCTGTTACCCGGTTTGAGAATTTGATTGAATTGATTGGTATAAATGGAAGAAGGGTCAAGTGGAACCATAATTAAATTGTCCTTAATCAATTATTCTATTTGGAAGCCTAGAATGGAGGATATATTGTATTGTAGAGATGCATACAAACCGTTGACCGGTCAGAAACTGGAAGGTGTAGATGATGCTGTTTGGGCCACTTCAAACTGAAAAACTGTCGCTTTGATTCGGCAGTGGATCGATGATTCGGTCTTTCATCATGTCTCAACCGAAACCAATGCGAAGGACATATGGCAAAAACTCGAAAACCTCTACGAAAGAAAAACCGCTCAAAACAAGGCTTTCTTAATCCGAAAATTGGTGAATATGAAATACCATGAGGGGTCCTCGGTGTCGGAACATTTGAGTAAGTTCCAAGATTGTGTGAACCGGTTGACTACCATGAAAATGGTTTTGGATGAAGAGCTACAAGCATTGATGTTGCTAAGCTCGTTGCCGGTTAGTTGGGAGACTCTTGTGGTGTCGTTGAGTAATTCGGCACCGGATGGTATTGTGACTCTAGCAATGGTAAAAGATAGCATACTCAATGAGGAGTTGAGGCGTAGGGAGCTAGGTGTCACTAGTGAGTCTTCGGCTCTTGTCATCGAAAACCGTGGAAGGAGTACTCATAGGTATTCTCATGGAGACAAAAGGGATAAGTCAAAAGCTAGATCGAAATCTAGAAAAGGAGTTGTTTGCTACTTTTGCCATAAGCCCGGTCACATCAAATCGGAGTGCCGGAAGTTCAAAGCGAAGTATGATGGCAATAAGAAAGAGCAATTTAAAGGTAAAGGAAATGATAGTGAGAAGGATAATACCGTTGCGGTTGCATCCGATGATAGCTTGTATGGTGACATGTTCATAGCATATGATGATGCGTATGTGAACTTCACTGGTCAAGACTCCACTTGGGTCATTGATTCCGGGGCCTCATATCATGTCACTTCTCGATGTGACTTGTTCACTTCCTACACGGAAGGTAATTTCGGTGTTGTGAGGATGGGGAATGACGGCGTTTGTAAAATCTACGGTGTTTGAGATGTTTGTGTGGAGACAAATTTGGGTTGCAAGCTAGTTCTCAAAAAGGTTCGGTATGTGCCTGACATAAGGCTTCATCTAATTTCGGTTGGTGCCCTTGATGATGATGGGTACGAAAATAGCTTCAAAGGAGGCAAGTGAAAATTGGTGAAAGGCTCTTTAGTTGTTGCTCGCGGTGTCAAGTACTCTAGCTCACTATACACAACAACGGTGAAGTTGTGTGGTGAGATAAATGCGGTGGAGTGCAATTCAACCGATTTGTGGCATTTGCGGTTAGGTCACATGAGTGAGAAGGGTTTAGAAATTCTTTCCAAGAAGAACAATTTGCCTTGTGATGGCACATTGCTCACCTCATGCACTCATTGTTTGGCGGGCAAACAACATCAGCTAGCTTTCAAGAATAATCCCACAAGTAAGAAATCTAATGTGCTTGATTTGGTTCATACCGATCTTTGTTCTATGGGTGATAGAACTCTTGGTGGTGCTCTTTATTTTGTCACCTTTGTGGATGATTACTCTCGAAAATTGTGGGCATATTCTCTAAAGTCGAAGGATCAAACCTTTGAGGTGTTTAAGCAATTTGTTGCGGAAGTTGAAAGACGGTCGGAAATTAAAATGTGTCCGACCGGATAATGAAGGAGAATACCGGGGGCCGTTTGAGACATTTTGCAAGGCCAATGGTATCAAACTCGAAAGAAGCGTGCCGAAAACTCCGCAACAAAACGGTGTAGCCAAGCGGATGAATCGCACAATTTGTGAGAAAATTCGGTGCATGCTCTCGCATTCTAAGCTTTCTAAAGCTTTTTGGGGTGAAGCTCTAAACACCGCGGTGCATCTTATTAACTGCTCACCTTCTCGTCCTTTGGATGGTGATGTACCCGAGCGGGTTTGGAAAGGTAAAGATGTGTCATATAATCATTTGAAGGTGTTTGGTTGTAAGGCGTTTGTACATATTCCCAAAGATGAAAGGTCGAAGCTAGATAGCAAGACTAAGGAGTGTGTTTTCTTGGGATATGGAAATGGAGAATTTGTGTGATATCTGAATTTTTGACAGAAAAAAAAAATTAAGATATGTTTTCCTTCTGACTTCTAATCTTTTTATTTATCAAGAATCATTTAGAATGGTTTCATGAGTGCTACATATGAGTTGATATATATGCAAAGTATATATATGAGCATTTTATATGTCACATGAAATAAATATAGGTTAAGCTAAGTAATTGTTGTGGAAAATGAAAACTGCATCAATCTTCAAACATTTAAAATTGGAATGTGGGCCGGGCTTATTCACAACTATAAAAATTTAAAGAGGACATATTTGCAAATTTTCAAATTTAAGCTTAATGGGTTGAGCCATGTCAATTTCTATTGGTTTCTCTTTCCTTCACATTTGAGAAGATTTCTGGAAGAATCTTTACACTCATGCGTGGCAAGAAGGGGTAAAGGCATTCATGCAATCTGGTGGTGCATGTAATCTTCTCATTGGTTTAGAATTCTTTGAGAGAGTGATATTTTAAGGTGTCTATTTTATTTGACCGACTGAAGCACACACGTACCCTTTCTATTCATTGTCTCGTGTTTTCTCTCCTTCACTAAGTTAAGGGTTTTATCATATATGCCAAGCTGATCCATCAAATGTGTATGTGCGGCATGATTGATTTTAACTTGCTTACAACGGATCGAGTGGGAACTTCTGAAGGTTTATATGTACGTATCTCTTTGGTTCTTTTATCTATAAGAGTGCAGATATTGCTATACGGGTGGGAAAGTTTCCAATGTTAGTTAGTGAATGTGAGAGCAAATAGAATTGACAAGGTTAAATTGTATAGGAAATTAGTACTAGCTAGAGATGTCATCTTAGCTTAATATTTTGAGTTAAGCATAGAAAAATATTACTCGGTTCAAATTGAACTCAATGATGAACCTCGGTTTAATTGAAGTGTCCTGGGTGTTTAATTATTAATAAGCTTTTACATGATGAAGTCAACTCTTATCATTTTTATCATATATATGGGTATTAATTATGGAAGCATTGGTCAATTTATGTTCCTATATGGTATTTTAAACTAGCTAATAGCTGGATACAAGTATAAATTGACACAATTAATCAGTATTATATGTCCTTTGGGTTGTTGTATAAGCAGGCAAACGAAAGAAATTGAGTTACAATTATAATGGTCTATGAGGTGTACTCTTGTCTGGTCAGTGAAGCTGTGAGCATCCGCTCCTAGTTAATATGTAACATAACTAAGCAAGTTAAGTTGGGTAAAAGTGATTAGGCTAAATAAAAAGGTGTGGTCTTATGTATATACTTAAATAAACGATTAACATAGAAGAGTGATATGACCTGAATTTCCAAGTTAGAAAGACAACTACTTTAGAATCACTAATGATATAAGATGATTATATATGACTTATAGGATAAGATATTGAGGTGTCGGGATTTAGTGAGTGGGAAGCGGTTGTCAGATTGAACGGGGATGCCAGATCAGATGGTGGGTTCGTACTTGCAGTAACGATTCGTCAAACAGGTGCGGGTTTCGGTTATTTATCAAATCTATGAATTGAACTGGATACTTAATTTATTTATCGAAATGTTTCTGTGATGATTGCTTATATTGTTGATATGCGTTGAATTGTGTGAACTGATTTAAATATTTGCATGTGTTGCATAACTGATAAAGGTAAGTGATTGCATTTCTGTGTGTTTGTGGATGCTGTTGTTGTGCTTGTGGTTGTTGATCATGTACCTGGATAGAGATACCGGCAGGAGGTTAGCTACCTCACTATAGCGCTATAGTTTACGGACATGCATGTACAGGCATGTACGGGATATATATTTGGATCTCTGGGTTCGTCAGGTACATGAGGATATACGTGCTGGTGTGCACGAGATTGCGTGCTTGCTTGTTCTGTGTGATATATGATACGTGCTGATGTACGGGATTGTGTTTGTTTGACTTGGTATGTGACACGTGCTAGTATGCACGGGATTCGTGATACGTGTTGATATGCAGGTTGTTTGTGGATTCGTCTGATACAGGTTTGTGTGATATGTTTGATGTTTGGATTTCTGGTACAGGTTTTGGGTTGTTTATGTATATTTTGGTATTCGCTTTGGTTTGATGTGAGATAGTGAACGGATACATGTGGTTTTGCAGGGAAGACGTTAAGCTGGTTTTTGAAAAGGAAAATGGAATGTATTTATCGACTTGACGTCTAATTCTTTTTAGTTGCAGGGATAATTATTATCGTCACTGACGTGCAATGTTTATTGGCTTGTGACATTTATTTATGTATTATTAAAAGTGATTATTTTAGCTGGTATTCAGTTTAGCTAATGGATTTGATAAATATCACCGGCTGGAACTAAATACCGCACTGAGAGTGTTTCAGACTCTCACCCGTTCCACTTTTCGTGGGTTCCAGGTTACAAGGTTGCGATGAAAGAACGACTTGGGGTGAGGCAAATGATTGTGGAAATTGCCACAGGGGATTTCACGGGATTTCATTATATTATTTGTTTCCACTATATAAAAGGATTTGGGACCTGGGGGGTTGCTTAACTGGAAATTATGGCTGTTTATTTGTTATTGGTAAAGTATATTGTTGCATATTTTATAGCCTTGTACTTGTCAGCATGGCTACTGTTCCACCTGCTTGCCGGGATGTTACAATTTGGATATAGGTTGTGGGATCCTATTGAAAGGAAGTTAGTGAGGAGTCGAGATGTGGTGTTCTTTGAGCAAGAAACCTTTGATCATGCGAAAAACCTCGACAAAGTGAAAACCTCTACAAGTAACCCCATTAATCTACCACCTATTTCCAACAATTCCAATACCGAAACAAACCAAACCAACCAAAATCATGCAACCGAAACCGATGTCCCTCAAAATGAAGAAACTCCACAAAATGAAAACCCACCTATAAATGATTTACCACAAGTGCAAGAATTGAGGAGATCAACCCGAGAAAGGCGATCTACCTCAAGGTACTCTCCTAATGATTATGTTTTACTTGCAGATAGTGGTGAGCCTGAATGCTTTGAAGAAGCCGTTTTGTCGGACAAAAAGGAGAGGTGGATGGAGGCTATGCAAGATGAGATTAAATCCTTGCATGACAACAATACTTTCAAGTTGGTGGAGTTGCCAAAAGGCAAGAAGGTGCTAAAGAACCAGTGGGTGTTCCGCTTGAAATCCGAGGGTCATGAAGCAAAGCCGAGATACAAGGCTCGGTTAGTTGTGAAGGGATTCGACCAAAAGAAAAGAATTGATTTTGAAGAGGTCTTCTCGCCCGTGGTCAAGATGTCCTCAATTCGGGTAGTGCTCGGTTTGGCCGCTAGTATGGACTTGGATTGAGCAACTAGACGTCAAAACCGCATTCCTCCATGGCGATTTGGAGGAGGAGCTCTATATGGAGCAACCCGAAGGCTTCGTGATAAATGGCGAAGAGTACTTGATGTGCAAGTTGAGGAGGAGCCTTTATGGCTTGAAGCAAGCGCCTTGAAATTGGTATAAAATGTTTGACTCTTTTATGTGTGATAACAATTTTGAGAAGACAAATTCTGATAATTGTGTGTTTGTGAAAAAGTTTCCCAATGGTGATTTTATTATGCTTCTACTCTATGTTGATGACATGTTGGTCATTGGAAATTATTTGAGAAAAATCAAGGAGTTGAAGGAGGAGCTTGGGAAAGAGTTTCCCATGAAAGATTTGGGTTCTGCAAAACAAATCCTTGGCATGAGAATCACACGGGATCGGAAAAAGCGCAAGCTTTGGTTGTCACAAGAAAAGTACATTGAGAAGGTACTTGAAAGATTTAACATGAGCAAGTGCAAAACCGGTAGCCTCTCCACTTGGAAGTCAATTCATGTTGTCTCATGATGGTTGCCCCAAGAATGACAAGGAGGAGGAGATGCAAAATGTGCCATATGCATCGGTGGTTGGCTCTTTGATGTATGCCATGGTGTGTACTAGGCCGGATATTGCTCATGCGGTTGGAGTGGTAAGTCGTTTTCTTTCTAACCCCGGAAAGATGCATTGGAATGCCGTGAAGTGGATTCTTCGGTATTTGCGGGGGACGACTAGCCATTGTATTTATTTTGGGGGCACGGATAAGCCGGTGTTAGAGGCATACACGGATGCCGATTGGGCCGGTGACATGGACTCGAGGAAATCCACCTCGGG
Organism: Cyperus esculentus; assembly: GCA_030179965.1. Taxonomy (NCBI): domain Eukaryota; kingdom Viridiplantae; phylum Streptophyta; class Magnoliopsida; order Poales; family Cyperaceae; genus Cyperus; species Cyperus esculentus. The sequence continues at coordinate 225,598 of JASGLE010000031.1, forward strand.
TTTCTTGGTGTGTTTTGGAAATGGAGCCGTTTCGTGGCAATCCAAGTTGCAAAAGTGTGTTGCACTCTCTACTACCGAAGCCGAGTACATAGCCATTACGGAGGCATGCAAGGAACTCATTTGGATGAAGAAATTCTTGCATGAGTTGGGCGTGCGGCAAGAAAGGTATGTGTTGTTTTGTGATAGTCAAAATGCAATCCACTTGAGCAAGAATCCGACATTTCACTCTAAGTCAAAGCATATTGAGTTGAGGTATCATTGGATACGCGATGTGTTTGAGAAGAAAGAATTGGTGTTAGAGAAGATCCACACGAGTGAGAATGGTTCGGATATGATGACTAAGTCGGTACCCGCCGTTAAAGCTTGAGACTTGTTGTGAGAAGGCGGGTCTAGACGAAGGATAAGCGTCATGAGTCGGGAGGAGGAGTTTGTTGGGTCCCGACCCATTTAGCTTATTATGTATCTTAGTTTATTTGCTTTATGCATTGTGGGCTTAGTCCCATTTAGTTTATATTGTTTGGGCTAATTGTTTGGCCCATTATCTTTAGCATTGTATAAATACTAAACTTTGTAATTTTTAACCTAAGAGAGAGAATAAACAATTTACTAGGCAGCTTTGAGTGTTTCTTGTTCCTCTTTGTTCAACCCTAGCTCTCTCTTCAAAATCATATTTAACCATCTTAAAATTTTGATTTATGGTTCTCATTAATGCAAGCGGTAATTAGCAATCAAATGATTACCAATTAACTTATTCGGTAGTCTAAATGTTTTCCTCAAAAAAAATCGACGAGTACTAGTAATTCCTGATTGTTAATTAAGAAAAGTTCTCTGTTAATTAAATTAGTGCGACAAATGAAACGCGTGTATAATAAAGAGGCCTACTTAAATTCCTATTGTGATCCGCGCGCCTTCTCAATTTTTATTTTTTTATTAATTAATACGATTACAATCAAATTAAATATTAGTTGATACTAAGATGATTAAAGAAAAAAAATCTCAATATGCATCACATTTGCTGTACGTAGTTTATTTCTTGTTACGTTACATACTTTATCAAGTTATATCATATATATATATATAATTTTGCTACGGTTAGTCATGACTCACGTGCTGCTTCGTGAGTCAGGGTCTAAAAATATATCAAAACACCTCCAAATTTCGATTTATATGGCTCAATAAATTCTTCATATCAAAATCTTATAGCACGCAAATTTTTTTCATTTTTGGAAATTTTTAAGTATTTGTTCTAGATTTTTTAAAATAATACATAAAACATTGATTATTTTATTAATATTGTATAGTCACTTTTAAAAATCAGATCAGCCACAATCCCGAAATTTTTAATATTAATTAAATAGAAAATCATAATTAAATAATTAGGCATAGAGAAATAGAATTTCGGGATATAGGCTGGTCAGCGTTATTTTCACCAGCCCCTAGCACGAACTGTCAGAAACTGCAGAGATTTTAAAAAAAAAAGATTCTTTTTAGGGGCCGGCGTTAGTTTTGCTGACCCCTAGTACAGGCCACTGGCAGATTCCCGGGCCCCACCAATTTTGGGGCCGGCCTTATTTTCGGTGACCCGATTCACGGGTTTTTTAAAAAAAGGTGTCTTTTTAGGGGCCGGCTCTATTTTCGCCGACCTCTTTGAGTGGTCCTCTTTTACTTATTTGGCCCCTAAATTTTTTGGGCCGGCAAAAATAATGCAGACCCCCGAGTTTATTTACTCCCCCAGCCCAGACCCTTCCTTCTTCCTCCATTTTCCCATTCTTCCTCCTCCCTTCGCTGTCCCCCCTTCCCCTTCGCTGTCCCCCCTTCGCAGGTCCACACCCACCCCCCACCGCCCTCGCTGCTCCCCCCCCCCCCCCCCCCCCGGGCAGCACCACCCCGGCCTCACGCGCACACCTCGGCAGTGCGCAGACACCCCGATTCTTCGCTGTCCACCACGGCACTCTAACAAGGTTTGAATGTTACTATCATATTTTAAATGTAATGTTGTGTTCATAATTTAAATGTAATGTTGTGTTCATAATTTAAATGTAAAAATGTTTGTATTAAATGAGAGGTGTCAAAGATGTAATTAAATGTAATGTTGGTTGAAATTATTTCACAGTGAACGAAATGAGTACGGGAGAAGTCGGAAGTAGTTCTCGGTGTAGACCCCCTCGCCCCCCGGATTCTGTTCATGAGGAGGAACGGCGGGCTCTCACTGACATATTGCAGATGCCATATTGCGACAGCAAGATATATAAACTGGACACTACCGTGAGTTTATCATATGTGACATTTTATTTAGTTTAGAAAATTAACATGAGTTATAGCTGAAATTATTTATGTTATAAAAAAGAAAATACTTTTATTTATCTTGTATTTAATTAATATTAAAAACATGGGGTTGAGGAATAAATAAGTTATGTTTAAAATCAACGGTGCGGATTATAGGGGTGGTTTTGTGAGATTGAGTTGCACGAATCTAGAAGCAGATCCATGGTGGATGTGCTGCGCTGTAGCTAGTGCTCATTAGAGGATATGAATTGGGCTCATGGATTGGAGATGATGCAACTTTTCTTCATTCACTGTTTTAATCTTTGTTATTATTTTTTCAATCCTATAAATAATAGTTTTGTTTGAGACTGTCAACTTAGTTTAGGTACTTATTATTTATTTATTTATTATTATTTTTTTTAGAATAGTTTAGGTACATTAATAACGTCTTATCTATATATTAGTTAAGATTAAGAATGTTAGAGAGCAATAAATACAACTCAAAAATGCTATCTTTTTTTCATTTTTACATACAATTCAATCATTCCCATTTGAATGGTCACGGTTTCATAAAAAGATTTCCATGACCTCTCATCACATACCGGCAATATGTTGAAAAACCAATATCTGGTAATCCTGCATTGATTCTACCATAAATCTCAACAGAATACTGGTCCTTGGAAAATTGCATTGCGGTACACAGTTCATCTACTAAATTTTTAAAACTTGTATTTCCATTGACAGAAAATGCCAACCGAGGGCCAATACTATATTCGGCTCCAAATCTGCCGTAACAAATTTCTCCCCCATAATACACACTTACAGGCACAAATGACATTTCATAACCTAATTATTAGCTACAAAAATTATTAAACAAATGTAAATTCAAAATGGTGTAACAGCTGGCTTTGATTTACAAAACTTCAAAAATCATATCCACATATAATTCACTAAAATTGCGTAGCAGCTTAGTTACTATGATAGATTGATTTGACATGAACGTCATTAACTGAGGTAATTAATTTTTGTGTACGCAAATGAAATTTCAAATCACAAGATAAAGCTTACTTGTCAGGGATTAATTGATTTCCACAGAGATTTCCTGAAACAGTCCATCATTTCTATTAATTAAGCTAAAATTGAAAATTTTTAATATCCAAACAAATAAAGAATACTTACTTATTTAACCACAGATAGGAAGAAGCGACGCTGCATCAGTTAGATACTTGGATCGGTTTATTCGATTTGGAGAGAATGGGGAGGGAGGGATTGGAAGGGATTATAAAATGGCCGGTGGTAGTTGGTTGCAATTATTGAGGCCCGCATTAATTATTTTGGCCCCAAACTCGGGTCCGCATTATTTTGGCCGGCCCCTAAAATTTGGGGCCAAATAAGTAACAGCGGACCTCTCCAAGGGGTCGGCGAAAACAGAGCCGGCCCCTAAAAAGTAACTTTTTTTAAAAAACCCGTGACACGGGTCAGCGCAAAAAAGGCCGGCCCCAAATAAGGCGGGGCCCGGGAATCTGGCAGTGACCTCTACTAGGGGTCACCGAAACTAAGGCCGGCCCATAAAAAGAATCTTTTTTTTACAAGTTCCTGGACTTTCTGATTTTTCGTGCTAGGGGCCGGTGAAACTAACGCTGACCGGACTATATCCCGAAATTCAGTTTCTGTATTCTTAGTTATTTAATTATGATTTTTTATTTAATTAATATTAAAAATTTCGGGCCACAATCATACCCACACTGGTGATCGAGTTATCCAAAAATATTTGTATAACCCACGTCTAGTTTAATAGACCTTATATTTATTTAGCTTAAACTCATTTAGAGATAAATTAATACTTTCTCGCTTCTATAACTCATGTATACTCAATGCGAAGCCAAAGAGGGTTTTGGAGGGGCCATGGCCCCCTCTTCTTGTCCAACAAAAAATATGTTGTGTAATATGTTTTTGCCCCCCTCCCCCCCCCCCCCCCCCCCCCCCAACAAACCCATCTTCAACACAATTGTCAATTGGTTTTTTAAACCTTCAAAATCGAGAGAAATTGTGATAATATAGTTAATTTATTAAAAAATCTAATTAATTTAACAAAATATATATTTTTATGTTATATATAAAGTTGCTAAGAAATTTAAATTATGGACACAATGTTTAGTAAATTTACTAAAATATTGTACTAACTTTTATTTGTAAGACACCACCAAACTTAATTTATAATTAAAAACATGTATCCATTTTTTTATAATTTATTTTATCTACTTTATCCTCTGCTTATAATTTGTCATGGCTCTTCACCACTGTGGTTGTATTGTCATTTTGGACAACTTGTTTTTCCTATCGAATCTAATTTGTAAAATCTTTACTATGCTAGATTACGTTACCGGTGTTCAAATAAATTGGTTTTGTTTAAATATCAACCGAACCATAATATTTTGAACTATATTTGGTTAACTTATTTTGGTTTAAAACTTTGGTTCGGTTGAATTTTTTATTTTATTGTTATTGGTTCATTTTATTTATTTTTATTTAAGTTATCAGATAAACCGAACAGACAGGAATAAACCAAAATATACAAAATAGACCTATTTTATTGGACATAAATAATGATTAATACAAGACAAATCCAAACTTTTTCTTTTGCAAATTTTATTTTCTTATTTGTTTTTTTTTTAAATTATGTATCATTTATATTAATCTTTGAGCCATCGATATCTTTTTTCTTCAATACTAACGAGAGACCCGCCCGTTGTGTGGGGCAATACTTAGTTTTTTTTTTAATATAGTATAGATAGATATTTGAAATGTCAAGAATATATAACCAGAAAGAAAGATAATTGAATTGTTATACTTGGAAACAATTCTCCTAGATTTGCTCGTTCCAATTCCAATATGAGAGATTGAACATCAACTACACTCTTGAAACAAATGGAGAGGAAACAAGATTATAGTAACCAATTGTAGCCATTCAACAAGCTGGAATTAATTTGCACCGTCCGATCAACACTGGAAACACTGAAAAAAAACTAGAGGTGTCCAATTCATAGGTGCGTTTTAATATAGTATAGATAGTATAGATTACACAAGTGCTAGTTCGGTTTATTTAAATAAGCCGAACAAAATCATTTTTTTTTTTGGTTATCGATTTTTTCGCTTGATATTTCCCTCTTGAAGAGCTGAAATTGTGCTATTTTTTTTTTTTTTCCAAATATATTGCCCATGTGGAGAGAGTATCCCATTGTGATCGTGACATGAAGGTGAAGAAGCAATTGGCAGCTAGCGGAGGTTAACTAACAATCGGGATTGTATGGCATAAGTATAACCCACGTACAATATGAAGATACGAAGATATGAAGACATGAAGATATGAAGAGAGATGAAGAGATATGATAAATCTGCTCTCTTTAGCAGTTTCAAAATATATTGTCTGGCTAGATGATGTCTTTTGAGTTTTGAGTTACAATCTTTACTGGCTTATGCTCCCAGAGACGCCACTTCGAGAAACTTCAGGATTGCTTCAAAATATAATAGGTTAGTATCTTTTGGGCCTCTGGCCATCCCTCTGCAATTAAAAGAAAAACATCAGGGTGAAAATCTATATCTATACTATATTAAAAAGCACGTAAGTATTGGACGTCTCCATTTTTTTCCTTCTCCTTCAAATTTTTTTAATTCCCATTTTACCCCTTAATCAACGGTACATATCAAAATAGATTGATTTCAAAGGTATTGGTGTTCTCCAATTAAACAACTTCCTCTCCATTTTGGTTTTTCTAAAAATGGAAAGATATCAATCTTGGTATGGAAGACATCAATGTTGATTAGAATTTACATTAATGAGGAATTAATGTTTTATATTCTAATATTCAATTAATATAGTGTAAAGATGAAATTTAAATGGTAAATAATTAGCCAAAAACTAAAAGCACGTTATATGTATTACACGGTATGAGATCAGAATTTAAAACACCCACACAACAACGTGCAGGTTTCTTGCTAGTCAAAAAAAAAAAGGCATAGTTTCATGATGTCATGTATAGCCCTCTAAACCTTAAAAATTGTGAATTGCCTATTTTCCTTTAATTCTAACTCGTTCCAAACTATCAAAACCCTCATCTTTTTAAATTATGATGTGTCAAATATATCCAAAACTTAAATTAACCTCACTAAATATTTCAAAGTTCAAGTTAAGACTTCAATATATAGAGTAGAACTAGTATGCAAACATTAGCATTTCGGAGTGAAATGCTAACGACCCATATTACATTTTGTTATGTCCAAATTTTGATTTATGGTTCTCATTAAATTCATCATATAAAAATACATGGGTGTACAAAAATTTTCCATTTTTGAAGCTTTTTAAGTAATTGTTTTGGATTTTTCAAAATAATCCTAAAATATTAATAAAATAATGCTTGTTTGTATATCAATTTTAAAAAATCTGAAATAAATACTTAAAAAACTCCAAAAATGAAAAATTTTTATATTCTCAAGTATTTTCATATGATGAATTTAATGGGAACCATAAATCAAAATTTTGGACATGACAAAATATAATATGGGCCGTTAGACGTTTGCACAATAGTACAACTCCAATATATATATCTATTTCACGACACATGGTATTTTTGGCATCCCTCGTTCACATTATCGTCCAGTACGTACTTATTGTTCGCTTTTTTTTTTTTGAAAGTGAGATACTGTATGACAGATTTTGTCAGTTTCACTTTCCTTATTGTTCGCTTTTTTTTTTTAAATGAACATGTCAATGTGACATATCATGTTCTTTACTGTATGACATATCAATGTGACATATCAATGTGCTCAAAAAAACATATCATGTTCTTTACTGTATGACAGATATTGTCAGTAATAATATATACATGTTTTTTGCCATATCAGGTTTTTTGCCAACCCTTAATAATATCAGTCCAGATATTCGGATACCACTAAGGATACCGTCGGAGATACCATGATATTTGACCAATTCAACTAAACCTAAATATTCACCTTAACCTCCTATATATTCAACTTAACACATTTTGCTTGACAACCAATAAAAACTCCATATAATAAAAACCTAATTGCAGCATTACACTTAACATATTTTGCTTTACAGCCAATAAAAACTAATCGTAATTTAACTTGCAGCATTACACTTCCTAACTATTCAGCTTATCCTCCTAAATATTCACCTTAACCTCCTAAATATTCGACTTATCACATTTTTTATTGGTAGTCAATGTTTAATGGTATCCCCGACGGTATCTTTTGCGGTATTCCCGTAGCATTTTCCATAATACAATATTATATAGAATTTTTAAAGATTTATTTATAGAGCTCTTTTTAAAATTCATTGAAAAACCCACTGTACAGATTTTGTATTAGTTCTTATTGCAATTTTGTATTCACAATTATTTCTTCATAATCTTCATAATAACCGTAACTTTCACTTAAAGAAAATGCAAAATATTTCTTTTTGTTGGTGGTGCATGTAGACTTCCGGTGCCAAAGCATTTGAACTGGTACATGTGAAGGCTTTATGTTCTTTGAAAGGAGGAACTGTGTATCGTACCAGAACAATTACACCAATGACCAGTGCCATCTAGATCCGCTTCCTGACCAGTGCCATCTAAATCCTGTTGGGCCCAGCGCTGTCGGAGTGCTACTTTTGTTGCTTCTCCTAGGTTTTGGAGGCACATCAGGGTTTGAGAGAGGAAAAGCCGGGAAGGGAAAGGAGTGAGATAGGAGACTATTGGGGGTATTTTTGGTTGGATTTCATTTCCCAATTCGTGCTTGGGGCTGGAAAAGGAAAGGACTGGAGGACTTGCGGTGAACATCTCATTAAGAGTCGATCCAAACTTAAGAGTCAATCCAAACCGTTCATTATGATCTTATATGCAATTTTGCTTATTAACCAAATTTTATATTTTTTTGAGTCGATCCAAACCGTTCATTATGATCTTCATATGCAATTTTGCTTATGAACCAAATTTTATATTTTTTAGAAGTTTTTTACTATTTTTTTATATATTTTAAAATGTCACATATTTAGATGGCTCATAATGTTTTAATCAAGTGGCATTTTAAAATATCTAAAAAATAGTAAAAAGATTCTAAAAAATATAAAATTTAGTTTACATGTAAAATTGTATATGAAGATCATAATGAACCGTTTGGATCAACTCTTAAGTTTGTAAAATTTGAGATATGAACTAGTAGTATGGGCAATTTGTACTATTAATAGTACAATAGTCTCACTTTAAAAAAAAAATGTTTGTGAATATGCATGTAATGTGTACCTTACAAATTGATTATATTTTCAATTATCTTTAATTTAAATGACATTTGATAGCCCATCAATAACTCATTTAATTGTAACTACGGTAAAATGTATAAAATTTTGACGAACTATCAAATGATATTTAAACTTATTGAAGTTTGAAATACTACCGTTCTATAAATTTCTTTGCACCAATTTAGTGCTTGAACTTTCTTTTAAAACAATATTGATCAAGTATCAAACAATATATGTCAAGTCACTATCGTTGCATATTGATAAAGTATCAAATAATACTGCAATTACATAAAATCTATCAAGTCTATAAGGCCCTGTTCGGCGCGTGGGTAATTCCTACGGTAAGTTACTGTTTGTGTGGGAAATAAAAAATCTGCTCTCACAGAATTTTTTTCTTTCCACACAAACAGTAACAATTCCTGTGGGTATCGTGTCTGCCGAACACGGCCTAAGGTTTATAATTCATGTATAAACTTTTTCAATTTTAATATTTTTAAAATATTTTTTCAATTAATTTTTAATAATGCTCCATTGTCCAAATTGTCAAATAATCCGTCATTATTTTAGGTGTTTTCATATATAAATAAATCATTTTTTTTCAATTTCATACAATTTAAAAAATAATATTTCCAATAAAAACAATACAGAGCATGAAACTGTGATGACGATATACCAAGTTCTAGTATTTTTTTTATGAATCAAGAAAGATAGTTATCTTCTAACAAGATATATATTATTTTTCTATTCTATAATTTGATCTTTCTATCCGTATTTCCTTCAAATTGTCCACAGGTCATTTGTTAAAATCGGAAATAAAGAGACATTTGCGTGATTGAAAGATATTAGAAAACTGTTAACTTATACCGGTCATTATTTTTTATAGTATCAGTATTGATGACATTTGCATGATTTGATCACAACCGAATTTATCACTCCCTCCAGTACTGCTTCACAATTACTAAAATCCACCATGTAACTCAACCGATTGATTGAAGTTCTTATTCGTTCAGATAGTTCAAGGACTCTCTCTCCCAACCTACTCCAATTCACACTTAATTTTTAAAGTATAATTTCAAATTAAGTACTACCTTACAGTGGCAATTACACAATGTTTTAACTTATGTATTGGACAAATTTCCCCTATTTTTTACTATGTATTGGACTACGACATCAAAACTGATACTTTTGTTGTGGTTATCTCATATTTATATTTCAGTAATTAACCTTTATTTTTTTTGTCATGTCTGACTTAGGCATGACTATTTTGTATTCTGTAATTTTATTATTTAAAGGAACCATTCGAATTACCGAAGTCTAATTTTATTAGTTATGTGCATATATATATCCAATCATAAAAAATTTCCAAAGGTTCAATCAAATTAAGTTGGATATAAACAATCGAATGGCTGACCCTACAACTTTTCAATCAAAGTTAATAGTACTTGCATTTCTCTCTATATCTCTTCCTCAATCTTTTCTTCTTTATCTTAAACTAGAACAACATGTCTGTTCCATACAAATTGGTAACTAGCATTATATAAATAAATTTGTTCTTCATAAATATTTTATGTGGAAAATTTTTAACTCTTACATGTCTATAATTTGGATAGCAACTTGAGTTGTGTGTACATTAAGGTTTATGCGAACTTATTTGATAATTTTGTTTCCAGTATTATTATGTGAAAGGCCTGACATATTGAATTGTTATTTTATAATCTTTTTATTTTCCACTATTTGTTTTTTATTGTTTTTTTAATATTTTTTATTGTCATACTGTAAAATTGCAAGACATCTTTCATTATCAATTATTTACCTTTGTATTTTGGAGACTCCTTCTTTTAACTATATATGTTCCTGTATGTGACCAATTATGCATCAACATTCCTTTTTCAATGATGCTTTATATTGAATTTGAATCGATATTTACTTTATTTGCAATGTTTATTTGTTTAAAATTTTCATTATTTTATATTTTCTAATAGTGATTTTGTTAAATTTCCATTATTTTATTTTTTCCGTTAGTAATTTTGCTAATTTTATGTGGTTTTCATGTCAAGGTGTGCAATTGACAAGCTTTCATGGTATTATGATGTTACGAATGCTATTCAAAGTTATTATTATATATTGGCATTTTTTTAGTTTTGCAATATTATCAAGAAAGTAAAATATATATTTGAGAGAGCCAACTTTTCCTGGCATAATTATAGTACCAGCTGGAACCTGTCTCATGAGAAATGTTTTTTTTTTTTTTTTTTGATTGAACGTGAGAAATGTTATTGAGACCAGTACAATATCAGCACCACTTTTTATCAAATTTTCATGTCTAATCCAACAATGATTTTCCAATTGCCTTCTCCTCTATATTCACCCTCCTCTATATTCAAGTGTAAAATTAACAAAAGTAGACCAGGCCCCTGTTCCATTGACACTAGACTTTTTTCCCAATGCTCTTCTCTGTCGTCTTACTCTTCTATGTCTTAAGTGTTTAGATATTTAATCATGCAATCTTACTTAGTAGTACTTTCGTTAGAATGTAAGTTATGTTTTGAGATTTTAATTGATTAAAATGAGACAAATAGATAAAGAGTAAGGATATTAAATGAGATCATTGGATTTTATTGTTCCAAGTATAAAAGTAATTGTTTGTGACATAGAACATGCTGTGTGGAAGGAGAGGTGCAATAGAACATTCAGAGGAGAAAAAAAGGATCATCGATTCCTAGCAAGGGAAATAATTTCAGAGTAGCTTATGTATGTGCGAAACAGGGCCCTGCATAATAACACTAATGAAGAATACCGTCCCGCTTCATAAGTCACAACAAAACAGACATTAATCAAGTCAAAACAAGCCTTAACAACACCACAATTCCGACTGGGGGCAATTCTTCATTGCAACCAATGCTTACGGTCACATCTTAGCTGCTAGAATAATTCTCATTCTGGTTTTAGAGACGTACACACTGTATTTTTCATGTCGACTCGTTTAATTTATTTTCTTTTTTATGTTTTCTTTGTTTCGTTTTTGATGCCTTGCATCACACCATCAATGTAACTCAATAGTGCATTAATGGAAAAGGGGGGACTCTTGAACCCTACCTGTTTTGAAAAAAAATAAAATAAATTGTTTGTGACATGGTTTCTATTGTCGCAATCTTAAAAAAAGTTTGTTGGGCTTTTATGTTTTTTTTTTTGTTTTAAAAATAAATTATATATTCCTTATATGTATCAGTTCCGGTAGGTACTTTTAGAGATCATTATACCATTGATAAATTATATATTTCTTATATGTATCATTTTTGTTTTCAATAAAGTTTTGTTCCTTCTTCTACAACTTTTTTACCGCATTTAGTGCAAGCCACATAATACCAACCATCCTTACTAATTACTAAATCAACATATTTGATGCATTCATTTTGATTTTATTTACATGTGAATTAAGCATTAACAAAAATCAATGGTTCAAATTTTATGATTTTTTCTTCTCTCTTGATGGCAATCGAAACAATGTTAAATTTTCATCATTTTTTATATATATGTTATTGAGATGATTTAGAATAATCTAACGGTTTAGATTTATTAATTTATGTATAAATAATAATATGGTTATTATGAGTACCAAATTTTGTGGTTATTGGATCCCTTCTCATCTTTATATATCAAAAATAATAATAATAATAATAATAATAATAATAATAATAATAATAATAATAAAAGCTCATCTATGTGAAAATATTCAAATAAAAAGGTAAAAGAATTAATAACTTCGTTCAATTAAAAATGGGATGTCAACAATCAAGTTGTCCATGAAATTCACTGTAGTGACATCAAAAGTGTGCATCTGTAGTTTTCCTCAAAAAAAAGGTGGTGATATGACGCCACAGCATTTGCCCCAGCCCGTGGACCTTTCGATGACAAGGACAGCCATTATTTTAAGATTTATTTGCCTCCAAATCAGCCAGTTGTCACGTGGGTGTGCTGAATCTGGACCTTTCATGGGCAGCCCGTATAACCAAGATTTGAAAACAGGTCCATTTTCAAGTACATTGGTGGGGAAGTTAAAGGCCCAAGTAATTTAAAAAGGGTGGGGAAGTTAGGGATTGACCATGTGGGGAAATTAACTTCAACGCGCCATTTAGTTCCAGCTGTCCAATGAACAGCCCATTTTAAAATCTGTGGAAAAGTTGGATTTCATTTCTGGTGGGGAAGTTGAGAGCCCAGATTAATTTTTGAAGCCGAACTTTCGACAGTTCAGTTTCTAATTTTTTTTAAAAAAAAATTGAAGAACACAATGAAGCTCAAATTGATACCATCAAGGTCGGTTATTGGTTTTAACTTTAATTCAATTCTTCATTTCTTCTGTAAATAGACTAGAGTGAATATTAAAGAACAAATATATAGTGGGGCCTCCAACAGTTATGAGTTGATATTACTTACAGAAATATTTTGACACACAAAATTTTGACACAAATGTTACACTATATCATATAAATTTATAAAAAATATTAAAAATAGAAATTTCTTCTACAAACATGTTCATTAGTATTTTCTTTTAAAAAAATATATTATAATCAATACTATAATACAACACCATAATCAATACTATAATTCAACACTGTAAAGTGTAAATAAATCAAAACTTATAATCACACCATAATCAAAACTATATATAAAAAACTATAATACAGTAGAACATTCTTCCCTTCAAGAAGTTATACGTCAGTGGTTTCTTAAAAAAAGAAAAATACTATAACGCGACTTTTTCACTGATTTGGACAGCAGGAATTAATGGACTAATTCAATTTGTAACAGCAAAGAAAAGGAACACTTCAATTTAGTATATATAAATTAATACACAAATTACCGTAAAATTATTTTAGAATGCTCACCAATCATTAGTGATTTAAAAACGGTCCGCGTAGATCCGGGTCGGTCCAAACCCGCCCCGGTCCATGGGTTTTCCCGGTTCGGGAAACTTCGGAAAAATTTTGGAAGGAAGGAGATTGGACCTAGCTTAGGACCGTCCCTCCCGGGTTGCCCGGGTTTCCCGGTCCGGGTTCCCCGGGTTGCCCGGTCCCGAGGTTATATGTCAAAAAAAATAAGAAAACAAAACAAAAAAAATATAATACACCCATTTTATACTACAAGAATAAAAAAAATATATACTTAAAAAATAAAAAATAATTAAAAATTAAATTATTTGTTTTAATGAGATATATATATATTATATTATACTATTAAAAGTTAAGAAAATAGTATTTTTTATTAAAAATGGAAAAAAAATTAAAATAATATTATTTAAACCGAAAAAATAACATAGAAAATCAGAAAAAAATTTAATAATTATATTTGTTGTAAAACAAAAATCCTTTTTGAAAAATAAAATTTAAATAATATTATATTAGTTGTTAACATAGGCGGGAAAAGTTGGAACCAGGTCGGGTTACCTCGGGTTATTATCCCGGGTCGGGTAGGGTCGGGTCCCGGGTTGCCCCGGTAACCCAGGTTTGCTCGGGTCGGGTTACCACGGGAATTTTTCTGGGAACATGGATACCTACCCTTGCAAGGACCGTCCCTCCCGGTCCTCTCGGGTTGCCCCGGTCACAACCTCGCGTTGGGTCGGTCGGTCCATTTTCCCCGGGTTTCTCAGGTCGGGTTTGGACCTCTCGGGTTTTTTTAAAACACTACCAATCATACTTGTAGTATTAATGAAATAAAAAATTTTGCTCTCTCACACCTAATCTGACACACCATTACACCAATGAGGAGGGATCCGGTGCCAACGCTTCAACAGTGCCAATGGTACCAACGGTCAAATTTTCATATCCAAATTTTGATTTATATGGCTCAATAAATTCTTTATATCAAAATCTTATAGCATGCAAATTTTTTTCATTTTTGGAGATTTTTAAGTATTTATTTCGGATTTTCTAATAGCAACTATACAATATTAATAAAATAATCAATGTTTCATATGTAACTTTTGAAAAATCTGAAATAAATACTTAAAAATCTCGAAAAATGGAAAATTTTTGCATGACACATGATTTTGATATAAAGAATTTATTGAGCCATATAAATCAAAATTTGGATATGAAAATCTAACCATTGGCACCGTTGGCACCGTTGGAGCATTGGCACCGGATCCCTCCTCTACACCAATATTGTCCCGCCGGCCCAGTACACTGATGTAGCGGATGTATTGGCCCTATAGTACACTGTATACCCAGTGAAATCAAATCTATGTTTTTTTTTTGAGAAAAAATCAAATCTATGTCAATCCCTACTACATTATATATACATCAGATGTATGTCCCTATAGTACACTGTATACCCAGTGAAATCAAATCTATCATATCTATGGTCAATCCCTACTACATTGCCCAGTACACCTCTGCATATATAGTGAAATCAAATCTATAGTATACAGTGTGAAATCAACATGTCAATCCCTACTAGGGCTGGCAACGAATCGAATCGAATCGAATTTGATCTAAACCGAATCGAGCTGAAATCGAACCGAGCCGAAACCGAATCGAGCCGAAACCGAATCGAACTATCTCGAACTCGAATCGAGCTCCGAGCTCCATACGAGCTCAATTATTATAATAAATTATGATTACCATAGATAATTAAAGCTAAAATAAGTATATTATTTTGTCATTTTTTGATAATATAAACAAATTATTGCTATTTTATTAATTTTATAATAAATTATGATTAAAAAATTATATTTTATTAATTTAACAATAAAATAAGTATATTTTGATAATTAAATAATAAAATAGGTATATTATTACAAACAATTTTGACAAAATAGTTCAAAAAATGTGCAAATTACTATATATCGAGCTATTACGAATCGAATCAAGAAAAAATCGAGCCGAGCTAAATCGATCTCGAGCCGACAAAAAATCGAATCAAGCTTAGACCGAATCGAGCTCAGACCGAATCGAACTCGAGCGAATTACGAGCTACGAACTTTTTTGCCAGCCCTAATCCCTACTACATTATAGTACCACTGCATATATAGTGAAATCAAATATATGGTCAATCCCTACTACATATAGTATACAGTGTGAAATCAACATGTCAATCCCTACTACATTATAGTATACAGTGTGAAGTCAAATCTATGTCATGTCATGTCAAAAAAAAAATGTAAAGTGGTAATGGTAAGCACAGCAAAAGTACAGAAGTCAAATGTCACAAGTCACTTCTTAAGTTCTTGGGTAAATTTTATGGGAGGTTACTAAACTATACCTCAAATCTATAATTGGTCACTGAACTTCCATTTATCCGTATTTTGTCACTAAACTTTGATGTTTGTCCAAATTTGATCACTCCGTTAGTTTTTCTATCCAACTTAACAGAATAATTAATATGTCTCCAATTTTAAACCTTAGAAATTATTTTTTTTCATATAAATTATACAACATGTGAGATTTAAGTCAAATTAGAAAAAATATTTATTTTCTTGTACAGTATTTATTTTTTTCAAAATAATTATTTTTTATTTATATTATCATATCAAGTATACACTTTGTAATATGTCCAACAATGTGAAAGTATTTTATTATCTTGAAAGAAAAAATAAATAAAAACAATTTGTTTATTTATATTCTTATATTTTTAAGTTCTATATGAAAACTTATATGTCTAAACAATAAAATTGATCCCATGTTAACTATTCCGTTAAGTTGGATAGAAAAACTAACGGAGTGACCAAATTTGGATAAACATGAAAGTTTAGTGACAAAAAACGGATAAATGAAAGTTCAGTGACCAATTATAAATTTGAGGTATAGTTTAGTGACCTCCTAGAAAATTTACCCTAAGTTCTTATAAATAAACTAGCAAGGAACCCGTGGCATGCACGCAGATTATTTGTTACAACTCTATATTTATTATAGAGTGAGGCTATGGTACTATTAATAGTATGAAGTACCCCGTACTATGGCTCTATATAATCATTTTTAAAGTTTAATTAACCGATCCAAACCGCTAAACATGATCTCCATATATAAATGTCATTGTAGACCAAAATTTATAATTTTTAGTGTTTTTTACTATTATTTTAGATAATTAGAAAATGACTTAATGTAAACATTATAGACCATTCAAAAATGTGGTTTTTTATATATCAAAATATATAGTTAAAAACTTCTAAAAAATATAAAATTTGGTCTAGAACTACATTAACATATGGAGATCACATTGAGCGGTTTGGATCGATCAATTGAACTTCAAATACCATAATATGGAGCCGTAGTACAACCCATTTTGTACTATTAATAGTACCATAGACTCACTCTTTATTATAATATATGGGTGTGTTTGGCAACCAAAAATTGGAATAGAATAGCAAAATAATAGCTATTCTATGTACCAAACAAAAAATTGCTATTCGAATAGCTCTAGAATAGTGCTAATCCGCTATTCCTCCTATTTGGTCGAATAGTGGAATAGCTAATAGTGCACTTTTTTATTCTTTATTATTCCGTCATTGTTTTCACAGTAACTATAATTTCAAATCATCATTCATGGTGCCATCACTACTTTCAAGATGAATAATATATTTTTTGTAACATGCAGTGATGTCGTGAGGTAATTTTTTTTAATTCTTTAAGCAATCTGTTTGGGAAATTAAATCAGTGAAGAATCATAGACCATTTTTATGTATGTGCTATCATTGAAATTAGAAAGCCTTGCTAATTCTAATTGCAAATCATGTTTCAATATAACCAGTTATAATTGATAACTTCTAAAATTTAAAGGATAATAATATTTTTATTTCTTTTCCAGGATGATGAAAAAAGGCAAGCAAGAAAAGAATCCAAAGAAGACTTCAATTGAAGACATTAATGAAGATATCACAGCAAACTTAATATGCCGTGCATCAAGAGTGTGGGATGGCATTAATCCCAATACTAATACATGCATTGGTCTTAATATTATTTTGGTTGATGAAAAGGTTAATTTTAATGGCATCAATCTTTATAGAATTTTTTTTTACCCAGCATTTTTCAATAAAGATTTACCCTTTTTTTCCTTACAGATTTAATTTTTTTTTTCATTGTAGGGAAATGCTATACATGCAAGGACAAACAAGGACAACTACGATTTCTTTAAGCCTAAAATTAAAGAGGGCTCTATCTACAATATTTCATGTTATGAAGTTGTTGCATCTACAGACTACAGACCAGTTGACTGCAATGTAATGCTATATTTTGATGGAAGAACACAGATATCAGAGTATTTGAAAGATGACGTGGATATTCCACAACATATATTTCAGTTTGTAGATTTCAAAGATCTGCCGGATAGAGTTGACAATAAAATCCTTCTATCAGGTTATTGTCGTCTTGATAAATTATCATTAATCTTTAATTTTTTCTATAAGTTCATGAATAATTTCAATTGCAACAGATGTCAAAGGTATGCTATGTGGTGCAAGTGATTTGATAGTGGGAAAACAAAATTCTTCTCGCAGATGTCATATAATATTGGAGAATGAAATGTAAGTATACTTTTAAATTATTTTATTAAATTCAATTAACTCATAACATTTGTTTACATTTCACAGATATGAGTTTGTAAATAATTATTTCTCACATGTGTTTTAACAAATTTGGATATTCAGTGGTGAAAAAACAACAATTATTTTGTGGGGTGATAAAGCAGAGAATGTGGGCAATTATCTTAGTCAAATTGAAGCTTCAACTGCAAAAGCTATCTTTATTGTAACATCGTTGTTTGTGCGAATTTTCCGTGGTAGGTTTCTTACACCTTCTAAATAAAATACAAAACTTAAATAATTAAATAATTATCTAATAAAAATTTTCATATGCAGGGGAGGTACAACTAAACACCACAAATGCTTCGAAGGTTTATATTAACCTTGATCATCCTATCATAAATGAATTTCGGCAAAAGTGAGTATTTATACTTCATTTATATTAAATTATAAATCCTCATTACAGAGAATGGTTCAAAAACCTTCAAGGAATTAAGAACATGACCTGGCAAAATGTTTGTGTACAATTTGCAAGACGATTTTCTTATCTGGTGCATACACCTTCTAGGGCTGAATTGCTAGAATTATATCAGTATGCCACTGAACCTTTTAGTAGATATATAGAGAGGTGGTTTAAAATGGCTCAGTATATATGCCGATCCAATATACTATCAGTTGCTGTCGCTAGTAAGAAGGATTGACATGGGCTTGGTTGATTAAACAAATTCTTTCATAGGATTATTTAAACTTCAATTATATCGAATTATAAATCCTCATTAGAAATATTGATTAAAAAAAACTCTTTCATAGGATGACCGGTGACTCTATTGAATTTAAACGTCTAGCTTAATTTCATAAAAACAAAATAAAAACCTATATTTGACCCTAAAAAAAATAACAAAAAATAATATATAGAAGACTAGATGCTAAACGTCAAATTAACAAACTAGCTATTTCCTTCATATATCACATCATTCCTAAGAACCTACTTAAATAAATCATAAAACATACCCGAAAATATATGTGCCTACTTGTTTTAATCATTGGTTCAAGTAATGACAAGCAAATTAACTAACTAATAAGGCAAAACAAAACATAACTAATCGATCATAACTAACTTATATAAGATCACATATGCAAGGCAAGGCACATATATCATATATATCATATATGCGCAGCAATCTTAATTATATGGATAGAATTGGAACTCGAATAAATCGGGGTATTGTATGATGTCCTCGAGCAATCCCACCGGGAAATCGCCGTCGCCGGCGTCTTCGCGGTCGCGGTTGCAGAAATGATCGGGTGACTTGTAGGTTTGCACCTCCTGCTTCACCACGATTCCCTGATCGAATGTGATCAGCTCCTTGCCGGGTAATGTATCGACGGTTTTGCTGCACTGGGTGCGTGGATAGAACCCCTGTATGATGTCCTCGAGCAGCCCCTCCTGCTTCACCACGATTCCCTAATCGAATACGATCAACTCCTTGCCGGGTAATGTATCGACAGTTTTGCTGCACTGGGTGCGTGGATAGAACCCCTGTATGATGTCCTCGAGCAGCCCCCCCTTCGGCTGCTCGGTGCAAAAAAGATCCATGTTGTTGTTGTTGCTGTTGCTGTTGTTGTTATAAGCAATTTGAGAGCTTGTTTCGGAGAGGAGGGATGAGACGTTGGATGCACTGGAGGCGGCGCTGCTGGGCACGAGGTGGTGATTGTGTTGCACCGCTTGCAGCGGCCGCTGTGTTCGCAAGAAGACGGGAGGATGCTCGGAACCATGGCAAATAGCATAACCGGCACAAGGGTCAATTGTTGCACCGGCTTGAATAGTAGGAATATTTGCCCCTTCGTGGTTAAACCACGGAACAGCGGCGCGAGAGGCGCAGTTGCCGAGCTGTGCAGAGGGGGCCAATAAGCTACGCGGATGAGCAGCGGGCTCAAATGAGGGGCGGCACCTGGCACGACGGAACACGACCAGTCATGATGACCGGCCGCTACGTGCCCGTGCGACACGGTCGTCGGGTACTGAACAGGGAAATTGGTGTGCGCCTTGTTGCCCCGCATTGCACATGCGGCTGTGTCGTACGCGAGCGTGGCCTGTTCGGAGGTATCAAATGTGCCCAGCCACTTCCTCTGTTTGGAGTCTCTGATTTCCACCGCGTACCGGTCCCATGGCTGGGGCCTCACACCCCTGTACCGTGTCGTGCCGTCCTTGTTCGCAGCGCCAGTGCCGACGCCATGGCCCTCTTGCCGCTGCTGCTGTTGGTGCTCATGTTGCTGTGTGATCTCTTGCCCATGCTAATTTCAGCAAATGCCTCAGAGGACTGCTAGCTAAATGCTGCTTCACTTCAGGACCTAATATGATAAATGTACAGCGTAAATAGAGATAGCAGTAGAGACGTATTGATTCGAACAAAGATAAGCAGGAAACATGCATGTATTAGCTCTACCGGATGTTTTCATTGAAGAAATTAAAAGTTGTCCATGAAAGGCATACTTGCATCCTACATGAGTGTAACTACTATATGAATGATTCAGTTCACAAGGTTTGAATGGGTTCAAATTTGTTTGCTGGATCTCGATCAGTTTTGCCTTGGCATTTTTCATGAGTTCTGATGAAAACATAAAGAAATTACCATTTCTAAAAATTACCATTTCTAATGAAATATATATAAAAATTATTTAATAAAAATAGAGCATCCACAGTGACCAAAATATCAGAGGCAGTGAAATAGAAACCGCAGTACTTGTGATTGACGATTCAGTTTGGTACGATTCGATCGATACGATTCCTGTTACAATCGGCCGTATGAAAGTTGGAATCCTTGCCGGATAAATAAATCGTGTGATACATATCAATCGCATCTACAGTACAAATAAACAAACGATTTGCGATTTTGCAATCCTAAAACGAAAACGAACCTTGAATTAGAAGAAGAAGAAAGAGAGCTCTAAAACCCTAGCCAGCCAGCAGCGGTAGGCAAAGTGAGTGGAGGGAATAGGGAAGAGAAAGGGGCGAAGGGGGTTATATCAAGAAAAAACCGTTAACTGCCAAATTATCTTACCTAGTGTAGTTTCATGCACTTGGATCAACTGGTTGCGCTTTTTTTTCATTCTGTGTTTGATTCAGCAGCGTAGGCTGAAGAGGAGCAGGCCAAGCCAACAATGGGCCATGAACTAATCACATTGGAGTCATGACTTTCAGCAAGGGCTCGTCTTCAATTTCTTTCTATTATAGACTCGTGACCAGCAAGTCTTTGCTATTTGAAGCCCAGTCCAAAGAGAAGAAGGATATAGGCTTGATTGCCAAATTAATTTGAAATGCAACTTATCATCTCAATTAATTTGTTCCATTAGACGTTGTAAAGTCAACTCGACTTTCTTAATCATAAGCACCCCTTAAATGTCTCTCATGAATTACAAATAAGCAAACAAATATTTTGATGAAATATTTTATTTTCATTTCATAAAATACGTTTTGCTTCATTTGTATCTTCACTTAGATTTGCAATTTTCATTAATCAATAAAAAAGGGGATAATTAAGCTGCTTCTTATCAATACGTACTACATTATTGAATAACTAATTGACTTATCTTGATTTTATTATTCACATTAGGAGTGGAGCATCCATGCACGATGGTATTCCGAAGAAACCGATGGATGCTTCACAACACCAGCATATGGGGGATCAACATTGGATTTCTCTATTCCAATAGGTTTGCAGAGCTTCTACTTCACAAACCCGGTGAAGGGCTTTTACGAAGAATCTTTGCTACTGCCTTGTCTCCTTTGGTACACTGGGGGGCAATAGTTGAGGCATCATATCACTACCCTTTCCAAGATGACTCTTTGTTTACACAATTACACTGCCTTGTCTCCTTTGACTCTTTGTTTCCTTGACTTATCTACTTTATGGTTTTTCTTTTCTTTTCTTTCATATAAAAATTAAAAATATATATATATATATAGAGTTATGCTACCGTTAGTCATGACTCACGGGCCACTCCGTGAGTCACGGTCCAAAAACATATCAAATCACCTCCAAATTTTGATTTATATGGCTCAATAAATTCTTCATATCAAAATCTTATAGCACACAAAAAATTTTCATTTTTGGAGATTTTTAAGTATTTGTTATAGATTTTTTAAAATGATACATAAAACAATTTGTATGACTTAATTATGTTAAGATTTTTATGACTTAATTATGTCAAGATTATTATGACCTATCTAGATTAAAATTTCGGACGACGGATTTTCAAATTTAGACCATAAACATTTCGGACCTGACTATTCTCAAAAAAAAAAAGATAGGACCTGACAACTACTATTCATGAAATATATTTGATTGATTGAAAGAGAGGATAGGACCTGACTTTAATTTGCAACTGTATATATATGTTTGACTGGCTTAATCAATCGTTTCTACATGTCAATAAAACATTAGTTGCAAAAGTTTTGTACATAAAATAAAATGGTATTAGTGTTTTTGTATACTAGGTATTTAAATCTTCTATACTATATATTATTAGTTGCAAAAGTTTTGTCATTCAGTAGTACAGTGGTCACATGTTTTGCATTGTTAGTCAAATGGGGGATTTTACTGGGGTATTTGACTTTTTATTGCAGTCACGTGTTTTGTTGGATGTGCAAAATGCATGCGTTGTAGGTATTGGTACTTGTTATAAGTAGTATTTAGGTTTTGTTCTATAGGTGTTTAGACTTGAATGACGAAATTGCTCAGCGCGCTAATATCACATGGTTAGTATTATTAATTGGGCTGTAAACGCATATGGGTTCTGGTCAAAGCGGCGTCTAGACACCGGCGTTCAGAAGGTCCACCTAGCCGCCGGCGTTCAAACATCAGCGTTCAGAGGGAAATTTTGGCAAAATTTTTTAAGTCCGGGAAGTTTAATAAACCGAACGCTAACGTCTGGTTGGACCTTCTAAACGTGGCACTTAAAAAGTAGGCATAGTCTTGTGATTCTTATTCGACCGGGCATATCCTTCGAATTCTTTTTTATTTTAGGCATAGACAAAAAATTAATTCGTTTCGCTTAACAAAAATAAAATAAATATTTTTTTTTGCAATAAATTGATAGGCATGTACTGTTATGATACTGTGTAACATGTGTTTGTGAAAAACAACAGATATGATATTTTTTCTGACCCTCGAAATGAATATAAACTTATCAGAAATTGCCTACATCCAGGACCCAGCTTGCATTTTTGCAGTTTTGCCTTTTTGTTTCTTACAATATTTCGATTATTTAATTATTTAGGTGAGACGCCATTATACCACGCTGCAAAGGGAGGCCATCTTGTCACTGCCATGTACCTGATTGGCCACAGAGCTGTACCTGTTGCAGTTGACATTGAAGGGTTAACTCCACTTCATTGTGCCGCTCAACATGGTTTCTCTCTACCTCAGATCTTGCTAGTGTTTGTATTTTGTGGCCACCGTGATACTTTATAATGACATATATAAGTTGAATGTACATGCTGATGATCAGCATAGCAGTGCAGTTAATTGCTCAATTGATATTAGGACAAAGTTTGACTTCAATTGATTGACTTCAGGGAAGCATGAAATGGTGGAACTTCTGCTCTCTTTAGCAGTTCCAGTGGACCTCGAGCTTACTGCTGCCTGGCTGGATGGAAGGCATTCGGTACCTTCTCTTCTCTTTTTTCATTTATCATTCACATTGGGTATTCTTATGAAAATATATAATCCGGAAGATGAATAAAAAATTTTAAATAGTATTGCAAATAGGACTTAAATGGTGCTCTATAATTAGTAAATTTAAAAGTCTGCGTGCATTCATGAAAAATTGTGATTAATCATCTGAACTGAATCAAATACTGTTTCTGTGACAGGTCAATAGACAACTTCATAATTGGATACTCGAAAGGGAACCTTTCATGCTACCTAGCTGATCTTAAGGAAATTTTGGATGTGGTTGGTTTATGATTTAATTATTTAATTCAGCTATTACCAAATTTATTAATGAAAATTAAGGCTTTCATCTCATCCTACACATTCCAGAATTTACTTAACAATCAAAAAATATGAATGCAGGTACCAGGCGACATGGTGGTGAATGCCATGATAGCTGCCATGGTGATGAACTCTGGAGAGAATGCCCAGACGGTATACCACGTCAGCTCTTCTGTGCGAAACCCAGTGCGTTTTGACACATTTAAACAGAGCGGATACCAGTACGCCAGAGATAACCCCACCATAGGAGCGGACGGAAAAAAAAGTTGCATTTAAAAAAATTCGCTTTTTCAGCACAATTAGCAGTTTCAAGGCATACATGATTTTTTGGTACAAGCTGCCTTTGGAGGTTAGTTTTTCTATTAACAATGCTATGTTATTAGAAGAAAAGAAGCATTTGAGGCCATGTTTATGACCATTGTTATTTTTTTATTTTTTTTTTTCGGCAGAATATAGTATATATCTAGCTACTCAATTTTCAGAACTTCTAATTAACAACCAAATCATTTTAGCATCTTATTCCACAAAGGCACAATTTCTTTGTCAAGAAGCTGCAAGCCGTAGTTAACATTATTGTTGGAAATTTTTCTGGCTAATCAGAAAAAGGATGTTAAAATATATTTTAATATTTGTGGGTAAATGACCCGAATGTTCATACCATTATGTACAAGTATATATATAGATTTCTGCAGTAGGCTTGCGTTTGAGTTCACTACTTACCTGGTGCACTTTTGCAGGCATTACATGTGGCAAATCTGCTACTGTGTGGGCGATTTACACAGCTGAAATATCGTGCTATTTTATTTTATTTATTTTTCCAAATATATTGCCCATGTGGAGAGAGTATCCCATTGTGATCGTGACATGAAGCTGGAGGAAGCAATTGGCAGCTAGCTAGCGGAGGTTAACTAACAATCATGTATATATGGCACAAGTATAACCCACGTCCACGTACAATATGAAGATACGAAGATATGAAGATATTAAGAGATATGAAGAAATATGTGCATGTGTGATCCTTGGAATACTCGAAATTAATGTGAAAACAGGCGCATGCATATGCATGCAGATGCAGTTCAGAGGTGTGCTAGCTGGTCAACCTTTAATTTGATTTGCTAGTATAAAAAAAAAAAAAAAAAGAAAGACGTGTTTGTTTAATTTATACAATATATATATATTCTCATTAATTTACTCTTCTAGCTAGCTCATAGATCGAACTATACATATATATAGATGTATGTACCTGTGTAGCCAGCCATATTAATTCCTGCATTAATCCTCAAGCACCATTATCTCTTCTAGCTGCTAGCTCTCTTAATTAGCTATCTCTCTCTTTGTTAATATACCTAGCTCTATCTCTGACTGAAAATATATAGACTAATGGCAGGAAGTAAAATAGCAGGGCATTTCAAAGGAAATAGTATTCTCATCACCGGCTCGACTGGTTTCCTAGGCAAGGGTACGCCTTTAATTAATTACATATATATTTATAGATATAGATTGATAAGATATTTTTCTAATATAATTTATGATATATTATTTTTTAGAAACAATTAAGTTGTCTTTCCTACAAAATTTAATATAAACAATAAGTATATTGTTGTATATATTGTTGTTACGTATAAAAAAATATGTACCGTTACTCATTAATTTGTTAATTACCCGTTTATATTAATGAGTACCGGAAGGGTACGGGTAAGGTACAGATAATTAAGACCAAAGTGTCTGAGAAACTAGCATCGGCCGGCGCGCGCACTTTATAGTTTAATTTTAAGCTATATAATATATATTACATATCTTTAATTTCTTCTTCCATCTGATGAATGTATACATATGTACGTAGTCTTGGTGGAGAAAATTCTAAGAATTCAACCGGAAGTGAAGAAGATTTTTCTCCTAGTAAGGGCACAAGATACCGACTCTGCAAGGCAGCGTGTAAAATCGGAGGTGATTGAGAAAGAAATATTCGATGTTTTGAGAGAGGAGCATGGATCAGAGGGCTATTGTAAGTTTATGGAGGAAAAGATCTCTGCAGTGGCAGGAGATATCATTTTCCAAAATCTGGGAATTCATGAGAGCTCTCAACTGGAACATTTGTTCAACGAAATCGACGTAATTGTTAACAGTGCTGCTACCACGAACTTCCATGAGAGGTAATTAGATATATATATGATCAAGTATTATTGAATATTGCTAACTATATAAGTACTATATTTATATATATGATTCAAAGCTGAGTTCATAATTAATATCGTGATCCTGATAACAGATCCTATTAGTTACTATTATTTGTCTGTAACTTTGTACTTGATAATTAGGTATGATGTTGCTTTAGATGTCAATACATTAGGAGCAAAGCATGTTTTGGATTTCGCAAAGAAATGTGTCAACTTAAAGATGCTTCTCCATGTTTCAACCGGTACGTCCCAACTTAAATTAGTAGATGATCAAATGAACAATTAATTAATTATGATCTTTTAATTCCTTTTCTTCTTATGCCTTTTAATTTTCCTTCTTTTTGTGACCAAAAAAACAAACAAAAATGAGCAGCATATGTGGCTGGATTGCAAGAAGGTCTAATACAAGAGAGACCACTTGAGATGGGCGCAACACTGAATGGGAGCTCAGGCTTAGATATCGAGTCTGAGCTCCGGTTGGTAGCAGAAACAAAGGAACAACTTCAATCGTCAACTGAGACAGATTCAGCCACAATTAGTAGAGCAAAGTTAGAGCGAAAGGCTATGAAAGAACTAGGAATCAACAGGTCAGTGCTCTCTCTTCTTCTAGAGCTAGCTAGGATCTAACAATTTGTTGATTAACTAATTCAATTATTATTGCACTTTTAAAGGGCAAGGAAATATGGATGGCCAAATACTTATGTGTTTACAAAAGCACTGGGAGAGATGGTATTAGGTCACATGAGAGGAGATGTACCTCTTGTCATTATAAGACCCACTATAATTACTAGCTTGTACAAGGAACCCCTGCCTGGCTGGATGGAAGGCATTCGGTACCTTCTCTTCTCTTTTTTCATTTATCATTTATCACTTATATATATTGGATGAGTTGTGGGTATCTTTTTTTTTTATAAAAAAAAAGAGAGAATGATATTTGTAAATGAAATATATAGTTCTTCATTTGTTGGTTATTTGCAAGTACCGATATATGTATATATATATCAATAGAATACACACTCAACCCTGAATAATTAGGCATTAATTGTTAAATTAATTAATTAATTAATTAGACAGTATTAAACCCAATTAATTGCATTATGCTGGGGAAGAAACAAGGATGCAACGAGAATTGGACTAGTATTTACCTAGAGATGTAAAGAGAATTGCATATGGGACTCAGTAGCTAGTTAATTTTTGTGCGCATTCATGAAGAATTGTGATTAACTATATATATATATATATATATATATATCTAAATTAAACCAATTACGTACGTACTGTTATCGATCGTCGCATGCAGGACGATAGATAGCTTCATACTTGGATATGCAAAAGGGAGCCTTTTATGCTACCAAGCTGATCTTAAGGAGATTATGGATGTGGTTAGTCGCGCGATCTCTATATATATGATTTAATTACAAAGGATTAATTAACATGCATGTATGGTTAATTTAGACAAAATTAAATTAAAGATTGATCAATTACAAAATAATGATATGTATGTATGTGTGAAATGCATGCAGATACCAGGAGACATGGTGGTGAATGCGATGATAGCTGCCATGGTGATGAATTCCGGCGAGAATGCCCAAACGGTATACCATGTGAGCTCTTCTATGCGAAACCCAGTCCGTGCCAGCACTGTAGTGGACAGCGTATACCAGTACTTCAGAGAGATTAATTATAACCCTCGCAATATTCGCATGGGAATTGACAAAGCCGGCAAATGTAGGAGAATCCGAATATTCAGCAGTGCCGGCAGCTTCAAGACATACATGACCTTTCGCTACAAGCTGCCTCTGCTGGTAAACTAATCTATCTGTTTCCTTCCCTTAATTTTCCAACCCCCAAAAAATATGTTATATATATTAATATTAAGAAAATTAAGAAGCGTTTGAGGCTAAAAGAAGAATATATAATTATATGAAATCATACATGCATATATAATTCTCTTAGAATATTGGGTGCTGATCCAGTAATTAATTACTACCTAATTAATTGGTGCACTTAATAATTTAATTTTGCAGGCATTACATGTGGTAAATCTGCTATTTTGTGGGGCATTTACGCAGCTATACAAGGAGTTAAGTGGGCATTACTACTTTACGATGCTTCTCGTTGAGGTCTATGGGGTTCCCATCTGCTGCCATAAAAAACTATGGCACGGTTGTGCCATAGTCAAAACGGACCGTTGGATAGATTTAAACGGCCCAGATTTTAGAAATAGGAGGGTATTTTTTATTGTGGGTCCCATGTGCATAGATGGAAAAAAGCTATGGCACAATCCTGCCATAGAAAACTATGGCAGCGGATGTGAATTCGAGGTCTATGGCCCATATGCCATCTTCAGAGGACGGTATGCATTTCAACTATGGATCCATATTTCTTGCTATTTTATCTTCTATTTATCATTACATTAATTCTCTTCTGTATAATTCATTACTATATATTCATAGTTTAGTTTATTTTATTTTTACCTCTCAATCAGCGATCGAATTTGGAATTTCTTAACTTAAATTATATATGCATTAACAGAACTAATTAATTAAATTGTTTTCATATTAATTTGAAGCAGCTTTGATGACTTAAACTTGCAAAGGCTGAGGCTTTCAATGGAAAGTAGCAACTCAATTACTGAAGCCCAAGATTTCTGTTTTGACCCAAAAGTCATAGATTGGGGCAACTACTTGTGCCAGACTCATATTCCTGCAGCCCTCAGATACCTCAACAACTGATCATAGATTACATAAGTGATTGCTTTTAATGGTAAAAATGTGTCGTAATTACTTTGGCTTTACTATATATATATCTTATATTTGGTGCCGGTAATTTGTAATTTTATTTTTAAGAATCGATATGTGTATGTAAACGTAACTCATGATAATGTAATGCAAATTGTACGTTCTCTAGTAACTGCTTAATTTATTAATTAACTATAGATATATATATATAGAGTCCGGCTACAATAATATGCATATCACGGTTTTACCGTGCTATGCAGTCCGTATCTCCGTTTTCGGTGTCCAAATAGTCGATCCGAACCGCTCAACTTAATCTTTATATCAAAATATACTAGCAAACCAAATTTTATAATTTTTAGAATTTTTTTGCTATTTTTAATGATGAGGAGAAAATGACTACATCCAAGGGATCTAGTTTATACAAAAATAGTGATATTGTCCCCATCATTAAAAATAGCAAAAAAATTCTAAAAATTCTACAATTTGGTTTGCTAGTATATTTTGATATAAAGATTAAGTTGAGCGGTTCGGATCGACTATTTGAACACCGAAAACGGAGGTACGGACCGCATAGCACGGTAAAACCGTGATATGTTTACCGTGATATGCATATTATTGTAGCCTAACTCTATATATCTTTACTCCTTATTAAGCATCTTGAGTGTCCAGATCCTGGGACGGTCAGGATCTAATCTCACAATTTCGGATCAAACCTCTGCCGTTAGATAAGCTGATAGATTTTGTGTGGCAGTATTCCATGTAGAAGTCTGGAATTAATTGATTCTGTGGTTGTTACACAAAAGCAAATAGAGTCGTCAGGAATTTCCCATTTCGTTCTCTCACCCGACCCGTCACTTTGACTTCCAATTTTGCTCTTGATTCAATTTCTCTTAAAATGCTAGCCCACCTTATTTTTGTATAGGTTTGATTGAGATTAAATCATGGAAGATGGTAATGACTAATATGGAAATGTTAAATATTCAGCCAATAATGAGATGGAAGTTCCATTCATTTGGATTTTTTTTAACGAGTTGTTTTGTTAATTTAACATGTATGTAATATTTTTTAATGGAATTATCTTATGATTTATAACAGTGACATCCTAATTTTGTTGTTATCATGACATAAAAGATCATCTGGGTGATTTTTAATTTGGTAATGGTTCGTCATATTATTGATTGCATATTCATTGCTCTAATTCATTCACGTAATAAGAAAAATAGAAAGAATACAATTGTTTTCTGGTTGTTAACATTTTTGTCAAAGATGTGAATGATGTAATAAAGGGCAATTTAACAATTTAACATTCTTTCAAAATTTATTAAACATTTTGCCCCGCTTCCAAAAAATTCAACAAAATGTCCTTATGTATCTTTCAATCCCCTCTATTCCCCTTAACAAATGTTAATCTCTTTTATCTTCCCTCAACAATGTCAAAAAAAAATATTTGATCATTATTATTATTTATTTATTTTCATTTCCACTCTCAATTTTTTTATATAAGAAAATTTTGTATAATATAAATCATAGGTATTATATTCTTACAAACTTAAATCTTCTTCTTCATATTTAGAACAATATGTCATACAAAAATATTTTGAACATAATTCATTTAATTAATGATAATGAAACTAAGGATTTAAGATTTATTTTATTTTATATACAGTAATTTAAAAAAAAGATAATCTTTTTTTTAAATTTTATATTCACTATATCTACAAGAACATCAATATTATTGTTTTTATTATATTATAGCAAATTAAAATTTTTTGATAAGAGGTGAATTTTATTTATTATAATTTTTTAACAAAGCCAATCGAACATTGACAGAAAATGGGAATTGCAAAATTCAGAATTTTAATGAAAATTTTATGTCATACATCATGAAAACTTTAATATGTAAATTAAAAGATTAAAAGAAAATAATAAAGAAAAATACATATTGTTATTTTTCAAGGAAAGTAAAAGAAAGTTGATATAAGGGAAGGTGAATAGAGGGGAATGAAGGGTATAATACAAGAGCATTTTGTTAAACTTTTTGAGGGGAAGACAATTTGTTTAACAAATTTTGAATAGGGGGTAAAATATTAAATTGCCCTGTGATAAATGGTAGGTAACTAGATAGTCTTATACAGAAAGAAAGTATATGATTAAGAAACTCCTTTTTTTTAAAAAAAAAAAACTAAGAATTATAATAGTACCAGGAAAAAAAGATTGTTCTAGGAGGAAACTTAAGATACGTTAATTTTTTTTCTCAATGATTTATTCACTTCGAGTTCATCTCCCTTGTATTATTATTATTTTGTTGGTATCTACTGGATTATATAATTTCAGATGACTCTTATTGTTTGAATGATTATTTTAATTTTATTTTAATAAATAAGTCGTAGCAAAGCACGGGCAAAATACTAGTATATATATATACAGATTAGCTGAGATTTGCTTAGTAGGTTGGAAATTAAATCAAATGGAACCAAAATTTTACTTAAAAAAAGAATAGTTGTTCAGTTCTTAAAAAGTCTTGATTAACATGGAATTAGTCCTCATCTTTAATTTATTTTAAGAGTTATTTTCAAGAAAGCAAGTTAATTCAGACTTGAGATCGAGTTGTTTCTTTTTTGTTTCCTTTGCAAATCTTGATTTGGTGTGTGCACAAGAATTTGGTATGGGAAATAGGCCCAGAAAGGCCATACATTTACTTGGAAGTTACAACACTCCAATTAATGATCCAATAATAATCGGCATAATCGAGATCCATTTCGAAGTGGCCCGCGGGAGAGGCTTCGGCTCTACAGGAACGAACGAACCAACTATTTCTTAAAAATTAAATATCAAGTACCTAAATCTGTAACAGTGCTACTCAAATAGGAAAACCAAAAAAAAAAAAAGAATAGTGACGGAATAATTAATGATTTTTGCATTGGTTTGGCTTAATTTATTATTCCACACTCCAAACATATTAGTATTTCAAAAGCATAAATTATGTTGTGATTTTTACTACACAGCGATGCATATCAATATTAAAGTTATTGATGTAGCCTAAATAATAGATCAATACTACAAAAATTCTGCATACCATGTTTATTTTATTTTCTCATTGATGCATTATTATACCAACTTACAATTTCATCGACAATTTAATAAAAATAAGTCTCTTCTTTTGCTCATTTCTCATCACGGGCTTCACATAATATTTTCAGGGATTTATATGTAAATACATTACAGCATCCTATTTTTGATGCTTCAATAAGCATACAAAATTATGTCTCGTTTTTCTCTTGTATTGATTAATAGATGACAATAAAATTAATACTATAAAAAGGTCTTTACAAACATTTGAATTAAAGATTCTCATTATTGGAAGAAATATGCTCATATAAAGTTTTTACAAAAAAAAAAAAAAAGAAAAGAATACTATTTTACATTTTCTTTTCTAGAAGGACAATATTAAGTTAAAATAAAGTCCTAAAATTAAGCTTGGCCAATTTTGAAAAAGAAAAGTGTAATATAGTGATGCCACAGGGTGTAACATGTAAGTGATTGTTGAGCCAACAATCTTCTTGGCACAAAGAAAAGGAGACCAGAAGCAATTCCACTTTTCCCGTTTCCACTGCGGAAGGGAAGTCTCAAGTCTGAGCTGAACTTGAACCGTGGTAGAAGCCCAAGTTTTCTGTTTTGACCCAAAACTCATAGAGGCAGTTCGGCAGTCCCTCCTTAGGTCTCCTTAGACTTCCTTTAACTTCTTTGGGCTAGCTTTTAATCCTTCCGAACGTAAGCTCCATAGCACGGATTAAAAGTTTCTCCTTAAACCTCATTTTGACCGGGGCTTAAGCCTTACTCGGATTCCAAACGAGTGTGGCTTAGTGAGGCTTAAATATTTAAGCCAACCACCTTGCCGAAAGTGCAACGATTAGTATAAGAGTAGTGATTTTTGGGTTAGTATGTAAGAATAGTGTGAGGTTAATGATAACTCGAAGAACGCGAGAGTAGTGCTAATCCTTTACTAGCCGGATTAGTAAAATATTGTTTGGATGATAACTTGAAAGTAGTGATGAATTATTTTATTTTTTTCATTTCAATTAACTCGCATTTTTTATGATCTGTTACATATCTTCTGCACTACATTTTGCATATTTAATTTTAATCATATTTAATGTTAATCTAGACTGTCAATGTAATTTCACTTTGGGAATTTTTTTTTCGAAATATGTTAAAGTTTAATTTAATTTATCATCATCTTGAATACAAAACAGTTTGCATATATAGTTTCAAATTAAGAGTGATTCATGGCGCACTTGTATATGTTTACTGGAAGTAGTACATTGATGTTGTACCAGTATGTTTCCTTCTTCATTTCTTCTTGCTGAGAATGTGCCAATTGATGGGGTTGTACGAGTGGCCTTGTGACAATTCGTCAATGTCTCCAGCATCACCTTTTAGTGCAATCACCATTATGCGCAACTCGTTATAGCAATCTGCAATCAGTTATAATGTTGCCTCAATCCTCCATTACTAATTTGTGCTGAAGTTTCAGCACACAACTGTCAGCTAGCTCACACACCGTGCAGCTGAGTTTGCTGCTGTGTCCTATCTTCACACCTCGGTAACCCTTCGAGACAAATCTCTATATGTAGCTTGTTTCATGGAGAAGACGATGGTGTCGTTGATTTGGTCGATTTAATTTTTCCGCATAGAGCTGCGAATTTGAGAAAGGGCGCCGGCGATTTATTTGAGAATATATATGAAGGGGCAATTTGGGAATGAACAGAATCTGGCTCCAGATCTGAACCGTTAGTTATCATTTGACTTTCCATCATGATCGTGCCATAGGCAAAATGAGCCTATTTTAACGGATCAATTGATTACTCTCCAGCAGATGGATTCTCTTATGTTGGTTTTACCTTCCCAACTTTTATCAATTACTAGAGTTGTAACTCGGGCTTTGCCCCGAAAAGTGGTATCAAATAAATAACTAAGAATTTTATAAAGTTTAAATATTTATATTAAGCAAAACTTAAAAAAAATCGTAAATTTTTTATGTAAGTAAATAATAATCATTTATAAATAAGGACATATATAAATGTTGTACCATTAATTTGAAGGGTTAAAATTTGTTTTAGACATGTCACATTCATCTTTTTTAATGAGGAGAGAAAAAAAATACAAGCCATTGGATCAAAGTAGATGAAGAGTTTCAAACAAATCAATGGTTAATAATAGTGATGATGTGGCATAGTTGAGGTGCTTGGAAATCTACCCCTCTTTATAGAGTATAGATTATGTAATGGACTGATATATAGATGTAATCAATTGATTCGTTTTTAATGGAATGAGCCTACAGGCAATTTGTCTAAGAAAAAAAAAAAAAGAATCAGTGGAGCTTTTTGTTGTGTAAAACTATATGATCTTATCATATTTATTTATTTTTTTTTTTTTTTTGTCTGGGAATTTAGAGTTACCTCTTATATATTTAACTTCTACCCATTGTCAAATTGCTGCAAGTAGAGAGATACAATTTATGGATGTTAACATGCATGTCAATTATGATCTTATTAAATGTGGGAGTGTTCATGTTTGCATATAACACAGATAATTAGGCATAACTAATAGAACCATTAAAAAATTTAGGAAAATACTATCGATATACCAAAATTAATATCAAAATTGATACCGACTACTAGATTAATTAAAAAAACTATTCAAATTAATCGCTTTGATATATATATGCCACTTCTCAAAAAAAAAGTCTTACTTCTCAAAAAGATATATATATGCCACTTACTTTATACAATGAATTATATATATCATATCGTACGAATAACTTCAATATTAGATAATGAATTATATATATATCATACAAACCCATGTAACATGAATATCAAATACATAGTCGCTATATATCACTTTCTGTATGTATGTATATGTTCCCTTAAAATTTGAAGTCCAAATCAATCTAAATTTCACTGAAGACAACTGAAACAAATGAACACTCTTAATTTACTGATTGGTACGAGTCCAGCTAGCTGCTGACAGTGTGCCAGCATGACCACAAATTAACTAGTTTTTCTTTGCTTTCAGCAGATCATCAATCAAGCGACACAGATCCCTCTGCGAGCTCCCGCCTACGGAAGTTGTAGCATTCGACGACATCGTCATCATTGCCTGAATTCTGCCACGGGCCGTGTCACCAACTCCACCGGGCTCCATGAATTGTGACACCGCGTGCGAAATCACGTCTCGAGGCACAACCACCTTCTCGTTCTCTACTGTGCTGCGCTTGCCCCCTTCCCATACCCTTGCCCCGTATCCCTTCACTTCGACCACGAATCTCTCGTTTATGAATTGCTCGAACACTAATGGCCATGTTAGCATCGGTACACCTGCTGACACAGCCTCAAGAATTGAGTTCCACCCGCAGTGAGTCAAGAAGGCTCCAACCGATTCATGTCTCAAGATTTCGACTTGCGGGGCCCAACCCTTAACTACAAGCCCCCTCGACTTCACCCGTTCTTCCCATCGTTCTGGCATCCACTCCTCTGATACGTCACTGCCGTCTCTGACAACCCACAGAAAGTTTTTCTCTGATTCCTCCAAGCCTATTGCTAGCTCCTCAAGTTGTTCCGCTGAAAAATTGCACCAGCTACCAAAACAGATGAACACCACAGATCGGCTTGGCATCTTGTCAAGCCAACTAATTATGCAATCAGTGTTCCCCTGCCCGCCACGCTTTGCAGCCCGGCTCTTGTCTTTCGGTGCGCTCAATCCTAGTGGGCCCACCAAATAGACCTTCGGATCGACTATCTTCATGAACGTCTCGTAGTATTCCGATTCAAGGTCACTTGATGTATTTACCACTGTGCCGGACCCATTCAGTTGAGCCGACTTAAAATTATTGTCTGCGTCGTCTGGAATCTTTGTGTCCCGAAGAAAAAACGGCAATTCAGATACTGGCATACTGATTTGTTGGCCGGGAAGTTCTGGAACGGTAACGTGGCACTGGTATGGATCTTCATCCTTGCTGCGAGCGAGAATATCAGGCCGTATCTTAGCAAGGCTGTTCATGACAACCAGAGAAAACAGGCCAATAGGACAAAATATGAGACGAGGGATCGACAGCTCGTTTGCAATCTTGGTTGTCCACCAGAAGTGGAAATCTGCGAAGATAGCGTCAGGCTTGTGGTCCCGCAGAAGTGACTCTTGCGCGGGCTGTGAGAGTTGGGCAGCTTCGTCGACACGCCATGACTCATCGGCTTTAGCGGTAGAGAGGTTTTCTACTCCGGGAGGGAGACCAACTGAAGGGAAAGGGTAGGTTATGATTTTAACGTTAACGGAGGCATTGTCGGAGTCGGAGGCTAGAAAAGACGTTATGATGCTAGCATTTGCAGGGGTAGTGACGATCGTTGGCTCCACGTTTGGGTATTCTGACTGCAGGAGACGCGCCAACTCCGCCGTAGGGATCAAGTGGCCGGTCGCGAAGAACGGAATCATGAAAACCCGGATCTTGTTAAGTACCGAAGTAGTACTGCCTTCGGTACTTGATAAAGCCATAGAATATGTATAGAAAGGGGGTGGAAATGAGATAGATTGAATTGAATTGAATTGAATTACTTGCAGCAATCAGCAGGGGGTAGAAGGAAATATATAGAAGGAACTGGCCAGAATTGAATTGAATTGAATTACTTGCGTCTTGAATAAACGATTCCCAGTCATCCCTACTTAAAAAATTACATTACCATGTTTGGTTTGAAATGGCATAAATTGGGAACGGCAATGGTGATTACCATTGGAATAATGAAGTTACCAATTATCGTAGCCATCCTTGTGACTGCCAAATCTGTGGCTTTTGTTGGTTACCACCGAGTGACAGTCGTTATACATGGTAATTGCCTTTTACTTTTCTTATGGGGTGTAATTAATATTCGTCATTATCTTATTTAATGTGCGCAACTTACCAAAATTTTTCATGAATTTGTTCAGCTATGCATGTCAATTGCTATATAAATATTGTAGCAAGTTATATACTTTGGTGCATAATAAATTAATTATTTCACTTTATACCAATGGCATATGATACTTTTAATAAATTATTAAAAGGAGCTGCTCAACGATGTAACGGGCTAACCACCGCGGTTGGTTGGAACTTGGTTTGTCTCATTTGTTTAACCGTATATTCAACTGCAACTTGAGATTGAAAGATAGATTTAATCTCGTGAGTTGAGTTTAAATACATAATTAACATATTTTGTTGCATAATAATCAAGAGTTGAAGGAGCTGAAGAAGCTTCACTGGATGCTATTATAGCTGCTTGATTGCTTCAAAGCTTCATTAGGAAATCAATATCTTTTGTTTCCTAAATTACTCTTTTGGCTTGGAATTTTTTTTTTTTTTTTTTTTGAACATTCAAGGCCCGTAGGCAACTAATTTCATTCACTTAAAAGATTACATCCACGAGAAAATAAAATAAATTGTTTCTTAATCTAGATCCAAAAGACACAAAATATCAACCAAAACCTTCTACAATATAATTTTGTCCCGATAAACTAACAAAGAGAGACAAATTTTGAAGAAGCACACAATTCATTTTTGAAGTTACCATCTTAGTTGTGATGAATTCATCGTCTTTGTAAGGATTGAAAAACTTGTTAAGCACTTCACATATCTTTATTTCTTGAAGCACTATTTCCGTTTGCTGAAGCGGAAGCAAAATTCATTCTCGTGCAATTCATGATATAATCCTCTTAAATGAAGAACAACGAAAAACCCTTATTAGAACAAAAAGGGCGACAAAAAGACGGACAAAGAAACGGACAAACTAAACTTGAAGGTAATCAACAAAGAAGAAGTAAACGAAAGAGAGATGGCAGGGGAGAGGCGGTGTACCTCTCCCCACCGGAAAATTTACTAGCAAAGACGGCTAGGGTTTCAAGTTGCACTATTATATTCCTGATATGGTGTGTTTGGTTGGTACTTATATCAGTTTCCTATGTTGGATTCTGAGTGTTTGTAATTAGTTTAGTAAGTCTGTATGAACTTGGTTTTATCTCTTTAAAAAGAATGGGAGATGGTCAATTTGGTCCACTTTAATCAAAAAAATAATAATAAAAAATAATCAACTTTCTAGAAACGAAAAAAAAAAATAAAAATATTGCGTGTATCACTGAGCTGAGGAGAGCTCCGACAGCGTAGCTTTTCGCAAATGAAATTTCTTTGAAACATATCTAATAAATAAATTAATAAATAAAATAAGGTATGAATGCATGACTTCATTATATCTACATATCTAATTGTAGGCCAAGAATTTAGGACCAATGCTTGTGTCTAACTAATATACTTCAGATTTTCTCAAAAATTTACGTACTCCATAAAAAGTAGTAACTCATTAAGCATCACAACTCTACCACGTCATTATTATTATTTACCATTGATTTTATTTGCATATTTTTATCTACTTTATCTAATAGATTATATATTTTCTCTCTCTTTATTAAATAAAATGAGTATGGTATGTCCAACATAAATCTAATACTTAAAATATTCCAACAACATTTATGATAATCATATATAAAATTTATATTATTATTAACATCAAAAGATTTATAAATTATACTAAAATCTTGTTTAATATAAATATTTAAATTTGATAATTTTTTATTATTTATTTGACATTATTTTTCAGAGCGAATCCCGAGTTACAGCTCTAGTTTTGTATAAAGGGGTGTTGTGGTGCAGGAAGAGAGACAATTTAGAATATTCTATTATTTTTACTAACCCAAGGACTTGCTACTCCGCTAACCCAACGTCCCTTTAGTTTAGCTGAGTAGTACTATTCTACAACTAACCGAAACTTCTATATTTTATATGGGTGTGTTTGGCAACCAAAAATTGAAATAGAATAGCAAAATAATAGCTATTCCATGTGCCAAACAGAAAATAGCTATCCGAAAAGCTCTAAAAAATTGTTAATCCGCTATTCCTCCTATTTGGTCGAATAGCGGAATAGCTATTCGAATAGCTCTAAAAATAGCTCTAAAAATAGCTATAAAAATATTTATCACAATACTATTCCAATTGTCATTTGCCAAACAATATTTCCACTATCTGAATAGCTCTAAACATCACTATTATTCTTACTCTTCCAACAACCACTAATCCATTTTTACTAATTGGATAACACTATTCTATTGCTATTCCTTGATTTGCCAAACGGACCCTTACATGTTTGGATGCCACTAGATATTGGATTAGTGATACTACTCTAAGAATAGTACTAATCTTGACAATCCAAACACACCCTATAGATTGGGGTCGGTATCTGCTGAGATCCAAAACCAATCTCAGGTCCTGAGATCCCGATCCGACGGTTCTTAGGGTCCGTATCTGCTGAGTCCGGATCTCGGGGTCCCCGAAAACCATTGGATCGGGATCTCAAAACCCTAAAATCGGTTTTGGATCTCAGCGGATACCGATGCCTATCGATTGGAGCAACTACTTGTGCCGAACTCATATCCCTGGAGCCCTGAGAATCTGAGATACCTCAACAACTGATGATACAAACCTTCAAAAGGCCGGTGTACATCATGCATGGAATATATTATATTTTCTGTAAATTGCATGAGGTTCGTTTGTTATTGTTATGTTAATGTATTATTTATTGCATGCTAATTTCCTCTTTACTAGCTATGCCTAGCTAGTAGATCGATGCGGGTAATATTTTTTTTTCTGAATAATCGATGTGTGTAATCTTAAACATATTGCAAATTATTTTTTATTTGTTTTTTTTTTCTTCAACGTACTAAACCCTTTGTTAACATTGTTCAAAGTTTGAAAATCACACGGAATAAAACATCTACATGACAAGAAAATATGTAGTTGTCAGTTGTAAAAGAATCTTAATGTGGAAAACCACATTTTAATTAATGGAACTAATATTAGATACTAAAATCGACACCGACAATGTTATTTTTCATCTTAAATGAGTTGATATTGAATACTAATTTGAGAGTATCTCATTGTAATATATAATAAATCCTCAACAGGGGTTTCAACAGTAACCTGAATTTGATCTGAACCGTTGATTGGTCTTTCACTTCAAATCTGAGCCATTGAGCACTTGACTCTACTGTTATTTCTAAGTAATGTACAGTATCCAATCTGAGGAACGATCTACGATCTGGACTGCGCAATCGCAGTCCAGAGTCTTCCACTTCCTTCTCCAAACTTCACTCGTTTATTATGAATAGTTGAATACTAATATAGTCGGTGTATCATTTTTTTTTTTTTTTTTTGTATCACTGTAATATTTTTCTTATTTCAAAGCAAGCTAAGTTTTAGAGTTCATTTTTTTTTTTCTTCTTTCCTTTAGGAGAATCTTGGTGTGCCCCAGAATTTGCCTTGGAAATTAAGCCCAAAAGCCATTTAGTTGGAATTGAAAATCAATGATATCCAGAAATGGGCTTAATTGAGGGATCCAGTTCGAAGTGACCGGCTGAACATGATTGGGCTGTACAGAAAAAGACCAAGTTACCGTAAATTAAAACGAGTAAATCAACGGTGTTCTTAATTTAGTTTTTGGAAGGCATAAATTATGTTGCGATTTTTACTATGTAAATTAATCTCTACACAGCGATGCATATTAAATTAAAGTTACTGATGTAGCCTAAATAGATCAATATTACAAAAATTCTGCATACCATGTTTATTTTTAATTTCTCATTGATGCATTATTATACCAACTTACAATTTCATTGATAAGTTAATTAAAAATAAGTCTCCTTTTTTGCTCATTTCTCATCACGGACTTCAAATAATATTTTCAGGGATTTATATGTAAACATATTACATCATCCTATTTGTGTTGCTTCAACAATTGCATACAAAATTATATGTCTCATTTTCTTTTGTCATTGATTAATAGATGGCAATAAAATTAATACTATAAAAGGATTTTTTTTTTCAAATATTTGAATTAAAGATTCTAATTATTGGAAACATGCTCATATAAAGTTTCTACAAAAAAAAAAAAAAAAGAATACTATTTTACATTTTTCTTTCTCAGCAGGACAATATTAATTATTAAGTGAAAATAAAGTCTTAAAAGTAGAGGTGGCAAACCCGACCCGACCCGACTCGGCATTTTCCAAAAAGTCAAACTAACCCGAAACCGGCCGGACCCGAGATTAAATAGCATCCAATCCAACTCAAATCAACATACGATAAAAAAAAAAAAGTTGATATTAAAATTGACCTGACCCGACTCGAGATATTCTAGAAAGTCAAATTAACCTGAACCCGAACCCGAACCCGACCTACCCGCCCGATTTGCCACCTCTACTTAAAAGCTTGGCCAAATTTAGAAAAGCAAAGTGTAAGTAATATAGTGATGCCACAGGGTGTAACACGTAAATGTGTGTTGAGCAGAGCTAACAAAATAACAATCTTCTGCGCACAAAAGAAAAGGAGAAGTCTGATTGTCTGAAGTAGTGTTTTAAAAAAACCCGAGAGGTCTGAATCCGACCCGAGAAATCCAGGGAAAATGGACCGACCGACCCGACTCGGGCGTCTGACCGGGGCAACCCGTGACCCGACTCTACCCGACCCAGGGCAACCCGGGATTCGACCCTACCCGACCCGGGGTACCAGGGTAATAACTCGAGGTAACCCGACTTGGTTCCAACTTTTCCCGCCTATGTTAACAACTAATATAATATTATTTAAATTTTATTTTCAAGAAGAATTTTTGTTTTACAACAAATATAATTATTAATTTTTTTTTAAGAAGAATTTTTGTTTTATAACAAATATAATTATTAAATTCTTTTCTGATTTTCTATGTTATTTTTCGGTATAAATAATATTATTTTAATTTTTTTTATTTTTAATATAAAAATACTATTTTCCTAACTTTTAATTGTATAATATAATATATACATATAGAATTAAGTTACGGTAATATGCATATCACGGTTTTACTGTGCTATGTAGTCTATACCTCTATTTTTGGTGTCCAAATAGTCGATCCAAACTTCTCAATGTGATCTCTATATCAAAATATACTAGGAAACCAAATTTTACAATTTTTAGAATTTGTTTGCTATTTTTAGTGATGGGGAGAAAATCGTTATTTTGTATGAACCAGAATCCTTGGATCTAGCCATTTTCTCTCCATCATTAAAAATAGTAAAAAAATTATAAAAATTATAAAATTTGGTTTGCTAGTATATTTTGATATAAAGATTAAGTTGAGCGGTTCAGATCGACTATTTGGATACCGCAAACTGAGATACGTACCGCATAGCACGGTAAAACCATGATATGCATATTATTGTAGCCGGACTCTATATATATGTGATTAAAACAAATAGTTTAATTTTTAATTATTTTTCATTTTTTAAGTATATTTTTCGATTTTTGTAGTGTAAAATAGGTGTATTATATTTTTTATATATTTTTTGTTTTGTTTTCTTATTTTTTTTGACATATAACTCCGGGACCGAGCAACCCGAGCAACCCGGACCGGGAAACCCGGGCAACCGGGAGGGACAGTCCTAAGCCAGGTCCAATCTCCTTCCCCCCAAAATTTTTCCGAGGTTTCCTGAACCGGAAAAACCCATAGACCGGGAAAACCTGTGGACCGGGGCGGATTTAGACCGACCCCGACCTACTCGGACCGTTTTTAAACCGCTAGTCTGAAGTGCTTTCCCAGTTCCACTGCGGAAGGGAAGTCTGAACTCTGAGCTGAACTTGAAACCGCGGTACCGCTTCTGAAAACTCCCGTACCTGTTACTCAATCCAACGGCCGAAACTAACCCAGTCAAAAATCCAACGGCTACTAAAAAACACAAAAAAGTATAAATTTACAAAATAGAATAAGTACTACCCATCTTCAAAGTTACGCCGTTTTAGTTTTTTTACTTTACCCCCAAAAAAACCTCTTTTATTCTTGTAATTGTAATTGTAATTGTTTCCCTCCTGTTCTGCTCTCCAAAATTCTCTATGCAAGTAACTAAACCCTAACTCCACTTCCCCACTGCCGAGAGAATCCATTGCCCGATTCCTATTTTTCTAGGGTTTTGAGATGATCACCGAGAAGCCAAGCTGGATTCGCCACGAGGGGCTGCAGATCTTCTCCATTGACATCCAGCCCGGCGCCCTCCGCTTTGCCACTGGTGGCGGTGACCAAAAGGTGCGATCTTTTTTAATTTCATTACGGCGCAAGCAATGCTGTTGTTCATGTTTTAGTATTATAACTCGAGTCTTAAGTGGGTTCTTAGTGATGCTTTCATTGAATTGTGGCATGGGTTTTGGTTCATGGTAGGTTCAAAGTGGTTGAATTGGTATAGGTGATGTACTGTTACCTTGCAATTATTGCGTAGTCAATACCAGAATGCAAGGTTGATATAAAGGAAACACAATTGGTGCAAATTGTAAAGATCAAATTGGAAGTGGTATGTTTGGAAGGATGATTTCGACTGTCTTATCCTTTGACCTTGCTGTAGTAAAAAGCATAACAATTGGGGTTGATAGGACAGCCTTTGTTAAGTAATTATACTGATACCATTCGAAGAGGGAAACAAAGTTATCTCAAATTAGTGTCTTATGTTTCCGTCACAAGGTCAAACGGAGTTAACAAGTTGCTAGATAGACAATTTAGTCCTTGGATATAAGGTTAGACATGAATCGTAAGGAATGTATACAGAAATTTTGTAACATATTTTTGGTTCCATCAATAGTTCTAGAATTGTGATGAGGAAAAAATTTGGCACCATACCTATTTCAATAACCAACCATAACTGCTGGTTAAAAACCGTATTCTTGTTTCTAACTTCTGAAGGAAATATTTTTCATTGACATGTTATATGTTAAATTATTTAATTTTAGGAAACAATTAGTAGAGGTCTCATTTATATTCCAATAGTTAAATACCCAATTAGATTTTTCCATATGTTAGAGTAGTTACTCTTAAGTCTAACAACTTCATTCCCCACTGATCAATTAGATTTTTCCATATGTTAGTGTAGTTACTCTTAAGTCTTAATAACTTCATGCCCACTGATGTTAAATTACTTGTGAAGCATCAATAACAGTACGGCTTTTAATCATGTCATTGTTTTTTTATAAAAAAAAAGGTGCGAATATGGAACATGAAATCAATTGGAAAGGACTTGGAAACTGATAATTCGACTCAAAGACTTCTTGCCACTGTACGTGACCACTTTGGCTCAGTGAACTGTGTCAGGTGGGCCCATCATGGCAGATTCCTAGCCTCAGGCTCTGACGACCAGATGATCTTGATCCATGAGAGAAAGGCGGGATCTGCCACTGTTGAGTTTGGCAGTGGTGAGCCCCCTGATGTTGAAAATTGGAAGGTGATCATGACACTACGCGGGCACACTGCTGATGTGGTAATTTCATTTGCCTTTTCAATTCATCTTTTGTTAACGTTTCACGTTTCTATATATATTTTCCTTCATTCCCGGTTCCTTTGTTTCAAAAATATGCAAAAGGGTTATATTTTTATCATATTTTAGGAGAGAAATTAATAAGGATTGTGGAGTCTGTTGATATTGGCTATTGTTGATTTTGAGGGCAATTTCTGGTATTACTGTGCAGCACATACACACCCTACTGTGGTACAGGAATATTTTAAGCCCCCGTATTTATTAAAATGTCCTTTATTTGTTGTTTTTTTTTCCCTGATACAAGATGTGTCAAAATTTGAGGTCGTAATGTCATATCTTCAGCACTTCATCATGTTACACCATAGCAACTAAAAATCTGTAGTAACTTTTATTCTCTTTGAGGTAAATTTATTCGATGATTTTTTTTTTCCTTTTTTTTTTGTGATTTGGATGCGAAAAGTAGGTGGATCTGAATTGGTCGCCCAATGACTTGACAC
Organism: Cyperus esculentus; assembly: GCA_030179965.1. Taxonomy (NCBI): domain Eukaryota; kingdom Viridiplantae; phylum Streptophyta; class Magnoliopsida; order Poales; family Cyperaceae; genus Cyperus; species Cyperus esculentus. The sequence continues at coordinate 270,485 of JASGLE010000031.1, forward strand.
TGGCAAGTGGGAGCCTAGACAACACTGTTCACATATGGAACATGACAAATGGCATCTGCACAGCTGTGCTGCGTGGTCACTCGAGCCTTGTCAAGGGGGTCACTTGGGACCCCATCGGCTCATTTATTGCCACTCAGTCTGACGACAAGTCTGTCATTATATGGAACACAAGCGACTGGAGCATGCAACACCGTACAGATGGCCACTGGTCCAAAACGGTAGGTAAATAATTTTTCCTAAGCTCCAAAAGAAAAGAGATAATTTTCTTTTCTAAGTTCCAAACAATATGTAAATTGATTTATTTTTTTTGTAAGTTCCAAAGTAGTGGCTTGGTACCTCAGGCTTTGCTGAGTTAAAGTAGTATTTGGTGTATTCCAGTATCAGAAGAAATCAGTAATATGCCTTGTGTATATCCATGTGCAGGCAGTATCTCCTGAAACTGTTGCATTACAGTACTTCTACACTTGCCAATTTTTGTGTGCTCAACAAATGTAGTACATATTCTATTTTGCAGGTGGGGTCTACCTTTTTCAGGAGACTACATTGGTCGCCATGTGGCCATTTCATAACCACAACACATGGTTTCCAAAAACCACGTCACTCAGCTCCAGTCTTGGAGAGAGGTGAGTGGACAGCCACCTTTGATTTCCTTGGGCACAATGCTCCAATCATCGTGGTCAAGTTCAACCACTCCATGTTTCGCAAGTTTGCTTCCAACAACCATGACTCGGGTAAGGCAGCTTCCACTGGTCTGACCAATGGCAAAGGTGGGGGTGCTAAGGAGCACCAGCCATACAATGTGATTGCCATTGGCAGCCAGGATAGGACCATTACAGTCTGGACCACTGCCAGTGCACGGCCTCTGTTTGTGGCAAAGCATTTCTTCTCGCAGAGTGTGGTTGATTTATCATGGTAGTATATCGTTTATGATTTCATATCATTTCTCCTTTTGTGTTTTCTCATTTTGTGTTTAGTTTGATACAGCTAATTTAATACTTTTATTTAAATATTTAGATCAATTTCCTTAATTTATAATTTGGTTTTGGTCTTAGCACATGATTCCGTTACAAGTCCTCAGTCAAACATCTAATTGTTGTCCTCATAATAAATAAAAGGAAAAGTTTGATAGTAAATGTTCTCACTCCACCTGAATAAAGCAAGCATTTATTTCTAGTAGACTGCACCTAAATGTTGTTAACTGAAATAAGTACTTCGTTAATCATGATCATATATATGTTGACAGGAGCCCTGATGGGTATACGCTATTTGCATGCTCATTAGATGGCACGGTGGCAACCTTCCATTATGAGGTAAAGGAGCTAGGCCATCGACTGACAGATGCTGAGCTGGATGAGATAAAGCGGAGCCGGTATGGGGATGCAAAGGGTGGGCGCCAAGCAAATTTTGCTGACTCAGGAGTTCAACTCCTGTTGGAAACGGTCTCCACAAAACCACAAAAAGCCATAACTCCGAGCAATCAGGTGCCTTCACCAGTCATCCCAGCACCAACTGCGCAGAAGGCTCCGGAACCACAAAACGAGGGTCCAAAGGAAGGTGGTGGGCCTGAGCCTGGACCTGCTCCTGGTTCTATTGAACCAAAGCCTGTTAGGGTTTCTAGCCCGGTAAAACAGAGGGAGTACAGACGTGCTGATGGGAGGAAAAGAATTATTCCAGAAGCAGTAGGAGTACCTTTAAATCAAGAAGTTAATAATAGTAGCAGTAATAATCTCAACATTAATACAAAAAGTATGCCTTTCTCGGCTCTAGATCAGAGAATGGCCGGTGAACCAATTAGGGAACATCGCCCAGGTCCAATAGCTAGGGCTTGCATCCAGGAGGGCTTGATCATTGAGAAGGCACCAGCAGGGGATGATGATACAGTGAATGTGGAGAACAAAGGTTCTGGTACTAGTGCTAGTACCAGTTCTGTACCAATTGTGTCAACTAGCTTACTTATCAAGATCAAAGATAACGAAAACTGTGCACCCAGTGAAGTGAGATCCCTTGAGGCAAAACTAGTTGATAAATCTGTCAGTGACATAGGAGGGATGGGAGCTGTTAGATTTAATTTAGGGAAGGAGACGGAAATCAGTTGCAGGAAAGGGTCGCAGCTTCTGTGGTCCGATCGGATCTCATGTAAAGTCACTGCTTTGGCTGGAAACAAAAATTTCTGGGCCGTGGGTTGTGAAGATGGGAGCTTGCAGGTACTTTTTTATTTATACTTAATCAAGTTTAGCTTATTTTCCATTCCTTAATAGGCTTTTTTTTGTAAAGTTATTTTTTAATGGACGTTGAAATTGTATCCTATAGTAGGTGGGTGCTATGTGCAATTTGCAATCTGCTTGGACTGTATTGGATGTAAATTCAGTGTTAGGCTTTTATTAAATGTTGCAATCGGAGCCATTTTCTTTGGATTGGACTGATAAAATCAGTAATTGTCCTTCAGAAATATAATATGGACAGCACCAGATATGGGTACTGATGTTAAATGAAAACAAATATCAAATGCAGGGTTGGATGCAGAAAATTTAACAACAAGATACAATTATTTACTGATTATAAGGTTATATGGTTATTTTCCCGAAAAGAAATAGGAAACGGTGAATGAATCACTTTTATCAAAAAAAAAAAAAAAAGGTATATGGTTATTAGCAAAAATATGGGGATTAAATTATGTAGCAATTTTTTTTTCCAAAAAGAACTGAAAATGAATACCTCTTTAACTTTCTAAAATAAATGGGGATTACTTGATACCATTTGAACAATGTAAATTAGCCTCGGATCAAATGGATATTTGGATGAGGATGTGATTCAGTATTAAAATAAATGGTGAAACCATTTTTGACTTGCATGAAAAGACTAATGACAAATCTCTAAGTAATTCTCTTCTTGAAATAAACAATAATGTTTCTTTTTGTTTGGCATGATATTGTATATAAGGGATGGGCATCAGTGTCTATTTGCAAAAGGCCCACAATTTGAATCTGCTTTGTTTGGTGTAATATTTTTATTATGTTTCTCCTTTTGTCTCTGGATCTAGATTAGTCTGTCTATTTGAATCTGAATTCTTATCTGCATCCACATCTGTTATTGTCCGGTTTTACATGGAAAGTATCTGGATTAAATTTGGATACAAATACTGATACAGATGATAGCTATTATCCCATTTGTCTTGAAATACATCTGGAAGGCTTGCATTTAGGTAAAGCAGCTGCTGTTAAACTTCTCTTGTTTGAAAAGGAATGTAAATCTCATTATTGTAGGTATACACAGTGTGTGGGAGAAGGATGCTGCCCCCAATGATGGTGGGGTCTAGTGCAGTCTTCATCGATTGCGATGAGACTTGGCGTCTCCTACTTGTTACAATAAGGGGTGCCATTTATTTGTGGGACCTCTTCACCAAGTCATGTTTACTCCAAGATTCTTTGGCCTCTCTCCTCTCCACCCAGAACCTTCCAAAAAGTTCTGGTAAGAGCTTTTTCTGTTTCAGCTTAGCTAGCCCCCAACCTCCAACTTCACTCTCCCAAACAAACAACAAAATAAGAAATAAGTCAGAGTTGGTACTCTGATACTTGGACCAAACTTTCTGCTTTTCTTTCTTCTATATCTGGGTTTTTTTCTGGTCTAATTTAGCGTTGGGTGATCCCCTACATTTAGAAAAGGAAGAACCAAAGAACTACAGTTATAATAATCCAGGAAAGCAACTGTTACTGTATTCCAGTTTAAATATATTTATTATTGCTATCAGTGTTATTTTTGCCTCATTAATGATATCCATGACAGGTACAGTAAAAGTGATAACAGCACACTTATCAAGATCAGGCTGGCCATTGATACAGCTAATGAATCGGGACGCATTCCTGTACAATTCTGGAATGAGATGTTGGATGAGAATTGCTGACAACAGCTTCTCTGCCTCAAAGTTTGCCATGACCTTGGATTTTGCCTCGGCCAAGGGAGGTGAGTTGGCACGACTCCAGGCTGATGTTGGCAGATATAATTGTACACGGAACCTTTGGAAAAGGTACAAGTTTGTTTTTCAGACATGCATCTCACTTGACCTTATGTCTGCTCATGTCTTTTTTTCAGACATGCATCTCACTGCTTAAGTAACATTTTTTAATATAGTGCACACCTTAATCATTCAATACTTTTGAATCTCATGTCTTTTGGCAGTGAACCTGTATGTCCTTATGGCTTTGTTAAACTGGTGCAACATGTTGACAATTTCTAGTATGCCTCAAGTTCCCCTTTCATAGGAATTTTTGATAAACTGGTGCAACATTTTGACAATTTCTAGTATGCCTTGCAAAATTGGTTTCATGAACAACCCAACCAAACTAAAAAGAACATTAGTATATTACTATGAAATGCCCTAAAACCAAAATTTTCCCCCTCCTGTTTATCTCAAAAGGATCAGAACTCAGAAGAGAAGGGGATTATCAGGACTAGAAGAAGTTCTTTCCAAAGTATTTCAGAGGATATTATAAGTATATTAAATCTTTTAGTGGGTATATAAGATGTTTTCTGGTGAATGTGAGGAAGATGTTCGTCATTCTTAATTAATGTCTTATAACAGGTCAGCTATTGATGAAGTGGTGCAGACACGTGCACATCTTGAGTCACAGCTGGCATCTGCTCTTGCACTTGAGTCGCCCAAAGAGTACCTCCAGTGCCTCCTCTCCTATGTCCGCTTCTTGACTAGGTATCATCTCACACATACAAAAGGCTCAAAAGGTGACTCCATGTTGGGGATCACATAAAATGAATGCAAACTCAAAGTCCCAATACTTGTTGCTTGATGACCTTGATTGGATCATATTTTGCCCTCTGACCTGATCTGAATTAAATTGGAGAATTGCTCTGTAAAATGAGTACAACTAATCTTAACATTTTTTTATTGAACACCATAGAGAGGCTGATGAGTTGCGTTTAAGAGAGGTATGTGAAAGCTTTTTGGGGCCTTCTCTTGCGGCAGTTTCAGATTCGGAGAATTTGGCATGGGAATCTTCTGTGCTTGTAAGGCTCCATATATTGTAGCTCTCTTATTTTATGCTATTGGACTTAAAATTTGGAGCTTTTCATTGTGGTGCTATTATATTTAGGATGGAGACAAAAAAAACTCATAAATACTTACAGAAACCTACTATTTAAGCCAAAAAACTGCTAAGTCCATATCATTGATAAATATTTTCTTTGTAAACTCTGTTCTCACAGGGAATGCAGAAGCACAAAATACTTACAGAAACAATTTTCCCTGCAATGGCATCAAACCGGAAAGTGCAAAGATTGTTGAGTGAATTCATGAATGCTTTGTCTGAGCATCAAATGGATGAAAATGGAAATGAAAATAAAACAGATAATGTAGATCAAATGGATGTGGAACCCCCATCGAATGATGCCAATCAATAGTGCTCGATGTAATTTATTTGATTTATTTGATAGCCGTTAGAAGTTGATTATATCATGCTGTTGTATCAATGGGTGCTATTGATGTATCATGGAGGTTGGTCATTTTGTGTGAAGTAGTTGTAGATTTTGTGTAGAGATGCTGGATTGATTGGGTCATTGATTGTTGTAGGCTTGTAGCTTTTATACCTGTCATCGGTATCTTAGCTTTACTAACAAAATCCTGCTGCTTGTAATCCTTTTCTTTCCTTTGACAGCAGTAAAAATTTTATTTGTTTGCATGATCAGTACAGTATAAACGAGAAGGAGAATTCAAATATCATGTCTGTCGATAGTATAAATGATTAGAGGAAGTTGAATGTTGTTTCCATCATATATGCTTGATCTTACAAAAGTAAAAAAGACAAAAGATACATTATTTGATACTCAACTGATAAGCCCACAACTGTGGTTTAAGAATTGAGTTGCAATTCGTTCTCCTTAGTTACTGCCTAGCTTATCAGAAAGAAAGAAACAATCAGCAAGAACAAACACAACAAGAGAGTTAAACGCAAAGTATATCTTGGGTTCTTATTTTACTGGTACAAGAACTGTCGAACTGTCGGCTCTAATGATTCAGCAACCGCAGTCCAAGCAGCCTGCGTTGGATGAACGTCGTCCCAATAGAAGTACTCATCCGGATTGCTGCAAAGATGGTACATTTTATTTCCATTCTCATCAATTTCCCCACAGGAGTTATCTGCTGTGAAGCTCTCACAACAAGGCCTTCTTGGATTCTCAAATCTTTTCGCCCCACTCACTGAAAAAATTAGCAGACAAAATTGGGACAGAATTGATTTTAGCTTATGTTTAAAATACACCAAGTACTAAATAGCATACAAGATGTGAAAATTGATTCACCTTGAGACACAAGGTCATAGAAGGGATTGTTAAGATCAAGCAGAAGTACAGCCGACTGGGTCGGGTCGAGTTTGTTCAGCATTTGCTTCAGAGCCGTGTTATGAACCAACGAACCCATGTTTGCCAGTGCATCGCAATCCCTAAAGTTGATGCTTCTACTGAAGTATGGGGTGCATCCGAGCGGGTGGAGGCTTGTCACAATCACTTTGGCAATGCCAAGACTCATCATCCGTTGAATGTCCGTCTTCATCTGCTTCACTACTGCTGGTATTATGTCTAATGCTGCCTATATAATTAAATTCATAAAAAAAACAAGAATGTAACTGAATACATGATAATTGGTTAAGTTTTTTTCTGAAGAATAAATAATTGAGCAAGAAACTGCAAATTGAAGTAACAAACTCTAATTAAGCGGAGTAAAATCACATTCAGGAAAACAGATTTGAACTCACATCTGTACTGTTCTCCCTTGTTGCTATGTAAGAGTAGTCATTGCCTGATACCGCAACCAAGCCGACTGATGTCACCAAGTCACACTCCGAGAATGCACCGTATTCAATTTGCTGTTCAAACAAATCGATTTGTTTGCTCAAATTACGCTGAAAATTCCCTGTATCGAATACACCAGCCCCACCGACCGCGAAATTCATACCGTACGGCCATGCCTGGGGACCAACTCTACGTATCTTGTATGGTACCGGCGATCTAATACCCATGAAAGAAGCTGACAGACAAATAGATATAAAAAATTGTTAAGAGTGTGTGTACTGATCATACTGAGTCTACTGACTACTGACTGATTATGAGTGATTACCAATAATTAAATGCTCAAATAAAATGAAGATGAAAGTACACATTTGTTTAATGTGTCTTAATTCCACCATCAAAGTTGCTTACGGTTGGCTTTATATGAGGAGACATATGTTGTTGGGGCGCTTGCTTGCATTAATAAAGTGAAATTTAGGTTTGCCCATGAAGGACGTGTACTGATTATAATATACATAGATAATTAGCCTTATAATGTATGGAATGTAGCAGTTATATATATGCTTTTAGTTTGCTGTCAGTATTTGTTAATTAAGATGCATCTAGGTGGAGTCTAAACATACCACTAATGTAACATATTCATATAAATTAAAAAAAACATTAATAATGACAAAAGTTTGTCCAAAAGAATAATTATCTTCTTTCTTCAGAACTTTTACTGACATGCAGTATCAGACAAACATAGTTGCAAGTCCAGTTTTAAAATAGATTGAACTCCATCCAACAATGAATCACTCACTTTTGAGAATAGAGAATTCAGAGTTAATTAAGAGTTTATCCTGAGTCATGGCAAGTCATGACCAAGCAAAGAGTAGGTGCTAATGCACATGCATAAAGTAAAAGTTAGCTTTTACAGCCTATACTGAAATATAAAAAAATATGTATATACAAATACAATAGCAATTATATTGTATTTCGTTTCGTATGAAGTAATCTACGCATCTAATTACTCTGGCGAATCAAATAAAGTTTTATTTGTTTACATGTCGGTGACACTTTTATATATATATTTGGCAACAATAAATGCTGGAATTTGGAAAGCTTATACAAGGCAAGCATGCATGGTGCATTTACATCTTCACATACAGATATTCTATATTGTCTCAATCTCAATAGATTTATATTATGGGTCTTTAAATTTTATATTCACAGATGAAGATCCATCATAATATCATCAGATAGCTTACAATATGGAAAAGGGAAGCAGTACTGTTTGCTTTGTTTCTTTTGGTATGGGATACTGCAATGCAATTAATGAGGGAAGCTTAATTAATTTCACATGGAAGACAAAAGGTAGCACATTATATGATCTAAAATGCATAAACATTCCATGAGAAAAATAAGGTATCATGCATGTTGAGTTCTTCTGAACCAACAAGCAAAGCTAATTAACCCCAGTATTTCCGGAAAAAAAAAGTATGAAATCTCAAAAGCTTGCGGGAGTTAAATGTAATAACTAAAAGTAAATCTTTTTAAGGTACTTTTTTCCATCATATATTTACATGCATAAGCAATATCGATATTAGTTTGGGGAAAAAAAAATTGGTAGATAGATATTCATTCAGAAGAAGGATTAATTATGATATATATTTGTGGACAATTAATATTGCGATTAATATTGCAATTAATATATTTGTAGAATTAACAACTCGTTTCTTAAATTTCATATGACCATACTAACAAGACTAGTTCTTTAATCATTCTGTTTGAACCAAAGAAGGCCATGTATATATTGCCTCTTTGCATTAATCATACATATATATGCGTCAAAGAAACATCACCTAATTCTTAGAACTTGATTTAAGGCACCTTATAATGGAATAATATGTATATGTTCAATGCCAAAAAAAGAGAAGAAACTATAATAGTAACTCCATCTACATGCAAATACAGGTGCAAGAAACTCTCAAGAGGAGAGGAACATCACAGAATACATACATACGTACCGATAAAATCAGTGAGAACTCGTCCATTGGAGAACCGGCCGGTGGGTCTGCCAGGAAATGTCATGCCATATGGATCGTACCAGCAATGCGTGAACTCCCTCCCGAGCTTGCCAAGATTGCCGGTGTCGGCAAAGGAGTCACCAAATACAAAGAGCTTGTCAAAAGAACCGTTCTTGGGGTTGCAATTTCCATCCGCCGCCCCTGCAACTGTATGTAAATCGGTAGATTTTAAGCACAAAACATGGCTACATATTATAACTGAAGCATTGAACAAACAGTAATCAATGCATAATAAGAATTGAAGGGCTTACTGAGAAGGAATGAAGCAAGGAGAATGGAAGGAAAGAATAAAGCGGTGCACTTTGTTGTCTCCATAAGTTAAGAGGCCAGGGAGACAGAGAGAAGGAGAGAATGAATGAGAGATTGCCAATTGCACTGAAGAAGGATATATCAGCAGGCAGGCTCTGGTTCTTCTTTATTATATATAGAGTAACAGAAACAGAAAGGAGGTGTTTTATGGCATTAAAAAGGCAAAACAAAAGGGAAATTGGGATTCTTTTAGACGTATTGTGTGATGTGATGTATGAAGTCTGATGTCTCGCTGATAAACACAGAAAAAGATTATAAAACAAATAAGAATGTCAATAGGGGCTTCATTTTGAAAAAATAAATTATAGATTAAAGGTCAAGGTATTTATGAGTTGCTGTATATAAATTAGTACTAGTGTTAACAGAGTGATACTAGGAGGAAACAGTTGGACGTTTTTATTACAACAATCAACAAAACAATCTAGGTTTGTCAAAGTTTGCTAATGTCACATGATATATGATGATACAGGAATTTTGAATTATAATTATATATAAGGGTCAATGGCATAAACTTTTTTAGATTTTATAGAGATCATCATATACATATATATTATCATATCATTAAAATATTATAATATGAATATAAGCAATTTGAGAAAAAGAAAAAGATAGTAGGCATGTAGAGCCGCTTGAATTATACAAGTTGTATATGATGACATTGGGGATTGGAAATAGCAGAAGATGCATATGCCATCACTTTCTAGGTTCTTGGCCCAAGAGGCCTACACTGGCACTACACGTACATGTACGAGCCATGACGTCACGTATCAGCATACAAAAATAACACAAGAACACAGAATAACAAATCGATTAACCATTTGACAGAGAAAATCTACAATCAATCTCCGAGCAAGTAGTCGCATCACTTGCTAGTTGCTTCAGCTTCACAGACTTTCAGCTGATTTCATTTGATTTCATGCGATAAGAGCGTCTCCAATAGACTCCCTAAAACACTCCTAAAACTAAAAATTGGGAATTAAGGAGAGAAAACTGTCTTCAATAGATACCCAAAAAGCTATCCCTATTTTAGCACTCCCAAAACCAGAGCCAAATCTCCCTATTTTGGTGGCCTTTTTGGGCACTCCCAATCCAACTTCCCAAAACCAGAACCAGACCGTTCAAATGTATTGGAATCCATATTTGGGCCCAGTTTAAATGTATTGGGATCCATATTTTGGGAATCTGTTGGAGATTAAAGTGAAATTTGCTCCCAAAAAATTTAGAATGACACCCAATATAGATATATTGGGATCCACTTTTAGAAAGTCTCTTGGTGATGCTCTTAAACATGGTTTTAGTTATTTGGTTGGAATTTGGAAACAACGTACAGCTGTAAGTTGTAAGTACTGTTATAACACCAGAAAATAAAAGTTGTAGCCGTATAAGTCCAATCTAAGGTTCCAAATCTGTCATGATTCATGGTAAGACTTGTAACCGTAGTGACATTGACAAGCAAAGGAAAACAAATTGTAGCCGCATATTATAACTTGTGTCCGTAAAGACAACCAAAACAAAATTGTAGCAGCATTATATCCCATGCCAATCTAATACGTAACAGGCAACTAGTTATGAGATTACCAAGTCTACGCCAGCCAGATGCTTGCGTTCCAAATACTCTTCCATTCGCAAAATGAACTCAAATAAATTTGAATCTCTCTACAATTTTTCACAGTTCATCACTTCACACAATATGTTATGTTTGCATAAAGTAGTCCATCAAATCATATTGCTTTATGTTTTGCTGATTATAAGAAAACTACTTCGGCATGTCATATTATTCTATGTAATGTCATTGTAAATAACAACACTAAAAGAATACAGCAATGGAGATCTGATATTACAGTTGAGAGGGGAACAAAACTCGGCGGATGAATATGATTTCAGCACCAAAAGGACAAAACATGTAGTCATCAAGAGGACCAAAAATTCAGTTTCTAAACCAATATTGAACAAAATGCCTCGAACTAACATCAATCATAAACAAAAATTGCAAGTATAACAAAAAGCCAATAATATTATCTAAAACACGAGCTGGTGGGGCTTCATGCCATCCCTAAGAGAGAACCGAGCAGACAGGTACGCTTTCAAGTCTGGTACCGCCTCAATCGCCTTAATCAATGCTGCATCCACTGTTTTCTGATCATCTTTCTTGAATTGAGGCACAACACTCTTCTCCTGCATCATCAATTAACCAAAATATATTAGGACGTTGCTTCCATGCTTACACCCAGATAATTTGATTGATTATATATGAATCTCATAATCAGTAATATTAATTTATAATCGTCTGATCGAAAAGAAAATTTTTGTAGTGGGAGTATTGGAGTAAAATTCATAAAATTACAGTCAACAAAAAAAGAAAGAAGAAGAGAAAAACCTCTTCATCGGACTTGAAGAACTCCCCCTCGGTCTTCTTGGTCTTCTTCTTTTTGTCCTTCATGAAGTAGCTATCTTCAAACTTGGAAACGTCGACAGAGGAGATGTCGACCTTGGTTGAAGTGGCGATCACATAAGCCTGGTTCACACGCTTGAGCGGCACGCCGTTCACCTTGAACGGCCCTGAGATACAAAGAACGAGTTGTTACCACATTACCCATTTTAATAGAATTTTCTATAATTATGGCGTGTAATTGTGATCACTCCATGAATCGATTGGAAATGAAGAAATGACGAGGGGAATGTACCGGTGACGAGGAGCAATCCGGATGGGAGCTGCTTGAGGAACACAACCCTCTTCCCCATGAACCTCCCTGCCAGGAGGATCAACACAGTTCCAGGCGTAATGCTTGTCCTATTTCAAACCAAAATACACAATCGATTTCAAGAACTGTCTAAAATTGATTGTTCTTCTATGTAAAGATTCGTATAAATCTTAGATTTGAATTGAACCTGAGCTTGGTTGGGTTGCTCTTCTTCGGCTTCGCGCGGGGCTTCTTGACATCATCGGCGGGGTAGAACTTGGGCGCCTTCTCCGTCACGGCAGCCCCAGTCTGAGCCGCGGCCGGCTTGGGCTCGTGCGTGGGCAGTTTCCCACCGTTCTTGGCCTTGATGGCCCAGAGACCCCGGCGGTGGTACATCTTGGACCTGGAGAACTTCTTGATCCCGGGCACGAGATCGGGGTTGCGCGGGCCGGTCCTGGCCTTCTTGGGGGGGGCCATTGGTGGCGGTTGAAGCCTAGGGTTTCGGCGAGGAATGGAAGGAGAGGAGAAGCTGGAGAAATGGTGGTTTCTAGGGTTTCAGAAAAGGGCGCCGAAGTGATGATGCTTATATATGATCGGGATGCTTTGAGATTCGGGTTGGAGATTGTGATGATGCTTTGAGATTCGGCTTACGGCCCTTGGGCCTTCTCCTCTCAAAGGAAAGAAGCAAAAATGAGCACTAGTCAGTCAACAGTCTGTAATGGGCTACAGCCAATAGGCCCAGAGAGTCATCTGCTTTTCTTTTACAATCCGTCTCAAATCTTAAAATCATAAAATTTGCATTACAAGTTTCAAACCAATTTAATTGCCTTTCTCGTTTGCAATAAAATTTACATTTTGCAATTCTCATGAATCATAGATTACATTTTAATTCTATGAAATTAAATTCAAAAGGCTATTATTAAAAATTGTCAAAGAATCCTTAGCATGAAAAATGCCTAGAGATCTGTTTGATTTGTAGCCTATTAAAAACTTGCTTTTTTATTTTGTAGTTGTGAGATCATTAGTTTCTTCAATTATTTATAATACAAGTAGAAAACACAAAAGGTAGAAGTTTTGTGAATTATTGTCATCCAAAGTATTTAACCAAAAAGTTGCTTGTCTTATTGCATTTGTCATTTCATACGTTAATTACCGAAAGGGAGTCGCACAATCACCTATCAACAAAATTGTTTGGCCCAAGTCCATTTTACATCCAACAACACATCTAATTTATTGGTATTCTATCACTCCATGGTCTTAATATTTCAACGTGTTTTACATTTAATTATAACACACCTTTTTTTTGGATACGAGAAACTTAGATACACATATTGATTGAATCAGCATTGTACAGAGTCCATAATCATTACACTGAAATGAAATATATGTTGAATTTTCTTGGAAGCTGTCCAACAGAAATTATATTTTCACAATTGGATCGTATTTTTTTCAATTTGTAATAAATGACAGCATTATTTCTTATTTTTCATTTCAAGGTTTCATAAGAAGTTCCTTGATGAATGCCAGAACTCCCGGCACATCAACCGTCCAAGCAACTGAAATCGGCTTGTAGCCTGACCAAGGATTAGCTAGAGGAAACCTGCACCGGAGATTAAATAAGCATGAATTTTGGGTATATTGTCAGAAGACGATACATACAGGAAAGCTTCCATCTCAGAAGGAGCTTTTCTAGATGCTTAAGAAGAACATGGAAAGAAGGGAAAAGATACATGTAAATCATACACTTTCAAGCCTTGATCCATCAAAGTATGCCCCACACAGAGGCCCTGAGTTTCAACTCTGACAACTCCCTTTTTATAGGTGAAAAGATCCGGCCTAACTAATGCCGTAAAACTCACCGGATCATGAAGAAATATCCCTGGATTATCAAAATCACGTCATCTTGTTTGACAAAACAAAGAGATGGAAAAAAAAAAAAAAAGGACAATTGGAACACTCAAATGTACCATAGAAGCCATCAGATTTGACATGCCAGTCACGGTAGAAGTTGCATATGTTGCATATGAATTTTGCATATTTTCCTTTTGAATTTCTAATCTCCAACAAATCATCATCTGTTAGAAGTAGTGTAAAACCAACAACTGTTGTCAGTTAAGCATAATATGCAAACCTACAGGTACCAAATGCAAAGGGGGATGAACTACCCTTGTCAGTTTAGCATCATTCATATTTCATACTTTCTCCGTCCACAATTAAATGAATTTATACCCTTTACAACTTGTCCACAATTAAATGAATTTATACCCTTTGTTTGAATCCACTTTCTTCCTCAAAAAAAAAAAATATATATATTACGAAATTTCCAAAATGCCCCTCGTCTCCTTCCAAGAATGTTCACTTTTCTACTAATTGAGGACATAAAAGTAATTTCTCTCTTCCACTATTTTCTTTGGCTTTTGCTACAAATTCATTCTTTTGTGGACGGAGGAAGTAGAACTCATACAAAAGACTACTATATTATTTTTTTTTCTCCAATTGGCATCCTAAGGGATTGTATTTTTTCTGTCACTCCTGAATAAAATTGTCAGTAACTTCAATCACTGATTAATATTATTAAAACTTCATGTTATGTTTATAAGCAAAGCTTCTAAACCTAGTGCTCGAACATGTGTGTTTGTGTGTGAAAATCTTTGCTTAATGCCTTAATCTGTGGAGCAAGTAAAACATAACCTGTAAAGGTAATTTGAGTAGTGATATTTAGGCCCACAACAACAATTTCAGCACCAGATGTGAATACAATATCGGCAGCTTCTGGATCACCATATATCTGCAGTTTTAATTATCGTAACTCAATTCTTTAGTAAGAAAATGAATGAAAGTTATATAGCAAGGTAAGTGAAGTAATGGAAGAAAACATCATGATTAATTACATTAGCTTCTGCGGCAGGATTAACATTGCCAGCACAGAAGAAGGCCCCACCAAGAATTACCACTCTCTTAACCTTCTTTGCAAAATTGGAATCTCTTTGTATAGCCTGGATGAATAGGAATTATATTATGCCCTCAAAGAAACATCATAATATATTTCGCTTTGCAAAATGACAAGTATCTTATATGCCCATCCAAATCAAATAGTCTGTTGTATACATAATACATCGCCCTCTTCAATTTAACATTTGGTGCCTTAATTGCAGGTAGTTTTTTCCCTCTCATCTACAATAAGTAAACTAAATTTGGAGCTTCATGAATCTTTTAATCAGGGAGAAGAGTATATAGCTTTGTTGAGATATATTTATTTATCTTGTAGAAATATCTGTTACAGAAATTTAACCTGTACAGTATACATGATGCTTATTTACGGCAATAATAGCAAGTATTTAACTTACCAGAGCAAGGTTAGTAAGAGGACCTAATGCAAGAATAGACACCTCATTCGGGAATTCCGACACCTTATCCACCATGAATTGACATGCACTTTTATCAACCTTTTTGATATTTGGTGGAGGCATTGATATATTTCCAAGACCATCAGATCCATGCACAAAATCTGCAACTCTTGGCTCTCCTCCCTTTTATCAGAAACACAACAAAAAAAATTGTTTCAAAATAAGGGAAAATGAAAGATGGAGGCCCCCCGAATCTGCTATTTTCTGTCTGTTGCCACTTTTCTACTTATTTCTTTAGGGATTCTTGAGTTGGGGCATAATTATGCCCATTGGATTCCTCAAGTTGAATATCTAAAGAAATCTAATGAAGTTGACTAATCAAGAAACTTTGGTATAGCACTATCTCAAAAACTATCAATGCAATTTAAAGAGCTATCTCCATAATTACCACCTTTGTTTCAAAATAAAGGTGTAATTTTGTGAACATTGGTACATCTTAGGCCCTCTAACTGATAAAGCTAAAGATACTTATGGAAGTAGGGAAACAACAAGAAAAAACTAAAAAGCTACCATATTACAACAAAGTTGAATAAGTGTTGTTAGATAGGAAGGGCATTTCTAAAGTGAAAGAATAAGTACCTTTAGGGGTTCAGGGTTTCCTTCAGCAACAGGGACCTCAGGATGTCCTGCTAACTCACACTATCCTTTTACAGAATGACCCAACAATTATCTTATTAGTTATTTTAAAACAACATACATAGAAAAGAAGTATTAAGCTATAAAGTATATTATGCACTAGAAAACACAATCTTCAGCTGGCTTTCTGAACTAGTTACCAATACATTTTTCATTTGTACGAGTAACGGGTAAGCAAAAACCAGAACTAGCATCTGATCCTGAGCAGTTCACAAGTGCATAAAGGGTGGTGCCATAGATTGTTCCCTTAGATTTTTTTAATGAATTCTTGAAATCGGAGTGATGAAGTTTCATCTCCATTATGGTTTATCGAGCTTTAGAAAGAAAGGCATTTAAAAAGTGGTATTGTTTCAAACATGGTTGTGAATGAAAAAATGACCCCGAAACCTCTAGCTAACATATAGAATTTGGATAGACCCCAAAACTTTTTTTTTATTTTAATTATAAAAACCCTGTTGTCATTGTAATGATGCTTAAAAGCTGAGAATATGTTACTCTTTAAGGCCTTGATGAAAACTGCACTAATTGTTTGAGAAGGTATACGTACCAACAGAAGGGCATTGCGAGTAGCATCTTTGGTAGCAACATTCCCAAAAATAGTTGTTAGACCAATTACTTCTATCTCTGGTGCTTGAAATGCCATTAGTATTGCCATGCTATCATCTATTAAAAATTAGTACATGCATAAATTAATCCGGCCACACTGAAATATATGTAAAAAGTATGTACATTTCCCATTCTACTGAAGTAATCTGGAATACCAATTCTCAATGGAGGAAAAGAAACAGTCCCAATTCAGCATCATTCAGTCAAAGTAGGTATAAAGCAGAACCTTTATCAATTATTGTAGAATTTCAATCTAATGACAGGTGCAGTTCTATGTACTTCTTAAAGAAAAAGAAAGGGTCTTTTTCTACAAAGCAATACAAGAGCATGATGCACTGATCCACTTGAGATCTTTCAAAAAGGGAAGCAAGCAATAGAATAGAATAGTGCCTCCCAAAAGGACAGATTTACCCCCCCAGCAGATGACAAGGTTTAGAAGGAATCAAATCATCAAAAAGAATCAAATCCCCCCTTTTGCATTATTTTTTTATTTTTTTTCTTTTGCTTTAGTTCAGTTCCTACTCCAGTTTGAAGTTTGAACCCTACCATGCATGCAAGAAACTTCAACTTTTTGGTAAATAACTAAAAATGAACTTCTAAAAAGCTACTGACAACCCCAATTGGGGAAGAACCCAACAGTGATTAGAGATTACAATACTCCAGAGTGGGCCACAGAATTAGTTAGTTAGTCAATTGAACAAATGCAGATCCTGATACGAGAATACGCCAAGCACTAGCACCTAAATTCTCTTAATTACAACTGAGAATTGCGTAGACAGGAAAGGAAAGGGAATTTAGCAATTTACCAATCCCCGGATCTGTGTCGATGATGACCTTCTCCCTGTTAGCCGACACCACCTTGTCAACGCCCCCGTTCTCCATCTCGCTTCCTCTCGTCGCCAATGGAGCTGGAGAAGGAGAAGATCGAGAAGAAGAGCGAGCTTTTAAACGGGGAGAAGAAGAAAAGAGAGAGGAGATGAGAAACGGAACTAGTCTCTCTAATAATCTCTAATCTCTATTTAATCTATACTTAATTAGTGATTAGTTCCGCCAATGATAAGGATTAAGAATAAGATCGGGAGATCGTTCTTTGTCGGTACCTTTGTCTGCACTTAAAGCTTACGGAATATTGATGTGGCGAGCGGATGTAGGCTGGTCTGGGGGATGAGTCCGCGGCGCTGTAAAAGTGTAAAAGTGTTCGGTACATTATTCGCGTGCCACTTAATATCAACCCAACATCTTTCCTTTCCTCCTTTCTTGCTGGGCGTCACGGGGTCTTGCCGGTCTGCTCCTCTGCTGAACCCTATGGATAGTTGCACATTTCTAACCGTCAGATCTTGGTAAGATTTGCGGACGATTGGATCTGGACTAATCCAACGGGTTTAGTTGGGGAGGTTTTGTATGCTGTGGTGCAGAGGATATGGACTGAGTTTCCCGAAAGAGTTAAAAAAAGGGTCGCTGGCTTGTCCCGGTTTTGTTTGTTCCTTTTCTGCTTCAATCGCCTCCGGTTCTACAACTGGAGACTGCTGGCTTTCATGATTTCATCAACTGATGGTAGCTAGACACTGGAGAGGATGTGCATCTGCCTACGGTCATTATTATTTTTCCCTATTATTTCTCCCGCGTGCGAGCACGAGGTTGATAGTCTCTCTTTTCTATGTGACGCTCTGTATGTATACGGTATCAACGTATCCGGTATCCCTGTGCCTGTTTGGTCCTGCTGTTTTGTTCTTGGTCTTCACTGATTCTAATTTTGTTACTATCCGTGTTTCTATATGGGAAATAGGAATAGCTACTTCTTTTGTTCAATTGCTCAATTTCTGAAAAGCCGGCGGATTTTCAGAGTATACATTTCAGAGGATACAAAAACAGTATATGAAATAAACTTGAAGTTATAGATCGATAGTCAATTAATATTCAAATAAATATAAAACACTCTTATAAATTTAAAAAAAAAAAAAGAAAATCATTTTTTTTAACTTGAAGTTATAGATCGATAGTCAAATTTCATTCAATTTCAATATTATTTGATAGCTCATCAAAATTTTACACAAACTTCAACAATTCTAATTTTAACAATCTTTAATGGACTATCAATTATGATTCAAATTACTTGAAATTATAAACGCAATCAATCTACAAATTTTCCTGACATTTGTATATTTTTTTTCTATTTTTTTAACAGATTTTAGGTTCTTTCAGTTTTTCTATAACTCTGTCGTTAAGATTTGTCAATTGATCCCTCTCCATAGAATGAATTTCTAAATGATGTTAAGTGTAAAGATAGTTGACTTCTATAAAATATTTTTTTTTATCTTATGAAATAGATAATTAAAAACGATAGACATTATTGAGCGCATATCTCTTTGTTTTTATCCACTTGTTTTGTTTCTATTTTAGGGCGTGTTCGGTTGTCATGGGATTATGTGGGATGGGATTTTATGGGTACGGGAACCCACTAGTTAATTTGTGGGAACCCATACTCACGGGGTATGGTTATGGGTATACAAAAATGAGTGTTCGGTTGTATTATGGGAAATCCTTTTTTTTTTTTAATGGAATTTATATGTACAATATCTTCTTATTAATAAATGTAAACAATATTTCAATAAAAAAAATAATGGTGTGTTTGGCAACCAAAAATTGAAATAGAATAGCAAAATAATAGCTATTCCATGTGCCAAACAGAAAATAGCTATTCGAATAGCTCTAAAAAATTGCTAATCCGCTATTCCTCCTATTTGGTCGAATAGCGGAATAGCTATTTGAATAGCACTAAAAATAGCTCTAAAAATATTTATTACAATATTATTCTAATTGTCATTTGCCAAACAATATTTCCACTATCCGAATAGCTCTAAACATCATTACTCTTTTTACTCTTCCAACAACCACTAATCCATTTTTACTAATTGGATAGCACCATTCTATTGCTATTCCTTGATTTGCCAAACGGACCCTAATAGTATAAAAGTTGGATGATGCCAATTTTTACCATTTTATGAACTTTATTACTATTTTTAATAATTTTTTATGACTCTTAAAATAATTAAAAATAAATCAATTTTGCATGCCACTCTTTAAAAAATCATTAAAAATAGCTAAAATTTTCATAAAATGGAAAATATTGGGATCTATAAGATAATTATGTCAAGATTATTATGAGCTATTTGAATCAAAATTTCAGACGACGGATTTTTGAAGTTAGACCTTAAGCGTTTCGGTCCGAAATACTTACAGAAGCACCATAGCTGGACTCCTAAATATATCATTTTAAATTATTAAAGAGGATTATTATTATAACAAAAAAATTAAAATCAGACATAATTTTGACAAAATTTGCTTGTTAAAATAATTTAAGCAATGATTCTAAAAAATGCTATATATAGAAGATAGTTGAATTGCAGCACATCAGCAGCAAGTCGTCTAATGAATAATGATCCATTTAACAAAGTAAATTATTAAGTTGAGAGAGCAAGCCTTCCTTCGTGGGGAAAAAAAAATTAAGTCTCAACATATTTTTTTTTTTCCCACCATTTTGCACACAAATGGGTTGGAAAGTGGGAATTCTTACACATTCCCATGACCTGAAAATTGCCTACCGAACATGTTTGGGTAGAAATTGGGGATTGGGTTCTATTTCCAACTAATTCCCATCAAATAATGTGTCACCGAACCCGGCCTTAATGTTTTATTTTTTTTTTCTCCTGATACTAATTAAAAATGATTATAGTTAGAATTGCCTATGTTTAAGAACACAATGTGTTCAAGGTGTTCTAAATACTATTACTTATGAGTAATGTATAAGATATTTGAGGTCAATTAAGTTAATTTAAATGCAATTATTGTTCAAAATCAATTAAAAAAGTCAGTCCCATGCATATCACCCGTAACCAGACTCCATATATTATTACTTTGAATTTTGAATTTTTTTTACGTAATTAACTTAAAAACAATCTGAATTTAGTTTTTGCATATATTTGAGAATGCTAAAGTTTCATCAAATTTTTTTGAAAAACAAGTCCCACATTAGGCTAGTTTTCTCCTGGATTACAAAAGGCCAAGTTTTATTTATCTTTTCACATATAGTGTTCTCCAGTCTCTTGCTTATGGAGAACTCAAACTAATTAACTTAAGTTAACAGTTCTGGTGGGAAATAAGAAGACGGACAACTTAGGACCGTAAAAGAAATGGGACCAAACATTTGTTCGCAACAATGTGGAATATCTCGAAGGATATCCCAGCATAAAGAAAATACAAACAATGTTGAAAATTGCCAATTGGACCACCTACATATAGTGAAAAAAAAAAAAGGAACTTAAGTTAAATTTAAATATCAGAATATCCTGGTTGACGACATGGACAGTTTGTGCATCACAAATGAAAGTATGAAACCAGTGATTTGGAAGTGGCGATGGACGAAGAAGATGGCAATGGTAAGTTGATAACGTGACTCCATGTTACTGGGGGTCCCAATCCGTAGTTTTGGAGATTTGACGTCTCCTATTCTATTCTACATTTCTACTGAGTCTTCCTCTTCCTCTTCCCATCTGATCTCCAACACACATCCACCTCTATTTTGACCTCTATCTCTATCTCTATCATGGGAGAATCACACGGAATGATTAAGACACACTCATTGTTACGTGGCACTGGCACTAGTCTTTTTCTTTGTATTTCTTGCTCCACATATACAGACTGACAATTTCAAAATTGTATATTAAATTAGAGAAAATAAATTGGCAAGTAAGAAACTGTATTGATAGAAGTATAATATAATAATTGCTGGCGAACGACATGTTTAGCGCATGTCAATAAAGTGGCGTCTTAATTTCATGGACAGGGAGATACAAAATTATAAAAAAGTAGATACAAAATTATAATGTTAAAATCGTGGTAGAAATAGAATATACAGTTTATTTTCTTATTTAGAAGGACCATACAAAAGTTGTGACACATTTTAATTTGTTTTTGTACACATGTAGGCAGCCATCTTATATCACAGGTGTTTATATAATAGAACATTATTCTTTACAGATAGCTTGGTTGATAACCAATCAGTTTTTAACATACTTGATACTCTAAGCTAATCTAACTACAAATAAATGTCTGCCATTCTGCTTTTTTTTAATTTGGACAATTAATTGCATCATAAATTATCATTGATTTAAACACAAATAAATTGTTTTAACTTTCTATTTTGGGCCAAAATATGAACAGTGGAGCCACTCATATTTGTTCTTGAATATCATGATGGCCAAGATGACAAATTTGGGCTTTCTTCTGGCACAAAGAGGTTGGTTTGTTTAATTGTTTCTTGTCCCTCCTTTTTTATGTGCGTTGATGTCAGCTAGGAATAGGATTGATTTATTTTAAACAGCTGAGATTGCTTTAGCATTTAGGAAGTGATTTTTGTGAGGCCCACTGTCATAGACACAGAGTGACAATGGTAGCTGTTGTAATTGTTTCCTATCATCAATCTTGAAAATTCTGCTTTAAAATGCTTTTGTTAGATGTTTGTTCGTTAGAAATGACTAATGAGGCCCTTAAAACATTGATAAATTCGGATGTGTCACCCGTCATAGTGTCGCCATCACCACTATGGCGCGTGCACATCCTCTAGAATGGTCAGTTTGTAGAGTGATTGGAGTGATCAGCTTTTGAGTGTAAAATTTTTTTATGGGCAGCTTTGAGATTCGCGCTAGATGCTTTTTAGGGGTGAGATTTTGACCCTTGCTGTTGGGGTATTCCAGGAGATGTGAATTCCACTATGGCAGCAGATATGAATTCGTTGATGATGATGATGATCTATTGACGAGTGACATCTTTGATTTTTGTCAATGTTTTAAGAACACAATTTAACCATTTTTCCTTCTTTACAAGTTTTGTTAAACAAATTCCCCTCCCAAAAAAAAAGTGTTTAGAAGAATGCCGGTTTGTACATAGATATTTAATAATTTGAAACAAATACTTAAAGCTTCAAAAATAGAAAAATTTTGTATCCCTAAGTATAATTTTATATGATGAATATAATGGAAATCAGAAATTAAAATTTCGGATGTGGCATAATATAATTTGGACCGTTAGCATTTTTATAATAATTGAGCACTTGAGCCGGAAAATAGATGAATAGATGTAAAACAATGGACTTGTGATAAAAGATGGGCCATGTTGCCGAGACTGTTTAAAATTTCAAAATTTGGCAAGGCCTTATAGAAAGCTAACGGATCTTATGATTTGCAGAGGAAATGAATGGCTTTAGTGGGCTTGTATTCCCTTCTTAGTGCAGTCCACTTACAAAAGGTTGATTAGTAGAAAGAAAGAATAAAAATGAAACCTTCTCATGTAGACCTCAAAAACTCATGAAGACGGACTCATGAAGCTGTACTGTAAATAATACTAGATTAAGATGTTCTATAGGGAGAAAACTGTCTACATACTTGTAAATGTTGTAAAAACAATTTTCTTTTTTTAATGAAATTATAATGGTGGCAATCTTGCCTACCACTTCAAAAAAAAAAGTCTGCATAGACTTGTTATATTATTGACTTTCTTATATTGAGGTTGCATGGAATATAGATCACAGAACTCTAGCCGCCTAGGCCCCACTACCCTCCTTATCCAACGAGAAAAACCACACTACACTACACATATAACAATCGACTCTTCTTCAGCTAACCCTTCAGTTCACTGTCTTTTCCTCTTTGTCCCTTCCCTAAGTTCCCTTTGCCTCTGGGTACCACTTGGAGCCTCATACCAGCGAGAGCGAGAGCAACAGCTCACACCCTATTCCACTGACATCTGGGACCCAACACCTTATTCCATGATACCGACTTGTCTACATAGACTCGGCGCATTGACTTCCCCCTCCTGAACGATTTCATATCCTCTGCAGCGCTGCTGCACTGTACAGCGCAGGATACGAACCGTTCGTTCATCTCGGGATCTGTTCTGCCCCATCTCGAGATGATCTAACGGTTGTCATACTGCGCTACACAATGCAGCGCTGCATACAGAGGATGAGCACTCGTCTTCTCTACTCAACCCTTCCCAAACCAAACAAACAATCAAACACTTGTTGGGAGCCGTCTTCCACCCTCACTCTCACTCACTCTCTCCACTCGCTAACTCAGTTACCGATGAAGCGCTCTCTCCGTATCCCTCTCGCCTTCTCTCTCCTCCTCGCCACCTTCTCCCTCTTCTCCCTTCTCTCATGCCGCTCCGCCAGCCGGGTCTTCTACTGGGTTGGCAGGCGAAACAAGGCTGTCGGCTTTGCAGGTTCTGCTTATGCTTCTGGGTCTTCCAATCTCACTGCCGAGCTCATCCGGTTGGCCAACTCCGATCCGGGCGGGGAATTTATGAAGAAGGGCATTCAGGGTTTGTTGGAAGGCCACCTCCCTTTGACCAGAGACGTAATCCGGAGGCACGGGCTGTATACGCACCCCAGGCTCAGGCGGGACCCCTGGGACGGCGACCATGTGCCCCGGAGGCTGCGTTCTCCGAAGGATTATAGGAACCGGATCCGGGTTGGGCCTGAGCTGAGAAGGCTGCTCCGTGCACGGCTTTGGTCGCACAACAGAAGGTACAATTTGAGTGAGCTTCTGAAGCTCCCTATTGGGGATGAACTGAAATTGAGAAAGTCTGGTACGAGGTACTCTTCCTGTGCAGTGGTCGGTAACAGTGGGATTCTCTTGAATTCGAACCATGGTGAAGAAATCGATAGGCATGAATTGGTGATTAGATTGAACAATGCGAGGATAGGCGGGTATGAACGGCATGTTGGGTCCAAAACTGGTTTGTCGTTCATCAATTCGCATATACTAATTCAGTGTGCGAGACGGGCCGGGTGCTTCTGCCATCCGTACGGTGAGAATGTGCCCATTTTGATGTACTTCTGTCAGGCTAGTCATTTCATCGAGTACCTTGCGTGCAACTCAACGTCTGGCCAAAATCAGGCGCCGCTGCTCATAACGGATCCTGGTTTTGATGCACTGTGTGCGAGGATCGTGAAGTTCTATTCTTTGAAGAAATTTACAGAGGAAACTGGCCGAACCGGTCAGGTACTTGCTGACTGGGGAAAGAAGCACGATGGCAAATTGTTTCATTATTCTTCGGGATTTCAGGCTGTCATGGTTGCACTTGGAATCTGTGATAGAGTTAGTTTATTTGGATTTGGAAAATCAGATAATGCGAAACACCATTACCACACAAACCAGAAGAAAGAATTGGATTTGCATGATTATTCTGCTGAGTATATGATATATCGAGACTTGGCCCAGAGACCCGAGGTGATTCCTTTCTTGGCTGATCTTGGATACAAGGTTCCATCAGTTGTGATTCATTTTTAAGTACTTAACACGACAGGATTAAAGAAAAAAAAAAAACAAATTTAGGCATTAGTTGGTAGGTTGTATGAAAATTTTGGCACGTGCTAGTTAAAGCGTTAGGATAGATCTCATTTTTATTATGATATATTTGTTCTTTGCAAAGAGGAAATGTACAGATCTTTGTATTATTTTTGTTTGAAATCTCAACTCAATTGCTTAGAGCTGTCTTTTTTCAATAACTTTCAACTGTTTTCTTTTACCAGTTATGAAGTTCAGGCATGAACGTTACGTAAGTTCAATGATCAGCTGCAACTTACTGATACTTTGTATTGTACATACCAAATCATTAAATGGGAACAACGACAATTGGCCATGTACCAGTAACTCTGTAAGGAGCAAAGATTGCCTAAGAACATTCATTGAACCATAATTT
The DNA here is from genome assembly GCA_030179965.1 of Cyperus esculentus. Classification (NCBI taxonomy): domain Eukaryota; kingdom Viridiplantae; phylum Streptophyta; class Magnoliopsida; order Poales; family Cyperaceae; genus Cyperus; species Cyperus esculentus. The sequence goes on from JASGLE010000031.1 coordinate 295,745, forward strand.
CTTGAGTGAACAAATATTATACTTGCCAAAAGTAGAAGTAAGAAGAAGAGCAAAAAGGAAAGAGTAATATAAGATAAAAAAAAAAAAAAAAAGGAGAGATGATGCGGAATGTGGAAACATATAATGCAATATTTACAAAAAGGAAGGTTTGCATTGCATAAACAAAAGATTGTTGTTCACTTTCACTATTGATTTTTTTTTATAATCGCACTATCTTTTTCTGAGATTTAGAGTAGCTTTTCTCTTTTAAAAGGCAACTAGCAATTTAATAAGCTCGCAATGTTCATTGCACTTACCAGTAAAGTTGGAATACATAAAAAATTATCTTCAACTTGTACTTATAATTATGAACTTAAAAAGATTGTTTCAAACAAATATAAAGAGGTTAAATCACGAAAGTTAGTTCCACTGACACTGTACTCTTGTTTTGTTGAATGAGTTACCAAGGAGACTGTTCCTAAATCCTTGGTAACATAAGGAGCCTGTTTTCTGGTTAAAGTTTGGAAGAAAAGACAACAAAAGGAGATGTTGGAGAGAGATAACTTGAAAACAATGAGAATAGGGAATATGTGCAATCAGATATGTTAACAAATTTAACAGGATTAATATTTTGTTTTACAGCACCCTCTTTTCAGTTTTCACACAACCAGATGTCTGGAACTGGTGATAATGTCTGACAAAAAGTTGAGCTATATATAACTATGATAAAGTAATACTTGCTAAAACAAATAGGAAACACAATATTCTGAATGGCATGTCTATTCGCATGCACTTGAGCATACAGGATCAAAATACTAATGATCTATCGAGTTTGTATCGCAGGGTGCTGATGAAATCACAATCAGAATGGATGTTTTCAGGTGGAGTTTTTTGGAGTAATCCAAGCCGTGTGAGCTCGGATTGCAGATCCTGACGACTGGATTACGATCTAAGTAGATTTGAAAGCATGATTCATCTTGTTGTCCAGGTTCACAAGCTGTGCATCAGAGGGAACTTGAAGCAAACCATCCAGAAGAAGAAATACGATCCAACTGGCAAGGCGTTATTCCGATTTCATCACAAAACTGCCAACAGTTGAATAAGCAGGTGATTAATATAGTGTTTGTCATAGCCCCAAATAAGAACAAAATTGTCTTAAGTTTGTTAACCATGCTCAGTGAATATAACGAATTAATGTAATGAAGCATAAACAGTTTCATGTTGAGAGAAGAATTTTCTGGGTTCTTTTGTTCTAGTATATTGCCATATGGTGATTAATTTATGAAGTTGGCTCATTAGTCGTGATAATGCATTGCTAAAAAACTTGGCAGATTTGCATACAGAAAAAGGAAATTGGAATCGCATTTTGATTAAGCATTAAACGGGATTACAAGTAACATTAACTATGTTATGCATTTTGCTTAAGCATTTAATGGGATTACAAGTAACAGTAAGTATGGTATTAGCTTGCTACATCGAAAATATGTGTGTACACAAAATGAAAAAGAAGGATAAAAAATTATTAGTGTATAGATCAGAATTACCTTTTCACAGGCCTCATCTGTTCTCCAGAACCAGAATGTATTCAAAGAACATTGCTTAATATCCCTTTCTGTGATGTGGGAAATCTTATGCCAATTTGGATGATCTGAATCTCTACAACTCCTTGTGAACTCCTCATTGCAGTCTCTGATTATAATTTCTTGCATTGATGAGGGCATTTCTGAGAGGGAAGTTAGATGGGAACATTTCCTGATGCACATAGATCTGAGAGAACCAAGGCACGACAGACTGGGGCAATGAAAGCATTTTACAATTAGCGAAGGAAACTTTTTCAAGGGAAGGGAGGTGCCAAAACACCCCAAGTTCTTGTCAAGAAAAGTATTCTTCCTGTGCATTCTGAAGTGTAAGAGCAACCAAAGATGACAAACCATCTCTTGAAATAAGTTGTTCAAGGTGAAAAAGATGGCTGATGGAGAGTTTTTTCAACCGAGGAAGCTTATCAGCATCTGAATAGCATTCAAACTTTTCACACCTTATGAGCTCCAACTTTTTAAGATTGTTCAACTCATGTAAACCCCTTAATGAAACAAGGTTTGGACAATCATGAAAATATAGGTGAACAAGTGACTTCATATAACCAATATGAGGATTCACTATGGTTGGGCAGTCCCAAATGCTTAAGGTTTCTAGGGATACTAGTCTCTGGAACATATCATTTGAAGGTAAACATCGCTGAAGAGAAACATAATTCAGAATACCAGATATAGTTTTGCTCCTGCATGATGGTGATGATGTTAGTTCCACATCACTGCTATTTGCAGCAACTGATGTTTTGATGGTAAGGTTCGGGCACCACTTTATTTTGAGTTGTGTGAGGGTGCTATGAGTGTCCCACCCACCAATTGACGTAAGCAGCAGGCATTCTCTGATTTCGAGAACCATGAGACCGGTCAGGGAGCTAAGCACCTCTTCTGGTATGCATGTAATTGTCATGATATCCCATAATTCCATATGAGTCAGAGAGTTGAGGCCTTGCAGAGATGCTGCTAATACTTTGTCGGTGATGAAGCATGATCCGATTGTAAGTTTCTCGAGCATAGGGGGGAGGTAAAGGTCACCATATACATTTGTGAGCTGGAAAATAAGGTCGAACCTTTTTGCTAAGCATTTCTTCAAATCTTTTGAAATAATTGATAGGGCTTGTTCATCTATATTATGATTACCCAGTTTCATCATATTCTGAACACATCTAAATTGTTCTTCAGAAACATGAGAATAATAATTTCCTCTGCAACTCTCCAAGAAAGTAACAATTTCGGATATTCGCATGATCCTAATTGATGCTATCATCTCTAAATCTTTTTTCAGCCCCAAAACAAGGGAGACACAATTGGTAAGTTTGAATTGGGTTAGCCTTGAGGGAAGAGGTCCCCAACTCTTCAACCTAGGAAGATTACAGATGGTAAGAGATAGAAGACTGGATAGTCCTTTTATGTTTTGGAGGGTTTCCAAGCCTTGGCAATTAAGAAGTTCGAGATGGTTGAGATAAGGAACCTTATCATTTTCCCAAATCCAACTACACAATTTTTTACCACTGTACCCCTCAATAGAAATCTTTCTTATTCGGGTTGGTGGACGAAGACCGTCAAGAATTTCAACATCTATGTCTCTCAGGACATCTCCACTGTCATAACTCCAACAATAGTATAAACTCTCAAGGCCTCTTTTTATATCTAACTTCGCTTGATAAGCCTCTTCCTTCCTTCTAACATTGTGGAGATCTCTTATAGTTAACATTCCGGAAAGATCATTGAGATGCTCCAACTGTTTTAGCTCAAATCCTCTGCTTGTTCTAACATGAAATTCCTCCAGATCTTGAAGTAATATTAATCTCCCGACATCGGGAAACATTATCTTATTTCTGAATAAGTGGCGTGAACTCCAAATATTCAAGGTGCGCAATTGGTAAAGTCTATTAATTAATAATTCATGAATTGCATCACTTTGAGAGATTGCAAATTTGAGGTATCGGAGGTTTTTCAAGTGAATCAAAGACTTTGGAAGAATTCTAATATGTGGTAAATCCACTACACATAATTTTCTTAGGTTCGTAAAAAGAGCATCAAGATGCACTTCCTTCAAAGAGGTACCAGCTGATGAAGAACTAGCAACATAAATTGTACATAGATATTTAATTTGCATATTTTCTCTACATACTCCTCAAGCATATCGGCCCTGACACGTAAGTGACGAGTTTGAATAGGTATTTCCATTCCCTCACCACTTCTAATTTTAAAACATTCACCTTGAGATACATGCTGTGCAAGATCATGTATTAGGTCATGCATGAAATAGAGATAATTATAGTTTTTATCGACTTGAAAAAGAGAGCTAGAAATCAACTCCTGAAAGTACTGATTAGCAATTTCCTTCATATGTTCATTACTACCATCTGTCTCAGTGAAGCCCTCTGCAATCCATAAATTAACTAAATAGTTCTGATCAAAGTATTGCCCTTTAGAAAGAAAGCTACAAAATGCAAAACATCGTTGCAGCTCGGGATGTAGGTGTTGATAGCTCAGATAAAGTGTTCCCATGATATCATTTATTATTCTCTTATTTACAATAGACAACCAAAAATCTGGATCTATTCGTCTGCGCAATTGTCCTGCCACGGTGATTGCTGCTAAGGGCAAACGGCATAATTTCTCCACAATCATCAAGCCTATTTCTTGTAATCTTTCCTCCAGATGCTTGTTAACTTTGACATCACGCAATGAGTAGGTCATAAATAATGAAAAAAATTCCTGATCGTTGAGTTCTCGTAATCTGATCAGATCCGCTGCACCCATAGCTCTTGCGGCCTCTTCGTTCCGAGTTGTCACCAGTATTTTGCTACCTCGTTTACCATCTCTTAGGGGTGCAAAGAATTGATTTAGTTTTGTCTCACTAAGACCTTTATTACACCAAACATCATCTAACACCAAAAGATACCTTTTCCCTCTTAATTTGGAAGCAAGTTCAGATGATAATACATCTAAATTTTCATAATTAGGGCAGTTGCTCCCAAAAACTGACTCTAACATGCTCCTCATCAGGGTTCGGACATTAAAATTCTCTTGAACATGAACCCAAATGATATGGTCGAAGTACTTGATCTCCTTCTCATAGTCACAAACATATTGTGCCAGGGCTGTCTTTCCAGAACCACCCATGCCCCATATCCCGATAACGGAATAGCACCTTGCGTTGCTAGAAGATTCGGGAAAATCTTCCCATAACAATTTTAGAATGCCGTCCCTATCCTTGTCACGACCTACAATTGTGGAACCGGGAGTAGAAAAGGTTTCCCTATACTGATAGTCAGGTTTCCAGTTTAAAGCAGCGACACTGCCGCTGCTTGGTAGGTTAAGGATGGGAACAAATTCCATTGCTTCATTAACAACCTTTTCCAACTTCTCTATGAATAGAATGAGATTTTTCTTCTCAGATGAAAATTTGCTCTTTAGGTTCTTCAAATTTAACTTAGAACTGGAAGAAGGAAAAAGGGAATTGACCTGATTTTCGAGCCGCTCGTACTCAATCAAACCAAGAACATGCTCAGCATCATAGAAAGTGAACTTGAGCTTCTGAAACCACTTCTCAAGAAAATGCCGGTGGGGGCTCTGCTGTGCCGCATCTGCCAGGATGAGGAGCTGAGGAAGGAGTGTGGTCTGCATCTTCTCCAATTTAGCATGTAGGATTTGCTTTCGGGACTGAAACTTTGGTGGTGGATTGACGCCGAGTGCATCAAAGCATCTGTTCAGGAATCGGGTTAGGAGAGGTGAGATCAACCAACCGGCGGCGGAGAAGCTCCAGCTGACTGCTGCAGTGGTCAAGGGATCCATTATGGATCTCTGTCAAGCTAGCAAGCTACTTCAATTAGGTACAGTGACAGGAATGGAAGTTGGTCTTGAATGTTCAAGTGAAAGAACTTGATTGGCAGAAGAATTTGAAGGAAGTGTAAATCTTTGTTAAGCAATACAAGTTTGGCCAATTAGTAGACTTAATTGAATTCTACATTTTGGGAACAAATACTGTGAAACAAGCATCAACAAATTCTTGTGTTGTTTAAGGCAAATGGGCAGGTGAGACACTTGAGCAGTTGAGCTAGCATCAGCATGTAATATCTATATATGGTTATGATCCGAGGACAAGGGACGATAAAATGTTAATAAGACTCGTAGAATAGAAGTCATAAAAGGCCCATAGGCCATTGCTAAGCTTTCAGTGAAGACCAAATGTTCAATGCCATAAGGCCTACTAGTTTGTAATAGAATCTTTACAGAGAAAACATAGCTAAACATTTAACAATCTGATGATGGAATGACAATGAATATATATATATATATGCATTCCTTTCTCGACTGATCATCTAAGGTTCTTTTTTATGATATTTGTTCTTTGCAAAGAGGATTTGATTGATTATGTTTCTGATCAACTGGTGTTTTGGACTTGCTTCTAGGCTGAATCAAATTGACAGCCGAGCTGATCTAACTAACTTGTAAGCAATCAGTCATACTTCAAATCTCATTGAGCTTTTTGTATTCATTCTCAAATTTACACGGGAATTATAACGTACAATTTTGTATTTATTTTTCTGAAATTCACACGACAGTGATGATTTGCCAAACAATCTATTTTTTTTTTTTTTTAAATTTAGGCATCTCATTCAAAAAAAGAAAAAACATGATAATTTACCCTGTTAGTTAGTACGTGTTTCCTCAAAAAAAGAAAAAAGAAAAGAGAAAATTCTAAAACCCTGTACCCTGTACCCTGTACAGTATCTAGCCATGGCGTCGGAAGCTCAAGTGGACTCGGAATGGGACCGCCTGTCGGATCTGCCGGAGCCGCTTCTCCTCAACATCCTCTCCTTCCTCCCCACGCAATCCGCGCTCCACACCGCGCTCCTCTCCCGCCGCTTCCGCTGTCTCTGGGCCCTCGTCCCCACCCTCCGCGTCGCCCGCCACCACTTCCCGCCCGGCCGCGCCTTCACCACCTTCACCTCCCGCTCCCTCCGCCTCCGCGACCCCTCCGCCCCTCTCCACACCCTCTACCTCCGCTCCTGCTGCCGCCCTCTCGCCCACCGCACCGCCTCCGCATGGCTCGCCCGCGCCTGCGCGTTAGGCCTCCGCGATCTCCACCTCCACATCACCGCCGACGACTTCGACGCCCTGCTGCCGCTCATCCTCACCTTCCGCTCCCTCCGCTGTCTCAAGATCTCCTGCGATCACCGCCAGTTCGCCGCCGTCTCCTATTCCCGCTCGCTGCAGTCCCTGATCCCCGCCGGCAGCTTCCTCGCCACCAGTATCCGGAAGCTCGATCTCAATGTAAGGATCTCTTGCTCCGATCTCAAACGTCTGGTCATGGAACAGTCCGATTTACAGGATCTCTGCCTGGAGCTCTCCTCCAAATTCGTTCCCCTAGATCTGGTATCCGCCACAGTCAAGAACGCCAAGCTGACATTCGACTGGCGATTGCCCGGGCTCAGCTTGTCCTTTCCCGCCTTGCAGGTCCTCGATCTGACCATAGACATATGTTCGGATATCAAGAGGTTCCATGCCGAGATGCCGGCGTTAAGGAAGGCTACCATCAAGATCCCGTCTTTGACAGAGGAGCGTGTGCCGGTGTTAGGTGATCTCTTGAGGTGTCTCGTAAATGTATCGCAATTGTCCATCCACATACAAAAGGCTTATCCGAGGAAACTAGATCCAGTACCTGGTTTGTCTGCCCGCCGTCGAAAACAGGTATCAGTTTGCAAATGTATCACAATATGGAAGTTTCATCAAATACATGTCCTGAGAATATCGGTTTGCAAAGTTGTGCCCGAACCAACGAATAAATATATAATCTATTCTGTTATGATGTCAGCTAGTTCCTTTGTGAAATCAGTACTACTGGCAATTTTTGCTGATTGAACTCTCTTTGCTTAGTTGGAGAACCGTCAATTTCATCTGCTTGTGGAGCCAGGGAAGGATCTGCCAACATTTCCTCATCTTAGGAATCTCAAGCTCTCGATGCACTTCCATGAAGATGGCATGTCGGACCTTATTTACTTTCTTCAGAATGCTCCTGTTCTCGAGTCTGTTGAGCTTCTTCACGTGGTAATTCACCATCAAAATCATCCTATCTTTGCATTGCCATCTTTGTTAATATTATTCTAGTGTTGAGGAATGTTAAGCACCTAATACAGTCATTATAGTCGAACCTAAGAATATTTAAACCTCGGAAATAGCTTGTCCTGAGATTGATTTTTAACAAGTAATTCATATTTCATAGGACCTGTTTTAGCAATAACTACAGTGCCATCATCATCCCTGAGACCCTGACTCTAGAGTACCATATTTTTCAAAGGTTCAGTGGAGGATGTATTAACATATTACATCTTCTAATGCCTATTACTGCCACAAAATGATTGCAGAACCTTTTATAGGATAGGCTAGTTACCTGTGGTAAATTATTAGGGTCTACTTGTCACACAGGTCCTTCCCTTATATAGAACACATTTGAAACTGCATTAATGGGGTTTACTTCTTTGTATTATTCTAATATTTCTTCAAATGTCTTTCATTCATTTTCATCTAAAACATTTTATTTACAGAAAGGTACTATGGTTATTGGTTCTTTTTTTTTTTTGGTTCTGTTCTGTTCTTGGTTGGATTCTGTATTGATCATTTGATTGTGATGCTAAATTGCTTCATAATATTAGGATATCGATAATTACACAGCAGTCGAGGGACGTTGGAAGTCTAGATTACCAAAAAATTTGGAAGGCAATAATCAGCATGCATATTTTTCAAACCTTCATTTAAGTGACAAGAAGATTGAACTTATAAGAATCTTACTACTATGCAATGAGAGACATCAAAAGAAGCCAAGACAATGACCTCCAAATTCCAAAACCTGGAATGATGATAAATAGGAAGAATGAAAATTTATCTTTTAGGGTAATTGTTTTGACATTAAAAACTTGTCTGTTGTTCTGTGATGTTTGAAATAATTATCCTCTAGATCATTAATGTAGGCATGGTTGATCGATCTGTATTTTGGCAAATGTACATTGACACTGGCCACATCTGAATTTTTTTTCTGTAGTTGGCTATTTTGTGTAATGTATTGACTGACAGCTTATATGGGATTGGGTATCTTTCTTTGACAAGCAGATTTACTCTCTGCTCGAGTTTTTTTGTTTTTGATTTCTGTATTCTCAAGGTGTGAGGAGCTAACAACTGCACAAGCAATGCACTGGCTGGTTAGAGGATTGTATGGAGACATTTTCTTATTCTTCCTGCGCAACCGAATTGCCAACCATTTCAACACATCAATTGATTATTTCAGCTGGAAATCAAGAAGTACAGGAGAGTTCTCACTTCTCAGCCAGGCCATATTGTTCATTGCTCAAAGGCTCGCCTTCGATTTCAAATGACCTATAAAATCTCTTGGATGCTTCAGGTCTCTCCAAGAAAAAAGAATGCTGATATTGTATTGATAACAGTTCAAGATAAGATACTTGCTGGAAATGATCTTAAGAATAAGAGGATGGCAAACTTACTTCTAGATGGGCTCTCCTGAGATTTACCCTAGCCCTACTTATATACGATGAAAACAGCAAGAGGAGCACAATGCTGAGGAAGAGCACACCCAGACAGGAATAAAGCCCACAGGAATGAATGCAACAGCAGTTTCAGATAAAAATATTAATAGCTCATAGTCATGGTTCATGGAAATAAATCACTTGATAATGCTTATTTTAACGATCAATTAAACTTGTAATTAATTTGTAAAAATTTTTAAAAAATTTTTAAAATGGTAAAAGTTTATAGACGTGTTATTTAACTTATGGATGGAATGTGTCTTAAGTTTCAATCAATTTGAATATTGTTTTACCGGTCATCAAAATTTTATATCCTTACTTTAGAATATTTTGGATTTTTTGACATGAAAGTTCTATCTTCCCAAAAGATTAAATCTCAGTCGTTGATTATTTACTTAGATTGATCACCATCGTTGATGTATATTAATGTCTCAACCCATTAAAACTTAAGGTCTATATCAAGTTTCTAAGGCCCATTACATATTAATATATTATATTAAAAATTTATTATAGGAAACAACAATTTCAGCTCAAAGTAAGGCGTGGGCTCTAGTACTTTCAAACAGTTGTAAATTCATGAGTGTTTGATGAATTATTAAACATAACTTATTGAATATAGTTGAAAGTATGATCAATCAATAAGTTAAATTATACATGTACAAACTTCTTTTTTAAGAACTCAAATTTTTTTTTTGTTTTTCAAATCTATACTCCGTAAAGAGTGGTAGCTCTCTAAGCACCTCAACTATGCCACATCATCAATATTATTTACCATTGATTTTGTTTGAATCTTTTCATCTTCTTTGATCCTATGGCTTGCATTGTTTTCTCTATTCTTATTAAATAAGATGAGTATGATAAGTCAAAAATAAAATTTAACACTTAAAATAGTCCAACAACATTATGGTTATTATTTATAAAATTATTATATTATTATTTTTACTTCATTAGATTTTAAAAAATTATATTCAAAATTTATTTAATATAAAATTATAGAGTTAGACTATTATACTAACGTTAGCATTTCGGACCGAAATACTAACGCCTCAAATTTTATGTTATCGTGTCCGAAATCAAGATTTATGGTGCTCAATAAATTCTTTATATGAAAATATTGGGGAATACAAAAATTTTTCATTTTTAGAATTTCTTAAGTATTTGTTTTGCATTTTTGAAAATAGCATGCATAATCATCAATATTTTATTAATATTTATGAGCTCTTTTCTAAAATTCAAAACAAATTCTTAAAAAACTCTAAAAATAAAAAAAAATTTGTATTCCCCAATATTTTCATATAAAGAATTTATTGAGTACCATAAATCATGATTTCGGATACGATAACATAAAATTTGAGGCGTTAGCATTTCAGGTCGAAATGCTAACGTTAGTATAATAGTCTAACTCAAAATTATAAATATAAAAACTTATTATTTATTTGATACTATTTTTGGGGGCGAAGCGGAATCACAGCTCTAGTTTAATGAAAGTCCCTTGTGAATTACTCAATCACCCAATCCCATTGTTTACCTTGTCAATTACTCGATCCATCGCTTACAACATACTGATACCGGTCTACCGGTCTACCGACGCTGCATGTTCCGAATCCCGCTCCAGGTCGGCAGACCGACTGTCGTCGTCACTGCCAATGGGACCCACAATTCAGAACACATGCTCCTGTGTTCCCGTGTTCGATCGGGAGGTCCAACTCGGACTCGGACTCGGACTCGGACTCGGACTCGGACTCGGACTCGGACTCGGAATTTATCCTTACCTTTTCGCAGTCTCCTCTCACCTTCCTCTCCCAAACCCAAACGACTCCCGCACGATTCCTTCCTTAGTCCTTACCCCTCTGCAATCAATCAATCTTTTCTACCATACCAATTCTCCTCCCCAATCAACCAACCAACCAACCACGCGCATCCAATCGATTCTTTCAATGCATGCGCAAGCTACCCCCTCCGCATCTAGGGTTAGGGTTACGGCCGTTACTCTCAACCTCCTCCTCGTCCCCAAACCCTAGCTACTGCTGCTCCCGTTTAAGCTTCCGTCTTCCCCGCCATGGACTCCAAGAACCGGGACGACGAGGCCACTCCCGACTCCTGGGAGACCGCCGATCTCGAGGACAGCGTCAATCGCCTCTTTGTTTCCTCCTCTCGGAAGAGCGCATCCCCGTCCAGGGAGTCCGATACTCCTCCCCCGCCGCCTCCGCCTGGCAACGGGGTTTCCTCTGCAGCTCAGCCCACGGATGAGGCCGTTGCTCAGGTTGATCAGTTCTTGAGGGAGGCGCTGGAGAAACCTCGCGAGCGTATCTCTGGTCAATTTCTGTTCTTTTATCTTATTTGTTATTATGTATTTGTTCTTTTCTCCGTGCACATTTAGTTAACCTGAGTAGGTTCCTTATTAGATCCAAAACTATCTAATTGACATGCTGGTTTCGAACAGTAATAGAAGATTTCCTTTTAAACAGTGTTGAGGATGGAACAAGATATTGAGAGGTTAATTCGCAACCCTAGCCAAATGCAAATCGAGTTCACCGCACTTCCTACCTCGTACTTGCGACTTGCTGCTCACCGTCTGGCACAACACTACTTCCTCCAATCAATTGCAATACCTGATCCGATAACACTTGATGGGTCTGGTCCTGGGTCCCGAATTATAATCCGTAAAATCAGTTCTGAGTGCCGATTGCCTGCTGTCCGACTTGCTGATATACCCGTCAACCTGCCGCAGGAGGATACAAGTTCTGTACCAGTCAAACTTGCAATCAAACCAAGGCACCAAAAAAACCCACATGGTGGCCAAAGTGGAAGCTCATCTAGATCGAATTTGCAAAAAAGTGTGGAGGAGAGAAAAGAAGAGTACAACAGAGCCCGTGCTAGGATATTTAATAACAGTATTAGTAATGATACCAATTCTAGTGGTAGCAGTGGCACAGTTAGTAAGCCACGGGAAGAGCCTAGATTGCCAGATAGCCTTGACAATTGTGGGTTTCTAGAGCCAGATGAGGATGAGACATATGAAGTCACAAGTAGCTTGAATTCAAGTTCGAGTTCAAATTTGAATTTAGCTGCAAATAGTGGTAGCGGCAATAGTAGGAATAGGGGTGACAGGGAAGGGGGGATAACTTGGACCAGGTCCGGTGGTGCACGTGTTGCAATATTTAGAGACCGGGATATCGATCGAAAGGATCCTGACTATGATCGCAGTTATGATAGGTACTTACTCTCTCTCTCTCTCTCACACACACACACACACACTCTGTGCACTCCCTTTTATATCATTTTACTTGTTTGACATGTCCATGACATATTGTTACTTTGATAGGACCAGTGTGTCCAAGTAGACAGTTTTAATGTAGAATACCAATTGTTTTACCTATTTTGCTTGTTGGGTTCATTTTAGCAATGTGTTAGCAAATTTTATGGGAAAATGGAAGTAATTGAAACATGCCCATTATGTAATCCTGATTTAACCAGTGTATTATTGGTTTTTGGATTTATACAGATATGTGAAGAGGTTTGATCCTGGTTTTGGATTTAATGGTGGGTCATACCCAATGCAACCACTTTATGTGCCAGCTGTCAATTACAATACTGAGTTTCCCCAGCTTGGGTCAGCTCCTCGCCCCCCTCACCAGCTCTCCATTGATACTGCTCAACAGGTGATTATTACTCGGCACAAAGTATTAGATAATTTAATGCATGCAACCAGAACCTGGATAGTATGCATAGCCTCATAAAAGACAAAACATAAATCCATTATGTACCATAAAAAAGCGGTGGTTGCAGAGATAAGATAAAGAATTTTCTTTTTTTTTTTTTTTGTGAATCCAATGATGAAGGACAATACATTGTGTAGCTTATATGGTATTTTCTTTGTTCTTTTTATATTATCTTATATTCTCTCTCTGTTTTTATTTTTTAATTATTATTTTTTTATCTAAGGCCTTCCTTTAGAATACTCAATGATATTAAAATTATTTACTGTTGTATAATGTATGTCGTGATTAGTATTATGTACTGAAAATTGCTGACTACCTAGGCTCGATCGGTGTCTCCACACATGCACGGTGGACCATGGTCATCAGTGGCTCACCCATCACCTCAGCAGATCAGCCAGCTTACCATGCCGTACCACCCTTCTCCTTCTCACGAAGCTATGATTGGTCATGCATTTAATGCCAGTAGCCCTATTAGTGGCGGTGGTCCACCAGGTGTCAGGACACCAGTGTATATCCACTCTCCACAGTATACAGTGTCTGGTAGACCTGGTATACCTGTATCATATGTGCCCTCTCATGAGCACATACCACCTTTCCTGCAGGTACATTATTTAATAGTATAACTATTTTTAACAATTGATTATTATTATTATTATTAGTTATTGTTTCAGGAAATTACCATATAGTGGAATTAAAGACTTGTATTCATATTTGTTGCCTCCAAAATAGCTCTTCTGTATTACTCTTATCTAAAGTAAATGCTGTTACTAGGGAAGATCTTATTAATCATTACTTTCACAGTTTATAGAACTGTGGTTATGGAAACAAACAATCATAATATGAAGAAAATACCATCTGAAATACAGATAATGCTGTATGAAATGAGTTCTTTTGTAAAGTTAGTTATGAATATTGGTGTTTTCAAACATAAAGTTGTATTAAGGGCATTGCTATATTGGAAGAAATGCATACTGCATTAGGAGTGAACTATATAGTGTATATTAGGCAAGGGGAAAAGATAGAAGGTAGTGGATGGCATGGATAAATCATAAATATATGAGATTTTATGCATTTCTCTGTTTTTTATTTGCAAGCCTTGCTTGTCATAACAAAATTTTAAAATGACCGAAGATCTATTTTAAATCTGTGTTGTTAACTGTAGGTTTGTTCTAAACTATTCTTTTTTTATGGGAAAACTTTATTATTATTGTACTTATGAAACTTTTATAACACCCCACATTTCTTGAATTTTATTTGAAGTTATCAAAGAACATGAGGTTCTTATATTTTTGTAATCATTGAGATTGTAGGGTCATTCTGCATTGTGCAGATGACCCGAGACTCTTTTTTTTTTTTTGGTTTGGTTTGGGCCCAGATCTCTCTACTATTGTTCTTATGGATTTACTAATGTGACAGACACAACCCCAACAACAGCAGCAGCAGCAAGAAGGTAGTTATGGATTCGCCCGGCCCCGGTAGTGGGGCCTGGCCATGCCTGTGCCACTCTGTCCTCCAGCGGAGCAATTGAACAGCAAATAATTTATTGGATGGTAGTGGTTCAGGCATGCAGATGGGCCGAGCGGGGCTGGCGGAATATAATCTGATGTTCCCCGTCGGTTAACAGCAGTGAGATGAGAAACAAAGGGAGAGAGGGACAGAACGGAGACAGTGAGGGGAAGAGATTGGAAAGAGACTGAAGAATGGATAGAATGAAGAGATAAGAGAGAGATTGAGGTAGAGGGACAGGTTGCACTGGAATTTACATGCGATTTACGGTGCAATCATTGGGGAGGAAGCACTGTGTGCCTTGTTTCTCTCATTAAGAGGTATACGATTTTACTATTTCATTACAATTTTCCACAGCAACATTAAATATTTCTGGAAGGTGTGGTGTAAATAGTTAAAATTCTTGGTGGGAGGTTGCGGGTTGATGCAGATCTCAAGAAGCATGAGACCATACTGTACGAGTGAGCTGCATCAGTGTTGTTAGGCACCTGATCTGAACACTATTTCTTATACACTTCTTAAGCTACCTCTCTTCACTGAAAATATAAATGAAATACGTTTTGGGTTCCTGAAAGAATTACTTCTGTATATTTGAATGTGTGTGATTTTGTAATACCTTTATTGTTGATGCGTATGCAGGGGCCTCCTCGTCTTTTTCCTCCATGGGCGACAGTGCAGCACGTAGTGTGCTTTGGGGTCTGTAACCTCTCTACATTTGGGGACACTCGAAATGCTGGGATATTTTGTAAGATACGAATTACTAGAAGCTAAGGGTGTGCTCCAGAAGAAGGTAGCAAAGGGAAGAGGGAGCTCAAGGGTGACCTAGATCGGTGTCACCTGCCCCGCTCCACTTGCTCCACAACTGCTATTTCCAGAGGGGGCGATGATGGGAGACGAGAGGAGACACAAAAATTGTAGACTTTACTCCTGGTTGTTGTGCCTGATTTGGAGGGTACACCTCCCTCTCTTGCCCCTTCCATCCTTTCCCTACCCTTCTCTCCGCTGGTTTCTTACTCATCCTAAGCTTTTTCATCCTTTTGTTTTGAGCATTTATGCAGTCGCTTTGTTCACTAGTTATTTGTGTTTGCTATTATTAGATTTATGCTTGAAATTAGTGAATTTAGCAATTATCAATTTGTAGTTTCCTTTCCTGTTATGAATGAAGTAGCTTATGAAAATTTTGATTTTATGTGTATCGTCCATAGGTTCCATATTTTTTTAATCCCTAGGCATCCTCCCTCAAGACGATAGTAAGTGCTCGTTATTTTCGTTGGAATTGTTGGAAAATGAATGGGGCATGTTTAGTACTCACTAACCTTAATTTGGTGAACTGTCGAGCTGAATGAAGTTGAGCTTTCACATAAGCTGTACTGGATGTGCAGTGATTACTCAATTTTCAGAACTTATAAAACACTTGTGTAGTTTAATTAATGGTCGGTATCGTATATTGTTTGTTTAAAACAAAGATTAATGGTTGAGTGCTTGAGCTTAGGAATCATGTCATGAATTTGATAGTAACAGAAAATGCTGCTATCACAGTAGGTGATGAGTTGTTATGTAAGCCAAGGGAACATGCCTAGTTGGGTTCAATACAAGAAGTTTAGGACGGAAACAGAGGATATTCAAGGAAGGTTTGGACCGTTATAATCGCTCATAGATATTCTATTTGGAGTAGTGTGTGCAAAAACTGGAAAGTGTTCATACGAGTATAGCTTAAATTGCAATTAGTGTTACAGTGTATGTTTCATTAATGTTCCAAAAACATTTTGTTAAAGACAATATATTTGCGATAACAAATTAAGAGTGTAAATCAGCTGCCAGCAATGAGACAAATTTAACATAACATAATAATAAAAACAGCTGCAGGTCCCGTGGAACGTGGATGGTTTGTGAAATTAAGGGTTGGCTGGTGCACTCGTTGCAGTATCTGATAAATTTGGTAACAACTGCCAGGAATCTCGAAATAAATACAGTTGGATTTCACATTTAGTAAACTCCAATTACAAGATTGATTGTCTATATATCGTACATCATCAGTCATCACAAAAAAGAAAGAAATAACTGTATTACACATGTTTTCCAGTTTCTACAAGAATAAAATGAAGTAAAATTATTTTTGAAAAGCTCCTCTAACTAACGAAAATATTGTCCCCTTATAAATTTTTAAAGATTCATTGTAATTGTCCTTTTCTTTTTTTGAAATTTTAAAATTCATTCTAATTTCAAAAAAAAAAAAAAAGAACAAGAAAAAGATTCATTGTAGTTGTACCATATTGGGTATTGTATATGTGAGGAGTATTATACTATTATACATACTACAGTAGGAGTGGTGGCTTTCAAATTTCAATATCAAATTCTTGCCATCCATACGTAGAAAGAAATGAAATCAAAATAAAGAAAAGAAAGAAAAAAAAAAGGATCAAATGCTTGTATCCTGTTGGCAAGCTGGTCAAAATCAGTGAGCAGTGACCACTTAATTAATTCGGACTGACTGTTGTTCATTTGTTCCCCAGTTGTCCAATTCCCCCCCTCTAATTCTCCAACCACACATCTTAAAGTACTATTTCCCTTTCACTCGAAAAGATCAACAACGCTCAACCAACTGACACCATACAACAGATCTCTCCTACGTGCTCTTCTCTTGCCCACTCAATTCTCTCTTCCCCTCTTCTGTACACCATATATGTATGATTCATGCATGCTGCATTCCTATGGATGACACCAGTTCTACTGCTCAGAATTACAAAGATAACCAAAGACCAAACATGAAAAGATCAGGAAGTACTGCTAGTGACGGCGGCATTGGAAGAAGAGAGAGGCTGAGGAGGCTGAGGCTAGAGATTGGTGGTGGTCACGTTCAGATACCCGATACATGGGGCCAGGAAACCAGACTCAAGGATTGGGCTGATTGCGCCGCTTTTACCGTTACTTACGTACCAGATGGCCTAGAACCGGCTCGAGGCGCACTGGCTGAGGAGGCCACACGACAAAGCGCAACGTTGATCAATCCAGTCGGAGAGTCGTAGATGTTAAACATGTTATTATGTTAGTGCAATGTCTGTATATATGTTATGTTATTAGTTATATGAGTAGCTAATTGTTGATCAATCATGCATTTCGAAGGATGGAACTTGATTGATCACGCTCGAGTTTTGAGTTTTGATCCTGCAGCCTTTGATCGATCGATGCACGTACGGTTAATTAGTATTTGTATCATCAATCAATCCAGTGCCATTTTCTCCCTTTGAGCACACAATTTGGCTAATTTCTTTATGATGAACATGACATATTGTTTGTTCTCTCAACACATTTGGTGTGGCTCAATAATGTTAATTTTGAGAGCTTGACTCTCTCTCAGCTCTTTTTTACTTTAAAAAAAAAAAATCATTCCATTCGACCATTCCTCATTAGTCATTTGAGACGAAATATTGAATGTTTTTCAGAAAGGGAAAATAAAAGAGGGAAAAAAAAAAAAAGAGCTCTCTAATAAGGGCTTCTTTGCAATTGAGCCCCTCTAATAATGGGCTTAAAAAAAAGGCCCAATATCTATCTACAACACCGAATCGAAAATCTTATGGACCCTACAGACAAACAAACTCGGTCCATAAACCCGGCGCATTATATAATTCTCCTCCTCTTCTTCCTGGAAAGTGCCTTTTTGTTCTTCCTTCTTCCCTTCGAATCGCAGACTGAGAAATCGAAAGAGAGAAATCGGAGCGCGATGGGTCTGCTGGATGGCTTCTACCGCGTCGTCATGCGGCGCAACTCCGTCTACGTCACCTTCGTCATTGCCGGCGCCTTCGCCGGCGAGCGGGTACGCGTCTTCTCTTTTCTTTCCCCATCTCTTTTGTTAGGGTTTGTTCTAATTCGATCCGCCGACGGCCGATCTGAACGTAGAGTCATAGATTGGATGTGCCGTTACCGAAAGACTGTAGCTTGTGTGCTTATCTTGTTGAAGAATCGATGGATTTGGTGTTGGTTGTGTGTTTTAGATCGTCAGCTCTGATCTTTTGAGCTGATAAAGAGTTCTTATTGTATCTGTATGTTTGTTTAATTTGTAGGCTGTTGATTATGGAGTGCATAAGCTCTGGGAGGCCAACAATGTCGGGGTAATATTTTTGTCTGAATTTCCTACTTTTACTTATTGGCAGTTTAGTTGTTGGGTTCTGTATTGATTCATTCTTTCTTGCTGATCGATACGTGCATCCAATTAATTTTGTTCGTTTCTATTAAGCACTAAATAAGTTAGAAACCAGGGTTGGAGTTTGTGATTTAATTATAGACTGCTGAAAATGGGGCAATAACTTCTCTTAGAAACAGCTACAGTTGACAAAATGTATGTTGTTAGACTTAGACAAGGTTGTTATATTCTTCCATAAGGGTAATTTGAGATAAGTAGGAAAGTATTGTTTGTCAACTAAAGAGAAATTGACCCTTTGGACTGAGTCCCATTTAGTATTAATGTATGTTCTGCAGACTGCAGATAAGTAGAATTTTAGAAATGTTTGCATGGGTAGTACCATCCTTGGTTGGCAAATCACCTGGTAAAAGTGTATATAAAGTACCATGGTATCTAATTATGCTTCTCAAAAAAAAAACACTCAGGTATAGTGTAGGTGTGGTGTTGCAATTTGTAATGTTTAGGAATACCCATTTTTCAAATAAATGTAGGCACACCTAAATAAAGTTATTATTTTGTCAGGTACAAAACTGAGTTGAAATAAGAGAATTGGTATACTTGTGTTCGTAAACTTGATGCCATCTCTCACCTATGTGCTGTTGAAATTTTAGGGATAGAAAAACTATTGGGCTGTACCACGGTGAAATATTTAGAAAAAAGGATAATAATACGATTCTCTGTTTAGATTGGTATATTCAGCTGTATCCAATTTTATTTTTTAGGACAAAACGTTGGGTTCTGGATCTTAGAGGAAAATCCAATGTTTTTGACCTAAAGAGGGATAGATATATCTGCAACTTTAGAAATCTATATTATATTGTCAATTACTTTAGTTTGTTCAAATATCTATTAAAAACTTGTTCTTTTTCTAAATTGCAGAAACGGTACGAGGATATTCCAGTGCTGGGTCAGAGGCCAACGGAGTGAATTTCTTTTAAAACTTAATGATTATTTGGGGGGTTGAGAGGCATTTCTCCTCTTTTTGGTTGTTTCTTTTGTTACATAATAAGAATTAGTCTGATGGACACTTGATAGAGCCATAACTTGTACTTGAAAATTTTGGTGCTTGATGATTTTTCTCTAAACCAGTGAAAACTCACTGCCTTGTTTCAGAAAGTATTGTTTTCTACATTCTATTCTAGAAGAAAATGGGTTTCTCATCTTGGTTCATTGCATTTAAATTTGAGACTTGCTTCTGCAATTCTGTAGTGCCGGTATCCCAGTGATATAATTGAGATCTTTTCTTTATCTGTATTTGTCAATGCAAATGTGGTGAGTTATCTTTCTTGTAATTTAAACTGACATGAGAAGCCCGAGTATGGTAGTAGATGGCTTGAATAACCCTTTTACTTGTATTAAATCTCCCATTCCCGATGTGGTAATTCACCACAAATGTGCGGTCGATGATGGTAATGATTTTGTTTATAAGTAATGAGCTGGGATCTTATCATAAATCTATGTGATATATTGGAAAATCAACCAAGCAGCATGTCTAATTGCAACGCATTCTATCGCAATGGCAAATGCTGTATATAAGTTTATCACACACGGATTTACTTTTAGTTGGAAAATTAGATATGTATACGGTACATTTATTTATCGTCTGTAAATTTCTAAAGAAAAGTTGCATATGAGAGGCACAGAGAAGCAATAAATCCTTCGAAATTGTAGTTGAATAAACGTGCCAGTTCTCAAGTATATACCTAAGCGATTCCAGATTCCAAAAAGAACACTAACAGAATTCTGAAAGTAAGAACCAGAAGGTTTTCCAAGTCTAAAGGTTACGGTTACTGTTTCAAAATAACGAAGGTTAGAATACTGGCAACATGTTAGCTGGCAGATCAGGATTTTACCAATTGACTTAGAAAGTATTCATAAGATATATTTGTGCTGTTACGGCTTGGGAATATATGTATGGAGGTTTCATATATGCTCTCACATCTCTCACCTCAGTAGTAAACACAACAATTACACTTCTGTTGGAGGTGGTGGGCAGTGCCGCAGTGGGGTTATAAGAGTGGGTTACTGGTACCTGGTGTTTCCAGTACCAGCCTTTTTTAAAAAATGCATACCACACTGCTTGTGTTCATAACATCTGTAGTAACGCAAGCCACAAAAAAAAAAAATAATAATAATAATAATAAATAAAAAATTACGTAATGTTCTTATTCAGCATTCTCAATGCAAAATACATCTCCAAAATGATGCCTGACATATTATTACATTCTCAGGCCAGTATTACAAAGATAAATCACAGCATATAAAAATATACATGTCATAACAAAACTATGATCAAAATAATTACTAATAAGAGCCTAAGAGAATTACAAGGTAGTAGTCCAAGTTTACTACTTGATCATGAATGAGCTTTTGCAACTGCAACCTCCAACAGCACTCGGATTCTCTACTACCTGCAAAATTATTTTCACAGAACTTTTAATTCGATCATGTCTGCAAATAGAAGTTCTAATAGTACCATAACTTTCAAAATATATAGCATAAGATTAATTAATCATGTTAATCTTGTTAAGGGTATTGGAAACACTATTATAATCAGGGAATTCTACTGGTTTCATAACTCTTAAAATATGTTCTTGGTTTCTTATTTTTTAAGATGATGATCTGTAGAAGAGCCAAAAGAAAACAAAATGAGAAAAGCCAAGCATCAATATCTCAGAACAATATACACGCCATCGATTCCTACAAAGGAGAGCAGAAAGGAAGGATGACAAAAAGAGGATTGATTTTGGTTCTGGTACTTTTGATAGGGATCAACCAAATGGACAGTATGCTACTCCAGAAATGGAAAAACCTTAGGATGGTAGAAAAATTGGGGATGAAGTTATTAATATGACCACAAAACGTCTGAATGTCATGTAATCATTGCAAAAGTGGATATACAGAAACACATCATACACTTCTTCCAGTTTCTTCATATGTGCTCCAAAGTATTCCACAAGACAAGAGAGCCAGGATAACTTAAAAGGACATTAAAATTGACATTCTAGAAGTTACAGTACATTGAGGTTATGTGGTAAACATAAAATTAACCCAGAAATGGATAAGCAAGGGTAGTATTGCTAACCAGAAAAGCAGAACGGATAAGCTCCTCTGCATAGTCAACGGTTGCGCCTTTCACAAAATCGTAGGAAACACTATCTACCACCAATTTCACCCCATCTTTCTCAAATATCCTACGAAACAATCAGAACAGCAAAAGAGATGAAAGTTGTTAATTCAAGAGGAAACAAGTGCTGAGCATGTTTAGCAACTAAAACCAATAATGAATCCAAAAACATCATAAATTTGTATGTCCAGGTAAATTCATGACAATAACTATTACAATCGATGATCAAGATATGCAAACAGGTAAATTCATGACAGTACCTGTCATCTGAAGTTTTACTCGTGTCAAGAGAAAAGGAATACTGGAATCCAGAACAACCACCAGCTTCAACACTAAGCCTAAGCATCTTCCCTTCTGCGGATGGCTCTTTCTGACTCAACTCTTTTAGTCTCTGCAAACAGATAAAAAGCTATCCATTTTCAGTTTCTAAAGCACAATCATTACTCAAGCAGTTTTCCATGATGCATAAAAATCCTCCCATTAATGCCATCCTGATTGGTGTCCACCATAATTTAGAAGGAAAACGGTCAAGTCAGTCCATTGGCCTGATTTTGGAATTTGGCTGTTAGTTAGTCTTAGGTTTGATCTTGGGTTGCAGTTTGGGTCATCCCAGTATCGAGTTATTTAGCATCCGAGAAATGGATAATTATATTAGCCCCATACTGTTCTAGGTCTCCAATCAGGAGCGTTTGCCATCAGGCCGATCAGGTTAAGATTCTGGTTGTTTCGGATGATACTACGATGATCTGTTCGACAACTGTGAAGCTTCTCCCAAATGAACTCAGGTTGAAAGTCGAACTGATATGGTTAAGCCATCATGCGGTGCCACTGTGCAAGTCAGGTGCTGATTTTAGGTACATCACCAGGTACAATTCAAATTCAGCTCAGGTCTGGAATTAATTATTTGCATGACTGAATCACCAGACTGGTCTGAACTGATAAAATTATGGTAACAAGTTATCAACTTTGGAGAATTACCACCACGAATTGAAACACTTACACAGGACAGGAGAATCAGAAAAACTGAGATGGATAATCACTTGCTAATAGTTGAGGAACAACCGATCGATACCAATTACTTACTAGTCCATTAAAATAAAAATGAGATTGTGAGAGGAGAAGAGAAGAGGGAGAGGCGTACTACATACACGGATGCAGCTGTCGGTCATGTGCACAGGCTCGGGGAGGGACTGGGGCGACGGCGAGGACTGCGCCGCGACAGATGCCAAGAGGCGCTGCTGGTTGATCCGTATTCTTCCAGCAAGCCATGGCGCCAAGCCCCGCAGTACCGACCTCCTCGACATGGTCCGTATTAGGAGCTCAAAGAAGGGATGAATGAATGGGCGAAATTCCGATGAATTAGGAATAGTATTTCACCAGAGAGGTAATAAAGAAAGAAGGGATTTAGAAAGGAAGGAGAGAGCAAGTACAAGTGCTCGGCCCATGGGCCTATTTTTTCTTATTAGGAGGAAGCAAGGAAGGCACTGGAAAATGCTTTTGCTGAGAACAAGGATCAATTTGACCTTTGGAACCGGCAAATAGAGAAAACTCAGTTGATACTTGATTCAATGTATTAAAAAAAAAAGAAAAATTGTTTACTGGAATGTACATTCTTTTCTAATTTTAAAATTTTTTTCTGATGTTATCAATTCTGAACCTCTTCTATATAGTCATCTGTTTATCTGGGTATTACCGTTTTACATGTTATCAGCATAATCTCAAAGAAACGATCGAGGTTCTGACTAATTGTTTTTTGACTGACGTTGTAGTATCTGCTATTGGCTAAGGGTGAGGTGATATCTGCAGTGATATTCAATCCATTTCTCGATGTTCTTTGAAAGGTATGTGATACTGTCGGCCGTCTATTCTCTCGCACTCCTCAAAGCGGACAATTGCCAGTGCATGCACCAGTTTCTGAAACTGTGAATAGTTCATATCAGATTCCTACATCTGCCAAAGAAAGGGTAATTAGGAAGTGGGCAACGGATTGAACAAAATATTAAACTGAGTACTGGTTGCATCTGAAAGGGAACCTGTTTTTGTTATATAGAGGATATCAGGACGTCTTTCGCCTTAGTGACATTGTTTGAACTAGAACTGTAACCCGGGCTTCGCCCCGGAATAGAACTTATTATTAATAAAGATAAATGAGAATAACAAATATGAACTCATGTTTAGAAAAAATAGTTGACTAATAAAATTTAAAAACACGGTTTTGCACAAACACAAAGTGCTAATAACTATTAAAGTAATTTAGTTAATAGGCTGACAAACATGAACCTCTGTTTAATTTTTGTGTGGGACAAAAATACTTGCTTTGAAAGATTTAGATTTACAAGTTACAACAAGAGCACTCCGTGAAAAACCTACACAAATTCTTCCTCAAAATTTTTTTACTTCCTCCAAAAAAAACAAAAAAAGAAAAACCTACACAAATTAAAATAAAAGGAATAATATATCTCATGAGAAAATCGAGAGCATAACTTTAATTAGCAGAAAATTTTCTATCAAATGGTAGACCTTTTATATCACGTTCATCTCCCTGCTGATGATGGCCAACATATAATTTCGATAAAAGTACATTACTTTTTTCTAATATATAATAACATGAAATATACCTGATTGTCATTGTGATATACAAATATAATGAACAACTATGATTTTAGAACGTACCTGATACAACTATGATTTTGAGGGGCTGCATTGCATCTGGGAGAGAGAGATAAGAGACAGGAGCCGTAAATAATGATCACAGAAGCTAAACAGGAAACTTTTTACATTCCCACCAGTTGTCAGCTATAACAATTAAGAGGATCTCAAAAGATAGAAACCGGATTAATTGTTAATAAAGGCATTAATGCTACGCTAGATATGAAATAAAGTAAATTACCTATAAAATCAATCTAATGACGTGGCATTGCTGAGAAGTGAGAAATCCTTCCCCTCTCTTTCTAGGGTATGGATTTGTAAGAAAAAGGCATGGGTATCAGCTGATTTCAAAACCTCTTGTAGATGGATTGATCTTTCTCTGATCCACTTCTTGTCGATGTGCTCATTTCTTTGTTTGCACATGAATACATGATCATCCAATCAATTACCCATTTGATTTTAAGACGTTTGAGATCTTTTGGATCCGGCTTTGTGTATATATTGAAATTGAGAAATTATCTTTGCCTCGCTTAACAAACCCCCTTATTCATCCTCAAACTAAATTGGTAATATTTTCTCTTTCTTTCTCATACTCTCATAAATTTTGAGTGAATTTCTTTTTATTCTTGATCTTTCTATTGTATATATATAAGTGTTTTGTTCGATTGAGGATGTGAATTGCAACCGGTAAAAGTGATTTGTTGTATTTGAAAAAAAGAATTTTTAACTAAAAATGTATTGGAGTGCAGTTAAGGAGGTTTTTTAAGGGGTGCAGTTATCAACTCCCATTGAAATTTAAGTTTCTTATGAATTCTACTAATGTTCCTGATTGATTTCTAAGATTATGGCGGCTCGGATTGTGCAAAGCAATATATTTTTTTTTTGCCATATAATGAGAAAGTACTGCCACTTTATTATGAACTTATTTTTCATGGTCCAGCATGATTAAACAAATGCATGCTAAAATTTCCTTCTTTTTTTTTCATTTAGGGGCCGTGTGGTACCTCTATTCCTGTGTGAATTGTTTCATGCTATTCAGAACATGCCAGTTCACTAAAACCTGAAAAGAGGTTAGAATAGTTGTTCAAGTTGATTTTTTTTTTTTTCCCAGGTTTAATCATATGGCTTGAATACCAGTACAGCAAATAGTTCCCTTTTTGCAACTCTTATGGATAGGGTTCTACAAGAAACAATAAATTATGATAATGGCATGTCTATGATGCTGAACTTTTGGCTTCTGTTTACAAGATTTGTTGACAACTAGTCATTATGCGCGCTCCGCTGCGCTTATGGCATTAAGACCACCCAATTTAAATGAGCAAGACACAAAATCAGACAGAACCGAGAAGAGTTTTTTTTTTTTTTTTTTTTAACTACTAAAAAAATATAAAAAAATTTTAAAAAAAGCTGCCACGTGATGTGACAATTACTGTAGCAACGATGTCGCGGATTAGTAGTATTATAGATGTAAAGAAATGAGGAGTTAAAAGAATGAGCATCCTTCTCGCCTCAACATCTAATGCTTGCACATTCATTACCGTTATCTTGGGGAAAAATGTAACACAAACACACAATCCAGGCATCCAGCCCATAATAAGATGAAGATCCTTTCCGGGAAAATACGTTCAGGGCTTATATTCCAATCATCACACCAACAACTTTGCAGTTTCTTCTAACTAGCATAATTAAACTTAAAATGACCAAAATAAAAATACACAAGGAAACCTAAAACCTTCCTCAAGGTTCCATCCATAATCGTCAAAATTTATTTCTACCAGAACTCAAACCAGAGTTAATAGATCACAATTTTGTGCGACACTCAACGATGTTACAAAAAAAAATGAAAAAATGGCCAACTATCCTAACTCAAAAATATACAGTTCTCAACTGGCATAGTAAAATTCTGAAAAATATCAAGGACATAAATACAACCCAACAACCTGTCTGAAAGAACTAAGCAATGGACACTAATTACATCATTAACAGAAAGGAAAAGAACTCCAGCAGTGAGGATAAAACCTCAAGGGACGATAAATGGAATAACTGTAGTCAGGAAGGACTCGTATGAAAATGTTGCTGACCCAGAATAACTAGCATCCTTCTCCTTGAACTTATCCGTAATTCCCTGCACAATGAAGATAACATAATAAAGACTGCTGTCATATTTATTTTAAGTTCACTTGCTGCAGTTCAGTTTTCTATGATAAACACCTTCACATGATTGCAATCAAATACAAGTGGACATAATAAAAAATCATATTAGGCTGTCTATCATGTTAATGACTGGCATAGAACTTAAATAAGATATAAGAATTAGAGAGCGTATTAGTTTATTACCTTCACGATCATTCCACACCTGCAATGTTCAAAAAGTAAATCATGATTAGAATCCGCTGCGACAACAACAAAAGCTAGCTGGAATAATTTATTGTATATATTCCTCCAAATGTCAACACATTACTACCCTAAGTATATTACACATTCCCTACAAAACATTGAAAAGTTTTCATAATACCCAAAAGGAACACCAGTACCATAATTGCCCCCAAGCATCGCCACATTTTGGAGCACAAAAATGGGGGGCAATGCCGGTCTACAGAGTTCATTTAAAAAGGGTACAAAATATATGTACAAAATACCCCTTTGAAATTTCTATGGATTAGTTTTTCAAAAAGGAAGGTTCTATAGGATTGACTTAACAATGATCTATTCCCCCTAACTGAACCAAAACCAGTAAAAATTACTTATTAGGTATCAGAAGTACAAAACTAAATGTGAAGAGCTTGGATTAAATGCCCCAATCATAAAAATAAAAAAGAAGGAATAAGATAACGTACTCCACAAAATTGTCGAAATTTAAGGCAAATCTCCCCGATAAGCTATCAGTGTAGTTTGACATTATGATCTGAATCACGGATGGCGGGACAGCATATCCAAGGCTTCTTAGCGCTTCTTTAAATTCTTCTGAGTCGATCATTCCACTTCTGTCTTTATCAAACCTATCAAATACAATCTGAAAACAGAAACATATTAGTGAAAGAACATATAAATAGCAAATGTTTAGGAAATTAAAACGCATTATTTTACTTACACGCCATTGGCCAAGACAGTCCCATAAAACCGCAAATTCAGCAGGTCCTGATGTAAAACATTTATAACAAACAAGTCAAAAAATGAGAAAATGTATAATTACCACTTTGATGTAAACTACTCCTAAATTAGGTTAGTTAGCTTTGCCTTATTAGGTGTTGCTGGCTAAGAACATGCCATGCTCCATAAAAGGACAATGTCATGTGGAACATTAATTGCCTTGCTCCTTAGAAAGGTAGCATAGGCATGTCACAATGAATGCATAGTGAATTAATAATGCAAGCAATAATTAGAGAAATTTTCCATAATCTAAAATAAATTTGCCAAGAATTATAATTCTGGGAACTGATACATAGATACTAAATGTGATACCAAAATTGATACTGCAGTGTTCAGGTTAAATGTATCAATATTCAAATTAACTAATAAAGTATTCAACTTATTTATATAAAAGATCTCACTAACTATACAAAGTAAGCTAGCTGCACAGTAAAACCAATAATTCGTATACATACCTATTTAATATGAATAATAACACACTCGTTATCTATTTTTGTATCCAAATTTGTAATTCTATAACATTTCTCAATTAGAATAAGAAGCTAAAACCTAACAAATTTTACATGATCAATTATAAATTTGCCAAAAATATGAACAATCATTTAATAGTAATTTACCAATCCTATCGGAAGGTCCGCGGGGGTTCTTGAACAGGAACAGGAGCAACCGCACAGTACGAATCCCAAACCCTCCTCTGTACACAGAAGAAAGCGCCGACTGAAGCTCCCTCTCATCAATCGACCCGCTCCGGTCCCGGTCCACGGCCATGAAGCTCCTGATCACCTCGGGACTGGTCCCCGGCGGGAAGGACGGGTAGTACTGCTGCGGTGCAACATGGCCGGAGTAGTAGTACCCGGCACCGCCCTGCTGCGGATAGGGCGGGGAATAGCCGGAAGAGTACTGGTGCTGGTACTGCTGCTGCATGGGTGGCGCGGAGGGGGCGTAGCTCTGGTTGGAAGATGTGGAGGGAGGGTTGGGGTTGTAGGTGTGGTTAGGAGATTGGTATGAATTGTAAGCTGCCATGGATTTTGGAGTCAGAGAGAGGAATCACGAGTTCAAGAAAGAATAAAGAAGAGAGAATAAAAAGAGAACATGTAAACTACTACTAATAATGATTATATAGTATAACTGTGTGTCTGTGTATAACTAATAGTGTCGCTGAAAAGTGGGACCGGATAAAGGATTTCATATCCTCTGTAGCGCTGCACTGTGTAGTGCAGGATATGAACCGTTAGATCATCTCGGGATCTGTGCGGGCTCGAATCTCGATATGATCAACGGTTAACATCATGCGCTGCGTAGTGCAGCGCTACAGAGGATGAGCACTCGGATAAAGAGGAGGAAAGGAATGAATCTTCCGGAAGGACGCCAGCCCAATTCATATCCTCAATTTCCTGCGCAGCTCATTAACCATTGGATATGCATTAAGATTCGTGTAACACAATCTCGAAAATACGTTCTCTGATTCGCATCGTTATTCGCTGTGAAGTAAAATACCGCGCAGCAGAGGATAAGCACGCGCAGCAGCCCGCAGTTATAGACCGGGTTTAGCGCGTGGACTAGGAAAGATAGATGGGTACAGGGTACGTGTCGACTGATGATGTGGTGTGGCAGGTGTAGCCAGTGCTGACCGACCGCCTGCCCAGTGCCCGCGGGTTGCCTAAATAAGCTGCTGATTTATATGAGAAAAATAACGTAATTTGTTTGCTTGTTTTCTTTTCTACAAGTTTTCTTGCTTATTGCTTAAGAAAAGGAACTTGTTTAATTAATTTTATGTATGCAGACGTCATGGGAATGGTTTCTACTGATTTTTAAAAACTTTCTTTTTTGTCTCTCTAATTACGTCTGCAAATATAGGGGTGATTACTGAAAGGTTCTACAATTGTTGTAGCGTCAGCAAATTAATGTGACAAGTTCGGCGGTTTGCCTTTAGTTGTTTGTTTGTGAAGATGAGAATTGAGAAGATACCGGATATGCATTGCCTTGCGTTTGCTTTTCGCTTTCGAAGAACAATCTGGTCTCATTTTCGCGTTATAATATCTCTACTCGGTATTCATTTTGTAATTTTATATTTAGTTTAAGTAAGAGTTAAAGACACGTTATGGAAAAGTACAAATATTAATTCTATGATTTTCTATGTTTACCTGACATATTTTATGTAATCTTTTCATGTGTGGAAGATTTCAATCTCAACACATGAGTCTGGATATTTAAAATTGAAAAACTTTTTGCAATATTTTTATGTAAATAATTCTTATGTATTACTTAACTTTCACATGGACAATGATCATGATTCAAATTTCAGTACAAATTCAAAACACATCTCAAAAGAATTAGAAATCATTCATTTTAATTTGTCGATTAAAAGGGTGGTCAAATAAATAAATGGGGCATGTGACGCATAGAGGTGGCGGATTGTCGGGTCGGGTCAGGTTCGGGTTCGGGTTCGGGTTTAGGTCGGGTATCGGGGTTGACGGCTGCTGACATTTTTTTTGATTGGGTTGGGTTTAGGTCGGGTCGGGTCGGGTTCGGGTCGGGTTGGGCGGGTTTTTCAGGTCTGTTCAGATTTTGCACCTCTATTCTCATGTTGGGTTGGGTTTGGGTCAGTCTCACTTCCCTGGAACACGGGTCGGGTCGGGTTCGGATTAGTTTGACTTTCATTGGAACTCGGGTCGGGTCAGGTTCGAATCAGTTTGACTTTCTCTAAAATTCGGATCGGATTTTGGGTCAGACAGATTTTTCGGGTTAGAGTCAAAATTTACCACCTCTATTACTAACGCATGTTGTGATGTAGATAATAAAGATAAAGAAGATAAAAAATATTTATCACGAACAATTTAGGGCATTGTAACATTATTATTTTATTCGAAGCTGTACAAAACTTCCATGTGGTGGCATTATCCTTGAAACACAAAGCCTGTTCGGCAGAGGGATCAACGTGGCTCAAGCCTCTTCAATGTTTTGATCATCTTTTATCCGTCTGAATATGTGCTCAGCCTATTTTTTAAAATAAAAAAATAAAAAATCTTATATTTAAAAGTAAAAAAAATAAACTTATTTTCAAAACAAGTAAAACCAGGTCCTGCGAACCCGAGGGCCTAGGCCGGGTCTTGGGAACCGGCCTTACGGGCCTAGGTCGGGTCCTGGGAATCCGGCCTAGTGCCTGAAATTTTTTTTTTGATATTTTCTCTAGATAGATCTCGTTGTTAGCTTTCCGTAGCCGCGAAGTTTGCTCCAATCGGAGTTTCCTATCAAAAGTTATGCCCGTTTGAATGTTGAGTGCCCGAAATATATGATAAGTTCAGTATAAAATTCAGATCAATATACAGTGCATGAATTATTTATAAAACCATATAAATATATATTAAATATTAGAAAAATGATATAAAGATATAATTTAAATTTATTGCATGATAATTATGGCCGTTTGAATGTTGAGTACCAAAAATTTAACATATAATTTAGTATAAAATTCAGTACGAAAGTACATGACTGTTATTTACACAATAAATTTTTAGTAAATCCTAGAGATTTTTGCTCATAATTATCATGACCGTTTGAAATGAGCAAAAAGCTCTAAGATTTACTAAAAATTTATTGTGTAAATAACAGTTATGTACTTTTGTACTGAATTTTATACTGAATCGTATCTTAAATTTTGGGTACTTAACATTCAAACGGCCATAATTATCATGCAATAAATTTAAATTATTTCTTTATATCATTTTTCTAATGTTATTTCTAATATTTAATATATATTTATACGGTTTTATAAATAATTATCATGCACTGTATATTAATTTGAATTTTATACTGAATCTTATCTTATATTTTGGGCACTCAACATTCAAATGGGCATAACTTTTGATAGGAAACTCGGATCGGAACAAACTTTGCGACTACGGAAAGCTAACAACGAGATCTATCTAAAGAAAATATCAATATATATATATATATATATATATATATATATATATATATAGGCAATAGGCCGGGTCTCCAGGAACCGGCCTAGGCCCGTAAGGCCGGGTTCCCAGGACCCGGGTTTACTAGTTTTGAAAATAAGTTTTTTTTTCTTTTTACTTTTAAAAATAATATTTTTTATTTTTTATTTTAAAAAATAGGCCCACGTGCTCCTTAGTGTGGATTAAGAACCCTTCTTTAAGCCTCTTCTGCTGCCTAGCTTGATCCCCTGCTCTGATTCTTTAAGAAGGGAAACTCATGGCTCAAGCCTCCTCAGTACTTTTGTATGGATCAAGGCATCTGAAGATGACTCCTTAGTGCGGATCAAATTTTGATCCTCGTTGTCAATCCGAATGAGCCCAACAAAGACCAGCACTTGATCTCTCTTCCATCATCCAGGGACAAAGCCAGGATTTCATTATGGGGGCCCAAAAAGTTGATGCCGCAACAATTTTTTTGAAAATTAAAATGGTTCCATATCATATTATTACACAGTCAAAATTATTAAGTTTCATATACAATTAACATAATAAAAGACATTATACTTAACCATCTTAATATATTTAACCTAAAATAATATACTAAATTTTTTTTTTCAAAGATCATAGGGGGACATATCTTAATATATTTTACCATCTCAATATATTTAAGCTAAAATAGTATACTAAAATTATTTTTCTAAGGATCATAGGGGCCATGGACCCCCAGCCACCCGTGTCTCCGTCCTGCCATCATCCATATTTTGCACAAATTCTCTAGTTCCAATATAATCGCATTGCCACACTATTGTTATAGTATAACAAGATGACATTGGCGCTTGCCATTTGCCAAACAAATATTGCTAAAATAAATAAATCAGCACCGGATAATTTGATAATTTGGATTGAATTTTATTCACAACCAGATAGAAATCATTATAATGATCATAGCAACAAAAATTGATAGAGCTTTCTAATTTAGAATATAATAAATTGGTAGAGCTTTCTAATTTATATCCCGTGCTCTCTTAACCCGTAGAAATTTCTATTCTAATTTCAGCGGATGCAGCGTGATCTCTAATTAGAAAAGCTCTCCCCATTAAAGCAATGCTTATTGTCTATATTAATCATCTGTGCTCTCTTGTTCTTAAGCAGTTTGCAGCAGTCATGTTTATGTCTGAGGTGCCTCTCTCTTTCGAGCTCATATCCACTGGAATGGTCAGTTTGGTGGAGTAATAGAAATGGTTAGTTTTCAATTAAAAAGTATTGTAATGGGCAACTTTGAGATTCGTGCATGTATTGAGGGTGAGATTTTTGACCTTTGCACGGTGGGGTACCCTAGGGGATGTGGTTGTTCTTTTTTTTTTTTTTTTTTTTTTTTCTAAGCAAGTTATTTACAGTCAAATATTGAAATTAGGGGATTTTGGGTTACTATTCCCTTACAGTCAAGTTATTTACTATTGTCCCTTTTTTTCTAACCTATTTACAGTCAAGTTATATACTGTTTTTTTTTTTTTTTTATGTTGTGCCTAGTAAGGCCAAAAGGATTTCAGTTGAAATCAGTGGCATGGGTTGTTGTTTTTTCCAGAAAATAAAATGAACAAGAAGAAAAATGTAGGTCTGTTGTGTCTGCCTTATAATTTGTTATGTATTTCTGATTTTACGTGTCAAAAACAAATTCTAGCGTGTATGCACTGAGGTGTACATAATGCATCACGTGTCCACACTGGTTTCAGAGGTGCCTCATGGTGGTTAAGCAAGATTTGAAGGGCAAAGATGACTTGCTTAAGAGGAATTCATATGGGCTAAGGAGATTTTTTAATCAGCTGCCAATGCCAGAAAATTGCATGAGAGACAACAGGTATAACTAAACTCATTAAGTATACTAGAGCTGTAACTCGGGCTTCGCCCCGAAATATGATAACAAAAAAATAATAAAACTTATAAAATAAAAATATTTATTTTAAAAAACTTAAACATAATTTTAAAATTTTTGATGTGAATAATGATGATGATGATGATGATGATGATGTATAATTTATATATAATAGCACATAAATATTAGACCACTTTAATGATTAAATTTTGTCTTAGACATATCATATCATCTTATTAAATGGGGACAGAGAATAAATATAAACCATTAGATCAAAGTAGATGAAGAGATTTAAACAAAATCAATGGTTAATAATATTGATGATGTGGCATAGTTGAAGTGCTTGAAGAGTTATCCATCTTTCTAGTTTATAGATTCATAAGCCAACTATTTAATTAGGCTGCCATGATATGGCATTCTTGCTTCTAACATAAGAAATTCTCCACGTATAGAGGACAAACTCTAGAATTGATAGCCAAATTTACTTTAATTGCATTGATTCTATATATTATGATAATGCCTATTAATTTAGTTTACTAATATTATCATAGTCTGTAATTACTAATATTACTAAAAATATATATCCGAATGTTTCCTGCATATTAAGGGTATGTTTGGATGATAGAGATTAGCAATATTGTCAGAATAGCACTACTATTCTCGGTTCGTTGCAATCCAAACGACAAGTTGCTAACCAAGAACAGTTGGGATTGCCGCTGTTCTACTAATCCTGGTGAGAGTTGGAATAGTAAGAATTGTAAGTTTGGATCTTTGTGATATGAATAAACAAATGCTTTCCCCCATTTTTTATTGTTTTCCCAACTGTCACTTTTCACTTTATCTCTTTCTGCTCCTTCTCCCAACGAAGAAAATGGTAGAATGGGTTCTCTCATATCTTTGAATTTTTTTTGGCAAAATCAACTTAATGAGCTATAGGACCATCTTCTCCTCCTAACAACGAGCAGATAGAGACCCCAATTGACACACTATGGAGATGCAGAGAATGTGTGTAGAACTAGGATGAAGATGCAAAGAAGGTATGCAAAGCAACGATGGAGTTGCAATGGTCTATCAAGGCGCTCCGGCCAGTTAAAGGCCTCGTTGGTATGCTCTCCGTCCATGGTCAAGTTTGGGAAGAAATTGGCTCCGAAATCAAATTTGTTTGTCCATCAACGTCATGCAATTAATTATAGTTAATGTTGTGAAAAGAAAATGACTAAGTACTTAATTGTCTATTATTTTATTTTTAAATTCACTATTTTTATTTATTTAATATTAAAAAACAACTATGAAATATAATGACCAAAATGGCAAAATCGGACTTCTTCAAAGTAGTGAAGAAATAATAGTCATGGGAAAAAAACATTTCTTTATTAATTTCAATAAATTGCTATTCCAAACTTACAATCCAAACAACATTTCTCTATTCTCAAATAGCACCAAATTTCTACTATCCTCAAGCTAATCTAAAAATCACTTTCTTTTACTAATCTCACTATTCTTGGACTAATCTTTGCACGATCCAAACATACCCTAAGAGTTTAGTAATTAACTTTAGTAATGAGTGCACTAATTAATCGTAATCTGAATGAAGCATACTAATTATAAAACATTCTAACCCTGCATAGTAAAATAATACAACTTCAGTATACAATTAATTTACTAAAAAATATTTCTTTCACAGTAATGATTGAGGGTTTAGGGTTTAGGGCTTATTGGATAAATAGTGATGATTTTTTGTTGTGTAGTTCGTGGCTTAACATTAGTGTGGATTTGCTTCACAACAAGGAACAAAAATCGGAAACCTTTTGGGACTGTATTTGTGACTGTAACAATAGCAAGAGAGTTGATGACCAAGAAGAAAAAAGTAAACAAAAGATTGTTAATTGTTGTACCATAATTAAGAAGACAACAATGAAGTTTGCTGGCTGCGATAAAGGAATATTACAACAGAGGGGAAATGGATTTAGTGAGGTGGATGTAACAATAGAAGCTAAGGGGTTGCATTTTTAAATGGAAAAAGAAGAATCTAAGTATGTAGATTGTTGTCAGGTTTTAGAGAAAGAAGAAAAATGGAAAACTCAGCCAATGTGTGGTAACCAGACCAACCTAACTGATTTACATAGTGGACAATCAGAGGAACACTCGGAGAAATGGCTCTATAGTTGAAAACGCGTCAAAACTCAAAAGTAAAGGTAAGGACCAAGTTATTGTAGGACAATCAATTGAAAATTTGATTTCCACAAGCGATGAACATATGACAATTGAGAAGGGTCAGCCCCGACTTTTTTCTTGACCATGCCATGCAGTTGGGCAATTTCTTTATTCCCAATGCATACAATCAATACTCCCTAACATACCAATAAAGCCCCGATTTTTCCCTTACGCTTCTCAATTATCATATGTTCATCTCTTGTGGAAATCAAACATTCAATCATAGATTATCCTACAACAACTTGGTCCTTACCTTTTGCTTTTGACGCTGTTCTACTGAGGGGTCATTTATCCGAGTGTCTCTTCGATTGTCCACCATTGTGTATATCAGTTAGATTGGTATGGTTACCATATATTGGCTAAGTCTTCCATTTTTCTTCTTTCTCTAAAACCCGCCAACAATCTATATATGTAAATTCTTCTTTTTCCATTTCAAATTAAAACTCCTTAGCTTTTATTATTACATCTACATCACTAAATCCACTTTCCCTTCATTGTAATATTCTTTTATAATAGCCAGCCGTTGTCTTGTTAATTTTGGTATAGCGATTAGCGAACGCCGATTTACTTCTTTCTTCTTGCCCATCAGCGCGCTTGTTGTTGTGATGGTCATAAATACGACCCCAGAAGGTTTCTGTTCACTATCGTGAAGCAGATCCACATTGATGTTAAGCCACAAACTACACAACAAAATATCATCACTATTTGTCCGATGAATTCTTTGATTGGTGTTACTGGATCCTGTCCCTCGAAGGGAGGTGATGTCCCCCTTGGGGAAGGTGGCATGGTGTTCTCCTGGAGAGTGGTGGTTGGTTGTTATGCATGGGGTTGAATATTTTTTTTTCCCAATTGGTTGTACATAAGAACCATGTAGTGGTATTTGGGGATTGGTTTCATTTGAGTGTGCGGTGGATAATATTTTAGGTGTCGTGAGTTATGTGCGTCGTTTGAATGTTGAGATACATCATGGGATATCGGTGGATATGGTGAATATTGCGGATACTGTGAATCATTGAGACCCATAATTTGTATGATAATGATAAGAAAAAAGAGAAAGCTCTATGTCAGATTATAAAACAATCTCTATGTTTTGTTGATCATTTGGAAGATCTACAACAGGCCCTTACAAATAAAAAACCGAACAAATCTTTTGATCAAATAGCTGAAGGGCATTTTTGTCCTATTACAGGAAAAATGTAAAGAAGGCTATGACTAGTGAAGAATTTTATCTACTTTTAATTCCATTATTTACTTCTAAAATGAAAATTAATTATTAATTTTAGATATTTTTTCCTGTTCCTTGCTGGTACTCTCATGACACCAGCCTAAGAGAATGGCAGGAAATTTTTTTGACAAAGAGATGCATTACTCAGCCAAAAAAATAAATATAGTACAAGGGACCTGCCTACCTCTATCTGAATAGGTAAATTTTATAGCCGGTCCTTATTCTCTTAAATTAGGTGAAGTTCAAGCTCTTTCCTATATCCAGTTACCAAATTAGCCAAATTAAATAATGAAAAGAGACAAGGCAAAATTTCTACTCTATATATCTTACCTCAGGTCTAATTAGTTATTTACTCATTTTAGAGACTATTTTATGTCTCTATCTCCTCCAGTGAAATTTGATTCTTAATCCTTGGAATCTAAAGATTCTTTTGCCATTCAAACTGGTAGCTGCTTTCCAAGATTCTTAATCATTGTGATTGCCAATTTGAATGGCAAACCTTTTTATCTATCAATAGTGCAATAAAAAGAGGGACTAGAATTTGGTAGTACTAGAC
The DNA here is from genome assembly GCA_030179965.1 of Cyperus esculentus. Taxonomy (NCBI): domain Eukaryota; kingdom Viridiplantae; phylum Streptophyta; class Magnoliopsida; order Poales; family Cyperaceae; genus Cyperus; species Cyperus esculentus. Next base: position 333,006 of record JASGLE010000031.1, read on the forward strand.
CAATCTAAAACAAGGATGAAGTTGGAGGAATTATATGTGTAAACAAAAAAAAAAGGCCCCAATTTTATATAAAAATTTCTTATGCATATTGTAACATGATTACAGAACTTCTGAAATTGTGCGATTGTTATGCTCCATATTTATTTTCATGCTTTAGCTTATATCAATTAACACACAACGAATTTAGAGATGTTCTTTTTGGTTGCAACAAACTGATCTAATATCTTTTGTCAATTTTATTGGACAACCCTCATAGTTCATACTGATGAATTGTAATTTGCAGTTTTCTCTTTGTTGCCCCCAGTTCAGTGGCGGATCTAGTAACAAGAAAGGGGGGACATTAGCCCCCATTTTTTTTTTCTGAAGCAAGAGTAGTTTCTATCCAATATTCTATTATAATTCATAAGTTTTGGTTTATGTACACACAAATGAACCCCATTCATTTTGATCAAGTGTACACTGGTGAACCCCCATCCCTTGAAAACTAATTGTTGGGTACACTTTGTATTTACTTTCCAATAAAATGAGAACCATCCACCATAATTTATTTTTTTAATCGAGAAAAAAAAAGGAACTGTGCATTCATGCATTTATTACTTCCCAGTATTCAGTAGTCAGTAGATGAAATGTGAAGCATCATAGAAATTGGAACATAATTTAGTTGTTGCCTTTAAATTGATTCATAGAATGATTCTTTTTATTGTAGTCATTTGGCATGATATTAGTCTAAAATTAAATTCTAGTTATTTCAACAAATAAAAAAAAAAACGTTTCCTATATGTAATAGTAAAATTACAGTGAAAGATTCTTTCTACTTTTATTTTAAATTTTATTATGTTTCAAAACATGAGACCTTCGGAGAGTTCAATTGGAAGACATTTGAGATTTTTTTTGTAACTTTTTGTTTAGATTAGTGTTTGTAATATTTTGGTTTGTGAAATGAATATATATATATACGGTGTAAAAGGGAGTAAAACTATTGTGAAAACGTTTGCTTTTCGCTCCGAAATACTAACAGTCCAAATTATACTTTGTCATGTCCGAAATTTTGATTTATGGTTCCTATTAAATTGATCATATAAAAATATTAGGGGATACAAAAATTTTCCATTTTTGGAGTTTTTTAAGTATTTATTTCAGATATTTAAAATCTACGTATAAACAAGCACTATTTTATTATATTATGCTCTCCTCATTTTAAAAGACTGCAGCTGAGGATTATGTATTTACAAGGGGACAGTCACAACCTTGATTGAAAAGCAATAGAGTCATTTTGAAAAATCCAAAACAAATACTTAAAAAACTCTAAAAATGGAAATTTTTGTATCCCCTAGTATTTTCATATGATCAATTTAATGGGAATTATAAATCAAAATTTCGGAGATAACAAAGTATAATTTGGACCGTTAGTATTTCGGAGCAAAATGCACACGTTTTCATATTAGTCAAACTCATGTAAGAGGATATATATATATATATATATATATGAAAATGTGATGTTGTATGAGTATTTTTGAATTTAATACAATATTTTATATTTAAAGTTAGTGAACTCCATATGAAAAATTTCTGACTCCGCCACTGCCCCAGTTCATATATAGGCTTCCACTTGGAAACTCTTTACCTGCAAAAGTGCAAAGTTCCACATGTCTATATTTCAAAACCATACCACATTGATCAAACAGAGATATAAATATATAATTAGAAGTCATGCATCATATTAGTTTTCTGACAAATAGTTCATAGTTTAATGGTTTTTTTTTATTATTTTACACTTCTTTAAAAAAGAAAGAATCATTCGTGTCGCAGCGAGCATTTTCTAGTTCAATATTTATACAGATAATTAACGAAGATAAATATATAACCTTTTTTTTTTGAAAGGTGAATATAAATATATAATCTTACTAGCTGGAAAAAATAGAAGATCAAATTACTCTGCTGTAGTTTAACATTTCGGCCCAAGCCCAAATTCTTAAGTGCATTAGAATTACCAATGTCTCATATAAAAAAGCACTAGTTTTGAAACAGGCCTACTTCTTCCCTATTTTGTGCCTCCATCAAACTCATATAATTTCAACTTTGAGCAAAGACTAGTTTTGAAATAGAAAATTCGATGTCTAAATTTACCCATCAGAAATTCAGAAGCATGATTTTATGAACTGATTGATGCTAAGATTTGATGTGCACAGTTCAAAAGATCTAGAAAAATTGATTTGTCCGAAAATACGAGTGATTCAAGCACAATCAAACACTAAAAGGTCACCAATGCCTAATCCATCTTGAACAAAAACTGTACTATAGAGTAAACAAAAATGTGAGAAATTGGAATTATCTGGGAAGACCCATGATCGAATGATCTGGCCTAAAAACTATCCAACTTCAGCTGACTTGTCAGAAATGATTAGATACATATATTATTCTGAAAATAAAAGTGCTTAATTTGCTAGATATTTTATACCAAATTGGATATAACAAACGAGGAACAGATCAAATTAGTACAGACGTGCACGGTGCATCCGAGAACAATTCCAACAGATGAGTTCACGAGACCATTTGGGGTTGTACCACTTTACAGCTAAATCTGAGGTCCCAATAATATAATATTCAATATATATACGATCGATATAATTATTGTATAATGATTTTTTATATGTAAATCAAATATAATGATTAGTATATACAAGGTAAGTTTAAGTCAATTTGTCATCTCTGTGCAAAGTGTTGTTGTAGTTAAGTGAAGAACTTTGACTAATGAGTAATGACTACCTTTAGCAGTTTTCTGGTTCTTTTCATTGTCCTCGATCGATCCGTACCACTAGTGGTACCTGTTATTAAGATTATTTTTAGTACCTGCTTTGCTTGTCTCGTTTGACGGTTTGAGAACGAACAAGATTGAAGGCTTATCTCAGGGAAGGTTGTAGGATTCTAAGTACGATAGCAGATTATTAATTTGTAGATATATACTTGAAAATAAAAAAAAAAAATTGGCTCCTATATATATGTGTGTGATAAATATATATTTTGAGTTGAAAAAATACATCACTAGCTAGGCCAATTGATGTTCTAATAAAAAAAAGGGTATGTAAAAAATTTATATAACATGAAAAGGTAAATTAGGACTCGATCGCGATTCGTTCTTCCTTTTTCTTTTCGGCAAGGTCCACATCAATTATCCGATAAATATCGTGGATCACCATTAATTTGTAAGTCAAAAAGGTATACATGAAAGATATTTAGCATTTATAAAGGTAACTGAAGTACTCGAGTTTTTTTGAGTAAAGTTCACACTCAATGGTCAATTTTATTTTTTTTAATCAACTAAAAACCTAATTTTTAAATTGTGTTTTCACTTTTTTTGCTGAAAATATGCTACACTCCTTTTTTTTATATATATATAAATTTTTTGGTCATCCTCCTAGGATTCGAAATTTACAACTAAAATTAAGAGTAAAGATAATAGTAACTATATATAATAAAAACAATAACAATAACAATTAAAAAAAATAATAACATCATTGTCATTTAAAGATAATAACATCACTAATGATAATGATGATGATAGCTTGCAAGAAAGTGTATCAAAATAAAGAGAAAAAGTTTCGTTTTTTCATGATTATATGTCCATCGCATGGGTGAATAAAAATACATCAACAAACCAATTAAATGAATGAAAGTGACGACACTTCAGTGTGGATATATACCAATGGGGCATCGGTATCTGCTGAGATCCAAAACCGATCTCAGGGTCCTGAGATCTCGATCCGACGGTTCTCGGGGATCCCGAGATCCGGACTCAGCAGATATGTATTTTGAGAACTGTCGGATCAGGATCTCAGAACCCTGAGATCGGTTTTGGATCTCAGCAGATACCGACCCTACCAATGGGATACAATATTGGCCATGGTCTTTTACCTTTTCTGTTACTAATGCGCTTTTATATAGATTGTGATATCCAGTAATATATCTTTGATATTAGTGGATACAAGCTGTCGGCATTTTTGACTATGTATATAATTCACTTTATGTAATTTTGCGGCTATATAACTAGCTCAAATCATTATTTTTTTAATTAATGTGTTCCACTTTATGTAATCCTGAGTAACGCGTCTTAATTATATTGTGATATAAGTTATAATTAAGAGGATGGATCATTTATCATACTTATCTTCATAATCTTAACAATAGAACTTTTAAAAACTTTTAAAAAATTCATAGAAAGTTTTTAAATATAAAAAAGGTTTTTAACGGATATACTTTAACTTATAGATTGTTAGGCAAATGACTTAGAAGCTAGTAGCTAAGTAGGATGCATTCAAAGAGGTTACGAGTTCAAGCCTCTATAGGTACAAAATAAAATTTGAGGAACTAGACTCCCATCTATCTAAAAAATAAATATATATTGATAGTATTTTAAATTTCAACAATTTGAATAATTTTTGATGGCTTGTGAAAATTTAATATAAATTTTAACGGTTGTAATTTAACGAGTCTTTAAAGAGCTATCAAATGTTACTTAAATTAAATATATATTTGAAAACATGATTAATTTATGAGTTAAACAATACTTCCATAAATATTTTCTACATAACAACAACAACAACAACAACCAAGTCTTTAGTCCCAAACAAGTTGGGGTAGGCTAGAAATGAAACCAAGTAGGATTCAATGGTGATGGCGGTGACAAAAAAGATGATCTTGAAAATAATAGTATTCCGATAGTGAAAATAATAGTATAGATAACGATGGTTATTTCTCTACATAAACATTTAATAATTTTTTAATTTTCAAAAATTCTCAAACTCAAATCTGTTAAGATAAGCATTCTCAATTGGCTCCTCCTCCATTGAAAATTTGAAACACATAAACATACATTTCTTTTTTTTAAAAAAGAAAAGAATGAAGATGCATGGCATGTAGAGGTGACAAATCGGGTAGGCGGGTCGGGGTCGGGTTCGGGTTGGGCGGGTCGGGTCAATTTGACTTTATCTGGTCGGGTCAGGTCGGGTGATGGGCGGGTCGGATCGGGTAAATTTTAATATAAACTTTTTTTGGATCACATGTTGATTTGAGTTGGATTAGATGCTATTTGATCTCGGGTCGGGTCGGCCTCGGGTCCATTTGACTTTCTGAAAAATACTAAGTCGGGTCGGGCTGGTTTCTCGTGTCGGGTCAGGTCATGCCACCTCTATTGGCATGGCATGGTAGTGGAAAATTGGAAATGGAAGCTAGAGTTCATTCACGGGGGTGCAGAGTGGGCTCCATGGAGGAGGAGTGGCCTGATAAGTTTGTGGTGTTGGGTGCACATAGACATATAATATGGGGTCCTACTCATATCACGGGTGCATGCTCGGACAAACATTGACAGCCCACAATGCTCCACCTCGGCACCGGGTCTCCCTCAGTTCTTTTGTTTTCTTCTCAGCAAACAATCAGATATTAATCCTCCGCCACAAACTTGATTCACTCCTTTTACTAGCAAGTTCCTATCCACCAGTTTTATTTTATAAAACTACTAACGGAATTGAATTATGTATATGTATGTATGTATTGTCCACCTTCAAAATTTCTTTTTCTTTTTTTTTTTTTTTCTTTCTTTCCCATATATGCATCTTTGAGTAATTTGAAATTTGAGAACAATCCTTGTACTAATAAAAAAATTATGTGTCCCCTGATCTTAATTTCTCTCTCTACTGTTTTTATTTTTTTCTATTTATTATTATTATTATTACTTTATTTATTTATTTATTTTTTTGTTTTTATTCACTTCTGTTGACTGGGGTACTGTCCTATCATAGATATTTCCACCATTAAATGTTGGCCACATAATTGATTCACTGCATTTGACTTGTGTACTGTCCTATGTTATGTTATATATGGCCATATGGGTTTCTTTTTTTTTAAACCAAAATAAATTGTTCTGACTTGTAAGGAACTAATATATATATGGTTATCCAAAAAATGGGTGCTAATTATGTGTTATATTAATTCATCTCCATCATTTAGAAAAAAAAAAGAAATTATTTTTCCTTCCATCTCTATATATATGATTTCCACTCAATAATCCATCTTTTTCATTATTAATTGCAGTTATATATCTATTAAGTAAAATACAAAATTGTTGAAGTTCATCTCAGTCCCTTTTTTATAAACCCTTCCATTTTTTTCTTATATATTGTTGAAATCTTAAGAAAATGACATCTTACGTCTATAATGAAAGTGAAATAAGTTTGCGGCTGTGAATCGATGCATAGCGAAGGGCAGGTGAAAGGTACATATCATCTAATCAATATCTATAATCTAATCCGTGTTAGGCTACACTTGACTAATCATATTAATTAAAAAGATTGCATGTTAAGCGTAGGAGTGGCAAAAAAAATCATGGCTCGTGGCTCGGGTTCGACTCGTTATTGGCTCGCTCGTTAAGCTAATGAGCCGAGCTTGAGCTTGGCATGGCTCGGCTCGTTAAACTCGTTTGGCTCGATAAACTATTAATAATTGCAATTTGTACTGCTCTTATCGTAAATTATTAATATATTGTACAATATATGGTCAAATATATATGAAATTGTTATGTAAAATGTGTATGAACATATATTTATTAGTAATTTTATATTAATTTTTATATAAATTTTGATATAACATACTTAAAATTTTATTATTAAAAAATAAACGAGTTTAACGAGCCAGCTCGGTCAGCTCGTTAATTAAATGAGCCGAGCTCGAGCTTGTGTTTTTGGCTCGTTAATTAAACGAGCCGAGCTTGAGCTTGGCCTAGCTCGGCTCGGCTCGGCTCGGCTCGGCTCGGCTCGGCTCGTTTACACCCCTAGTTAAGCGCAATAATCGATTGTTTATTTACAAGCACACATATATATATATATATATAAATATTGATGGTGTCCGTACTCCCTAAATTTTTTTAAATAAGCCCCGAAAAATAAAAAATCACGAGTTTCGGCCCCATTGCACGCAATTTTCAATTTTAGAACGGACGCTAGCGTCCTTGTGGGACGCAGAGGTACCCTAGCGTCCTTCCCCTTTAGGGGGACGCAGATGCACCCCAGCGTCCCGTGCCACGTACCTATAGCCCCATGTGACCTGTCAAAGTGGGGGACGCTGCACTACACCCGCGTCCCTTGCAAAAGTGGGACGCAGATGTACCCTTGCGTCCTACGGTGGGTCCCCTCTTTCTTCCCCTTTCTTTCCCTCCCGTTTATTTCCTTCCTTCTTCCCTACTCGACCCCACTCGCCAGAGAGGGACGCACGGGTACCTCTGCATCCCACAGGGGGGACGCTGGGGTAACTCTGCGTCCCACCTCTGGTTTTTGCCCGTGACCTTCCTTCTTTTCCTTCTTTCTTTTCTTTCTTTCTTTCTTCTTCCAGTGACGAAGAGAGCAGACAGATAGAGTCCGATTATTTGAGAGATGCAGCCACCCATCAACTAAGAAGGAATTTGTTCAGATCAGGTTAGTAGAATGTGTGTGTTTTGATTATTTAAGTATTTCTCATAGGTTGAATCTGAAATTTTTTTTTTTTTCAAAGTTAGGGTTTTTAAGAATTTTTTCTTTACTGTTATAGTGTTCTGAATTCAAATAATTCTAAATTTTTTTAATTATATATGTAATTGTAGGTTGAACCTGTTGGAATGTTGATTGTTCTTGGTTATGTGGGTGGGGAAATTACACAAGGTGCAACGGGTGCAGAGTACTCAACTAACGCTTGCATTACCCTAACTGCATCGGAGTTCACGTCATTTGCTGATGTGAAGGCAGAAATCTACAACTATTTGGGATATTCAGAAGATCAGTATTCCCTTGAAATTTTTGCAAGATTTGATATCGGAGCACCTGGGCCACATTTTTTTCCATCTTATTCCTCTTTACAATGAAAATGGTTGGCGAGCCATTTTTGAACAAACAATGTCAAGAGAAAGGTTTCGCTTGGTGGAACTGTACATTGAGCCTAAACAAGTTGGAGTAACCCAATGCAATAACAGTCTACCAACAACGACTGCTCGAAGAACAAAACATGCACGAAACCCTAACCCTAACAGAAACCTCAACTCTCCAATTCCTACCGCGTCCATAGTTCCTATTCCACCCAGAGCTTCGAGCCTACCTAGAGTTCCGACAGACTTACCGGGAGATGGTAATGAGGATTATGTTGCAGAGGAGACGGATTATATATCCGAGGAATCATCGGATGACGAGCACGATTCCGACGGAGCTCCGGGTCCTCCATCAAATAAGGATAGCGACGAGCCTCGCGGCGATGGACCCAGTAATCCCAGCAGCGAGCCTTGCGGTGATGGGCCCAGTAATCCCAGCAACGAGCCTCGTGTTGATGTACCTAATAATCCTCTTGCTGGGTTTAGGTCGATGCCGGCTGTGGTTCATTCCATCGGAACATTTCCAATAGTCGACCGATCAGACAGACATCTGATTGGTTCGTTTCATGACATATCAGGGCTGAGTGCTTGGACTGGTAATGATTCATTTTTCGGATCGGTTCAAAATTTCTCTAGTCCAATTTGTGAGGGGAGAGCATTCGATTCGAAAGAAGCCCTGCAATTTGTTGTTGATGAATTTCACATAAACAAGAATGGTTAGATAAAGCCTACCACAAGCAATAAAGTTAAGCTAAGGTATGAATGAAAATATAAAGTTGATTTAAAATGCAGGTTATGCAGGTTGTGAACCTAACATATAATTTTTCTAATGCAGATACAAATGTCTGGACGAGAATTGTGATTGGATGTTGTTCGCAAAAGCTACAGGAATTGGCTCTAGTTGGAAGATAGTGAAGTGTCCTTATGAACACGAGTGCCGTGCCTCAGCCAACCGATTCGAGGAGGCTTCCGGTTACTGCCATAGTGGAGGACACTTTTTACAAGTGCCTCGAATGGTTTGTTAATAGAAGACGAGAGGCAATTGAACATTTGCAAGCGGGAAAAATATGGTCAAAAAGAGTGGAGAATCTTTTGAGTAAGCACGGTGACAAGTCGGCACCTATGGATGTCATCCCTTACGGTGACGAGGGCGGCGAGTACCATGTGACAGTAAAAAAATGAAAAAGTGCCGATTCGCCAAAATAATCGGAACATGTATTTAAGAAGGGATTTCAGGTATAAGGTCGTTCTACATGAGAACTCACTCCCCTCATGTGAGTGTTTGAAACCAAACCTGATCGGTATCCCTTGCCCTCACGTACTAGCCGTGTCCAGATTCCGAAATCTAGATGAAAACCAATTTGTCCATCCGTACTATTCTTCTCAAACCCTTGCCAACATTTGGGGCAGACGTTTTCATCCATACCCAAACCAAATTGATTGGCCCGAGTACGACGGACCCGTCATTATACCGGAGCCTAGATTGATAAAAAGAGGTCGGAGGAAAAAAAACCCGTATACCTATGTATATGGACGACATGCAGGGGAGGAGACTAGGACATCGAGCAAGTCGAACAACAACGGATAAGAATAGAGCTGGTAAACCCTCAATTTTAAGTTACACATTAATAAATTTAAACTAGAACATATGAACCATCAAAATTTCAAAACTCAATTAGTTCACATTAATAAATTGGCTTCTATCATGTAATTCTGCCATCACCTAAGAATAAAAATCACACAATCAAATTCATTTGCGATTACCAATTATCAATACTAATTTATGCAAAATCCTAATTTCATATGATTACTACATAAAGAGGTTTCAATGTAAGAAAGATAGCAAAACCTAAACCATAATTTGTACTAACTACTACGTAACTCAATTTAGCAATCATCAATAGGAATTATTCATACCATATTTAACAATCATCAATAGCAATTAGCAACATCCTAATTGGTACAAAGTTATTTTTCCAATACCAATTTAAGTTAGTTAAACCCTAACAAATTATGCTATTTTCCTTGGTCGATTGTCAAAACAAATGGAGCCATTATCACAACTACACACTATAACAATGAAACTAACAAATTACCAATACCAATTGAAACTATACTTACTATAACACTTAAACCACTAATACTCACTATAACAATCAAACTAACAATCTACCTAAACCTAGTTTACAACTAATACTCACTATAACAATCAAACTAACAATCTACCTAAACCTAGTTTACACATACCTAAAGAGAGGAGAGTCCGTCCCTGGCCGGTCTTGGCAACGGAGAGGAGGAGACAAGAGGAGAGCCCTCTGGCACGGCTGGAAGAAGGAAGAGGAAGGGTCTGCTCTCTTCGTCGCTGGAAGAAGAAAGAAAGAAAGAAAGAAAAGAGAGAAGGAAAAGAAGGAAGGTCACGGGCAAAAACCAGATGGGACGCAGAGGTACCCCAGCGTCCCCCCTGTGGGACGCAGAGGTACCCCTGCGTCCCTCTCTGGTGAGTGGGGTCGGGCAGGGAAGAAGGAAGGAAAGAAACGGGAGGAAAGAAAGGGGAAGAAAGAAGGGACCCACCGTAGGACGCAAGGGTACATCTGCGTCCCTCTTTTGCAAGGGACGCGGGTGTAGTGCAACGTCCCCCACTTTGACAGGTCACATGGGGCTATGGGTACATGGCACGGGACGCTGTGATACATCTGCATCCCCTTGAAGGGGAAGGACGCTTGGGTACCTCTGCGTCCCACAGGGACGCTAGCGTCCGTTTTAAAATTGAAAATTGCTTGCAATGGGGCCGAAACTCGTGATTTTTTTATTTTTCGGGGCTTATTTAAAAAAATTTAGGTAGTACATACGATTTTTTTTTTTTTGGAGATAAAAGAAGAGAGTCAAGCCACACTCAAATTTAAATATTTATAAAAACCTCTTCAATCTGGGTTCTGAACCCGCAACCTCCTACACAGAGAGTGTTACACTTAGTCACTAGACCAAATTAAGGCTGGTTCTTGCGGTACATACGAATTTTAATACGTGAAATTATAATAAAAAAAAAAAGTTATATAGTATATAAATTGAAAATTCTCCCTGATAAGTTATATAGGTGAAAATTATTTTAAAATTAAGGTGTTGATACAGGAATTAATACTATACATATTCAAATGAGAAAAGTCTGATGTTGGTCTCCGAACTATTGCATTTGGTTCAAATTAGCCCCTAAACTCTTTTTTGGTTCAAATTGGTCCCTAAACTATTGGATTTGGTTCAAATCGGTCCTTAAACTATTTTTTTGTTCAAATTGGTCCCTGAACTATATGATTTGATTGGTATCACTCCTCATTTTAATTTTATTTATGCTAACTGATATAGTTTAGGAATGAATTTCAATATCAATTAGTATAAACAAAAGTACCTAGAAGGGATTATATGTACCAAACTTATAAGTTTAAGGATCAATTTGAACAAAAAATAGTTCGAGAACCAATTTGAACCAAATGCAACAGTTCAGTGACCAATTTGAACCATAAAATAGTTTAGGGACCAATTTGAACAAAATGCAATAGTTCAGAAACCAAAATCGGACTTTTCTCTGTTCAGATTTATATGAGAATGCAATTATCTGTTTCATCGAGTGCGAATCCAAATCCAATACATCTCAAAACTTAAACACATTTTATCTCGTTGACATCTGAAAGGACAAAATGGTTAGTACGTAACCTCCAATTAACCATTAATTTTGCTGTCCAACCATATATCCAACTGTTCATCAATAAAAAAGTACTGATCATCAATAAAAAAAGTCACAGCTATATGTTATCAAAAGCTCATAAGTGTTAATTCAAAATTAGAAGTTGGATGGTTGGATAGAAAAATATATAGTTGGACGGAGATGTTTTCCTTTGAAATTAATTCTGCTAATAACAAATAGAAGGCATAATCATTTCTCAGTAAATAAAACTATACAAGCACTTCCTTGGCTAATTAACTAGCAATGATAACAGCTTTATATATCTGCTTATTATTTGTATTTTTAATTTGATACTAGTAAAGAACCACGCCTTTCTTTGGACTGAAATTATTATTTCTTATAATAAATTTTTAAGATAATATATAATGGACCTTAAATTAAGAAAATTGATATGGGCCTTAAGTTTTATTGGATTGAGACATTAAAATACGTCAACGGTGGTGATCAATCTAAGTAACACAATTAACGGCTGAGATTTATTCTTCGGGGAAGATAGATATTTCATGTCAAAAAATCCAATCTGCTATTATTAGGAGGAAGGATATAGTTTCCCAAACATTATCAGCGAATCAATGAAGATTGAGCTCATAGGACCATATATATGGATCATGTTTTCAACAATTTGGCAAGTAAACTAGTACTTATCTTTATATAATATTAGTGAAGATAGGTTTTCTGGTCTTCATCCATTGCTTATTAAAATCCAGGAGAGTCATAATAATTTGACACAAAGTTTTGTCCAATGCATTGTCTAATATATTAGAGCATGTCACAAGAGAGATTGGCTCAACCTCAAGTCAGAGGTCAGATGAGAGGGGCTAATAAAAGGGTGAATGAAGCATATATATGAAGTTTCATGCTAACCTGAATTCAAGAGAAGATTAATTTGCAACTTTTTCTATTTTGTTCTCTTGTTAATTTTCCATTGTTCTTCCAAATATATAGACCGTATATATTGTCCCTGTTATACAGGGCTTCATGAACAAAATTAATTTAAGGCAATTGAATGTATATATTAATTACAGTGTAAATACACCAATTATTTTTCAAAAAATTAAATAGACAGAATCTAAAATAGAATAAATTGTTTAGCCTAGCTATTCCTCTTCTTGTTATTGGTAGTAAATATATTGCATCTTCAGTTATTTATTTCCTATCCCACTCGCCATTTCCACTCATGATCACCTATGATTGTGAGCTCCGGTACCAAATTGAATCTCGCCTATATCATAAATTATTGGAGGATGAGATTATGCAGTACGTTATATTTCCTTCACCATATTCTCACACTAAATATGGAATATAATATTTTATCCGTATAATTATAATAAATAAAGAGCTAATTAAAAGTACACCAAGAAATAAGATTAGCTACCAATTTTCACTATTTCAACTGTTACAGTTCATTTTATTTGTCCTTAGACAATTATCCTGGTTCAATTTAACTCCTTTTTCATATCCTTTTGATCAATTGTATGTGGACTTCCAAAATTATAATTATAGGTTCCAATATTATAAACTGTATCTGGCTTACATTACATATGGGATAAGAAATGATTTCACCATTTTAAAAATTTTGAAATTGGATCAAACATTTATTCCTGATTCCAACACTTGCAACTGATCATTAGATTCTCATTTATATCATTAATTATTTTATTGTTAGATGAGGATTGTCATGTGTTTGACAGATCGTTGACCATAATCTTTAGGATCAAGTATTAAAAAATTCAGGGAAAAAAGGCAAAAAAAAAAAAAAAAGATGTAGCAGTAGAGACAAAGTTTGATTGCTTGTTTTGCCTTTTCTTCACTCAACAAACCCTTAGCTGCTAACCATCAGTACAGTTCACTAATAAATAAAAAACACAACAATAATGGTAATTAATTCTCATAGGAAGGCTCCACCAAATTATGGATTGGTGGTTAGAAAAATCCTTTTTTATCTAGTTGTCAAAAAGAGGATTGTAGTGACTATACTCTCCTGGAAAACAGCCTGGTATATCTAACAATAACAATAATATCACTATTTTCAAATTAACAAACTTAATTGTTATATATATCTGTTGATATTTTGCACATGGCTGGTCACAAAAAGATACAACCCTTTTTGGCAGCATCCACTGAATATTACTCAGCCCATGGTTGTAATAATTTGATATATAAAATCTCTTATATTCCACCAATTTTCCAAAGTACAATACATGAGCTTATTAGTAGTTTTTTTTTTTTTTTAAAAAAAATAAAATTGTAAGTTGGGGATGATTGGCTCTGATCATGAAATTTTAAATACATATACATCACATTTTCATGTACATTTTGATGCTTTCTCATGTCATGAAAAAAGCCACTAAACAAGTGAAATTAAAAAAAAAGAAAAGAAATAGGGTGGCCCCAAGAACTATATTAACCACTAAGCTCTCATGTGATCACAACCAGATTCCGGTTAAGGCCAAAGGACCACCTGCTAACACCTCTTGAACCGTACTCCTGTTAATGTTATTCCCACAATTACTATTTTAGCCCTATATATGTTGCTGTTAATCCTTATCCGTACTCCTGTTGCTGTTAAAGGAGAGTGGATTTTTTGGTATGAATGTTCTATTTTCTCTAGAGAAGGAACCTCAGCCGTTGATTGTTTATATAGATTAATCATCACTGTTGACGTACATTAATGTCCTAACCTATTAAAATTTAAGGCCCACATCAATTTTCTCACAAGGAATAAGCTTTCGACCCTTTATTATAAGAAATAACAATTTCAGTCCAAAACAAGGCATGTTCTTTTACTAGTAATAATATAATCAGACTAGAATTTTCTCATTTATTTCTTTTTACTTAATCCAAATCTTAATCCATGTGTGCAGTACCACTGTACCACTCAAGTACACAGCCTTGGAAAAAGAGGAGTCCAGATCCTCTGCTCAAGAGAGGCCCCTAGCATAGTGCAAAACTAACAGCGCCACTCCATCCAATGGGTCATATGATTTTGTCTTACAAATTACAAATTATCAGAATGGCCATAAACTTGCCATTTTTCAACGAAATACCACTGAGTTTAAAATCGAATTATGCTCTAATAAATCGTACTAAAATGTTTTTTATATAAGCCAACTTAACTATAATAAACATCAATGGGCTGGAGAATATTCATATTAGTCACTCTTTTTTAGATAAAAATGAGGATCAAATTTCTCAATTTTAATTACCCAAAACTCACAAATGAAATATTATTTCTTAAACGTCTTACAAGTAAAAACGCGGTGTCCCAATACTTTAGTACTATTGAAGTTAAAACATGACAAATTATGTTTAAGAGTTCACAGGAGAGGTCGGCTATAAAGCTCCAAGTATTATACAGATCTGAAATATTATTATTACTGTTTTCTGTGGAATCTTCTGAGATAGAGAGTAATCCAGTAATTACCAGTACAGAAATCACATTTTAAGGCTAATTAAGAGACAAATGAAAAATTCCCATAACAAAAAAAAGATGAGTTATACCTGGCGTCCATAGAAAAACTGTCCATAACGTCTATAGGTTACATTTCGGAATGTATCTGATACATTCTTTGTATATTTATGGACATATGAACGGCTTTTCAATGGACGCAAGATGTTTCTAAAAAAAAAGATTAGTAAATTCAAGGGGTAAAAGGGGTAAAAGGGTCATGTGTACATTTTGTCTTTTTTCCTTTATGTTCTTTTTGAATACAAGACATGCCGCTCATGCTATCTTTCAGCACTCCCGTGGGTTCTTTTCTTTTGCCTTTGTCTACTCTTCTCTCTTTCCATCACACTCTCTCTCACTGCTCATGACCACCTCTTCCCAGATGAAGAAGCAAGGGTGTGAGATTGATGCAAGGGGCATAAACTACCACATAAAGATATGCAAGGGAGCTCACCCATTGAAGATATGGAGCAGAGATGAAGATGAAGCAGTTTCAGACAAATGCAACCAGGCAAGCAATGTAAATAACAGTATCCAGAAAACCCAATTACACAAGGTTAGGCAAGTTTTGAAGAATGTGAGCTGCCACGCGAAGCCGAGCGAGCTCCTTGCCATCATGGGTCCGAGCGGGGCCGGTAAGTCGACCTTGTTGGAGATCCTGGCTGGCAGAGTCGCTCCTTCGACCACGCCTGAGATCCTGATCAACCAAAAACCGGTCGACCAGGCCTCATTCAGAAGGGTCTCTGGATATGTAACGCAGATGGATATCCTGTACCCTCTTCTCACGGTCCGCGAGACCCTATATTTTAGTGCACGTCTGAAATTAGGCTCACGGTATCCAACTGAGAAAATCGGCTCTCGGGTGGAGAAGTTGATCAGGGAGTTGGGCCTGGGAAAAGCTGCTGATACCAGAGTGGCGTCAGTCTCAGGAGGCGAGCGGAGGAGGGTCTCTATCGGGACTGAGGTTGTACACAGTCCTCAGGTACTCATTCTGGATGAACCAACTTCCGGGCTAGACAGCGCCTCGGCGTTGCAGATTGTTACATTGTTACAAACCATGGCGGTGAAACATGGGCGTACAGTGATACTCAGCATCCACCAGCCAGGAGCCCGTGTTGTCAGTCTTTTTGGGTCGGTTTTGCTTCTGGCCAATGGTACTGTGGTTCACCAAGGAACTGTTGACCAACTGGAAGCTCGTTTAGCCACAGCCGGTTTGACCGTGCCGGCGCATTTCAATGTTGTGGAATTTGCAATCGACTCCATTGAGGCATTATCGTACCACCCCTCAAAGAAGGAAATTCAAGGAGAGCGAGAGTTGACTGATGAACCGCACGTACAAGTTTCTAAAAGAGACAGGTGCACTCTCCAGCAACTCTTTCAACTCCACAAGGTGGCTGATGAAGACTCTCTGTCTGCTGTTGTTGCCGCAGCCAGAACCAGTACACAAATTCACGAATATGAAAATTCCTGGTTCCAAGAGGTGGCAATACTAACACATCGGTTTGTCAAAAATGTGTGCCGGACACGACCATTGTTCACTTGCCGTATTGTGAGCATGCTCGTATCCAGTCTTGTGCTCGGTTCTATCTTCTACAATTTAGAAGAGACCAAAGTCATGGAGAGAGTTGGTCTCTTCGCATTCATACTCACTTTCCTTCTTTCTTCCACAATCGAGGCTTTACCTATATTTTTACAAGAGAGGGAAATTGTCATGAAAGAAACCTTGTCAGGTAGCTACAGGGTTTCATCATATGTCACAGCCAATTCTCTAGTGTTTCTCCCTTTTCTAGCTGTTCTAGCTCTACTGTTCTCTGTACCAGTGTACTGGCTCGCTGGTCTGTATCGAGATTTCTATGCCTTTACGTACTTCATCCTTCTCATATGGCTGATATTATACACTGCAAACTCAGTGGTTATTTGCTTCAGTGCAATGTCGCCCAATTTCATAGTAGGAAACTCCATTATATCTGGAGTGATGGGATCATTCTTTCTCTTCTCTGGTTACTTCATCACGAAAAGAGCGATGCCAGGATTTTGGGTTTTTATGCATTACCTGTCTCTGTTCAAGTACCCGTTTGAGGGTTTCCTAGTGAATGAATTCTCGGGTGAAAACAGGTGTGTGATGTATGAAATGGGGGTTTGTATGCTAAGAGGAGAAGAGGTACTGAGAAGAGAAGGCATGGGGAACAAGGGAAGCAGATGGAAGAATGTTGGAGTCATGGTTGGGTTCATTTTGGGGTACAGATTGCTGGCATATGTGATCCTCAGGTGTAGGTTTAAATGTGCACAGAAGGGTGGACTTAGGAAAGCTCTCTCTTCCACTTGAGAGAACTGGAGGTGTCTTTCCTTTTTCCTATTTCCTTTTTTTTTTTTTTCCTCTACTAATATTCTTATGGTAATGGGTTCTGTGAATTTTGTTGTTTTCTACTATTATACTGTCAAAATGTCAATTATCACCTAATTATATACTGAAGGCTTGATCAATAATTAATTATAGTATAAAGCAATTGAAAAATTATATACTTGTCAGTAAATTCTTTTGGTATGCGTTAATTTTTTTTCCTTTGATGTTTTCAAATGCCTTTTTTTTCAATTCTATATGCATTGTTTCTACAAGTCATCAGAAAGAAAAAAAATTTTCATGTGGGCCAGTAATGATTGACATCTTGCCAATACAGCACCTAATCTATCTACCATTTTTTCCAGTAATGACTACTCTTTCAACTATTCAGTGTTTTCGGTTACATGAAGGACTTGCAACAATAGAAAGAGTATGAAATTAGAACTCAACTGGTGCAAGTTCAGAACAACTTAGCACTTGTTGCATCGATGGTCAGTTGTGATTTATAATCATGAAATTGTTTCTCTACCTCTAAGTTGTTTCTGGTATCTTTCAATCTTCCAATTTGCAGTCAGTGGCTTCAGTACCAATCTTCAATTATTGTTTTCTATGCACGAATAGGTTGGACATACAATTACACCATAATTTAAGTTTTGAGGATGAGTTTGCATTTTTGTAGGGGTAAGTTTGATATTGTGATGATTTTATAACCTCATAAGAGCAACCATTTCTTCAAAATGGAAAAGAAAAGGGCAAGGTTTATTAGCTATAGTTGCTATCGAAATCATAGCTGAGATCAAAGCCCACAGACCTGTATAGGATTGGGATCACCTGCTTTTCTAAAAAGAAAAGCAGGCCCTGCCTTTCTTGATCCGACGGCTGAGAAACACCGAAATACATTGAGATCGGCGCAGCAAATACCAAAGTACTTTGAGATTGGTGCGACAACCGATACCAACCATCCGATCAGAAAAGCAGACCCTGCTTTTCTTCTCAGACAAGCAGCAGATTTTCATCCGTCTGTATAACACCTTCAGGATTTAAACAAAAGAAGTTAGTAAACAACCAAGCTCATGATCAAATGACCTTATTATGGAAATTTCATTTTGCATTGTGTATCATTTGGGTACGGATGTCACTTTTGTTTTACTAAGTCACTGTTCTACCGAATGGCAGCCGGCAACAAGATGCGAACCAATTGGTATTGTACCAGTCATGGCATTGTTCCAGCCTTCATAAAACTTACTGGCATTCCTGCACTACAATAGAAGATAGCAAGCAAACAATGTGGCTCCACTTGCACTGACTCAAATCTCAAATTCAAATTACCATACCACTTGATTACTAAATTGGGCTTCTGTCGAAACACATCAAGGATTTTTGGTTAACTTACTCCAACAGCAGGAAAAAAAAAAAAAAAAAATCTGATAATCCAATTAACCAAAAAGTCTATAAAAATGTACACACTATGTAACCGGAACTCACCTCTTTCTTTGCGAGAGAAACAGATCAGATCTACAACCCTCCTTTTTCTCAGCACAACCTACTTTCTTGTTTCCTTTTCTGTTGGGAAGAAACAGTCAAATATTATACAGTGGAAGAAGCACAGCTATACAAGCCCAAACTTCCAACTGGGTATCATCCATAATATGGCCCAATAACATTTCAGGCCCAATAACAAACATCTCAGGCCCAATAAAATCGCAGGCCCAATAACATAGAAGGCCCAATAACATTGCAGGCCGAATAACATCGCAGGCCCAATATCTTCGTCTTTCTTTCTCTCTTTCCAGCGACTTCTCAGTTTTCTCCCGCCTGCGACTCACCGAGTGGCAACCAACCAACCAATGGGTACCAAACCCTAGATGCCATATCGCCATTTCCCAACTAAACCCACCACCAAAGCGCTCACTTTCTCTTCCCTCTTGTCCCTCTTCGACCGCTGCCTCTCATCAGGCTCTTTACTCGGCACACAGGCCCTCCATGCTCACCTGATCAAGACTGGCCGGAAAAACCATACTGTCCTGTGTAACCACCTCATACACCTGTACTCCAAACTTGGTTCGACTCAGGCGTCTCTGGGTTGCTTCGAGGAGTTGGCAGTGAAGAACACGTACTCGTATAACATTGCGTTGGCTGCCCTTGTGGATTCGGGCCGGTTTCAGGATGCCAGGAAGGTGTTCGATGAAATGCCTGAGAGAGATACGGTCACCTGGAACACTGTTATTTCCATGTGTGTTTCGAGTGGGGATGTTGAGGAGGCGTTTATGTGTCTGTATCGGATGCGGGTTATTGGTATGCGGGTTAGCGGATACACTTTGTCGATTGTTGCGTCATCCGTGTTTTCCCGATTACATGCGAAGGAGTTGCACGGGGTTGCAACACGTAGCGGGTTTAATTATTTGAATAATGTGGTTCACAATTCGATTATTAGCATGTATGGCAGAGTTGGTCTTGTTGAACACGCTGTTCGTGTATTTTGGGATATGAAAAACCGAGATTTGATCTCTTGGAATTCTATGCTTTTGTTATATAGAGATGCTGGCATGAAAGACCAGGTTTATGAGTGCCTCCAATTGATGCGTGATAACGGGTTTCAAGTTGACGGTTTCACCATTTCAACAGTACTGAGTCTCTGTGCTGATAATAAAGATATGTTATTTGGTGAGAAAATGTTGGCTCTTAGCTTCAAATTAGGGGTTAACCAGAACTCTGTCGTCTCAAGTTCTGTTATTGATTTATATTGCAATTGTGGTAGATTAGACCTTGCAATGAGGATTTTTAAAGACATGCCTAGATTGGACTCAGTTCTTTGTGATTCCATGATAGCATGTTACACCCGCTTTGGACTAAGAGAAGAAGCCTCCAATATGTTCCTATCAGCTTTAAGGAGTAATGTTAAAGTGACAGAATTCACTATAGCTGGCATCCTGAATTTGACTTCAAGTTTTGGTTTTGAAGAGACCGGATTCCAGCTGCATTGTTTCGCTTGCAAATCGGGTTTTGAATCAGATCCAGTTGTCTCAAGTGCTCTTGTTGATATCTATTCCAAGATGGGTTTAATAGATTGTGCCATGGGAATATTTGAAAAGGCTTATCATATTAGGGATTTGGTCACATGGAATACAGTTATCATCGGTTTGGCCAGAAATGGAAGGGGTAGAGATGCTCTCAGAGTGTTTGAAAAAATGTTGAAAAGTAACACCTTACCAGATAGAATTACATTTCTTGGGGTTCTCCTAGCATGCAGAAATGAAGATTTGATTAAGGAAGCTAAAGATTTTTTTACATTAATGGAGCAGAAATATGGCATTTTCCCTGATTTCGAACACTACATGTGCATGGTGGAAATAATGGTTAAAGCAGGGAGATTTTGTGAGGCAATCGGTGTGATAAACCAGATGCCATATGAGGCTAATTGTACAATTCTTGGCACACTGCTCGAAGCATGTTGGGTTCAAGGTGAAATAGATTTAGCTGAAACAATTGCAGGAAATATGGTGAAACTGGAGACTAAGGCTTGGCTTCCCTACTATATTTTGGCACAATTGCACGGGGCCAAGGGTAAATGGGAACGTGTTGCTGGTATTTGGAGACTAGCGGCTGAACGTGGGGTACAAAGGGATCAAGAATTGAGCTGGATTTGCATCAAGAACCATGCTTATTGTTTCGATTTGTGTGAAGTATTTCATTACGGAGGAGCTGATACATATAGGATGGTAGCATTATTGCAATGGGAACAGGAGCTTGATGACTCTCAGGGAATTGAGTATTAACTATATATTTGTTTGTAATGATACAGTTGTAAATATCAATTTTATGATTTGGTTCCGACTAATTAATTGTAATTCTTTTTTTTTTTTTTCATGTTCTGCAGTAACTTTTATGGTGGTCTAATGTAAACAATGTTCTTTTAGTAGAATTTGTATTTCTTACAGACAAGCTTAGTTAAATTAATGAACACGAGATGATATTTATCAAACTTATCATGTACCGATCCATAGAAGACGGAATATTTCGAGAGAGCTCTATTTTTCGGTTTTTTCTCAAGCTATTGGTAAATTTTGTAGCAAGTGCCAATTGATTACAAACATCAGTTGGCTAAGGAGGTTAACCTGCCAGAAACTTGAATTCCCTTTGTTAGATTAACTCGCGACACTTGTGCCTAGAAGAAAAAGAAAAAAGATTGCAGCTTAATTGCTATTGAGTTCTAGAACTTAGTTTCTTGCCTGATGCCCTGATTAGAATTCATCTTTATACAAGAATTGACTGAATAATTTTGACATTATACAGTTATTTATGCTTTTTATGAATCCGTCAACTTCTGAACATCTAATAAACAACAATAGGAGCTGAAATCAACAAATATTGATGATTGAAAAAGGAACTATACACAAATAATACATCAGCTGATTGACCTGACCTCTTTGGCTCTTTATACCCTACCATTTTTCTTTCCCTCTAAAGAAAAAAAAACTATGAAAAATTCCAGAGGACAATCCCTATAGTATTACGAATTCGTGGATGGATATTTGACTCTCTAGCTAACAAGAATTTAAATATCAATCATCACTAATGCAAAAGAAAACCTACAAAGTGGTTCTTTCCTGGTACTATTTACCTAGTTAATCTTCATCATCATCTACATCAGATTTCAATGAAACACCTCTTACCCTAGCCCTGTAAAATTGAAAGTATTTGCAAAAGGTAAATTTCATCAGTAGATATATTCACATAGTATAATCTGGAAACATAGTTACATTGTATTATTTAAAAATATACTAATAGCAACCTGCGGGAAACAGGTACTGCCTTTTTGTTAACTTTCGGGGATTTTTGATCCTTCTTGGCTTCAACTTGGTCTTCTCCTATGGAATTAGTAACTATAATAAATTAAAAACAAAGTACAGTTAGATGGTAGGAAGACCATAAGAATTTTCAAAAGAAAACAAAGTAAATGGAAATTCATTCAAGCACCTGCAGTTGATGGTGTAATTTGTGCCTGAGATGGTAAAGCATTATCAGAGTTACTGACAGTATCTGTCGGTATCTGTACAGAGGTGCTTGCTGGGGTATCATGTATGTTTGCTTTTGGTACCTTCCTTTTACTAAGGAAAGAGAGAGAATCAAGCTGTTTTTGTAGAATTTCATTCTTTTCCTGTAAAGAATAAAGTTAACAAACTAAATCATGCAGATATTTGACTGGTAAATTAGAATCCAGATACAGACAAACATTTATTGTTATTATTTTTGTACTTTAATGCTGCTAAATTGAACCAGTTAGGCTTCAAACAAAATTTTGGTTCTCAGTTGTCCCAGTTCTGCTACAAGTCACTATGCAACTACTTTGTTTAAATTATTGCACTATGATCCGTTAGTCTTTTTAGCTGAAGACAGACAAAATAATTTGCCCAGAGGCATTAAGACTCATGTAGAGTGGTACAGCAGTGCATAATACCAGTAATTAAATAAAAGTCCTACCCTTTCTGACGATAAAAGCCCCATTAATTGCGAAGAACGCTCCTGTTCTGCAAAATTAATTTAAATACATATAATTAGTACAGTACAACAGAAACAATTCATGCGTACTCTTTTTCTCAGAACAATTTATATGCTTAAACGAGAGAACCTTTCGAACAATCCTTCTGCTTGTTCATGTAATCTCGGAATAGAGATGCAGAGAATTCGGCATTTGCATCACCGACAGCTGGGCCCTCGAGCTTTTCAAGTAGGAGCGTAATGCGTGGTAACCCCTTCGACTTGAAAGCCACTAACTTGGCACTGGACTCACCTTAAGTAACAAATTAAGAATAATTTAAATGTACATTAGAACTACTGATGTCTATCTACAAGAAATAGAAAAAGAGGATTACTTACTCAAAACAATCTTAACATCTCCAGCTGATAGGGAGGATTTGAGGTAATCTACGAAATCAGACCACGTTCCTCCGATTCCGATGTCATCTCTCTGCCAAATTAACAGCAGAAGTAAGAACAAGTAACAATGTCTATCCAAAGTGCTTGAAACGAAATGAATGGAATGGAGAAAATTACAAGGTCCTCGAGGTCGGAGACGGTGAGGACCCGGTCCCATGAAAGGGAGAGGAAGTCGGTGGCGAGTACGCGCAGGCGGGAGGCGTCGATTGCGTACGCGTGGAATAGAATCGGGCGAGAGGAAGGGGAGGAGGGAGAGGGTGTGGGTTGGTGGTGGAGCTGGGATTCCGCTTGGCCGAAGATGGGATGGAAATCGGCAAAACCCTTGTTTGGCGCCATGGGAGAGAGAGAGAGGAGAGAATGTTAGCGTCCACCCTTTTACTATCCACCGTATTTTCAATCAACAAATAATCAAGGGAAAATTGTCAAAATGACACCACAAAATTTGCGGATTGTCAAAATGTCATTCCAAAATTTTAACTTGTAAAATTACCATTCCAAAACAAAAGCTCTTGCCAAAATATCATTATACCATATTTTATAGTGAAAATTAACCAAATGACTATAATACCCTACAGTGTTCCATATATCCGATGGATGGATTTTTCTCTTTCTATTTGATTTTCTAATATCGCCATTATTGATCGCTATCTCAAACAAATATACTCTTATGCTCTTGCAGTACACAGCGAGTACACAACATCAATTTTTTTTTTTTTTTTTTTTGCATTTTCATTGAATTAAAGTGAACAACATCTCTCTTTTCTTCAGAGAGATTGAGTGGGTATATGATGAATCCACCCCTAATTTCCTCTTCATCAGTTGAATGCAAGTTTTGGGCCTCAACCACTTGCCCCCGCTTCCACTTTTCCCTCCCTTCTTCCCATTATTGTTCCTTTTGATCCACAATTCCACACCTCAACTTGGGAGCGGAGCACAGCTCAACTTTGGAGCGGAGGAGAGGACAGCTTGAGATGACAATGACGAAAGGGAGGATTACCAGTATCCGGCGTTTATTAGGAAAGATAAAAAGAGAGAAGGGTATTATGGGCAATATCAAAATACATCTATGATTATAGAATAATTTTTAATCAAAAAGTATAAAAATATAGGTATAATAGTATTTTGACAACAACATTTGTTTTGGAGTGGCAATTTTGCAACTCAAAATTTTGGAGTGGCATTTTGACAATCTGTAAGTTTTGTGATGACATTTTAGCAATTTTCCCAATAATCAAATATCAAATATCATTTTTCAGTAATAATTAATTATATCTTTCCGATCAACATATATCACTTTCCAGTGAATAGATACACTACGATTTTCAATAAACATTTACGCAACTGTGACAAGTACATGAATGCACATAAAATATAAAAAAATGGTAAATAAGTGGTTTACTTTACCAGTGGACTCTATATATTTTCCTTGTTTTTACTTGTTACTGGTAAGGCAAGGAACGATTATGAAACCTGATATGCGGATATGCTGCTATACCGGCCGGTCCCTAACGGTAGTGCATCCGATTGCACTTTTGAATCTTTAAAGGAAATTCCGATTTATGATTTAGGTTTCCATCAAATTGATTGTATGAAAATACTAGAGATACAAAAAAAACTTTTTATTTTTAAAGCTTTATAAGTATTTCGATTCGGATTTTTTAAAATCCATGTACAAACGAATACTATTTTGTAAATATTTTAGAGTCATTTATAAATACTTAAACAACTCCAAAAAGAAATTTTTTTTATCCTCTAGTATTTTTCATACGATGAATTTAATGGGAATCACTAACAGAAATTTAAGACATGACAAAATATATTTGGACCGTCAACATTTCAGAGTAAAATGTAGTGGCGGATCCAGGTCGTAAAGAAAGCCTAGGCACAATTAGTTAGGAGGAGGTCCACAATAGCTATTTCCCAGTCAAATAACAATAAAGCCCAGGTTTGATTGGTAAAATGGATTCAATTTTTAGATGTTGTAAGATAAAATCTATAAAATATAATGGGCTTCTGAGATTTAAGCGCAGGCACGTGTCTGGGCTTGCTCCTTAATGGATTCACCTCTAGTGAAATACAAATGTTTTCATATTAGTCAATATGTGTATTTATCATTGCCTTGCTATAATTTTCCACACTCGAATTTGAATAATTTTATAAGGTCTAAAGTGTAAAATATATTACATTGGACATATAAAACAAATTATTATGTGATTAATTCATACACTTCCGAGAAAAAAAAAACTAATATAGGTTTGACTAATTAAAATCATTGAGAATGATTGTTAAAATGCTGTCGAAGATGTCATAATTAAATAATTACACAAGGCCGAAAATAATAGTAAATTCATGTATATGATGTACATGTACTGCACAAATCTATAAATGCTTCTAATCCTTAGGATTTTTACTATTGCGTTACAGTATTAGTCAAATCAGCTACAGTGTTTTTAATATTTTTTTAAATTTTTTATTTTTTCCTGTTGCGCTACAGTATGAGTCAAATCAGCTACAGTGCTTTTAATTTTTCTTTATTATTTTTTCTAAAAAATTTTAAATTTTTAATTCTTGGGATTTTTTTACTGGTGCGCGACAGTATTAGTCAAATCAGCTACAGTGTTTTTTATATTTTATTTAATTTTTTTAAAAAATTATTTTATTTTTTTTATTCTCATTTTTTTATTTTTTTAAAATTTTTTTCTTAAAACTTCTTTATTATTTGTTTCGATTTTTTTATTTTTTTAAAACTTTCTTATTATTTTTTTCCAAAATTTTGTTGGAATTTTTAATTATTTTTTATGTTTTCTAAAATTTTTTTATTATTTTTTCCATTTTTATTTTTTATACAGTTCTGATCCAATCAGCTACAGAACATTTTTTTAAAAAAAAAATAGTTAGTCTTTTTTTTATTTTTTTATTTTTTCCAAAGCTTTCTTATTACTAGCCGGTATGCGCGCTCCGCCGTGCTTAATTGAATATTTTTTGTCATTACTGGTCTATTAATATTGACTCATATGGAAATGTTGATTGGGATATATAATGTTAAAAATTTAGATTTTTAGTTTATATTCTTATGTTTAGAATATTAAGACCACCCAATGTATTAGGTTATGACATCAAGACTACCCAATTTAAATGAGTAAGACACAAAATTAGACAACTCGAGAAGATTTTTTTAATTATGAAATTTTTTAAAGAAAAAGGCAATAACCATTTTTTTGAAAAAATGGAAAAAAAATTAATGTAGATGATTTGGCCTGTATAAAAAAAAAAGAAAAAAAGAATTGCAAAAAAAAAAAGGTTTTGGTAAAAAAAAATATATATATATCCTTTTGTTTGGAATATCAAGACCGCCCAATTTATTTATTACAGCATGACATCAAAAAAAGAAAGAAAATCTGAAAAAAAAAACCAATAACCATTTTTTTAAAAAAAAGGAAACAAATTTTACCGTAGCTGATTTGACAGTTAGTGTACCAAAAAAATAAAAAAAGAGTTTAAAAAAACTTCTTGAAAAAAAATTTTTTGAAAAAAAAAATTTTGTAAGAAAATAAAGGTTCTAAAAAAAATATTGTGTTGAAAGAAAAAAAATTTTGAAAAAAAACGTAAAAAAGAAAGAAACAAAAAAGTAAAAAAATATATTTAAAAAAAATTTGGGGAAAAGAAAGTTTGTAAAAAAGAAAGGAAAAAAATGTAGGAAAAAACAATTATTGGGGAAAAAATAAAAAAAGGAAAAAACATAATAAAAAACGAAAAAAATGTATAAAAAAATAAAAAAGGATTAAAAATAAAAAAAAAACTTTTTTGGCAAAAAAAACACTTTGTTGGGAAAAAAAATTTTGGAAAAAAAATTTAAAAAAAAAGGGAAGAAAAGAAACGTGGAAAAAAAATATTTCGAAAAAAACGTAAAATGAAATAAAAATTAAAAAAATTAAAAAA
The DNA here is from genome assembly GCA_030179965.1 of Cyperus esculentus. Lineage (NCBI taxonomy): Eukaryota > Viridiplantae > Streptophyta > Magnoliopsida > Poales > Cyperaceae > Cyperus > Cyperus esculentus. Next base: position 360,295 of record JASGLE010000031.1, read on the forward strand.
ATTAAAAATTATGAAAATTAAGAAAATTAAAAAAATTGGAAAAAAATGAGAAAAAGCGAAAAAATTAAAAATTAAAAAAATCCAAAAAATAAGGTCCAAAAAAAAAAACATTGTATATCCGACAAGACGGATACTGTAGCGCAGTAGTAGCAACGGCATAGGATTAGAGCAATTGTGGATTAGATAAAGTATTTTTTTAATTGAGTATTTTTCTTTTTTTCTTAATTTGCTGACACAAGAAAAAAAAAATATTATCGGGTTGTGTCTGACTTTTTGTGTCTTGCTCATTTAAATTTGGTAGTTTTCATTTCATGAGCTAATACATTGGGTGGTCTTGATATTCTAAATATAAGAATATTTACTACAAATCTAACATTTCCATGTTATATATTCGAATCAATATTTTCATATAAGTTAATATTAATAGACCAGCGGTGACCAAAAGTATTCAGTTAAGCGCGGCGGAGCGCGCACTTTTGCTAGTATGAAGTGCTAATTCTGTTGGGTCCCCACCTGACTTTCCCGGCCCACCAAAGCAAAAAATGAAACTCTTAGGAAGAAGATGAAGTTCATTTTGTTCAAATTTGTATATCATACAATTAACATATCAAAAAAGGTGATGATACGAAAAATTTGCAAGCATAAAAAAGTTGATGAGGATAAAATGTGCCGTCATTTGATTACTGTCTTGCAATTAGTAAATTCAACCCGTCCATCGATATTATGAACTCTTTCAAATTTCGTGATATTTTGAATTTATTATTTTCCCTCCGTTTGGCAAGTATAGTAAGTTAAAGCGGAGTAAAACGTTAAATCACTTTAAATCAGTAGTGTTTGGTGGTAGTGAAGTAAATAGATGAAGTAAAGTTGATGTTATGTGTAAAAGATATGAAATGTTGGTGATTTAGTTTAATACACCTATATAGCTGCATTAACTTACTACACCTTAAATCACTTCTGTTTGGTGACTTAAAATTGATTTAAGAACTTAAATCAATTTTACTACGCCTACCACATGCAGGGATCAAAGAAAATTTAAAAAAGACCCAATAAATTTGATTTTAATTTTCTTGTTTCCATTGTGTTATGATAGAATGAAAGTTATTCGAGTTCTTCATATAAATTTGGTCTTCCCACGGCAATGCGTGAGCATTTGGCTAGTACTAACAATGTATTTAAAAAAAACTACTTAAGATCGATAATGATGACTCAACATTATCTGCAAACCGAACAACTAATTAAGAACTTATCACTTGCATCAAAATGACTAATGGAGGCCACGAAGTTATATAACACACCTATTATATGACGTTAAACTATAATTTTGATTCATAGGTAATTACACCGATAACGTCATACACTTTCTACAGAACGTTAAAAAAAGATGAAACTAAAATTAGCATTGATTGAGTTACAATTTTGTTATATTATGTGCAAATAATCATCAGGCATAAAAATCAACTTAACATCAATTTCTAATTCACCATTCGGCTTGATCCAAACTATATAATGTGATCTCTATATATTGATATAGGTCTAGACCAAATTTTATATTTTTTAAAGTTTTTTATGTATACATTTTGATAGATAAAAGAACCATATTTTTGAATAGCCTATAATGTTTACATTAAGTCATTTTCTAATTATCTAAAAAAAAGTAAAAAGAGTACCAAAAATTACAAAATTTGGTCCATAATGACATTTATATATAGAGATCATAATGAATGGTTTGGATCGATCAATTAATAATATAAAGCCGTAATATAGACAGATGAACTTGTACTATAAATAGTACCATAGCGGCATAGCCTCACTCTTATTGAGAATAATAATATAAATTATTTTAAAAAACTTAAACAAATTGGTTACCCAACATATTTTACAAAATTAACAACTTTAATCATCGTGTTGCTCAAAATTCAATCCATACCTAACCAACTATAGCAAAATCTATAATTTTTCGGGTCGGGTTAGTCAGGTCGATCAGGTTCTGCGGGTTGAACGAATTAGACTTATACACCCTAGTTGAAACCAAGAAGGATCCACAACCCACGAAAGTTACCAGAAACATTGTACCAGTCGGGGTCCAGGAGAGTACTCATCCTCCGACGTATTGCATTGTGCAGTTCACAACGTTAGTCGTTGGATTGTCTCTCTCGAGATGCGAGCAACACATATCGGATCATGAGCTTCATTGATTTATATATATATATATATTCATCTCAATCTCCATGAAGTTGTATAGCACGTTTAGGTACATGGTCATTTTTATTTCAAGGCGCGCAGCATTAACTATTTTGTTATTTTCTTTTCTGCTGTTATGTTCAACAGTCCAAGATTGAAATCGAGGCAATATATATATTCATTGTTCTGTCTTCCAAGAATTAATCATGTGCTCGCTGTTTTGTTCAATGGACTCTGCTAGCTCGAAAACGAAACCCAAGTCCTGGCAAATTGCAATTTTCCCAATATATATATATAGAATTAGGCTACGCTAATATGCATATCACGGTTTTATCGTACGATACGGTTCGTACCTCCATTTCCGGTATCTAAATAGTCGATCCGAACTGCTCAATGTGATATCTACATCAAAATATGCTAGAAAACCAAATTATACGATTTTTAGATTTTTTTTGCAATTTTTAATAATGGAGAGAAAATTATAGTTTTGTACAAATCAGAATCCTTAGATCTAGCGATTTTCTCCCCATAATTAAAAATAGCAAAAAAAATCTAAAATTTATAAAATTTGGTTTCCTCATATATTTTGATATAAAGATCGTATTAAGTTGTTCGGATCGACTATTTAGACACCGAAAACTGAGATACGTACCGCATAGCATGGTAAAACTGTGATATGCATATTACCGTAACCGGACTCTATATATATATATATGAGGAGGGATCTATTGATAATCCTTGTTTTAACAATCTTGACAATGGGGCTTTTAAAAAATTTATAAAAATTCATAAAAAATCTTAAAAATGAAAAAAAATGTATAGATGCATTACTTAACTCATAGATTGATAGTGTTTCAAATTTCAATCAATTTGAACATTGTTTGGTGCCTTATCAAAATTTTGTACATTTTTTAATGGTTGTAATTTAACGGTATATAAAAAGCTATCAAACATCACTTAAATTGGATATAATCGGAAACATAATCAATCCGTAAGTTAATTAATACTTCAAACATAATTTTTTAAAAATTTTATTGTCAAGATTGTATAGATAACCATTGTCAATGGATCCGTCCTCTATATATATATATATGTTTTTATCTCGCTCCTTGTATTCTTCTAGTTGTGACTTGTGAGGTTAGTTAGCTAGCGTTCTGATCCTTCATTTATTAAAATGCCATTGGCAAAATACTATTTGTACCAGTGAGAAATCACTTTCTCCGAGTTCCCTTTGATAATTTTAAATTGGGTAGGGACCGAATGAAGCTGTTATAAATTGATATGAATTTTTTTTTTTTCCGTTCAATAATTGCTCCAATTGATTGGTTCATCTATTCTTTGTTTATGTTTTTGTGTTGCGTAATTTGAACTGCTCCTTTGGTTTCATCTATGATCTTATGCTGCAGTGATGCTGTCATTTACAATACAAAAATACACATGCCAACAAGTCACGACAGACGATGACAGTAATTCCGTAAAATTAAGATAAAACAGATCGAGGAGAGATAGCTGATCGATGTGAGCTGTGGGCATTTTTGTAAGTTAATCATCTTCCTAATTAATAAATCACAATATTTTGAACACTAATTTGGCTTCTATATATGTATATTACGTTTGACCGAACAGTACTAACTGCATGTGATAAAAGCATTGAATAATATATAGAGGAGGGATCTATTGACAATCCTTAACTTGACAATCTGATATTTTAAAAAATCATATAAATTCTCAAAAATAGAAAAAAGTTTACAGAATTATTTCTTGACTTGTAGATTAATTATGTTTCCGATTATATTCAATTTAAGTTATATTTGATAGCCCTTCAAAGATCTGTTAAATAACAACCGTTAAAAAATACACAAAATTTTGATAAGCTATCAAACGATTTTCAAATTGATTGAAATTTGGAATACTATCGATCTATAAGTTAACTAATGCATCCATAAGTCTTTTTTCAATTTTAAGATTTTTTATGAATTTTTATAAATTTTTAAAATGATCCATTGTTAAGATTGTCAAAATTAGCATTGTCAAGGGATCCCTCCTCTAATATATATATATATATATATATACTCTATTATGTATATAATAGAGTAAAACTACTGTGTTCTTACGCTCACGAGAGCCTCCCATGAGCTTAACACTAAAAACGTATCAAACCATATCCAAATTTTTATTTATATGGCTCAATAAATTCTTTATATCAAAATCATGTGGCATGCAAAATTTTTCCATTTTTAGAGATTTTTAAGTATTTATTTCAGATTTTTTAAAAGTTACATATGAAACATTGATTATTTTATTAATATTGTATAGTTGCTAATAAAAAATCTGAAATAAATACTTAAAAATCTCCAAACATGGTGCATGCTATAAGATTTTGATATAACAAATTTATTGAGCCATATAAATCAAAATTTGGATGTGATTTGATATATTTTTTGTGTTAAGCTCACGAAAGGCCTTTGTGAACGTAAGAGCACGGTAGTTTTACTCTGTATGTATATATAGAGTAAATATATATAAGTGAAGATATATAGTCGTTGCAAATTGTAATTATGTACCAATAATCAAGAAATAAAGAAATTAAATAATTAATGTTGGACAGCTATCAGAATTAGTCATTGAAGAAAGAGAGAGAATATATTATTTAGGGAGGCTAGAACGTAATTGCATATATATATATGAGACAAATATATATAGGATAAATATAATTTGCCACACACAATGCCCCTATAACACTCCAATGTGCTTGGGAACAATTTACAAAAATATCCCTCTTTTTAAAAAATTTTACAGAAATATCCTTTATTTCTTAGGAAATTTACAAAATTACCCTACCATGAAATTTTTTTACAAAAATGACTCTCACAATTTTACAAAAATGTACATCCGCCTCACAAAATTTTATAAAAATGACCCTCCTCACCCATATGCCACCTCATCACAGAGTTGTGGAGGCAAAATTGTAGCATAGTATCATTGTCCATATATATATACGTGCTTCACATGTTAAAACTGTCTACAGTACTTGCGATCAATTATTTGGAAGAAATTGCTATACAATGACCTGCTGAGCTATATATCGATCCTACCTCCATAGATTGCATTATATATTAAACCCTGTTCAACTCAGCTTGGGAAGCCACATTAATTTGACATATATATACGATTAAAACAAGTAAGTAGTTAGGAGAGGCATTAACGACACTACAAGAAAAATGGCCTTTAGCAGCGGTCATTTTAGGATTTAGCAGCGGTTATGTGACTGTTGTAATCGTCAGAGCTGCTAAGTTTTACTAAAAATTGCTGTAGAGTTAACAATTTTACAGCGGTTATTTGGTGGAAATAACCGTTGTAGAGTTAACATTTTACAGCGGTTATTAGCTAATAACCGCTGCTGAGTTGCAATACAACAGCGCTTCTTTGTTAAAAACCGCTGTTGAGTTAGATAAACAGCGGCGCTTCTTTGCTAATAACCGCTGTTGAGTTAGAAAAACAGCAGCACTTGTTTGTTAAAAACCGCTGTTGAGTTGAAAAAATAGCAGCGTTTGTACTTTAATGACTGCTGTTAAATAATTTTTTTTTTTAGTTTTATTTTATTTTTGGTAATTAGCCCATATGCTAGTCATATATATTTTCCATCACAACAACAATCAAAATAAAAAATTTATTTTATTAATATAATTTAAATGTTTTACAATGCAAATTGATACAATCATTTCTCAAATAAGTACCACATATTTCTATAAACCAATAGTTTAAATTATCTCTAGCCAACACTAACAATCAGCATGCAGTTCCCAAACCTGAAAAGCAAAACCAAAGAATTTATTAGAATTCACATTAAATGAGATATTATTTAAATTAAGTACAGATTGCATTAGTATTCATATTAAATGAGATATTATTTAAATTAATGGTTTAACTGTTCTAATTAATTATTTTGTACAGTACAGTACTGAATATATCATAATGATAAGTTGAATACTATATATGAGTTTATATGAATATGAACTCATATAACGTATAACGTGAAAACTAACATAGTTGATATCAATTTTAGTATCATCTTTTTTGTATACGTGTTAATTCTCTTCATATATAGATGCAAGGATGCATGGACAGTGTGCTTAGCTAATTAATTCTCATCAAAGGGCAAGCAGATATGCAAATCCCGGCAATTAATTTGACTTCAAAAGTAATGAGAAATTCAACTTCGACATTGGGAATCTTTACTTAATTTTTGTCTCTTAAAACAGATAGACTGCCTACTCACATAGTCACATGTCAATCATATCTACCCCTGATTTCTGCATATATATGTTTATCCGATTATGGATGAACCATGCATATAATTTATTGAAGGGTAGTTCTGATTGTTCAAATGTCTTGAAATGTTTAGTGAAGGTAAATAACAACCAGATAAAGGTTTTGGTCCAAATTTCATATTTTTCTGAATTTTCTGTGAATTGTTATGATTTTCTAAAGTTGTGGCAGAAAATGAAACTGTGTCAGCGAACAGTGAAGATACTGGTACACCAAAAAATGAAAAAACTGCTTTGTTCTATTAATTGGACCATATTTTTTTATTTTATATTCTTATAGAACACACTTAGTTGTACTTACCCACAAATTTTCATAAACAAATTCAAAGTTTAAGGCCCTCAAATAAATATTCCAAGAAAATAGCAGCAGAAATTCCAGAATTGCCCTTCCACTAAGAATGGTTCAAAACAACTATCAAAACAACTCCAAATTAAAAAGTGTTAAACATGAGAAGTGTGCTCAAGACACTCCTCTAAGTGTTTGTGAAATAAAAATGATGCACTATTAACACAATTTTACAGTTATGGACTGATTTGCCCTGGAAACTTGCTGTTTCAGTTTCCTGCACACTGACGGGTACTGAAAAACCTTGTTTCCTCCCATTTCTTGAAAATAACATAATGGTATGAGATCATTGACATGCAATATATAGTCTTAAGTATCTAATGACCAAATTTTACATTTTTCTGGAATTTTGATGATTTTTGGTGAATTTTCAAATGAGTAGCAGCAAGAAAAAAGTTCTGAGTGAAAGGCAGTAGATTACCTTAGATACTGATCTGTCGTGTTGTCGGGCAGCGGCTGCTGTCGGGTTAGGTTTTATAAAGCGGCGGCTAGGGTTTGGGAGATTTGCGAAGGCTGGAGAGCGGCGGCTGCTGTCGGGCGGTGCTGCTGCCGGTGTTGAGGCGGCGGAGATCGGCAGAGTTTTGGACGCAGGGAAGAGAATGGAAGGGCGAGAGCAGCTGGTGTCGAGGGCGGCGGCTGGTGCCAACCGGTTATTAAGTTTAAGTGTCAACCGGTTAAAAATTGTCGATGCCGAGCCGTTGTTGTGCCGGTGCCGCTGTCACCGTACCCCTACCGCGGCCGTGCCGGTGCCGCTGCCACTGCGGTGCTGGTGCGCTGCCGTGCCGGTGCCGCGGCCCGTGTCGGTGTGCTGCCGTGCCGGTGCCGCTGTGGTGCCGGTGCTGCTGCCGCTGCCCTGCTGCCGTGCTGTCCTGCTGCCTTGCTTCACACAGCGCTTCTTCAGAAATTAATCCTGGCGGCGCGGATGGATTTTAGGTTGGGTGTGCGAGAGAAGTAAAAAAAAAAACTTATATATACAACTGTTAACAGCGGTCATATGGAGCAACATCTGTTAAGTAAGGTTAACAGCAGTTAATTCTTAAGAAGCGCTGTAGAATATGAAGTAGTAACAACGGTCTTTAAACACGAACCGCTGTTAAATCTCATTTTACAGTGGTTGCTACTTGTCAACCGCTGTTAAGTATATTTTACAGCGGTTGTTAGTAAAAAACTGCTGTTAATATGTTAACTTCTACCGTGGTTATCTATTAATAACCGCTGTAAAACTGTTTAACTGCGGTTTTTTAGAGCGGTTAAACTGTTTAACTGCGGTTTTTTAGAAGATGGCCCAAAAGACCGCTATAACATGGCGTTGCTAAATGCCATTTTTCTTGTAGTGCGAGAAATGGAAGAAGCGGTGGCAGGTACGTTACGCCGAGGGCGTCCTGAAGAGCAGCCTGGGGAAGTTGGGTTCTTTCCTCTGGGGCAAGGCTGCTTGTGGGAAGCAGGGCGGATCCACGATTAATATGAAAGGGGACCGGGCAGACGAGTCATGGTTCCAATGTTCTAAGCTTTAATTCAAAAGGGAGTTTAGAGAGGCCAGTTCATAGTTAAAACGATAAAAAAATAACTATTATATAATATACGACATTTATATATATTCAACAAAATAATTAAGCTTAAGAGTTTATTGTATACTTAAGTAACAATATATTTAATTTGTTAACCATTGTTTATGTTTGATATAAAATAATGAATTTTGACATCAAATTAACAAATATTTATACCAGATTTAAACTTGAATTAAACAAAAAAAAAACTGAGGTTCAACAACTTTTATCAGGCGAAGGGGGGCCGGGGCCCCCTGGCACCCCTTGGATCCGCCCCTGGTGGGAACAGTTCGTCAGGGCGTTTGGTTTGTTCTGCAAACGATTGCAAAGAATAATTGAATTTCAAAGAATGTCATTCCAAGGAATTTTATTCCCTGTCATTTAAAATGTCAACATTTTGGTTTAGATGTCTATTGCATGAATATTTTCATCAACATAAAGTTATCAAGTATATTAAAACTTTATATAATCTTGTATAAAGTTGTAAAAAAATACAATGATTTATTAACCAAAAAAGATTAATAAATTTTACAAAAGTTTCATTTAGTACGAACTGAAACTATAATTTTTTTTGTTCGGGTTAACCTGCTAGTTTATTATGTATATACATATAATCGGTATGCACATTTATTCAATGTTCGGCATACTATTCTATCAATTCCTAATAGGAATTTATTCTTCTAAAATACTTGATTGTTTAGCATGTTCGGCGGACAAAAATCCTATAGGTTTCTATAGAAATTGAGAGTCTATAGGAAATAATTTCTATTCACTGTTCGGCAGACCATACTATCAATTCCTAATAGGATTTTATTCCTCTAAAATACTTGTTTTTAGAGGAAAATATTAATTAGGTTAGAGTGGATTATTTTTTTCCTATCAATTATGTTCACCAAATGCAATATAGAATCCTGTCTAATAGAAAATTTTTTCTCAGGATTAGTAACTACTGAACAGCCCTAAATTGCAGTATTGATTATGGCTCATATAGAAAATAAAACATGAATACCATTTATAGCAATCACCACTCTATGGGAATCAACAAAAGCCACGGTCATTCCAATGGTAATCATTAATTACCATGCCCAATCCATGTCATTTCAACCAAGCATGTAAATTTATTCGAGATAGAGTTGCTGAGCATGGATGCTGTGCTGCAGGACGTGATGCGCTTAGGCCACCTCAACCAGCAGATGAAGGCATGGATGCTCCAGCAGGTTCTTGAAGTTGCCTGTGGTGCTGAGCTCTGCAGTAATGTATAGAGGATCGAACTGCTCCAGTGCTCCTAGCTACCTCCTAGTGACAGTACTAGTGACATATATATTTTTTGTTCTCCTATCGTCGTCATGAATTAGCGGTTGAATTTAATTAATTAAAGAGTTGTTGGAGCTTCTTACCAATCACTGTAATTATATATTGACCACCCCATCTGTATATTCGATTTAAACTGGCGCACAAATTAAGGACGTATAGTTAGTGATCGCACAAAGCGAGGTACTAATTAATTACGAATTAAATGAAAAATTAATTAAATATATATGGGATCAACTATATACATGCATGATTTAGACACAGAGCAATCGATCGAGGAGCGATCAATCAGAAGGCGCACGCAGCAAGCAACTCCAACAAATATGGCACCACCAACACCAACACCAACACCAACACTAATTAACACCAACAGATGCGAGTATTGCTGTTAACAAAACCAACTACTACAGCCCCCCTAAAGATTTTGTGGAATTTGAGAACACAAAAGCCGGTGTTAAGGGCCTCGTCGACTGCGGCATAGGAACGATACCCCGATTCTTTGTTCACAGCAAAGGATCAGTCCCCTCCTCCATCTCTGAAGCATCGTCTACGGACCTCCAAGTCCCGATCATAGACCTCGAATCACTCGACAAAGATGAAGCTAGCTACAACAAAATTGTCGACGAGGTATATATATTGATCGATACATACATGCATGCTCCTTAATTGAATATATATTATGTACTGATTGATCAACATCTTGCCTAATTAAAACATTGACACAATACAACACAGATATTTGAAGCATCAACTTCCTGGGGGAGTCTTCCACCTGGTGAACCATGGGGTGCCCAAAAATTTTCTGGATGAGGTTCTCGAAAAGGTCAGAGGGTTCCATGAGGGAGACAATGAGGTGAAGGAGAAGCTCTATAGCCGTGACTTCGATAAGAAAGTGAGGTTCATTTCCAACCTCTGTAACTTACAGGCAGGTGCGGCCACTTGGCGCGACACGCTTGTGTGCAGGTTTGATCAAGCAACATCGGATGGTACCGAGATCCCGTCAATCTGCAGGTAGAGAATTTCCTCAGTTCAAATGAAATTATAAGTATAAAGATATATAGATTCAGATATACAATTTTACACAAATTCTGTGTGCAAATTAAGAACACAATATTCTGTCATTTAAGTAAGAAGCCAGTTATCTACTTCAAAAAAAGTAAGAAATCAATTATATATGTTTATAAATGTCGAACGGGACATTAGTAACAATCATTGGTTAGTACTTCATTATAATTTTTTATTTTTTTTGAGGTAAGTAGGTTGAAAGCCTACTTAATTTTTAATTACATATAAGAAAAAAAGATACAGATGAAGAAAGAAAAACGAAAAAAAGCCCCAAATCGAAATACAAGCACTATAAAACCCGGATACTTCAATATAATTTTAGGGACACACTTGTTGAGTACAAAGAAAAGGTACTTGTGGTAGCAGACAGATTGTGCCAGTTGCTATCAGTTGCATTAGGCCTACCCGCAGACCGGATGAAAGGCGCAGAGTACACAGCAATGCAAGTGATGTACTCACATTACTATCCATCTTGCCCAGAGCCCGAGCTCACGATGGGGTACCGGATGCACACTGATCCCACCTTCGTTACCGTGCTCCTCCAAGACAGTCTCGGAGGCCTTCAGGTACTCCATGATGGCTGTTTGGTCGATGTCACACCCGTCCCGGGGGCTTTGCTTGTCAACATTGGTGATCTCCTCAAGGTACAAATATATTGTTGGCAATAAAATGCAGAAATCAAAAGTAATTTGCATCAAAAAAAAAGAAAAAAGAAATTAAGTGTGACTATATATATTTACCATACATGCTCAAGATATAGATTTTTTCCAATTCAATGTAATTATACATTTACTAAAACATAATAGAAAAAAAATGCAAATTATTATTTGGACAGTTTGTCTTAGTTACTTTCTTGTAATCAGCTTAATTAATTAACTCTTTTCGCATACTTAATTTTAAATAGTGCTTCACGAACGAAAAGTTCCAGAGCAGTCCGCACCGTGTGCTAGCTAGCAGAAATGGACCCCGGATATCCGTTGCAACCCTTCTCGCTCCCGCTCTCGATGGAAACAAGCGTTACGGTCCTCTTCCAGAGCTCCTATCCAGTGAAGAACCTCCTCTGTATAAAGATTTCCTCATGGCTGATTACATTGAAGCCAACTTCGCCAAGGCACCCAATAGGACGGCTCTCAGCTATTTCAAGGTTTGAACAGAATTGATGGAAGTTGATCACTGTCATGTTCATGTTCTAGAGTGTAATGGTTATAATTTATGTAATATATATGATATGAGTTGGGGGTTAATTAGTAAATTATGTTGTTATGTGCGAGGTGAATTAGTAATTAATTATGTATTAGTAATTGTGATTGTGATGTTGAATGTTGGGAATGTGGAAGTGAAATAAAAATAAAATTGAGTCTATTTATTTATTTGTTGTTCCTCTTTCCTTGTCTTTACCAGTGGCAAAACTAGTTATAATATTTTCAGAAATTCTGAAAATATTAAAATAAAAAAATTAAAGTAGAACTAATTAGAATTGAGTTGTCCGGGACGTTATAAACATTATCTGGAGTTCCCTCTCTTTGTGGCACTTCTATATATGGAAGCAGTGATAATGACTCCACAATATCCAGCAGTGAATTTATTATCCATTTAAACTGGTACGTACGTAGTTACGTACAAGAGAAATAGAATGATCTTGAAAACTTTTTTATATATACAACCTGGAGATGCAAATCAATAATGCAAATTAAGAATGTAATTAATTTATACATTGCGAAATATATATAACCTACGGACAACTTTCTTTTCTATGGACGTTAAGTACATATTACTCTTTAAAGAGTAAACGATAAAGTTTATAGAAAAAACTGAACGCACTCGTACGTTCTCTTGAATTTGGACGACAAAGTACACCTTGTAGCTAGCACGTGTAATGGTCACATGTAGGTACATTTTACTAATATAATTAATGTACTTGTTTTACACATAATTAATTTGTCTGGGAGGCATGATCCACAGTTCACTCCCCCAGATCATCAGATACTATGGAGCAACATAGGAATAAGATCAAGAGTACTAGCTAGATACACCCAAAGGTATAATGTTCAATTATCTATGGTATTTTAATTAACACATTTTTTTTAGTGTTCAGATATATCTATATCTTTTTAATTATAAATAAATATAATTTTTCAGTTAACAAATATGCTTTACCTTTTGGATACCTTCTCTTTTACAAATATTATTAAGTACATGAGTGTGTCACACAGGTACGAAAAAAAAAAAAAAAAAAGAGCGAGTAGAAGTAAAGGTGAACTATACATAGAAAATTTCTAAGATCAAAGAGGACGGGATCCGATTCTAGGAATAATACAGAATTAAGAAATCTGTTGACTTTGTGAGGCCGCCGAATGAGGGGTAAAGATTTGCTGACGCACGGCAAAATGTGCAGCACAGATCCAATGACCGTGGCTCATTAGGGGGCTCTTTTTTAAAACTTTGCACATTTTCCAATAAAATTCAACGACTGTAAATGCACTGCATACTATGCCACGCGTTAGAAGATCTCATTTGCCGAATGAGTGGAGTAGAAAATTACCTTCCGTTTCCTTATCTTTGTGAATTGTGGATTTCCCTACCAAAAAAGTTTGCATGAAAAAAAAGAAGTCTCGCCCGGCGGTACGGAAGAATCGCCCTGTACGGACAGCTCCTCCCCGGAAATATTCCGACACAATTGCGAGCTCTACTACCATATTTTAACATGTCCATATGTATTTGTTCCAAGATGGTTTCTGTGCAGGTCCGAAAAGAGTGGAGATGGATCTGCACAACAACCCTTGAAGGTGTATGATGGTGAGACAGAATTTCAGCAAACATCTTTTACTGCTCCTGAGTCTCCCATAACTTCCATAGCTCCTACTGATCACATGGATGCCATGGAGTCTGGTGAGGTAGTGTTAGTGGAGGAGCCCAGATGCTATGATGGAGATGATGACATGGAGGCTGGAGCTGGAGGGGTGCATTTAGACAAATACACCAAAGAAATGTGCACAGATATTGTGTCGAACACATTCAGGAAGAAGAGTAGCAGAGGCAACCAGCCATTTGACATGAATTATTCAACTTCTGTGGGTGTCAATGAAGCTTCACCTGGTATAATATTGAGGCGCAGCACACGTGTGCAGGAAAAATCTGATCACAAAGACGCTTATAAAACGGGTGCAGAAATACTTTCACTTTTCCCCTTCACAACCAAAACTAATGAAGAGGTTTTTCCTATCTTTGCTAAGTTAGGAATTAGCTTGGGGGTTTCAGAGAACACGAGAATTTCTACTCTAAAACAAATTCAGAATCATGATAAGGAAGCTGTTACTAGAGTAGTAGAAAAATTTCTGAAATTGCTGAATTCTTCGGCTTGTTAAACTCGTTTGGCTCAATAAATTATTATTAATTGCAACTTGTATTGCTCTTATTGTAGATTATTAATATTTTATACAACATATAGTCTAATATATATAAAATTGTTATGTAAATGTGTATCAACATATTTTTTTTGTTAATCATTTTGTTGATTTTTATATAAATTTTGATATAACATACTTAAAATTTTATTATTAAAAAATAAACGAGCTTAATGAGCCAGCTCGTTAATTAAACGAGTCGATCTTGAGCTTATGTTTTTGCCTTGTTAATTTGATGAGTCGAGTTTGAACTTAGCCGAGCCACGACTCATTTACACCCCTACCGACCTAGTGACAACCCCAATTTATATTATTAAAATTTCGCTATCTCCGAAAATAAAGTAACTTTATTTAATTATTTATATAAATCAATTGATCACACCATCGAAGAACAAATCTGGCATTCTTATATAAATGAAACCGCCAAAATCCACATTTATTTGAGGGAGCTGATTCACATCATCACATGTACCATATAAATATACAATGCAACTTGTTAGCATTCATATTAATAACGCTTAATTATTCAACTTATTTTATTTAGAGGAGGGATCCATTGACAATTTTGACAGTGAGATTTTTTTAAAAATTTGTAAAAATTCATAAAAAATCTTAAAAATAGAAAAAAAGTTTACGGAAGTATTATTTAGCTTATAGATTGATTATGTTTCCGATTATATTCAATTTAAATGATCTTTGATAGCTCTTCAGAAACCTGTTAAATTATAACCGTTAAAAAGTACATAAAATTTTGATGAGCCATCGGATAACATTCAAATTGATTGAAACTTGAAACACGATCAATCTATAAGTTAAATAATGCATCCATAAACTTTTTTCTATTTTTACGATTTTTTATGAATTTTTACATATTTTTAAAATATCCCATTGTCAAAATTGTCAAGTTTAGCAATTGTCAACGGATCCCTCCTCTTTTATTTATAAGTTCAACTAAAATGAGTTGTTCAAATTAAAGTTACTTTAATTATTCAACTTATTTTGTATCCGAATTGAAGTGAGCATAAAAAATACCGGACAAAATGAATTAAAAAATAAATCCCTAATATAAATATTAACTCATTTAACTCAACAAATTAAAGTTGATATTCCCCAATACTTTTATGTACTCTTATAATAATCTATCCACACATTTTCCTTTATTTAATAGAGCAACATTAAGTTAGATAAATAAGATATCAATTTGACAGATGAATCCAAACGTGAAAACAACTCAAGTCAGCACAACGATATTGAATTATTACCGAGTACTGACTAAGAACTATAGAACCATCAGCAGCATTACAGTATTAATTAATCAATCATTTACTCATTTGTATGATTGCATCGCACTTAATCATCGAGAGGAGATCCCCATCAGGAGCTCCCACCGTTGGACCGTTGGACCGCATCAATATTCGTGCGGACTCGATCGGAGACAGACAGACCGACATGACGTCGACGGCGACGGCGGTAGAGACGGCGCGGCGGATGCTGGAGGACGCGGCCCTCGACACGCTCCCCACGCCCGAGCTCAACGCCATCCCCTCCAAGTTCTACGACGCCTTCGTTCTGCGCGGCCTCAAGGTCGTCCTCGCCGAGCCCCGCCGCCTCCTCTGCTCCCTCACTGTGCCCGCTCGCCTCCTTGTACGGTCGATTCCTCCTTTTCTTTCTTGCCTGACACGGGCCTCGTATATATGAAGATATTTGATTACTAGTTATAAATTGGATCATAATGAGCTTCAATTTGGCTGATCAATGCCTGATTAAGCTCTTAATTGCTATGAATTTTGATTTAACTGGGTTGAAATTGAAGGATTCAGAGGTGAATTTGGGATCTAAAGGTGCTTTGCTGTGAGATTCCTGAATTCATGAAATCTACCTATTTTGGGAAGGAAAGAAGTACTGTACCGGGCCAATTGTTTGTTCCATTGGTAATGTCCTAATTTGCCAGTAGTTGGTCTCACACTCTGACCTAATTGTACTGATTCCATATCCTCTGTAGCGCTGCAAACTGTAGCGCAGAACGTGGGCTGTTGGGTCATCTCAAGATCTATGCCAGCACGAATCCCGAGATGATCTAACAGGCCACGTTCTGTACTACATTTTGCAGCGCTACAGAGGATGAGCACTTAATTGTACCAGTCCCTTGTAGCCAACTACCTGACGGAAATGGTAACAGACACCGGTACAATGAGTGCAGAATCTCAAGATTTGTTTTCCATAACAGTAGTCAGTAGGTGGTTCAATTTGGGTTTCTCAACGGTGTGTTGCATTAAAGGAAAGAACTTTTGTACGCTTTTGCTGTTTCATATTTGACATGCGGCATTTTGGAATGTTCCGAATGAATGAAACCATTGTTTGTCCTCTGAAGTCGTGCATATTCTGAATGACTGTGATTTGGTCAGAATACTGGTAAATTCATGCACGGGGGTGCAACAGCATCTCTGGTGGACTTGGTGGGGTCTGCGGTGTTTTACACGGCCGGAGTAGAGACTAGAGGAGCCCCGCTTGAGATGAGCATTGCCTACTTGGATGCTGCCTTTGCTAATGTATTTTCCATTCTCAATCTTAATTTTTTGCGCATGTAGCTAGCTCCATATCTTTGTAATAGTTTTTGTGTGATTTATTTGCTATTAAGCTCCACATAGTCACACTTGGATTATGTTTTCCTTTTGTTTGATGATTTGATCTTATCTGATCGTTCAGATAACATTCTGGAACTTATACTACATAGATGTCACTCACATGATACTTGTAGAGGAGGTGATACCCTTGTTGAAATTACTCAAACAGTGGTAGTTGAAAGCTCAAGAAATAAGAAAAACTTTTCTGATGATTAAGTCACCGCAAACCAGTATATTACTTCAGGTTCATTCAAACTGTACCAGTCCAACCAAGCATTGCCTGTCCCGATAATACTGGCATAATACTTGATTAACCTGCACGATTCTTTCTTGTATTTAGGAAGATATAGACATTGAAGCGAAGGTCTTGCGAACTGGCAAAGCAGTAGGGGTTGCTACGGTCGAGCTGAAAAAGAAGAATGGAAAGATAATTGCCCATGCTCGTTACACAAAATACCTTGCATCTGTAAGTAAAATGTAGGAATCTTTTGGTATATGTTATTACTCCTGCATTGAGTTATTCGATTCGACTCACTATCAAGGAGATGAGTGTGCAAGCGCAGAAATTGCTAGCCTAATAATAAGTCCACAATAAAATTCATGTATAGTTGAATATTTAAGTGGTAAATTTCATCAAATAAGGGTGGCTGTGAACTAATTATGGTATCTTAGCGATCATTTTCTAATTATAATGTAGCAACTTTTTTTAATTTATCTCTTATGTAACATTCTTTTGGGATGTGCTGACAACAAAGTCAGCAAGAATTAAACCATAAAATTAATCAATTATTTCTTTTTCTTTCTTTCTTTCTTTCTTTTTTTTGTAATAGCATCTTCATAATGACCAATTTTTAATAAATTGAGCCTTTTTTAATGGATGAGTTTTCCATTTCCCAAGTTAATTGTATATTCAAGATGATTTCTAAATCATTAAAATATTATGAAGTATTAATTCGAATTATTTCAGCAATGACTGTTTATAGTTAAAACTAGTTGTAATGACTAAAAAAAGTACATAAATGTGGTCGTTTTGGTACTTGAACTACAATTGCGCTGGGTAGAAATAGTGATGTTTGCTTATACTAATGAATAAGAAATAAAAGGCAAAGGTGGAGAAAATGGTATAATTATTGTTAAGCATTATTTATGAAGTTGCAAGCAACCTGTCACTTGGCTAATTTGTACTATATATATTGTTTGCATTATGATTATGCGGGCATAACTTCAATAGAATGCATGCACAATTAATGAAGTAACAAGCACAAAAAGTTCCTTGATAACTTGATTATACGCAAAATTTATATTAATTATTCCTTCCTAATATTGATCATGAAGTTACAAGCTAAGTATCACTTGTATTCGTTTCTTGTTTTTATTCTCTTCAGCTTTGATAAAAAATATATAGGAAAAATATATATTTACCTGCATTTGCCCCTAGCACCATGTGATGCGCTGGCAAATATTTACAAACATATCTCTTTTTAGAAAAAATTACAGAAATATCCCATTTTTCAAAGAAAATTTACAAAATTGACCCTACACGAAAAAATATTTGCAAAAATGACTCTCAAAATTTTATAAAATTGACCCTCCGATCCTGAAAATTTTACAAAAATGACCCTCCCGACCCACATGCTACCTCATCACAGGGTTGTGGGGGCAAAAATTGAGACATAGTATCACTGTCCAAATATATAATATAATTCATAATTGTAATTAGTACTATGAACAAACAATCTTTTATTTTCAAGGCCTGGCTATGAGAACAGGTCAATTTACATTTTCTACTAGAATTTATACAATATAAGAACTATTTGCATAATTAATCCCAGGCTTAATTAGTTTACATTTTCTCTTCTCTACATAGTACATACAATCACACAGAAATCAAAACTTACTTTCTGTATGTATTCACCAACAAAAAAAAAAAAAAAAAAAAAAAAAAAAAAAAAAAAAACAAAAAAAACAAAAAAAACAAAGAACAAAATAGGATGATTAAAAAGTCATATAAACTCATAAACTCCTATAAAATTTTATGATTCTTTAGTACTTCCTCTTGGAATTGTATGATGATGATGAAGTGCTTTGCCTGCTGCCATGAGCCACAAACCACCTCTTCAACATCCCTAGCATCTCTACTAAACTCGGCTTCCTTCCATGCGCCGGGTGCACTCTTTTCATTGCACGAATCCCCGCCATTTTCTCATTTCCGACGGTCGATTCGAGGCCAAGTACGACCCCGACTGACCTCCGTCTTGACATCTTTTTGTCGCCATCAAAATTCGCACCGATGAATAGCTCCAAGTTGTGGAATTGCTCCCACAAGCTGTCCATCCTCTCCTCCTCCTCATCACAATCATCATTGAATATGCACAGTTTCGGGTCGATGGTACCGCCGTAGTCACTCAATGCCGGCGAAGCAGGAGCAAACCTCTTCTTCCTGGTGAAGTTATTGGGCGAAAGAAGTACCCCGTCAGCCGAAGAGAAGCTTCGCCGGAAATGGGTCGTGGTCTGCGGAGAGGAGAGGAACCATAAAGAGGTGGCATCAGGGAGGAAGATTGGATCATCTTTGAGCTCTTTCTGAGGAATGGAAGGAAAGCTGAAGTCTTCCATAGGTTATGCTAAATGTTTCCTTTGAGGTTTGTTTGGTATCTTTGTGATATATAATGATTCAATGATGAAGGAATTTCTTCAAAAGATTTTAAATAGAAAATAAAAATGATGAGAAGGAGAGTTGACTAAAGTGTAAGGTATTAGGTTTAGTTAATTACAAAATGGCTAATGCCTAATGGTTAGGCGCTAACTCAAGAGTTTGATTCAATGTGGTGTGCTCTTTGGTACATTTCTGAAAGCAAGTTAATGCATTAGAGGACTCGAAATTGCAATGGTAATTAAGTTAACAAAAATTAAATTTACGGTGCATAGAAGAACCAGCCTTTAGTGTAGCGGCTAAGGACAACGCTCTCCGTGTGAGAGGTCACAGGTTGGAAACCCGGATGAGAGGTTTTTTATAGACATTTAAATTTAAGTGACTTGACCCTCATTTTTTTATCAAAAAAACAAAAAATGTACGGTGCATTGGTACAATAATTTGAATTTGAGAAAGAAGATTTTGTATTATTTGTCAACAGCACCAAAGAAGGTTGGTTAACTTGCCAATAATAAAACAGTCTGTTATGAACTCAGAAATGGCATGATAAATTTTAACTAGCTATTTGGATCATACTAATATCAAACCAAATGCAACTCTTGTTTGTATATACAGCGTTGACACTACAAATTGGCACTGAAGATCCGCAGCACACAATCATATTCAAAACCAAGCAGCCAAATTTATTTAACGATTGGTAATTTGGTATGGATGGATGGTAGTTGAGACATCTTATTTGGTACCGGATTTAGCGGCCGGATTGGATTGGCAATGCAATTCTGAAACAACAATTTTTTTGATAAGTTCTGGTTGTACAGTGGCCTAAATCTTGACTATTTTGGCATCGGCCGCATCACCAATTATTTTTGAAAGTGACTCGCATCACATACTGGAACAAATAAATAAATAAATGTTGGGTTTTTTTTTTTTTTTTATGAAATTGGCTATACTATATATATGGCTCAAATTTTTATTGGATAAAGTCCAAATTTTAATTTTTGCAGAGTGAGAGGAAACAGTTTCTTTTTTTTTTTTTTCTTTTCCCATGATGTGCAACATTTTGATTGAAATTAACTGTTAATATATTAATTTGATATTCAAATATATAGTGCCACTAAATAACAAAAATTTTTCGTTATAATTTTGTATTACCAAGTACCAACCAGGCACATGGGCAAAGTCTTGCAATGTCAACTTGTCAATGAACACACCTGCAGATCTAATTAACTAAAAGAATAACAAAGATATATATGTCAAGGGAAGGCACTCCTAATCTTTCTAGACGGCTCAAGTACTATAACTTAATTATAAATTTTATGAAACTTAACAGCCCAAATATATATTTTTGCTGATATATATATATATTTAAATTATCATCAAACTATTTTTCTGATAAATTCAACAACGTGCAACACCGTCCATCATCGTAAACAAGACACACAAATTAATCATGTAATTATGTGTTGTTGTTTAATTTGTTTGTTGATTAACAGTTGACTGGTGCAACTAATTCCGTTTTAAAAATCAATTAAGTTAGGCATCAAAAGACTAATTAAATCATCGGGGCCCTCTTTGGACAATCAAAGATTTAAAATTTAAAATTTCAAATTCATGGGAATTTGACTTGATTTGCATGGGATCTAGTAATGGCTTTGTACCGACTTTAAGACAAATGAGTAGTTCGTACTCCAAACTCCATCGATATGAGAAAAAAAACAAAATTCAAATCATTATCTTGTTTGTATTTAAAGTAAGATGTTCAAATCAAAAAGATTCAAATAATATTAGATAATTCTACCTGATATATGAGGTCCAATGCCAATATTTTGTATGTCACAAACTTACTTTTTAATTATACTTGAAAGTTTGTCAAACTATCATGATTTTTGAAGCTCATTTTATACTAAGCAGGTGATAGAAAAAGATGAGTGTATAAGATTAACAAATTCTAGTTAAAATAAATTGATTTAATACAGGATGAACTTAAAATTGTTATGTAAATTTATGAGTAATGAGTATACATCATCTCTCATCTTACGCATGAATATGATGATCAAATCAACTATTTGAGTTTCAAATTAAATGTCAAAGCCCGAACTTGAACTGTTACAATTAATTAATTAATATAATGAGGAGGGATCCATTGACAATTCTTAACTTGACAATCTTGATAATTTGATATTTCAAAAAATTGTAAAAAAATCATATAAATTCTCAAAAATAGAAAAAAGTTCACGGAATTATTTCTTGACTTATAGATTGATTATATTTCCGATTATATTCAATTTAAGTTATATTTGATAACCTTTCAAAGATCCTTAAATTACAACTGTTAAAAAATACACAAAATTTTGATAAGCCATCAAACGATGTTCAAATTGATTGAAATTTGGAACACTATCGATCTACAAGTTAACAAATGCATCCATAAATCTTTTTTCAATTTTAAGATTTTTTATAATTTTTTATAAATTTTTGAAATGTTCAATTGTTAAGATTATCAAAGTTAGTATTGTCAAGGGATCCCTCCTCAAATATAATACCTGTTCGGCCCACTGTTAACTTATTACATTTTATCTATGAGGAGGGATCCATTGACAATACTTAAAATGACAATCTTGACAATCAAGATTTTGAAAAATTTGTAAAAATAGTTAAAAATTCTTAAAAATAAAAAAAAGTCTATAGAGATATTGTTTAACTTATAGATTGATTATGTTTCAAATTATATTCAATTTAAGTGACGTTTGATAGCTCTTTAAAACTCGTTAAATTTCAACCGTTAAAAAATGTATAAAATTTTGATAAACCATCAAACGATGTTCAAATTGATTGAAATTTACAACACTATTAATCTATAAGTTAAAGAATGCATCCATAAAAGTTTTTTCATTTTTGAGATTTTTTATGAATTATTACAAATTTTTCAAAATCTTGATTGTCAAGATTGTCATTATAAACATTGTCAATGGATCCCTCCTCTTTATCTATTTCGGCCTCTGAGGCTTTTTTACTGATTATTTGTTGCTGTTGATTTTCATGGTTTCGAGCAAGCAATCCTAATGGAGGAAAAATGAGGCAAAAAAAGAACGAGAAAGAGGAAGAGATGATAAACATTTCATACACAATTCTACACCAGTTCCACATCCCCAACGGGATTTTAATACAATTTTACCAAAAAGAACCCCACAAACTATCATAACTATACTTTTTACATTAGCACTCCTAATCAAGTTATAGTATAACAAAATAGCAATTATTATCTACTTTCCAGCAGTTGCTCAAAAGTCTCTACTAAAATTGATCTTTTCTTAAGTAAAGCCAGTAGGCGCTTAAGTATTTCATTATCAGAAACAAATCTTACAACTAAACCTAGCATAACGTTTCAGATGGGTTATGTGCTACATGATTACATCTGTATAACTGTATCGCACAACACAGGTAGACCAATTTAGCTCCTCATAGTGGTGTTTGTTTCCCACCTATGAGGCATTCAGTTCCAGATTTCCAAATGTCCCAAGTAATGTTAAAGAAAAAAAAAAAAGAAAGAAAGAAACAACTTTATGTATCATGTCATCCAAGGGAACAGCCAGACAATATAATATTGAGCCCAAAAAAAAAAAGAATGAAGGATAGCAAAGAGGACTGCTGCAACTGTTAATATTGCCTTAATACACAGTGCATTAGCAGTACTATTGCAGATTTGCTGTGCTGGTTTTACAATAACCCCTAAAACATTATAAATTACTAAACATTCATAATCGACTATTTTAACCTTCGTAACACCAAAAAAGAGCATTTGTCAGTCTATACAAAAAGAGAGCTCTATTTGTCAAAATACAAAAGTATCAGAAAGTATAATGTCATCTTCATCCTTGCAGAATCTTAAAAGTGCGGCTTCTCTTCGCAGCTGCACTTGCTTTCTATAAGAATGAACCAAGTAATTAGTGACAATGCATAAAAATTAATAAATAGATCCTGAAGTTTATTCTAATATGACATAGTACTTAATATCATACCTGACTAAAAGCATTATCCTGAAGGGATTAAAACGGGAAAGGCCCCACTTCATTTGGAGAACCCTACAATGAGAGAGGTTGCTTTTGAACATTACTTTAAACAAATTATGCAAGATTTAGAGGCAAAAAACACTGCACTAACAAAT
This sequence comes from Cyperus esculentus, assembly GCA_030179965.1. Classification (NCBI taxonomy): domain Eukaryota; kingdom Viridiplantae; phylum Streptophyta; class Magnoliopsida; order Poales; family Cyperaceae; genus Cyperus; species Cyperus esculentus. The sequence goes on from JASGLE010000031.1 coordinate 383,919, forward strand.
TACTCACCATCATTAAATCTATGAAACTATCATCAGGTTCATATTGTTGGCATTCTCCAGATTTTTCCTTGCATTTCACTTGACCATCTGAACTAACATTTGAATCTGGTATCTCCAATGCCTATAGATGATACTTAACGTTAATAAACATAGTAGTGAATTATATGAAATAAGCATTTTTTAATTTACCTTTTCAAATGTTGATGATACTACACTTTCGGAGGAATATTGCGCTGGATGTTGCTTCTTGCAAGTCTTTTTTCCCCTCTTACAGGACAGATTTTCAACGTCTTTCTCAAGTTTATCCAAAACATCAACCACAAAGAGATATAATTCTTCGTTCACACATGCTTTCGCAGCTATCCTTGCAAATTTATCACAAAGGCTTTGATAACGTTGGGCACGACGTGCAGAAATTTCATCATCAACAGTTGCAACCTTCGTCACCTATTCATATAAAGTATTCAGTTATGGATATAATTTTTCAATTGTCATGCCGATTGTTCTTTTCAAAAGTTCTGAATTGTGTACAAGATATGCACTTACTTTCTGGTCACAAATCCGAACATGATTGTGCCCACTGATAAATTCAGTAACCTCATACTTCTCCGATCTTTTGTTCAGTCTCAGGACCAACCTGACCCGACAACCGGTCCGCGTCTCTCGTCGAGGACGCTTAGTCAGGTGATCTCGCTTATCTTTAGCACGGAAACCCTCTCTTGCACAAACATACGCCCTTGAGGTTGTCTTACCGTCCAAAATGCTTCTGTTGTTATAGCCCTTTCTGGCATGAAAACCAATTTTGTGCGCATAGCTAACCCAGAAGTCCCATGCCTCTTCTGTATTAACAAATTCCATCCCTACTCGAGGAATCCACTCTATTTCATTCGCCGATCCCGTATTCCCTACAAAAACATCAAGTAATCATAAAAACAGCATAAATTTGTTTTCTTTTTTTTTTTAGTACAATCAGATGCATGCATTTGGGACAAATCGACAATCTCTCTCCGATCTTCAATATAAGAACTCCTTGCATACATTTCAGAACATACAAAATCCACATCGTAAACTCTCTTATTCAATAAATAAAATGAATACGCCTGAACTGGCATCACAAATTAGTATAACGAATTCAACAAAGACAGTAACCTGTTTGATCATCACTTTGATCAATCAGCCTCTCTTGTTCCATCGAGATCGGGGTGAAGACATAGGAGAAAGCTTGGTTGATCATTTTCCTCCCTTTAGGTTCTTAACCCTATTTATCTTTGCTCTTTTCAGATTTTATTTGCCGCTCTATTTTCCCGCAAAATTTCATCTCCCGCCATCCGCCGAACTGCATTCCGCCGGAGTGCTCATCCCCTGACTTACTGCATTGTGCAGTTCACTGTGCCAGCCGTGGGATCATCTCGATATCCGCGCTAGCACAAATCTCGAGACAATCCAACGGCTGACGCTGTGAACTGCACAATGCAGTACAGCAGGGGATATGAAACTGGGTAAGAGTATCAGGCTGCTAAATGGGCCTGAGGAAAACTATTTTGGGCCATAAAGCCCATGAAATCCTTTCTATGACAAGGGAGAAATGAACTTTTGCTCCTTACCAGTTGGGCTCATGCATTTTCTCTCATCCATTATACGACTCCTTTTGATATTTTTGTATTTGACTTGGAATTAGCCACGTCTTTTTTTTTTTTTATTTACAAAATTGTTATTGAAAACGTATGTTATGTTGACTTGTTCCATTCCACAGAAGATGAGGTTGGTCAACCAAATTTGGCAAACTTGAACCTTGAGGAAAGCAACTTATGTGCAGGTTTGAGTGGTCCGACAGGCAATGTTTCTTTTTAAAACAAAACACAAATTAAATGAGGGTACAATTTTTAATATGACAAAATATATTAGGTGATTACTTTTATGTATGGAAAGAAATATAGATCTTTAATTTTTTTATTTTTTTCAAAATTGGATGATCACGATATATTTTGTAGACACAAGCAAAGAGACTTACTTGATTTGTAGAAATTAAACCGATAAAAAATAAACTGTTATGCATAGGAGAACACCTTAATATATTATATAAAAGTAGTCTTGCAAATTCAAAACCAAAAAAGAAAAAATAATAATTAAGGACGGGATTTAGATGACAATCCAATCCTTTAATAAATAAAGCTCTTTACAATTCTCGCACTTAGTCGAAAACCATGCTTTCGTTTTCTTAACTCGTCAACATGGTGCCGTAGTAAAGAATGATGGAACAATATTGGGATGTTTGAACGTTTCAGTGTGACAATGACTAATTAATAAAAGAAAAAAAAAGAACAAATTAAGAGCTGATGATTATCTTATCTTCTTCTTAGTATTCACTATTCAGTTCAGATATAAATTATAAATTCTTTTCTTTTTTATTGTACTCGTTTTAATCTTCCTCTGACCTATTAATACTTGATAATGATAACCATGTATGTATTGGTTCACAGGTCAAAAGCAGAGAGCAGCGGAGTCCAATACCATGCCGTCTTTTTCCTATCGCAAAAAGTTATTCAATTTGCTTGACTGTTCGTTAGTACGAGTTCTATGGTCGAAAAAATCATTCTTTTTAAAAAGATATACATATAATTATACTATATATATAGCTAATAGCTTATAGATTCAGAAATTCAATTCTATTCTAACATATGGCCATAATTCTGTTTTATATACCTGAAAAATAATATGTGCAAACAATTTAAAAAAATAAAATAGTAATTAATCTTATAATCGTATTATAATGCCATGCATATCTATGTTTCTCAAAAAGGGATAAAATATGCCGCAACCACGTTGATTTGAAATTATGTACTGTCCGATAAGTATATCAAAGGTTATGATTTTTCATATAAAAAATCAAAGTTTCTTTGTAGTATTATTGACATTTCAAATATGTGTGATGTAAGGATGTTAGTTAATTATAGGGGTAATGACGCCAGACCCCCCCGAACTTTCGGGTTTTGACAACTTGGCCCCCGAACTTTTAATTTGGACAAATGCCCCCCCGAACTACCGATTTGTGACAAATCGCCCCCCGGCTATTAATTAGCCATCTAATACTCCATTAAAAAGTATGAAAAGACCAAAATACCCTTATGTATATATTCATGATATTTTAAATATAAATAGATTAAATTCAGTTTTAAAAATTTTTATGCCTCATGAATATTAAATCTGAATTAATTATTAATAGTACTGGTATATAACTAAATATTTGTATATTATTTTTTTATTTTATTGTATATAACTAAATTTTTACGCCTTACTATTTTTATTTTATTTTATTTTGCTTGAATTTGTATATTGTTTTTTTCAAAGATAGATATTTATGATACATAATAATTCTTTTAATATGAGAAATTACGAACTAATACATTAATGATGATAAAAAAAATTGTTAACTTCAAATTTGATTGAAAATTTTAAATCATTTAAAATGGTAATTGATTTTTTCATTAAAATTAGTTAAATATATGTAAATATTACGTTGATGAAATAAAAGAACAAAAAGTAAACGATAAATATTTTGTATAGATTTTTGTATTTAAAAAATATGTAATAATTTCTTATATATTTTTAATATCTAGTGATTTTTAATTAAATATTTTTTTGAACTTATTTATATTTAAAATATCATGAAGATATACATAAGGGTATTTTGGTCTTTTCGTACTTGTAAATGGAGTATTAGATGGCTAATTAACATCCGGGGGGCGATTTGTCACAAATCGGTAGTTCGGGGGGGCATTTGTCCAAATTAAAAGTTCGGGGGCCAAGTTGTCAAAACCCGAAAGTTCAGGGGGGTCTGGGGTCATTACCCCTTAATTATATTTTGTTTGCCTAAAGTTTGAATAATTGTATGGGTATTTTGGGTTGTTGGTTTATATATATATATGCAACTTACTCGATATATGTTCAAAATTAAATATTATCACAGACATCCGATATTGATCTATGTATGTATGCTTGTTAATTGATTCATACCATACAACAAAAGTTATATGTTAGTTAACTTATGCTAGTTTTGTTGTATTTTGTGCATTTATCATCGCATTGATTATCTTATTCAATGTTCATTGTTTAAGATTTTGTGTGTCAATATGCATATGTAGTTATATATAGCTCATTAGTCATTACACATAGACAATATAAATTAAGCCATTATTGGCTCTTATCGAACCAAAAAATAATAATAATAATAATATCATGAAATAAGCAGACCATGGCTTTATTATTTTAAATTTAATATTTCGGTCTGATTCAAAAATTGGTTACCATTGTAGTATATAATAACATAAAAACCATAAATACCACTGTATTCTCTCAAGATTAAAACAAATATTGTATAAACAATATGTTCAAATAGAAAATAGTCACTAAGAAGTTTTTTTAGACATCCGGCTAAAATATAGTTGTGCCGCTAAGAAGTGGGTGTGAATATATTAGCTCAAATAAAAATTATTATATTTATACATCGAACCATTACACTAATTAATTTGGTTAAGAATTTGCTTGCTTCAGTCTGCAATTTGCTTGTCGAATTGTTGCTGGACATGTTCAGACATATATATAAATCAAATCAAACGTCTGTAAATTCCAACTCTTTCAATTCTTTCTTCCTTTCTTGTTTTCACTTCTTCAAAATGGCACGGGCAAAACTCACAAATAACAATGCCGGTGGACCAAAAGTCAGAAAACGAAAGATCAACACACCATTTCTCTCTCTTGGAATTTAATAGAGAGCTCATCCCCTGACTTACTGCATCTTGCAGGTCACAGCATCAGCCATTAGATCGTCTCGAGATCCGTGCTGGCACGAACCTTGAGATAATCCAACGGCTGATGCTGTGAACTGCATCATGCAGTACATCAGGTGATAATCCAACGAATAGGCACAATTTTCCTCTCTTCCAGCCGAAAATTTTTTAATTAATAAAAAATAAATTCATAATTAAATATTTAATTGAATCAGAAACGAATTTTGAGATATATGCGCCGGTTGATTCATAATTAAATATTTAGCTATGTCACCATTAAAGTATATGCTTATTGGAATAATTTTTACCAATCTACGATAAAAAAGTTTTATAATTAGTTTTCATGCCAATAGTTCACATTTTTATCGAAAAAAATAATCAAGTAAATGTTTTCACTCTTTCTTTCTTTGGTTGTTCTTTTACTGGGATTGACTGTTCTTTTGATAGGAGGCTGCTAGAAAAAAAAAAAACCTATACTTGACGCTCCTATACGGACACTCATGAGGCGTGAATACACCCTTATATAGACAGTTATAAGGTGTAATCATGCCCTCCTAGACAGATGGTCATTGGGCGTGTTTTGACGTACCTGAGTTTCTCCCTATAAGCACGTACATCTCAAAATTAGTTTTTGAGTTAACTATATATTATATGTAATTATGAATTATTTTTTGGTTAATTAAAAAAATTTCGGCTCTTCCAGTCTTCCGGTCTTCCTTTCTTTCTTTCTTTCTTTCAGCAGTAACCACGCCACTACTACTGCTGCTGCTTCCTTTCTCCCTCCCAATCTCCATCAGCATATATTACCAGTTAGCAGTTATTAGTTAGACCTCTTAAAGAAACCCAACAAACCAAATCTCTATTGGGAAAGTGGATAGCCAGCTAAATCATCCAATTTCTGGGTGTCCTTACCCAACAGGGAAGCTCAATCAGATTCCATTCAATTGGATGGACGGTTGCAGTTCACTCTGGGACCAATCCAAGGGGTAGAATTTTGTGGGTATGGAGGAAACGGTGTCGACGGGCACCGGAGTGGGGGATGGAGGAGGAGGCAGCAGCTCAGGGCTGGGGAGTTGGGTCGTGTCGTACACCGGCATGTCGGCGGATAACATCAAGGGGCTGGTTCTGGCACTCTCTTCCAGCATCTTCATCGGGGCCAGTTTTATAGTGAAGAAGAAGGGGCTGAAGAAGGCCGGTTTAGCGTCCGGAGTTCGTGCTGGTAAATTGATTGGGACATTAATTTTGTTCTTCTTCTTCTATGCCAACAAGTTACTATTGGTAAAATTTGATAACTTTTTCTTGGATTTTACCGAGTAATTGATCTTTGACCCAGTGTAATTTTACTGTTTGAACAATAATTGTATCGAAATGAATTCAACACTTGAAAAGTTCTGTTTCTCAGTACTGGTACTGCAACTCTCTTAGTTGCAGCATTAATGCATGATGTTCATCCCGAGAAACAGTTGCTGGTAAACTGAATTGTTTAGGTTACCAGTTTTCTTATAATTATGTTAATAGTACTACATGAGGTATTTCAAGTTTTTGTTATGGGATACTGGTAATCGTTAACCTTCTTATATGACAGGAGTTGGAGGTTACTCATATCTGTATGAACCACTTTGGTGGGCTGGCATGATAACAAGTACCAATGCTCACTCTATCACTCTATATCACTATATTTACTACTATTTGTTTGTTTCTTTTTTCCCTGTAATAACGGAACTGGCAATTTTTGCAGTGATTGTTGGAGAAGTAGCTAATTTTGCAGCCTATGCGTTTGCACCCGCCATTTTGGTTACTCCACTGGGTGCTCTTAGCATTATAATCAGGTACATTTAACCCAGAACATGTCTTATGTTTCTTGTGCCGACATACCTCAGCAAGATTCTGGTATCTCCTGATGATAATACACATCTCAGCAATGGATAATTTGTTTTGTACTTTAAGTCAATAATACTATGCTACTACTGGTATGGCGCAGTTTGATGGATTTTATCAAAATTATTTGAGACAACAATGGAACTAATTATCAGCATGGTTACAATTACCATATGAACTGATGTAACTATATTCTTATAGTGCTGTTCTTGCACACATAATGTTGAAGGAAAAACTACACATATTTGGTATCCTCGGATGTGCACTCTGTGTGGTAGGGTCCACAACTATTGTATTGCATGCCCCTCAAGAACGAGAAATTGAATCTGTTGCCGAAGTGTGGGACCTTGCCACTGAACCAGGTTAGTTGCGTTTTCATATCCTATTTTAATTTTCAGATTTCATCTTTGTATGTAATGCTGAATATTTTCTTCTGCTCGCATTACAGGTTTTCTTCTTTATGCCGGTATTGTTCTTGCGGCTGTCATGATACTCATCTATCATTTTGTGCCCCAGTATGGACAATCACACATCATGGTGTATATTGGGGTTTGCTCTCTTGTTGGCTCTATTTCGGTAACTCATTGTTCATTCCTTATAGCTTACTTTTTTATTTGAAATGTGATGCCGCAATTTAAATTTATTGGTTGCTTTGAAAAAGCAAGTAGAAATTATGTTCAACAATTTGCTTCATGACCTAGACTTTCAATGTCTAGTCTTTTCTCTCTTCTATTTTTTTTTTTTCATCTTAATCTCAATTCTCAAATGACAATTATGATTTTTCAGCATAATCAATTCCCCTTGTTAAAATTCTCGATTCATTGTGGATAAATAGGTCATGAGTGTGAAGGCGCTGGGAATAGCGTTGAAATTAACATTTTCAGTGATGAATCAGCTTATTTACCCTCAGACCTGGATATTTACTCTCATCGTGGGAACTTGTATTATTACCCAAATGAATTATTTAAATAAGGTAGCTCCAAAAGATTTTTATCTTCATTTTTTATCTATATTTTTTCTTCAATATAAATATGCTTATATTTAGATGCTTTGAATAATGCAGGCATTGGATACGTTTAATACAGCTGTTGTCTCACCTATATATTACACTATGTTTACATCTCTAACAATCTTGGCCAGTGTTATTATGTTCAAGGTGTGTTTTTGTTCCTACCTTCTTTTTGAAATTTAAAGCTTTTTTTGCTAAGTTGCTAGGCCAGATTTGTAATGATGCACAAACTTTCATATCAACCAAATCCTTGTAATTTTACCCATTTTAGTTTCCAAGTAACCTTATAAGAACTGATTAAGCAAACATGTTATAAAATGCTCACAAGTGAGAAAAAAAGGAAGGTCTTTATATTTAATTTGAGGAAATTGCATGGTTTTGAGCCCTCTTTCTTTTTCCCCTTCATATCAGGATTGGGACAGACAAAACCCTACTCAGATTGTAACAGAGATGTGTGGCTTTGTTACAATACTCTCTGGCACATTTCTTCTTCACAAAACCAAGGACATGTCTGCTGATGGTACCATCTCTCATTTTTTATTACCTCATTAAAAGAGTTTTTTTTTTTTTTTTTTTCATAATTAAATCTGCCCTACTTTACACTCAAAATTCAAATCTACTATCTGATGGGTCCGTTTGGATTGTGCAAGGATTAGTGAAAGAATAGTAGAATAGAGAATAGTAGATGAGATTAGTAAAAAAATAGTGATTTTTGGATTAGCTAAAGAATAGTAGAAATATGGTGCTATTCGGGATAGTAAAAATGTTGTTTGGATTGTTTGTTTATAATAGCAATGGATGGTTGAAAAGAATAGTAGCTAATCCATGTTTTATATGGATTAGTAGAATAGCAACTAATTTCACTATTCCGGATTAGTGATTGTGTGTTTGGATGCACTCACAAGTTATGAATAGCTTACTAATCCGAATAGTAGCTATTCTTGGGCAATCCAAACGCACCCATATGAATAACAGAAGCAAAAGATTGGTGCATGTGGAGTAAACTATATAACAAAAAAAAAAAAAAAAAAAAAATCCATGATAAAGTACCTCAGTTTGGATGTATTAGCAAATGCCAGTTGAATTGTATTAAAGAAAAGATCAAAAATTACAGCAGGTACAGTACCATTATGTAATGACCCTGAAACTGGTGCTAATTCATATTTTTAACAGGGCTCACGACATCTCCATCATTTCGAGTTCCAAGGTACTCAGATGAAAACGGGGAAGGGATCCCTCTTCGGTCTCAGGATTCGTTCAGATCTGCACCATGACTCGTTCTTTTTCGACCTGTACCCCTTCCGTATTGCTTGTGCATGTATACAGTTTTTAATTGTAAGAAGACCAGCATTCTTTTTTGTTCATAGATAGAGGTCAGAATTATTCTCACCTGGTTTTCTCTCATTTGAATTTACTTGTGTCTTCATCTTCTCTATTGCTTGATATCGGTGTGCGAGTGTGACCACAAACTATTTGCTGTTCACATAAAAAGTGGAAGTTTCAGAATTGGCAAGGCTATGTCATACTTGCCAGTATCATTTGAAACATTTGTTCTGGGTTTTGCCTCCGGTACTGGTACCAATTGAATTCGGTAATTACTGTAGGCTGGTCTTTACTTAGCTGCCATTTGTTTTGTGTTTGCAAGATTAATATGAGTTCCTGAGACGCCCACTTTTCTGTAAGAAAATGAAAGAAAATTTGTGTTGAATTATGGAAGTATCGATGGTACTGGTAAGTGTGACTTTATTGTTATAGAATGTAGCAATATAGCTGATTATGATTTTTTATTTATTAAACAGGAGTCGGGCTTTTGATTGCCAAATTTCTAATATGTAAATTATTTTCAAATTCAAAATAGTCAACATATTTATTATGAATTAGAAACTTAATACAGCAGAATTACATATACTGTTTTCATATAAAGAAAAATTCGGATGCCATCCCCAAAGGTTGCTATTTAATTTAAGAAAGGGCGAGCACTTTGCAACCGAAGCATTGTTTGCCAGGAATGTGCACAATTCAATCATCGTCTCATCTAGTCCATGTTGTACAGCCAGCATGAAACATGCAGCCGATGATTTATTAAATATATATATCATTTGGATTTTGAGCAAATGACAAAACATTGGGGACAAAAATCTGCTGCTTTTCTCAAAAGAAAAGCAGAGCCTGCTTTTCCGATTGGACGGTCGGGATCGGTTGCTGCACCGATCTCAAAGTACTTCGGTATTTATTGCACCGATCTCAAAGTATTTCAGTGTTTCTCAACCGTCGGATCAAGAAAAGCAGGCCCTTTCAGAAAAGCAGGTGATCCCGATCCAAACACAATTGAGATCCTCTGACCCGGGTCACATGCTCTCGGGATTTGGTTGAATCCCTTCGGTATTTGGGCAAGCCCTAGGGCATGTGACTCGGGTCAGACGATAGTCATCCATCCAAACATTGGTTGCATTATGGAATCCGGTACTAAAATGAAAACTGTGCATGTTAGGAACTGTATGTCATTCTTTTGATTGTTTAAAATACTATTAATTGCCTAAGGGCGTTACATGTTCAAAAAAAAAAAAAAAAATACTATTGATGGGCGTTACATGTTTAAAATACTATTTTTTATAGCCGAACAACAGCATAACATTTTGGGGAATATTCAAGGAAAAACAAAGCCAGATCATCATTTCTTGCCTCACTAAATAAGCTACGAAATGGGAAACACTATTGCTTCACGCTTTGCATTACTAATACGTCTAAAGAATTCACTATCAATTCATGTTTCAAACTCATCTGATACTGATATCCGATCCGATAACCCAATAACCCGTTCTGAATCTGATAATCTTTTCTGAAGAAAACAAAAACAGATTTATATGCATACATATATTATTTTAGGAGTAAAACTATTGTGCAAACGTTAGCATTTCGGAGTGAAATGCTAACGGCTCAAATTATATTTTACCATGTCCGAAATTTTGATTTATGGTTCTTATTAAATTCATTATATAAAAATACTTAGGCATACAAAAATTTTCTATTTTTGGAGCTTTTTAAGTAATTGTTTTGGATTCAAAATAACTCTAAAATATTAATAAAATAACGCTTGTTTGTACATGAACTTTAAAAAATCCGAAATAAATACTTAAAAGACTTCAAAAATAGAAAAATTTTGTATCTCTAAGTATTTTCATAAGATGAATCTAAAGAGAACCATAAATCAAAATTTTTGGTATGACAAAATATAATTTGAACTGTTAGCATTTCAATCCGAAATGCTAACATTTGCAGAATAATTCTACTCTTATTTTAGATATTACATTTGTTGATCAGCAATTTAAATGGTTATTGACTTTACTATGCATTCAACATGTGACTTAAATAGAAGAGACCCGGTATTGCCATATTAGTTAGCAACTGGTATTATAATTATTCCATATCCACACCACTAATTAAAAGCAATAAAACTGGCCCACACGCAACTCAAATAATTTTTCATTTTCCTATTGTTGATTTCTTTTTCATATCTGCCCATGAAATCTTCAAATTCGTAGAAGAAAAAAAGTATACTCATGAAATCCCAATGGAGCATCAATTATACCGGTCTAAATTTAATAGTTCTGGATGATGAAGTATCAAATGATACTCAAATTGAATGAGATTTGACACACTGTCAGCCTACAAGTAAATGAATCTATTTGTAAAAAGTTTTTTTATTTTTAAAGTTTTTTTGTGAATTTATAAGCTTCGTAGTAATATTAATGTCACCAGATTTTGTGGTTTTTTTATCCCACTCTTCATGAAAATACAACATTTGACTTGGATGTAGAAGCAAAGTGTGCAAGTATAGCTACATATAACTACTCAATAATCTCCAAAAAAAAGTCTCAATACAAATTTCCAACATCTCTCAACAAAGAAATTCAACAACAATGGCTTCACCACCATCATCTTCTCTGATCCAGAGGGCGACGCCGGCATCACCAAAGAAATTAGAAACCGAGCAGCTTATACCGACACCGACACCGAAACCGAAACTGACAGACAGCCAGAGCGCACCACCTCGGACGTTCTATCAGCAGCTCCTGACAAGCACCGCAAACTTGGCAAATCTGCTCCCGACCGGGACGCTCCTCGCCTTCCAGCTGCTCACGCCTGTCGTCACGCACAACGGGTCCTGTGATGCAGTCACCACTCAATTGACACGCGGACTTCTCGGCCTGCTGGCGTTTTCGTGCTTCCTCGCGTCGTTTACGGACAGCTGGCGGAGCCCAAATGACGGCCAGGTTTATTATGGGTTTGCCACAACAAGTGGCATGTGGCTGTTTGAGTACCCTGATGGTTAGTAATCATTTGCTCTTGTTACTCTCTGAAAAATTTCACATATGATTCATTTTTTTCAGTCTGGCTAATTCTGCTATGGATCGGATAAAACATGGGCTGTTCGTCTTTTATAATCAGATGATCGTGATATGTCTTTTAGAATTTAGATATAATTAAAGTGACATGTTTGATAATAAGAGCCGCTCCATTCAAAATGAAAGGCAATTGCTTAATTAGCGGATCCATAGCAGAACCACTCCAAACAGAAACTTCTTCTCTGAAATCTAATTCAAACAAAGTTTCTTTCTTTTGGCAGATTACCCACCAGCTGACCTATCAAAGTACAGGCTGAAGTTCATCGACCTGATCCACGCCGTCCTCTCAGTGCTGGTGTTCTTCGCGGTCGCCCTCAGGGACAAGAACGTCGACTCGTGTCTGTACCCGAACCCGGGGCAGGAGACCCAGGAGGTGCTAGACATTGTGCCCTTAAGTGTAGGGCTGTTGTGTAGCTTGCTGTTCGTTGTTTTCCCTACCAGGAGGCATGGAATTGGGTACCCTGTGACCTCCCATTGAAACAGCTTGATTGATTATAAATTTATAATTCCCTTTTTGTTTGATTTAGTTTCATTGTAACAGAATTTAATTTTAGTAACACTGAATTAATTCATGTTCTTTGTTATTTGTTTTGTTTCTTTATTTATGTAGTGAATTTGATGTACAGATGTTATGATCATTTATTTCTGTGTAGTTATTAATTCCTGTTCATGTTGAGTGATACCAAGCGTTCATAGAAAAACCGTACATAGCGTCTATAGGTTACATTTCAGAATATATTTATTACATTTTGGGATATATATGTTACATTGTGTACATATCTATAGATGTATGAACAGTTTTTTAATGAGAAATACGTCTATCCATGGACTTCCATCACACTCACAAAGAGTCACGTGGTGGAGCCCATCACACCACACTTTGTGAGTGTGATAGATCATCCATAGATGGACGGTAGGTCACACTCTTTTTTAATGGACGCAAGATGTTTCCCATGTTGAATCATCATGGCATGATCATTATTGGGTTTGAGATTTGACTGAGTCAACGTCAAATAAAAGCCCACAAAATTAAGTTGGTGAAATTAAGTTCCAATCCGTTACAGACGTAAATAGGTCCAAATATCATTTTCCTGGCCCAGTTAATTGAGATCTTAAACAACAGATAATTAATTTTTGTGACACCCTTTTTTTGTTAGAATATTCTTAGCCCAATTGAAAGTAATGTCCTTTTCTTATATTCCAGAAGTGGAGTCCCAATTTTTGTGACACCCATAAAGCTAGCATTGTTCGTTCAAATATTCTTCTTGTTTCTTTTTTTTTTTTTTTTTCAATTCCTTTTTAATGTTAATTATGTCGTTTTAATTTGCTCACTATTCAACATCACTGTACTGTCAAAATATGTACGTCTCGATCGTCCTGTACAATGTAAGTTAAATGTTTTTTAAACATTGGTTTGGTAATAATATCAGTAAATCAGTAAATTTACCAATTAGTAATTACCAACCTTTGATATTACATTTTTAACAAATGTGCCAAAAAAAAAAAAAAAAAATACAAGCATCCTCGTCAAGACCATGGCACCAATAAATTAAGAAATAAAAAATATATAATTTGAAAATTAGTCTGCTTTAGATTACTTATTTTGAAAATTAATCTGCTTTAAATTTGTACTCAGAGAATTCAAACAGAAAGTTAAGTATTTAGAGTAATTGATCAATTAATTATTTTTTCCAATTATATAATGACACTGCTAGCTCCTCCTCCATCGGATCTCGGATACTGTTTGCAATCTTCAACGGTGATTTAACTACTCAAAATCAAATTCTCTCACTTAACAAAATGTCGATAATGAATGAATGCCCGCCGTAAGCAACTTTGTAATAAAAATAATACGTTACTGTAGTATTTCTGTTATGTTCACCTATATATATATATGGAGTAAAACTATGGTGCTCCTAGGAGCACGGAGGCCTCCCGTGCTCCTAACTTAAAAATCATACTAAACCATCTCGAAATTTTGATGTATGGGTCTCATTAAATTCTTTATATCAAAATATCATAGGATATAAAAATTTTCCATTTTTTGAGATTTCTAAGTATTTGTTTTATATTTTTTAAAGATGACATAGTTTTATACATTATTTTATTATTATTTTGATGCAATCTTAAAAAATTTCAAAACATATACTTAGAAAACTAAAAAAATAGAAAATTTTTGCATCATAGGAGATTTTGATATAAAGAATTTAATGAGAACCATAAATCAAAATTTCACGATGGTTTAGTATGATTTTTGAGTTAGGAGCACGGGAGGCCTCCATGCTCCTAAGAGCACACTAGTTTTACTCTATATATATGTATGCAATCAGTGGTGGAGAGAAGGGGGACTGGAACTCGGGATCTGCTGGCGCGCGTCCGGATCTGCACTTCAGATATGGACGCGCGCCAGCAGATCCGGACTCGGGGACTGAGGGGGTGCTAAGACCCCCCATGATTTCTCAAATTACGTACTGACATTTAATTTGATCAGTGTATTTTTGTAAAAAAATTTTATTTGGCCCCCCCATGATTTTCATGCACTAGTATAAGTCTTTATTGGCTCCCTAAATTACATGAAGAGGGATCAAATAATCATATTTTTGGTGACCGATGAGTGACCATAAAACTAAATTTTCAGTAACTACATTTCAAAATCTTAATAAACAAAACTATTGATAGTTGGTGTTAGATGAATTCATATCACCTGTTATCCGAACTTTGATAACAGGGCCCTGCTTTCCCATTCGACACCATCAGATTAAAATGGATGGATGAGATATGGTCGGCAAAACTCTCTTTAGCTTTGAAAACCGAACTTCAGACTCAATCTGAGCCGTTGGGTGTGATCCGACGGACCCAAAAGGGATAACAGAGTCCTGTTATCCCTGAGAATAACAGCAGATTCGGACTCGGTGTTAGATATATATATATATATTATGATTTATGAGTACACAAAAAATTATATCATTTTGATTTTATGAGTTAGGCTACGGTACTATTAATAATACAAAATGGCCTGTACTACGGCTCCATATTATCATTTTTAAAGTTCAATTAACCGATCCAAACCGTTCAATGTAATCTCTATATATAAATGTCATTGTAGACCAAATTTTATATTTTTTGGTTTTTTTTTACTTTTTTTTTTTAGATAATTAGAAAATGACTTAATGTAAACATTATAGACCATTCAAAAATGTGGTTTTTTTTATAGACCATTCAAAAATGTGGTTTTTTTTATATATCAAAATATATAGTTAAAAAATTTAAAAAAATATAAATTTTGGTCTAGAACTATATTAATATATGGAGATCACATTGAACGGTTTGGATCGATCGATTGAACTTTAAAAATCAAAATATGGAGTCGTAGTATGTGCCATTTTGTACTATTAATAGTACCGTAGCCTAACTCTTATTCAAATGTGCATCAAGATTAACATAAATTAATGGTTGAAATTTTATAATTTTTTTCCTCACTTAATTACTATCGAAATGATATTAATACTTTATCATTTATTATTTATTTTGTATATGTTATTAAAATGATTTAGAATACATCTAACGGTTTACAATTGTTCATTTATATATAAATAATGAAATGACTACTATGGATATCAATGACCATGGTTATTGAATCCCTGCTCAAATAACATATGGAGTTAGATATAGAATTATAAAAAAAAAAACCATTAAGTAAGGTCTTAAAATTAATTGAAAATTTCATTGTTTTTCGTAAATTCAATTATTATTGCTTTATTAATTACATGAAACTTGGCCATTTTCTTATTCATCTCTTCATCCCTCCCTTTTGTCCTGCCTTTTATTATGACTATGTGTTCGAATTCTCAACGATACTTGACAATTTTTTTATATATATGTCTGTCTTTTGACTCCGACGATCCGGCCCCCCATGCTAGATTCCTGGCTCCGCCCCTGTATGCAATCTATGGGGCACATGATTAATTGAAGTCATTATAATTAGATCGAATTCGTATGTAATATATATGTTCATATATATATATAAATGATAGAATCAATCGATCGGAATACCGGACTAGTTGGAGTAATTCAGGTAATTAATTTGCTACTCCGGTATATATTCCGTCAATTGGTCTGAATACCGGATTAGTGACTTATTCCATATATTCTATTCCGCATTTGACACTCTGGGGCTGTTCAGCAACCCCTCCTTAGCTATCTTTAGACTTCCTTTAGCTTCTTTAGTCTCTTAATCCTTTTGAACGCAAGCTCCTTAGCACAGATTAAAAGTTTCTCCTTAAGCCTCCTTTTGACCAGGGCTTGAGTCTTGACCGGATTTGTAAGGAAGCAATACCCATGGCTTAAGGCTTAAGCTTTCTTAAGCCCTTTTTCTTTTTCCGAACGAGTGTAGCTTAGCGAGGCTTAAATATTTAAGCCAACCACCATACCAAACAAGCCCGCAGTTTTGACAGCAGTGACCAGTAACTGGTAAGTGAACAAGAACAGCCACAAACGGACAGGAGTTGAGAAACAGACAAAAAAAGGATTTTTATTTGATCAGCATACAAACCAACCAGTATCATATCACCTGTTTATCCATATTTTGGATAACAGGATCCTATTATTCTACTCGTGGCCGTTGGATCAGAACGGACAGATCAAATTCGTTCACAAAAATTCTTGCTCCCTTAAAAAACTGTACCTTGGTGTCATTTTGGACCGTTTATTTTGATCCGACAGTCCAAATTGGAATAACAGGGTCCTATTATCCCCGAAAATAACAACATATATATGGACTCCAACCCACAAGCCCACAACTAGCTAGAGAAGCAAATGCCAATTACAGCGAGTGAAGCTGCTGTGTAGAAAGGACAGGACAGGAGTAAAGAAAGAAAAAGACCAAGAATTTGAGCATCACCAATTCACCATGAAACGTACTATAAAGAAAAGTTGCTCCTTCTCTTCTGATGCTGACAAGAGATCGACAAGACTTGTAATAACGACTGGGATAATATGATTGATATGACACATAATATTCATGCCATATAATAGTATCTTCTTTCTTCTTTCTTCTTTCTTCTTCTTCTTTTTTTTTTTTAAATTTAATTGGCAATTAACCAATTAATTACCGACATTGTTCTCTTTTATGGAACGTGACGAACGGCAGCTAAAATGAAGTCTAACTAAAAAGGTTACATCACAAATTCAATGAAATTAAATAGTAAATTAAGGAATATAAAAACCCTACAAGCTATATATAACACACTTTGACAGTAGTTTACTAGCAGCATAACATAAAGCCATGTTGTTGCTTCAGCAGCCAGAGGACCAGAACAGAAAATTCTCTGTTTCATGGCAAAATTTTTTTTTTTTTTTTTTTTTTTTTGGTTCATATTATCCAGTGTCCACCAAGTACCAGATCTAATTGAGCTGGAGAATGTGTTCTTTTCTTGCTTTTTATTGACGGAGGGAAACGTTATTTTTTGGGTACTTTTGTTTATGTTTATGTTTATGTGTATGAATTTATTAATTTTAAATAATTACTGCAGTACATTGGTATGGTATTGAAGATATTTTTTAAAACAATTTTTATCTTTGAGGACATCCTAATTGCCATTACGTGCTTGCTTCTATTGGCAAATTCAAAAAGTTTTCATTTCACAACTTATTGTTGCAAAATGGCCAAATTAATATATGCAACACAAGCTTTGTGTGTCATTAAATACCTCAAACTCACTTTTTTTTAATTTAGTTTTCAAAATTTTGCATTCAAATTCAAAATTCAAACCTCTGATCTTATTTTTATTCATAAAATAGTATGCATCTAAAATTTCATGATTTTTTGAGTTCAGTTCATACTAGAATAAGTGGATTAATGATAGATGTCTTAAACTAAATTAATCAATTATAGTTAACTAGATTTATTTATTTTTAAGCCACATGGTCTATTACGAAATGAACTCCAAAAACAAAGAAATTTTATACGCATACATCTCTCATAAATATAAATAAGATCAACGGTTTTGATTTGAAATTTGTACAAAAATTTTGAACTATAAATAAAAAGGTAAGTTTTGTGGTACACTGAAAGACACAAGTTCTAAAGAGAGTTGCAGGTTTAAAAGAAATTATATTATTTAGAGTTATAAACCTTCTTTTCATTTCATGTTTCCATAAATTAAGTCATTTAAAATTTTTGAAAATATATTTTTGACACTAAATAATTTTAATTAGCACGCGCGTATGGGAAGTGTCCCAAAAATTAAGTTGTCGTTGACCTCTGCGAAGTGTATAGGCTTTTAATACCCTAAATAATGCTCTCGATCGCAAGCGTACGATCTAATGCAGTATAGTTGAATCTACAGGGACGGAAATTATCTCTAAATCAGACTTTAAACTCCATTATAATCCTAAAGTGAATATTTTTGGTATAAAAGTTGGGGGGGGGGGTTGTTTGAAGATTGGTTTCCTAATTAACAACAGGTAAAAAGTAAATAACAATAAATTAAAGACTTAAAACAATTACTAAACAGTCGTTCCTAGGTTTTCATGATCAGTTTGCTGTCTGGATTAATTGCCTGCGGCCCGTAAGGGCTAGCCTACGGTCCGCAGGGTATACAAAATTCGCCTCTCTTTCGGTTACCAGCTTAATGGTCCGCAGGGCTTAACTGCAGTTCGCAGATAACTGTCCGAGAGATAGATTTTCTGTCGGTTACTTGCTTTTGCGGTCCGCAACCTGTCACTTTGTGGTTTGTAACCTGTCACTTTGCGGTCCGCAAGTAGCTGACAGAGATCAGTTTTGGTTCAGATCTGATAAGTTGATTAAAGTTACTGACTCCTAACTAAACCAAAGCAATTACAAGTCCCTCAACTCTCGTTTGTTGGCACTTTTAACACTTTTAGATCAATTAGAAATCTTTAGAATTATTTCTAACCTAAATCCAATTCACTTTTATTCTAAGGTCCGGTTTAACTCTCGTTACAACCGCAATTTCACCTTTCAGTTACTTTTGGACAACAAGTTATCTACCCAATTAGCACAAGTATCAATCTTGATCGGATGATGTTATATTAACCAACTAGATTTGCGTATAATCTACAGGTTTTTATCAAACGAACAAGAAACAATTCAAGCACAATTATTATTAAGCGCAAAGCAAATTGAAAATAACTTTAAGTCTTAAACAATTAGAACAAGTATTCAATTAATCCATACAAATAAACATCATCTTTAACCTTAAGAACAAATACAACTACTCATACATAACTAAAGAAAACATAGATAAATAAAAGAGAAATAACATAAAGAAGAAAGCACCGATAAAGGTCGAGTAGATGAAGCTTGACGGCGCTAGAACCTTCTTCTCCGAGTAATCTCCCTCTTCTTATCAACTCTAAACTAACTCTAGACTCAAAATTAAAGACTCTCAACTCAACTAAAGCTAACTCTCAAAAACTAAGACAAGACAAGACTAAGACTAACACACGATACTAGACGATAACAAGATACTTAAACCTCTCAAGAGATGATGTTTTTATAGGCATTGGATGCTCCCAAAAATAAGCTTCTTTCCTCTGGAACCGACCTCTAATTTCAGGAACAATCGGAGAAATAGATATCTCTTATTGAAACAGCTCCCAAAGATAGCATTCCAGACGGTTTTGTTCTCCATGCAGCCTCTTCTTGTGTCGGTGCGGACCGCACATCCTAGAAATAGGGAGTCGGTTGCTCCAAAAGTGAAACTTCGGCGGTTGTGCTCGGGCCATATTTAGATGCGCCAGATTTGAACTGAGTGCGGACCGCACACTCGAGATTGCGATCCGCAAATAGTGTCTTCTCTGTGCTCCTTCGCCTATTTTTGCTCCTTACTTCACATCTTCTCCAAATTGGCTCCAATAACTCGATTTACTCAAATTTAGACATCTAACTAACTAAATGTAACTAAACCTAAAATTTTATGGTAAAAATAAAGATACAAATCCCTAAATATGCAGATATAAATGCGATGTATCAGTCGTCTTCATTCACTAATAAATTGGGTTGTCTTATTATAGTTTTGTTTTTCTTTTTTTCTTAACTTTTTCCTAAGATTTTTGTACATGTTTCTGTTTTGTAATGTTGTTTAATTGATGATAGGAGTATTGTCAATTCATGATCGTCCTTGTAGGCTTTTATATATTATTACTGTTGTGTGTTGTAGTACTGAAGTTCGGTAGTGTTGCGATTGGATTGATCAGATCAAGTTACAGTAGCATCTTCCCTGCCCCATTTTAGACCGGTGCTAGCTATATAGATCTGTTGTATCAAGGAAAGTTTTAATTTCTCTGTCTGCCCTCAATTTTAAAACAACTTCAGCTTTATCCTTCATATGATATCTTTGACGAATTCATATCCCCTGCTTGTATGTACTTTGGTGGGTTTCTTGTTGGGTTTCCTGAAAAGTAATTATGCTCACTTTTTTCAAAAAAAAAAAAAAAAAATATATATATATATATATATATATCCCCTGCTGTACGGCATTGTGTAGTTCACAACGTCAGCCGTTGGATTGTTTGAAGATTCGTACCAGTGCGGATCTCAAGATGATCCAACGGCTCACGTTGTGAACTGCACAATGCAGTAAGTTGGGGCTAAACAATATCGTTTGGATTAAACAGAGAATGATTTCGGTAACATGTAAAAAGCACAGTTAACTAATTAATGACATAAAATGAATGAGGAAAGCTAACTGTACCCAACAAAAATCCTCCAAAATCGTACTCCAACCCAACAACTCGCATGCACAAACTATGAACACCCAATACTAGTTAGTATGAACACCTTTATCGACGAGTATGAATATCGCAGAATTATGATGGGTGGGCCTTTCACGTTTCATTGAACATCACGAGCTCTAACTTTATCCATTTACGTAACTTCCTCTGGGGACCACAGATATAACTGTCAATTTGAGCACGTGTTAAAATTAATTTAAGCACGTTTTTCACATGGACATAACGGTTACACCTTCTGGGCACCATTACGGCTGAACCTACTGCTGCATAGGGTGTTCAGGCTTGGTGCAATGGGTGTTCATAGTAGTATTAAAGCTTGTGCATACTACTATAATTTCATGTTCATATATTGTAAAAATTCTGATTCAATGCTCCCTAAGTCGCATAACGGCTGCACCTTCTGCTGCATAGGGTGTTTAGGCTTGGTGCAAGGAGTGTTCATAGTAATATTAAAGCAGGTACATGCCACTAACATTTTATATATGTTCATACATTGCTGCGCATAAATGTACTAGGACACGCACATAGACAGTATGTATACGTAACAATAACAGTCTGAACACCTTACTAATACAACTATGAACACCATTTTTATATTAGGATGCGTTGACCAACTTCCATTCTGGTGAATATCGAGCGCTTAGTGCCCGAACTATTTAATTAAGCTCGTGTTTAAATTAATTATGACATGTTTTTCATGTGGAGAACGTGTAAAATAATTTTGACAGTTCATGAGGTATGTACCTTTTGTTTTTCATGTTGGGTCGAGTTAGTTTGACCAAATAGAAATGTCGGGTCGGGTATCGGGTTGACGGCTACCGGCATTTTTCGGGTCGGGTTCGAGTCGAGTCGGGTCAGGTCGGACAGGTTTTTCGGGTCTGGTTAGATTTTGCACCTCTATTCCTGGGTCGGGTTCGGGTCAATCTGACTTTCCCTAGAACACGGGTCATGTCGGGTTCGGGTCAGTCTCACTTTCCCTAGAATACGGGTCGGGTCTGGTTCGGTTCAGTTTGACTTTCTCTGAAACTTGAATCGGGTCAGGCGGATTTTTTGGGTCGGTCAGATTTTGTCACCTCTAGTTCTCATATCTAATATCTAATTTAAGAGGAAATATATGAATGCTTAAAAGAGAGATTTATCTGATGTGGATTCAGCCTTACTTTTCTTTGTCTACTCCCCAAATGTTTCATTGACCGGCAATTCTCTCAAGCACAAATTCCAACTCAATAATCAGATAGTTTGGACTTTGAATTCTCAAAAAAAAAAAAAAAAAAAAGATAGTTTGGACTTTGGAATTACGTTGGTCTGTCACTTATCTCGAAGCAAAAAAAAAAAAAAAAAAAACAAAGAAAGAAATAGGCTCAGGGTCCGCGCACTCGTCTTTTTGTCGTTTTCTGATAAATAATAGCGGAACTGCGGAGCGCAATTAATTCGACTGTCGTTACGAGTCTTACGACTCTGTGGTTATTGCCAAAATGAAACATCAGATGACGGGGGACGGATATGGGGTACAGAAACGCGGGGACTAAAAGATTTTTCTCAAAATGAATATTGAGAGGGTTATATGTGTTAATTATTTTAAAAATTGGGACATACAGAAAACAATTCTGTACCAATTTCTAGCGCAACAGTGATATACTTTTTCAAAAAAAGAGTTTAATATAGCCAGCAATCTAGCTTCCTTGATTGATAATTCTCAAAAAAAAAAAAAAAAGCTTCCTTGATTGATTTGACCTTACTTGGTAACTGGAACGTCAATTCATGAAAGCCTTGTACTAACAATTGAAGTGTGACGTCAGTTTTGTTTTGTCCTATGTATGTACACTTACCAATTAATCATTAATCATTTACTATCATTCTCACCTCCATTATAGAACTTTCCACATCTATATAAAGGACCTTAGCCCAATACCTGGAACAACATCTCCTTTCAAACATATTCCAAAGAATCCTAATAAACCATTAATATATATATCCTTTGAACTTAACTACAACCCAAATCTAATTAATTATGCATTTTCACACAAGCCATGATGAAGAAAAAGCAGAAGGAGATGAACACATGCTGCTTCTCACTCTCTGGCCTCCTGGCCACCAAAGCCATAATAATCCTCACATTTCTTCTTGGAATTCTTCCTCCGCATCCGTCGCGAATCCTGCCAGTCTTTTTCCTTCCTACACCTCGGATCAAACAGTTGCGCTCAATTCAGCGGCGCCTCGAGGTGTTGGTTCGGTCATGAGAGGTAAGAATCATACGGCGGTTACACCTGCGGGTAGTGGCAGCCACGATAGCTCATCAAGCCAGTTCTGGATACCGTCTCCTGCTGAGATCCTTGTCAGCACTGCGCAGTTCTCGTGCACCGTGTGCCATCGGACATTCAAGCGCTTCAATAATATGCAGGTATTCATTTGGTTATATAATTTGTAACTAATCAAACACTTTCTTTATCAATTAATTATTTGTGGTAAAAGGGTGACAATTTATGCAACATAGCTATAGGAATCAATTTATTAATTGTATACACTTTTTCATATTAATGCAGATGCATATGTGGGGGCATGGATCGCAATATCGACAAGGAAGCGATTCACTGCGAGGCCCCACCCAAACGGGTCCGTCGACAACTAGTAGTACGACATTTCCCCGGCCTCCTATGCGACTGCCATGTTACTGCTGGGTAGAAGGATGCAGAAGCAACATCAGCCACCCGCGTGCGCGACTGCTCAAGGATTTCCGGACGCTTCAGATACACTACAGGCGCAAGCATTGCCCGCAGCTCTTCTCGTGCCAACGGTGCGGGAAGGCGTTTGCGGTGCGCGGAGATTGGCAGACGCATCAGAAGAATTGCGGGCGTATCTGGTTCTGCATCTGCGGATCGAACTTCAAGCACAAGAGGTCGTTGAAGGATCATGTGTGTTCGTTCGGGGACGGCCATGAACCGCATACGATCGAGTCGATGGTAGTGGGTGATAGTTTGATGCAATCGGATGATCATGATGGGTATAGCGATGACCGTGACGATGATCATGATGAGGAAGCATGAGAGGATGGAGATGTAGACACTGCTGATGATTTAGTGTTAATTTAGAACTTAATAATTAAGGTTGAATTAATCAAGTTATTATTTTAGAATGAATAATTAAATAAATATATTGGTAGGCAATAATGTTTCTTTCAGTAATGTAACCAATGCATATTAATTACCATGAATTGTATCTAGATACTAATTATCATGCATAAAATAGCATATTTTATATCTAGGGAGACATAAATCTTGTTCCAAAATGAACTAATTAATGAGTAGAAATGAGGAATTATTTGTGGTATTAGTGATTATGTTCTTCTTATGTAATTAATTGAGGCTGGTGGCGGTCATGCTTAATTTGTTGTCTTGTTGTAACATCTATTTGATTCAATCCTTACGGCTTGTAATTTAATTTGTATATACATGTTGATAATTTCATATATACCTCTACCATTATATTTGGCCATTTAATTAGTTCAGCAATATGATGAACCAACGAATTTTGAATTCTTTTTATAGACCAGAGAAATCCCCATGATCAAAATATTTTATCCTAGTAAATTAAAATTCAATGTGTGCGAGCTCAAGTCAAATATTTTGGTGAAGTTAATTAATTGGAGGATTTTCATCCGATGGTGAGACGTGATGTACAATTGGAACTTCATTGTTTGAACAGCAGCCATATGGCACACTTACTAATTATGCAATCTTCTTAAGTTAGTAAGATTTCCGCAATTCTGACGTATTATTTGTGATGGATAAACATTTAACAATGCCTCTTGACAATCTTACAATTTTGACATATTATTTCCACATGATCATCATCGTCATCAAGATCCTCAAAAGAAGCATCGTCAAAGTGAAATTAATTAATCTTCCCTTTACACAATCAATATCATGAGAAATAATTATATATAAAACACCTAATTAGCATGTACTATTTCATGATAAATAGTAAAACTGAACCTTATATATATACTGGGCAGGACGGACCAACAAAGAACATCACATTAAACATCCTCAAAAAATTAAGAAAATATTTAATATGAAAAGAAGTCAGGGACCTATTTGGAATTGTTAGATATTCATGAATTGGAGCAGAAGAAAAGCAGAGAAGCTGGCTATAGCGACAAAAAAATGGGGGACCTATTTCGAATGCTAAGCAGCCATGTAGGCTGCTGTTCTTTTTAGGTCATCGCTGACAGGGGCAGAGGGTGGGGGGGGGGGGGGGGGGGCGAAGGGGGGTGTGACCCCCAATATTTCGGAATTTATATACTGATAGGCTCTTATACAGTATATTTTGTCAATATTTTTTATTTCACCCCCCCAAAATTTTATTCTCTTGACGTCTTGATCCCCCTAACTTCAAATCCTGGCTCTGCCCCAGATCGCTGAAAGGGGCTAGCTCCTGGCGTCGCCACCGCCATGGGGAGAAGGCAACTCCGGATGTAGTCGTATCCTGCCTACTTAGGACTTACCATACCTTATATATATGAAGTAATAGGCATGATTTCATTTACAAATTGTTAGATCATTCTGTTCGGCCCAAGTGTGAAATGTATATGGGCCTTCGTCATCTCTTTGTGTAGTATCAAAATGAATACAAAAACTTGTAATTTACATATCATTGCATCAGTAATGGGGGAATTCATATCCCCTGAAAGTTCAAAGAAGTCAAACTCGTCACTGAAATGACGCCCAAGTAATGCTTCATTCCAAGAGTAAGTCAAATCACTGTGGCATTGGAAGTTGAAACATATTGATTACGTACTGCATGCTGTGTTTCCAAAGTGGCATGGAGGGAGGCCTACACATTTTTAACTTGATGATCTGATCATGAGTACCTCACAAGTTCACAACATTATCGCCTACATACAGCTATTGGTACATAGGATAAAAGTCGATCAACTTGATAAACGAAACCATGAAATGTCATCACTCATAAAAGAGTTACACCATCACAGTAAGCGCCTTTGGTTATAAAGATGTAACTATTCTGAGCTCGTATTTCAGCCACGCCCCAAACTGCACAAATTTGAAAGAAATTAGTTCTAATGCGAAACACAACATTACGATGAACAGTTCTTATACTGAACAAATATAATTAATTACAAGTAACTTAACTAACACAATTTATGGAGCAATGCACTGTTAAATCAGTCTGAATGCTTCATTACAAATAAAAGGCACAGTACTTTAGAGAAATTATGAGTACCTGAAAGTTAAACTAACTTAATCATGTAAGTCATCTGTCTAATTAGCAGGATCAGGAGACTTCCTTGGTTCATCAGACATATTTTGTTCTCCCGCTTGCAGGAAAAAAATATGTACATTGCCAAATAAGCATGAACAAAAAAGGCAAAAAAAAAAAAAAAAGTATGTCCTTTAATTGATTTGGCAGTTGTTTTACTCCTAGGAAATCAATTTGATGGCAGCAGTGAAAAAATAAAGAACTAAGGAACAAAGATAATATATCCATATTGTGCTAAGGAAAAAGGTTGCCCAGGGCAGCATAAGTTTATATTGAAAAGATTATTCCATAAAAGCAGTGGGTCACCAAATGCATTACTTTTTTTTTTTTTTTTTTGATAGAAAGGCTTATAAACCAAATGCATTACTAACTAATTAAAAATTTTAGAATAGATTTTCATGAAAAAATAAAGCTTTCGCTCTCCTATTTTTGAATAAAATCATATGGCAAATGACACTTTCAGCCATCCTGAGTTCTCATAAAATTACAACCAAGTACAAGAGAGGCGCATTCAAGATATGTAATTAAACTATCAAGTTAAACTCTCACCTCACTAGTAAAGTGGAGCCCACAGTCTGTTGAAGTATTACCTTTTTGACCGGTTGCACACTGTTGTCACCTCTTATCTTTTCCAGCTCCAGCTCCCTCTAAAACAAAATAATAATGAATACAGTTGAATTTTGAACATGGTAAAGAATTATTATGAACAGATTGGAGTTTCTGAACAATACCCTTTTGGCTTCTACAACTAACAAGGTATACTGTAAGCGACTTTCCAATCGCATAAGCTCTTTCACGGATAAGTTTGCTAGCTCATCGTCCTAATTTTATTTAATTTTACAAAATTAAATCCTGCAAAAAACTTTTTGGATATATTAAACTAGTCAGTAGTAATCTCGATATCGGGTTATTTTTTTTTAATTGCACGGAAGACTTCATACGACAACTAAGTACATTGATAATCCTATACTCCAACTGTCGATTGAAGTCAAATCCATTAATGTCAGATTCAAACGTTCCTATTACTTAATTCAAAGTGTAAATTAATTCGTTGTTACACTAATTTTTGTAGGGACCGGACGTACATCTAGGGAACATGGGGGAACCAGTTTAAGCTCAAAGAAACTTTCAGCATTGACTAATCATCACTGCATTACAATCTGGTTTAGCTCTCATAATGCAAAATTGAAAATGTCCCGATTTTATTCCATATATATAATGTTCATGGATGGAATGATCAGGTAAATGATACAGTATTCCAACGTTCCAGCATGCGATATTTGGCTTACACTATTTTATATTGAGTCTTTTATATATTTATGAGCTTAATTTTCATAAAATGCACTCACAGTTATATTATTTGTGACAAATTGTTGGATTACAATTAAGTTTGTTATTTTTGTTAAACCTAAAATAACTTTTGAAATTTAATGAATTCTCTATATATGTTACTTTCTATCAAGTGTTGCCGAGATCATCGAAAAGAGGAACAATCAGGTTGTATAGGAACCAATTGATGATCAAGAGGACATGGAGGGACAACATGAAACCGAAGAGTGCATGAACCTTCTTTGGGATGTAAGAGGACTTTCTTTTTTTCAGTTTAATTTTGCAAAGGTGTTGGAGATGGGATATGGCCTAAGATCTTATATATGACCTCTACCTAAACCAGTATGTAGTCAAATCGATGCATTCGTAATAGTTTTGGTGTATTTGTCATATTTATTTTTTATTTTTTTTTTGGAAACCTATAGCAAATATTACAGAATACTGTTAGGTTCATATTGCAAATCTGTAAAGAAGGTAATGACAAAAGCTTAAAACGAATAATTTTATTATTACTCATGGTGTTTTTTTGGTAGGGACTAGATGAACATCAAGTGAACATCGGGGAACCAAGTTTAGCTGAAGGGGATTTTCAGCCAGATGTAAGAGGACATTCATTGTGTAGTTTAATTTGCATACAGTTGTATTTGGGATTAAACCCTAGATCTTGTATGACAACTTGAACCAGCATATTTGCTTGGGAACATATTACAAATTTGCAAATATTATAGAATATTGACAAGTTCTTATTGCAAATTCGCAAAAAGGTACTGACAGAAGCTTAAAACTAATAATTGTTGTTGCTCATATTGTTCTTTTTTGATAGCTCCAAAAGGAATATGAGCGATTGATTCAAGAAAACCTGGATCTGAAACATCAACTAAGGTACCGTTGTTTTTCTGATAAATATCTTCTGTATTTTGCAACAAAATTTTCTTTGGAAAGCAAAAACACAAGCTCACAACTTACATGATATCTTATAGCCAATTGGAGGGTACTGACCTTAACGGTGTGTCGTTGGAGGGTCTTATGCTATTAAAGGAAAAGTTTCAAACCGGTTTAAGTCTTTTAGAAACAAGAGGTACTTGCTCAGCAAACTCCACTTTGTTCATAATGGTTCTCTTCAATTTTTCAAAATTTTGTTGTAATTTTTGTTATTCTTTTTTCTTTGTTTTAGTTGGAGCTGAAGTCAGAAAACCCTGGCACGATGATGGTACTATATCTGATCTAAATCTGTTGAATATGCCTATTAATTTTTTGATTCCCCTGCACTTCATTACAATTTGATGTAAACACGAGATGTATAAACTTCAAATCAGGTAGCAATTGTTATTCTTGTTATGTGGCAACAAAACTATTTTTGTTTTTGAAAACAAAAACTCAAGCTGACAACTTACATGATAACTTCTTAGCCTTATGGACTGCAAAGAACTCGGCAATTCGTTGATGGAAAATCTTCCATTGTTAGATATGCGGCTGAAAAAGAGTTTAAGTCTTGTTAAACTGAGAGTGTCATGAATCAATAGTATTTTGCATGTTCTTGTACAACTTATCAATTGGATTTTTTGAATCTTACATGTTAGTTTCGATTAGCAGTGGAATTGTCATTTGTGGAGTTGTAGAAAAAAATTAATTATTTGAAAATGGAAACACATAGTTTCCCTATTTTTATATATAGCATGTAAAATGATTCACTCAACTGTTACATGAGGTGAATTAATTTTACTTAATTTAATTTTGCAAAATTAAGTCCTACAAAAAACTTTTTGGATATATTAAACTAGTTAGTAGTAATCTCGATATCGGTTTTTTTTTTTAATTGCATGGAAGACTTTATACGACAAGCTAACTGCATTGATAATCCCATACTCCAACTGTAGACTGAAGTCAAATCCATTAATGTCGGGTTCAAATGTTCCTATTACTTAATTCAAAGTGTAAATTAATTCGTTGTGGCACTAATTTTGGTAGGAACCGGATGAACATCTAGGGAACATGGGAACTGATTGATAATCAAGAGGACATGGAGAGACAACATGAAACTGAAGAGTACATGAACCTTCTTTGGAATGTAAGAGGACTTCTTTTTTCTTCATAACAAAATTACCATTTTTAATTAGAAAAAAATGATTTCCATTTATCAGCAGGTTTGTAAGAAATTAAGGAATATCACGTCACATAACCCTGCAAAACATGTGACGAAATGAAATTTGTGGAATCTATATTGATAAATAAATTATTCCGAGTAATTTACTGTTCGAATTGTTTGTATTAAAAGAAATGAAATCAATGTATAAATTAAATGTACAAATGTTAATAAGCACAAGAATGAATATGATTTAAGTTATGGGTTTTGCTCTAGTTTACCTATTTCTTTATAGGAAAAAAAGAGTCAATGTAATCCATCAAAAGGAAAAACAAAAACGTCCCCAACAGGATCAGCAAAATGATCAACTAGGTTAGGTTAGGTTCTGTGATCACCATAACCCCCACCTTGTTGAGCAATCCCTGGCGCCGTTTGGAGTAAAGGGACATGCCTGGCTGTGCTATCCTTGGTCTTCTTGATTTGTCAACTTTCTTCTGGAGGCATGATCGATTGACTCTAATAAGGTCAACGGCTCAGCAAGCAAAACTGATATATATGTGATTCTTTTTGTGTTTCGCTGGGAGACTGGGAGAAGAGAGGAAGAGAATGAGGTTTCAGTATTGCTTTAATTTACAGAAGAGAGAATGATATATTGATTCTTGGTTGTTTGAAATGGTGCCCTTTTTCTCAATGAGTGCTCGATCCCAGGATTGAGGAAGGGTTTAAGAGAGGTTTTGATTGAATTGAATTGAGTCTATGATGTTAACGGGTCGGTTATTCGTTTTCCAAATTGGATAAGGGTTTAAGAGGAGGTAATTCCTTAAGTTCGGGTACTCTCTCATTTGATTCATTTCTATTGCAATCTTCGAATCTCTCGTTTTATTTCTACTGCGAAGGTGCTATTGGGTCGGGTGCTATTGGGGCCTCAAACTCTTTAGTCCTCGACCAGGATCAGCTGCATTTATGTCTGGTTAAATGTGATCCAGGCCTCTTTCGTTTAAGAGTTATTCAGGGTCAAGTATAGTCTGACATCCTGTTAAGTTCTGGACTTCTGGGACTAAAGCAATGGGCTTTAATTAATGATTATGGGCTCAGACTTGTGCGCACTTTTGGAATTTGGTGTTTTGGGCTTAAATTAGCAGGATACCTAATTAACTTCTTTTACTTTGTGTTGTGCGTCCCATTAGCAGCTTAGTTGTAACCAATTGAATCACATATCTAGAATAGAACAGTAGACTACAATCCAATGAGTCAATGAATCCAAAGTAATCCTGCAAATGCATTCTTTATAATTCTGTAAAGCAACTTTCATCAAAGTTGATTAAAGTTGGTCTTTATGTTGTTATATATATATATATCATCCGCATCAGCAGTCACCGCCCATCAATTAAAAAATTATAGTGAGTTAGTGACCAGACCACTAACCAGTTAATTAACTAGTATAAGACATTCACACTGAAATTCAGATGACCACATTAATTTGGCAGGACTTCCTGCGGCCAGCCATTCTTATAATAAGGGTGTGGTTTCCCATCGAATTTACTTGCATCTCGTTTTTTTAATTTGTCACAATATTTACTTTTTTGTATTTATAATCCAAATCCTTATAATATGCAGTTCATTTGATGCCAAACTATGGACCAATACTGCTTCATTATAGGTAAGTTTAATAATTACATTACATTCATTTGTACTATAATACATGTATTTATTGTGTTTTTCTTTTAAATACTTAATTTGATTATAATTAATTTATTCGATGTAATCCAATGTGAATGGCTGAGTAACAAATATGAATCATGTTTCTGAAAAAACAAAATATGAATCTGCAATTAGAGAAATTCTGTATTAAATACAAAAATTGTAAATAAAAGAAAATGCATTTATATCTGAATGAACTGATACACTGACAACCCAAATTTATAAACAGAATTCTTACTCGTCACACCAATCATACATTCATAGTTTCATACCATTCAAAGCTCGACCTTATACAAGCACTCTGAGGTGGGGACAACATTTTGAGACAAAAAGTAAGAAGGATGATTAAAACTTGATATACTCACTCACCAAATCATACCACTTTACCAAAATTTCATTCTCCTCCTAAACTTTCAACAGTTCATTTCTCTCAAGTACCTTCTGAACCACTGATGGCCGATCTGCTGTTACCGGCTTTGATCCAAATCGTGAAGCAGAAAGCAACAGACTCACTGGTGCAGCAGATTGCAGACATCTGGGGTGTGAATGATCAGCGTGAGAGGCTCAAGGACATGCTCCTGACGATCGAGGCGGTTATGGCTGATGCAGAGACTCAAGGGGCCTCAAACCCAGCCATGACAAATTGGTTGTTGAAGCTCAAATCAGCTGCCTATGATGCCGATGATGTGCTTGATGAGTTCTGTTATGAGGAATTGCGCCGAGATGCCGTAAAACAAGGCCATAAGGTTGGTAACAATGTAAGTGACTTTTTGTCTCTCAATAACCCGGTTCTGTTTCGGTATAAGATGAGTAGGAAGTTGAAGAAAGTTGTGGGAAGGATTGAAAATCTTGTTGCTGATATGGCAAAATTTAGTTTCGTTCAAGGACAGCGTGTGCAAGTAGTGAGTTGAGTCAGAACTGATTCACTTCTAGTTGAATCAATTGTCGTCGGAAGGGATGATGATAGAGAAAAGATTGTGAAATTGTTGCTTGAAGGGTGTGAAAGTGCAGATCTCATGGTTGTGCCGGTGGTTGGCATGGGTGGGCTCGGCAAGACCACTCTTGCTCAGCTTATATACAATGACCCTAGAGTGAAAAAACATTTTAACTTGCCGTTATGGGTTTGTGTGTCCGAAAAGTTTAATATTGGTGAACTTGTTAAATCAATAATTGAATTAGTTAAGGGAGATTGCAATGTTTCTATTGATAATATAGAGCTACTCCAGAGGCGTTTACGTGAGGTTGTAGGTGGAAAGCGATATATCCTTGTGCTTGATGATGTTTGGAATGAGAATGAAGATGCCTGGAGGAGGCTAAAAACAATGTTAAACTGCGGTGATTTGGGGAGTACCATTATTGTTACCACAAGGAGCAGCAGAGTGGCTACTATAATGGGTACAGTGGAGAATTATAATTTGGGATGCTTAGGTGAGGAGGACTCGTGGAGTCTATTTCACAAAAGGGCATTTAGCAAGGGAGTAAAGGAATGCCAGGAACTTATTGAGATTGGTAGAAGGATGGTTAAAAATTGTCGGGGATTGCTGCTGGCCATTAAAACACTTGGTGCCTTAATGTCTTATACGCATGAAGTTCGAGAATGGTCAGCAATACTCAAAGAAAGCAATATCTGGGAACAGAGGCAAGCTAAAGATGAGGTCTTGCCAGTATTGAGGTTAAGTTATGACCACTTGCCACCATTTATGAAACAATGTTTTGCTTTTTGTGCAGTATTTCCCAAGGATTTTATTATGGTCAAGGAGAAACTAATCCTGTATTGGATGGCAAATGGATTTATCCCACTTGACGGGCCAGGTAGCCTTGAAATGAAGGGCAATGATATTTTCAATGAGTTGTCTTCGGGGTCATTTTTTCAGGATGTTGAGCAAGTTAGTTGGATCCGCCCGAACCATGCAACTACAATCAAAACGGGGCATTGTCATATAAGCACGTGCAAAATGCATGATCTGATGCATGACCTTGCTCAATCCATCATGGGGGATGAATGTATGCCAACGTTCGACATACCAAATCAACATAACAAACCCAAATCTGATGTCCGTCATATTTTTCTGAAAACTGTTCCCTTAGATATTAACAACGTCATGGACTTCTTACCATCCATCCGAAGCCTCATTTTCTGCTGTAACCCCGATTCAAATTATAATTATATGCGAAATTTAGGATTTCTAAAGTCAAATACTTTACGCATATTAAAAATGGATGGAATAAAGCCTATTGAGAGAGCCCTGATAATGACACCTGAAAAGATGAAACACCTAAGGTGTCTCGAAATTTATTACTGGGATTGTAAATTATTGCCTGAAATGATAAGCACTCTCTACCTCTTGCAGACCCTAAGGCTAGATAGATGTTGGAATCTTAAAAACTTACCCAAAGGTCTGCGATATATGAGTAGTCTTCATCATCTCTACATTGAAGAATGTTTGCGATTGGAATCCATGCCATCAGGTCTTGGGCAACTTAGTTGCTTGCAGACACTAACAACTTACATTACCGGCACAGATGATGGGAACTCTGTTGCAGAATTAAAGAACTTGAATCTCCATGGAAAATTGCATATATATAATCTAAATGAAGTTAGGAATGTTGCAGATGCAAGGGAAGCAAATTTGATGGCTAAGCAGAATCTGAATGATCTGTTATTATGTTGGGGGACACCATTTGATGAGTATGAATATATTGAAGACTCCACGGCAGAATCAAATCCTCCAATGGTGATGCAATGTGATCCTTTTGAAGTGTTGGATGCTCTAAAACCTTGCAACAAGTTAAAGGTTTTAAGTGTCATACTGTATGGAAGCGATAAATTTCCAGTCTGGATGACAGAATACCATATGCTAGAAAATATTAATTGAGCTGTGTATAAAGAGATGTAGAATATGCACAAGAATACCTCCTGTAGAAGAATTACCTTTTCTTAAAATTCTCGAATTAGCACATTTGGGCAACTTGATGCATCTTTGTAATGTAGCATCCACAAGTGCTGAAGGTGGTGAAGACTCTCGCTTGGTTTTTCCCTCTTTAGAACAACTGAAATTATCTGAAATGCCAAACTTACATAGCTGGTATGAAGGTGAAGTTGGAAATGAGACGTCCCTGGTTTTTCCTATGGTAAAAGCGTTGGATATTACTAACTGCCCCAAACTGGTTGCATTGCCAAATGCACCTCTGCTGAAGAAATTGTCTGTTAAAGGAAATAGGACCTTATCAGGCTTTGCCACAAAATTAACTACGCTGCAAGTGCTTTCACTTGCAAGCCATGGTAGAGAGGTTGAATGTGAAAGTGAATCTATTTTCTTTCAACCTTGGGAGTCGCTTGAAGAACTATCGTTGGCAGGATACAAAAGTATTGAACCAATAGGCGCAAACAAGGGGGAGGAGGTAAATGGAATTGTATGTCAGTGCAAAGATTTGATGGTGACATCATGCTCTATTTTTTTGTCACATAGTCAAACAAATTCGTCATTGCAGTTTTGGAAGTGTTTTGCATTTCTGTCTGATCTATGCATCAGAGAATGTGACAGTCTTATTTATTGGCCAGAGGAAGAGTTCACAAGTTTGAACTGCCTAACTCGCATTTATGTATTCAACTGCCAGAATTTTCTTGGATCCAAACTGGAACCATCCTGTGGAAGGTCAAACACAGACATGCTATTACCAAAACTTCAATACCTAGCTATCTCTAGTTGTTCAAATCTAGTAGAAATTCCTAACTGCTCAGCTAATCTTCAATATTTGTGGATTGATAATTGTCCAAAACTTCAAAGCATGCTTGAAACCAGTGACTGCCCCATCTTGGAAGATCTGCCAGAAGGAATGGAAGGGCTCACAACACTCAAGAAACTTGAAATTATAAATTGTCCAAATATAAGGGATTTTCCCCAAGGCCTGCTACAACAGCTAAAGAACCTTGATATCCTTTGGATTGAAGGTTGTCCCCATTTGGAGAGGCATCTCCGAAAGTCCCGTAGGTATCACCGCCTAATTTCTGAGATTCCAGTAGCAAAAATTGGAGATAAAAGAAAATATGAGATATTAAAGGATCTTGCAATGTCGGCTTTGTTTTGGAAAATCACTTGCTTAGCACAATCCTAAACTCATCGATCATTACTCCCACTAGAGGTACAAAATATCCGTTCTATGGCATATTGGCATTTTTAATTATTCATAAATGTTATTACATGAGGCATCGAAGTAAAATCTTACAGCATGCAGGAAGAAATATATATATATGTATAAAAATGTTGGTTTCCACGCTAACACCTGCGTTATTTGTATGCCTAGGTATTGCTAAATTGTACAATTTAACCAGCACGGTTCTGTTTACAACAGCTCGATCAACAACCATTCGATGAAATGCCTTAATCACTAATTTTTCTGACATAAGGGCCATAACAGGAACAAGTTATATGTTGGTCCCATATAATAATGTTATGATTAACCACTAGATTCATCACTCAGTTTTGATCAAATTTTCCATTTGTACAGCACATCCTTCAGCAAATGCAGGCCCAGAAGCATATGAGAGAAGCAATCACAATTAACTGCTGTAGTTCAGACACAAATGCTATGAGGTCAGTGTACCTGCAAATTCCTGAAAATGTTCTTTTGGATTTATCAAAGTTTTCATATGTAATTATTTGTGATCAGTTGTCAAGTACATGGTCTGAATTCCAAAACATACAAAATTTCCAGGTTTCATTCTTTAAAAGGACATGACACCAGAGTGTTTAAAGAACAGGACTGAATGTTGGTATGAGCTCCCGTATGTTGAGACATTCATTTCCTCGTCAGTTTCATACCGTGCTACTTGCGTCAATAGAACGAGATTGAGTATGTTTTTCATAGTTTTTAGATTGGTACCTCGTTTGGCATAGCTCAGTATATTTTGATGCTTGCTTTATATCTATTCATGAAACATATTTAAGGTCTTGATTTACAGTACAGATTGGTAGCACATATCTATTTGCAATGGTATAGCAGCTATTTGATGATATGACCGAACCACTAACTTCTCTTATATAAGGACCTAACAGAAAGAACTAAAAATGCTGTACACTCCTATTGTACTCTCCTTTGAAAAATTGAAAATGTTATGCCAATGTACCATTTCATTCATTACTCATCAGCCAATGTACAATGCAGGTCAGCATATGCAAGAAGCAACTGCATTAATTTGCTGCTGTTGAGTGTCGAGGAACAATGTCAAAGCATCCATGCGACTGCAAAGTAAATGATTTGTAAGCATATTCAGATTCCACACAATAGAAGCTACATTTATGAGACTGCCTAGCTTTCTTTCACTTTTCTTCATGTGGCCCTTTCTTTTCTTGTAAAAGAATTGTGTATATTTCAATTTACAGTTTGTAAGAGTCCCTTGGAGTTGGAGACATCAAGTGTTGCTATCATATCCAAATTTCCCCAAAGTCAGTTCTGGTCACTGGACCCCTCAACCGATTTGTGGTAGCTATCTATCTCCTTTATATTTTGTACATTGAATATGAAATTATCAATGCCAAGTTAAAATGGTGATCGTTATAACTCATAATTATTGAACTCGCAACTTCTAGATAATTTAAGAGTAGCAGGAACTCAATCTTCAAATCATTAACCGATTAAATAACAAGAAATCATGTGATAATTAAGTGATCTTTATTTGACTAACTCATTCATTGTTTAATCATGCATGCAGAGTATTTTTTGAACAGCCATGCGCTTCATCTCCCAGGAATAAATTTCGGAATACTTTCTGTTTACACAGAAATTCAAACGAAGAAGGTTTGGCCCAATTTTATTTGGGCCCAGTCTTCTTTATTCACAGTATAAAACTTGTTGAATTCATACGATTGCATTGCTAATCCGATGGACGTTAATTTGGCCCATCTGTAGATTCATTATCAAATTCAAACAAACTCGAGTATTGCTTAATTCCAAGTGCAAAATTAAAGGGGAATTTGCATATTTGTCACTGCAAAATCCTCTATTTGTAATTTTGACACTCAAAACTTGGAAATTGCAAATTTGGCACTACAAACTTAAGAACATTGCATTTTTGCCACTAAAATTTTTAAATGACCAAATTGCCCACAATACCCAACCCCTGGCAGCCCTGTGCCCACCGGCAGCACCCCGGCAGCCCCCGCATCCCGCCGGCAGCCCCCTCACACCCGGCGGCTGCCGGGGGGCGCGAGGGGGCTGCCGGTGGTTGCCGAGGTGCTGCTGGGGGCATGAGGGCTGCCGGGGGGGGCAAGCATTGTGGGCAATTTGGTCATTTAAAATTATAATGGCAAAATTATAATGTTATTAAGTTTGTAGTTGCAAATTTGTAATTTCCAAGTTTGGAGTGGCAAAGTTACAAATGGAGGGTTTTTGCTGTAGAGCATTATACACATGAATATTTTTTCTTGATATATTCCGTATAAGCTACAAGTAATGCAGTAATTGATTAAGCTCAATATTGTTATATTCCACATCCTATCATGTATGCTTTTTCTTTGTGTGAAATATTGTCTTTATTATTCAGGAAGATACATAAAACAAGCCGTCGACAACTTGTGACTTTTTGTTTTTAAAAATGTCTGGGAGCATTTCTCACAAGTCATAACTAGTTCCCCAGGTTTATTTTTTGTCCTCCACTAAATTAAATAAGCAGTGATAATCTATATTGCTCAACTTACTTTATTGGAGTTACACGGGATCTTTGTTATTGGTGTAGGCCTAATTTCAATCGAATTCTATTAAGAAACTAGGTAAGGCTTTCATGACCTCTATGAATAAAAATCTTTGGTTTTAAAGATGGAGTACAGCAAAATTAACAAGAACTTCAAATTCTAGAATAATATTTTAAACTTCGGTGGCGAACATCTATGGTTGAATACTACTTGGGGAAAAAAATGAAATCACGGATTATATGGTCAAAAGTAAACAATCAAAGAAACCAAATAATGAGTTGCAGGAGAATTTTCAAAAATGAATCCATCATTCTCTTACTGCTATTCTTCCACAAAAAAAGTACGATTGACAATGGCCAGGATGTTTACCAGATACTAGCATAACAGACTAATAGATGAATGAGACTACCTCCACAAGTACCTACGGGTTCTTCTAGAAAAAAAAAAAAAAAAAAAGACTTCCTTTACAAGGAAAAAATTTAAAACGATTGAGACACAAAATCACAGCCACCAATCCAGTAAACAAATTGTTAAGTGTAAGAACTCATAACTTCCTAAAATAAAACACAAGCACATTTTCAACTCCTCTCAATGATTGCACGATTAATCATTCTCAGTTCTGTCACGCCCCAACCTGCACAAATATGAAAGAAATTAATTCTGATGCGCCAAAGCAATAAAATTAACAATTCTTTTACTGGAGGAATATAATTTGCCACAAATTAATGAGCTAACATAATTTTTGAAGGGATACACAGTTAATTCATTCCGAATGTTTCATTACAAATAAAAGACATGGTACAGGAGAAAATTATGAGTACCTCAAACGAAGTAAATCATCGAGGAGACGAGGACCTATTTCTGATTAGCAGCATCAGGCGATTTCCTTTGTTCATCAGACCCATTATGTTCTTCTGCCTGTAGGATATATACATTGCCAATAAACATAATAAAAACAATAACATACTTGCAAATTTGACAGATCTTTAATTTTACTCCCATTAAATCAATCTGATGGCAATTAAAAAATGAATTAAGTATAACTAACGAACAAAGATAATGCATCCAAAATTGTGGTAAAAAAGCTGCCAAGGGATGCTAATTTAGGAAAGGTTCTTGATGAGTAGCATTGGGTCGACCCAATGCATCAGTATAGTACTAACAAATTTAGAAGTTTATTCAGATTTCATGAGAATACAACTTTTTCTCTCATAATTTCAATCAAAATTATCCTGTGTCTGCATCAAATTATAATCCGGTGCAGAAGAATGAGGTTAAATTATCAGGCATAGGAGATGCAAACTATCAAGTCAAAACTCTCACCTGATTAGTAAAGTGAGACTTCATGGTCTGTTGAAGTTCACCTATCATTTTTTCTGCTGTCTGCTCGTTGTCACCTCTTATATTTGCATAGTGCTGCTGCTGGAGCTCCCTCTAAAACAAATAAAAAAACTACAATTAAATTGAACATTGTAGAGAATTGCTATGAACAAAGTGAAGTTTATGAATAAGTACCTGTTTCTCTTTTACAAGCCTTAAAGTATTTTTCATCCTTTCTTCTAACTGCATAAGCTCTCCCATTGATAAATTGTGCAGCTCCTTACCCTCCATGTGGCTAAAAAGCTATCATGTTAGTGGTCGGTCTGTGTTTTTGTTTCCAAACAGAGTTTTGTTCCACATACACAAGATATATATAACAAGAGCAACATTGGATACCTAATACTCAGTTGTAGTTCATCAATTTCTATGGTTAATCGCTCACATTCCTCTTTGGCTTACAAAGAAAGAAATAATAACAATAATTAGTTTTGATCTTCACTCAGTACTGTGTTTGCCCTATATAAATAGTGTCTAAAAAACATATAGTACAACTTTTTTTTTAAGATGTTAAACACAACTAGAACCAGGCAATATTTAAAAAAAAAATATGAAAATCTGCGATATGTTCCTTAAAAAGAAAAAATAAGACAAACCCACCAAAACTAGTACAAAAGCATCAATTCAGCCAACATACTGGTTCAGGTAGAGGTCATATATAAGATCTAAGGTTATATCCCATCTCGAAAACTTCTGCAGAAGTAAACTGAAAAAGGAAAGTCTTCTTACATCTAGAAGGTGCATGTCCTCTTCAGCTTCAATTCATCCCTTCGTATTCAATCCGTTGATCATCCTTTCAATGACCTCAGCAACACTTGATGGAAAGTAACATAGACAATTCATTAGAATTCAATAATTATTTTAGGTTTATTAAACATTGCAAACTTGTAACTCAACAATTTGTCACGCGCCAATAATATAATTGTGAGTGCATTTTATGAAAATTAAGCTCATAAATAAAAAAAAAGACTCAATATAAAATAGTGTGAGCCAAATATGGTATGCTGGAAAGTTGGAATACTGTATCATTTACCTGATCATTCCATTCATGAACATCATATATATGAAATAAAATTGGGACCTTTTCAAGATTTTGCATTATGAGAGCTAAAGCAGACTGTAATGCAATGATGATTAGTCAATGCTAACGGATAGAAGTTCAAAATGAAATAGGACAGATAAACAGTATGTTTGATTATGACAATTAATATGATCATAGATGCATACCTAAATTCAGTTTATAGTTAAAAAAGATGCAATCTTGGGATTCACTAACCTAATAAACTTTGATAATCAGAATTACTGTTCTCAGAAAATACCATTTACTTGATTAATTGGATGTGAAAAGAATAAAAAGAAGTAATCTTGACCAAGAGCCAGCTAAAAAAGATACAATTTCAATGTCTAAATGGGAAGCAAGTACAAGAATCTCAATCATTTATTTTGATTTATTAAAAAAGAAACATTCCACTAATTATTTCTCAGAACATGAGAAAAAATTTGTTGACAAATTCTACATTAAACAAAGAGCAAGATCAGAGACAAGACCAATTTGACACTATGCAAGCAGCCAGCAAACAACATAGAGATAAGAGCATGCAATTGTTCCAAAAAGAACGAGCAGATACCTGGGATAACCGCATTCAAAGCGGTTGCTGGCTAGAGAGAACACGATGCATGTGACCTGTGCATCCAGTCTACAGAGAAAAGTCTTGCCTTGTCAAAGAGCTGTTTGTGGTGGCTGCTGAAGGTTCTATTCCTGGCAGTGGAATCCTCGATCAGCTCGATGTTAACAATTCCTCTCGGCATTGTTAACTACTGTGGGGATTAGCAGAGTTGATAGGGGATTTAGTATTGGGGGGGTTTGATCTCTGTATGTGACTGAGAGAGAGAGGAGCAAGAGAGGTTGAAAGAAATGTTGTGTGTCTTGAGAGTATGAAGAATGCAGAGATGTGTTCAGTTGGATATAAGGGGGAATACTCATGGAGGGAGGGAGGGAGGGAGGGAGGGAGGGAGGGAGGGAGAAGTAGCAGTACCAAAGCAATCAAACTTAACGTTTCAGTTATTTAATTTTGCAATTGGCTAGTGTGAAGTGGGAAGCTCAGCTGCATGTAACAAATTAGTGATGGACTTAAGTGATGAATCAATCCGACATCAATCCGGTTCAGTAAATTGACCAATCAATTAATTAATTATTTACGATTAATCCCACGGGGACAGGGAGAGAAACCTACAGTACTTGTTAATTAATACTAATTAGTTAATTGAAGCTAGCTTCAAATACCTGCTCCCATTCCCAATTCCATAGTCCCATGGGGGGACTGGAACGTTGTTGATGAACGGATGCCTGGAGTACCCCCGATGCTCTCCTGCTGCACTGCAGTGCTTGCATCTCCAGCTGTGTACTCGATCGAAGCTCCTCTCCGCCATGGCGTCAGCTTGGCGCCGCTCATCCCGGCACATCGATGGATCCAAGAACCCTATCACTGCGCCCATCTTTCAGAAAAAATAGTGACTCAGGCATTTCATCAAATGGCTGTTGTGCGGTTGCTAACAGAAACATACTGGATAAATTTTACAGTTAAACAATACTAGTATGTGGTTAATTATCCAGGTATTACCTTTTCTGAAAATTCCTCTTTGTATGGGTAATGAAATAATATTTACAAACTAATTCAAAATCAAAGAATGTAGTACCTCTGATGGGAGTAAAGATCTACGAGTTCAGGATTGTGATGAAAAGCAGGTAACTTCATATGATGGAACCAACGCTAAGAGATCTCTTAATATCCCAGAACTCCTTTCATCACCAATTTTTGCAAGGGGTATCTCAGAAATCAGGTGCCGATACTTCCCAAACTTCCGGAAATGCCTCTCCAAGTGGGGACAACCTTCAATCCATAGTTTATCAAGGTTCTTTAGCTGTTGTAATAGACCAGCAGGAAGAACCCTTAATTTGGGGCACCTTTTGATCTCAAGTTCCTTAAGTGCTTTGAGCCCTTCCATTCCTTCTGGAAGACATACCACATTGGAACATTCATGAATTTCCAAGTCTACCAAACTGCTGAGACCACCTAGGCTTGATGGTAAGGACACCAAGCGTACACACCGTTCAATTGTTAAGTACTTGAGAGCAATTAAGCTGCCCAACCATTCTGGTAAGCACTGAAGTTTTGGACAATAATAAATATACAAATTGAGAATAGAAGCTGGAGATTTGGGAATTTCGATCAGATTATGACACCCACTAATCCATAATGATTGAAGATTTGGTAATAGCATTTCCGTGGTTGGCCTCTCAACTGATGACTCGGGTTGTGATCCAAGAAAATTATTGCAGAAATGCACACTAATATGTCTTAGGCAATTCAAGCTTCTTAACTCTTCTTCTGGCCAATAAATAAGAATGTCACATTCCCAAATGCTTAGGCGTTCAAGAAATGTAAAACAATTCCAGAACCATAAGGATGAATTTGACGGAATATGTGACAAAAACATGTTGCATGAAGTAACATTCAGAGATTGACATTTTGTTACAATTTCACTGACCTCCTCATTTGCTCCAATTGGTACAATCCTGTTGTACCCGGTTAACTGTAGTTCTTTTAGAGACTCCCATGGTTGAAAAGAAAGCGATTCAGTTGAACCTTCAGCATCCCTATCACGGCTCCCAATTGAGAGTGTTAGTTCTTCTAGTGTGGTTAATTTTACTGCAATGCACGATAAGTCCCTGTTTCCTTCAACAGAC
The DNA here is from genome assembly GCA_030179965.1 of Cyperus esculentus. Lineage (NCBI taxonomy): Eukaryota > Viridiplantae > Streptophyta > Magnoliopsida > Poales > Cyperaceae > Cyperus > Cyperus esculentus. The sequence continues at coordinate 426,963 of JASGLE010000031.1, forward strand.
AATTTCTGAAGCAAAGGCACGGTGGGCATTGCAGTTAGCTTGGGGCAATTAACAATATCTAATCTCTTTAGCTGAGGGAAAACTTGTGATGTTTGATACGCAGCTTCACCTTCAAGCCAGCTGCATAAATTGGGCATTTCAGATAACAACAATTGTTTTAATGATGGAAAAACTATTTGTGCCTCTTCATCCCGTTCAGCACTAGTGGATGCACTATGATAAAGATGTATCAACTTATCCAAATGTTCTAATTCAAGAATACGAAGAAATGGCAGCTTTTCTGCCGGCGGTATTTCTGTCAACTCTCTGCATTCAATTATACGCAACTCAATTAAATTTTGAAGCATATGGTACTCTTTTTATCCAGACTGGAAAATCATGACCTCCATAATAAGTGACACCTAAAACCTTTAACTTGTTGCAAGGTCTAAGAGCATCCAACACTTCAAAGGGATCACACTGCATCACAATGTTGTTGTAGTGAAAATAACCATACTCATTTTGTGTCCCCCAACATAATAACAGATCATCCACATTTTGCTTAGCTATCAGATTTGCTTCCCTTGCATCCACAACATCCTTAACTTCCCCAAGATTATAAATATGCAATCTTCCATTGAGATTTAAGTCCTTCAATTCTGCAACTGAATTCCCAGCATCAGCACCTATGATGTAAGTGGTCAGTGTTTGCAAGGAACTAATCTGTCCAAGACCCAAAGGCATGCTTTTTAGACTAAAACATTCTTCAATGTAGAGATGTCGAAGGCTGCTCATATATCGGAGACCCTCCGGTAGATTTTCAAGCATAGAACATCCAGAGAGCCTTAGGGTCTGCAAGAGGTAAAGATTACTCACCTCTTCAGGCAACGATTTGATCTTACGGTCTAGAATCTCAAGATATCTTAGGTGTTTCATTTTTGTAGGTGTAACAAAAGTTCTTCGAATTGGTTCTATTTTACCAAGTTGAAATATCCGTAAAGCATTTGGTTTTAGAAATCCAATATTCTTCACATAGGTACTATAATAACAAGATGAAATAAGGCTTCTGACAGAAGGGAAGCAACCCGAGATTTTGTTAATGTCAACGGGAATATCTTTCAAAGAAATATGATGAACATTAATGTCAGACCTATTTTGTTGTGTTGGAACTTTTAATAGGGAGAGACAATCTCCTCCTGAGACTGATTGAGCAAGATCGTGCATAAGATCGTGCATTTTACACTTGGTTTGAGAAGGGTATCCATCTTCTAGTCCGTACCCGTAGGTCCCGGTGCTGAGGGGAACAAAATTAGTTACTTCTTGGAAAAATGACCTCCTAGATAACTCATTGAAAATATCATTACCCTTCATTTCAAGGCTACCAGGTTCACTAGATGGGATAAATCCATTGGCCATCCAAAACTGAATAAGTTCCATCTTGTTTATCTCATAATCCTTGGGATATACAGCACAAAAGGCAAAACATTGTTTCATGTGCGGAAGCAAATGGTCATAGCTTAACCTCAACACTGGCAAAACATCATTTTTAGTAGCTAGATCTTCCCATATATTTTTCTTATTGAGTATGAATGACCACTCGCGCTCCGTGTGGTTATAACTCATTAAGCTACTGAGTGTTTTGATTGCTAGTGGCAATCCACGACATCTTTTTGCCAATTCCTTACCAATCTCAATTAGTTTTGGACATTCCATAACCCCCATCCTAAACGCTCTCTCTTTAAACAGTTCCCATGAGTCATCTTCACTTAGGCACTTCAAATTATAACTCGTCATAGTTCTCATTATTAAAGAAACTCTGTCACTTCTTGTGGTAACAACAACGGCACTTCCAGAATCTCCACAATTTAGGATACCTCTTAGCCGCTCCCAGTCACCGGCGTCCTCATTCCATACATCATCTAGGACAAGAAGATACCGCTTTTCTCCTAACTCTTGATGTAGGCGAGTTTTGAGCAGCTCCATGTTATCAACAGGAATTTTGCAATCTTTGTGAATAACCCCATCAATGATTGATCTAACAAGCACGTTAATAGCAACCTCTTCAGAGACACAAACCCAACTTTGTAATTTGAAGTGTGCCTTAACTCTAGGGTCATCAAACACAAGCTGAGCAAGAGTGGTCTTGCCAAGCCCTCCCATGCCCACAATCGGCACAACCGCTAAATTAGCACATTGACTGCCTTCAAGCAACAATTTCACAATCTTCTCTTTATCATCGTCCCTTCCAAGGACATTTGATTCAACCAAAAGGGAATCGGTTTTGACCCTACTCACTACTTCCACATGCTGACCTTGAATAAATCCAAATTTCCCCATATCAGCAACAATCTGTTCAATCCTCCCCACAACTTTCTTCAACTTCCGACACATTTTATACCGAAACAAAGCCGGGTTATTGAGAGACAAAAAGTCACTTACATTGTTACCAACCTTATTGCCACGTTTCACGGCGTCTTGGCGCAATTCCTCATAACAGAACTCATCAAGCACATCATCGGCATCATATGCAGCTGATTTGAGCTTCAGCATCCAATTTTTCACGGCTGGGTTTGAGGCCCCTTTATTCTCTGCATCAGCCATTACCGCCTCAACCGCCAGAAGCACGTCCTTGAGCCTCTCACGCTGATCGTCCACACCCCAGATATTTGCAATCTGCTGCACCAGTGAGTCTGTTGCTTTCTGCTTCACGATTTGGATCAAAGCCGGTAAGAGCAGATCGGCCATCAGTGGTTCAGAAGGTACTTGAGAGAGAAAAACAGTTAAAAGTTTAGGAGGAGAATGAAATTTTGATAAAGTGGTATGATTTGGTGAATGAGTATATCAGGTTTTAATCATCCTTTCCTTCTTACTTTTGTCTCAAAATGTTGTCCCCACCTCAGAGTGCTTGTGGTAGGTCGAGCTTCTAAATATATGAATGTATGCTTGGTGTGACGAGTAATAATTCTCTTTATAAATTTGGGTTGTCAGTGTATCAGATTCTGATATAAATGCATTTCTCTAATTGAGACATTTTTAGTTTTTTTTCAGAAGAACTTCCCATTCACATTGGATTACATCGAATAAATTATAATCAGATCGAAAATTTTAGGAAATAATTATTGCATGTATAAGTATAATACAGGTTAATGTAATTATTAAACATCCCTACTAATAATAAAATGTGGAGTTGGTTTGGAGATAGAAATAGCTATTTGTTCATAAGCATTTTCAGCCATTGGATGCATCAATCTAAATTAATCAGAGTGGTTGATCATCTATTTTGATGATTCGATTTCCAGTCCTGAATTAAAATCCCCAGCTCGACCCAACCAGCTTAATGCGGAGTGCTTATCCTCTGCTGCGCAGCGAATCAACAATGAGGATTATATGGGGCTTTTTTAAGATTGTGGTGCCCGAATCCCAAAGTAGATCCAACAGTTGATTCGCTGCGCAGTAACTTACTGGTGCAGCAGAGGATATGAATTGCTTAACGCGTATTCATTTATCGAGAAAATATAACGCGTATGCGACCAATTCATATCCCCTACTGCACAGTAAATTCCTACGCTACATGCTGGCCGTTGGATTCGTTTTAAGATTTGTGCATCTCAATCTCGAAAAAGCGCCCTATAATCTACATCGTTGATTCATTACGCGTATAGTAACCGGTTTTGAAATGGATCCCACATTGGACAGTGTATTAAAATGCATGTCAGAGCTCTCATAACTTTTAGGCTCATTGGTCAAAATTTCTTTTTGTGTATCCCTAAAAGTAAAACTAATCTTAATATTATGTCTCTTTTCAAACAAATTTCAAAACTATCCATATTTTACCTACGGTCACGGTCACAAGTCAAAGTGAGCACAGCGGTCAGCTCAGAATAATTTGTGTAAAAATTGGTTAGACGTCTGTCTGACCGCTGCACTCTCTTTGACTTGTGACCGTGACCGCAGATAAAATATTGATAGTTTCGAGATTTGTTTGAAAAGAGGGATAGTTTTAAAATTTGTTTTTTCTAGGGATAGACAAAAAATTTTTTTTCTCATTGGTCTCTACGCGTACGGGATGCAAGGCATATCATGCCTTTCCATGATACTTTTTGGTCATACGAACATTGCATCTAGAACCTCTAAGTCTTGAACAATTACACCAAGTCACATGTAGTATGAACAATTCCATTTTTTTTTTCCAAAGGAACAACATTATTTCGTTTTTTTATTCATCCAAACATCCTCCGTAATTTTTTGTCGAATATATTTATTGTTTAAAAATGAATATTTTGTTTTATTTGTGAGAAATTATGTCCAAATATAATAATAAACTTATGTTTTTAAATTCTCTCTTAATAAGTTTAATAACTATTTTAAATCCAACATCTTTTCATGTTATTTAAGTGGTAACATTAAAAGATTATATATATGTATATAGTTCTATAGTGTATTTTTAAATATCAAACAGGTGATAATTAATATTATTTTGTATCAATTTTTATTAATGCCAGTTTTTAAATAATAAATGTTTTTTTTTACAATACAATATTAGTAGTCCCACTGCAACGCGTGGCAAATAACTAGTACCTATAAAGAAGCAGTAAGTTTGTCGGAGAGGTGATATTTTAGTCCATAAGTTTGGCATCAAATGAACTGCATATTATAACGATTTGGATTAAAACTGCAAATTAGAGATAGTAGAAGTTCAACATGCCGTGGCACTGTAGATCTACAGTGTCAAAAGAACAGTGTTTTTTTTTTTTTTTTTGTAGTTTGGTTTATTCTTTTTTTTTTTTTTGCTTTGGTTTATTCCTTTTTTTTATTTTGGTTTGGTTTTCACTAATTACCATAAAATTTCAATGTTGGTGTTAATATTTTTATTGTTAAGTTTTCGGTGTACCAAAATTCTTAAAAAAAAATGTAATGGTTGCAATCTTTCTATTTTCAGTACTTTAAGTATTTTGTTTTAAGTTTTAATATATATTTCCAACAAAGCTCATCAGTGGTGTTACTCCATGTATTTAGGAAAGAAAGTAAAGCTATCATGAGTTAGGCTCAATAAATTTTTTATATAAAAAATTTATTGAAAATTTTCTATTTTTTAAAATTTTTAGTATTTTTTTGTGTTTTGTAAGAGTTATACATAAAATAATGATTATGTTATTATATTGTATAGTCGCTTCTGAGAAAATCTCAAACAAATACTGAAAAATTCTCAAAAATAAAAAATTTGTATATCCTATAGGTTTTGATACAAGAAACTTATTAAGCCATATAAATAAAAATTTAAAGGTGATTTTTTTTTATGTTTTTAAAGTTACATCCACATAAGGGCTATGTGAGTTTAAACTCATGATAATCTTACTCTTGCGATTACAATACAAATTAATATTGATGTTTTTATATTTATCGCGCGGAGCGCGATCGCATATCTAGTAGCTAGTAAATGTTGCTATGACAAGTTAAAAGAATGAGATGCAAGTAAATTCGGAGGGAAACCACTAGAGGTGGCAAAACCCAACCCGACCCGACAAACCCGCCCGAACCCGACCCGATTTTTCAGATAGTCAAACTTACCCGAACCTGACCCGACCCGACCCGAGACGACCCGAGACCCGACTTGAACGGCAGTTAGGCAACCCGAAACCCGACCCGACCCGACCCGAGACGACCCGAGACCCGACTTGAACTGCAGTTAGGCAACCCGAAACCCGACCCGACCCGACCCGAGATGACCCGAGACTCGACTTGAATGGCAGTTAGGCAACCAGAAACCCGACCCCCGACCCGACCCGACCCGAGACAACCCAAGACCCGATATTATTCTAGATTACAGACCCGAAACCCGATCCGGACCCAACCTAAACCCGAATTACACAAGCCCTAGACAACTCAAAATTGGATGACCCGAAATGGCGAAACCCAACCCGACCTGAAATAGTAGGGTCAACCCCATATAACATAATCCAAACAGTCTGCCCCGATGCGACCCGACTTGACCCGATCTGATATTAAGAGCATTCAAATTTAATTGAGATAGAATTGAAAATGACATGTATCAACTCATATCAATTCATATTATCAATGCGACTCCAATGATTCTCTTATTTTTATCTTTGATTTTAATTATTGCTTACGACAAGCTAAATTTTATTTCATAATTAATTGTAAATAAATAAAAACTGATCAATCATATTTTATATAGTGAAAAGAGCGTAGCAGTTAATACCCAAAATGCGGCCATTCCCCTAGTGACTAGTGTACTTGGACAAACAACAGTAGTTAGAACCAGAGATGACTCGAGAGGTCAAGACTAGATCAGATGACCCGAAAGCTAACCCAAATCAAAACCCGACTTGACCCGACTCGACTTAACTCTTGACCCGACAAAAGGCGACACTTGTCGATCCGAGACCCAACTCGATCGGACCCGAACCGACCCGTGACCCAATCAAAAGATGGTCTTGCTGACCCGAAAACCCGACCCGCCCTAACCCGACTCGACCCGTGACCCGATAAATGGCGGCTACTGCTGACCCGAAACCCGACCCGCACTGACCCGACTCGACCCGTGACCCGATAAATGGCGGCTACTGCTGACCCGAAACCCGACCCGCGCTGACCCGACCCGACCCGTAACCCGAATTTTACCTGGTCAAACTGACCCGAACCTGCCCGACCCGACCCGAACCTGCCCGACCCGACCCGATTGCCACCTCTAGAAACCACACCCTTATTATAAGGATGGCTAGCGGCAGGAAATCCTGCCAAATTAATGTGGTCATCGCAATTTCAGTGTGAATGTCTTATACTAATCAATTAACTGGCTAGTGGTCTGGTCACTAACTCACTAGTATTTCTTAATTGAAGGGCGCCGGTGACTGCTGATGCGGATGATAACATAATTTGATGCAAGTTGCTTTACATAATTATATATAAAGAATGAATGCATTTGGTTACTTTCTTGATTGGAGTCATGTATTGGATTGTAGTCTACTAAATATTCTAGATATGTAAATTAAATTAGTCCCAGCTAATCTGTTAATGGGACTGACTATATTTTATCAGCACTCGGCAGGATTACCTGGCACACCCAACACCAAGTTAAAATGTTAGAGGTATTATGATAACTAAAGCTGCGGTTTGGGCTTCGCCCTGAAAGAAAAAAAAATAATTAAAAAATAGTATTTATTATCAAATAAATTAAAATAATTAATGAAATAAAAGATTTATTTAATAAAATCAAATAGAGACTATTTTTTTCGTTCGGTGGGTCTCTGGTTTGTTTGAATGAAATCCATAATATATGTCATATGTGTGATCTTCAAATAAAATAAAATTAACTATACATGAAAGTAGGAAAATAGTGAAAAATAACATTTATATAAAAAAAACCGTGTAGACAACAATCTATAAACTGGTTCATACAAAATAAAAATACAGATAGTAAACAAATAAAAAAATTAAGCTGCACATAAAAAAAAAACTTATTTTTTGCATTAAAGCACAAACGGTTTGGAATACCAATTAATCTCATAATTAAGTCCCGCTCCTAACATCTATGTTTTTATTCACTTCAAAAAAAAAAAAAAATCTATGTTTTTATTGAGTCCAACACCTAATTTTATGAGTCCATTAAATATTTGAAAATGAAGAGTCAGCCATTATAGCTTTTATAGCTGTCCATTAAAGATGCATCACAAACCATCGGATGAGAAGATAAGATGCATCCAATGGTGTTTAAGACTCATGACGTGGCATAGCTAAAAATACAAGAAACTTACTCCACAAAAAGGGTATGATGAAACCCAACGCAGCATTTGCATAAGTGCGCACAGATCAAAGCCCACAATTATAAAAAGCCCATTGCTTGAATCTCACTACTTAATAGGATTTCAGATTATACTTGACCCAGAATATTAAACCAAAGAGGCCTGGATCACATTGATTCAACCAAACATAGCACCTTTGCAGTTGAAATAAAACGAGATTGGCAGATTGCAAGTTTGCAACAGAACTGAGAGAGTACCCGAACTTAAGGAATTACCTCCTCGATTAAACCCTTAACCAATTTGGAAAATGAATACCCGACCCGTTAACATAAGGGACTCGGTCAATTCAATCAAAACCTCTCTTAAACCCTCCCTCAATCAATCCTGTGATCAAGCACTCTCTGATAAAAAGGGCACCATTCCAAATAACCAAGAATCAATCTTTCATTTTCACTTCCTCGCTTCTCTCTGCCGAAAAACAAACAGAATCACATATATATCAGCTTTGCTTGCTGAGCCCTTGACCTTGAGTCATTCGATCATGCCTCCGGAGAAAAGTCGACAGTTCAAGAAGACCAAGGATGGCACGGCCAGGCATGTACCTTACTCCAAACGGCGCCAAGGGTTGCTGAACAAGGTGGAGGCTATGGCAATGTCACAAACTAACAAAGTCCATCATTTTGCTGATCCCAGGTACATACATACTTGTTCTTTTTGGGACATTTTTTAACCTATCCCTCATGCAACTGGGATGCTTACGGAAATTAAAATTGGTCTTATCTGTCGGATAATTAGTGGAATGCTTATTGATTAAAATTCTGACAAATCAGTACTGAGGGTGCTTTGATTGTTGTTTTAAATTTGGACATCTGAACTGAATTGATGATGTAATACGAGAAGAATAATTCTAAATTATTAAGGTTTATGGGATTCATGCATGATTCCCAATTGCCAAGATTGCATCTTTTTCACTTTAAATTAGAAGGGTTCAGATTTACAAAACCCTCTAGGATGATGAAACTACTAAGTGTCACAATCAAACTGAAAGTTTATATGTTCCTTTTATTTCAACTTCTGTTCCTTGGCACTAGATTACAATCTTTAATAACAATCATAATACCAATTTCATCAATTCCTCAATTTATCCATATATATTGTTTGGGGATGAAATTACAGTTGAAAAGATATCGTGTTCCTAAAATGATATTCAAATGTAATGGATTATGTATGTTACTATTCATCAAGTGTTGGTGACAACGTTGAAGGCCGGAACACTCACCCAAAGAAATCTGAAGCTCATGGGGAACAACCACTTTTGGATGTAAGAGAAAATTTCTTTGTTTGGGTGTAATTTTTGTGCATATTGGTTTTGAGATGTAACCTCGGATATTGTATACGACTACTAAGTTGAATGAGTACATTTAGCTGAATTAATGCTTCATATTAATTTTAGTGTGTTTCTCATAATTTTTTTTTTTTAAAAAAAACATTGCAAATTTGTAATGTTTTTAGAATATTGCTGGGTTCTATTTGTGTTTAACTTTTATAATACTGGTGTAGATGTGTATTAGACACTATACAGGCAAACGCAAATTATACAAAATTTTGTTCCATAGGGCATATAGCATACTGGTGGAAGTTTAGAACTAATGTTATCGTTGATATTGCTTTGCTTCATTTTGTAGGGAAAAGAGGAATTTAAACAATTAATCAAGACAACTGATGAAGAAGAACCGAAAATTAGGTAGTCATTGTTGTTCTTGTTATATCATGTGTATATATCTGGCAACAAAATTATTTTTGGAAAAAAGAAAACACAATCTGACAATTTTTTAGTCCATTGGATGGCAGCGAGGATGGAAAGTTATCAATGGAAGAGCTTCAACAATTAGAAAAAAAGACGCAACATACTTTGAGTCTTGTAAAAGCAAAACGGGTATATATATATTCAAACTCTATCTTTTGTCATAATATTTCTCTACTATGTTCAAAATTTATTTATTTTTATTGTTCTATTGTTTTTAGATGGAGTGGGAGAACTATCAAAAGGTAAGAAGTGAACTCGAACAGACAGTGGAAATGATAAGCAGTGAATTTCAACATACAGTGGGCTTTCGCTCTACTGATCAGGTTTTACATCTGATTTAAATCTCTTAAATAAGCCTGATAGTTTAACCGGATTTCTCTGCACTCGATTGTTACATGATGCAAACATAAGATAGATAAACAATCTTATCAGCCAATTAATTTTGTTAAAAAATAAGAGGAGGAGGCTGTATTTTTATGGAAATCTGAACAAAACTTTTAAACTCATTGGTACTGAATTAATAGTAGTGAATACTGATTGGCAATGTATAAATCCTGTTTTCCTAAGAACAATTCCTTGTGAAACCTATGTGCAGGCAGGAGGACAGAATGTAACTGATGAGCTACAGGCATCACCTGATCCAGTTTCAGGTGCACCTGCTAATCAGAAAGAGGGCCTATGATATAGTTCATCTGAGGTACTGGTAAATTTTCTTATATAACGAAACATTTAGACCGATTTTATTGTGATATCATTCCAAGAAAACTGTTGTTGATTACAAGGTCCAGTGGGAAAGATTCACTGAGTTCCTTCTTCTGATTCCTTTTCTTATGTTAGTCCAATTGCTTATGAGTCGTAACAAACTGCTCCTCTTATTTGTGCAGGTTGGGGCGTGATCAACTGGAACGATAGTGATTAGTCATGCAATGCCTTCTATTTTAGGATACTACGGGTTCTTACACCTAACGATTTGTTTATTGGAGTGCGGCTAGGATTTTTTGTTTTCTCTTCATTTGTGAAATCACGCACAAATTAAATAATAGAATATAAGAAAGCAAGTAATTAAAATATGATTTATTATATATAACACAAAAATTTAAGACTTGAGAATAAAAAAAAAATTCACAAATTAAGAATAAGACCCGAAGATCAAATTAGAGTTTATTTGGATGAATAATTTAAACAAATACAATTTTTATAAGATGAGAGCTTAAATAATGGCAATCATAATCAAGCAATTTGAAAATTTAAGAAAAAGAATAAATTCCCTAATTTAATTAAAGAAATGACAAATGAATAGAATCCCAATCACAAGTATACAAACAATTGCAATAGAGTCAATGTAGTCCATCAAATTAAATTGCAACCCAAATGGGCACACCCCCTTGACCACATCGGATCCCAACTGAAAACCCTTCTCCTTTTCTTTTTCTCTTCTCCTCTCCCCTGACTTCCTTTCTCCCCTTTCACCAAACCCTCTAATCAAACCCTCCCTCCCACGCCGAGCACCAGTCGCCGCCCTCTCTGCTGCGTCATCCGTGGGGATCACCAATCCGTGCCCTCCTTTCTCCCTTAAATTTCAAAGTTGATCATCTTCCTCGTTTACTCGACTCTTCTCTGAGCCGAGCTCGCTGCTCCCATTCCCGCCGATGCCTCAAAAGGAGGCGTCGCCCACAATACCTTGCTGCCACAGAACCCCATCCAAATAGCCCCGGTGCCTGATCTCTAATTTCCCGTCCTCTCGGCCCGCTCTACCACCGAGCTAGATAACCGCATCATCATGCCGTAACCACTGCGACCATCAAACCACCTCGCTGTTGAACCACAACCACTCGGCTACCCCGTTGTCGCCTCATGACCCACCACCTTGACTTTGTAGGAGAATCACTGAGCACGGCCTCCCCTTGGCTGCCACATCACCTCTGCGAGCCACACCCGACCAGCGAGCCACGCCCACCTAGCAGCCTTGCCTGCCTTGTGCATTGCAAGTGATTGTTTCGTTTCCTGTTGAGAACGTGGACAACCCCAAGAGGAAGACTGGCTTCTTGCTACCGTCTAAAATATCTATTGGTACAAATCTCTAATCGGTTTTATTTTCCTTAGCTGGCCTTGTGTACCACTGCCTTGTGTTGGGATTGAGCCTTGTGCCTTCTTGTTTTGTTTATTATGGTTGTTAATAGCGTACTGTTTTGAAATTTGTATTATCGTTCTTGAGGTGCTTGAGAATTGGTACAAGTCACAACGGCAAATATTATGAGCCAAAATAATGGTAAAGATTATGACCCAAAGATTAACAACAAAGATATGTGAATAACGTCAAATATTATGAGCCAAAATATTAACTTCAGACATGTTCCCAACTTAGTTAATGTAATCAATCTTTTAGTGCCTCTGATTTTAATCAATATTCAATTCCTTATTTTCGGGAATACTCGATGGACAAGCAGTTAAGGGTTATGCATAGACAAAACAACCGATGACGGTTTAGGCGACTTCTTTTATTCCGTGCTGCAGAGGTACGGATTCCCACTGAATTATAATTTTTATACAATTGGAATCAATTGCATTCATGTAGATAGTAAGTTTTATATTGCATTGGTTAAGATTGAAATCGAATGCTTTTTCAAAGAATGCAGAACAGAATAGATTTACAGTGGGTACAAGATTCTTGTTGTTTGTATGTACATATGTGTTTACTGTTTCGTGAAAGGTTATGATGCATGGGAAATAAAGCTTTTCTAAAAGAAATTAAGAATAATAAAATTTACTAAATGTCACTAGGGAATATACAGACGGTGTCGGATATTATATCGCGATTATATTCCCATTACTACGGAATATTAAGTACTTAAGTGAATGTCCATTTACGGTGCCCATACTAGTCGGGTAAGGGAACGGACGGTGTGACATACGGGATAGATCATTTTTTAAGAAATGTATTTAATTGGACATAGCTGAACTTTGTTCAGTACGGGACATATTAAAAGTTTTGTTATGAATGACTTCTTAAATTACAAGAATATTTATTTTTATAGTAAAATGTGTTAAATCGGACATAATTGGACTTCGGTTCAATACAGGACAGATTTAAGTTTTGTTAAATTTTAATAGGCTAAAACTATTATAGACATGTATTATAGATATGTTGTGATGAATGCATTGCATGACATGTTTAGTTTTATTTCTTAATATTGCATTAATGTTGGACTTGCATTAGTTGTTTGTTCATCTTGGAAAAGTTATAGTTTTGTGGGCTGGAACTAAATACCGTACTGAGAGATTATCTCTCACCCGTTCCATTTCATTATGGGTTCCAGGTGTTCAATGGTGAGGATCGGCTTAGATGAACGTTTATGATGCCACTGTTTTTATTTGGAAATATGTTATAGTACTTAGAGTTGGAACATGGTAATCCTCATGATGCCATCCAAAAATTTTGTATATATTTTTATTTTGTTCTTTTGTAAATCTTCTATTCTATCATTTTGATCATTTATTAATTGTGGCATGTAATTATGAACTTGTTTTGTTGAGATAAATGAATGAATTGTCTTTATTTGAAGCCTTGCGTGTACGTGTCGTTGGGTATACGCGGCGTCTGTAATGCTCGGACCGTATCTTTTTGGTTCGGGGTGTGACATCATTAGTTTCATATATAGTTTTTCTTAATACTTTGATGAAATAGTATTTTTGTGAAATTCATAGACTTAATACTATTTCTCAGTTTTTCTGATGTTATGATTGATCAGATAATGTACAGGATACATTGGCATCCCTGATTAAACTGACACTACTACAAACAATGCATATAAAGACGGTTATTTGAGCGTGTACAAACGGTTAAGTCCGTCACAACAAAACTGTATGGGCGGTTATATATCCGTCTCATGACTGTTGCAATTCCTCAAGCTTTAATTCAGAGATTGGTTTGACTCCAGTTTATGATGCAGGGACAGTAGGGGGAGAGAGCAATTAGAAGAAACACGAGAGATTTTTTTTGGGAATTCACACAGAATTCCTTTTTTTCTTGATAACTTGATACAACAAGCAATCTTGATACAAAAGATAATTTTAAAACTAAAAACTACTCCCTCTGCCTAAAGGGCATGAGTCTACTTATATAGAAAACAAAAACTGAACCCTAAAAATAACATAAAACAATAACTACCACAAGATCTCTAAAAAACGCAAATAAAAAACTCAGAAACGCAATCCAGAACCGTCTGGAGCGGATCGCCTAGCATCCAGGGCGGACCGCCATAAAACAGTGCTGAAATCCTTCAGAGGAGGCGGACCGCCGGGCCCCGGGGGCGGACCGCCGAGAATCCAGAACCTAAAACTGGATTCTGTGTGTTTCTGGGGCGGGTCGCCGGAACTCTGAGGCGGACCACCCTCTGGCAGTTTGCTACTATCTGCTGCTGCTGGGGTCTGCTGCTTCAGCGCAACATTCTCCCCCTCTAAGAAAAAAACTCGTCCTCGAGTTTTGTCTTTGTAGACTTCTTGTAAATTGTACAACATGAGCACAAACACCAAAACATTGTGAAGAAATCCAATGTTGCTCATGAAACAAATAACTTTTCCGTTCATCATTCTCTTTAACAGATCAACAAAGAATATTGTTTCCGCCAATGTTGGATCAAACAAACTCCGGAAACTTGTAATTGTTGGTTCTTTTCTCAGTTTGAGAAATGGATCTTTGCCAAATGCTGGACAGTTTTCAAAAGGTTTGGTTATCGTTTGGGACTCACCAACAAAGTTTTTGACATCCTCGATCTCTTCGGGAGAGTCATCAAAGATTGGTGGAGAATAAAAAATGATACCTTCACTTTCATCAATGATATTGAGCAGATTAACAAACCCACTCAGTTGTTGTTGGTGTTCTTCCGTTAGAATAATCACCGTAAACTCATCAGGATGACCGTCAAACTCCGGAAGTTCAATCTCCATCCCAAGGTTTTGAAATGACTGACCAGGCTCATGATGAAGCCTGTGATTTCGCCCTTGATTCAGAATCCCCCACGGGCTGAATTCCTCATCATCACCGCCTCCGGCAGAAGAGTCGAAGAAATCTGACTCCTCCTCTTCTTCTCCATTGGTAAAGCCCATTCTTGCCTCTGCGAGTTGGCGCTCTAATTCTCGGATCCGTCTTCTCATTGTTGCAATCTTTAGATCCCGCTGGTCTCGATGGTGGTTAGGCGACTCTTTGTCTTCAAGATCGACTCCACAACCCCGACTACGGCCCCAACTTCTACCACGACCATGGTACACATCCGCCATCAACCTGGTTGCTCTGATACCAACTGATGCAACGATGGGGAGACGGATCCGAGAGTTGGAGCACCAACTCGCCGAGGCAAGGGTGGGCTCCACCAATGGAGAGGAAAAGGAGGAGTCGGCCTCCCTTGATTCTTCCGCAGCGGGCGACGATGATGAGAAGTTCAACTCGTGGGGGGCTCCGAATCACGGGCGAAATCAGCGGCAGCGGCTTGAGCCCGAACAGCCCTATCAAACCCTAGGGATGAAGATCGACCTTCTGGAATTCGATGGTAAATTTCACCCCGATGAGTTTATTGATTGGTTGCATACCGTCGAACGAGTTTTCGATGTGAAAACTTTGATCGACGAACAAAAGGTGAAGTTAGTAGCTATTAAATTGAGGAAGCATGCCTCGATTTGGTGGAAGCATGTGAGAATTAGGCGTACTCGAGAAGGGAAACCCAAAATTCAGAGTTGGAGTACGATGAAAAAGAAATTGATGACCAAGTTCTTACCAACTCAGTATCAGCAGGAGGCTTTCATCGAGTACCACAATCTTAAGCAGAGGGGTATGTCGGTGGAGCAATATACCAATGAGTTCGATATGTTGCAGATGCGGTGTGATGTTGTTGAGGAAGACGAACAGATTGTTGCTCGGTATTTGGCCGAGTTGAAACCAGAGATATCTGATGTGGTGTACCTACAACAGTATTACTCGTATGATGATGTGTGTAGGTTGGCCTTGAAGGTCGAATCGCAGCAAAGGAGAACGAGCGTCAGTCAACCGAGATACCAAAACCGTTTCTCGGGCGCCGAGACTAACAAGCGAGCACCCCCCTCAAACCTTAAACCTGCAACCTCAACAACCCAAACCCCCAAGCCCCAAACTCCATTCAGAGAAGGGACAAACTAGTCGGGGAGGCTCTATGGCCAACCGGCGGTGCTTTAAGTGTCAAGGGCTAGGACATTTGGCTGCCGATTGTCCGAACCGGCAAATTATCACGCTAGTTGAGGAGGATGTGGACCCGGTGTATGACGAGTATGATGAGGATTTTGAGGATCATCTGACAGACAATGAGGAAGTCACATACGCCGATTCTGGAGAATCCTTAGTGGTCAGACGCGCATTGAGTGTGGCGGCCAATGAGGACGAGTCATGGCTGAGACACAACATCTTTCAAACCAAATGTACCAGTGGCGGTAAGGTATGTAACGTGATCATCGATGAAGATAGTTGTGAGAACGTGGTGTCCAACACAATGGTGGAGAAGTTGGGACTCAAAACCGAGGACCATCCACAACCCTACAAGCTGTCTTGATTCAAGAACGGCAATGAGGTAAAAGTGTCGAAGCGGTGCCTCGTGAAATTTTCAATTAGGAAGAAATATACTGATGAGATTTGGTGCGATGTGGTCCCTATGGACGCATGTCACATCCTGTTGGGTAGGCCATGGCAGTTTGATAAAAGGACGAAACACGATGGGCATAGGAACACCTACACGTTTCAGAAGGACGGTGTCCCCATTACCCTCGGTCCTTCGGATTTGAGGAAGGAGCCCAAGAGTCACTTGCTATCTCGCTCTGAATTTCAGAATGAGGTGGGCCAAGCGGTTGAGGTGTTTGCCTTGGTGGTGACTGAGGCTAATGATGACGGTCCCGAACTTCCACCGCGGGTCCGGTCATTAATTAATTAAAGAATTTGCTGAGGTGACACCGACGGATTTGCCATCCGGATTGCCACCCATGCGTGACATCCAACATTGCATTGACTTCGTGCCGGGAGCGGTCATTGCTCATAGAGCCGCTTATCACATGAGTCCCAAAGAGCACGAGGAATTGCAGAGGCAAGTGCACGAGTTGTTGAGCAAGGGGTACGTGAAGGAGAGTATGAGCCCGTGTGCAGTACCCGCATTATTAGTTCCAAAGAAAGACGGTTCATGGAGGATGTGCATCGACAGTCGAGTCGTTAACAAAATCACCATCAAGTACCGTTTTCCTATACCCCGGTTTGATGATCTAATTGACCAATTGCACAGGGCAACAATCTTTTCCAAGATTGACTTACGGAGTGGGTATCACCAAATCCGGATTCGGCCCGGAGATGAATGGAAGACGGCATTCAAGACCCGAGATGGTCTCTACGAGTAGAGGGTGATGCCGTTCAGATGGTCCGCCCCTTCTGAAGGATTTCGGCACTGTTTTATGGGCAGTCCGCCCTGGATGCTAGGCGATCCGCTCCAGACGGTTCTGGATTGCTCTGATACCAACTGATGCAGGGACGGTAGGGGGAGAGAGCAATTGGTAGAAACACGAGAGATTTTATTGGGGAATTCACACAGAATTCTTTTTTCTTGATAACTTGATACAACAAGCAATCTTAATACAAAAGATAATTTCAAAACAAAAAACTACTCCCTCTGCCTAAAGGGCATGAGTCTACTTATATTATTAAACAAAAACTGAACCCTAAAAATAACATAAAGCAACAACTACCACAAGATCTCTAAAAAACGCAAATAAAAAACTCAGAAACGCAATCCAGAACCGTCTAGAGCGGATCGCCTAGCATCCAGGGCGGACCGCCCATAAAACAGTGCCGAAATCCTTCAGAGGGGGCGGACCGCCGAGAATCCAGAACCTAAAACTGGATTCTGCGTGTTTCTGGGGCGGGTCGCCGAAACTCTGGGGCGGACCGCCCTCTGGCAGTTTGCTACTATCTGCTGCTGCTGGGGTCTGCTGCTTCAGCGCATCAGTTTACAGCTTAAACATCGCAGTTAATGCAATCGAATGTAATTTACAAGTTCTATATATGCTATACAAAATTAAAAGAAGACATGGTCCAAATGCATTTGAACCAATTACCTACTTCTGTACTTCATTCTAGTTTCAACTTCTCACTAATTAAATTAGACCGTGCTTCAGTAAATGAGAAAGGAAGAAACTCAGAAAGCATCCTTCGAGTTCGAGGTGCTGAATTTCCACCAGAAACCTATTTAAGCAGTACTAAAATATAAATGTTATATATGTGTTTGTTTCTCCAAACGAAACAGGAGGTAGATACGTATATTTTATCATCTTATTTTTTCACCAAAAAAAAAAAAGACAATATTAATTAGAAGGACGGATTGAGGTGTAATTTATCAGAGCAACTAGGAGCTAGATTGGTAAATGGTAAATAAGTGAGACAAAATATTAGAAGCCCGCTTGCCAGTCAGTGTAAAGAAAAAGAAAAAGAAAAAGAAAAAGAAAAAGAAAAAGAAAAAGAAAAACAAAAAGAAAAAGAAAAACAAAAACAAAAACAAAACATAAATCATAGGATGTGGAATATGACAATATTGATATTAATTAATCAACAACTGCGTTACTTTTAGCTTATACGGAATATGTCAAGAAAAAATATTCATGTATATATATAGAATGCTCTACACCAAAACATAGTATGTTTCAACTCCTGGTGCTAGAGCGGTTTAATTTACATTTGGAATTAAGCAATACTCAAGTTTTGGTTGAATCCGATATTGAAAATTTCGACTTGAATCTACAGCTGGGCCGAATTAGCCTCCATGGGATTAGCAACGCAATCGGATGAATTCAACAAGTTTTATAATACTGTGCATAAAGAAGGCTGGGCCCAAATAAAATTGGGCCGAATCTTCTTCGTTTCTGAAGTACCCTCTTTCTTCAGTGAAAAGAGAGATGCGGCGTACGCCTTGCTGATCTCTTCTCCGTGTCCAGCATTCGAGGACCAGTAATCCTTTTTTCTTTAGAGCGAATGCCTGTAGGCTTTGCCTTAAAATTAAGAAAAATAAGGGTCCAGAGTAGGCCCATTAACTAGGCCGGCTTCAGGTCCAATATTACACACCACTAACTACATTTGAATGAGAGCCCATACAGCTGACAGAAACCGCCCCACTGTCACAGCTGAAAATAAAATTACATCCCTTGCATCCTACATTACACACTACCCTGTTACCTTCTAAGCAACAAAAAAAGTTACTGGAAAAAGAAAAAACCAAGTACATCAGTTCTAATCTGGCTCTGTTGTGAATAAGTTTCCCCTCCCTGTATCCTCTCCTTCAAGGTCTTCACAGCTCCCATGGCAAGCTCCTTCCTGTAGGCTTGAACTTTTAATGCATTTACCAAGTTCCTGCAGTCAGTAGCAAACAGAAAAGTATTCCGAAATTGTTCCTGGGAGATGAAGCACATGGCTGTTCAAGATACTCTGCAATCTGCATGCATGATTATACAATGAGTTAATTAGTACACTAAAGACTACCAAGTTATTGCATATTTGTTACTTAATCAACTCATTGTTTGAAGATCGTGCTCCTGCTTCTTGATTATTTAAAGATTTGCAATAATTATGAGGTATAATGTCACTGTAGAGCATAAGGAAAATAGTTGATCAGGAGTATAGTGACCAGAACTGACTTTCGGAAATATTAGGATATGATGGCAACGCTTGATATCTCCATGCGACTCTTACAAACTGCAAATTGAAATATACACAATTCTTATACATGAAAGGAAAGGGCCACATGAAGAAAAGTAAAAGAAAGCTATTGTTCTTTTTCAAACAAAATTAATATGGGATTTTGGTACCACATCAGTCATCAGGCACACCCAACAGCAGCCAATGCAATTGCTTCTTGCTTGTGCTGAGCCTGCATTGTACATTGGTTGAAAGATGATTAATGAGCTAGCATGCATAATTAGTAAGATCATTGATGCTACACTCTACACAGCAAGTGAAATTGGTAAAAGTATATATGAGTGATAAATCGGATGGTTACATGATCACTACATTTTCATATGGTACCCACATTTTCATTGTTTTCGTTAGGTCGAATCCCTTGTATCAGAAAAATAGTGACTCAGGCATTTCATCAAATGGCTGTTGTGCGGTTGCTAACAGAAACATACTGGCTAAATTTTACAGTCAAACAATTAATACTAGTAGGTGGTTAATTATGCTGGTATTACTTTCCAAACCAATATATTTCTACATTTAGATCTTCTGCTCGAAGATTCCTCTTTCAAAAAAATAATGTTTACAAACTCATTCAAAACTATGAATGTGGTACCTCTGATGGGAGTAAAGATCTACGATTTCAGGATTGTGATGAAAAGCAGGTAACTCTATGTGATGGAACCAACGCTAAGAGATCTCTGAATATCCCAGAACTCCTTTCATCACCAATTTTTGCAAGGCGTATCTCAGAAATCAAGTGCCGATACTTCCCAAACATCCGGAAATGCCTCTCCAAGTGGGGGCAGCCTTCAATCCAAATTTCATCAAGGTTCTTTAGCTGCCGTAATAAACCATCAGGAAGAACACTCATCTTTGGGCAGTTTTCAATCTCAAGTTCCTTAAGTGCTTTGAGCCCTTCCATTCCTTCTGGAAAATCTGTCAAGTTGGTGCAGTTTATAATTTGGAGCGTTTCCAGGCTGTTAAGGGCTCCTATGCTCAATGGTAAGGCATTCAAGCTATTACATCCTTCAATCAGCAAACACTTCATAGCAGTCATGCTTCCCAACCATTCTGGTAAGCATTGAAGTTTTGGACAAGACAAGACGTACAATGAGGTAATAGATGTTGAGCATTTGGGAATTTCAACCAGATTAGGACAGTCCAATATAGAAAGATATTGAAGTTTTGGTAACAGCACTTCTGTGGAAGACCTTCCAGCTTGTAAACCATGAAAGTTTGGGCATTGAGACACACCGATGATTCTTAGGTTGTGTAAACATTTCATCTCTTCCTCTGGCCAATAAATAAGACTCTCACTTCCACGAATCTCCAATGATTCAAGAAATATAAAACATTCCCAGAACCATAAGGATGTGTCTGATGGAATATTTGATACGCTCCAGAAAAGCAGACTTTGACATTTTGTTGGAGTTACACTTGCCTGCCACTCATTTTGATATGCCGGTACAATATAGTTGTAATCTTCTAAAATTAATTTATTAAGCGATTCCCAAGGCTGAATAGAAAGTGCTTCATTTCTATCCCGGCTCCTTAAGGAGAGGTCATGCAGTGTTGTTAATCCTGTTGCAAAGCGTGACAAGTTCTTGTTTCCTGTAATAGACAGGCTCGTGAGTGAAGGTACATTAGGCATTGCAATCAGCTTCGGACAGTTGGTTAGTTCTAATGATTTTAGCTCGGGAAATATCAGTGTTGAAGACTTGTTACCAACTTCACTTTCATACCAGCTGCATAAGTTTGGCATTTCATATAACACCACGCTTTTTAATGACGGAAAAGTGATCGTAGGATGGTCACCACCTTGGGCACTTGTGGATTCACTATTGCAAAGATGCCTCAACTTATCCAAACGTTTTAATTTGAGAACTCGGAGAAAGGGTAGCTTTTCTAGTGGTGGTATTTTTGTGCACTCCCAACATTCAATTATATACAGCTCAATTAAATTCTCTAGCATCTGGTACTCCATCATCCAGACTGGAAATTTATCACCTCTATACAATATGATTTCCAAGACCTTTAGTTTGTTGCAAGGTTCAAGAGCATTTAACACCTCAAAAGGATCAACATGCATCTCCTCAAGAGAATTTAACTCTGTTATTTTTTTATAAAAATCTCGATAATCATGTGGCTTTCCCCAGCATAATGTCAAATTATCCAGATTGTGTTTAGCTTTCAAATTTGCTTCCCTTGCATCAACAACAAGCCTGATATTTCTTAGATTGTAAAGATGCAACTTGCCATGAAGCTCATTCATGTTATCCAACTCCCTTATTCCATTAGATGCATCAGTACCTACAATGTATGTTGTCAGTATTCGCAAGTTCAGCTGACTCAAACTTGCAGGCATGCTTCTTAAATTATAGCAGCCTTCAATGCATAGATGTCGAAGGTTACTCATATACTGCACACCTTCTGGTAGGTTTTCAAGGTGACGACACTGTGAGAGCTTTAGGGTCTGCAAGAGGTAGAGCGTGCTAATTGTTTCTGGCAGTGACTTAATATAGAAATCATAAATCTCGAGATATCTCAAGTGTTTCATCTTTTCAGGTGTAACCATTGTTTTTGCAACATGATGTACATCCAATTTCAATATACGGAGAGAGTTTGATTGTACAAATCCAATTTTTTTCACTTTTTTTTTACCATAAGGGGGACTCATTTGAATGAGACTCCGGATACGAGGGAAGCAATGCATGACTTCGCTAAGATCTAGTGGAATAATCTCTACTGAGAGATGGCGAACAGAAGTATTTGGCTTTGGCTGGTTATATTGGGGGTGCACTTCTGATGTGGAGCAACACTCTCCTCCCATGATGGATTGAGCAAGGTCGTGCATCAAATCATGCATTTTGCACTTGATTTGAGAATAGTACCCTTCATTTAAGGTAAATGAAAAATCGTTTATCCTGTGTGATCTGGGTCTCGGACGAACTTGCCGAACTTCATGAAAAAATGACCTCCAAGCTAACTCATTAAAAATTTCATTGCCTTTTATATTAAGGCTACCAGACCCATCAGATGGGATAAATCCATTTGCCATCCAATACTCAATCAAATTCTCCTTGTCCATTTCATAATCCTTGGGAAATACTGCACAAAAAGCGAAACATTGTTTCATAAATGGAGGCAATTGGTCATAGCTTAACTTCAACACTGGCAAGACCTCACTAGTAGGCCTTTGTGCCCACGTATTGCTTTCTTGAAGTACTGCCCTCCATTCTTCAACCTCATGCCTATAACTCATTAAGGCACCAAGTGTTTTAATGGCCAGAGGCAATCCCCGGCAATTTCTTACCATCTCTCTACCCATCTCAGTAAGCTCCTGGCATTCATTTACCCCCCTGCTAAATGCTCTTTTCTGAAATAGATTCCAGGAGTCGTCCTCACCTAAGCATCCCAAATTATAGCTTTCCACCGTACGCATTATAGAAGCCACTCTGCCGCTTCTTGTGGTAACAATAATGGCACTCCCAGAATCACCGCAGTTTAACAATGCTTTCAGCCTCCTCCAAGCATCTTCGTTCTCATTCCAAACATCATCAAGCACAAGGATATATCGCTTTCCACCTACAACCTCACGTAAGCGCCTCTGGAGCAGCTCCATGTTATCAACAAAAACATTGCAATCTCCCTTAACTAATTCAATTATTGATTTAACAAGTTCACCGATATTAAACTTTTCAGAAACACAAACCCATAGCGGCAATTTGAAGTGTTCTTTAACTCTCGGGTCGTTGTATATAAGCTGAGCAAGTGTGGTCTTGCCAAGCCCACCCATACCAACCACCGGCACAACCATGAGATCTGCACTATCACACCCATCAAGCAACAATTTCACAAGTTTTTCCTTATCACTGTTCCTTCCCACAATATTGGACTCAACCAGAAGGGAATCGGTTTTGACCCGATCAACTACTTGCTCACACCGGCTTTGATCAAATCTAAATGTCCCCATATCAACAACAATTTGTTCGATCCTCCCCACAACTTTCTTCAACTTCCTACTCATCTTATACCGAAACAAAGTGGGGTTATTGAGAGACAACAAATCACTTACATTGTTACCAACCTTATGGCCACGTTTCATGGCGTCTTGGCGCAATTCCTCATAACAGAACTCATCAAGCACGTCATCAGCTTCGTAGGCAGCGGATTTGAGTTCCAGCATCCAATTTTTCACGGCCTGTTTTGTGGTCGCTTGATTCTGTGCATCAGTCAG
This sequence comes from Cyperus esculentus, assembly GCA_030179965.1. Taxonomy (NCBI): domain Eukaryota; kingdom Viridiplantae; phylum Streptophyta; class Magnoliopsida; order Poales; family Cyperaceae; genus Cyperus; species Cyperus esculentus. The sequence continues at coordinate 450,476 of JASGLE010000031.1, forward strand.
TATATCCTCGATCGCCAGAAACATGTTATAGAGCCTTTGACGCAGATCATCCACACCCCAGATACCTGCAATCTGCTGCACTAGTGAGTCAGTTGCCTTCTGCATCACGATCTTGATCAAAGCCGGTAAGAGCAGTTCGGCCATCAGTATGGTTTAGAAGGTACTTGAGAGAGAAAAAAAAACAGTTGAAAGTTTAGGAGCAGAAGGAAATTTTGACAAAGTAGTATGATTAGGTGAATGAGTATCAAGTTTTAATCATCCTTATGCTTTTTTTTTGCCCCCAAAATTTTGTTCTCTCCTCAGAGTGCTTGTAGGTCCAGCACTCCAGCTTCTAAATGTATTGAATGTATGATTGGTGTGACGAGTAAGAGTTTCTCTTTATAAATTTGGGTTGCCAGTGTACCAGATCATTCGGATATAAATGCATTTTTCTCTTCTTTTACAATTTTTGTAGTTAAGAAGAATTTCTCTAATTGCATATTCATATTTTATTTTTTCAAATATGATTCATATTTGTTACTGCAGGAACTTGCAATTCACATGGGATTACATTGAATAAATTATAATCAGATTGGATTTTAAGAAAATAATAGATACATGTATAATACAAGTGAATATAATTATTAAACTTACCTATAACAAAGAAGTAAATTTGTCGGAAAAATAATACTTTGGTCCGTAAGTTTGGCATCAAATGAACTGTATATTATTATAAGGATTTGGATTAAAAATACATAAAGTAAATGTTGTTATGACAATTCAAAAGAATGAGATGCAATCAAATTTGGTGAGAAACCACACCCTTTATAAGGATGGCTGGCCGCAGGAAGTCCTACCAAATCAATGTGTTTGCAACTTCGGTGTGGATGCCTTATACTAATTAATTAAGTGGTTAGTGGTCTGGCCACTAGTTTTTCTTATTGATGGCATGTGAGTGCTGAATTGCTGATGCAGATGAGAACAACACAAAGTCCAACTTTGATCAACTTTGATGCAAGTTGCTTTACAGAATTATTATAAAGAATGCATTTGGTTACTTTCTTGATTGGAGTCGTATGTTGGATTGGAGTCTACTAAATATGTGATTAAATAGTTACAACTAATCTAATCTGCTAATGGGACTGATGAAACCCAAAGCACACCAAATTGATTAATTCCATAGGTGCGGTGCGCATGCACAAATCTAAGCCCACAAACACAATTACTGAAGCCCATTGTTTGGATTGCACAAGTTAATAGAAAACTAAAACTAAACAGGCCCGCATCGCATTCAATGAGAGAGAGTGAGAGACAAAGCAGTCGAGGACAAAGTGAAATTAGCAATATGGGGTTCGGGTTGCATACCATAACAGGTATCAAATATATAAACTGCTAAAGAGAATAGAAGAGAAAAGAACCTCCTCTTAAACCCTTATCCAATTTGGAAAATTAATACCCGACCCGTTAACATCAGAGACTCAATTCATTCAATTAAAACCTCTCTTAAACCCTTCCTCAAACCTGGGATCGAGCACTCTCTGATAAAAAGGGCACCATTCCAAATAACCAAGAATCAATCTTTCATTTTCACTTCCTCTCTTCTCTCAGCCCAAAAACAAATAGAATCACATATATATCAGCTTTGCTTGCTGAGCCCTTGACCTTGAGTCATTTGATCATGCCTCCGGAGAAAAGTCGACAGTTCAAGAAGACCAAGGATAGCACAGCCAGGCATGTACCTTACTCCAAACGGCGCCAGGGATTGCTCAACAAGGTGGGGGCTATGGCAATGTCACAAACTAACAAAGTCCATCATTTTGCTGATCCCAGGTACATGCTTGTTCAATCAACCTATCTCAGCCTGATACTGTTTACTAGAATTTTGTCTTAGCAATATATTGCATTGGTGGAATATTTCATTTTGATTCAATTCAATTCTGACAAATCATTGAGGGTGTTTAGTTGTTTCAAATTTAGACATCTGAACTGAATTAATGATGTAACACAAGAAGAATGAATGATTCTAAATTGTTAACTAATTCCGCATCAAAAAAAAAATTTGTTAACTAAGGTTTAATTATTGGGTTAATAATTTGCCATTTGCCAAGATTGCATCTTTTTTCACTTTAAATTAGAGGGGTCAGATTTACGAGTGCATCTAGGATGATGAAACAATTAAGTGCCACAATCAAACTGAAAGTTAATATGTTCTTTTTATTTCAACTTCAGTTCCTTGGCACTAGCTATAAACTCTCATAATGCCAATCTCATCAACTTATCAGTTTATCCATATATATTGTTAATGGATGAAATTATAGATTAAGAGATACAACGTTTCTATTTCCTAGCATGCCATACACGTTCACGGTTCACCCCATTAAATAGTGAATCTTTTGTATGTTTATGACCTTAAAATAATATTGTTGTTGACAAATTATTGAATTTTTCATTTCTTTTAAACCCAAAATGATATTCAAACGTAATGGATTATGTATGCTACTGTTCATCAAGCATTGGTGACATCATTGAAGGCCAGAATGCTCACCCATAGAAAACTGAAGCTCATGGGGAACAGCCACTTTTGGATGTAAGAGGAAATAATTTTTTTATCGGGTATAATTTTGCTTGTATATTGGTTTTGAGGTGTAACCTCAGATGTTGTATATGACACCTAATTTGGACCAGTACATTAGCTAAATTGGTACTTCATATTGATTTTAGTGTGTTTCTCATAATTTTTTTGATAAGAACATACTGCAAATTTGTAACTTCTGTACAATACTGCCAAGTTCCACTTGTGTTTAACATTTAAAATACTAGATGTGTATTAGACACTATTTAGGCAAGTACAAATTGTACAAAAGTTGTTCAATAGCATATTGGATAAGTTCAGAACTAATGTTATGGACTTATGGTCGATACTGTCCATATTTGTAGGACAAAGAGGAATTTAAGCAATTAACCAACACACGTGGTGAAGAAAAACTGATAATTAGGTATGCAATGTTGTTCTTGTTATATATCATGTGTACGTATGTGGCAACAAAATTATTTTTGGGGAGAGAGGGACCAAAAAAAAAAAAAAATCTGACAACTTGATGCTAAATTTCTTAGTCCGTTGGAGGGCAGCGAGGATGAAAAGTTATCAATGGAAGAGCTTCAACAATTAGAAAAAAAGACGCAACATACTTTGAGTCTTGTAAAAGCAAAACGGGTATATATTCAGACAACTGTACCTTTTGTCATAATATTTCTCTACTATGTTCAAAATTTAATTTTTTTATTGTTCTATTGTTTTTAGAGGGAGTGGGAGAACTATCAAAAGGTACGAGGTGAACTCGAACAGACAGCAGAAATGATAAGCACTGAATTTCAACATACAATGGGCTTTCACTCTACTGATCAGGTTTTACATCTGATTTAAATCTCTTGAATAAGCCTGATAGTTTAAGCGGATTCCCCTGCATTCGATTGTAATATGATGCAAACACAAGATGGACAAACAATATTATTATCAGCCAATTAATTTTGTTAGAAAATAAGAAGAGGTGGCTGTATTTTTATGAAAATCTGAACTAAACTCATTGGTACTGAATAGTAGTGAATACTGATTTGCAATGTATAAATCCTGTTTTCCTAAGAACAATTCCTTGTGTTGTTATTAAGTTTCCACAAAACCTATATGCAGGCAGGAGAACAGGATTTAACCGATGAACAAACGGCGTCACTTGATTCAGTTTCAGGTGCACGTGCTAATCAGAAAGAGGGCCTATGATATATATATATATAGTTCTTTTGAGGTACTGGCATATATACTGGTAATTATTCTTGTATAACGAAACATTCAGACCGACTTAATTGTGATATCCTTCCAATAAAACTGTTGTTGCAACTTGCAAGGTCCAGTGGGAATGATTCACAAAGTTCCTTCTTCTGATTCTGATTCCTTTTCTTATGTTAGTCCAATTGCTTATACGTCGTAACAAATTTTATTAGTCCGGAGAATAAGGACCGCTCCTCTTATTTGTGCAGGTTGGGCGTGATCGACTGGAATGAAAGTGATTAGTCATGCAATGCCTACGGGTTCTTACACCTAACGATTTGTTTGTTGGATTGCGGCTAGGATTTTGTTTTTCTTCATTAGTTTTATAGTTTTTCTTAATACTCTGAAGAAATAGTAATTTTGTGAAATTCGTGGATTTCATACTATTTCCCTATTTTTCTGATGCTATAAATGATGATTGATCAGATAATGTACAGGATACATTGGCTTCCCTGATTGAATGAAGCATTCCTTAAGCTTCAATTCAGTGATTGGTTTGACTCCATTTTACAGTTTAAACATTGCATTTAACCAAACCTACTTCTGTACGTCATTCTAGTTTCAACTATTCACTAATTAAATTAAACCGTGCTTCAGTAAATGAGAAGGAAGAAATTAAGCATCATTCCAGGTGCTGAATTTCTACCAGAAACCTCTTTAAGCAATATTAAAAGAAATGTTATGTGTTTGTTTCTCTAAACAAAACAGGAGTTAGATACATATAGCTACATATTTTCAAAAAAAAAGAAAAAAAAAAAAAGAAAAAAAAAAAACAAGAAAGACAATATAAAGGAGCACAGATTGAGGTGCAATTTATCAGAGCGAGTTCGAATTCTTACAGCTGAAAGCTGGATTGGTAAATTGTAAATAAGTGAGACAAAATATTAGGGGCCCGCTTGCCAGGTCAGTGTAAACAATCATTAATTTGGATGGGATATGGTTAATTTCGTCTTGATGGTTTACATAATTCCGAAATTATTCCTGGGAGATGAAGCGCCTGGCTGTTTGAAATACTCTGCATGTGCATGATTAAACAATGAGTTAGTCAACTAAAGATTACTTAATTATCACATGATTGTTATTTAATTGATTATGTGAAAGTTGCAAGTTAAACTTGAGTTATAATGATAACCATTTTAACTTGGCATTTATAATATTCATATTCAATGTACAATATATAAAGGAGATAGATAGCTACCCACAAATAGATTGAGGGATCCAGTGACCAGAACTGACTTTGGGGAAAATTTGGATATGGTAGCAACACTTGATGTCTCCAATTCCAAGGGACTTGCAAACTGTAAATTGAAATATACACAATTCTTATACAAGAAAGGAAAGGGCTACATGGAGAAAAGTGAAATAAAGCTTTTTGTTCTTTTTAAAAGGAAATTAATGTGGGAGTTTGGTACCACATCAGGCAACTGGTTCATGTAACACTATTGTGTGGAATCTGAATATGCTTACAAATCATTTACTTTGCAGTCGCATAATTGCTTTGACATTGTTCCTCGACACTCAATAGCAGAAAATGCAATTGCTTCTTGCATATGCTGATCCTGCATTGTACATTGGTTGATGAGTAATGAATAAAATGGTACATTGCCGTAACATTTTCATGGGAGAGTACAATAGGAGTGTACAGCATTTTTAGTTCTTTCTGTTAGCTGCTATATATACCATTGCAAATAGACTTGTGCTGCCAATATATCTATACTGTAACCAAGACCTTGAATATGTCTAATAGAAGTAGTACGCACTAAGGCCGAGCATGCTTTCCTGAGAAGAAAAGATATAAAGCAAGGATCAAAATATACTGAGCTATGCCAATAGAGATACCAATATTAAACCTATATATGCAAAACATACCTCAATCTTGTTCTTTTGATGCAAGTAGCACGGTATGAAACTGATGAGGAAATGAATATATGAGGCCAGAGTTGAAACGTCTGTTGCTAGAGATAGTTAGAAGTTGAATGTCTCAACATGCGGAAGCCTGTACCAATCTTCAGTCCCATTCTTTAAACACTCTGGCGTCATGTCCTTTTAAAGAATGAATCCTGGAAATTTTATATGTTTTAGAAATCAGACCATGCACTTTACAAACTGATCACAAATGTGGAATCCTATCTAAGGTATACAAAAAAGTATTACTTTCTAACAAACAAGATCAAAAAAATTACTTATGAACACTTTGATAAATCCAAAAGAATATTTTTCGGACTTAATTTGGAGGTAAGTTGACCTTGTATAGCATTGTTTCTGAAGAGCAGCAATTGCGATTGCTTCTCATATGCTTCTGGGCCTACAGCTTACATTAGCTAAAGGATAATTAGTGTTGTACAACTGGAATAGTTGATGAAAACTGAGTGATAAATCAAATGGTTACTTCATCATAACATTTTTATATAGGACCGACATATCAATTGTTCCTCTTATGGCCCTTATGTCAGAAAATTAATAAAACAGGCATTTCATTTAATGGTTGTTGAGCTGTTGTAAACAGAGCCGTACTGGTTAAAATTTTCAACTTAAGCAATACTTAGGCATACAAATAATGCAGGAATTAGTGTGCAAACCAACATTTTCATACATATATAGCTCTTCCTGCAACAAGATTCCACTTCTATGCCTATTAAATAATTAAAAATGCAATAGAACAGATATGTTGTAACTTGTACCTCAGGTGGGATTAAGATCTCCGAGTTAGGATTGTGCTAAGCAAGTGAATTTGCAAGACGAAACCGACATTGCAAGACCCTTTAATATCCCAGATTTTCTTTTATCTCCAATTTTTGCTAGTGGAATCTCATAAATTAGGCGGTGGTACTTATGGAACTTTCGGAAATGCCTCTCCAAATGGGGACAACCTTCAATCCAAAGTTTGTCAAGATTCTTTAGCTGCTTTAACAGACCTTCAGGGAAAACCCTTAATTTTGGGCAAGTTCTAATCTCAAGTGTCTTGAGTGCTGTGAGCCCTTCCATTCCTTCTGGCAAATCTACCAAGATGGGGCAATCACTGATTTCGAGGTTTTCCAAATTCGTGAGGCCTGCCATGCTGATTGATAAGGAGTTCAAGCTTTCACACTCATTAATTGTCAAGTTCGTGAGAGAACGCATGCTCCACAACCATTCTGGCATGCATTGAAGTTTTAGACAATTAAAAATAGCCAAATATTGAAGATCAACTGAGCAGTTGGGAATTTCGACCAGATTTGGACATGTCGAGATACCTAGGTATTGAAGTTTTGGTAATAGCACGTCTGTGTTTGACCTTCCAGAGGATGGTTCCAGTTTGGATCCAAGAAAGTTCTGGCAGTCAAATACTTGAATTGTAAATAGACAGTTCAAACTTGTGAATTCTTCCTCTGGCCAATAAATAAGACCGGCACAATCTTCAATGAACAAACTTGACAGAAATGCAAAACACTTCCAAAACAGCAACGACGAATTTGTTGGACGATGTGACAAAAAAATAGAGCATGATGTCAGTGTCAAATCTTTGCATTGACATGCAATTGCATTTACCTCCTCCCCCTTGTTTATCCCAATTGGTACAATACTTTTGTATCCGGCCAATGATAGTATTTCAAGTGACTCCCAAGGCTGAAAGGATATAGATTCACTTTCACATTCAACCTCTCTACCATGGCTTCCAAGTGAGAGCTCTTGCAGCGTAGTTAATTTTGTTGCAAAGCCTGATAAAGTCCTATTTCCTGTAATGGACAATTTCTTCAGCAGAGGTCCATTTGGCAATGCAACTAACTTGGGGCAGTTAGTAATATCCAACTCTTGTAGCACGGGAAATACCAGTGAGGTCTCATTTCCAGCTTCACCTTCACACCAGCTATATAAGTTTGGCATTTCAGATAACTGCAATTGTTCCAAAGAGGGAAAAACCACATGGGAATCTTCACCACCTTCAGCACTCATGGATGCTCTGTTACAAAGATGCATCAATTTGTCCACACATCTTAATTTGAGAATTTTAAGAAAAGGTAATTTTTCTACTGGTGGTATTTTTGTACATACTCTACATTCCTTTATATACAGCTCGATTAAATTTTCTAGCATTTGGTATTCTGTTATCCAGACTGGAAATTTATCACTTTCATACATTATGACACTTAAAACCTTTAACTTGTTGCAAGGTTTAAGGGCATCCAACACTTCAAAAGGATCACATTGCATCACCCTAATATTTTGATACTCGTTCTCCGCCCAGCATAATAACAGATCATCCAGATTTTTCTTAGCCATCATATTTGCTTCCCTTGCATCTGTAACATCTCTAATTTCGTTTAGATTATATATATGCAATCTTCCATTGAGATTTAAGTTCTTTAATTCTGCAATAGAATTCCCAGCATCAGTGCCTATAACGTAAGTTGTTAGCGTCTGCAAGCAACTATGTTGTCCAAGACCTGATGGAATGGTTTTTAAGCTAGAACAATTTTCAATGTAGAGATGACGAAGGCTACTCATATATCGTAGACCTTCGGGAAGCTTTTCAAGCTTCCAACAGCGAGAAAGCCTTAAGGTCTGCAAGAGGTAGAGAGTGCTTATCATTTCAGGCAGTAATGCACCATCCCATTCATAAATTTCGAGACACCTCAGGTGTTTCATCTTTTCAGGTGTCATTACCAGGGTTCTGTCAATAGGCATTATTCTATCCAATTTTAAAATGCGTAAAGTGTTTGACTTTACAAACCCTAAATTCTGCATATGGTTACAATCTAAAAGGAGGTAGCTGCAGAAAATGAGGCTTCGGATGGATGGTAAGAAGTTCATGACATTGTTAATATCCATGGGAATAGTTTTCAGAAAAATATGACGGACATCAGATTTGGGATTATTATGTTGTTTTGGTATATCTAATGATGACATACATTCATCCCCCATGATGGATTGAGCAAGGTCATGCATCAAATCATGCATTTTGCAGGTGATTAGATTGCAGTGCCCTCTTTTCCATGTATACATGCGGTCCATGCCAACCTCATTAACATGCTCAATATCTTGAAAGAATGAACCCCAAGATAACTCATTGAAAATATCATTGCCCTTCGTTTCAAGGCTACCTGGCCCGTCAACTGGGATAAATCCATTTGCCATCCAATACAGGATTAGTTCCTCCTTGACCATGATAAAATCCTTAGGAAATACTGCACAAAAAGCGAAGCATTGTTTCATGAATGAAGGCAAGTGGTCATAACTTAACCTCAATACTGGCAAGACCTCATCTTTAGCATGCCTCTGTTCCCAGATATTGCTTTCTTTGAGTATTGCCGACCATTCTCGAACTTCATGCTTGTAAGACATTAAGGCACCAAGTGTTTTAATGGCCAGTGGCAATCCCCGACAATTTTTTACCATCTTTTTACCCATCTCAATAAGTTCCTCACATTCCTTTACCCCCTTACTAAATGCCTTTTTGTGAAATAGACTCCATGAGTCCTCCTCACGTAAGCATCCCAAATTATAAATATTCTCCACTTTGCCCATTATATTAGCCACTTTGCCGCTCCTTGTGGTAACAATAACAGCACTCCCAGAATAACCACAATTCAAAGTAGCTCTTAGTCTATCCCAATCATTTTCATTATCATTCCAAACATCATCAAGCACCAGCATATACCGCTTTCCACTTAGCTCCTGGTGTAAGCGCCTTTGGAGAAGTTCCATATTGTCGAGAGGAAGGTTACAGTTCCCATGAATAACCAAATCAATGATTGATTTAACAAGCATGTTAATGTTATACTCTTCAGATACACAAACCCATATTGGCAGATTGAAGTGTTCTTTCACTCTCGGGTCATTGTATATAAGCTGAGCAAGTGTGGTCTTGCCGAGCCCACCCATGCCAACCACCGGCACAACCATGAGATCTGCACTTCCACACCCATCAAGCAACAACTTCACGAGTTTCTCCTTATCATCATCCCTTCCCACAACGTTGGACTCAAACAGAAGGGAATCGGTTTTGACCCGATTCACTACTTGCTCACGTGGGCTTTGATCAAATCTAAATGTCCCCATATCTGCAACAAGCTTTTCAATCTTCCCCACAACTTTCTTCAACTTCCTACTCATCTTATACCGAAACAAAGCCGAGTTATTGAGAGACAAGAAGTCACTTACATTGTTACCAACCTTATGGCCACGATTCACGGCATCTCGGCGCAATTCCTCATAACAGAACTCATCAAGCACATCGTCCGCATCGTAGGCAGTGGATTTGAGCTTCAGCATCCAATTTTTCACAGCTGGGTTTGAGGCCCCTTTATTCTCTGCATCAGCCAGTACCGCCTCGATCGCCAGAAGCATGTCCTTGAGCCTCTCACGCTGATCATCCACACCCCAGATACCTGCAACATGCTGCACCAGTGAGTCTGTTGCTTTCTGCGTTACAATTCTGATCAGAGCCGGTAACAGCAGATCAGCCATGAATTGATAGTTTAGAAGGTACTTTTGAGAGAAAGGGTAGGAATTAAGTTGGAGAATGAAAATCTGATGGTGGTTTATTTCGGTGGTTATTACAAAGGGATCCTGATGTAGTGCTCGATCTCTGACTTTTTATTTTGACCGAGTTTTTTTCCACTCCTTTTCTTTTATTCTCTAAATGCCATTGTTACTATGAAATGCTTGCACGTCAAAGTTTCTAATTTTTTGGAATAAATTGGAAAGATTAATGAGTAATTATTCTCTAATTAAAACAATTGTTAGGTTATAAATGAGTCGGATTGGGATTATTGTATGATTAAAATATAAATTCTAAAATTTTGCAATATACATAAGCGCCGACTTGTGCCTATCAAGAAAGAGTGCTTATCCCCTAACATATGGCACGGTGTCATGTAGAGGACCAAATTTCGAGGAGATCCAGCGGTCCATGTGCTCCATAGCACCATGACATATGTGAGGGGATCTTAAATCATCAAGAACGGAATTACTTGCGAATTAACTTGTACGTACTTATTATCGTATTTTTTTTTAAATGTCAATAAATTATAAAATACATGAATGATGCAAGTAACATGTGAGCTATGATTGTATATGACAATCATCATTTGTATTTTCCATTTTCTCTAATTTTCTCTGGATACCTTACGGTCCGTAAGATAGGTGTACGGTCCGTAAGGATTGGTTCCGGTTGTGGCATTGACGGCCCTTCGTAGGATTTGTTGTTTCGGAGAACGATTGCTTTTGCTTCTGCATTTTGGTGCTGTACCTCATTCCCACGGGTCTCCTTTGCCTGATTTCCTTCGGCTAGTCTTGCAGTTTACGTGGTCAGCGCTTGCATTTGGTCGAAGACCATCTTATTCATTTTTTGCTGTTCTGCGATGAAATTTGCAAGCGATTCCTCCTGGGTTGGCTGTCATGGGACTGATGGTTGCTGTTGAAGGTGCGACTGTTGCTGAGGTGGTTGCCGGTTCTGTTTGGGGAAGGCTGCATTTTGATAGAAGTTGCGGTTTCCTCCCTCGTAGTTGTTGTAACCCCCTTGATTGTTGTACGGCTGCGGAGCTCTCGGCTGGTATTGGCCACCTTGACTACCTTGGTTGTTGTTATTCTTCCATCCCCAGTTGCGTTGTTCAAAGTTAGTACGCGGGTACTGGTTATATTGGTTCCTTTGGAAGAACGGGGGCTCGTTGTTGATTGAGTGGACCTGCTCTTGTCCTCCTTCTGGTTGCGCAAGCGGGCAGCCTTGGTATGCGTGTCCTTCATCCCCGCATAGTTCGCATGTGATGGGGGCGTTGTTTTGGACCGCCTTAACGGTGCTTTTCCCTTCAAGCGCCTTCTGCAAGGCGTCAATCTCCGCGGAGAGAGCGGTAATGTCGTCCACTTCATACCGACCGCCAGATCCTCGGTTGTTGTCACGGTCGGACCATTGTTGTTGAGTCGCCAAGGTGTCGAACAACTCGATTGCCTCATTAGCTTCCATTTCCATAAATTTTCCACCTGAAGTTGCATTGACAAGTGCTCGAGAGTTAAAATTCAATGCATTATAGAAAATTTCTACTACCATCCACTCAGGTGTGTTGTGGTGCGGGCAAGAACCAAGCAATTCTCTAAATCGTTCCCAAGCCTCAGTTATGGTTTCTTGTGGGCCTTGTTTGAAAGACATGATTTGGCCCCTAATCCTAGTGGTCCTCCTATGTGGAAAGAATTTGTTCAAAAATAAATTTGAGAGGAGCACCCAGGTACCAACTGAGTTCTTAGGGAGAGAATTAAACCACGTTTTAGCCTTATCCCGGAGAGTGAATGGGAACAAGACCAATTTGATGTACTCGGAAGAAGCGGGGTTCTCCCGGATAGACTGGCACATCCTGATGAAGGTGCGGAGATGGTCGTGCGGGTCTTCGTGCTCCATGTCATGGAAGAGATTTTGTTGCACGATGTTGAAGACTGTCGGGCTCAAGTGTGGCGCTCCTCCTTCAACTTGTGGGAGGGTGATGGCATCTCCTACATCGTCAGCCGTTGGGACAGCGAAATCCTTCAGCGTCCTTAGCACGAATGCGACCGCTCTGTTTCCGTCGTCGCCCATCTTCGATGTCACTGGCTCAGTCTCTGGTGTCTCTGCTGGCGGTATTACGGTGCGTAAGGGCTCCTGTACAACCCGTAAGGGGCTTACGGACCGTAAAGGTGGGTTACGCTGTGTGAGGTTCGGCGGCTGAGAAGAAGAGCGTCTGTTCACGGGCGGAAATGCGAGGTCTCTCTTCGGGATTCTCGATCGGTCTCTGAGAGTGTGTCCTCCTATCTCCAGTTTGCCCCTAAAACAGACAAAGAATAAACGAAGAAAAAGAAAAGTCAGAAAAAGAAAGAAAAATAGTTCGAGAAATAAACGAAATAAAGTCCAGTAATGACGCAATTGTCCCCGGCAACGGCGCCAAAAAGCTTGTTCACTCGAAAGTTCACTACTTTTAATTATCCCAACTAGACTACAGTTTGGTCGCAAGCGTACGACTTGGTTGTGGTGTAGTGTGGGGTCGAATCCACAGAGACAATCGGCAAACCGGACTAGACTTAGTTTATTTCTTAAATTATGTAAAAGATCACAATTTTGGGGTTTTAATTAAATCCTGAATAAAATAACAATTAATAAAAGACGAAGTACAAATATGTAAAAGGCGTTTCTAGGACGTGCGAAATTCGTAGAATTTCGGTATATTATTTGCGAAATTCCGAGCATCAGGGCTCAGGATATACCAATTATAAAATCAACAGAATTGGCCAATCAGGAGGTGACATGTGGCAGTCAAAGTAGGTCAAACTTACAAGTGGGACCCACATGTCAGCAGGGAAATAAAAGAAAATCATATTAAACAGACCAATCAGAAGGGGACACGTGGCAGTCAACGTTAGGTCAAACTGACAAGTGGGGCCCACATGTCAGCAGAAAATAGAAGAAAATCAGATCTATCAGCCAATCAGAAGGTGACACGTGGCAGTCAACGTCAAGGTCAAACTGACAAGTGGGACCCACTTGTCAGCAGAGAAATTGAAAATCAAATTTGATTTTGGGCCAAGATTGATTTCTGGGCCTGATGATTAAAACTGGGCTGAATTGATATAAGGGGAATTAAATAAAACTAAGGAAAAGGCCCAGTTCCCAAATCAGCCCAGCAGAACTCAGAATGGAGATCTGACATGTGGGCCCTCCTGCCGAGTGGGGCCCACATGTCATAGACAAAACACAGGGGATCTGGAAGAATAGCAGGAAAGTGTGTGGCGTGTCACTGTGACCCGTCTAAAGCCTAAAACCTACCCACTACACAGAAAGCTACACAGTTCTACTCACAGAGTAAATAAAGAGGCTGAAATTTGAATTATGGGCTGGTTAATGGGCTAATCAGATTAATTAACCAAATGGGCCAATCACAGGCCGACATCTATGCAGATCAGATTAATCATTTCAACTAATTGAATTTCTGACGCTGGGGCCCACCTGTCAGTTCAATAATGGGGCCCCCTGTCAGTACAGTAAGAGAGGAAAGAGGGGTGTTTTGCCGCTGCGTCACCACCTCCTTCTCCGGCTAAATTCTCCCAACTCCGACCAATCGAATCGTCTGTTCAAGCTCTATTCAATTATGCCCTAATTGCAAACTATTGTGCACTGTGCAAAGAATGGTGACATGAGAACCAGAAAGGAGGAAAAACTAACCTGAGTTGCTCCAACTCCGGCGATGGTGGTGGCTGAGCTCGATTGATGCCTGCCCAAGCTTGCATACACCTCCACGATGGTGTTCAATGCCTCAGACACCCTTCTCCAAGCTCCTAGCAATGAATTCGACCCCCAAAATCCCTGACAGCCTCCAAACAGCAGCTCAAGGCTCGAGCTCCACTCCAAAGCTTCAATTGACCAAAACAAATCTCAAAGAATCAATCAACAATATCTAATGATGATGTGTAACATGTTAATTGATTAAAAAACATGTCAATTGAACAAAAAAAATTGAAAATCTGGATGAGACAACATGAAACAGTAACCTATATCGAGTTCAGTCTCAAATCGAGCCCAAGCTTTCAAACTTTCTTCGATTAATTGATCCCCTGAGCATCAACTGGAATAGAAAAGATGTTAATGAAAGGGATCGCACGATGGCTAGAGATGCGGAAATTAAAATTTTTCTAACCAAAGCATGTGCAGTTCAATCAGATCTTGCCAAACGAACGACTTATCGCTGATCTATACAATAACATGCATAGAGAGGCAGCAGTTATACCTTTGACGCGTAAACAGTTGCTCGGTGTGCTGTCCGGTTGCGCGTCGCCCTTGTCCACCAAAGGTTCGACCACCACCGTCCGTCTAGGCAAGAAGAACGTTGACGGCGGGTCCTTCGATCTTCGGTACTCTCCAAACTCAACAATAAAACCCTAGGTTTGATAGAGGAGATTTCTCAACACATGAGAGAGAGAGAGGAAGAAAGGTGGCTGGAAAAACTGACTTTTTCGTGCATGAAACCTTCCCTTTTATACTTGTCAAGAGTGATTAAGGAAACCCTAATCACATACCCTTCTGTCAGGTTGCGTTATAACGCACCCAATATTGCGTTATAACGCAACACCTGATAGAACCAGATTTCTGTCACAGATTGCTGACAGAACCAAATGACAAGTATTCTCTCATATGTTCGAGACATAAGATCAAAACATCATAGCCATGATGATATTCAGGTTATCATGATGCCCAATCAAGCTCAAGTCAGGCCGCGCCTGATTTGACTTATTGCCATCACTCGTTACACGTTCGCCGACGTGACACGAACCTGAACAGGACTAATGGTCGAGAGCCTTTGTAGGTGTGACCTTATAGGGATCTGGATCATGTTGGGTTGCATTAACAGTGATTCTCATCTACCTGTTCAATGCTGATCATCATCAGTGTCAAGCCATCCACGTGACGATCCCCAAATGATACAGACAGTACGCACGTCCACGTAGTATCTTGATCCTGAGTAAGAGTACCTTACTTGTGTTGATTCTATGTCATATGAATATCCAAGATAAAGTCTGAGGCAGGATTGTGTCATCCCCACAAATATATATCATTTACTTGACGTCCATATAGATTAAACACATGACTAAGATTAATCATTGCGCGCGTGTGTAATCCATAATGTCAAGGGGCCCAGAGGATATCATAACTCATCTATGATGAGAGACATTCCAGTATCTTGATCATCCATGATCCAAGCTACCAATTCTACACACCGAACTGGAATCCCTTATGCCACCTGTTACGGTTGGGATAGGGAACTAGTCACAGTGTGCAGTCATGATATTTGATCATGACAACCTCAACCGTGAATCCAACACTGACAAGAATATGAATGACATAACACATTCCTTTTGTCATATTCTTGTCGCGGTCAGTCCAATGCCATGTCACAGAGAATGTGCACATGCATCCATATGATCTAATTGATAGCCGCGCTATCAATGGGACGTGATACAAACCCATCTGCTAGACTCATATGCTGATCCTATCCGACCAACTAGAGTACCATGCTAGTTATCATAGATCAGGGCAGTTTTAGAATTGACGTCATACCCATCATGGCATATCACTTGCTCTTGTCGTAAACGACACAAGCCATAACGTAACATCAATTCAAGGAAACTAATGAATAAAACATCCAAATAAGAATAACCATGAACAAGCGAATACCATATATATATAAATATAAATATGTATGTTTCTCTAGTACATAAACACTAACAGTTAAAACATGACCTCAATCATTTAAAATCATAAGAAGAGATGAATTGATGAAACAGTTTACAAAGCAGTGAAGAAAATTGAGTTTCTCACCCCCAAATCGATTCAATTGAAAATGAGAAGAGGGGATGAGTAAAAGAGAGTAGAAAGTGATGTTTTATACTTAGTAATTGAGTAGTGAGGGATGAGAACTCGTGCTCTCAACTGAATAACAGAATTTCAAAGGGAAATGACCTCAATACCCCTGCAGTTCTGAATTCAAAATTAAATGAATAATTGGACTTAATTGGGTTGCTTAAAGGGTTCAATTAAACTCAAATAAGATCCATTAAGAGCTAGGAAAGGATCCAAGGCATGTAACAACCCTGGAATGACTATGGGACCCCTAACAGAAGTTGATTCTCAGCTGGTATCAGTGCATCAAACTCCAAACTCAAAATCAACACTCTCCATTGCATTGGCTCACTACACCATGCTCAATTAAGTCCCCCTCACCCCCTGGAAGGGATCCAAAGCATCTGGGCTCAACAGAAAAGCTTCTAGAAGCTGCTCCAATGATCAAACAGTTTCTGACTGAAACTGGTGCATACCAGTATAGCCCAAAACACTCCAAATCACTGCAGCAACCTCATGAACCATGTGCAGCACCAAAGAATTGATCTTTCAATCGATTTAAACCTCTCCAAAGCCCCAAACTTGGCTGGAACCAGTGCAAAGCCAATTCTGACTGAGAATTGGGCTGATTTCTTACCAGTTCACATGCACCAAGCTCAGGGATGATTCTCAAGGCATTTGAACATTGCCCAGGCGCCAACTAACTCCCTCCCAGCTGCCAAACAGATCCAAGGGCTGAAATTGAACAAGAACAAGCACAAAACAAATCCAAGGGCTAAAATCAATTGCCATGTCATCAATCTGTGGGACTGGCTCTCCTCCAATCAAATTGAGTTGCTTCTCCCCTAAGAATCCCCTCCAAGAACATATAAATAGACCCCAGATCAAAGTGCCAGGGGAGAGAAACCAATTGTAAAGCTGAATTGCCATTTGAAACCTTGCCAAATCAGTCCAGATTTGAAACTGAATTGAAACCTTGACCAAATCACCTCTCCACTCTCCCAAATCTGTTAGGCTAGCCTCAAATCATTGTAATATAGGTATTAGAGCTTGAGACTCAAGAGAAAAAAGTGAGAAATTGAATGTAAAAGTTGCTGTTATATAATGAAATGAAGGAACAGTAAATCCATTACTGTTTCCTTAATATTTTGAGCAAAATCTGTGGTTTATTTGATTAATCATGATGTTTAGTTTATTTAATTGCATTTATTTGAAGTTTACTTGCTTGATTCTTGAATTTATTGCATAGAAACACTGATCTCAGATCAAACTAATTGATTTCTGAAGATCAGTGAATCTGAGATGCATTTGCATCATTTTCTTTTGCTTTCTTTCTGTTAAATAAGATAAATTAAGTCAAATGCAGCTGACATGAGTTGCCTTGTGCTCTCATGACCTCTTGTGAGCTTGCTCCAAGAGTGAGTTGCTTTAAAAGTGAATAAACAAATTGAAATTAGCACATATGAGCTTGCTTAAGCATCTCATGACCTCTTGTTGAGTTTAGCTCCAAGAGTGGCTTAATTATTGTGTTGAGCATGCTCCACAGACCCCTAAGGACTTGTCCAAAGGGTGACTCTCATAGCAAAGCATGAGAGGGGGAGTTGAGCTCAGTGAGACACTGTTGCCCTCCCAGTTTCCAGAGAACTGAGTGAATAACTCATCTCTGGAAGCAATTTTGACATCAAATCCTCCTCTAAACAAGGGGACATGCTGCCAAAATTGTCCCAGGATAAGTTATGAACTCAAGGAAACCTTTTTGAACAGATTTCATCTACAAAATGTAGGCGAAATGCTGCCAAAATTGTTCCAGACTCAAGAAACTGGAAGAACAGCAGTATCTCACTGATATCTGCTCCTCTCTGTGGATTTATGTTCATAACATAATTAAGTCACATTTTTTGTGTCCACACTAGAGTTATACACATCTTTCATGTAAAAGTTGTTGTCAAATTCTGTGTACAAAAATTCATATGAAAATCACAAGATCTGTTGCACAAAATGACAGAAAATTCCCTTGAATTGTAAATTTAATGAAACAGTGACTTTGCTAAGATAAAAGTGTGCAAGGTATACATCAAAGTGTTCATAACAACATGTATTAACTCACTGTCAAGTTTGTTTAAGCACTTATGTTCAAGAATTTTTCATAAAAGTCCAAGAAATAAAGATCTGGCTGTCTGTGACACTGAGCTGCAAGCTTGAACTTCAAAGAACTAATCTTGATGCTCATTTCATGTTCTGGATATATATTTTAAATATTCTATATGAAAAGATCATGATTTTCTGAACAATTTTCATGTATAAGGTTTGATCTAGCTCTCTGTAAATAAATCCTCACAAAAATAACAAGTTAACAACTGCATCAGCTCAGTTTTATTCTCTTCTCTGGGAATTTTGATAAAAATTAATCACATATTTCTGCCTTCACAATACATATTTTTGATAATTTTAATGCATTTCTGACATGATTTTAAGCAACTTTCATGTTTTACATTTGATCTGATTCATTGTAAATAAATTCCTACAAAAATGTGAAATCTCTGACAAATTCTGTGAAAAAGTTGCAGTTTTAACCCTGAGGAAAAGAATTTCAAAAACACTGTGAATAACTTAGAATTAAAACATTTGATGAATATAGAACTTGTTTCTAACATTTCAAAGAACATTTCTGTTTCAAAACATTGAATTGTCACATTTAAAATGTTGCAGAGAAATCAAACTGATAAATAATCAGTTTTCTGTCAATTTTCTGACAGAACTGAGAAACTCAAATCCAACTGCGAAATTCGAGTTATTTTGTGATTTAAATGATTTCAATACACTGCACACACTGCAAATAAGCTATTTGCATGATTTAAACAAGTTCTTGTGTGTCAACTTCATAAACTGATGCTTTGAAAACTGAAAATTGGTACCAAGTTCATATCTGTTGTACAGTCCAAATTAATTTAAATTAAATGTACATACATATTCTTTATGTCAAGACGATTCTAACAAGCTAAACCTCACACAAATTGGTCGAGAAATGAATTAGAATTTTGAAATCAAAATCCAAGTTTAAACTCGGCACAGTCCTCTAAACCCGAGCTCATTTGAGCTAAATCCAAACCCCCCCAGTCAAATCCAACACCATAGATGTGTTCCCTGTGGCAAGACGATCCCAACGCCGCCGCCCGATCAAAGATCCGACCATCCACCGCCGAGATCCGCCGTTGACGGCCCAGATGAGCCCAGTTCATATCAAGGACAGCACAGATCTTGATGAAAATCCAACATATCACACCTCTGCCACCAGCACGAATCTTAATACAAATTTGAGGACAGCACGAATCTTGATGACAGATCTAATAAACCTCATCCCTGTCACCAACACGAATCCTAATGCAGATTCAAGGGACAGCACGAATCTTGATGACAGATCTAATAAACCTCATCCCTATCACCAGCATGAATCCTAATGCAGATTCAAGGGACAGCACGAATCTTGATGACAAATCTAATAAACCTCATCCCTGTCACCAGCACAAATCTCAATGCAGGTCCAAGGGACATCACGAATCTTGATGACAGATCCAGCAGATCTCATCTCAGCTCAGCAGCACGAATCTTGATGCAGATTACAGATCAGCACCAATCCTGATGCAGTCTCAGGAATGAAACAGGCCAAAACTCAGCCCAAAAACCAAATCTGGCCCAAAATTCAAAGTTGGCCCAAAATCATAATGCAGCCCAAAATTCAAAGTTGACCCAAAACCAAATCTGGCTCAAAATTCAAAGTTGGCCAAAACCAGAATGCAGCCCAAAATTTAAAGTTGGCCCAAAATCAGAATTCAGCCCAAAATTAAAAGTTGGCCCAAAAATCAGAATTCAGCCCAAATCAGAAATTCGGCCCAAAACACTGTTTCGGCCCAAAATCCAATTAAAGTGATTTATTCCAAATTTTCGATAAAAATAATTCTAAAAATAGTTCCCGAACTCCAAAAATTCTGAAATAAATTTTAAAATTCATAAAAAAATATTTCTGATTTTTCTATATAAAAAAATTTTTCCATTTAAAAATTGAATTTTCAGATACAAATTCAAGTTCAAATTTGAAAGAGGAAACATCCTTTCTTTTGAAATTCAAAATGCAAAAACAAAGGGGCAGACCCAAGCACTCTTTACGAAATATTGTGCTCGCTTTAAAATAAGAAAACAAAAACTTTTGAAATCAAGGAAATCATTGAGCACCTGAACGTCAATTAGGCCAACCGATTACTAGTTCGTTGTTCAGATAACTGATGAAAGCAATGCCAAGCTACGAAACGGCGACGTCTTGCACTTCAGTTAGGAGATCTGACGATAGAAAAAGTTCTCGGACCACCAGAGTCGACTCCAGATTTCCTCCAATCGACGGTTGATCATACCCCGACAGAGAGATCGGGTGTGAGGCTGAAAATTGGACCCTTGGTTGTAGATAGACTACCAGTCCTGATCTGACGATCGCGGATATCGTTTGAAGTGCTTTAAGAAAACAAGTTTGCGCTCGAACGATTGCGGCTTACCAAGTCGTAGGAGGCCTGAAAGAGACATAAGCGTCTCCGGGACCATCGAAATCTGTCCTAGGTTTCCCCGCTAACATAAACCTGAAAGAGATATAAGCATCTCCGGGACCATCAAAACGTGTCCTAGGTTTAACTTACTAACACTTACTGACATTCGCTAACCTAATTTATGATGATCTTGACGTTTAAAAGTGTGCATCCATCCATGCATTTCATTTAGATAAAATTGTTTACTTTGTATTGAAAGATAATTGCACACATTTTAACATTTTCCTATTCTTAATCAGAGGTGCCTGGAGTTAATAGCTTCAGGGTAATTAACAATGAGGGCTTGCGCTCATTGGAATTCAAGACCCCACAATCACTTGAAAATAATAAAACCTTTGAACGTGAGCGTCTGAGAGTGAGCGTCCAACGACGTCCACTAACACATGCACGCGTACAGGGGTGACCATGTCCTTTTCGCCATTTTATGAAAGGTTCTCCCTTTTTTTTTAAGGCGGCGAAAGGGGTGGCACACTACTAGCAGATGCTGAGAACATCACATTTGAGCAAGCTATTAGAGATAAGAAATGACAAGCTGCGATGGATGAAGAGATCACTGCTATTGAAAAGAGTAGCACTTGGGAGCTGGTAGAGTTGCCAGAAGGTCATCAACCCATAGGAGTTAAATGGGTATACAAAAAGAAGGTAAATGCCCAAGAAAAAATAGAGAGGTACAAGGCAAGACTCGTTGCAAAAGGGTATCGACAAAAGGCCGGTATCGACTATGATGAAGTATTTGCTCCGGTTGCAAGAATGGAGACAATTCGACTTCTCATATCGCAAGCAACTCAATTTAATTGGCCAATATATCAAATGGACGTGAAATCAGTATTTTTGAATGGCGTGCTTGAAGAAGAAGTATATGTCGAGCAACCACCCAGGTACATGAAGGCCGGTAAGGAGACGAAAGTACTGAAATTAAAGAAGGCTCTCTATGGCCTGAAGCAAGCCCCTCGAGCATGGAATACCCGAATTGACTCATATCTTAAGAAGAACGGGTTCGTGCAGTGTCCATACGAACATGCACTATATGTGAAGGAAAAGGAAGGTAATTTATTATATGTTGCTTTGTATGTTGATGATCTCATATTCATGGGGAATGATGAGAATATGATAAAAGAATTCAAAAAGGTGATGACTCAAGAATTTGAGATGACAGATTTGGGGTTAATGAAGTATTTTCTTGGACTACAAGTTAGACAAGATAAAACATGAATATTTGTGTCGCAAGAAGCGTATGCGAAGGATATCCTGAAGAAAAGCAAGATGGATGAATGCAACCCCGTGTCAACATCGATGGAGCTCGGTGCAAAACTCTCTAAGTTTGAGGGAGGAGATCGAGTAGATGCAAGCAAATACCGGAGCGTAGTTGGAAGCTTGCGGTATCTGACATGCACAAGACCGGATATCTCATATAGCGTCGGCGTGGTGAGCCGATTCATGGAGGAGCCAAAATATTCGCATTGGAAGGCGATTAAGAGAATACTCTGATACATCAAAGGAACAGAGTCACTCGGATTATTTTGTTCAAAGTCGAATGAATACAAATTGATGGGCTACTCGGACAGTGATTGGTGTGGAGATGTAGATGATCGGAAGAGCACATCAGGCTATGTGTTCTATATGGGAGACACCGCATTCACATAGATCTCCAAGAAGCAGCCAATAGTAACATTGTCAACTTGTGAAGCAGAGTACGTAGCAGCATCATGGTGTGTTGGACACGCAATTTGGTTAAGGAATCTACTACACGAGCTGAAACTCCCGCAACATGAGGCAACCGAGATTCGAATCGATAATAAATTAGCAATTGAATTAGCAAAGAATCTGGTGCATCACGAGAGAAGCAAACACATAGATGTTCATTTCCATTTTATTCGGGAACATATTAAGAATGAAGATGTGCAAATAAATCATGTGACAAGTCGTGATCAAGCGGCCGATATTTTCACGAAGGCGCTGCCAACGGAGCTATTCAATTACGATAAGACAAAGATCGGAATGAAGGATGGAAGAAATTTGAGTTTAAGGGAGGAATTTGTTAATTAAACTCAAATATAGTGTGAAAAGGAACAAGTCTCAAGTAAAAAATGGTGGGAACCAAAGTTGAAATTGAATTCTTATCATGATAGTTAGAAGCAAATTTGAAATTGAATTCTTAGTTGTACTTGAGTTGTATCTTAGTTGTATATTAGTTGTATTTGAGTTGCACTTTGATAGATATGACGGTTTTTGCTTTGAACCGACTTTTGTAGAATATAAATAGGAACTTAGTGTCATGTATCAAACATATATTGAAATATGTTATTAAAAAGGAAATATAAGAACATAGTTCTATAGTCGATCTCTTTCTCTCTTCCTATTTGAAATCCTTATTTAAAATTTTGCTTGAGTATCAACAATTTATAGCATAATTAAGATAACAATATTAAACAACTTACTCACTTTCTCAATGAGTTCCAATTCCCTGCGTGTACTTTCTGCAAACAAGTTTTTTCAATTGATGGTTTAATTAATCGTTGTTGCTGATGCGGCTGGGTGATAACAACATAAGACCAACTTTGATACAACTTGCTCTACAAATAAAAAAAACAAATTAGGATGCATTTGTTTACTTGAGAATATATTCTTTTTGTGTCTTTTAATTAGAACAGTTGTTTAATTAATGACACAAGGAAGGAGCTAGGAAAGAAAGTTTCAACTTAGATTATGATAAGTTTATTGGGTCATTGACCTTGTGAAAAAGTATTTCATATAATTAAATTTCTATCAGTTTATGACACATATAGCTGGCATCGGTTTATCTTATAGACAACTTGCATTATAAATTAGTACTGCGAGGCCGTGGCAATTGCTTGAGGCATTGTGCAACACAATGAAACAGAGGCGTTTATATTAAGCGACCCACAAATGATTGTTGAATGATCTCTTGAGATCTAATTTATAGTTAAGGATTAATTATAAGCTGAGACGTTAATGATGTCGCACATTATGGACAAGATAACAGACAAACCAAACTAGTTGTCACAGAGCAATTAGCAATTTAATAACCCGAGCCTAAACAACTGTTAACTGAAGCACCAGCTTCACTTGATTCAATCCCTCAAATTAATTATGATATGATTCCGATGAAAGACGACCAAACAATTTATTGAACGCAGAGGGTTAAGCCCGATAAGATCGAAGTTACCCAAAATCATCTCTGAAGCCTTATACAGATAAGATAACCATAGTTTGTTTGTTATAGAAGTTTGTTATGATTGTTTGATTGCAATCAACGGTTGTTAGCAAGTGCTTAGTTAATAATCTTCTCTCCACTGATTGTTTCTTCTTTTCTTGCTGATCAATCAGACGATCAGCTTCTCTAATTCTTCTTCTTCTGCTGCTTTTATCTTCTTTGGGTTCAGACTCTTTACAGCCTCCTCTCCTCTTCTGGGCCTAATCATCATCCTAGCACCTGCAGTCCTCTCCACTCTTCCATGGCAGTCTCACAGAGGTAGTTGTCAATGGTCGTGGTAAACATCCTGGTCACTCACTCGGTCATATTTTTTGGTCGAAGAATAGCAGTAAGAGAATCAATGATGGATCCATTTTTGAAAACTCTTCTGCAACTCGTTATTTGGTTACTTTGATTGTTTACTCTGATCATCTAATCCGTTATTTCATATATATATCTTGCAAGTAGTATTCAAGTAGATTGACTTGCGAAGATCATATCCAGATTTGACACGGATGCCGAGTTCAACAAAATCAACCATAGATGTTTGCCACCGAAGTTTAGAATATTCTTATAGAATTTGATAAACTTGTTAATTTTGCTGTACTTCATCTTTACAACCAAAAATTTTTATTCAGAGAGGTCGTGAAAGCCTGCCCTCGTTTCTTAATAGAATTCGATTGATATTAGGCCTACACCAATAACAAAGATCCCGTGTAACTCCAATAAAATAAGTTCAGCAATATGTATTATCACTGCTTATTTAATTTAGTGGAGGACAAAAAATTATTCAGAGGAACTTAGTTATGACTTGTGAAAAATGCTTGCAGACATTTTTTAAAAATAAAAGTTGTCAACGGCATGTTTTATGTATCTCCCTGAACAATAAAGACAATATTTCACACAAATATAAAAAGCATAAATCATAGGATGTGGAATATGACAATAATTGATATTAATTAATCAATTACTACGCATTACTTTTAGCTTATACGGAATATGTCAGGAAAAAATAATGCATATAATGCTCTACACCTGAAAGTAGTGTGTTTCAACTTCTGGTGCTAAAGCGATTTAATTTACACTTGGAATTAAGCAGTTTGTTTGAATTTGATAATGAATCTACAGATGGGCCAAATCAACCTCCATCGGATTAGTAATGCAATCGGATGAATATCATGAAGTCAACAAGTTTTAAACCGTGAATAAAAAAGAATACTGGGCCCAAATAAAGTTGGGCCTAAACCTTCTTCGTTTGAATTTCTGTGCAAACAGAAAGTATTCCGAAATTATTCCTGGGAGATGAAGCGCGCGCATGGCTGTTCAAGATACTCTGCATGCATGATTAAACAATGAGTTAGTCAACTAAAGATTACTTAATTATCCCATGACCTCTTGTTAGTTAATCGATCAATGAAATGATTTGAAGATTGAGTTCTTACTTTTAGAATTATGTGAAAGTTGCAAGTTAAATTTGAGTTATAATGATCACCATTTTAACTTGGCATTTATAATTTCATATTCAATGTACAAAATATAAAGGAGAACTACCACAAATAGATTGAGGGGTTTAGTGACCAGAACTTACTTTGGGGAAAATTAGGATATGATAGCAACACTTGTTGTCTCCAATTCCAAGGGACTCTTACAACCTGCAAATTGAAATATTCACAATTCTTATACGAGAAAAGCAAGGGCCACATGAAGAAAAGTGAAATAAAGCTATTGTTCTTTCATAAGAAAATTACTATGGGATTTTGGTATCACATCAGGCAACTGATACATGTAACTGCCATTGTGTGGAATCTGAATATGCTTACAAATCATTTACTTTGCAGTCGCATAATTGCTTTGACATTGTTCCTCGACACTCAATAGCAGAAAATGCAATTGCTTCTTGCGTATGCTGATCCTGCATTGTACATTGGTTGATGAGTAATGAATAAAACGGTACGTTGCCATAACATTTCCATAGTAGGAGTGTACATCATTTTAGTTCTTTCGGTAAGGTCCTTAGATAATATATCAGAAAAGTTAGTGATTCGGTCATATCATCAAATAGCTACTATACCATTGCAAAATAAACACGTGCTACCAATCTGTACTGTAAATCAAGATCTTATATGTCTTATAAAAAGATATAAAGCAAGGACCAAAGTATACTGAGCTATGCCAAAAGAGGTACCAATATAAAACCTATGCATAACATACCTCAATCTTGTTGTATTGATGCAAGTAGCACGGTATGAAACTGATGAGGAAATGAATAAATATGAGGCCAGTAGTTGAATGTCTCAACATGCGGGAGCTTGTACCAATCTTCAGTCCTGTTGTTTAAACTCTCTGGTGTCATGTCCTCTCAAAGAATGAATCCTGGAAATTTTATATATTTTGGAATTCAGACAATGCACTTGACAAACTGATCACAAATAATTACATATCAACACTTTGATAAATCCAAAAGAACATTTTCAGGACTTTGCAGGTACATTGACCTTGTAGCATTGTTTCTGAAGTACTGCAGCAATTGCGATTTCTTCTATCATCATATGCTTCTGGGCCTACAGCATTAATCAATGACTACATTACTTTTAGCTTATACTGGAAGATGTCAAGAAAACATGTTCATGTATATAAAGAATGCTCTACAGACTACAGCAAAGAGTAGTGTGTTTCAACTTTTGGTGGTACAGCTGGGCCGAATTAAACAAGTTCTATACTGTGCATAATTCATAAAGAAGACCGAGCCCAAATAAAATTGGATCAACCAACCCTTCTTTGTTTCTGAAGTATCCACTCTTTATTCAGTGAAATAGAAATGCGGCGTGCTCCTTGGTGATCTCTTCTCCGCCACCGCTCTCCTCGGTGAACTTTCTGCTTGAATTTCGGTGCAATCGGTCAGAGATGTTGAGTGAAAAACAGTGCAAAATCTCTACAAGAGCAGGGTGGTCCACAAAATTATTCCTGGGAGTTGAAGCGCATGGCTGTGTTCGATATTCAAGATATTCTGCATGCATGATTAAACAATGGGTTAGTACACTAAAGACTACCAATTTTTTTTTTTTTTTTTTTTTTTTTGAGAAAAAGATGGAGGTCTGAGCCTCCAAATTTCATTTATTTGACACTATGTGGTGTCAGATATTTACAAGAGATCACTAGATTGTTTAATCATGTGGCGGACCTGCGCGGGGCTGCCGGGAGGTGCGAGGGGCTGCCGGGGGGCGCGATGGGCTGCCGGGGGGGCACGGGGTGCTGCCGGGGGGCGCGGGGGGCTGCCATTGAGGGCAATTTGGTCATTTAAAAATTTTAGTGGCAAAAATGCAATGTTATTAAGTTTGTAGTGACAAATTTGCAAATGAATGGTTTTGGAGTGGCAAATATGCAAATTCCCCGTTTTTGTTAGGTCCCTTGTATCAGAAAAATAGTGACTCAGGCATTTCAATTTTACAGTCAAACAATACTTGTAGGTGGTTAATTATGCAGGGTATTACCTTCCAAGCCAATATTTTTCTACGTTTAGACCTTCTGCTTGAAGATTCCTCTTTGCATGGATAATGAAATAATATTTACAAACTAATTCAAAATCAAAGAATGCGGTACCTCTGATGGTAGTAAAAATCTAGGAGTTCAGGATTGTGATGAAAAGCAGGTAATTTGGTACGATGGAACCAATGCTAAGAGTATCTCCTAGTATCCCCAAACTTCTTTCATCCCCAATTTCTATAACCGACATCATAGAAATCAGGTGCCGATACTTCTCAAACAATAGGAAATGCCTTTCCAAGTGTGGACAGCCTTCAATCCATAGTTTATCAAGGTTCATTAGCTGTAATAGAACTTCGGGAAGAACCCTTACCTTTGGAGTTTGGACACTTTCTGATCAGAAGTTCCTTTATTGCTTTGAGCCCTTCCATTCCTTTTGGAAGACATGCCAAGTTGGTACAGGCCAAAATTCTCAATTCTTCCAGACTAGTGAGACCACCTAGGCTCGATGGTAAGGACCTCAAGCTTTCACAATCCCCAATTGTTAATGACTTGGCCACATGAAGAGAAGTGAAAGAATTTCCTTTTTTTTTTTTTCAAAAAGATATTAACATTACCTTTTTTGGATTTGTGACAAATATTGCTCCAAAATTAACTAAATCTTCTCCCATATATATGCTGCTGGGCTTGTAGTGTATTGTGTACATAAGCTGAAGAATGATAAATGTTATGAATTAAGTTAGTGTAACAAGTGAAAAGTAAGTATGAATTAGACCAAAAATTAGTTTTTCAGTAAGGTCACTTGTATCAGAGAACTAATATTTCCAACATTTCGTTGTATAATGGTTGCACCGTTGTAAGCCGACCAAAGTAATTTTATTTTGTCTTGACATATACAAAGATGCAATCAGCAGTGGTACATAGGCAAGCATTTTCAAAATAATTAATTGTTCCATCGCCTAAACTTATTAACAAATTGTGTTTTAAGGAACCACATGACTTCGAGATATAAATAAGATAAAAGAGTAAATTATATTGTATGTATGGTAAACTAATTCAAAATCTAGTGTAAGTGTGTTGTACCGCAGATGAGAGCAATGATCTACAGGATTAGGATTGTTCTGAAATGCAAGTGAATTTGTATAATGAAACCAACATCACATATTAAATTTTCCAAACATCCCAGATCTTCTTCCATCTAAAATTTTTGTAAAGCGATTATCATGAATTAGGTGCCGGTACTTCCCGTACTTGTGGAAATGCCTCTCCAAGGGGGGACAATCTTCAATCCAAATTTCATCAAGGTTCTTTAGCTGCTGTATTAGACCTTCAGGAAGAACACTTATCTTTGGGCACTTTTCAATCTTAAGGTCCTTAAGTGCTTTGAGCCCTTCCATTCCTTCTGGAAAATCTGTCAAGTTGGTGCAGTTTATAATTTTGAGCGTTTCCAGGCTGTTAAGGGCTCCTATGCTCAATGGTAAGGCATTCAAGCTATTACATCCATCAATCACCAAATATTTCAAAGCAGTCATGCTTCCCAACCATTCTGGTAAGCATTCAAGTTTTGGACAAAACGTGACGTCCAATGCGATAATAGATGTTGAGCATTTGGGAATTTCAACCAGATTAGGACACTCCGCTATACGTAGATATTGAAGTTTTGGAAACAGCACTTCTGTGGAGGACCTTCCAGCTTGTAAACCACCATGAAAGTTTGGGCATTGCAACACACTGATTTCTCTTAGGTTGTGTAAACATTTCATCTCTTCCTCTGGCCAATAAATAAGACTCTCACATCCATGAATCAGCAATGATTCAAGAAATATAAAACATTTCCAGAACCATAAGGATGTGTCTGATGGAATATTTGATACGCTCCAGAAAAACAGACACTTGGAGTTACACTCGCCTGCCACTCATTTTGATATGCCGGTACAATATAGTTGTAATATCCTAAATGTAATTGATTAAGCGATTCCCAAGGCTGAATAGAAAGTGCTTCATTTCTATCCTGGCTCCTTAGTGAGAGGTCATTCAGTGTTGTTAATCCTGTTGCAAAGTGTGACAAGTTCTTGTTTCCTGTAATAGATAGGCTCATGAGTGAAGGTACATTTGGCATTGAAATCAGCTTCGGACAGTTGGTAAGTTCTAATGTTTTTAGCTCGGGAAATATCAGTGTTGAAGACTTTTTACCAACTTCACTTTCATACCAGCTGCATAAGTTTGGCATTTCATATAACACCATGCTTTTTAATGATGGAAAAATGATCCTAGCATGGTCACCACCTTGGGCACTTGTGGATTCACTATTGCAAAGATGCCTCAAGTTATCCAAACGTTTTAATTTGAGAACTCGGAGAAAGGGTAGCTTTTCTAGTGGTGGTATTTTTGTGCACTCCCAACATTCAATTATATATAGCTCAATTAAATTCTCTAGCATCTGGTACTCCATCATCCATACTGGAAATTTATCACCTCTATACAATGTGATTTCCAAGACCTTTAGTTTGTTGCAAGGTTCAAGAGCATTTAACACCTCAAAAGGATCAACATGCATCTCCTCAAGAGAATTTAACTCTGTTATTTTTTTATAAAAATCTCGATAATCTTGTGGCTTTCCCCAGCATAATGTCAAATTATCCATATTGTGTTTAGCTTTCAAATTTGCTTCCCTTGCATCAACAACAAGCCTGATATTTCTTAGATTGTAAAGATGCAACTTGCCGTGAAGCTCATTCATGTTATCCAACTCCCTTATTCCATTAGATGCATCAGTACCTACAATGTATGTTGTCAGTATTCGCAAGTTCAGCTGACTCAAACTTGCAGGCATGCTTCTTAAATTATAGCAGCCTTCAATGCATAGATGTCGAAGGTTACTCATATATTGCACACCTTCTGGTAGGTTTTCAAGGTAATGACACCATGAGAGCTTTAGGGTCTGCAAGAGGTAGAGCGTGCTAATTGTTTCTGGCAGTGACTTAATATAGAACTCATAAATCTCGAGATATCTCAAGTACTTCATCTTTTCAGGTGTAACCATTGTTTTTGCAACATGATGTACATCCAATTTTAATATACGGAGAGAGTTTGATTTTACAAATCCAATTTTTTTCACTTTTTTTTTTCCATCAGGGGGCCTCATCTGAATAAGACTTCGGATACAAGGGAAGCGATGCGTGACTTCGTTAAGATCTAATGGAATAATCTCTACTGAGAGATGGCGAACAGAAGTATTTGGCTTTGGCTGGTTATATTGGGGGGGCACTTCTGATGTGGAGCAACATTCTCCTCCCATGATGGATTGAGCAAGGTCGTGCATCAAATCATGCATTTTGCACTTGATTTGAGAACAGTACCCTTCATTTAAGGTAAAAGAAAAATCGGTTATCCTGTGTGATCCGGCTCTCGGTCGAACTTGCCGAACTTCATGAAAAAATGACCTCCAAGCTAACTCATTAAAAATTTCATTGCCTTTTATATTAAGGCTACCGGACCCATCAGATGGGATAAATCCATTTCCCATCCAATACTCGATCAAATTCTCCTTGTCCATTTCATAATCCTTGGGAAATACGGCACAAAAAGCAAAACATTGTTTCATAAATGGAGGCAAGTGGTCATAGCTTAACTTCAATACTGGCAAGACCTCACTAGCAGGCCTTTGTGCCCACGTATTGCTTTCTTGAAGTACTGCCCTCCATTCTTCAACCTCATGCTTATAACTCATTAAGGCACCAAGTGTTTTAATGGCCAGCGGCAATCCCCGGCAACTATTTACCATCCCTCTACCTATCTCAATAAGCTCCTGGCATTCATTTACCCCCCTGCTAAATGCCCTTTTGTGAAACAGACTCCACGAATCCTCCTCACCTAAGCATCCCAAATTATAATCCTCCACTGTGCCCATTATAGTAGCCACTCTGCCGCTCCTTGTGGTAACAATAATAGCACTCCCAGACTCACCGCAGTTTAACATTGTTTTCAGCCGACTCCAGGCATCTTCGTTCTCATTCCAAACATCATCAAGCACAAGGATATATCGCTTTCCACCGACGACCTCACGTAAGCTCCTCTGGAGCAGCTCCATATTATCAACAGAAACATTGCAATCTCCCTTAACTAATTCAATTATTGATTTAACAAGTTCACCGATATTAAACTTTTCAGAAACACAAACCCATAGCGGCAATTTGAAGTGTTCTTTCACTCTTGGGTCGTTGTATATAAGCTGAGCAAGAGTGGTCTTGCCGAGCCCACCCATGCCAACCACCGGCACAACCATGAGATCTACACTTTCACACCCTTCAAGCAACAATTTCACAATATTCTCTCTATCATCATCCCTTCCAACGACAATTGATTCAACTAAAAGCGAATCAGTTCTGGCTCGACTCACTACTTGCACACGCTGTCCTTGAACGAAACTAAATTTTGCCATATCATCAACAAGAGTTTCAATCCTTCCCACAACTTTCTTCAACTTCCTACTCATCTTATACCGAAACAAAGCCAGGTTATTGAGAGACAAGAAGTCACTTACATTATTGCCAAACTTATGGCCACGTTTCATGGCATCTCGGCGCAATTCCTCATAACAGAACTCATCAAGCACGTCATCAGCATTGGAGGCAGCAGATTTGAGCTTCAGCATCCAATTTTTCACAGCTGGGTTTGAGGCCCCTTTATTCTCTGCATCAGCCAGTATCGCCTCGATCGCCAGAAGCATGTCCTTGAGCCTCTCACGCTGGTCATTCACACCCCAGACATCTGCAATCTGCTGCACCAGTGAGTCTGTTGCTTTCTGCGTTACAATTCTGATCAGAGCCGGTAACAGTAGATCAGCCATGAATTGGTAGTTTAGAAGGTACTTTTGAGAGAGGGAGGGTAGGAAGTTGGAGAATCAATTGCAATCTGATAGTGGTTTGATTCGGTGCTTATTACAAAGAGATCCCAATGTAGTTGCTCTCTGACGTTCTATTTTGGCCGAGTTTCTTCCACTTTTTATTTTATTTTTTATTCTCAAAATGCCATCGTTACTTTGGGATGCTTTGTACGTCAAAGTTTCTATTTTTTTGGAATAAATTGGAAAGATCAATTAAGGAATTATTCTCTATTTTAAACCATTGTTAGGCTATAAATGATTCGGATTCGGAATTTCGGATTATTGTATGATTAACATATAAATTCTAAAAAATTACAATATACATAAGCGCCGACTTGTGCCTATCGAGAATTGGATTAATTGCGAATTAATCATACTTATTTTTTTTTTTGGAGATAAAAGATGAGGGTCAATCCATGTGATTGTATATGTACTGAAGGCGATTTTATTTCTTCAAATTATTTAATTAAAAAAAAAAACAATTAGATGAATAACACTATATACTCTACAGTCTACTATTAACTGACTAATGCATGGTTTGCTAACAAATATTTTTCAAATTAATTAGAATATTGTTGTCATGATGATTATGAAAATAATTATTACCAATGAATCACTCTTATTTATAGCATAATTAAGATAACAAAAATTAAACAACTTACTCATTTTCTCAATGAGTAACATTTCCCTGCGTGTACTTTCTGCAAACGAGTTTTTTTAATTGGTGGTTTAATTAATTGTTGTTGCTGATGCGGATGATAACAACATAGGACCAACTTTGATACAACTTGCTTTAGAAAAAAAAAAAAAATTATGCATTTGTTTGAGAATATTGTTGGGGTATGCTCACTATCCCCAAGAAAAATTCATTTCTTAAATGTACCACGTCAGTACACTCTCTTATACATAAGGTATGAACACTATAATACAATAGATATGAACACCTGACAATATATTGTATATATGAACACTTAAGTTAGGGTGGGCACTCATTCACCAGAATGTGGAATCTTGGATGGCCCACACGGAATCTTCAATGCGTAGGTATGAACACTAAATACGTCGCTATGAACACCTCATCATAGGAGGTATGAAGTTATGAACACCCCGAAGAATAGGTATGCACACCAGATTTCTTCATACAATTATTTATCATAACGCTATGATACAACAATTTGATTATTAAGTAGTGAGACCCGACTTTTTAGAGTCAAAATAATATGTAATTAGTGAGAATCTTAATCTTGAATTAGAATCTTGGTGGAATCTTGATAGGGACATTTAAGTGGGGCAAAAGGAGAGGAACAAGAAGGTTTTCTCTATTTTTTCTGTCTTTTAGAGCATTGTTTTTGTGTCTTTTAGCTAGAGCAGTTATTTAATTATTGAAGCAAGGAAGGAGCTAGGAAAGACAGTTTCAACTGAGATTATGAAAAGTTTATTGGGTCATTGACCTTGTGAATAAGTATTCCATATAATTAAATTTCTATCAGTTTATGACATATATAGCTGGCATCAGTGTATCTTATAGACAACTTGCATTTAAATTAGTACTGCGAGGCCGTGGAGAATTGCTTGAGGCTTTGTGCAACACAAAGAAACAGGGACGTTTATATTAAGCCACCCACAAATGTTTGTTGAATGATATATCTCTTGAGATCTATTTTATAATTAAGGATTTATTATAAGCAGAGGCGTTAATGATGTCGCACATTACAGACAAGATAACAGACAAACCAAACTAGTTGTCACAGAGCAATTAGCAATTTAATAACCCAAGCCTAAACAACTGTTGACTAAAGCACCAGCTTCACTTGATTCAATCCCCGTGAGCTTAAGAACACGGTAATTTTACTCTCTCTCTATATATATACTAGTATCGTGCCCGTGCATTGCTATGGTGATTTCAAACTGAAAATCATACTTTCATTATTTTACAAAATAACATAGGGAGTTGATACATAGATACTGTTATAGCTCCTGTCGTTGATACGGATGATTTGACTAGTCAAACTTGTTTTGCACTCTTGATTTATGCATGTAAATCTGTTTATTATGCAGTGAAAGTTATATTTTATGCATGTAAAACTAATTTGTTGAGCTTAAAAATATTAAACAACTTGCATACTAATCATTTTTTCCTGCATAAAAAAATACTAGTAAGGGACCCGCGCCATGCGGCTGTCCATTTTAGTCTATTTCCTTTAATCCGTAAAATTCACAATATTATGTGACATATTAATTTAATCTAGTTCACATTTTAGGTTTGGTACACAATGTACTATAGAATTTTAATACAACTTAAAGTAACAATACATTTTAGTTTTCTAATTATGTGAGACTGCAATTATATCCTCCAGTCGTTACATACTCTTTATTATAACAGTTTTTTTTGCATCGATTAGGCCCTGTTAGGTTGTCGATTCGTGCATGGGAAATTTACGTCTAATTAAATTTTTTTAATATAATAATAACCTTTTAGATAAATTATAATATTGCTTTTACATTTTTCTAAAGCTATGATTCTATACAAGTGATTGGTTATCTATAAAGTCTTCTACATTTACTTTTTCATTTAAATTTATTTACAATTGTTTTTTTAAAAATAATTTCTCATAACGTGTCCAATGATAGGAACAATCATATTTGTATACCTATAAGAAAAGTAAATTCCCGCATTCATAAAATCCCACCCAACGCAATCTCATAACAATTAAATATGCACTTAATAATTCATAAAACTATACATCATGTCAGTAAATAAAATCGTTTTAGTAATTCATAAAACTATACATCATGTCAGTAAATAAAATCGTTTTAGTAATTCATAAAACTATACATCATGTCAGTAAATAAAATCGTTGCCTGTTTTAACCCAAAAAGACCCTCCACTACCTTCAAATGTAAATAGCAAGACAACAAAATCCAAGTGGGAAAAAATGACAATATTTCCTATTTAATACTGAAGGTAACGATTCTGTAGACAAGATAAAGTGCACAAGGCCAGCACCAAAGCTGCCAGAGCAAGCACCTCTTATGTGAGTTGAGGTAAGAAAGAACATAAAAGATATTGCAAATCAGAATGCATAGGGGTATTATTAAGAGACCAAAATATATAGGAAAACGGAACTTAGCTGCACACATCGTCATGCTTTTGAAGCCGATGCTGATTCATAACCCAAGCTACATCAAGCTGCATAAACAATTTCAATAATTAACTGATACATCACTGTGAGCGAAAACCGAGTAAACTCCCATATTAGTAGTGCCAGTTGGGTATACTTAATTAATAAATTTTAACATTTAGCTGGAAATAAAACATTTCCTGATCACATAACATCACAAAGATTTCTAACTTCAAATTTATTGAATTTAACACGAGAAGTTATAATGATAGAGAAACAACTCATTTCATATTATCTCATGGACCATAGATGCTAGTAAACTCCATACTGGAGCCCATTTGCCATACTCTAAATACAATTTGTGTAATAAATGTAACCACTAACAACAATTAAGGCCAAAATATATAATTTGTTGTCAGGAGCTCTTACATAGAAGCAAAATTTTCTGATGGCCTCTGCTCCTCAACTCCTTTGAAAGCATCCAACAAGCCATTTTACTTGTGCCATGTAATAGTTGAAGAGCTTGGCCTACACTTTCATAGCTTCTTCTTCCTATTAGTCTAGTTTCGATAGGTGAAGATTTTAGTGGGCCATTGTTGTAATACTCTTGATTCTTGCGGATGGTAGTCACAGGGAAAAAAAAAGAAAGCCCATATCAATGTCTAACAGCAAACAGCAAAAGGGTCTAGATGACATCAACATTCTATATTTGGTTTTGCCAAGGAAACTCTACCATCTAATAGTACAATACCAGTAAGGCTAGCTTATTACTGGAATTTAGCTTCAGAATGGTGCATCTGCAAATTCATCAAATGCAGAAGTATTTCAGTAAAAGGACTGTGTGTCATTTACCTAGCTGCTTCACTGTCAAAGATTCTTCAACTGTAGGTGCAACCTCGGGAAGTTTTTAAGAGTTTTCTGTTGGAACAAGCCCAAAACTGCTTCTGAGCTGAACTGCCAAAACTGAGATGTGTATAGTGAGAGTTAGAAACATGCAATGATCTGGGATTATTATTGCAGGGTTCTCTTATTGAGCATTGTTATACGTTAGTGGCTCGTCTTCATGTAAGTTCAGTCGCTGGAAGTTGCCAGAAGCCAACGCCACAACATCCTCTTGAGCCTCCTCACCTGAATTAAAATAAAAAAAGGATGAGCAATGATGTTTTAGTAACATTGTTTATCAATAGCTTAACTGATGCTTACAAATAGTCAAATACTAATATAGAAATAACAAAAGTCTTAATGATTGGACAAGCAACAATATGATAGATTTAATATGATAGATTTATCTCTACCCATAAAGGTATTAATTGCTATAAATATGTTCTCTTATGCAGCTACTAAAATTACCTTCATGATGCTCAAAAGAGTGCCCTTGAGACTGGTAGGCATGCATTATTCAAAGCATCATTTAATTCAGCATTAGTTTTAGACTCTTCCGCCTGCACCTGCATATCTCAGGTAACCACCTGGTTGTATTGCTTCAACATCTCCTTCCAAAGAAGGTTTAGGGTTTAAAACCAGTCCAATACTCAGATCAGTGACGATTCATAGAAGGTTTTCAAATTAATTGTATCATTTCTTAATTCACCGTATCAACTGCCTCTTCTGTCAAAGTGGCAATAGTTTAAATCAGGCAAGATCAAACCCAAACTATACAATTTTTCAAATTACTTTTCAAATTAATTTTTAATTTAGATCATTTGATATTCAAAGCAAGCTAGAAACAAAAGTAAAACAATTACATCAAACTATCTTTGTCTCTATTCCCTAGTATGCCTGTAGTTCATTAATTAGAAATAAACAAACAACAGTTCAATACTGAAATTCATACCAAAGGTGTTCCAAATTAGTTCAATCTATCTTGTTAGCCTTGGCAACATAAGGAGCCTTCTCCTATTTTTCAACAAATTAAAATTTGCACCTGTTTAATTTACAAAATTAAGAAAGGGCATGTAACTACTCTTACAACATAGAAACGGCAAAAAGTTATATTAGATTGGGAATATAAAATAGTACCACTTCAGACAAGGTTTTCCACTTGTCGGTTGTCGCCACCAGCCTTTCGAACCCAATTTTCTATTATTGCATAAAATGTCAATGAAATTACGATCATAGAAATTAGAAATTGATATACTTTCAAAATATCAAAACAAAAGTGAAGATTTATAAATAATACTTACAAAAGATACCGGTCTGTTGTTAGGTTCTCCTTGAAAGTTT
Organism: Cyperus esculentus; assembly: GCA_030179965.1. Taxonomy (NCBI): domain Eukaryota; kingdom Viridiplantae; phylum Streptophyta; class Magnoliopsida; order Poales; family Cyperaceae; genus Cyperus; species Cyperus esculentus. Next base: position 488,131 of record JASGLE010000031.1, read on the forward strand.
TCCTGAATTCCTCCCTAAAATTGAATCAACGAAATTAAATCATATCCAGTAAAATTTTGGTTATGTACACACGCCTCAATCTGGCAAGGTCAGAGAAAAACAACCGAACTGATCTAGAAAAGCTTACATGAAGACAAAGAAGGCAATCGGAAGCCCTCAGGCTTGTAAGGGTCCTTGGCATCCTTGCCTTTCTTAGTGGACTTCCACTTCTCGGTTGCCTTGTTCTTCAGCGGCAACCTCTCACTCTTGAACAGCCCAACCCCTCTCCGCCTCTCTCCCTCTCTGCTGCATGGCTCCGTCTCCTCTCTCTCAAACTGCCCCTCGATCTGTGCATTGAAAAAAGCAAACCATGGCAACTGCCTCAGATGATCTTCAGTCACATAGATAGAGAGAGAACCTCGTATTTAGAAGACTGCTGTGGTCAAGCGAGGCGCAGCGGAGTGGAGATTGACTATGGCTGCCCTCAACCTCGTCTCGTTCGCCATAGGGTTCGCCCATTCGTGAGATCGAGTGGAGCGGGAGTTTGGCCTGAGAACGCGAGGAGTCGCCAAGAGTGAACGGGGAGAGATTAATTACAGAGGCGGTGAAACGAAGCGTTCTTTTTTTTTTTCGCTGGGAGCGCAATGTGAAAACTGGAGAGGAAAAAAAAGATCGGATCGGGTTATTTCGTCCGTCCGGATGCGATCTAATCTAAAATGGACGGCGATTAATGCAATTGGTAAGAACAAACAGAAATGGAGGATCAAGTTCATTGGTGCTTTTAAAAGTAGGGAGATTTTATATTTATATTTAGAAAATAAAAAAACAAAATATGAACGGAGATTCATAAAACAAAATATGCTACCATAAAAAGAAAATATTGATTGATATATGAATTACAAGCTGCCAAAAACTCAACATTATGTTCCCAGATTTTGCTCCATTCCAGTATAGCATTGAAGACGAATGAACCTATTCTGTATCTATGCGCACTATGTTGTAATATTGCATGTAACAAACACTAGATAAAGGGATTGAGTACTACACACTTTGCTACACGGTAGGCAAACATAACACTGATCTAATGGTTGGAAATCGTTCCGACAATAGCTCAGTAAATCAGAACCGTAGCCGGATCTGGACATCTTAACTCCTTAATTGTTTCTAGCTGACACACAGAAGGTTAAAGCCCAATAACAAGTCACAGGTCGTGGACTTGGGCTCCATCCTTGCACCACCTCCTGCCCACTATTCCACTCTTCCTTGGCAGTCTCAGAGAGGTAAGAACTCAATGGTCGTGGGATCGTGGCAGAGGCAAATGATGACGAGATGAATCCGTCTGTTGGCAAAAAGCCGGAGACCTATTTCGAATGCTAATCCAGCCATGTAGGCTGATATTCTTTTCGGTCCTCAACGTTCGATTGGGGCTCCAGGCATCACCACCGCCATGGGGAGCAGGCAACTCCGGATGTAGTCGTATTCTTCTTACAACCACGCTTTCCTTCTTACGATCATTTATTTGCTGCTGACTAAATTTAGTTTTATTTTTTCCAATCCATTGCAAGAAGCTACATTGCGATTTTCAGAGTCACTCGGGTTACAATTCATACCGGGTCCAAAACTCCTAATCCAATATCCTCATTTCCTCTTAAGTTAAACCCTTCTTCATACTGAAATCGAGGAGGAGTGTCAAGAAACAGTCTTTCGTTTCCTCTTTAGTAATTACATTAAACAAGTAAATAATATAAAGAGGAAAGTCGATTTTGCTCTCTAAAGTATATAAATTAGAAGTAAAATGGAGAGTAATACAAACCAAACCATATGGTTAGGACCAAATTGAACCAAAAACAAGTTTAAGGATCAATTTGAATCAAATGTAATAGTTCAGAGACCAATTTGAACCAAATGCAATAGTTTAGAAACCAAAATTGGACTTTTCTCTAATATAAAACATCATCCCATCTTCCTCTCTTTCTCTCAGCAAAACACAGAGAACCAGCAACCCTCTCTCTATTCAACATCAACTGTGCTTTCTTTGTTTGGCAAAAAAAACAAAAAGAAAACTGTGCTTTCTTTTTTAGCCCTTGAATTGAATTAACCATGCCAACAAAAACTGCGCGAATCAAGTGGGTTGAGGATCGCCGGGCCAGGGAACGATCTTTCCCCAAGCGTCATGAGGCGCTGTTTAAGACCGCTGAGGAATTTGCACTCAAGTGCGAAGCTCGCAGCGGGAGACTCCCCAGGTATCATCTACCTGTTCTTCTTTCAAACTAGTGAGTATCGGAAACGCAAACTTTCTGATTCAATTCAAGTGCAATTAGAGAAATTTAAGTGCAGGGAGTCCACGAAACTGCATTGTTACCATTTTACCAATGAGTTAGTAAACTAAAGACTACATTGTTATAACATGATTGTTGGTCAATAAACAAACTACTGACTCCAAGATTTATTTTCTGCTTCCAAGATTATTTGGAATTTGCAAGTTAATAATTGCTTTAATAACTATGATTTAATGGCCACCATCTTAAATTTGCATTTGTATTCAATGCTGCAAAATACAATAAAATAACTAGACAAAATTAACATCATCTATTGGGATTATGGGACTACTCACCGTGCAACTAAAAGCTATTTCTCCATAATAAATCTGGTTAGTAGATAATTTTTTTTGGCAGCCTGTGGCATTGTTCCTCTATGCTGTTGGACCTGCAGCATTGAATTAGCTTAGGATGATTAATGCTACACACTACACAGCAAGCGAAATTGGTGAAAATGAGTAGTGATAAATCGGATGGTTATATGATCGTTACATTTTCATATGATACCCACATCTTAATAGTTTTTGTTGAGTTGAGCTAAGGTATTATTAATAGTATAAATTGCACCATACTATTGGCTCATATCTCCAATTTTAAAATATTAATAGTCGATCCCAACCACTAATTATGATCTTCATATACAATTTTACTTGTAAATCAAATTTTACATTTTTTAGAATTTGTTTACTATTTTTTAAGATATTTTGAAATGTCACTTGCTTAAAACATTATGAGTCATCCAAATAAGTGACATTTCAAAATATCTTAAAAAATAGTAAAAAAAATTCTAAAAAACATAAAATTTTGTTTACAAGTAAAATTGTATATGAAGATCATAATGAGCGGTTTGGATCGACTATTAATATTTTAAAATTGGAGATATGAGCGAATAGCACAGTACAATTTGTATTATTAATAGTACAATAGCTCAACTCGTTTTAGTTAGGTCCCTTATATCAGAAAAAGAAAAAATAGAGACTCAGGCATTTTCATCAAATGACTGTTGTGCGGTTGCAAACAGATACATACTAATTTTACAGTCAAACAATACTAGTAGGTGGTCAATTATATGCTGGTATTACAATTCCAAGTTCCAAACCAATATTTTTCTACATTTAGATCTTCTGCTCAAAGATTCCTCTTTGCATAGATGATGAAATAATAGTATTTACAAACTATTTCCAAATCAAAGAATGCGGTACCTCTGATGGGAGTAAAGATCTAGGATTTCAGGATTGTGATGAAAAGCAGGTAATTTGGTATGATGGTGTCACACTTTTGGACAACCCGCCGCGTATTTCTACGCAAGGCGTTTAAGTACATCACATACATTACCAATAAATTGAAACAAATGCCACCATATTATTACAATAACTCAAATAAAATCTCTTCTTTTAAAGAAAAGTAGAAGAAATTGAAGCTTCCGCATACCGCCACGTCATCCTCAAAAACATGCGATCTATATTTCGATCTCTTCTGCGTCCTTTCGTGCCGATATAAAAAAAAAAAAAAAAATTCACTTCAGACGGTCCGTCAGTTCTCTCTTCAAACGGGCGCCTTCCTCGCACTGACTCACACTGCCTTCATCCTTTTCCCAATTCTATATTGCCTCTACACCATGTCAACAATCACCGCCTTCCACTTCAAATATCAGGTTCCATCCCTCTATAATCTTTTTTCCCGTCTCTTTCCAATCATCTCTCTATTTCTTTTGTCCTGTACCTGTTGGCAATTTTTTCTTTCCGGCATGGGTCTAAATTAATGGATCAGTTAAGGTGATTTAATTCGTTTGTTTTGCAAGGCAAAAGAAATGACTAAAACTTGCTCCATAAGAGGAGTAATTAATGTATCAGCGGTTTCCAGTTTTTCATTTGTCAGTTGTCAGAGGTGGATCATTTTTCGAATGTCACATATTTTTTAATATTTCTTGACCTTTATAATTATATTGTTACCCAATATGTAGACTTTATACTTAATTTTGTGAGTATTTTGTCTTTGTATTGAAATGAGTACTCAACTGTAAATTACTATGTCTTTGATCATTCAGATTAAAATTGAATCATTTATATACTTACACATTAAAAAAATTTGAAAATTTGAAATATGTGTTATGCACTTATGCATTAAAAATTGAAATAATTTTCTATATATTTCATTTAACATTTTCATGATTGGTTTTTCAGGACGAAGAATATTAACAAATAGGGGAAAATTGCAAAAAAGTCATTCATTGAAATTTGAAAGGCTTGAGTGGAAGAAGCAATAGAAATCTGATTTAATTGTCGTGAAACAATATATAGATGGGATGGCAGCAACCTACATCAGCATCTGCATTGGGCATAATGTTATATTGTTTATGAAAAGGTAAATTCCAAATATATATATAATAATATATCAATATTTCTATAAATTCTTTTAATATGGCTAATTCTGCTTTGGATTAGATGAAATATGAACCGTTCATTTTTCATAATCAGATGGTTACAATATATCATTTAGATACAATTGAAGGGAGATGTATGATAAGGACTGCTCAGTTCAAAATAAAATGTTGCTTAGCCAATCTATAGAATAACAATTATTTTAATATTATTTTATGCGCATGGTTACATGCAATTTTTGTACTGAAAATATTAGATTATTTAAAAGATGATGTTGTTATTGATCATTGGCTTCAACAAATTAATTGGTTGATATCATCAACAACAACATTCTTCTAACAAATTAACTTCTTCCGATTAATTAATTTTATATAGTAATGCATTTTCTTTTTTTGATAGGGAATATGACCCAAGACCCCCCCAAACTATTGGCTTGTGACTAGTTGGCCCCTGAACTTTTAATTGTGACAAACACCTCACCGAACTATGCATCTTGTGACAAATGACCCCCCAACTCTTAATTTGTCATCTAATACTCAATTATAATGTATGAAATGACCAATATACCCCCTATATGCTTGTTATGCAATATTTAAAATATTTATGTTTATATTTATGATGTTAATTTACAAAAGAAAAATTATTAATTATTTTGAAAATTATAGGTAATATAATAAATGTTGAAAATACAAAATTGATCATATTTTATTTATATGAAACTAAAAATATAATGAATTAAAAATATTAATTAATTTAACTTGATGTTTACAAAACAAATCATATTTTTTCAATCTAAGTATATTAGGTAACTATATAAAAATTAAATAAATACATATGAAATAAAATAATATTATAAAAATTTTAGTGTGCTTATTAAATTATATTACTATGATAATTAACAATGAATTTTTTTTTTTACAAATAAGTAGTTCATAAACATAATTATGTCAAATATTGTACAAATAAGCAAACAAGGGTATATTGGTAATTTTATACCTTATAATTGAGTATTAGATGACAAATTAAGAGCTAGGGGTTATTTGTCACAAGATGTGTAGTTCGGGGGGGTGTTTGTCAAAATTAAAAGTTCAGGGGCCAACTAGTCACAAGCCAATAGTTTGGGGGGGTCTTGGGTCATATACCCTTTTTGATATAAACAAAATTTTTAATTCTAACAGATGCAAATAGGAATGTCATGCCGAGCAAGTAAAACGATAGGAAGACAAAATTCATCTCGCAGATGTTATGTAGTACTGAAGAATGAAATGTATGCTTTTATAATTCCTTACGATGTAATTATCTCAGATTGTTTAAATATTAGATGGTAAATACTGTGAAATAATTATAGATTTTTATACGTATATACTTAAATATTATTAAAATGATACATAAAACATTGATTGTTTTATTAATATTATATAGTCACTTTTAAAAAATCTCCAAAAATGAAAATTTTTTGCGTGCTATAAGATTTTGATATGAAGAATTTATTGGGTCATATAGATCGAAATTTGGAGGTGATTTGATATGTTTTTGGATCGTGACTCACGAAGCAGCCCGTGAGTCATGACTAACCGTAGCATAATATATATATATATATAGAGAGAGAGAGAGAGAGAGAGAGTAAATCTAGTGTGCTCTTAAGCTCACGGGGGCTCAATAAAGTATCAAATCACATCCAAATTTTGATTTATATGGCTCAATAAATTTGTTATATCAAAATCTTATAGCATGCAATTTTTTTTCATTTTTGGAGATTTTTAAGTATTTATTTTGGATTTTTTAATAGCAACTATACAATATTAATAAAATAATCAAAGTTTCATACGTGACTTTTAAAAAATCCAAAATAAATACTTAAATATCTCTAAAAATAGAAAATTTTTACATACCACATGATTGTGATATAAAGAATTTATTGAGCCATATAAATCAAAATTTGGATATGGTTTGATATGTTTTTGGAGTTAAACTCACGGGAGGCCCCCGTGAGCTTAAGAACATGCTAGATTTACTCTCTCTCTCTCTCTCTCTCTATATATATATATATGTTTTACATGTATTTCAATAAATATTAGTCATAAAATAAATGACAATTCTTCAATATTTATTTGTCTAATTTTTCATCATAATTAAATATGTAGTTCACAACTGTTCAGATCTTTTAAAAAAATAATTAACATTAAATAATAATATTATATTTTTGAATCCGGGCATTGCACGGGTCTAACGCTAGTTGTTTTCTAACAAGAAAATACATTTATTACTAATTAAAAGTGGCATTAATTCTTCCCGCAAGTCTTCATCTCACTCTTGATCTTGCTCGTCATTTAATCCTTCATTACCTGGAACCCACGAAAAACAGTGGCACGGGTGAGAGATCGAACTTTCTCTCAGTGCGGGATTTAGTTCCAGCCCGGAGATTTTGAATAATTCTTGTTAAACCAAATATGAATAGCATTCTTATACTACTATGCAATGCAGTTCCTAACTTTAGCTACTCTTGTCATGCCATGCAACCTTTAAGATTCCTCTTGATTTAAATTACCATTTCCTATTCAATGTGTATGCCCGCCTCACTGGTAGAGGAACTTATCCATTATTACCAGGTCTTGACTGTCGGCCGACGTTCAAAATCAACTTGTCTCACCGGCAGAGGAACTTATCCATTATTACCGGGTCTTGACTGTCTTACCGGTAGAGGAACTTATCCATTGTTACTGGGTCTTAACGGGATGTCTCACCGGCAGAGGACCTTATCCATTATTACCGGGTCTTGACCCGTGTCTGGACCGCAAGATTTCTCCCGCCTACAGCCCACGTTATCGCGGGGTGCTGCCGAAGCCGCACCCAAGGTATACCTCCCGTTATCTATGACTTCCATAATCGGCGCCTGGTTCTGCGACGTTCTACTCAGTCCTTATGCATATTAATTATTCCACATCATTCTTTAATTAATAATGTATGCTATTATGTCCAAAATATATGCGAGGATCATGTCTTGCAAATTCGGACTAAGAAATGGACGTTCGATACAAATATGAAATACATAAAATAAACATGCATCAAAATGAAATAAGTAATTAAACAAAAAGTCCAGGAACCCGCACCTTTGATTTCCAAGTGGTTGATTGATTTGCTCTAATTCTCTAAATTCAAATCTAAACAAATTAATTATAATTAATATCGTCACCAAATTTTTACCTTTGATTGATTTACTTAACTATCCATTGGTGTTATAATATTTGTTTTAGAAAGGTATTCAAGTTATTGTGTTACTCGGATCTAGCGGACTTGTTAGGCTAGGAACACTTAAAATGTTAGATTGTTTTATCTTACATAGGAAAATAGAGTAATTACGTTTATTATCTTTTACCATCCAAAAATATGATTTTATTTTTAATAAATTAGTGATTGTATGTGTATTAATTTTTGTAATTTGAAAACTACATTAATATAGTATGTGCTTATTACTATCTAATAATCCAAATATAAAATACAGAAGTTTTTAATGTGCACAAAGCATTAAAATTGCTCAAACAAAGTTGAGAACAATATTTCAAATAAATTTTATAACTCATGATTAAATAATTTATATTAGTGGTTAACTTCATTATGCTTGTTGATGAAACGTGGTTACCTCGTCCACCAAGATTATGATACGATATTCGGTCCCGATTATTCTTCTCGATCGATCGATCCGTCTAGCACCGTCTCCTATCCTTCTCGTACCCTTCTTTCACCCTTCAAACCTTGTCTTGTGTCCTTTTTTAGTTTTGGGAGGTGGAGAGTATTTTTGTGGGGTTTTATATAGAGGAGATGATAGATTATTTTCATTTGGTGAGGAGAGGAAAATATTGTTATGGGAAGGGAGACGAAAGGTACGGATATTAGTATATTATTTCAAAATAATTATTTTGCATGATTGATGTAGAAAAGAACATTTTTTATCTGTTAGTTGGTGAAGAGATGAAGGGTTTATGGTGTGGAAGAAATGAGAGGGGGTGGGGGCTATTTATAGGTAATTTTCTAGGTCGTCTGCTGGTGGCAGAATTTAATTGTCATTAGTGCGAATTTTTCTGAATACTTGGTCAGGATTTAGGAAAATCTTATTATATAAATGTTGTAGATCTTATTTCCTTGATTCTAGCAAAATTGATTTCACATTAATTGGATTATCCAATCAGGAGTTATGAATAAAAACGTTCAGCCGGGTCTGTGAGCTGTCAACAGGATTTTGATTCGGTTTGATCCGAATTTTTGGATACTTAAGTCATGAATTTGGAGAAACGTAAAACATGAAAATTATAGAACATTTTGTTGAGATTCTATCAAAATTAATTTCATACAAATGTGATAAGGCAATAAGGAGATACGTCTAATTTAATACAGGTATGTCTGTAGCTATACGCACCAAATCTAGTATGTATTAATATGAGTATTTGGAATACTTTTGCTGGGAATTTGCAAAACCTTAAAACATAAAACTTGTAGATATTGTTTTCAGGATTCTATAAGAATTAATTGCACATTAATACAATTATCCAGTGAGGAGATATAATGAAAATGGCGTTGGTGGGTCTGCAGCTATAAACAGAATGAGGTATGTATTGTTGCAAATTTTTGGGATTATTCTGTAATGAATTTGGATAACCTTAAAATATAAAAGTTGATGATATTGATCTTAAGAATATGTAGAATTTAACCTCATGTCAATTGGATTTTCTAATATTGATATATAGTTAAAATAATCTCAAGAGGTCTGGAGAGCATTGTATACATAAGAATTTTATGTTTTATATGTATTTATATACTCCAAATTTTGTAATAATCATAATATATAAACTATAATTCCTGTTCTTTTATTTCTAAATTAATTAATTAAATTTTTAATAAAGTAAAAAAAAAAATGACTCAGAATTTCCTATTGTTACAGATGGAACCAACACTAAGAGATCTCTTAGCATTCCGGAACTTTCATTTCCAATTTTAGTAAGATGAATCTCAGAAATTAGATGCCGATACTTCCCAAACTTCCTGAAATGCCTCTCCAAGCGGGGACAGCCTTCAATCCAAAGTACATCGAGGTTCTTTAGTTGCCGTAATAGACCTTGAGGAAGAGCCCTTATCTTTGGACATGTTTTGATCTCAAGTCTCTCAAGTGCTTTGAGCCCTTCCATTTCTTCTGGAAAACATACCACATTGGGACATTCATGAATTTTCAAGTTTTCCAAACTGCTGAGACCATCTAGGCTCGATGGTAAGGAGACCAAGCTCTCACATTTTATAATTGTTAATGACTTGAGTGCAATTAAGCTGCCCAACCATTCTGTTAAGTACTGAAGTTTTGGACAATAATAAATATGCAAATCGAGAATAGAAGCCGGAGATTTGGGAATTTCAATCAGATTCTGACACCCATCAATGTTTCACGATTGAAGATTTGGTAATAGCATTTCTGTGGTAGACCTGTGAACTGATGACTCGGGTCGTGATCCCAGAAAATTATTACAATAATATATTCTTATGATTGTTAGGCAATTCAAACTTCTTAACTCTTCCTCCAGCCAATAAACAAGACTATCACATTCCCAAATGCTTAGATGTTTAAGAAATGTAAAACAATTCCAGAACCATAAGGAAGAATTTGACGGAATATGTGACAGAAAAATGTTGCATGAAATAACAATCAGAGATTGACATTTTGTTACAATTTCATTGACCTCCTCATTTGCTCCAATTGGTACAATCCTGTTGTACCCGGTTAACTGTAGTTCTTTTAGAGACACCCATGGTTGAAAAGAAAGCGATTCAGTTGGACCTTCAGCATCCCTATCATGGCTCCCAATTGAGAGTTTTAGTTCTTCTAGTGTGGTTAATTTTATTGCAATGCACGATAAGGCCCTGTTTCCTGCAACAGACAATTTCTGAAGCAAAGGCACAGCGGGCATTGCAGTTAGCTTGGGGCAATCATAAATATCTAATCTCTTTATCTGAGGGAAAGCCAGTGATGTTTGATATGCAGCTTCACCTTCAAGCCAGCTGCATAAATTGGGCAGGTCAGATAACATCAATTGTTCTAATGTTGGAAAAACTATTTGGAGCTCTTCACCACTACTACAAAGATGTATCAATTTATCCAGATGCTTTAATTCAAGAAATTGAAGAAATGGCAGCTTTTCTACTGGCGGTAACTTTGTCAACTCTCTGCATTCAATTATACGCAACTCAATTAAATGTTCAAGCATATGGTACTCTGTTATCCAGACTGGGAAATTATGACCTCCATAAGAGGTGACACCTAAAACCTTTAACTTGTTGCAAGGTTGAAGAGCATCCAGCACTTCAAAGGGATCACATTGCATCACAACATTGTAGTTAATATAACCATACTCATTTGGTGTCCCCCAGCATAATAACAGATCATCCAGATTTTGCTTAGCTATCAGATTTGCTTCCCTTGCATCCACAACATCCTTAACTTCCCTTAGATTATAGATATGCAATCTTCCATTGAGATTTAAGTCCTTCAATTCTGCAACTGAATTCCCAGCATCAGCACCTATGATGTAAGTGGTCAGTGTTTGCAAGGAACTAATCTGTCCAAGACCCAAAGGCATGCTTTTTAGTCTAAAACATTCTTCAATATAGAGATGTCGAAGGCTGCTCATATATCGGAGACCCTCCGGTAGATTTTCAAGCATAGAACATCCAGAGAGCCTTAGGGTCTGCAAGAGGTAGAGATTACTAACCTCTTCAGGCAACGATTTGATATTATGGTCTAAAATCTCAAGATATCTTAGGTGTTTCATTTTTTTCGGTGTAACCGAAGTTCTCTGAATTGGGATTATATAACCAAGTTGAAATATGCGTAAAGCATTTGGTTTTAGAAATCCAATATTCTTCACATAGGTACTATAATAATGGGATGAAATGAGGCTTCGGACAGAAGGGAAGCAACCCATCATTTTGTTAAAGTCATCGGGAGTATCTTCCAAAGAAATATGACGAACATTAATGTCAGACCTGTTTTGCAGTGTTGGTATTTTTAATAGGGAGAGACATTCACTTCCAGAGACTGATTGAGCAAGATCGTGCATAAGATCATGCATTTTACAATTGGTCTGTGAATAGTATTTGTCATCCTGTCTTTCCCAATAGAGGAAGTAGAGGGGAAAAACTTGTCTAACCTCTTGGAAAAATGATCTCCAACACAACTCATTAAAAATATCACTACCCTTCATTTCAAGGCTACCTGGCCCACTGGATGGTATAAATCCGTTGGCCATCCAAAACTGAATCAGTTTGTCCTTGTCCATCTCATAATCCTTAGGGAATACAGCACAAAACGCAAAACATTGTTTCATATGTGGAGGCAAATTATCATAGCTTAACCTCAATATTGGCAAAATATCATTTTTAGAAGTCAGATGTTCCCATATACTTCTTTCTTTGAGTACAGATGACCACTCTTGCACCTCATGTTTATAACTCATTAAGCTGCTAAGAGTTTTGATTGCCAGTGGCAACCCACGACATCGTTTTGCCAATTCCTTACCAATCTCAATTAGTTCCGGGCATTCCACAACTCCCATCCTAAACGCCCTCTCTTTAAACAGTTCCCATGAGTCATCCTCACTTAAGCACTTCAAATTATAACTCGTCAAGGTTCTCATTATCAAAGACACTCTGTCACTTCTTGTGGTAACAACAATGGCACTTCCAGAATCTCCACAATTTAGGATAGCTCTTAGCCGCTCCCAGTCACCGGCATCCTCATTCCAGATATCATCTAGGACAAGAAGATACCGCTTTTCTCCTAACTCTTGGCGCAGGCGACTTTGGAGCATCTCCATGTTATCATTAGGAATTTTGCAATCTTCGTGAATAACCCCATCAATTATTAATTTAACAAGCACATTAATAGCAACCCCATCAGAGACACAAATCCAACTTCGTAATTTGAAGTGTTCGTTAATTTTGGGGTCGTCGAATACAAGTTGTGCAATAGTGGTCTTGCCAAGCCCTCCCATACCCACAATTGGCACAATAGTGAGATCGGCACTTTCACTCCCTTCGAGCAACAAATTTAATCTTGTCTTTATCTTTGCCCCTTCCCAAAACATTTGATTCAACCAGAAGAGAATCGGTTTTGACCCGACTCACTACTTGCACACGCGGACATTGAACAAAACTAAATTTCGCCATATCAGCAACAAGATTTTCAATCCTTTCCACAACTTTCTTCAACTTCCAACTCATCTTATACCGAAATAGGGCTGGGTTATTGAGGGACAAGAAGGTACTTACATTGTTACCAACTTTATGGCCTCGTTTCACGGCGTCTCGGCGCAATTCCTCGTAACAGAACTCATCAAGCACATCATCAGCATCGTAGGCAGCTGATTTGAGCTTCATCATCCAATTTTTCACGGCTGGGTTTGAGGCCCCTTGATTCTCTGCATCAGCCAGTACCGCCTCGATCGCCAGGAGCATGTCCTTGAGCCTCTCACGCTGATCATTGATGCCCCAGAAATCTGCAATCTGTTCCCCAATTGAGTCTGCTGCTTTCTGCATCACAATTTTGATCAAAGGTGATAACAGCAAATCCGCCATGACTGGAGGTTTAGAAGATACTTTGGGCTTTCAGAAGAGAGATAAAATTAAGTGTGGTAGATAGGAGGGAAGACCGGAAGAACAGGGGAGAATTAGATTAGGAATTTGATTCCGTCCATAGATAATTCATGCTCATATTTCTCAGATAAAAATCCTGAATATTCTGATGCAGTCGCTCTCTGGCTCACCTGCTTTATTTATTGTGACTGTTTGACTGATTCTCTAATTTATTTTTTTTTACTTTTCTTCCTCTAGATATTTTGGTTTTCCTTTTTCATGAATCTGTATGTAATTTGATGTCATGATGTGTGCTAGCTCTTGCCCTGTGTTTAATTGGAAGATTAGAATTTGAGCTTGCAAGTAACATATTTTCTGGCCAAATCTATAAGTAGGCTGTCAGATGTTAGTGAATCACATTCGGATTAGGCTTACTTTATAATTCAAAATTTCAAATACAAACTTACTGAAAGTCCGCATTAATCTCTTTATTCGAATTGATATCCAATAAGATTCATATCTATTATCGCAAAAATCTCCAATCAGATTGGACCATGTCGTATATTTATTATCTCAAATAATGAAATACATAAAATGTTCTAGCGAGTAATTATTTTGTTTGCTTAGAATTCAATTAACTGACATGTGGATTAATTAAGATTTTATATGGCGACCCATTAAAGTATTTATATAAGAGGAGGGATCCATTGGCAATTCATATTTTAACAATCTTGACAATATAACATTTCAAAAATTTGTAAAAATTTATATAAATTCTCAAAAAAAGAAAAAAGTTTACGGAAGTATTTAGAGATTGATTATGTTTTCGATTATATTCAATTTAAGTGCTATTTGATAGTTTTTCAAAGATCCGCTAAATTACAACCATTAAAATGTATACAAAATTTTGATAAGTCATCAAACGATATTTAAATTGATTGAAATTTGAAACACTATCAATCTAAAAGTTAAGTAATGCATCCATAAATTTTTTTCATTTTTAAGATTTTTTATGAATTTTTACAAATTTTTGAAATGTTATATTGTCAAGATTGTCAAAATATGAATTGTCAATGGATCCCTCCTCTTTATATAAATTCATTTCGTTGTGCCAACAACTTATTAGCAGCTTTAATTATTAAAATATGATGTCCTATTCACATGTGACGGATCACTCTACCAGGTTTGTTTTGGCAATTAGATCCGAAGTAATCAAAATTTACAAAAAATATGAAATAACATATCTAGGCAGATCGATTATTGAATTTATATTTTAATTAAGTTCCAAATTTGACAAAATTTTAATTTATTCGTTGTTGTTTGATGTCATTCAAAAGCAATTATATTAAAATCATTGCAATAAAATATTAATGTTCTTTGTTAAATTATATGAAACATAAATTAAATTATATAAGAGGAGGGATCCAGTGGCAATGCTTATGTTGACAATTTTGACTATGTGAATTTAGAAAATTTTGGAAAAAAATCATTAAAAATTCTCAAAAATAGAAAAAGGGTTATGAAAATATTGTGGAACTTATATATCAGTTATGTTTCTAATTATATTCAATGTAAGTGATGTTTGATAGCTCTATAAAAACTATTAAATTACTACGTTCAATAATGTATAAAATTTTGATAATACATCAAACGATATTTAAATTGATCGGAATCTGAAACACTATCAATTTATAAGTTAAATAATACATATATAAACTTATTTCGATTTATAGGATCTTTTATGTTTTTTTTTTTTTTCAAAATTCTCAAAAGTTTCGTTATCGGAATGATAAGCATCGTGAATGATATCTCCTCATTGTATAATGCAAGTTGATTCCGTGTTTATAAGGCTATAACGACCGCAGTAAACCAAGTCAATTCGATGAGGTCGTGCAATTAATTTTCCATGTAATTACATGGTTTCTACCTAGTGGGTGCCCACGCGGATGATAAGAACGTATGACCAACTTGGATACAAGTTGATTTGCAGAAATAATAACGAATGTATGTAATTGATTTTTCTTGATTGAATTGGAGTCTTCGATTTATTGGATTCTGGCCTACGATTCTATGTGATCAAATGACACTTGCAAATTAGAAAAAGTTACTTGTCACCCGAGTGAATGTACAATTTGCAACAATAATATCATTTATTTGACATGTGCAGGTCCCATGTGTAGTTCCACAACCTAACAAGACCTGACATGATCCAGGTACCAGGTTCCACATAATTAACAAGAGGGTTGTCCTATCGTACCTCTGTTGGAAGCTAAAGCTGCTACTGGACTATAAGTCCAAGACTAATATGAGCCTAAATCTATGCTTGCAGTTGTATTGATTTGATACCTTTGATATTGGCAAACTTCAGATGCAGGTGTGGCATGGGTGGCCTCTTCTCTCAAATGTCGGGCCTGACCTGCAGTTCTGATTGATGCTGAATCGATCACAGATGTTTTCCTGCTCCTGCAGTACCAGAAAAATTACAGACTCAGGTATTTATTTATTTCATCCAAATAGCTGTTCTGCCGTGGCAAACAGAAATGTAGCAGTACAAGCAAGCAATACTAGCATTTTGTTGAGCACCGAGGGTGCAGAGACCAGCTTAGGCATTTTACAGAGACCATCAATAATTAGCTATAGAGTGTTGTGGGATGTCAAACATTAGGTGCGCGTGCAATCCAGCTTGGGCATTTTATCGAGCACCATGGCTGCAGCCTGTAAAACATTAGGTGCGCGTCCTACAGATAATCCGGTTGAAGCACAGGACCCACCTCAATTAAGAAACTGCCCCATAAAATAAAAGCCAGGCCCGTCCATCCAATTAATTTGGTGCCAGCAGTCCGTCAGAATTCCGTCGCTGCAGGCACTGGGTGTGATCTGTTTGGTTCGAGCCAATCGGTTAAAGAGGGAGGACACAGTGGTGTAATGGGCGGGCAAGGTTCTCCTGTGAACAAGTGGATGATGGCGGGAACGGCGGTACGAAGTATATACGGATGCGATCTGCTTCGGAACCAGCGAATTTTGAATTCTTTTTAATCGTGGACCAAAAAAATCACCATGCCATATTGTGTAAAACTTATATAGTATATAATGAGAAAATTCATGACCAACATAATTTAGTCAAGCGGATTAAAATTTGATGTGTGCTCAGATCATATATTTTGGTCAAGCTAATTGAACCATCATGAGACATCATGTACACTTGCAATTTCATTGTCTCGACAATAATAAGAGCGTAGATACAGTGCACCAAGTTCTTATTCCATAAAAGCCTTAAACTTATGTGAACCGTTGGATGTAGAAAGGATACTTTGGAATTAAAAGATTAAAGTTATTTGCTGACACATTAATTAGGGTAGACAGAATTCCATTAATTGTTTTGATCACTTGTTCAATTTTTTCTCTTTTTCTCCGGCGCCTTGGAAAGGAAAACTAGAAATTTATTGGCTGACTCATAAGCGCATATTGATTACGGTAGTTATAATCCTATTAATTGTTTTCATTACATTTTCAGTTTTTTTCCCTCTTCTCCAGCGTGTTGGAAACAAAAAAATAAAAATTTGTTTTTGCTATGATACAAGTTATGATTAATTATATGTAATGTATGTAGGCAAATGGCATTTGTAACTTGTTTTTATATATTATGAATTAATATGCAAAAAAATTATTTGCATTTAATCTAAATATAATATGGATTACTATTTTATTTATATATAATATGATGAGTTAGACTATTATACTAATCTTAGCATTTTCGGACCGAAATGCTAACGCCTCAAAATTTATTTTATCGTGTCCAAATCACGATTTACGGTGCTCAATAAATTCTTTATATGAAAATATTAAGGAATACAATTTTTTTTTATTTTTAGAGTTATGTAAGTACTTGTTTTGTATTTTTTAAAATAGCATGTACAAATATCAACGTTTTAATAATATCTATGAGCTCTTTTTTAAAATTTAAAACAAATACTTAGAAAACTCTAAAAATAAAAAAAAATTGTGCTTTCTTTCTTTCTTTCTCTCAGCAAATACCTAATAATATAAAACATCATCCCGTCTTCCTCTCTTTCTCTCAGCAAAACGCAGAGAACCAGCAACCCTCTCTATTCAACATCAACTGTGCTTTCTTTCTTTCTTAGCCCTTGAATTGAATTAACCATGCCAACAAAAACTGCGCGAATCAAGTGGATCTGAGGATCGCCCGGCCACGGAACGATCTTTCCCCAAGCGTCGTGAGGCACTGTTTAAGACTGCTGAGGAATTTGCACTCAAGTGCGAAGCTTGCAGCGGGAGACTCTTTGATTTTTTCTTCCCCAGGTATCATCTACCTGTTCTTCTTTCAAACTGTTGAGTATCGGAAACGCAAACTTTCTGATTCAATTCAAGTGCAATTAGAGAAATTTAAATGCAGGGAGTCCACAAAACTGCATTGTTACCATTTACCAATGAGTTAGTAATCTAAAGACTACTTTGTTATAACATGATTGTTGGTTAATAAACAAACTATTGACTCCAAGATTTATTTTCTGCTTCCGAGATTATTTGGAATTATTGCAAGTTAAGAATTGCTTTAATAACTATGATTTTAATGGCCACCATCTTAAATTTGCATTTATATTCAATGCTGCAAATACAAGAAAATAACTATACATAAATTAATAGAGGGATGTGGTGATTTTTTTTTTTTTTTTTTTTTTTGAGGAAAAGAGAGATGTGGTGATCAGAACTGACTTTGGGGAAAATTGGGTAATGATGGCGGCACTTCTTATTTCCAAGGGGCTCCT
This sequence comes from Cyperus esculentus, assembly GCA_030179965.1. NCBI lineage: Eukaryota > Viridiplantae > Streptophyta > Magnoliopsida > Poales > Cyperaceae > Cyperus > Cyperus esculentus. The sequence goes on from JASGLE010000031.1 coordinate 506,209, forward strand.
ACAAACTGCAGATTAAAATATACAAAATTGTTACTACGTACAAGGAAAGAAAGGGCCACAGGGCAAAAGAAAAACTTTTGTTCCTTTTAATGGAAAAGAAAATTAACAACATCTATATATTGGGATTATGGGACTACTCACCGCGCAACTAAAAGCTATTTCTCCATAATAAATCTGGTTAGTAGATAATTTGTTGGCAGCCTGTGGCATTGTTCCTCTATGCTGTTGGACCTGCAGCAGTAAATTAGCTTAGGATGATTAATGCTACACACTACACAGCAAGCAAAATTGGTGAAAATGAGTGATAAATTGGATGGTTACATCATCATTACATTTAATATGGTACCCACATCTTAATTGTTTCTGTTAGGTCCCTTATATCAGAAAAAATAAAAAAAATAGAGACTCAGGCATTTCATCAAATGGTTGTTGTGCGGTTGCAAACAGATACATACTAGATAAATTTTACAGTCAAACAATACTAGTGGGTTACTAATTATGCTGGTATTACCTTCCAAACCAATATTTTTCTACAGTTAGATCTTCTTCTCGAAGATACCTCTTTGCATAGATAATGTAATTTTTACAAACTAATTCAAAATTATGAATGTGGTACCTCTGATGGGAGCAAAGATCTATGAGTTTAGGATTGTGATGAAAAGCAGGTAACTCTGTGTGATGGAACCAACGCTAAGAGATCTCTGAATATCCCAAAACTCCTTTCATCACCAATTTTTGCAAGGGGTATCTCAGAAATCAGGTGCCGATACTTCCCAAACATTCGGAAATGCCACTCCAAGTGGGGACAGCCTTCAATCCATAGTCTATCAAGGTTCTTTAGCTGTTGTAACAGACCAGCAGGGAGAACCCTTATTTTGGGGCACCTTTTGATCTCAAGTTTTTTTAGTGCTTGGAGCCCTTCCATTCCTTCAGGTAAATTTGTCAGATTGGGGCAGCCATAGATTTGGAGCTCTTCCAGACTGATGAGGCCTCCTATGCTTAATGATAAGGAGCTTAAGCTTTTACATTCTTCAATAAGCAACCACTTGAGAGCAACCATGCTTCCCAACCATTCTGGTAAGCCTTCAAGTTTTGGACAGCTAGTAATGTTCAAATTACGGATAGATGTTAAGATCTTGGGAACTTCAATCAGATCTGCACATTCTCTTATCTCCAAGTCTTGAAGCTTTGGTAATAGCATTTTAGTGATTGATTTACCAACTTGTGTCTCCTGTTGTGATCCGAGAAACTTTTGACAACCATACACCCAAATACGGCTTAGGCTATTCAAACTTGCGAACTCTTCCTCCGGCCAATAAGTAAGACTGTCACAATTGCAAATATTAAGACACTCAAGAAATGTAAAACACTTCCAGAACCATAAGGAAGAATATGATGGAATATGTGACATAAAAATGTTGCATGAAACAAGAGTCAAGGATCAGCATTTCGTGACAGTTACACTTGCCGGATCCTCACTTCCTACTATTGGTACAATACCATTGTATCCAGTTAATTTTAAATCTTCTAGAGACTCCCAAGGTTGAAAAGAAAGAGAATCAGTTGTGCCTTCAGTCTCTCCATCACGACTCCCAAGTGAGAGTTCAAGTTTTTGTAGTGTAGTTAATCCAACTGCAAAGCATGATAAGGCCTTATTTCGTGAAACAGACAATTTCTGAAGCAACGGAACAATTGGCCTTGCAATTAGCTTGGGGCAATTATCAATTTCTAATCTCTTTAGCTTGGGAAAAGCCAGTGATGTCACACCCGAAGCTTCACCTTCACACCAAGAGCATAAGTTGGCCATGTTAGATAACAAGAGTTGTTCTAACGATGGAAAAACTATTTGGGCATCACCACATTTGGCACTCATGGATGCATTATTATAAAGATGCCTCAACTTGTCCAAATGGTTTAATTCAAGAATTTGAAGTAAAGGCAGCCTTTCTACTGGTGCTATGTTTGTGCACTCTCTACACTCCATGATACGCAACTCAATTAAATTTTCTAGAATATGGTATTCTGTTGTCCACACTGGAAACTTATCACCTCCATAGAAAGCGACACCTAGAACTTTTAATCTGTTATAAGGATTAAGGGCATCCAACACTTCAAAAGGATCCCAGTGATTTAGCTCTTCTGAATTTGATTCTTCTTTCATGTATCTAATATTATGATACTCAGCTGGTGTTCCCCAGCATAATAGCAAATCATCCAGATTTGTTTTAGCTACCAGATTGGCTTCCCTTGCATGTACAACATCCCTAACTTCCCTTAGATTATATATATGCAACTTTCCATAGAGATTTAAATTCTTTAGTTCTGCAATAGAATCACCAGCATCAGCACCAACAACGTAAGTGGTTAGTTTTTGCAAGCCACTTAGTTGCCCAAGACCCGGTGGCATGCTTTTTAATGAAAAACATTCATCAATGTAGAAATGCCTAAGTCCACTCATATATCGCATATCTTTTGGTAGCTTTTTAAGATAAAAACATTCAGAGAGCCTTAGGGTCTTCAAGAAGTAGAGATTGCTTACAGCTTCGGGCAAGGATTTAATTTCACTGCATGAAATCTCGAGATATCTCAGGTGTTTTGTTCTTTCAGGTGTAAGTACCCAAGTTCTTATTCCTTGAAGTTGCAAGACCCGTAATGAATTTGGTTTGAGAAATCCAATATTCTCCGGGTAGCTAATAAAATATTTTGATGAAATGACGCTTCTGGTAGAAGGGAAGCAATCCATGACTTTGTTAATGTCAAAGGTATCATTCAATGAAATATGACGAGCATTAATGTTAGACGTGTTTTGCAGTATTGGTACTTCTAATTGGGAGAGACATTCACCTCCTGAGACTTCTTGAGCAAGATCGTGCATAAGGTCATGCATTTTACACTTGGTCTGAGAAGGGTATCCATCTTCTAGTCCATACCTGACAGTCCGTGAGGTGTGGGGAACAAAATTAGTAACTTCTTGAAAAAATGACCTCCAAGATAACTCATTGAAAATATTGTTACCCTTTATTTCAAGGTCAAGGCTACTTGATTCACTGCATGGGATAAATCCGTTGGCCATCCAAAACTGAATAAGTTTCTCCTTGTTTATCTCATAATCCTTGGGATAAACAGCACAAAAGGCAAAACATTGTTTCATGTGTGGAAGCAAATGGTCATAGCTTAACCTCAACACTGGCAAAACATCATTTTTAGCGGCCAGATCTTCCCATATATTTTTCTTATCAAGTATGGATGACCACTCGTGCACCATATGCTTATAACTCATTAAGCTACCGAGTGATTTGATTGCTAGTGGCAATCCACGACATCTTTTTGCCAATTCTTGACCAATCTCAATTAGTTCTGGACATTCCATAACCCCCATCCTAAACGCCCTCTCTTTAAACAGTTCCCATGACTCATCTTCACTTAGGCACTTCAAATTATAACTTGTCACGGTTCTCATTATTAAAGATACTCTGTCACTTCTTGTGGTAACAACAACGGCACTTCCAGAATCTCCACAATTTAGGACACCTCTTAGCCGCTCCCAGTCACCAGCGTCCTCATTCCAGACATCATCTAAGACAAGAAGATACCGATTTTCTCCTAACTCTTTGCGCAGGCAACTTCTTCAGAGACACAAACCCAACTTTGTAATTTGAAGTGTGCCTTAACTCTAGGGTGGTCGAACACCAACTGAGCAAGAGTAGTCTTGCCAAGCCCTCCCATGCCCACAATTGGCACAACCGTTAGATTGACACTTTCACTCCCTTCGAGCAACAACTTCACAATCTTCTCCTTGTCATCGTCCCTTCCTAGAACATTTGATTCAACCAAAAGAGAATCGCTTTTGACCCTATTCACTACTTGCACACGCTAGCCTTGAACAAATCCAAATTTCTCCATATCACTGACAATCTGTTCAATCCTCCCCACAACTTTCTTCAACTTCCTACTCATCTTATACCGAAACAAAGCTGGGTTATTGAGAGATAAGAAGTCACTTACATTGTTACCAACCTTATGGTCACGTTTCACGGCATCTTGGCGCAGTTCCTCGTAACAGAACTCGTCAAGCACATCATCGGCATCATAGGCAGCGGGTTTGAGCTTGAACATCCAATTTTTCACGGCTAGGTTTGAGGCCCCTTGAGTCGTTGCATCAGCCATTACCGCCTCAACCGCCAGAAGCATGTCCTTGAGCCTCTCACGCTGATCGTCCACACCCCAGATATTTGCAATCTGCTGCACCAGTGAGTCTGTTGCTTTCTGCTTCACGATTTGGATCAAAACCGGTAAGAGCAGATCGGCCGTCAGTGGTTCAGAAGGTACTTGAGAGAGAAAAACAGTTAAAAGTTTAGGAGGAGAATGAAATTTTGATAAAGTGGGTATGATTTGGTGAATGAGTATATCAGGTTTTAATCATCCTTTCCTTCTTACTTTTGTCTCAAAATGTTGTCCCCACCTCAGAGTGCTTGTGGTAGGTCGAGCTTCTAAATATATGAATGTATGCTTGGTGTGACGAGTAATAATTCTCTTTATAAATTTGGGTTGTCAGTGTATCAGATTCTGATATAAATGCATTTCTCTAATTGCAGATTGACGTTTCTAGTTTTTTTTCAGAAGAACTTCCCATTCACATTGGATTACATCGAATAAATTATAATCAGATTGAATATTTCAGGAAATAATTATTGCATGTATAAGTATAATCCAAGTTAATGTAATTATTAAACATCCCTACTAATAATAAAATGAAGAGTTGGTTTGGAGTTAGAAATAACTATTTGTTCATAAATATTTTCAGCCATTAGATACATCAATCTAAATTAACCAAAGTGGTTGATCATCTATTTTGATGATTCGATTTCCAGTCCTGAATTAAAATCCCCAGCTCGACCCAACCAGCTTAATGCGGAGTGCTTATCCTCTGCTGCGCAGCGAATCAACAATGAGGATTATATGGGGCTTTTTTAAGATTGTGGTGCCCGAATCCCAAAGTAGATCCAACAGCTGATTCGCTGTGCAGTAACTTACTGGCGCAGCAGAGGATATGAATTGCTTAAAGCGTATTCATTTATTGAGAAAAAATAACGCGTATGCGACCAATTCATATATCCTCTACTGCGCAGTAAATTCCTGCGCTACATGCTAGCCGTTGGATTCGTTTTAAGATTCGTGCATCTGAATCTCGAAAAAGCAGCCTATAATCTACATCGTTGATTCATTACGCGTATAGTAACCGGTTTTGAAATGGATCCCACATTGGTCAGTGTATTAAAATGCATGTCAGAGCTCTCATAACTTTTAGGCTCATTGGTCAAAATTTCTTTTTGTGTATCCCTAAAAGTAAAACTAATCTTAATATTATGTCTCTTTTCAAACAAATTTCAAAACTATCCATATTTTACCTACGGTCACGGTCACAAGTCAAAGTGAGCACAGCGGTCAGCTCAGAATAATTTGTGTAAAAATTGGTTAGACGTCTGTCTGACCGCTGCACTCTCTTTGACTTGTGACCGTGACCGCAGATAAAATATTGATAGTTTCGAGATTTGTTTGAAAAGAGGGATAGTTTTAAAATTTGTTTTTTCTAGGGATAGACAAAAAAATTTTTTTCTCATTGGTCTCTACGCGTACGGGATGCAAGGCATATCATGCCTTTCCATGATACTTTTTGGTCATACGAACATTGCATCTAGAACCTCTAAGTCTTGAACAATTACACCAAGTCACATGTAGTATGAACAATTCCATTTTTTTTTTCCAAAGGAACAACATTATTTCGTTTTTTTATTCATCCAAACATCCTCCGTAATTTTTTGTCGAATATATTTATTGTTTAAAAATGAATATTTTGTTTTATTTGTGAGAAATTATGTCCAAATATAATAATAAACTTATGTTTTTAAATTCTCTCTTAATAAGTTTAATAACTATTTTAAATCCAACATCTTTTCATGTTATTTAAGTGGTAACATTAAAAGATTATATATATGTATATAGTTCTATAGTGTATTTTTAAATATCAAACAGGTGATAATTAATATTATTTTGTATCAATTTTTATTAATGCCAGTTTATAAATAATAAATGTTTTTTTTTACAATACAATATTAGTAGTCCCACTGCAACGCGTGGCAAATAACTAGTACCTATAAAGAAGCAGTAAGTTTGTCGGAGAGGTGATATTTTAGTCCATAAGTTTGGCATCAAATGAACTGCATATTATAACGATTTGGATTAAAACTGCAAATTAGAGATAGTAGAAGTTCAACATGCCGCGGCACTGTAGATCTACAGTGTCAAAAGAACAGTGTTTTTTTTTTTTTTTTTTTTTGTAGTTTGGTTTATTCTTTTTTTTTTTTTTTTGCTTTGGTTTATTCCTTTTTTTTTATTTTGGTTTGGTTTTCACTAATTACCATAAAATTTCAATGTTGGTGTTAATATTTTTATTGTTAAGTTTTCGGTGTACCAAAATTCTTAAAAAAAAATGTAATGGTTGCAATCTTTCTATTTTCAGTACTTTAAGTATTTTGTTTTAAGTTTTAATATATATTTCCAACAAAGCTCATCAGTGGTGTTACTCCATGTATTTAGGAAAGAAAGTAAAGCTATCATGAGTTAGGCTCAATAAATTTTTTATATAAAAAATTTATTGAAAATTTTCTATTTTTTAAAATTTTTAGTATTTTTTTGTGTTTTGTAAGAGTTATACATAAAATAATGATTATGTTATTATATTGTATAGTCGCTTCTGAGAAAATCTCAAACAAATACTGAAAAATTCTCAAAAATAAAAAATTTGTATATCCTATAGGTTTTGATACAAGAAACTTATTAAGCCATATAAATAAAAATTTAAAGGTGATTTTTTTTTATGTTTTTAAAGTTACATCCACATAAGGGCTATGTGAGTTTAAACTCATGATAATCTTACTCTTGCGATTACAATACAAATTAATATTGATGTTTTTATATTTATCGCGCGGAGCGCGATCGCATATCTAGTAGCTAGTAAATGTTGCTATGACAAGTTAAAAGAATGAGATGCAAGTAAATTCGGAGGGAAACCACTAGAGGTGGCAAAACCCGACCCGACCCGACAAACCCGCCCGAACCCGACCCGATTTTTCAGATAGTCAAACTTACCCGAACCTGACCCGACCCGACCCGAGACGACCCGAGACCCGACTTGAACGGCAGTTAGGCAACCCGAAACCCGACCCGACCCGACCCGAGACGACCCGAGACCCGACTTGAACTGCAGTTAGGCAACCCGAAACCCGACCCGACCCGACCCGAGATGACCCGAGACTCGACTTGAATGGCAGTTAGGCAACCAGAAACCCGACCCCCGACCCGACCCGACCCGAGACAACCCAAGACCCGATATTATTCTAGATTACAGACCCGAAACCCGATCCGGACCCAACCTAAACCCGAATTACACAAGCCCTAGACAACTCAAAATTGGATGACCCGAAACGGCGAAACCCAACCCGACCTGAAATAGTAGGGTCAACCCCATATAACATAATCCAAACAGTCTGCCCCGATGCGACCCGACTTGACCCGATCTGATATTAAGAGCATTCAAATTTAATTGAGATAGAATTGAAAATGACATGTATCAACTCATATCAATTCATATTATCAATGCGACTCCAATGATTCTCTTATTTTTATCTTTGATTTTAATTATTGCTTACGACAAGCTAAATTTTATTTCATAATTAATTGTAAATAAATAAAAACTGATCAATCATATTTTATATAGTGAAAAGAGCGTAGCAGTTAATACCCAAAATGCGGCCATTCCCCTAGTGACTAGTGTACTTGGACAAACAACAGTAGTTAGAACCAGAGATGACTCGAGAGGTCAAGACTAGATCAGATGACCCGAAAGCTAACCCAAATCAAAACCCGACTTGACCCGACTCAACTTAACTCTTGACCCGACAAAAGGCGACACTTGTCGATCCGAGACCCAACTCGATCGGACCCGAACCGACCCGTGACCCAATCAAAAGATGGTCTTGCTGACCCGAAAACCCGACCCGCCCTAACCCGACTCGACCCGTGACCCGATAAATGGCGGCTACTGCTGACCCGAAACCCGACCCGCACTGACCCGACTCGACCCGTGACCCGATAAATGGCGGCTACTGCTGACCCGAAACCCGACCCGCGCTGACCCGACCCGACCCGTAACCCGAATTTTACCTGGTCAAACTGACCCGAACCCGACCCGACCCGACCCGACCCGAACCTGCCCGACCCGACCCGATTGCCACCTCTAGAAACCACACCCTTATTATAAGGATGGCTAGCGGCAGGAAATCCTGCCAAATTAATGTGGTCATCGCAATTTCAGTGTGAATGTCTTATACTAATCAATTAACTGGCTAGTGGTCTGGTCACTAACTCACTAGTATTTCTTAATTGAAGGGCGCCGGTGACTGCTGATGCGGATGATAACATAATTTGATGCAAGTTGCTTTACATAATTATATATAAAGAATGAATGCATTTGGTTACTTTCTTGATTGGAGTCATGTATTGGATTGTAGTCTACTAAATATTCTAGATATGTAAATTAAATTAGTCCCAGCTAATCTGTTAATGGGACTGACTATATTTTATCAGCACTCGGCAGGATTACCTGGCACACCCAACACCAAGTTAAAATGTTAGAGGTATTATGATAACTAAAGCTGCGGTTTGGGCTTCGCCCTGAAAGAAAAAAAAATAATTAAAAAATAGTATTTATTATCAAATAAATTAAAATAATTAATGAAATAAAAGATTTATTTAATAAAATCAAATAGAGACTATTTTTTTCGTTCGGTGGGTCTCTGGTTTGTTTGAATGAAATCCATAATATATGTCATATGTGTGATCTTCAAATAAAATAAAATTAACTATACATGAAAGTAGGAAAATAGTGAAAAATAACATTTACATAAAAAAAACCGTGTAGACAACAATCTATAAACTGGTTCATACAAAATAAAAATACAGATAGTAAACAAATAAAAAAATTAAGCTGCACATAAAAAAAAAACTTATTTTTTGCATTAAAGCACAAACGGTTTGGAATACCAATTAATCTCATAATTAAGTCCCGCTCCTAACATCTATGTTTTTATTCACTTCAAAAAAAAAAAAAATCTATGTTTTTATTGAGTCCAACACCTAATTTTATGAGTCCATTAAATATTTGAAAATGAAGAGTCAGCCATTATAGCTTTTATAGCTGTCCATTAAAGATGCATCACAAACCATCGGATGAGAAGATAAGATGCATCCAATGGTGTTTAAGACTCATGACGTGGCATAGCTAAAAATACAAGAAACTTACTCCACAAAAAGGGTATGATGAAACCCAACGCAGCATTTGCATAAGTGCGCACAGATCAAAGCCCACAATTATAAAAAGCCCATTGCTTGAATCTCACTACTTAATAGGATTTCAGATTATACTTGACCCAGAATATTAAACCAAAGAGGCCTGGATCACATTGATTCAACCAAACATAGCACCTTTGCAGTTGAAATAAAACGAGATTGGCAGATTGCAAGTTTGCAACAGAACTGAGAGAGTACCCGAACTTAAGGAATTACCTCCTCGATTAAACCCTTAACCAATTTGGAAAATGAATACCCGACCCGTTAACATAAGGGACTCGGTCAATTCAATCAAAACCTCTCTTAAACCCTCCCTCAATCAATCCTGTGATCAAGCACTCTCTGATAAAAAGGGCACCATTCCAAATAACCAAGAATCAATCTTTCATTTTCACTTCCTCGCTTCTCTCTGCCGAAAAACAAACAGAATCACATATATATCAGCTTTGCTTGCTGAGCCCTTGACCTTGAGTCATTCGATCATGCCTCCGGAGAAAAGTCGACAGTTCAAGAAGACCAAGGATGGCACGGCCAGGCATGTACCTTACTCCAAACGGCGCCAAGGGTTGCTGAACAAGGTGGAGGCTATGGCAATGTCACAAACTAACAAAGTCCATCATTTTGCTGATCCCAGGTACATACATACTTGTTCTTTTTGGGACATTTTTTAACCTATCCCTCATGCAACTGGGATGCTTACGGAAATTAAAATTGGTCTTATCTGTCGGATAATTAGTGGAATGCTTATTGATTAAAATTCTGACAAATCAGTACTGAGGGTGCTTTGATTGTTGTTTTAAATTTGGACATCTGAACTGAATTGATGATGTAATACGAGAAGAATAATTCTAAATTATTAAGGTTTATGGGATTCATGCATGATTCCCAATTGCCAAGATTGCATCTTTTTCACTTTAAATTAGAAGGGTTCAGATTTACAAAACCCTCTAGGATGATGAAACTACTAAGTGTCACAATCAAACTGAAAGTTTATATGTTCCTTTTATTTCAACTTCTGTTCCTTGGCACTAGATTACAATCTTTAATAACAATCATAATACCAATTTCATCAATTCCTCAATTTATCCATATATATTGTTTGGGGATGAAATTACAGTTGAAAAGATATCGTGTTCCTAAAATGATATTCAAATGTAATGGATTATGTATGTTACTATTCATCAAGTGTTGGTGACAACGTTGAAGGCCGGAACACTCACCCAAAGAAATCTGAAGCTCATGGGGAACAACCACTTTTGGATGTAAGAGAAAATTTCTTTGTTTGGGTGTAATTTTTGTGCATATTGGTTTTGAGATGTAACCTCGGATATTGTATACGACTACTAAGTTGAATGAGTACATTTAGCTGAATTAATGCTTCATATTAATTTTAGTGTGTTTCTCATAATTTTTTTTTTTAAAAAAAAACATTGCAAATTTGTAATGTTTTTAGAATATTGCTGGGTTCTATTTGTGTTTAACTTTTATAATACTGGTGTAGATGTGTATTAGACACTATACAGGCAAACGCAAATTATACAAAATTTTGTTCCATAGGGCATATAGCATACTGGTGGAAGTTTAGAACTAATGTTATCGTTGATATTGCTTTGCTTCATTTTGTAGGGAGGAGGACAGAATGTAACTGATGAGCTACAGGCATCACCTGATCCAGTTTCAGGTGCACCTGCTAATCAGAAAGAGGGCCTATGATATAGTTCATCTGAGGTACTGGTAAATTTTCTTATATAACGAAACATTTAGACCGATTTTATTGTGATATCATTCCAAGAAAACTGTTGTTGATTACAAGGTCCAGTGGGAAAGATTCACTGAGTTCCTTCTTCTGATTCCTTTTCTTATGTTAGTCCAATTGCTTATGAGTCGTAACAAACTGCTCCTCTTATTTGTGCAGGTTGGGGCGTGATCAACTGGAACGATAGTGATTAGTCATGCAATGCCTTCTATTTTAGGATACTACGGGTTCTTACACCTAACGATTTGTTTATTGGAGTGCGGCTAGGATTTTTTGTTTTCTCTTCATTTGTGAAATCACGCACAAATTAAATAATAGAATATAAGAAAGCAAGTAATTAAAATATGATTTATTATATATAACACAAAAATTTAAGACTTGAGAATAAAAAAAAAATTCACAAATTAAGAATAAGACCCGAAGATCAAATTAGAGTTTATTTGGATGAATAATTTAAACAAATACAATTTTTATAAGATGAGAGCTTAAATAATGGCAATCATAATCAAGCAATTTGAAAATTTAAGAAAAAGAATAAATTCCCTAATTTAATTAAAGAAATGACAAATGAATAGAATCCCAATCACAAGTATACAAACAATTGCAATAGAGTCAATGTAGTCCATCAAATTAAATTGCAACCCAAATGGGCACACCCCCTTGACCACATCGGATCCCAACTGAAAACCCTTCTCCTTTTCTTTTTCTCTTCTCCTCTCCCCTGACTTCCTTTCTCCCCTTTCACCAAACCCTCTAATCAAACCCTCCCTCCCACGCCGAGCACCAGTCGCCGCCCTCTCTGCTGCGTCATCCGTGGGGATCACCAATCCGTGCCCTCCTTTCTCCCTTAAATTTCAAAGTTGATCATCTTCCTCGTTTACTCGACTCTTCTCTGAGCCGAGCTCGCTGCTCCCATTCCCGCCGATGCCTCAAAAGGAGGCGTCGCCCACAATACCTTGCTGCCACAGAACCCCATCCAAATAGCCCCGGTGCCTGATCTCTAATTTCCCGTCCTCTCGGCCCGCTCTACCACCGAGCTAGATAACCGCATCATCATGCCGTAACCACTGCGACCATCAAACCACCTCGCTGTTGAACCACAACCACTCGGCTACCCCGTTGTCGCCTCATGACCCACCACCTTGACTTTGTAGGAGAATCACTGAGCACGGCCTCCCCTTGGCTGCCACATCACCTCTGCGAGCCACACCCGACCAGCGAGCCACGCCCACCTAGCAGCCTTGCCTGCCTTGTGCATTGCAAGTGATTGTTTCGTTTCCTGTTGAGAACGTGGACAACCCCAAGAGGAAGACTGGCTTCTTGCTACCGTCTAAAATATCTATTGGTACAAATCTCTAATCGGTTTTATTTTCCTTAGCTGGCCTTGTGTACCACTGCCTTGTGTTGGGATTGAGCCTTGTGCCTTCTTGTTTTGTTTATTATGGTTGTTAATAGCGTACTGTTTTGAAATTTGTATTATCGTTCTTGAGGTGCTTGAGAATTGGTACAAGTCACAACGGCAAATATTATGAGCCAAAATAATGGTAAAGATTATGACCCAAAGATTAACAACAAAGATATGTGAATAACGTCAAATATTATGAGCCAAAATATTAACTTCAGACATGTTCCCAACTTAGTTAATGTAATCAATCTTTTAGTGCCTCTGATTTTAATCAATATTCAATTCCTTATTTTCGGGAATACTCGATGGACAAGCAGTTAAGGGTTATGCATAGACAAAACAACCGATGACGGTTTAGGCGACTTCTTTTATTCCGTGCTGCAGAGGTACGGATTCCCACTGAATTATAATTTTTATACAATTGGAATCAATTGCATTCATGTAGATAGTAAGTTTTATATTGCATTGGTTAAGATTGAAATCGAATGCTTTTTCAAAGAATGCAGAACAGAATAGATTTACAGTGGGTACAAGATTCTTGTTGTTTGTATGTACATATGTGTTTACTGTTTCGTGAAAGGTTATGATGCATGGGAAATAAAGCTTTTCTAAAAGAAATTAAGAATAATAAAATTTACTAAATGTCACTAGGGAATATACAGACGGTGTCGGATATTATATCGCGATTATATTCCCATTACTACGGAATATTAAGTACTTAAGTGAATGTCCATTTACGGTGCCCATACTAGTCGGGTAAGGGAACGGACGGTGTGACATACGGGATAGATCATTTTTTAAGAAATGTATTTAATTGGACATAGCTGAACTTTGTTCAGTACGGGACATATTAAAAGTTTTGTTATGAATGACTTCTTAAATTACAAGAATATTTATTTTTATAGTAAAATGTGTTAAATCGGACATAATTGGACTTCGGTTCAATACAGGACAGATTTAAGTTTTGTTAAATTTTAATAGGCTAAAACTATTATAGACATGTATTATAGATATGTTGTGATGAATGCATTGCATGACATGTTTAGTTTTATTTCTTAATATTGCATTAATGTTGGACTTGCATTAGTTGTTTGTTCATCTTGGAAAAGTTATAGTTTTGTGGGCTGGAACTAAATACCGTACTGAGAGATTATCTCTCACCCGTTCCATTTCATTATGGGTTCCAGGTGTTCAATGGTGAGGATCGGCTTAGATGAACGTTTATGATGCCACTGTTTTTATTTGGAAATATGTTATAGTACTTAGAGTTGGAACATGGTAATCCTCATGATGCCATCCAAAAATTTTGTATATATTTTTATTTTGTTCTTTTGTAAATCTTCTATTCTATCATTTTGATCATTTATTAATTGTGGCATGTAATTATGAACTTGTTTTGTTGAGATAAATGAATGAATTGTCTTTATTTGAAGCCTTGCGTGTACGTGTCGTTGGGTATACGCGGCGTCTGTAATGCTCAGACCGTATCTTTTTGGTTCGGGGTGTGACATCATTAGTTTCATATATAGTTTTTCTTAATACTTTGATGAAATAGTATTTTTGTGAAATTCATAGACTTAATACTATTTCTCAGTTTTTCTGATGTTATGATTGATCAGATAATGTACAGGATACATTGGCATCCCTGATTAAACTGACACTACTACAAACAATGCATATAAAGACGGTTATTTGAGCGTGTACAAACGGTTAAGTCCGTCACAACAAAACTGTATGGGCGGTTATATATCCGTCTCATGACTGTTGCAATTCCTCAAGCTTTAATTCAGAGATTGGTTTGACTCCAGTTTATGATGCAGGGACAGTAGGGGGAGAGAGCAATTAGAAGAAACACGAGAGATTTTTTTTGGGAATTCACACAGAATTCCTTTTTTTCTTGATAACTTGATACAACAAGCAATCTTGATACAAAAGATAATTTTAAAACTAAAAACTACTCCCTCTGCCTAAAGGGCATGAGTCTACTTATATAGAAAACAAAAACTGAACCCTAAAAATAACATAAAACAATAACTACCACAAGATCTCTAAAAAACGCAAATAAAAAACTCAGAAACGCAATCCAGAACCGTCTGGAGCGGATCGCCTAGCATCCAGGGCGGACCGCCATAAAACAGTGCTGAAATCCTTCAGAGGAGGCGGACCGCCGGGCCCCGGGGGCGGACCGCCGAGAATCCAGAACCTAAAACTGGATTCTGTGTGTTTCTGGGGCGGGTCGCCGGAACTCTGAGGCGGACCACCCTCTGGCAGTTTGCTACTATCTGCTGCTGCTGGGGTCTGCTGCTTCAGCGCAGCATTCTCCCCCTCTAAGAAAAAAACTCGTCCTCGAGTTTTGTCTTTGTAGACTTCTTGTAAATTGTACAACATGAGCACAAACACCAAAACATTGTGAAGAAATCCAATGTTGCTCATGAAACAAATAACTTTTCCGTTCATCATTCTCTTTAACAGATCAACAAAGAATATTGTTTCCGCCAATGTTGGATCAAACAAACTCCGGAAACTTGTAATTGTTGGTTCTTTTCTCAGTTTGAGAAATGGATCTTTGCCAAATGCTGGACAGTTTTCAAAAGGTTTGGTTATCGTTTGGGACTCACCAACAAAGTTTTTGACATCCTCGATCTCTTCGGGAGAGTCATCAAAGATTGGTGGAGAATAAAAAATGATACCTTCACTTTCATCAATGATATTGAGCAGATTAACAAACCCACTCAGTTGTTGTTGGTGTTCTTCCGTTAGAATAATCACCGTAAACTCATCAGGATGACCGTCAAACTCCGGAAGTTCAATCTCCATCCCAAGGTTTTGAAATGACTGACCAGGCTCATGATGAAGCCTGTGATTTCGCCCTTGATTCAGAATCCCCCACGGGCTGAATTCCTCATCATCACCGCCTCCGGCAGAAGAGTCGAAGAAATCTGACTCCTCCTCTTCTTCTCCATTGGTAAAGCCCATTCTTGCCTCTGCGAGTTGGCGCTCTAATTCTCGGATCCGTCTTCTCATTGTTGCAATCTTTAGATCCCGCTGGTCTCGATGGTGGTTAGGCGACTCTTTGTCTTCAAGATCGACTCCACAACCCCGACTACGGCCCCAACTTCTACCACGACCATGGTACACATCCGCCATCAACCTGGTTGCTCTGATACCAACTGATGCAACGATGGGGAGACGGATCCGAGAGTTGGAGCACCAACTCGCCGAGGCAAGGGTGGGCTCCACCAATGGAGAGGAAGAGGAGGAGTCGGCCTCCCTTGATTCTTCCGTAGCGGGCGACGATGATGAGAAGTTCAACTCGTGGGGGGCTCCGAATCACGGGCGAAATCAGCGGCAGCGGCTTGAGCCCGAACAGCCCTATCAAACCCTAGGGATGAAGATCGACCTTCTGGAATTCGATGGTAAATTTCACCCCGATGAGTTTATTGATTGGTTGCATACCGTCGAACGAGTTTTCGATGTGAAAACTTTGATCGACGAACAAAAGGTGATGTTAGTAGCTATTAAATTGAGGAAGCATGCCTCGATTTGGTGGAAGCATGTGAGAATTAGGCGTACTCGAGAAGGGAAACCCAAAATTCAGAGTTGGAGTACGATGAAAAAGAAATTGATGACCAAGTTCTTACCAACTCAGTATCAGCAGGAGGCTTTCATCGAGTACCACAATCTTAAGCAGAGGGGTATGTCGGTGGAGCAATATACCAATGAGTTCGATATGTTGCAGATGCGGTGTGATGTTGTTGAGGAAGACGAACAGATTGTTGCTCGGTATTTGGCCGAGTTGAAACCAGAGATATCTGATGTGGTGTACCTACAACAGTATTACTCGTATGATGATGTGTGTAGGTTGGCCTTGAAGGTCGAATCGCAGCAAAGGAGAACGAGCGTCAGTCAACCGAGATACCAAAACCGTTTCTCGGGCGCCGAGACTAACAAGCGAGCACCCCCCTCAAACCTTAAACCTGCAACCTCAACAATCCAAACCCCCAAGCCCCAAACTCCATTCAGAGAAGGGACAAACTAGTCGGGGAGGCTCTATGGCCAACCGGCGGTGCTTTAAGTGTCAAGGGCTAGGACATTTGGCTGCCGATTGTCCGAACCGGCAAATTATCACGCTAGTTGAGGAGGATGTGGACCCGGTGTATGACGAGTATGATGAGGATTTTGAGGATCATCTGACAGACAATGAGGAAGTCACATACGCCGATTCTGGAGAATCTTTAGTGGTCAGACGCGCATTGAGTGTGGCGGCCAATGAGGACGAGTCATGGCTGAGACACAACATCTTTCAAACCAAATGTACCAGTGGCGGTAAGGTATGTAACGTGATCATCGATGAAGATAGTTGTGAGAACGTGGTGTCCAACACAATGGTGGAGAAGTTGGGACTCAAAACCGAGGACCATCCACAACCCTACAAGCTGTCTTGATTCAAGAACGGCAATGAGGTAAAAGTGTCGAAGCGGTGCCTCGTGAAATTTTCAATTAGGAAGAAATATACTGATGAGATTTGGTGCGATGTGGTCCCTATGGACGCATGTCACATCCTGTTGGGTAGGCCATGGCAGTTTGATAAAAGGACGAAGCACGATGGGCATAGGAACACCTACACGTTTCAGAAGGACGGTGTCCCCATTACCCTCGGTCCTTCGGATTTGAGGAAGGAGCCCAAGAGTCACTTGCTATCTCGCTCTGAATTTCAGAATGAGGTGGGCCAAGCGGTTGAGGTGTTTGCCTTGGTGGTGACTGAGGCTAATGATGACGGTCCCGAACTTCCACCGCGGGTCCGGTCATTAATTAATTAAAGAATTTGCTGAGGTGACACCGACGGATTTGCCATCCGGATTGCCACCCATGCGTGACATCCAACATTGCATTGACTTCGTGCCGGGAGCGGTCATTGCTCATAGAGCCGCTTATCACATGAGTCCCAAAGAGCACGAGGAATTGCAGAGGCAAGTGCACGAGTTGTTGAGCAAGGGGTACGTGAAGGAGAGTATGAGCCCGTGTGCAGTACCCGCATTATTAGTTCCAAAGAAAGACGGTTCATGGAGGATGTGCATCGACAGTCGAGTCGTTAACAAAATCACCATCAAGTACCGTTTTCCTATACCCCGGTTTGATGATCTAATTGACCAATTGCACAGGGCAACAATCTTTTCCAAGATTGACTTTCGGAGTGGGTATCACCAAATCCGGATTCGGCCCGGAGATGAATGGAAGACGGCATTCAAGACCCGAGATGGTCTCTACGAGTAGAGGGTGATGCCGTTCAAATGGTCCGCCCCTTCTGAAGGATTTCGGCACTGTTTTATGGGCAGTCCGCCCTGGATGCTAGGCGATCCGCTCCAGACGGTTCTGGATTGCTCTGATACCAACTGATGCAGGGACGGTAGGGGGAGAGAGCAATTGGTAGAAACACGAGAGATTTTATTGGGGAATTCACACAAAATTCTTTTTTCTTGATAACTTGATACAACAAGCAATCTTGATACAAAAGATAATTTCAAAACTAAAAACTACTCCCTCTGCCTAAAGGGCATGAGTCTACTTATATTATTAAACAAAAACTGAACCCTAAAAATAACATAAAGCAACAACTACCACAAGATCTCTAAAAAACGCAAATAAAAAACTCAGAAACGCAATCCAGAACCGTCTAGAGCGGATCGCCTAGCATCCAGGGCGGACCGCCCATAAAACAGTGCCGAAATCCTTCAGAGGGGGCGGACCGCCGAGAATCCAGAACCTAAAACTGGATTCTGCGTGTTTCTGGGGCGGGTCGCCGGAACTCTGGGGCGGACCGCCCTCTGGTAGTTTGCTACTATCTGCTGCTGCTGGGGTCTGCTGCTTCAGCGCATCAGTTTACAGCTTAAACATCGCAGTTAATGCAATCGAATGTAATTTACAAGTTCTATATATGCTATACAAAATTAAAAGAAGACATGGTCCAAATGCATTTGAACCAATTACCTACTTCTGTACTTCATTCTAGTTTCAACTTCTCACTAATTAAATTAGACCGTGCTTCAGTAAATGAGAAAGGAAGAAACTCAGAAAGCATCCTTCGAGTTCGAGGTGCTGAATTTCCACCAGAAACCTATTTAAGCAGTACTAAAATATAAATGTTATATATGTGTTTGTTTCTCCAAACGAAACAGGAGGTAGATACGTATATTTTATCATCTTATTTTTTCACCAAAAAAAAAAAAAGACAATATTAATTAGAAGGACGGATTGAGGTGTAATTTATCAGAGCAACTAGGAGCTAGATTGGTAAATGGTAAATAAGTGAGACAAAATATTAGAAGCCCGCTTGCCAGTCAGTGTAAAGAAAAAGAAAAACAAAAACAAAAACAAAAACAAAAACAAAAACAAAAACAAAACATAAATCATAGGATGTGGAATATGACAATATTGATATTAATTAATCAACAACTGCGTTACTTTTAGCTTATACGGAATATGTCAAGAAAAAATATTCATGTATATATATAGAATGCTCTACACCAAAACATAGTATGTTTCAACTCCTGGTGCTAGAGCGGTTTAATTTACATTTGGAATTAAGCAATACTCAAGTTTTGGTTGAATCCGATATTGAAAATTTCGACTTGAATCTACAGCTGGGCCGAATTAGCCTCCATGGGATTAGCAACGCAATCGGATGAATTCAACAAGTTTTATAATACTGTGCATAAAGAAGGCTGGGCCCAAATAAAATTGGGCCGAATCTTCTTCGTTTCTGAAGTACCCTCTTTCTTCAGTGAAAAGAGAGATGCGGCGTACGCCTTGCTGATCTCTTCTCCGTGTCCAGCATTCGAGGACCAGTAATCCTTTTTTCTTTAGAGCGAATGCCTGTAGGCTTTGCCTTAAAATTAAGAAAAATAAGGGTCCAGAGTAGGCCCATTAACTAAGCCGGCTTCAGGTCCAATATTACACACCACTAACTACATTTGAATGAGAGCCCATACAGCTGACAGAAACCGCCCCACTGTCACAGCTGAAAATAAAATTACATCCCTTGCATCCTACATTACACACTACCCTGTTACCTTCTAAGCAACAAAAAAAGTTACTGGAAAAAGAAAAAACCAAGTACATCAGTTCTAATCTGGCTCTGTTGTGAATAAGTTTCCCCTCCCTGTATCCTCTCCTTCAAGGTCTTCACAGCTCCCATGGCAAGCTCCTTCCTGTAGGCTTGAACTTTTAATGCATTTACCAAGTTCCTGCAGTCAGTAGCAAACAGAAAAGTATTCCGAAATTGTTCCTGGGAGATGAAGCACATGGCTGTTCAAGATACTCTGCAATCTGCATGCATGATTATACAATGAGTTAATTAGTACACTAAAGACTACCAAGTTATTGCATATTTGTTACTTAATCAACTCATTGTTTGAAGATCGTGCTCCTGCTTCTTGATTATTTAAAGATTTGCAATAATTATGAGGTATAATGTCACTGTAGAGCATAAGGAAAATAGTTGATCAGGAGTATAGTGACCAGAACTGACTTTCGGAAATATTAGGATATGATGGCAACGCTTGATATCTCCATGCGACTCTTACAAACTGCAAATTGAAATATACACAATTCTTATACATGAAAGGAAAGGGCCACATGAAGAAAAGTAAAAGAAAGCTATTGTTCTTTTTCAAACAAAATTAATATGGGATTTTGGTACCACATCAGTCATCAGGCACACCCAACAGCAGCCAATGCAATTGCTTCTTGCTTGTGCTGAGCCTGCATTGTACATTGGTTGAAAGATGATTAATGAGCTAGCATGCATAATTAGTAAGATCATTGATGCTACACTCTACACAGCAAGTGAAATTGGTAAAAGTATATATGAGTGATAAATCGGATGGTTACATGATCACTACATTTTCATATGGTACCCACATTTTAATTGTTTTCGTTAGGTCGAATCCCTTGTATCAGAAAAATAGTGACTCAGGCATTTCATCAAATGGCTGTTGTGCGGTTGCTAACAGAAACATACTGGCTAAATTTTACAGTCAAACAATTAATACTAGTAGGTGGTTAATTATGCTGGTATTACTTTCCAAACCAATATATTTCTACATTTAGATCTTCTGCTCGAAGATTCCTCTTTGTATAAATAATAAAATAATGTTTACAAACTCATTCAAAACTATGAATGCGGTACCTCTGATGGGAGTAAAGATCTACGATTTCAGGATTGTGATGAAAAGCAGGTAACTCTGTGTGATGGAACCAACGCTAAGAGATCTCTGAATATCCCAGAACTCCTTTCATCACCAATTTTTGCAAGGCGTATCTCAGAAATCAAGTGCCGATACTTCCCAAACATCCGGAAATGCCTCTCCAAGTGGGGGCAGCCTTCAATCCAAATTTCATCAAGGTTCTTTAGCTGCTGTAATAAACCATCAGGAAGAACACTTATCTTTGGGCAGTTTTCAATCTTAAGTTCCTTAAGTGCTTTGAGCCCTTCCATTCCTTCTGGAAAATCTGTCAAGTTGGTGCAGTTTTTAATTTTGAGCGTTTCCAGGCTGTTAAGGGCTCCTATGCTCAATGGTAAGGCATTCAAGCTATTACATCCTTCAATCACCAAATACTTCATAGCAGTCATGCTTCCCAACCATTCCAGTAAGCATTCAAGTTTTGGACAAGAATCGACGCTCAATGCGGTAATAGATGTTGAGCATTTAGGAATTTCAACCAGATTAGGACACTCAAATATATTAAGATATTGAAGTTTTGGTAACAGCACTTCTGTGGAAGACCATCCAGCTTGTAAACCATGAAAGTTCGGGCATTCAACCACACTGATGTGTCTTAGGTTGTGTAAACATTTCATCTCTTCCTCTGGCCAATAAATAAGACTCTCACATCTTTGAATCCACAATGATTCAAGAAATATAAAACATTTCCAGAACCATAAGGATGTGTCTGATGGAATATTTGATATGCTCCTGAAACGCAGAAATCGACATTTTGTTGGAGTTACACTCGCCTGCCACTCATTTTGATATGCCGGTACAATATAGTTGTAATCTTCTAAAAATAATCGATCAAGCGATTCCCAAGGCTGAATAGAAAGTGCTTCATTTTTATCATGGCTCCTTAGTGAGAGGTCATGCAGTGTTGTTAATCCTGTAGCAAAGTGTGACAAGTTCTTGTTTCCTGTAATAGACAGGCTCGTGAGCGAAGGTACAGTTGGCATTGCAATCAGCTTCGGACAGTTGGTTAGTTCTAATGTTTTTAGCTCGGGAAATATCAGTGTTGAAGACTTCTTACCAACTTCACTTTCATACCAGCTGCATAAGTTTGGCATTTCATATAACACCATGGTTTTTAATGATGGAAAAGTGATCCTAGCATGGTCACCACCTTGGGCACTTGTGGATTCACTATTGCAAAGATGCCTCAAGTTATCCATACGTTTTAATTTGAGAACTCGGAGAAAGCGTAGCTTTTCTAGTGGCGGTATTTTTGTGCACTCCCAACATTCAATTATATACAGCTCAATTAAATTCTCTAGCATCTGGTACTCCATCATCCAGACTGGAAATTTATCACCTCTATACAATGTGACTTCTAAGACCTTTAGTTTGTTGTAAGGTTCAAGAGCATTTAACACCTCAAAAGGATCAACATGCATCTCCGCGAGAGAATTTAACTCTGTTATTTTTGTATGAAAATCTCGATAATCATGTGGCTTTCCCCAGCATAATGTCAAATTATCCAGATTGTGTTTAGCTTTCAAATTTGCTTCCCTTGCATCAACAACAAGCCTGATATTTCTTAGATTGTAAAGATGCAACTTGCCGTGAAGCTCATTCATGTTATCCAACTCCCTTATTCCATTAGATGCATCAGTACCTACAATGTATGTTGTCAGTATTCGCAAGTTTAGCTGACTCAATCTTGCAGGCATGCTTCTTAAATTATAGCAGCCTTCAATGCATAGATGTCGAAGGTTACTCATATATTGCACACCTTCTGGTAGATTTTCAAGGCATTTACACCATGAGAGCTTTAGGGTCTGCAAGAGGTAAAGCGTGCTAATTGTTTCTGGCAGTGACTTAATATAGATATCATAAATCTCGAGATATCTCAAGTGTTTCATCTTTTCAGGTGTAACCATTGTTTTTGCAACAGGATGTACAGCCAATTTCAATAAACGGAGAGAGTTTGATTTTACAAATCCAATTTCTGTCACTTTGTCTTTACCATAAGGTCTGAATAAGACTCCGGATACGAGGGAAGCAATGCATGACTTCATTAAGATCTAATGGCATAATCTTTACGGAGAGATGGCGAACAGGAGTATTTGGCTGGTAATTATATTGGGGGTGCACTTCTGATGTCGAGCAACATTCTCCTCCCATGATGGATTGAGCAAGGTCGTGCATCAAATCATGCATTTTGCACTTGATTTGAGAACAGTACCCTTCATTTAAGGTAAATGAAAAATCGTTTATCCTGTGTGATCTGGCTGTTGGACGAACCTGCCGAACTTCATGAAAAAATGACCTCCAAGCTAACTCATTAAAAATTTCATTGCCTTTTATATAAAGGCTACCAGACCCATCAGATGGGATAAATCCATTTGCCATCCAATACTCGATCAAATTCTCCTTGTCCATTTCATAATCCTTGGGAAATACTGCACAAAAAGCGAAACATTGTTTCATAAATGGAGGCAAGTGGTCATAGCTTAACTTCAATACTGGCAAGACCTCACTAGCAGGCCTTTGTGCCCACGTATTGCTTTCTTGAAGTACTGCCCTCCATTCTTCAACCTCATGCTTATAACTCATTAAGGCACCAAGTGTTTTAATGGCCAGAGGCAATCCCCGGCAATTTCTTACCATCTGTCTACCCATCTCAGTAAGTTCCTGGCATTCTTTTACCCCCTTGCTAAATGCTCTTTTCAGAAACAGATTCCAGGAGTCGTCCTCACCTAAGCATCCCAAATTATAGCTTTCCACCGTGCCCATTATAGAAGCCACTCTGCCACTTCTGGTGGTAACAATAATGGCACTACCAGAATCACCACAGTTTAACAATGCTTTCAGCCGACTCCAGGCATCTTCGTTCTCATTCCAAACATCATCAAGCACAAGGATATATCGCTTCCCACCTACAACCTCACGTAAGCGCCTCTGGAGCAGCTCCATGTTATCAACGGAAACATTGCAATCTCCCTTAACTAATTCAATTATTGATTTAACAAGTTCACCGATATTAAACTTTTCAGAAACACAAACCCATAGTGGCAAGTTAAAGTGTTCTTTCACTCTCGGGTCATTGTATATAAGCTGAGCAAGTGTGGTCTTGCCAATCCCACCCATGCCAACCACCGGCACAACCATGAGATCTGCACTATCACACCCTTCAAGCAACGATCTCATGAGTTTCTCCTTATCATCTTCCCTTCCGACAACAATTGATTCAACCAAAAGCGAATCAGTTCTGACACGACTCACTACTTGCACAAGTTGTCCTTGAACGAAACTAAATTTTACCATATCAGCAACAAGAGTTTCAATCCTTTGCACAACTTTCTTCAACTTCCAACTCATCTTATACCGAAACAGGGCTGGGTTATTGAGGGACAAGAAGTCACTTACATTGTTACCAACTTTATGGCCTCGATTTACAGCATCTCGGCGCAGTTCCTCATAACAGAAATTATCAAGCACATCCTCAGCATCGTAGGCAGCAGATTTGAGCTTGAGCATCCAATTTTTCACAGCTGGGTTTGAGGCCCCTTGAGTCGCTGCATCAGCCAGTACCGCCTCGATCGCCAGAAGCATGTCCTTCAGCCTCTCGCGCTGATCATTCACACCCCAGATATCCGCAATCTGTTGCCCAATTGAGTCTGCTGCTTTCTGCATCACAATTTTGATCAAAGGTGATAACAGCAAATCCGCCATAACTGGAGGTTTAGAAGGTACTTTGGGCTTTCAGAAGAGAGATAAAATTAAGAGTGGTAGATAGGAGGGAAAGACAGGAAGAATAAGGGAGAATTAGATAAGGAATTTGATTCTGTCCATAGAAAATTCAAGTTCACATTTCTCATTTCTCAGATAAACATCCTGAATATTCCGATGCAGTCGCTGTCTGGCTCACCTGCTTTGATAGAATTTGATTTTGTCCATAAAATTTGATTCTCACCTTTTCTCATTTGGGGGGCAGAGAATAAAATTTTCAATAAGTTTGTATTCACCTTTTCTCATTCAAAAACAATTATATTGAAACCACTGCAAATTGCATATAAAATTGAATATATGTTTAAAAATCAGACAAAGATGCTGATTTGATCAGTACTGTCCTTGGACCTTCAAAATCAGATTACTAGTTCTTTTACTAAATAGGCCCTGAAAACTGAAAATATAGCTGCTACAAGACTTACACACTCATGAGGTCCTCAGGCCGGTTGAAGCAATTAAGTCGAGTACACAAGCGCCTTATAGCATTTTATCGAGGACCAAGGCTGCACAGCACAGCTTAGGCATTTTACAGGGACCATCTGTTAGCTATAGAGTGTTGTGGGATGTCAAACATTAGGTGCGCGTGCAACCCAGCTTGGACATTTTATCGAGCACAATGGCTGCAGCCTGCTCAATCCTATCAGTCCTACAGACTCCCTTCAGTAACGGATTCGAGGGTAAGGCTATATATTGAAGGGGTAGATGCAGGGAGCAGGGTCCCCTGGTAGCCAGCAAACGGTTGAACAGGTGAATATCTTTGGAGTCAGTCGACAGAGAGGTTGAGGTTGCCCGACCTAGAGCTCTCTCCTCTACAAGTTTGCTCAAGAGAATGATGGCGGGAACAGCAGTAACAAGTATGGATGTGATCTGCTTCGGAACCAGCGAATTTTGAATTCTTTCTGTGGACCAGAAAAATCACCATGCCATATTGTGTAAAACTTATATTATAAACAATGAGAAAATTTATAACCAAAATACTTTAGTCAAGCGAATTAAAATTCAATGTGTGCTCCTATCAAATATATATTTTGGTCAAGCTAATTTTTATGTAGACGTGATGTGTATACTTGCAAGTTCATTGTCTCGACAATAATAATTTGGTAGTTACACTTACAAAATTAAGCAATCTTCATAAATTAGTAACATATCCAAAATCTGACATGTTATTTCTCCAATGGGAAGGTATCACATGACGAGCTTTATTTTGACAATCAACTTTAATAAGTTTGATTTTTTAAAAAAAAAAAAAACCAAACCTTAAAAATAGGAACCAAAATTTAATTATTAAAGATATATTGATGATGTTCAAATTTCAATTGCTTGAATATAGTTCAACGAGTTCACCAAAAATTATGCACTTTACATTGAATGTAATTTAGTGAGTTAGAGTAGCTTATTAAAATATTATGCACTTTATCACAACTAGAGCTGTGAATCGGGGCTTCGCACCTAAAAAATAATATTACATAAATTAATAGATATTAAAAATAAACATACATTTAACTAAATAGTATGTCTATACAATATATTTTTAGTTCCAACTTAATTCATATAAAAGAATACAAAGAGTTGCAAATATTTTTGAGTCTTAAATTGTTCTCTAGCATATCATATTATCTTTAATGAAAAAAGAAAAAAATTAAATTGAGTCATTTGATTAAGATAAAGAAGAGAGAGAAACAAAATCAAGGGTTGAGAGTAGTGATGATGTGTCATAGCTAAAAAGCTTGGAAGCTCACCCCTCTTTCTAGAGTATGAATTATAATTTAATGAGTCTTTAATAAATCATCAGAGAACACTTAAATTGAATGTGATCGAAAACATATTCTATCTCAATGTCAATAATATACTTATAAACTTTCTTCATTTTAATATTTTTGCAAATTTATTAATCGTTTCATCGTCAAGATTGTATTTGTCAAAGCCATCTCATCCGTTTTTAGGCACGACCCACCACATAAATCCGATTATTCTGATAATTATATTGAAAAAAAAGAAATTGAATCATGAAAAAAATATTTTTTTGTAACATTGAAATAGAAATGGCAAACAAACATCTCAACTAGATCATAAAAGCAATTTTCGGATGGAATGGTATGTGGCTTGTCAATCTGTGAAGTGCATGTATAAGTGTATTTGCGATTATAATTTGTGTTGTACTTGATAACATAGTAACAAGATTCGCGAATTATTCGCATGTACAAGTGTATCTGCGATTATAATTTGTGTTGGTACTTGGTACCATAGTAACAAGATTTGCGAATTATTCGCGAATAATTCGTATTTTAGCCCCACACGAATCAAACGGCGTATAAATCGTCTATTCGCGCATTAAACGAATGATTCGCAAATTATTCGCGTATATCACGAATATTACGTATAATTCGCAATTTATTCGAATAATTCGTTTCAACTTCCCAGGAGAAATTTTGAAATTTTTTCCTTTTGTCCTTGAATTCACGTGAGTGTCAGTAAGGCTAATTAATGCCTAGGTGCTAGAGCTAGGCTAATGCATGAAAAGCTAAAAAACAATGCTTATTTGGATCTTTTGTGGCGATATAAGATATTTGAAACAATACTACACTACATTTTTTATTTAATTTTTTAAAAAAGTTTGTATATTAATATATTTTTGTATATATCATAAAAACGAATTATTCCCGAATTATATCCGAATTACGAATTTTTCGTCTCGCCGAATGAATCCCGAATGCTTCTGTTGTCACTATGCTTGGTACTTGGTATGCCCGATTGTATTATAATTTTCGCCACATAAGATCGTAGAAAGCTCTAAAAGACTACCAAGAACCATCTGAATGAGAAAGCACTCCAAAGTATGAAACGAAGGAAAAAAATTGTCACAGAAAAAAAAAAACAGCTTGCGGTGGAAACGCGCGCGGAGAATAAAAGAAAGTAGGTTCGAGGTCTCGCGTTGCTTTGTCTCACATTTTTTAATCCATTTTGTTATCAAATATCGTATAATTGAGGATTTTAAAATATTTAATTAAGTTCACATAGTAAAATCAACACAAAATAAAGTAGATTCAGCTTTGTTTCTATCAAATTTAATTTTGTTGTATATGTTAGATTATCAAATTTTTTATAAAAGAAAAAAGATAGTAGAGATATCCATTGACAATGCCTATCTTGACAATAACGATAATACCAATTTAAAAAAAATGTGAATAAATTGGAAAAAAAACATACAAAATGAAAAAAGATCATGTATGTATTGTTTTTTTATTATAAATTGATAGTGTTTCAAATTTCAGTCAATTTGGACACTATTTGAGAACTTATCAAAATTTTATATATTTTTTAACGGTTAGAATTGAACGGATCTTAGAAGATATAACAAACGTCACTTAAATTGAATATAACCTGACACATAATCAATCTACAAGTTAAATAATACCTCCGTAATTTTTTTTTTTTGAGAATTTTAATGATTATCTTTAAGGTTTTAAAAATTCTCATTATCAAGAAAGCATTGTCAATGGACCTCTCCTTAAATAATGCTTTCTTGTCAATGGACCTCTCCTGAAATAATCAAGTTTTGGCGAATGGATCGTGCTTCCTTTCGTCTTGACAAAAAATGGGGGACCTATTTCGAATGCTAAGCAGCCATGTAGGCTGCTGTTCTAGTTAGGTCCTCCACGGAAGAGGCTCCTGGCATCGCCACCGCCATGAGGAGCAGGCAACTCCGGATGTAGTCGTATTCTTCTTACGACCACGCTTAGCTTCCTGCGCAAATGGTATTTAAAGTTCTAATTTCCCTTTAACCATTGACTGTGGGACTAATATATTGCCTTGCTTACCATACCGGATTATTTATTAGTGACTAATTTTGGAAATTCAATCATTTATTTGCTGCTGATTAAATTTAGTCTTATTTTCCCCAATCCATTGCAAGAAGCTGCATCGCTATTTTCAGAGTCACTCGGGTTACAATTCATACCGGGTCCAAAACTCCTAATCCAATATCCTCATTCCCTCTTAAGTTAAACCCTTCTTCATACTTAAAATCTGAAAGGAGAGTCAATAATCAGTCTTTCATTTCCTCTTTCTGTTCATTTGTCATTAAATGAAAAGGAAAGTTGTATTCCTTGAAAAGTAATTTTAATAAGAAAAAGTAAATTCAATTTCTTGTGTTCATTTGTAAGGAAAAAAAGTAAAGTTTTTTTTTTCCGTGTGTTCACGTGTAAGGAAAGGAAAATGTAAAGGAAAAGGAAAATTCTTTTTTTTTTTTTTTTCTGTGTGTTCATTCGACAAAAAAGGAAAATGTAAGGAATTTGAACAATTTTTTCTTTTTTATAAGCATTAATGCTTGTTTATTATACGTAATTATTTGAATATTATCATTTGATGGAAGTTTGAGCTTTGTATGAAAATTGTTATTATGAGGCTATCAAAAATGTACGAATAACCATGTTGATCACATCTGATCAAACAAAATTAAACATAATTTTATTCCGAAAGACTAATATAACAAAACAACTATAAGGTACTTGCGCTTCCAACTAAAGATTAATTTCACCTATTTATATTACAACCAGCTATAAAATATATATTAATTTCCTAGTTAAAAAAAAAATGTTAATTTCCCTGTCAATGCCATGTTCTTCTTGTTAATCCATATCTACAAATTTTGCAATCAAACAATATGATGATACAAATCATACGAATCAATTTTCTTTTTGACTTGTCATAAAGAGAATTGTTGGTAATTAATTAAAAAATGTGGATCATCATAGCGTACTTCCACATATCCACTAAGAGGAAAGTCTTTTCGTAATGGATTAAACAATCAGGGGTTGCATCTGTAAGTCTGTACATTTGTATCAAATTACCAATCACATATTTGTCATTTAATAGAAATAAAATAGGTTGGTGACTGACTGACTGATTGGTCAGTACTCAGTGGTGAGTGAGGTTCTGCAAAGGAGTTGAATGATTCAGGTACTTCCATGCATTGCATATTTGCATTGGCATTGATAGCTTAAATTGCATTACTGGTAGTGGTAAGTACTGGTACAGATCATGCAACCCTCTGGTCATAGGAGCAGCAGCCCAAGATTGAGAGAGACAGAACCTCTACAAATAGGGGTCGTGCTACTACAGTGGGGTAAGGTTGCACTTGCACAGCCTCACAAACCGACAATTCCAAGTGGTGTGCTGCTCCAACTAGGTCTCAAGCTTACATGTGACTGAATTTCTGCTTGTTCTTTTATAAACTCAAACTTTGGCTGACTCATACTAGCATGATGTTAGCTGCACTAAAATGCTCACCTCAATCAGGTTCTTAACTTGAACGACCCTCTTCGGTAGATACCGACCGCCCGATCACAAGTAGTTGATTATGGCCTTTGCTTCTGATCCAATTCTGAAAAGGTAACATGCATACCCATATTGAGATACACCAATAACAGGTAAAAAGATATTAAGACGGCAACATGTAAGATAGCAGGTTACAGTATAACTTCAATTGCAGCTTCATCAAGTGGAGCTGAAAAATGGCCAAATCTATTTATTCCTTTCCTATGAATCCTATCACCTAGTGCCTGAAGAAGGCCCTATACAAAGAACAGTTCAACCATAATCAAGTACTTGTATTATATACTTAAAAAAAAAACTGAAAAACTTTTACATTTAACTGCTCCATGGATTCTTAAAAAAAAAAAATCAGCTGTTCCATTGGGTCAGAATCAAGAATCAGACTACAAAAACAATTTAAGGAGCCACTGGTTCAGGATCAGCCTAAACAGATAGGAAAACCCAAGACAACAGCAGTACCATTGCCATTGGACCCTGACTACACAAACAGTATGTACCAATTGGACCAGAATCAGACCGGGCAGATAGGAAAAATTCATGGTAAACAATTAGGTTATCTTAAGGGTTTGTGCCCCAAAATTGTCCAGATTAGGTAGGGATAAACAATTACAGTGCGTGCATATTTGAATGCTTCCTGACTCACTAAAAAAGATATTCAGTTTAAAAGTATCCTCATTGTTGGACCTCAACAGATGCACGTCCAACATTGGGTCGGTGTTGATTGCACCAAATCAACCGACAGAACAATCTGCACGATATGTTTTTTTTTTTTTGAGCTCTTACCAATCTCCATATTAGTCAATTATCATTGTAATGCAAAATATAACTAATTACTTAATGTAAGAACCAACATTTGTGGTTCAAGCATTTCATCAAGCATGTTGTAGGCAATACAAATTACAACCACAAAACAACCTTCATTTGAACTATTACCAATTTACCATATTTTCAGTAAGAAAGCCTTTGTAACTTTACAAACAGTTCTTATAATTAGTCACGCTGAGACATTATAAACCAAACGATGGAAGAAGAAAAGAGCAAGGAAAAAAAAACTTTACACGAGCAGATAGAGACAGCGATTGAATTGATCCAGTCCGATGCAATCTTGATTTGGGGACGAAGTGAATGTCAAGCTGTAGCAGCAGTTGTGGGCCCTGGGAGGGCAGCCTCAGCGAGAGAAGGCAGTACTGGGCGTGGCTGTCTCCAGCGTCGTGCTGTCTGTGTACGGGGCAAACCCTCAAATTCGAGTAGCAAGCAGATCGCCCCAAGCAACAAGCAGCAAGCATTATTGTAAACGAACGCTCTGAAACTTCATTTTTAACGAAAACAACTTTCTGAGGTCTGTTTTCTGAGCAAACAGACAGACCCTTTAGGTTCCTGAATTATTACATTTTGTTTAAATTGGTCATTAAACTTCTTTTTGGTTTAACTTGGTCTCTGAACTGTTGTATTTGGTTCAAATCGGTCCATGAACTATTTTTTTGTTCAAATAGATCCTTAAACATATAGGTTTGAACCAAATACAATATTTCAGATACCAATTTGAACCAAATCAATAGTTCATAGACTAAAATCGGATTTTTCTCTAATATAAATAATCATCCTGTCTTCCTCTCTTTCTCTCAGCAAAACACAGAGAAACAACAACCCTCTATCTATACAACATCAACTGTACTTTCTTTCTTAGCCCTTGAATTGAATCAACCATACTAAGAAAAACTGCACGAATCAAGTGGCTTGAGGATCGCTGGGCCAGGGAACCATCTTTCCCCATGCGTCATGAGGCGCCATTTCAGACTGCTGAGGAATTTGCACTCGAGTGCGAAGCTCGCAGCGCGATTCTCTTTGCTTTTTTCTTCCCCAGGTATCATCTACCTGTTCTTCTTTCAAATTTCAAACTATTGAGTATTGGAAACGCAAACTTTCTGATTCAATTCAAGTGCAATTAGAGAAACTTAAGTGCAGGGGAGTCCACGGAACTTCATTGTTACCATTTACCAATGAGTTAGTAAACTAAAGACTACTTTGTTATAAGTTATAACATGATTGTTGGTCAATAAACAAACTACTGACTCCAAGATTTATTTTCTGCTTCCAAGATTATTTGGAATTTGCAAGTTAATAATTGCTTTAATAACTATGATTTAATGGCCACCATCTTAAATTTGCATTTATATTCAATGCGGCAAATACAAGAAAATAACTATACATAAATTAATATACGGATGTGGTGATTTTTTTTTTTTTTTTTGAGGAAAAGAGAGATGTGGTGATCAGAACTGACTTTGGGGAAAATTGGGTAATGACGGCGGCACTTCTTATTTCCAAGGGGCTCCTACAAACTGCAGATTAAAATATACAAAATTGTTACTACGTACAAGGAAAGAAAGGGCCACAGGGCAAAAGAAAAACTTTTGTTCCTTTTAATGGAAAAGAAAATTAACAACATCTATATATTGGGATTATGGGACTACTCACCGCGCAACTAAAAGCTATTTCTCCATAATAAATCTGGTTAGTAGATAATTTGTTGGCAGCCTGTGGCATTGTTCCTCTATGCTGTTGGACCTGCAGCAGGCAGTAAGTTAGCTTAGGATGATTAATGCTACACTACACAGCAAGCAAAATTGGTGAAAATGAGTGATAAATTGGATGGTTACATCATCATTACATTTAATATGGTACCCACATCTTAATTGTTTCTGTTAGGTCCCTTATATCAGAAAAAATAAAAAAAATAGAGACTCAGGCATTTCATCAAATGGTTGTTGTGCGGTTGCAAACAGATACATACTAGATAAATTTTACAGTCAAACAATACTAGTGGGTTACTAATTATGCTGGTATTACCTTCCAAACCAATATTTTTCTACAGTTAGATCTTCTTCTCGAAGATACCTCTTTGCATAGATAATGTAATTTTTACAAACTAATTCAAAATTATGAATGTGGTACCTCTGATGGGAGCAAAGATCTATGAGTTTAGGATTGTGATGAAAAGCAGGTAACTCTGTGTGATGGAACCAACGCTAAGAGATCTCTGAATATCCCAAAACTCCTTTCATCACCAATTTTTGCAAGGGGTATCTCAGAAATCAGGTGCCGATACTTCCCAAACATTCGGAAATGCCACTCCAAGTGGGGACAGCCTTCAATCCATAGTCTATCAAGGTTCTTTAGCTGTTGTAACAGACCAGCAGGGAGAACCCTTATTTTGGGGCACCTTTTGATCTCAAGTTTTTTTAGTGCTTGGAGCCCTTCCATTCCTTCAGGTAAATTTGTCAGATTGGGGCAGCCATAGATTTGGAGCTCTTCCAGACTGATGAGGCCTCCTATGCTTAATGATAAGGAGCTTAAGCTTTTACATTCTTCAATAAGCAACCACTTGAGAGCAACCATGCTTCCCAACCATTCTGGTAAGCCTTCAAGTTTTGGACAGCTAGTAATGTTCAAATTACGGATAGATGTTAAGATCTTGGGAACTTCAATCAGATCTGCACATTCTCTTATCTCCAAGTCTTGAAGCTTTGGTAATAGCATTTTAGTGATTGATTTACCAACTTGTGTCTCCTGTTGTGATCCGAGAAACTTTTGACAACCATCCACCCAAATACGGCTTAGGCTATTCAAACTTGCGAACTCTTCCTCCGGCCAATAAGTAAGACTGTCACGATTCCAAATATTAAGACGCTCAAGAAATGTAAAACACTTCCAGAACCATAAGGAAGAATGTGACGGAATATGCGACATAAAAATGTTGCATGAAACAAGAGTCAAGGATCGGCATTTCGTGACAGTTGCACTTGCCTCATCCTCACTTCCTACTATTGGTACAATACCATTGTATCGAGTTAATTTTAAATCTTCTAGAGACTCCCAAGGTTGAAAAGAAAGAGAATCAGTTGTGCCTTCAGTCTCTCCATCACGACTCCCAAGTGAGAGTTCAAGTTTTTGTAGTGTAGTTAATCCAACTGCAAAGCATGATAAGGCCTTATTTCGTGAAACAGACAATTTCTGAAGCAACGGAACAATTGGCCTTGCAATTAGCTTGGGGCAATTATCAATTTCTAATCTCTTTAGCTTGGGAAAAGCCAGTGATGTCACACCCGAAGCTTCACCTTTACACCAACAGCATAAGTTGGCCATGTTAGATAACAAGAGTTGTTCTAGTGATGGAAAAACTATTTGGCCATCACCACATTCAGCACTCGTAGATGCATTATTACAAAGATGCCTCAACTTATCCAAATGGTTTAATTCAAGAATTTGAAGTAAAGGCAGCCTTTCTACTGGTGCTATGTTTGTGCATTCTCTACACTCCATGATACGCAACTCAATTAAATTTTCTAGAATATGGTATTCTTTTGTCCAGACTGGAAACTTATCACCTTCATAGAAAGCGACACTTAGAACTTTTAATCTGTTATAAGGACTAAGAGCATCCAACACTTCAAAAGGATCCCAGTGATTTACCTTCAGCGAATTTGATTTTTTTTTCATGTATCTAATATTATCATACTCAGCTGGTGTTCCCCAGCATAATAGCAAATCGTCCAGATTTTTTTTAGCTACCAGATTTGCTTCCCTTGCATCTGCAACATCCCTAACTTCCCTCAAATTATATATGAGCAACGTTCCATAGAGATTCAAATTCGTTAGTTCTGCAATAGAATTCCCAGCATCAACACCAACAACGTAAGTGGTTAGTTTTTGCAAGCCACTTAGTTGCCCAAGACCCGGTGGCATGCTTTTTAATGAAAAACATTCTTCAATGTAGAGATGCCTAAGTTCACTCATATATCGCATACCTTCTGGTAGCTTCTTAAGAGGAAAACATACAGAGAGCCTTAGGGTCTGCAAGAAGTAGAGATTGCTTATAGCTTCAGGGAGGGAAGTCATATGACTGTGTGAAATCTCAAGATATCTCAAGTGTTTCATTCTTTGAGGTGTAACCAAAGTGCTTATTTCATAAAGTTTTAAGATCCGTAAAGAATTTGGCTTCAGAAATCCAATATTCTTCACATAGCTAAAAAAATAATTGGATGAAATGAGGCTTCTGGGAGAAGGGAAGCAAGCCATGACTTTGTTAATGTCAATGGTATCATTCAGTGAAATATGACGAACATTAATGTTAGACGTGTTTTGCTCTATTGGTATTTTTAATTGGGAGAGACATTCACCTCCTGAGACTTCTTGAGCAAGATCGTGCATAAGGTCATGCATTTTACACTTGGTCTGAGAAGGGTATCCATCTTCTAGTCCATACCTGAAGGTCCCGGAGCTGACGGGAACAAAATTTGTAACTTCTTGGAAAAATGACCTCCAAGATAACTCATTGAAAATATCGTTACCCTTCATTTCAAGGCTATCATTGAAAGTATTGTTACCCTTCATTTCAAGGCTACCAGGTTCACTAGATGGGATAAATCCATTGGCCATCCAAAACTGAATAAGTTCCTCCTTGTTTATCTCATAATCCTTGGGATATACAGCACAAAAGGCAAAACATTGTTTCGTGTGCGGAAGCAAATGGTCATAGCTTAACCTCAACACTGGCAAAACATCATTTTTAGCAGCTAGATCTTCCCATATATTTTTCTTATTGAGTATGAATGACCACTCGCGCTCCGTGTACTTATAACTCATTAAGCTACTGAGTGATTTGATTGCCAATGGCAATCCACGACATCTTTTTGCCAATTCCTTACCAATCTCAATTAGCTCTGGACTTTCCATAACCCCCATCCTAAACGCCCTCTCTTTAAACAGTTCCCATGAGTCATCCTCACATAGACACTTCAAGTTATAACTCGTCATGGTTCTCATTATCAAAGACACTCTGTCACTTCTTGTGGTAACAACAACGGCACTTCCAGAATCTCCACAATTTAGGATAGCTCTTAGCCGCTCCCAGTCACCGGCATCCTCATTCCAGACATCATCTAGGACAAGAAGATACCGCTTTTCTCCTAACTCTTGACGTAGGCGACTTTGGAGCAGCTCCATGTTATCAACAGAAAAATTGCAATCTCCCTTAACTAATTCAATTATTGATTTAACAATTTTACCGATAATAAACTTTTCAGAGACACAAACCCAACTTCGTAATTTGAAGTGTGCCTTAACTCTAGGGTCATTAAACACTAGCTGAGCAAGAGTGGTCTTGCCTAGCCCACCTATGCCAACCAACGGCACAACTGTGAGATCAGCACTTCCACTCCCTTCAAGCAACATTTTCACAATCTCCTCCTTATCATCGTCCCTTCCAAAAATGTTTGATTCAACCATAAGAGAATCAGTTTTGACCCTACTCACTACTTGTGCACACTGGCCTTGAACAAATCTGAATTTCTCCATATCAGCAACAAGATTTTCAATCCTTTCCACAACTTTCTTCAACTTCCTACTCATCTTAAACCGAAACAAAGCTGGGTTATTGAGAGACAAGAAGTCACTTACATTATTGCCAACCTTATGGCCACGTTTCACGGCACCCCGGCGCAATTCCTCATAACAGAACTCATCAAGCACATCATCGGCATCATAGGCAGCGGATTTGAGTTCCAGCATCCATTTTTTCACGGATGGTTTTTTGGCCGCTTGATTCTCTGCATCAGTCAGTATATCGTCGACCGCTAGAAACATGTTGTAGAGCCTCTGACGCTGATCATTCACACCCCAGATATCTGCAATCTGCTGCACCAGTGAGTCTGTTGCCTTCTGCATCACGATTTTGATCAAAGCCGGTAAGAGCAGATCGGCCATCAGTATGGTTTTAGAAGGTACTTGAGAGAAAAAAACAGTTGAAAGTTTAGGAGGAGAAGGAGATTTTGACAAAGTAGTATGATTAGGTGAATGAGTATCAAGTTTTAATCATCCTTACGCTTTTTTTTTGCCCCCAAAATTTTGTTCTTTCCTCAGAATGCTTATAGGTCCACCTTCTAAATGTATTGAATGTATGATTGGTGTGACGAGTAAGAGTTTCTCTTTATAAATTTGGGTTGTCAGTGTATCAGATCATTCGGATGTAAATGCATTTTCTTTTCTTTTACAATTTTTGTATTCAATAAAGAATTTCTCTAATTGCAAATTCATATTTTATTTTTTCAGAAATGTGATTCATATTTGTTACTGCAGGAACTTGCCATTCACATTGGATACATCCAATAAATTATAATCAGATTGGATTTTAAGAAAATAATAAATATATGTATAGTACAAGTGAATATAATTCTTAAACCTTTTTTTTTTTTTCAATTCAATTCTTAAACTTACATATACTGAAGCAGTAAATTTGTTGGGAAGGTGATATTTTAGTCCATAAGTTTGGCATCAAAGAGAACTGCATATTATAAGGATTTGGATTAAAAATACAAATAGCTCGTAAATGTTGTTATGACAAGTTAAAAGAATGAGATGCAAGTAAATAAATTTGATGGGAAACCACACCCTATATTAAGATGGATGGCCGCAGGAAGTCCTGCCAAATTAATGAGGTTATCGTAATTTCAGTGTGAAATGTCTTATATTAATAAGCCAATTAATTAAGTGGTTAGTGGTCTGGCCACTTTTATTTCTTAATTGATGGGCGGTGACTGCTGACGCGGATGATAACAACACAATGACCAACTTTGATGCAAGTTGCTTTACAGAATAATAAAGAATGCATCTGCAGGATTGCTTTGGAGTCATTGACTCGTTGGATTGTAGTCTATTGTTCGGTCTGTTCTATTCTAGATATGTGATTAAATTAGTTACAACTAAGCTGCTAATGGGAGTAATGAAACCCAAAGCACACCAAATTCCATATATAGGCCCACAATTATTGAAGCCCATTGTTTCAATTGCAAAAGTTAATAGCTAGGATGCTAGTTATACTTGACAGAGTATTTAAAACTGAACAGGCCCGCATCTAAGGGTGTCAACGGAAGGGATTGTGACGTCCTTCCGTTCTGTTCCGTGGCTACGGAACAGTCAACGGACAGGATTGCGGTGCCGTTTTACAAACGGAACAATCAACGGACAGGATTGAGATTCCGTTTTGCAAACGGAACGATACATGGAAAAGGGAGATTCTGTTCCGTTACCTTCCGTGATTCCGTTTGGAGCGAAGGGCCCGATGACAGTATCAGCTGTGCTGAATCCTGATCGTCCGATCTGTGCTGGATGTGCACACATAAAACCCACCCGTACCCTAAACTCTTCTCAGCGCCGCTCACTTGTCTCCCTTGTCTCTTCCCCGTTCTCTCTCCCACCGCACGCCTTCTCTTCTGTTCTCCCTAACTCTCCCTGTCAATGTCGCACGCCTTCTCTTCTCTACCAAAAACAGGCCAACAAACCCTCGATACCACCCCTAAAAATGGCACTGCACTGTCTGATCGGCGACCCCAGAGGCTTGTTTCCAGGGACCAGGCCACCAGGGTGTTCGATGACCCCTAACCCTAGATCTGTTATGTGGGATGTGCAAAGGCTCGATGGTTCAACTGAGAAGCGGCTGATGGGATAGTCGATCAGACAGGTCTTGCAATCGTGCTTGTACCAAGGTACCGAAATCATGATGGCTTGTTGGTTGATGCTTGTTGGTTGAGGCTTATATAAGTGAGTTTTGGTACTGGTACAGAACAGTGGGTCTGTTGGTGGTGCTTTAGGAGAAAAAAAAAGGGAAGTTATAGAGAAGGGAAGGGAGAAAGGAAGGTAAAGAGTGAGCGGTGTGCATTGCTGAGAATTAAGCCATTGGAAGGTACTTTTTTGTTTCCAATCTGTCTAACTCTCTAAATCTGTTTTTCTTTCCTTCGATTTGCTATCTGTTGTTGTCTTAGTGACTGTTATTTTGTTGTTTTCTATTGCATGCACAATGTTTGGTTGATCAAATTAGTTTCCTGCATGGCTGGTTCAGAGACAGAGGGGGGAAATGATTTAGCAGTGCCTGATTACTCTTCCGATGAGTATGTAATCTCTTACTTTATCTCTAACTGCTACAGTGGTGCTTGTTGAACTGGTACAGTGGCTTTGCTGGTACCTGAACTGGTACATTGAACTATGTTTACTGTATTTGCTGGTACAGTGTTGCTTTTCTGGTAGTGTGGCAGCATGCTTGAATTTGAACTGTATGCTTTTCTTGAGCTGTATGCCTTGCCTTGAAATGTATGCTTGTTTTCTGGTACTGTTGTGGCAGCATACTGAGTTTGAACTTATACTGTTATTGCTGCTTGTTTTTGAGATGCGGCATGAACTTGGACTGAACTGTGGGGTTTATTAAGATGTATGCTTGCACTTGAGCTTGCTTGCCTTGAACTGCATGACCCTGATTTTCTGGTACTGTTGGGGCAGCATACTGAGTTTGAACTTATACTGGTATTGTTGCTTGTTTTTGAGATGCGGCATGAACTTGGACTGAACTGTGGGGTTTATTAAGATGTATGCTTGCACTTGAGCTTGCTTGCCTTGAACTGCATGACCCTGATTTTCTGGTACTGTTGTGGCAGCATACTGAATTTGAACTTATGCTGGTATTATTGCATGTATTTGAGGTGGGGCATGAACTTGGACTGAGTTTATTAAGATGTATGCTTGCACTTGAGCTTGCTTGCCTTGAACTGTATGCTTGTTTTCTGGTACTGTTGTGGTACTGTATGCTTGTTTTCTGGTACTGTTGTGGTACTGTATGCTTTTTCTGGTACTGTATGCTTGCTTGCCTTGAGCTTGCTTTTTTTGGTACTGTATGCTTGCTTATCTTGGCAGAACTTGGCAAAGCTTTTTCTGGGCTGAACTGTGTATGCTTGTTGCACTTGATCTTGCTTAACTGTGGGGTATGAACTTGAACTATGGGGTTGCTTGAAGTTGGTTCAACTGTGGTCTGTGGGGGCACTTGAACTTGAAATGTGGGGAATCTAATATTTGCTGTGGGTAATTCAACCTTACCGGCTTTAGGCTTACTTATCTCAAGTTGTCAACCCAAGTTGTACCATTTTTCAAGCAAACAATCTTCATTGATGACACCACTTAATTGAATCGTGATATATATTGGCTGAGATAGGTAATTTCTGAGAAGAATGCTTGAAAAATTAATTTGGTACAACTATGGGGAGACAACTTGAGATAGTAAAACTTATGTCTTGCTTGACCCTAACTTGATTTGTGTACTTGGATTTTAGCATGGGACTGGATCCAAACTACACACAAGATCAGATCCAGAGGATTCAAATGCAAGATGATCCTCAGCCCGGTGCTGTTGAACCTGCACGTCAAGGTCCTCAACCTGAAGTACCAGATCCTCAGAACAAAAAGAGGAGTAGACAGAATCTGAGAGCTCCGGTGTGGAAACATTTCAACAGAGGTGAGATCAAAGCTGATGGCACTTATGATGCCATATGCAAGTATTGTGAAGAAAAATATGAGATGGGCAAGCAGAGGGGCACCAACTCAATGAAGCATCACTTAAAAAAGAAATGCAAGAAAATTCCAGCCTCAATGAGGCGTAAACCAGACTGTTTTCAGAAGTTGCTTCAAATGGGCAACTTACAAGGTTGATCTCCAACCCTTTGATATATTTTATGCTAAAGTTTGTAGTTGTAGTGTTCTGACCAATTTGATTTGTTTTTTAGGGGAGGCAGTTCCTGCAGTTTGGGAATTTGACCAAGAAAGATGTAGGAAAAGCTTTGCCAAAATGGTCATTGCGCACGAGTACCCTTTTAATTGTGCGACTCACCATTACTTGAAAAGTTTTTTAAGGGACTTGCAGCCACAATTTCAATTGAAAAGTAGGAACACGGTTAGGGCAGATTGTATGAAAATCTATCAAGAAGAAAAGCTTAGTTTGTATGAGTTTTTTAACAAACTAGAAAGTAAGGTTAGTCTTACTGGTGATATGTGGACCAACAGTAAGGGTGATAGGGGTTTCATGGCCTTAACCTGTCATTTTATTGATGATAATTGGACATTAAAAAAAAGAATCATCAATTTTGCCTACGTGCCCTCTCCCCACACCGGCAAGCACATTGCCGAGACCATATACCATAGGTTGCTAGAGTGGAACTTGGACAAAAAGCTCACATGCATCACACTTGACAATGCTTCTGCCAATGATGTAGCAGCGAGGGAACTGTTGGCCACATCTTTGGTAATTTCCTTACTTTTTACAAAAAGTACATATCTTCATTTTATTGTCTTGCTTTAAATTGGATTTAATTTGGTAGATACTAACTATATTATTCAATTGTTTTATGCAGAAAGATACACTTGCAGTCCAAGGTTCTATATTTCATCAAAGATGTGGATGCCACATCTTGAACTTAATTGTTCAAGATGGGCTTGAAGTGCTGTCCGATGATATTAAGAAAATCCGCGAGACAATGAAGTACATCTGCCATTCGCAGGCTAGAATGGAGAAATTCAATTTGGTAGCATCTCAGGTTTGTTTCCAAACCATTATTTTAAACATTTTAGTAATGTATTTGCAATGAAAATGAACTAACCTTGTGTATTTATTCATAGGTTCGTGCTCCAAAGAAAAAACCGGCATGGGATGTTCCAACCCGTTGGAACTCCACATACCTTATGTTGAAGTTGGCTGTGGAGCTTAAGCCAGCACTTCAAAGGTATGCAGCTCTTGACAATAACTTTGATTATAGTCTCGAGGATGACGAATGGGAAGCAATGAGGGTTTTGGCTGAGCACTTGAAGGTTTTTTATGATGTCACACTAAAGCTAAGTGGCACCAAGTACCCAACTCTGAATATGTTCTTTCCTGAATTTTGTGAAGTTCTTCTTGCCATTAAGAACATGGCCTCTAGTCAATATCCTTTTGTGGTGAAAATGGGTAGGGAGATGCTTAAGAAGTGGGACAAATACTGGACTAGTGGGAATAGCTTGTTAGCCATTGCTTGTATTTTAGATCCAAGGTGCAAGGTTGCTGTTGTTAAGTACTATCTTGATAAGATGTACCCTAATGAGAGTGACTGTTTAGTTGAAAAGCTGGTTTCTTGCTTAAAAACTCTGTTCAAAGAGTACTTGGAGGAACACTCTAAGTCAATACAGTCACAGTCACAGATGCAAGCGGGCAGTTCTACCCAAGCCGGGAGGTATTGACTCCTTACTTGATGGTTTAATTGTGTTTACTTGTACTATAGTATACTTGAATGGTTCAGCTTTGCTAACTTTTACTTGTTATTGCTTTGCTTAGACAAACTGGCTCATCAAGTGAAGTTACTGATACAAGAGCTGGACTGAAAGATTTCATGCGGGGCTTGAAAGAGGCTGCGCCTGTAAAAACAGATGTCGAGCAATATCTATCAGACCCGCATGATGCGACCAACTTAGAGGATCAATTTGACATCCTAAACTGGTGGAAGGTGAATGCCCCCAAGTACCCAATCCTAGCTCGATTGGCTCGGGACATCCTAGCTGTCCCGATATCGACCGTCCCATCGGAATCAGCATTCAGTACTGGCGGCAGAACTTTATCAAAAGTTAGAAGCTCTTTGGATGATGAGAGCATTGAAGCTCTCATATGTGCTCAAGACTGGTTGCGTGCCATCGTTACCGGTCAGATTTAACTCATAATCATTATTACTAAATATCTAAATTGTGAAAGATTTAACTCTAATCATATTATTTCTCTTGATATACAGAAAATGGTCAAGGAGTTGGTGATCCATTGTGGAGCATTGATGAGGCTGATGATTAAATGGAGTTCTTGCTTCTCATCATTGTCAGTAAAGTCATCCTAAACTGGTTGGTTGGTTGTTTTGTTTTGTGACTTGTGAACTGGGGTTATTCTATGTGAGCTGGTTTTATTCTATGTGAGCTGGTTTTATTCTATGTGAGCCGGTGTTATTCTATAGGTGTAATGTACTAATGTAGCCTGGAGAACTAATCTCTTTGGCTCCTTAGATCTCAAGCCATGATCATTCGAGGATGATAGATGTGTTTTGTTGTTTGAAATGATTTTTATTTAGCTAATGGCTGAGATTGGTATATCTGAGGATGTGGCTTGAGATCTAGGTTGAGTTTGAGGGGTTATTCAAAAGGTTAACATTTTTATTAGGTTCTATCCATGTTTTTTTGTACTTTTGGGCTGTTGCAAATTTGGAATTGTAATCTTGTGAGAGAGGGTTTGATTCTGTAATTTGGAAACAATATTCTAAAATCTATGTTTTCTTGTTATAATCGTTAAGTTATATGTTTTCTTGTTAAAATATGTGTATTACTTGTCATTTTATGTTAAATATTGTGATTTTAAGAAATGTGTGTTACTTGTTATAATATGTGTGTGGTAATCTTGAGAAATTTCTTGTAGAAATTAACTCAAATTTCCTACAATTATGAAGCTTCAAAAATTCCGTTTATTCCGTTGTTCCGTTTATTTAGAACGAAACAGTAAACAAAACAAATTTTTATTCCGTTCTAAAAACAAAACAAAACACGGAAAGAAATTTTTTTCCGTGGTTCAAATGGAACAGACAACGGAAATAGGTATTTCCGTGTCTGTTATGAACGTTTGACACC
This sequence comes from Cyperus esculentus, assembly GCA_030179965.1. Lineage (NCBI taxonomy): Eukaryota > Viridiplantae > Streptophyta > Magnoliopsida > Poales > Cyperaceae > Cyperus > Cyperus esculentus. The sequence goes on from JASGLE010000031.1 coordinate 549,620, forward strand.
CTTACCCGCATCGCATTCAACCTTATCTACAGACTACAGCAGGGAAACAAGATTAGCAATATCGGGATCGGGTTGCTACCATAACAGGTATCAAACTGCAGAGAGAGGAGAGAAGAACCTCCAGGATTAAACCCTTATCCAATTTGGAAAATGAATACCCGACCCGTTAACATCAGAGACTCAATTCAATCAAAAGTCAAAACCTCTCTTAAACCCTTGCCTTCCTCAATCCTGGGATCGAGCACTCTCTGAGAAAAAAGGTAACACATTCCAAATAACCAAGAATCAATCTTTCATTCTCTCTTCTGCAAATCAGAGCAATACTAAAACCTCATTCTAGTCATCTCTTCTCTCTGCCCCAAAACAAAAAAGAATCACATATATATCAGCTTTGCTTGCTGAGCCCTTGACCTTAGAGTCAATCGATCATGCCTCCGGAGAACAGTTGACAGATCAAGAAGACCAAGGATAGCACAGCCAGGCATGTCCCTTACTCCAAACGGCACCAGGGATTGTTCAACAAGCTGGGGGTCTATGGTCATCACAGAACCTAACATAGTCCATCATCTTGCTGATTCCAGGCAAGGTTCGCAAACTCAGAAACCTAAATAGTTGGACCAGCCGACCCGTCCTCCTCATCCTCCTTGCCATCGGCCATCGCTGTTGTTCCTAGACGACTCATCCAGTTGGAATCGGAACCAGGCAACAGCGGAAGTTGCTCTCACTCTTTGGAGACGTGCCCTGCGAATCTTCCCGGTCGAACACGGCACAGCCGTCGTCTCCGCGAAGCTCGTGCGACGGTCGCTCCTCCGAGCGAAATCTCCCCTTCATAGTCAGTTAATCCATTTCCGACATTAAATTTGGCACTACATTCAGCGTCTGTGCCTCAAAAGGGGAAGAAGAAGAGAGCAACGGAGGATATTTGTTTATTTTATTTTCAGGAATCATCGTTTCGCTGATGTCACAGGTTTGAGAGCGCCCTCTAATTTAGAGAGCTCTCTTCATTAGAGAGTCACCCACATTACTGGTATATTGTATTTGAGAGCGACACGTCAGATTTAGAGAGTCGATTTGAGAGCGCAATGGTGATGCTCTAAATACTGAAGGCGAGGTCCACGAAACTGGGGGCACGTCCGAATTTTTTCCTGGGGATGTAGCGCATGGCTGTTCAAAATTCAACATAATTTATAAAATTATTATGAGTTATAATGACAGTGTAGAGCAAATAAAGGAAATAGTTACCGGCTTACCGCAAATAGTTGGGGAGTATAGTGATTAGTGACAAGAACTGACTTTCTGGGAAATCAGCATATGATAGCAACAAGGCATATCTCCATGCGATTCTTACAAACTGCAAATTGAAATATACACAATTCTTATACAAGAAAGGAAAAGGCTACATGGAGAAAAGTGAAAGAAAACTTTCTTGTTCTTTTTAAAAGGAAATTAATATGGGATTTTGGTACCTTATCAATCATCAGGCACACACAACAGCAGCCAATGCAATTGCTTCTTTGCTTGTGCTGAGGCTGCATTGTACATTGGTTGAAAGATGATTAATGAGCTAGCATACATAATTAGTAAGATCATTGATGCCACACTCTACACAGCAAGTGAAATTGGTGAAAATATATGAGTGATAAATTGGATGGTTACATGATTACTACATTTTCATATGGTACCCACATTTTATTGTTTTCGTTAGGTCCCTTGTATCAGAATAAATAGGGACACAGGCATTTCATCAAATGGCTGTTGTGCGGCTGCTATTAGAAATGTACTGAATAAATTTTACTGTCAAACAATACTGGTAGGTGGTTCATTATGCAGGGTATTACCTTCCAAACCAATATTTTTCTACATTTAGATCTGCTGCTCAAAGAGTCCTCTTTGCATATATAGATGATGAAATAGTATTAACAAAGTAATTCAAAATATGAATGTGGTACCTCTGATGGGAGTAAAGATCTATGAGTTTAGGATTGTGATGAAAAGCAGGTAATTTTGTATGATGGTTCTTCTTAGCATCCCAGAATTTCTTTCATCACCAATTTTTGCAAGGGGTATCTCAGAAATCAGGTGCTGATACTTCCCAAACAATCAGAAATGTGTCTCCAAGTGGGGGGTGGCGTTCAATCCATAGTCTATCAAGGTTCTTTAGCTGCTGTAATAGACCTCCAGGAAGAACTCTTACCTTTGGACACTTTCTGATATTAAGTTCCTTGAGTGCTTTGAGCCCTTCCATTCCTTCTGGAAGACATGCCAAGTTGGTACAGGCCAAAATTCTCAATTCTTGCAGACTAGCAAGCTACACCACCTAGGCTCGATGGTAAGGACCTCAAGCTTCCACAATCCCATCTGCAATTGTTAATGACTTGGCCACATGAAGAGAAGTGAAAAAATTTCTTTTTCTTTTTTTTAAAAAGATATTAACATTACCTTTTTGGATTTGTGACAAATATTGCTCCAAAATTAACTAAATCTTCTCCCATATATATGCTGCTGGGCTTGTAGTGTATTGTGTACATAAGCTGAAGAATGATAAATGTTATGAAGTTAGTGTAACAAGTGAAAAGTAAGTATGAATTAGACCAACAAATTAGTTTTTCAGTTAGGTCACTTGTATCAGAGAACTAATATTTCTGACATTTTGTTGTATACAGGTTGCACTGTTGTAAGCCGACCAAAGTAATTTTATTTTGTCTTGACATATACAAAGATGCAATCAGCAGTGGTACATAGGCAAGCATTTTCAAAATAATTAATTGTTCCATCGCCTAAACTTATTAACAAATTGTGTTTTAAGGAACCACATGACTTCGAGATATAAATAAGAAAAAAAAGTAAATTATATTGAATGTATGGTAAACTAATTCAAAATCTAGTGTAAGTGTGTTGTACCTCAGATGAGAGCAATGCATGATCTACAGGATTAGGATTGTTCTGAAATGCAAGTGAATTTGTATAATGGAACCGACACATATTTAAATTTTCCAAACATCCCAGATCTTCTTCCATCTAACATTTTTGTAAAGCGATTATCATGAATTCGGTGCCGGTACTTCCCGTACTTGTGGAAATGCCTCTCCAAGAGGGGACAATCTTCAATCCAAATTTCATCAAGGTTCTTTAGCTGCTGTAATAAACCATCAGGAAGAACACTTATCTTTGGGCAGTTTTCAATCTTAAGTTCCTTAAGTGCTTTGAGCCCATCCATTCCTTCTGGAAAATCTGTCAAGTTGGTGCAGTTTTCAATTCTGAGCGTTTCCAGGCTGTTAAGGGCCCCTATGCTCAATGGTAATGCATTCAAGCTATTACATCCGCTAATCCACAATAACTTGATAGCAGTCAGGCTTCCCAACCATTCTGGTAAGCACTGAAGTTTTGGACAAGACATGACATACAATGAGGTAATAGATGTTGAGCATTTGGGAATTTCAACCAGCTTAGGACACTTCGATAGATGTAGAAATTGAAGTTTTGGTAACAGCACTTCTGTGGAAGACCTTCCAACTTGTAAACCTTGAAAGTTTGGGCATTGAAATACACTGATCTCTCTTAGGTTGTGTAAACATTTCATCTCTTTCTCTGGCCAATAAATAAAACTCTTACATCTATGAATCTGCAATGTTTCAAGAAATATAAAACATTTCCAGAACCATAAGGATGCGTCTGATGGAATATTTGATACACTCCATAAAGATAGACTTCGACATTTTGTTGGAGTTACACCCGCCTGCCACTCCTTTTTATATGCCGGTACAATATAGTTGTAATCTTCTAAAAATAATTGATCAAGCGATTCCCAAGGCTGAATAGAAAGTGCTTCATTTTTATCCTGGCTCCTTAGTGAGAGGTCATGTAGTGTTGTTAATCCTGTTGCAAAGCGTGACAAGTTCTTGTTTCCTGTAATAGACAGGCTCGTGAGTGAAGGTACATTTGGCATTGCAATCAGCTTCGGACAGTTGGTTAGTTCTAATGTTTTTAGCTCGGGAAATATCAGTGTTGAAGACTTGTTACCAATTTCACTTTCATACCAACTGCATAAGTTTGGCATTTCATATAACACCATGCTTTTTAATGATGGAAAAGTGATCCTAGCATGGTCACCACCTTGGGCACTTGTGGATTCGCTATTGCAAAGATGCCTCAATTTATCCAAACGTTTTAATTTGAGAACTCGGAGAAAGGGTAGCTTTTCTAGTGGTGGTATTTTTGTGCACTCCCAACATTCAATTATATACAGCTCAATTAAATTCTCTAGCATCTGGTACTCCATCATCCATACTGGAAATTTATCACCTCTATACAATGTGATTTCCAAGACCTTTAGTTTGTTGCAAGGTTCAAGAGCATTTAACACCTCAAAAGGATCAACATGCATCTCCTCGAGAGAATTTAACTCCGTTATTTCTTTAAGAAAATTTTGATAATCATGTGGCTTTCCCCAGCATAATGTCAAATTATCCAGATTGTGTTTAGCTTTCAAATTTGCTTCCCTTGCATCAACAACAAGCCCGATATTTCTTAGATTGTAGAGATGCAACTTGCCATGAAGCTCATTCATGTTATCCAACTCCCTTATTCCATTAGATGCATCAGTACCTACAATGTATGTTGTCAGTATTCGCAAGTTCAGCTGACTCAAACTTGCAGGCATGCTTCTCAAATTATAGCAGCCTTCAATGTATAGATGTCGAAGGTTACTCATATATTGCACATCTTCTGGTAGGTTTTCAAGGTCACGACACCATGAGAGCTTTAGGGTCTGCAAGAGGTAGAGTGTGCTAATTGTTTCTGGCAGTGACTTAATATAGATATCATAAATCTCGAGATATCTCAAGTGTTTCATATTTTCAGGTGTAACCATTGTTTTTGCAACACGATGTACAACCAATTTCAATATACGAAGAGAGTTTGATTTTACAAATCCAATTTCTTTCACTTTGTCTCTACCATAAGGGGGCCTCATCTGAATAAGACTCCGGATATGAGGGAAGCAATGCATGACTTCATCAAGATCTAATGGAATAATCTTTACCGAGAGATGGCGAATAGGAGTATTTGGCTTTGGCTGGTAATTATATTGGGGGTGCACTTCTGATGTGGAGCAACATTCTCCTCCCATGATTGATTGAGCAAGGTCGTGCATCAAATCATGCATTTTGCACTTGATTTGAGAACAGTACCCTTCATTTAAGGCAGATGAAAAATCATTTCTCCAGTATTCACTGGCTCTCGGACGAACTTGTCGAACTTCATGAAAAAATGACCTCCAAGCTAACTCATTAAAAATTTCATTGCCTATTATATTAAGGCTACCAGACCCATCAGATGGGATAAATCCATTTGCCATCCAGTATTCGATCAAATTTTCCTTGTCCATTTCATAATCCTTGGGAAATACTGCACAAAAAGCAAAGCATTGTTTCATAAATGGAGGCAAGTGGTCATAGCTTAACTTCAACACTGGCAAGACCTCACTAGCAGGCCTTTGTGCCCACGTATTGCTTTTTTGAAGTACTGCCCTCCATTCTTCAACCTCATGCTTATAACTCATTAAGGCACCAAGTGTTTTAATGGCCAGAGGCAATCCCCGGCAATTTCTTACCATCTTTCTACCCATCTCAGTAAGTTCCTGGCGTTCTTTTACCCCCTTGCTAAATGCTCTTTTCTGAAACAGATTCCAGGAGTCGTCATCACCTAAGCATCCCAAATTATAGCTTTCCACCGTACCCATTATAGAAGCCACTCTGCCGCTTCTTGTGGTAACAATAATGGCACTCCCAGAATCACCGCAGTTTAACAATGCTTTCAGCTGACTCCAGGCATCTTCATTCTCATTCCAAACATCATCAAGCACAAGGATATATCGCTTTCCACCTACAACCTCACGTAGACGCCTCTGGAGCAGCTCTATGTTATCAACGGAAACATTGCAATCTCCCTTAACTAATTCAATTATTGATTTAACAAGTTCACCGATATTAAACTTTTCAGAAACACAAACCCATAAAGGCAATTTGAAGTGTTCTTTCACTCTCGGGTCGTTGTATATAAGCTGAGCAAGTGTGGTCTTGCCGAGCCCACCCATGCCAACCACCGGCACAACCATGAGATCTGCACTATCATACCCTTCAAGCAACAATTTCACGAGTTTCTCCTTATCACTGTCCCTTCCCACAATATTGGACTCAACCAAAAGGGAATCGGTTTTGACCCGATCCACTACTTGCTCACGCCGGCTTTGATCAAATCTAAATGTCCCCATATCAGCAACAATCTGCTCAATTCTCCCCACAACTTTTTTCAACTTCCTACTCATCTTATACCGAAACAAAGCTGGGTTATTGAGAGACAAGAAGTCACTTACATCGTTACCAACCTTATGGCCACGATTCACAGCATCTCGGTGCAATTCCTCATAACAGAACTCATCAAGCACATCATCGGCATCGTAGGCAGCTGACTTGAGTTTTAGCATCCAATTTTTCACGGCAGGGTTTGAGGCCCCTTGAGTCGCTGCATCAGCCAGTACTGCCTCAACCGCCAGGAGCATGTCCTTGAGCCTCTCACGCTGATCATCCACACCCCAGATACCTGCAATCTGCTGCACCAGTGAGTCTGTTGCCTTCTGCATCACGATTTTGAGCAAAGCCGGTAAGAGCAGATCGGCCATCAGTGATTCAGAAGGTACTTGAGAGAAAAAATAAACAGTTGAAAGTTTAGGAGAAGAAATTTTGACAAAGTGGTATGATTTGGTGAATGAGTATATCAAGTTTTAATCATCCTTCTGTTTTTTTTCCCCCAAAAATGTTGTCCTTTCCTCAGAGTGCTTGTAGGTCCTGCTTCTAAATGTATGCATGTATGATTGGTGGTGTAACGAGTAAGAATTGTCTTTATAAATTTGGGTTGTCAGTGTATCAGATTATTCGGATATAAATGCATTTTCTTTTCTTTTACAATTTTTTTGTATTTAATAAAGAATTTCTCTAATTGCAGATTCACATATTATTTTTTCAGAAATATGATTTATATGTATCAGTCCAGATATTTGGATACCACAAAGGATACCGTCGGGGATACCATGATCTTTGACCAATTCAATTAAACCTAAATATTCACCTTAACCTCCTAAATATTCAACTTAACACATTTTGCTTGACAACCAATAAAAACTCCACATAATAAAAACCTAATTGCAGCATTAACACTTAACACATTTTGCTTTACAGCCAATAAAACTACTTTTAATTTAACTTGCAACATTACACTTCCTAACTATTCAGCTTATCCTCCTAAATATTCACCTTAACCTCCTAAATATTCACCTTATCACATTTTTTTATTGGCAGTCAATATTTAATGGTATCCCGACGGTATCCTTTGTGGTATCTCCATAGCATTTTCCTATATGTATTATTGCAGGAACTTCTCCTTCACATTGGATTACATCAAATAAATTAATTATAATCAGATTGAATATTTAAAAGAAAAACACGATAAATACATGTATTAAATAGTACAAGTATTTGTAATGTAATTATTAAACTTACCTATAATGAAGCAGTATTGGTCCATAAGTTTGGCATCAAACGAACTGCAGATTATAACGATTTGGATTAAAAATACAAAAAAAAAAATTTCTGTTATGACGATTCAAAAAAAACGAGATGCAAGTAAATTCGTTAAGAAACCACACCCTTATTATAAGGATGGCTGGCCGCAGGAAGTCCTACCAAATCAATGTGTTTGAAATTTCAGTGTGAATGTCTTATAATATACTAATTAATTAACTGGTTAGTGGTTTGGTCACTAATATTATTTCTTAATTGATGGGCGGTGACTGCTGATGCGGATGATAGCAACATAAAAACCAACAATGATACAAGTTGCTTTACAGAATTATAAAGAATTCATTTTGTTTTTTTTTTTTTTTTTTTTTTTTTTTTTTTTTTTTTTTTTTGATGTAGTAGGCAATTTGCCTACTATGATTTTCATTAATAAAAACAAAGAATTCATTTTGTTACTATCTTGATTGGAGTCATATATTGGATTGTAGTCTATTATTCTAGATATGTAAATTAAATTAGTCCCAGCTAATCTGTTAATGGGACTAACAATATTTTATCAGCACTCAGCAGGATTCCCTGGCACGCACAACACAAGTAAAAATTTTAGACAGTTAGAGGTATCCATTCCTGCTAATGAAACCCAAAGCACCAAATTCCATAAGTGAGCACAAGTCTAAGCCCACAATCATTAAAGCCCATTGTTTCAATCGCACAACTTAATAATATTCAGATTATACTTGACCCAGAATGTTAAACCAGAGAGGCCTGGATCACATTGATTCAACCAGACATAGATAGAAGCCACCGAGAAACAGGGTTAAAGGTTGTTTTTGGAAAATGAATACCCGACCCGTTAACATAAGAGACTCAATTCAATTCAATCAAAACCTCTCTTAAACCCTTCCTCAATCAATCCTGGGATCGAGCACTCTCTGACAAAAAAGGGAACACATTCCAAATAACCAAGAATCAATCTTTCATTCTCTCTTCTGCAAATTCAAGCAATAATAAATAGGGAAAATTGTCAAAATGCCACTCCAAAATATCAAACTTGCCAAAATGCCACTCCAAAATTTTTGTTGGCTAAAATGTCACTCCAAAACTCATGCACTCTCCAAAATGCCACTTGGACTGTATTTGGTATTAAAAATTAAGAATTTTTTTGTAAAGACGAAACTGCCCTTCGTTCTATTGTTATTAGATTGATTCGAACAAAGACCCAGTCGTGTATTCTGTTGTAGCTGACTGAACCAACCACCTAACCAGCTCCAACAACTTCTTTCCGATACAAACGTTTTGTTCAATTTAACTTTGATCCGTCTGAATGCCACATGTTCATTTCTTTCCGTTTATTCAACCATTACCTAGGTAAACCAAGTAAGTAGATACTAGACGCAAGAAATTAGAGGCGGCAGATTCCCAGATCGGTTTAGGTCAGTTTGACCAACTGAAAATGTCGGGTCGGGTATCGGTTTAACGGCTGCTGGTATTTTTTTCGGGTCGGGTCGGGTATCGGGTTGACGTCTGCCGGCAATTTTTCGGGTCGGGTTGGGTCGGACGGGTTTTTCGTTTTTGGTCAGATTTTCACCTCTATTCCCGGGTCGGGTCGAGTTTGGTCTGGTCAGGTCAAGTTCGGGTCAGTCTGACTTTTCTTGGAACATGGGTCGGGTCGGGTCGGGTTCGGGTTAGTCTCACTTTCCCTAGAACATGGGTCGGGTTGGGTTTGGATCAGTTTGACTTTCTCCTGAAACTTGGGTCGGGTCGGGTTTTTCGGGTCGGTCAGATTTTGCCACCTCTACAAGAAATACTAAAATTCAAAAAAAAAAAAAGGAAAAAAGAAGAAGAAGATTGAAGTAGTTAATATCTATGCACTATTCAATTATTTAACTATAAATCAAACATAACTGCAGACATCCATTCTTTATTCAAGCAAAAATGATAACATTACAAAAAAAAAAAAAAAAAAAAAAAAAAAAACAAATTTCACTTTTCAAACAAAAACTGAGGCAACATCCATATCTGCATGCTGGCATTAACAATAATTCTATCTACCAAGACCTTCATATGTGCCAAGTCGTACTGTCAGTCGGGAACTGGAAGCTTGATATGTTGAGAGGATTGTTTCAACAGTTACCGGTAAAGGGATTTCCAGTGTGTGAGAAACCTCATACCATATCTGATGCATAAGCATGGAAAAATTTTGTATTTTTCTCTCCGGCTCATGATAACCATCGATGCCTTGATCTTTGACCCCATCTCAATTCTATGTTGGTGGCCAATTCATAGGACCTAACTCGTAGACAGAAAATGAACCATTCAAAGGTGTTAACATTAACTTCTTCAAGTGCATCAATGAAATGAATAAGCTTCTGTCAATTCTCATAGCGCCCATCTCGGTGAGAAAACTTGGACATATGCAAAATCCTGAGATCTTTGTGCAATGTATTTATGGTTTCCGAAAAAATAGAAACTGAATCACTTGTTTTTGTTGCCCGCTACCACACCCGATCAGAAATAAGGTAATTTGACTTGGTTTATAACTGAAGAATTAGCTAAATTTAGCATTTATGAAATTGATGATTCCTTTCAAACAATTCACTAAACGGTTTTTCTTCTGAACAGATTATGGTGTCCACATACAATTAGCTAAAGGCCGGTACAGACTTAAATTGATGGTGTCCATATACAATTAAGCCTTATACTAAAATCCAGCATAATCAAGCAATGTACCATCTATTCACCACAATAGAAAAGAGAGAGAAACCATATTGTTTTGTTATTTGGGTATGTACAGAAATCTTTTCCCAGATTCAACGCTTGTCTGTGTGGAGGAGACCGAGTGTATGCTACACGACATCGGGTGAGGAGGACGAAGCCGGGCTTGTGATGGGAGGAGGAAGCGACATTTGCTTGGGAGGAGAAGAGGCGTTGACTGGAAGGAGAAGAGGAGTCGGCTGGGTGCTTGGGTGGGAGACCTTGACAAATGACAAGGAGAAGAAAAAATGGGAAGGAGAAAACGTATGAACAAGATGGGAAAAGAGGAAGAGAGATGTTGTTATACAGACCGTACAGGGGTATAACTGGTAATACTAAAATACATATATAATTATACTACAATCTGTGATTTTTTTATATTAAAACAGTATAAAAATTGAAGGTAGTGGCATTTTGGAGAGTGCATGAGTTTTGGAGTGGCATTTTAGCCAACAAAAATTTTGGAGTGGCATTTTGGCAAGTTTGATATTTTGGAGTGGCATTTTGACAATTTTCCCTAATAAATAACCTCATTCTCTTCCTCTCTTCCTCTCTGCCCAAAAACAAAAAAGAATCACATATATATCAGCTTTGCTTGCTGAGCCCTTGACCTTAGAGTCGATCGATCATGCCTCCAGAGAAGAGTCGACAGATCAAGAAGACCAAGGATAGCACAGCCAGGCATGTACCTTACTCCAAACGGCGCCAGGGATTGCTCAACAGGGTGGGGGCTATGGCAATGTCACAAACTAACAAAGTCCATCATTTTGCTGATCCCAGGTACACATATACTCGTTCTTTTTGGGACAATTTAATATATTTCTCATGCTACTGCTTACTGAAGATTGGTGAAAATTGGTCCTATCCATCGGATTAGTGGAATGTTTATTGATTCAATTCTGACAAATTGGTACTGAGGGTGCTTTGATTGTAGTTTTAAATTTAGACATATGAACTGAATTGATGATGCAATACAAGAAGAATAATTCTAAATTATTAAGGTTTATGGGGTTAATAATTTTCAAGATTGCATCTTGTTTCACTATAAATTACAAGGGTTCAGATCTATGTATCCATCTACGATGATGAAACTAATAAGTGTCACAATCAAACTGAAAGTTCCTTCGAACTGCGCTAAACTCTCATAATGCCAATCTCATCAACTCCTCAGTTTATCTGTATATATTGTTAATGGATGAAATTATAGATTAAAAGATACAACATTTCTATTTCCTAGCACGTCATACCCGTTCATTCCATTTTATAATGAATCTTTTGTATATTTATGACCTCGAAATGATATTATTGTTGACAAATTTATTGAATTTGTCATTTCTTTTAAACCCAAAATGATATTCAAACGTAATGGATTCTGTATGCTACTGTTCATCAGGCGTTGGTGACATCATTGAAGACCAGAATGCTCACTCAGAGAAAACTAAAGCTCATGGGAAACAGCCACTTTTGGATGTAAGAGTTTTATGGGGTATAATTTTGCTTGTATATTGGTGTTGAGGTGGAACCTTTGTATATGACACCTTTGTACCGGTACATTAGCTGAATTAGTACTTCATATTGATTTTAGTGTGTTTCTCATAATTTTTTTTATAAGAACATGATACTGCAAATTTGTTACTTCTGTAGAAAATATTGCCAAGTTCCACTTGTGCTTAACATTTAAAATACTAGATGTGTACAAAAGTTGTTCAATAGCATATTGGATAAGTTCAGAACTAATTTTGTGGACTTATGGTTGATATTGCTTCATTTTGTAGGTCAAAGAGGAATTTAAGCAATTAATCAAGACAACTGATGAAGAAGAACCGATAATTAGGTAGTCATATTGTTGTTCTTGTTATATCATGTGTATATATCTGGCAACGAAATTATTTTTGGAAAAAAGAACACAATCTGACAATTTTTGAGTCCATTGGATGGCAGTGAGGATGAGAAGTTATCAATGGAAGAGCTTCAACAATTAGAAAAAAAGATGCAACATACTTTGAGTCTTGTAAAAGCAAAACGGGTATATATTCAAACAACTCTACCCTTTTTCATAATGTTTCTCTACTATGTTCAAAATTTAATTTTTTATTGTTCTGTTGTTTTTAGAGGGAGTGGGAGCACTATCAAAAGGTAAGAGGTGACCTCGAACAGGCAGCAGAAAAGATGAGCGGTGAATTTCAACAGACAGTGGGCTTTCGCTCTACTGATCAGGTTTTACATCTGATTTAAATCTCTTGAATAAGCCTGATAGTTTAAGCGGATTCCCCTGAATTCGATTGTAATATGATGCAAACACAAGATGGACAAACAATCTTATTATCAGCCAATTAATTTTGTTATAAAATAAGAAGAGGAGGCTGTATTTTTATGAAAATCTGAACTAAACTCATTGGTACTGAATAGTAGTGAATACTGATTTGCAATGTATAAATCCTGTTTTCCTAAGAACAATTCCTTGTGTTGTTATTAAGTTTCCACAAAACCTATATGCAGGCAGGAGAACAGGATTTAACCGATGAACAAACGGCGTCACTTGATTCAGTTTCAGGTGCACGTGCTAATCAGAAAGAGAGCCTATGATATATATATAGTTCTTTTGAGGTACTGGCATATATACTGGTAATTATTCTTCTAACGAAACATTCAGACCGACTTAATTGTGATATCCTTCCAATAAAACTGTTGTTGCAACTTGCAAGGTCCAGTGGGAATGATTCACAAAGTTCCTTCTTCTGATTCTGATTCCTTTTCTTATGTTAGTCCAATTGCTTATACGTCGTAACAAATTTTATTAGTCCAGAGAATAAGGACCGCTCCTCTTATTTGTGCAGGTTGGGCGTGATCGACTGGAATGAAAGTGATTAGTCATGCAGTGCCTACGGGTTCTTACACCTAACGATTTGTTTGTTGGATTGCAGCTAGGATTTTGTTTTTCTTCATTAGTTTTATAGTTTTTCTTAATACTTTGATGAAATAGTAATTTTGTGAAATTCATGGACTTCATACTATTTCCCTATTTTTCTGATGTTATGAATGATGATTGATCAGATAATGTACAGGATACATTGGCTTCCCTGATTGAATGAAGCATTCCTTAACCTTCAATTCAGTGATTGGTTTGACTCCATTTTACAGTTTAAACATCGCATTTAACCAAACCTACTTCTGTACTTCATTCTAGTTTCAACTTCTCACTAATTAAATTAGACCGTGCTTCAGTAAATGAGAAGGAAAGAAAGCATCATTCGAGGCCAGGTGCTGAGTTTCTACCAGAAACCTATTTAAGCAATATTTAAAGAAACTAGTAAAGAGCCCAAAGCAACTGGGCTGAAATTGTTATTTCTTATAATAAACTTTTAAGATAATATGTAATGAGCCTTATATTGAGGAAATTGATATGGGCTGAGATATTAACATCAACGGGCATTAACGTAAATCAACGGTTCTGATCTATCCAAGAAAATGATCAACGGCTCAGATTTCTTATTTGAGGAAGATAGCTCTTTCATATCATTTTTTTCAATATGCTTTTATATATAGTAAGATGTGTTTGTTTCTCTAAACAAAATAGGAGGTATATACATATAGTTTACCATCTACATTTTTTAACAAAATATAGATGTGGTGTAATTTATCAGAGCGAGTTCGAATTCTTACAGCTGGGAGCTAGACTGGTAAATGGTAAATAAGTGAGACAAAATATTAGGAGCATATTTTATCATTTTTCTGACAAATTAATTACTACCAACATGGTGAAGTAATTGTGTGACAGTCTATTTTTCTTTTTCTGACAAATTAATTACTATCACAAGTAACGTGTGAACAGTAAATAAAAAAAAAAAAAAGTAATGTTGAGTACATCTGCTTTGCAGTACTGGGGTGACTATATCTTTTACTGGATCTTATCAGAGTGGCTTACAATCAATCAATATGTAGAAGTAAATAATTGTGAACATATTTTTCTCAAAAAAAAATTTGTGAGCATATATACTGCATCTAGTACCCAAGTATAATTGACAATGTTCTAAATAGCGCGCTATAGCGTTTTCAGGCTCTAAACGCAATGTAATATTCCAACACTGCGCAAGTAGCGCTATTGCCGCTATAGCGGTAATGGCGAGCACTATAGCGTATAGCGCAATAGCGTAAATAGCGTGCGCTATCCGACAAACGATATTTTTATGGTCCAAAACGAGTTAAATTTGGTTATTGGACCGGGAATTATAGAAATTGCTTGAGTTTAGACTATTCTATATTGCTCTGTCATGTTGATCATCATCTACTAGGGTTGGGTTTAGATATCAATCGTCAGACATAGTTCGTATTGGTGACTAATTAAAAGAGAATGACTTAGTTAGCATTAAATTACTAATACTCTAATAATGATTTTTTTTTGTACGGGAAATGACTTTTCTAGATCATTTTGGATTAAAAACAATACTATACCAGATATATTTTGAAAAGTAATCTGGACTTTATACTAGTTTATACAAATATTATAGTTTCTTAATAACTTCTGTGTTGATTACTTGATTATTTGTTCTATGGAACTTTTTATAACATTGAAACTTAATACAAAATAAATAATACAATCTATGAATTTATTGAAGATGCTATGTACAATAGCTTCATGCTATAGCGGCGATAGTTTTTCTGAAGACCCGCCGCTATGACGCTATAATCGCGATTTAGAACCTTGATAATTGATAATTTGATATTCAATGCATGTGCTTTGTACCTAGTTGAATGTACTGTTTGGGAACATATATACTGAATTACTGGTAGATGAGTCCTCGGTGTCCTAGGTAATGTCAGCTAGGTTATGTTTATTTGGTACCGGATAAATTAGTGAGAATAATGATACAGTTATCACCGAGTAAAACTACGGTGAAAACGTTTGTATTTCACTCCGAAATATTAACAGTTGAAATTATATTTTGTCACATCCAAAATTTTGATTTATGGTTCCCATTAAATATATGATATGAAAATACTAGAGGATACAAAAATTTTCTATTTTTGAAGCTTTTTAACTATTTATTTTGGATTTTTTAAAAATCAAACAAGCACTATTTTATTAATATTTTAGAGTCATTTTGAAAAATCCAAAACAAATACTTAAAAAACTCTTAAAATGGAAAATTTTTGTATCCCCTAGTATTTTTATACGATGAATTTAATGAGAACCATAAATTGAAATTTCGAATGTGACAAAGTACGATTTGGACCGTTAGTATTTCGAAGTGAAATGCAAATGTTTTCATATTAGTCTAGGTCGCTATCACCACTATATATAATGTCCCTTTTACCTCACAAGTCACAACAGTAGAAAAGGGGTTGCGGCAGCACTGGCCCTACTAATTAATAAAGCTCATGTCTTGGTTAAATTCACTAGATTCTGTATTCAGTGATATATTGAAGGTATTGATCAGAAAGTAGGTAGGATATTAATGTTTGATAGTATATACCGAGGAATGAGGATTGAGAATTGGGGTGGCAAATCGGGCGGGTGGGTTGGGTTCGGCTTCGGGTTCGGGTCAGGTCAGTTTGACCTTTTAGAAGATCTCGGGTTGGGTCGGGGAGGGTGATGGGCCGGCCGGGTCGGGTCAATTTTGATATCGACCTTTTTTGGATCGTATATTGATTTCAGTTTGATTGCATGATGTTTGATCTCAGGTCGGGTCGGGTTCGGGTCAGATCGGATCGAGTCGGGTCAGTTTGACTTTCTAATTAAAAAATATGGGTCGGGTCGGGTTTGGGTCGGGTTTGGGTCGGGTTTGGGTCGGGTTTGGGTCGGGTCGGGCGGATTTCCCAGGTCGGGTCGGGTTCTGCGATCTCAAATTGGCAGCCTATATATACATAAACATATTATTTGCAACTTCCTGCACCAAACATCTTCATTTCAAAGTTCAAACCTATGGCTTGGGCATGGCCATGGTTTACATTTCCATATCTAATCCCTTGTATTCTCTTCCTCCTATATATATTCCTCTTTTACATGTATCACAATGTCTTCATTTCCTATCTCAAGGCAAACTTGTTACTTCTCCGGGGGCTAACGAACGTTCACAGAATACACGACTGGTTCGCCGAAAACCGCCTGTCGGAGATCGGCGGCCTATACGCGAGAGCTCCCTGGCCCTCCGGCATGGCGTTCTTTGTTACGTGCGATCCTGCGAATGTGCATCACATTTTTACCCAAAACTTTCAGAATTATCCGAAAGGCGATGATTTTACCGAAATATTTGAGCCGTTCGGTGATGGGTTCGTCAACACCGATGGTGAGATATGGAGGTATCACCGGCAGAAACTCAAGCTTGCCATGTCGAGGAAAGTGTTTCGCGCATTCGTTGCCGAGACGACCCAAGAAAAAATCCGTAATGCGCTGTTTCCATTCCTTTTGAAGGCAGTTGATATGGGTTTAACGATAGATTTTCAAGACATGTTTTCGAGGCTGATATCGGACATGTCGAACGTGCTAACATTTGGAACTGATACAGGCAGCCTTTCCATCGATCTGCCGGATGTTCCGTTTGTAAGAGCCGTAGATGATACAACCGCCACAATGTTCTCACGAGTAAGCAGTCCATCATCATGGTGGAAGTTTTGTAGATTCGTAGGAATTGGCCAAGAAAAGAAACTCGCCAGAGCACTCGTTGTGATGGATCGTTTCATAGCAGAAGTGATCGAACGGAGGAAACAGGAAATGATCGAGGGGAATAATCTTGCATGCCACGATTTGTTGAGTTCATACATGAGCGATGAAGATAGGCCGATCAAATCAACCAAGTTTCTGAGGGACATTGTTCTGAGTCTTCTGCTGGCAAGCCGTGATACAATGACCGCCGGGCTCAGTTGGTTCTTCTGGACCCTTTCTCAGAACAAGCAAGCCGAAGAAAAGATCCTGCACGAACTACGCTCCATTCGTCACGAAGTTACACCCGAAGGCATGATAACGTTCGATATCAAAGACCTGGAGAATTTGGTGTACTTCAAGGCGGCATTTATGGAATCCCTTCGACTCCATCCCCCAATTCCGTTAAACTTCAAGACGGTACTGAAGCCCGACCAGCTCCCAAGCGGCTTCACAGTGACTCCAGGCATGAAGGTCATGGTATCGGCATACGCAATGGGGAGGATGCAAGACATATGGGGCAAAGATTGCCTGGAGTTCAAACCGGAGCGATGGATATCCGATAAGGGCACACTGACGCATGTGCCGTCATACAGATACCTGGTGTTTCACACCGGCCCGAGGTCGTGCCTGGGAGAGAACATGGCAGTGACTCAAATGAGAATGGTGGCAGCCGTGATGCTGTACAATTTTTGCTTTGAGGTTGCCGAAGGGCATACCGTCGAACCGACCCTGTCCATTGTGCTGCACATGAAGAATGGCCTCAGGATGAGGATCAGAAGAAGAGTTAATTAGCATTGAGAAACATCTTGCGTCTATTGAAAATACGTCTATTCATCCATATAGGTACAAATAATGTAACAGATACATCTCAAAATGTAACAGATACATTCTGAAATGTAACCTATGGACGCTATGGATAACTTTTCTATGGGCGCTAGGTATTACGTACTCATTAGCATTAACTTGAATTGGGGTGCCATGTGTTTTTACCAGCAGAAGTTCCTGTGTGCTGTTACTGTGCTGTGATAGTACTGTTCCTATTGCTATGTTATGTATCTTTCATATAGTAGTAGTACTTCCTTTAAGCTTGTTTGATTCAATAAATGTTGTTGCTTATATATATACTTGGTGATCGAGTTTTGAATTTTTTTATTAGCATAAGTAGCGATTTATGCCTAATCCAGACTATTCGAACCCAGAGGCCCTGCCATATATTTGGCATCGGACCTGACAAGGTTAAGGTTTCGAAACCTGACCCGATATCAGATTCGAAACCTTTGAATTTTCCGGGCTTGATCGATGCCAACTATCGCTAGGAAAAGTCGAAAGCCATTATTTATACGTACCGCTATCGGAAACTACTGGAGACCATAACCTATATATTTGCAATTGATTTATGCCCTTTGATCGATATTGGTAAGATTCAGATGCAACATGATCAGTGGCATGTTCTCTCAGACGTCGGGCCCCGACCGACCTGCAGTGAGAAACTGAAGCCCGCTCAGTGACACTATGATCAAATGGTAGTTCATTGACTTCATTCTGCAAGTTCCTCATGATCAATTGCAGAGACAAATCACAGACTTGGCCGGTATTTTATCGAAAAACCGGTGTGCTGCGGCAAACAGAATTGTAGTGCGCAGTACAAGCGTACCAATACAAGTGGCCTGGCCTCCTCAATTTGTCCTATTTTTACAGGGACCATCACTAAGGGCGGGCGCTGTAGGAGACTAGACTAGATATGTACCGCAGCTTTAGAGGTGGCAGAACATGACCCGACCCGAGAAACCCGCCCGAGCCGATCCGGCATTTTCCAGAAAGTCAAACTGACCCGACCCGACCCGACCTGAGATCAAATAGCATCCAATCCAATCCAACTCAAATCAACATACGATCCAAAAAATGATGATATTAAAATTGATCCGACCCGACTAGCTCATCACCCGACCTGACCCGACCCGAGATATTCTAGAAAGTCAAACTGACCCGACCCGAACCTGAACCTGACCCGCCCGCCCGATTTGCCACTTCTACGCAGCTTGGGCATTTTATCGAGCACCAAGGCTGCAGCCTCCTCAGTCCTACACGTACAGTACGTAGGAATTAATGCGGCAATTGGGTTAATTAAGAGAGGAAGAATTAACGCAAATGCTGCCAGTGAATCGAATTAGCCTCATTATATAATGACTCTGTTATATTATGTTCTGCTAGTTATTTCTGTACTGCGTATAGAATTTGCATTTTGGCGAGTAATAAATTAGGTACCATCTGTTTATTGTTGAATAATAATTTCCTTTTCAGAATATTATTGGCCGTTGGCAATTTTTTGTTAGGGGGGAAAAATCATCCTAAAATAAATAAATGTTGCTTGTGAAAGGTAGTGATGCTAGATTAATAGTTGTGTAGTTAATAGTAAGGAAAATGCTATGGGGATACCGCAAAAGATACCGTTGGGGATACCATTAAACATTGACTGCCAATAAAAAATGTGATAAGTTGAATATTTAGGAGGTTAAGGTGAATATTTAGGAGGATAAGCTGAATAGTTAGGAAGTGTAATGCTGCATGTTAAATTAAGAGTAGTTTTTATTGGCTGTAAAGCAAAATGCGTTAAGCAAAATTTGTTAAGTGTAATGTTGTAATTAGATTTTTATTATGTAGAGTTTTTATTGGTTGTTAAATAAAATGTGTTAAGTTGAATATTTAGGAGGTTAAGGTGAATATTTAGGTTTAGTTGAATTGGTCAAAGATCATAATATCCCCGACGATATCTTTGTGGTATCCGAATATTTGGACTATAATAGTAATTCTAACAGTAAACATTACATATTTTCTGGTTATTCGTATTATTTTGGGCCTTACGCATAAAATTCCTTACAAGGTCCACAACCACAAGTGATGTTATTTATTGGGCTGTTCCCTTTGTTGGATTTTGTCAGCTTAATATAAGGAACCACATGAATATTTTTTGTTGCTCGAGCACTATATGATGTTAATTTCATTCTTTTATTAATGTGTTTTTTATTGAAGAATATCTAGTGCGAATAAGATTGTGGGCATCAAAATATTATAATTAATCATTAGAAAATGTTTGCATGTTATAAGATGTGGAATTCTTTTTTTTTTTTTTTTTTGAAGTGATAAGCAAATTGCTTATCAATAATTTTTATTAAACAAAAAAAATATATACACGGATCCATTGAAAATAATATATTTGAAGTTGAATTCTTATTTTAGGCTGCCCTTAATTTTATTTATTAAGAATTTAAGATACACATGTACAGATGTAATTAATTACCAGATTTTATAGACTTGATAAAATGTTACGTTATTATCCATTACGATTGGAATTTGGAATTCCTGAATTTTGTGTTGATTCATTCATAACATATTTATTAGTTCGCAATAAATGTGAGAATAAACAAATGTACTTAATAGCTCATACTAGGCCCATGTATTGTATGAGACGAAGACTAACTTCGGCTATAGTCTACCAAGTTTAATTAGTACAAAATTTGATCCGACCCGAGTTTTAGGGAAAGTCAAACTGACTTGAATCTAATTCGACTTAAACCCAACCTGACCTATGTTTTAGGGAAACTCAGACTGACTTGAACTCGATCCGACCCGGGAATAGAGTTGCAAAACCTGACCGACCCGAAAAACCCGCCCGACCCGACCCAACACAAACCCGACCCTACCCGAAAAAATGACGGCAAACATTAACCCGATCTGAAAAAATGTCGACAGCCGTTAACCCGATACCCGACTCGACCCGACATTTCCATTTAGTCAAACCGATCCCGACCCCGACCCGATCCGATCCGACCCGACCCAACAATGTGTCACCTCTAAATAAAATAGAACCGAAGGAAACAGAGCTGCCAAAAACTTTGAACTTCAAAGGAAGCCATGCTTCTCAGCTACTCCATATATATGTACCAAATCCCTCTACCGGTCGTCGTACACATATAATACACATTCCATACCGTAAAGTAGCCGATGTTTGTACTTTCTTCGTTATTTATTTGGGTTCATCACCGTATATATATATATATTTTTTTTTTTGGTTACCCCACAGCTAAACTTTTTGCCATAATTCCAGAAGAAATAAAGGACGGTTAGACGGGGTTAATTAAGTTTTGTTTAATTAGTAAAATAAAATAATCTCTTAATTGCTGTGGTGTTTTCTAGAATACAGAAATAATGACAAAAAGAAAAACAATCCGCATTTTCCATCGAGAACCTAAACTGGAATTAATGTTTTTTAGCCAAGAAAAAATATTGAAAACGTTATCTTGTGCCTAGTAAATACAATAATTATATTGTTAATATCAAGTATTAACAAATTGATTAGTGAATAATTAATTGTAATTAGGAAACGCTTAAGAGGAGCGTGTTGTGGGGCCTTTCGCCCACAAAGTGAGTGCCTTTACAGAAAATAGCCGTTGGACCGCCTCCATACTCCTAAGTCCTAACCCCCAAAATATGAGTTGTAGCAGTTTCATACATACCCTTACAATTATATAAATCAGTAACACAAATTACAATTATTTTTTTAAAATCCATGTACAAACAAGCACTGTTTTATTAATATTTTAGAGTCATTTTGAAAAATCCAAAACAAATACTTAAAAAGCTCTAAAAATAGAAAATTTTTGTATCTCCTAGTATTTTTTTATATGATAAATTTAATGAAAACCATAAATCAAAATTTTGGACATGACAAAGTATACTTTGGACCGTTAACATTTCGGAACGAAATACAAACGTTTTCATATTAGTCTAGCTATATTTATATACCATTAAGAAGGGATGATTATCATTTGACCCGAGTCACATGCCCTGGGGCATGTGACCCGTTGGATCTCCTCGGGATTCGGGCTTACCCAAATACCGAAGGGATTCAACCGAATCCCGAGGAGATCCAACGTGTCCCAGGGCACGTGACCCGGGTCAGAGGATCTCAATTGATTAAGAAGTGGCACTGGACAAAACCAACCCTATCGATTAAAAAGAAAGTTCATTTTATGCTTCATTATTGATTTTAAAAACACAAAGTGGCAAATTTACAGGATCACTTCTTTATTTTCTTTTGCCAACAACAAAGGTACTATTAAAATATTTGGGGAAATGACTTCACACCCCCCAAACTTTTCCTTGTGATAAGTTGTCCTCCAAACTTTTTTTATGACAAACACCCCCAAACTAACTAATTGTGACAAACATACCCCCAACATCTAATTAGCCCTCTAATACTCAATTTTGGAGTGTGAAAAGACCAAAATACCCTTGTATGTATATGTCATTATATTTAAAGTATTAGTTTTTCATAAAATTACTATAAAAAATTATTGTTGCATGATATATAACCGAAAGAAATTTGCTTATTTAAATATAAATAGACAAACTAATGATATTATAAACTTTTAATTTTTTATAACTAAAATTAAAAAAATATTTTTTAATTTATATATTATCATGAAATATATTCTATAAAAATAGTATAACATTTAAAATCAAATTACAAATATAGCTTAATAACCATTTTATAATAAAGATTTTAAATTAATTATAAATATTTATACTGATAATTATTTTTTTAAATTAGATTTTATGAAACATTAATACTTTAAATATTATGACATATACATACAAGGACATTTTGGTCTTTTCACACTCCATAATTGTGTATTAGAGGGTTAATTGGATGTTGGGGGTGTGTTTGTCATAATTAAGTAGTTTGGGGGTGTTTGTCATAAAAAAAAGTTTGGGAGGCAACTTGTCACTAGAGAAAAGTTTGAGGGGTGTGGAGTCATTTCCCCTAAATATTTTGTATCTTTACAAAAGTTAACTAGAGACTTTTTGCCAACAATTGAAAAGGTATCCTGTCAATTGCCGCCGACCAATTGAATTGGTGAGTGAATCCCCATTCCCCCTGCTTGAAGAAATCCTCTCTACAGTACTTAATTAATGAGTAACAGCTAGTGATCACCTTTTTTTATGTATCCACTGTCCACCGTATTTGTAATGAACAAATATCATTTTTCAATAAACATTTATATCTTTTTTATCAACATATATCATTTTCCAGTGAACAGATATACTACGATTTCCACTAAACATTTATGCAACTATGCTAAACACGTAAGTGCACATAATGTGTCAGAACTGTGAGAAGTGTAGATAGGTGACCTACTATACAGGAGTGGACTCTACATGTTTCTATTAAGTATTAATTAATTCCCCCTTCTCTATTTAATCCTCATCCTTGCTTCTTTACTCTCCTCCAACGTCTCTCTCTCAGAACCCCACTCTTACCAGCAGTCCAACACACACACAATAATGTCCTGTGCAGAACCTACCTTAACCACTCCACTGCTCGCCGGTTTCCCGAACCAGACCGACTGTTCCGACCAAGACCCACAACCCATAACCAGGCACGAAGCCCGGCTAGAGTCGAACAAGCTCTTAAAATCCATTCCTCACATACCCAACACGCAGAATCCTTACAAATGCCTTGCAATTATACCGTGCAATGCAGGGCCGGTATCGAGCCTTACACTCTGTGGAGAATTCCTCTTCTCGGCTTCGAGCACCAAGGACATCACGGTGTGGCAGCACCCCGACCTGCGTGAATTTGCAAAGTTTGGCCATGGGGAGGGATCCGTTAAGGCGCTTGTTGCGGTGGGGAACCGCGTGTTCTCGGCGCATCAGGACGGGAAGGTTCGGGTGTGGAAGGTGTCGAAGCGGTCGGAGAATGTGTTCAGGTTGGTCGCGAGTTTACCCACCACACGGGATTATTTGGGCCGGTGCTTGAAGCAGAGCAATTACGTGCAGACGCGAAGGCATCATAGGAGGCTGTGGATTGAGCACGGCGATAGCATTTCCTGCCTTGCCGTGCACGGGGATGTCGTGTACTCTGGATCTTGGGATAGAACACTCAAGGTTAGTTCCATCGATTCAATTGTTATCATAGACCAAGAACAAGAATTCGTGACTAGAAATCGGTGGTGCCTAAAGAAAATTGCAAATCGATTAATCCCTTTTCTAAATACAACTTACTTCTTAACCGGCCTGATCGAGCATCAAAATTGTACCGAAATCTATGGCTCAATTTGGTCAACTAGTGTATTGAATTATATTGTACCTATGCCAGGTATGGCGGATGTCGGACCTCAAGTGTTTAGAATCGATAAGAGCCCACGACGATGCGATCAATGCGCTCGCCATACACGACGGGACGGTCTTTACTGCATCAGCAGACGGCAAGATAAAGGCATGGGGGAAAAGGAACAACACAACGAAAAACTCACATTGCCTCTTGGCTACACTAGTGGCACGTAACAACATGTCGTGGAACGCAATCGCGACATGCGACATTGCCGGGTTCGTCTACGCCGCCGGGTCGGACGGGCACGTGGTCGCGTGGCAACACGAGTTCGAGAAGGAAAGGAAGGTATGGAGGTCGGTTTGCGACGTCAAGGCCCACGACATGGCCGTGCTGAGTCTGTGCGTGGTGAGTGAGCTGGTGTTCAGCGGGTCGGGCGACCGGAGCATCGGCGTGTGGAGAAGGGAGAAGGGGGGTGGATTGGGGCAATTGGGGTTCCTCAGGGGACATGAGGGGCCGGTGAGGTGCCTCCAGGCTTCTTGGTATAGGGTTGAGAGGGGCTATGTGGTGTACAGTGGGGGACTCGATAGGAGCCTCAGAGTGTGGTGGGTTCCACAGGGGGACACATTCGGGGACAAATAGGGGAAGGATGTCTATAATCAATTAATCAGTTGTTTCAATTTCAATCGATATTATACGTCCATTAAATTGCTTTATTAAATGTAGAGGGGGTGGGGTTGTTGAGATTTTATAAATTATTCTTTTTTTTTTTTGTTTCTTTGATTTTTTTTTACAGGAGAAATTTGTGATTTTTTTTTTTTTTTTGGTGGGAATTAGCTTATTTGTAAATTGATTGTAATGGTAAGGGAATTAGTTCCTTAAGGAATATAGATTATATACAATCCGTTATTGTTGTATCTATTCTTTTTGGCCAATATCCTTACTCCTATTATTATTATTAGACTAGTAAAAGGATATTAGATTTTTTGACATAAAAGTTCTATTTTTCCCAAGAAATAAACCTCAGTCGTTGATTTAATATTTAGATTGATTACCACCGTTGATGTATGTTAATGTCTCGGCCCATTAAAATTTAAGACCCACATCAGTTTCCTCATAAGGGATGAGCTCTCGCTCCATTACCCACGCGCAATGTGTCACACTAACTAAATGTTTTCATTTTAGTGCCAATACACTTTTTTTTACTATTAACCTTCTTTATTTTTTTAATAAGTTTGGCATGTTTCTTTCTGTTACATATTATCTTAAAAATTTATTATTATAAATAATAATTTCAGCCAAAGCAACGCGTGGGCTCTGAGAATAACATGTGTTGATTGTCATAGTCGACTGTCGACTGTCTTATTATTAAGGTACACACTTAAAAAAAGGTAAAAATAAAACAATGCAACAAGAGGAACATAGAAAAAAGGCCTAATTTTTTATATACCCCTCAACTCTATCTCATTTTCTTATTTCTCTCTTAACACTTTAATATATCTTATTTACCCATTAGGTCTTCTAGGTCTTTCTTATTTACCCCTCATATTAATTTTGTCACATTGAATTAACTAAATTGATATTTTAATTTCATTTTTTGAAATAAAATACAAAAATGCCCCCACCTTCTTTCTTGTCCTCTTTTTCATTACAAACTTCTCTCATTTTTTTTCTCAACATGCTGACTTTGTTGATCTAATAACTAAATACGAAAATCATTACTTAGTTTTTTCTCACATCTAAGTTGCATTTAGGATTGCGCGGTTTTTGCTACTTTTAATCTGGTGAATGAGCGGGGATATTAGAATGTTATTTGCTTTGATGGTGAATGCTGCTTTTGCCAAAGAAATATTGTGATATGAAATGCCATTTGCAAAGAGAAGATAAAAACAAAGCTAATCCAATCAAATAGTAGAGGTGGCAAATTGTCGGGTCAGGTCAGTTTGACTGAATGGAAATGTCGGGTTGGGTCGGGTTCGGGTCGGGTATCGGGTTGACGGTTGCCAGCAATTTTTTGGGTCAGGTTCGGGTCGGGTATCGGGTTGACGTTTGCCGGCAAATTTTTAGATCGGATTCGGTTCGGGCGGATTTTTCGGGTCAAGGTCAGATTTTGCCACCTCCATCAAATAGGATACAGGCAATATGAAATCACCGAAATCATTGACTGTAATGTACCCCACACACATGAAACAGTATCATTATTCGATACTTCATACTTGGCTATGTGCATAAGAGAGTTCAAATAAATGAAATGTTATTAATCAGAGCATGAATTTCATTGCATCTTGAATTATCTTCCGTATTCACATGATTCAAAGAACTCTATGATAAATCTAAAACAAAGGAAGAAGAGAGAAGAAGGGTATAATAGGAAATTTCAAATTTAGATGAGAAATATTTATTTTGTTTCAACACAAGGGCAAATAAGAAAGACTTAGAAGACTTAATGAGTAAATAAGATATATTAAACTGTTGAGGGAGAAATAAGAAAATTAGGTAGAGTTGAGGGGTATACAAAAAATTAAGCCTAGAAAAAAAAATTGAAAAAAGGTAATAATCAAGTGTTACTGCCTTATTACAAAACACTGTTTTGCCAGGAGAAATTACAATTTACACAGAAGAGTGTTCCCAAATGTGACACCAGATTGCTTTGAACCAAAAAAGTACAAAACAATATTCTGGCATTTTTATCAGCCTTCAACTAGTGCCTTTTCTGCCTCCTCGGACAAGTAATCTTGCCTAAAATTCAAAACACAGTTTATAACTGACTAAACATTAAAATTTTTAATTAGAAAGCGAGAGTGAAAAAAAAAAAAATAAAACTGAAATGAGGAAAAATCTATCACAACACTGTATTAAACATTTAATCTTACTTTATCTTTCTGCCGAGTTGATAAATGCTAGTGACAGACATGGCAACACTAACACTGAAAAGATTCCAGTTTTTCTGCAAACAAAGAAGCACTACATGTTTAGAAAGGTAAAACTAAAAGAGTACCACTTAGTTACTTTACACTAGTATCATGGCCGTGCGTTGCTACGAGTGATAATATAAGAGGAATGAGACTATTGCGCTTTGCAAAGCACAGTGATGTAGTGGGCTTTAGCTCAATATCACAAAACCGTAACTCAAATAGTCAATCCAAGTCACTCAACACAACCTATATATTGAAACCTTGTAGATTACCGATTTTTTTCCATTCTTAGAATTTTCTAACTACTTTTTTAAATTTTGGAAAGTTGTATGGAAAATGCACTAAAATTTGTATATAAATAGGGTTATTTTTCCAAAAAACTATTCTTTCAAATAGAGTAGAAATTGTCAATATATATATATATATACCAGGGTTTGCTTTTACCACCATTTATCTAATGGTTGGATCATACATGATAAACTAAAGAAAGTTTTGATACATATAAAACGCATTTTAATTCGATTTTTCCAGCAATTTAACAAGATAAAAGTAAGGAATAAAAAATGTAAATGAAAAGATTAAGAAACAAATAAGAAGATCGTATATAGTACATACCGGGGTAATGACTGTGCTATAACGAGACCAGATAAGGCCAGTGGTAGCAACAACTGAACCAGAACAATATCAGAATAACATTCGTCAGTACCAAAGATCGAAGCACTGAAACCAGCAAACATGATAAGGAAAAATAACAACAATGTTGTTTTTTCCAAGTCAATCGACTAAGAAAAACATGTAGAGTCCACTCTATAAAGTAGGTCACCCATCCATCCTCTCTTACAATTTGACACACCAATACGCACCCGTGTGCAGGGGCGGAGAGAAGGGGGGAGGAGGGGGGTGTGACCCCCCATGATTTTAAATTTGTATACAGAAACGTTAATATGCAGTGTATTTTGTTGAGAGTTTTCATTCCACCCCTCAATAAATTTTGCCCCTCGACGTCTCGACCCCGCTAATTTCAAAGCCTGGCTCCGCCCCTGCCCGTATGCTTGTCACAGTTGCATAAATGTTTACTATAAACCGTAATGTATCTGTTTACTAGAAAATGATATACGTTGATCGGAAAGATATAAATGTTCACTGAAAAATGATATTTGTTCATTACAAATACGGTGGACCGGTGGATAAATAGAAGGGGTGGTCATTAGCTATTACTCATCAGCTAAATATATACTGGGCTAATATTATTATTCCTTGCAGCATAAAAACAGAACCCTGGTAAGAAAAAGATAGCCAGAGTACGTACCGACTTGCTGAGGGTAAGAAATGTTTTCTGGAGGCTTGGAGAAGTCGGCAACGTTCGCAACGATGATCCCCCATTTGAACATAGGTGCCCAAAAATGAACTGCAACGATAAGACAAGATATATTACATCAAAGTCCCAAAAAAATATGCATTAATTAAGAGTTGTTCTTCTATGGATCGGCTAAGTAACCATTCATTTTGAATCGAGCTATTTATACCAAATATCTTTCTTTAAAAGACATATTGTGGTCATCCGATTATGAACAATGAACAACCCGTATTTCATCTGATCCATAGCAGAATTAGCCTTAATTAAAATGGTATTACTGATTAATCAGGTACTGACGGGCTTTGATGGAGATTAAGCTATTAGCATAGTACCAGTAACAGGAACTGTTTACACTGATTCATTGGTTCAAGCTCAAAACTTATAAAACCTTGGCAGCAGTCATTCTAAATATTTTTATGTCTATCTGCGAATTTGTGTGCGCGCGTGTGTGCATGTTTGTGTGTGTTTGAGAAAGAGAGAAATAGAGAGAAAGAGAGCTAGTTTTGGGGCCGGCGGGGTGATTCCATAGGGCTTGAATCTTCGACGCTGTCATCTGATGAAATCTGTTTCCTCCTCTTTCCCTCTATACTATACTACAGGAGCAAAATCAAGTATCAGAATCAGATAGATCAGCATAAAAAATATACGAGTTCAATTTGTTGGTTAATTTAGCCTGCTCCATTCTGCTTTTTTTTTTTTTTTTTTTTGAATAAAGATAAGGGTCAAGTCAATCAAATTTAAATGTTTATAAAGACCCCCATCCGGGTTTCGAACTCGCAACCTCCCACACAGAGGGCGTTGCCCTCAGCCCCCTAGACCAAAGACTGATTTTTCATTCTGCTTTTGAGTTAATGGCATACAGAAGATGCCAAGGGGTGAGGCCTTTATGAACAAATTGACCAGAAAACTTGTGGCCTGGGCTGCAAGATTGAATCAAAATTGATTGTTTTATGTCAAAATTAATGTGGCCTGAACACTAACTAAAGTCTAAACAAGAACAGATTGAATCAGAAGAGAGCAAAGGTACTCACTGTCCAAGCGATCTGCGCCGATCGACTGATGGATGAACTCTTCGGATTTGGGAATGGGGAATGGCCAATTAATGGGAGTGAATATTGATGATAGGAAGACCAAAATAAATAAATATAATGAAATATCTGGGGTGGTTTAGTCAATGCATGTTTAGTTAACTCATTCCAAAGAGAAACACCTTGCGTTCATTGAAAAACTGTCCATACATCTATAGATGTGTACAGAATATAACAGATACACTATATAATGTAACAGATACATCCTAAAATGTAACTTATAGACGCTATAGATAGTTTTTCTATAGACGGTATTACTCTTGAATATATATATGGGAAATGCCATCCTAAGCATGTCAGGAGAAGCTCAGATGCATAATGCATTGCTTGCCGACTTGATGTTCCAGATTGCTCTCATTTAATTATTTTAAAAATGGGCCCAAAGAGGCTAATTAAATGTAGTTTATTCCCTTTTCCTATTTTATAATTTGGCTAATTCTACTATAGATTAGATGAAATATAGACCATTTTTTATAATCGGGTGGTCATGATATATCTTTATATATAATCAAAGAAAAATGTTTGATAATAACCGTCCGATTCAGAATAAAATGTTGCTTCGCCAATAACCACTCTTATAATTTTATTTAGGCCGAGCGGGTCTTGAACTAATAAATTATAATTAATCTTAATTTTGTGAGTTTATTAGTTGTAATTAAAACTAAAAAGCTTGATTGTGTATTTCTTCCTAGACCATCCTTCATTGGTCTTGAGCATTAAATTATGGTTTGCGAATGTCAATGACTGACTGGGGTTAAAGTCAACTTCTTATAGCTACAGGCAGCTGCCACTGAAATTCGGTTATACAGAAAAAAAGTTATAAAATAGTGCAATTGCACAGAACTTTCGATGGTATACAAAGCAGGGATTTTTATGTGGTGTCATTGTACTTATGACAGTGGGACGCATTAAAAATCTCCTCCCTTATTTGTTAATATCACAGCCGTTTAAATCAAATCTAATGGCCGTTGTAAACTATGGCAGCAGATGCAGATCCATACAATCAGTATTGTGATAGAATGCAAATTATCTTTAAGTTTGAAACTTAGATTAAAAAATTCTGAGCAGCAATTGTCAAATGTGTTAGCAAGAATTATCACTATATAAGATGAAGAATTCATAACGCATAGATTGATGTTAATCATCGCTACCCCAGTAGATGGTATAATTGGCGGCCATATGTTTACGAGCACAAATCTGATTTCATTTTAATGGGGTTAATATTGAACTGAAAAAATAGCATAATGCACATCTTATATATATTTCATAAAACTTGGGAGGAACATGAAGATCACACTATCGGTCTAATTAATTTGTGAACCTTGTACAATATGATACTCCATAGATACACATTGAATATGTGAAATGTATAACAAAAACCAACAAAAAGAACAAAGAAAACTAAGAAACAAGTATTACGGCCTTATTACGGGTGTTGATGTTTTCCAGCCAAAACTGGGACCAACAGCTCTGGATGGGAACAAGCAGTTCGATTGAGAAAGAAGGGAAAAAAAATGAAATATTTGCCTAAAGAAATTACAAAGAGAGTTCGCAAATATAACACTTGATGCTTTAACAATAAAAGAATCATCTTTGTTATCAGCCTTCTACTGGTGCCTTCTCTGTCTCCTCGGACAAGAAATCTTGCCTAAAATGAATATTAAAACACAGGTTATAATTAACTAAGCATTCTGAATTTTAAGAATTAGGAAACATAGAGTGTTCACGAACATAAACTGAAATATGGCAAAATCTATAACAACTCTAAATCGAACTTACTTTATCTTTCTGCTGAGTTGATAAATACCAGTACAGGCCATAGCAACATTAACACTGAAAAGGTTCCAGTTTTTCTGCATAGGAGGAAGCACAGACAGATAAGTGTTAATAAAAAATAAAGGAAAAAAGAGCCACTTAATTACTTAGCACACTCAATATATTAGAGGGCATACAATAAATGAAATGGCATTACACAGGCAATTCATGTTGCCACATAAGTATTTTGAAATTATCCCTACTAATAATAAAAGGAGGAGTTCATTTGGAGATCCAAATGGCCATATGTCCAAATAGATTTTGGACCATTGGATATATCAATCTGATTTAATTGGTGCCGTTGATTGTTTGATTTGATGATTCGATTTCTTTCCGTCTGACGCAGACGCGTAACGCGTCATTAATGTCGCTGTCCCCCTCCACAGCATGAATGCTCATCCTCTGCTGCGCAGTATTGTACTGCACAGCGAATCAACGATGTGAGTTATAGGGGACTTTTCTTAAGATTAACTAGCACGAATCTCCAAGAAGATCGGACGGTTGAAACACAGAGCAATAAATTACTGCACAGTAGAGGATATGAAATCCGCACGCTTCACCCCACGGGCCCCACCCCAACTCCCATTTTGTGCAGCACCCCCACTTTTTTTTTTTTTTTTTTTTTTTGTGCAGCACCCCCATTTTGTGCAGCACCTCCACTCCCATTTTGTGAACTTTTAATTTTATTATTATGTACGCAAAAAAATCCGAACTCTGAATTCATCAGATTAAGATTATACATAGTGTATCTTGGATTGTTTTAGAACATGTGAATATGATTATTATTATTTTGTATCATTTTTTATTTATACCGCATTAATTATGAGGAGGGTTCCAATGTCTCTATTTTTTGTGCATCCATCATACCTCCACTTTTCAAATTTCAAATAACTCCAAATTTTAAATTAAATTTTCAAAATAAAACTGTTAGATTTGATCAATATGATATTCTCTATCTGCACGTACAAATTTTTATACTTTTTTGTTTTTTTATATATAAATCAATGAGTTATAAAAATCAACGTCTAGAAATTGCTCAAATTAGTACTTCCTCTGTCCACAAAAGAATGAATTTGTAGCAAAAGTCAAAGGAAATAGTGGAAGAGTGAAATTACTTTTATGCCCTCAATTAGTAGAAAAGTGAACATTCTTGGAAGGAGACGAGGGGCATTTTGGGAATTTCGTAATATATATATTTTTTTTTTTGAGGAAGAAAGTGGATTCAAACAATGGGTATAAATTCATTTAATTGTGGACAAGTTGTAAAGGGTATAAATTCATTTAATTGTGGACGGAGGAAGTACATTTTTTTGAAGCCCTTGATGTCAAACAAAATAATATTTAAATTTGATGATTGTGTACATATACATAAATGAAATGATATAGATTAAATCTAATGGTTTTATTTTGAAAAAGTAGTTTTAAATTTTGAGTTATTTAAAATTTAAAATGTGGAGGCACAAAAAATGGAGACATTGGAAGTTTGGAACCCTCCTCTTTAATTATACAATTATAAGAAATAGAATTTAGTTCTATTTCCTTCCCTTTTCTACAATATATATTACTTTAATACAATATTATAAATCCCACTGCAAAGCGTGGGCAATTGGCTAGTAATGAGCATGTCACAACTAATATTTTTATGGTTTTCAACCAATAAGACTGTAGTTATAAATCTGGAGCCAAATATATTAGAAGTTACGAAAAAGTTAAAAGCACAATTGATGTAATAGTAAATATTTACCACAATAAAAAAATTTTTCATCAGTTCATCTAATGACCGGATCATACACAATTAATTAAAAAAAGTTTAGCGAGTCTTAGTTCTTTGCATATATGGGACAATTGAGATGTTTCTAGCGAATTAGAAAAATAGAAGAGCCAAAATTGCAACTGAGAATAAACAAAAAAAAAACAAGAATATCACAGTACATACCGGGGTAATGACCAAGCTATAACGAGACCAGATAAGCCCAGTGGCAGAAACAGCTGCACATCAGAAAAACATGAGTTAAACAAAATACTGAAACAAACAAACATGATAACAGAGGAAAAAAAAGTTGCACAAACAATCAGAAGTTCACAATCAGGTTGTGTTTTCCAAGTCAATCCACTACCAAGCTAAAAATAATTCAATTTTCATCAATTTTGTGAATCTGTATGCACTCTCTACCTACCAAGGTAAATAATATCCTTCCTTTTTTGTGCATTTCATTTTACCATGTATCGGTGCTATTACTGAAAAATAGCATTCTGAAACTGCATATGAAAACTACATGCATTACAAAAATTTAATGGCTTTATGCAAATTTTCACTAAACATTGTGCTGTGCTTTAAAATGAAACCCAATGTATCTCATATTTGCATCCAAACACCTAATTTTCAAATGAGAAATGAGAAGATAAAAAATTACTATAGTTCCTCAATCTTATAACAGTGTTATGCAAAACTTTTCAAGTCACCCTCGTAAATCTGAACTGAAAATTTCAGCTTTTGTGTTAATGGTTTCATATAAACAAGGCAGAAAATACAAAAATCAGGGACGAGAGACTAGGTCCTGTTTGCGTGAATCCGCAAACTAATCCTGGTTCTAACACAAACACTGCTTATTGCTAGTATGATAACGAAATTGTGGTTTCGTGAAAACAAAACAGAACCCTGGATCAATTCATAAATAATAAATAAACATACCAACTTGCTGAGGGTAAGAAATCTTTTCTGGGGGCTTGGCAAAATCAGCAATGTTAGCAATGCTGATTCCCCATTTAAAGGTAGGTGCCCAAAAGTGAACTGCAACAATATGACAACATATGTCACAACACAATCTCAAAACTATTCATTGTAACTAAATGGCATTACAGATTTCAGGTACTAATGCACTTTGGTATAGCACTATAGCATACCAACACAGTAATTAGGACCAGAGGTGGACTTTAGTGGAGGCCAAAAGGGGTTGTGGCCCCCCATTCAATTGAAAAAAAAATCTTAATTATGTACTGTATTTACATGGTAAATATTGATTAAACCATCATTAAAAGTATTAACTGGCCCCCTGTTAAAATGTCTTCAAGGTCCGCCACTGATTAGGACAGTTCACACCATTTAATTGCTTAAAACTTCAAACATCAAAAGCAGACATAATACTTGAGCATGTATGTGTATGTTAAATTAGAAATAGATAGAGAACTGGTTTTGGGGCCGGCGGGGTGGTTCCATAGGGCTTGAAACTTGGAAGCTGCCATCTGAATCTGTTCCTTCCTTCCTCCTCTTTTCCCTCTGCACCATACATGAGCAAAATTAAACATGAAGAATGAAATCAACACAAATATATGAATCAGAAATTCTGGTCAAATCAGCATTCTCCATTCTGCTTTTGAGCTAAATTGAATCATCAAGATCGGTTCTTTCCTGTTAAAACTTGGTCGGAGGCAGTCAGAATCTTATATGTCCGATGATCAAACACTTGAGCAATTTATTCAAAACCCTAGGGTGGCCGAACGAGTTCTAAACCAAACAATAAGCAAGCAATTGATTGAATCGAGAAAGACAAGAGAAGGTGCTCACCGTGGGACCGACCGAGCGAGCTGCCCCGAAGACGACGCCGGCGGATTCTCCGAATGGGGTTTGATGATGATGGTGATCGGAATGAAAGAATCAGGGGAAGAAAAAGGGGGGAGAGAAAGGGAGAGAGCCCGGGGTAGTTGGGAGTCAAAAAGATGTTTGGCTGACGAAAAAGGAGGAGGAGATGAGGACTGACTGCCTCGTGGGGAATTCATATCCCCTGCTGTACTGCATTGTGCAGATCATAATGTTAGCCGTTTGATTGTTCTAAGATTCGTGCGAGAGCGGATCTCAAGACGATTCAACGGCTGATGTTGTGAACTGCACAGTGTAGTAAGTCAGGGGATAAGTTATCGGAGAAGATGAGGTCTGCCTGGTGAGTGCTCATCCCCGAACTTACTGCATCTTGCAGTACAGTATGTCAGCCGTTGGATCGTCTCGTGATCCGAGCTAGCACGAATCGTGAGACAATCCAACGGATTAACGTGCTGTACTGCAAGAACCTCAAGATGCAATACAGCAGGGGATATGGAATCCTGCCTGGTGGGACCCAAGGGTCAGCGACCAGGATTGATTTTCTTTCTTTCTTTTTTTGATTGAGACCCAGTGTGCTGAATATTCCGTTGTCAGGGGCATTGTCGCATGATTTGACAACTACTACTTTTAAAGGAAAGTAATTATTTGGACCGTTGATTATAGAGTTTTCTTTGGCCATCAATATTATTACTTACTTCATTTTTTCATTTTTTTTTTTTCTGTTTTTAAATTTTAACTGAGCTACGAACCAAGAACTTGCGATATAATG
Organism: Cyperus esculentus; assembly: GCA_030179965.1. Classification (NCBI taxonomy): domain Eukaryota; kingdom Viridiplantae; phylum Streptophyta; class Magnoliopsida; order Poales; family Cyperaceae; genus Cyperus; species Cyperus esculentus. The sequence continues at coordinate 585,244 of JASGLE010000031.1, forward strand.
AAAGATATTTTTGTGAACTTATAATTTAATGGACAAACAAATATGTACATGACGAAAATGTTTTCCATTAAAAGTGGCATGCCATGGCTTAGTGTACAACAAGAATATGTGAATTCATGGTTTATGTAGCTAAATTGGGTGGACTTTGTATAATTTTTTTAAAATTCTCGTTACTAGCTGGAGTTTAGTGCAGAAAAATATGCTCATTCTTCAAAAACTTAAAAAAACATATATAATTAAATTTTTACTGATTTTTTTTTCTAATTGTGCTCTTACTGCAGCATCAAACAAATAACAAATGCTAACTAGAGTTTAATAACAAGTGTTAATCATAACTTGGTAATAATTTGGGGGTCTAAAATAAGCATCTTAATCCTTTTAATTCAAAAAAGTGTATATTATATCCTCCCAACAATTTCAGTTCTGTCAAATCAAATTAATTTCAGCTTTAACAAATAAATAAATAAATAATTTTTTTGCAACACCGGAGATAAAGTCATAAAACAGTAAGGATGAAGATGCTTATCCTCAAAAAAAAAAAAAAAAAAAAAAAAAAAAAAAAAAAAACAAAAAACAAAAAACAAAAAGATGAAGATGCTTACACCATTGGCAGAAGTAATTGTAAAAGTCGTTTGAACCATTCTGACAGATTGATAATCTGTAGTGTTTCGTATGAAAATTTAACAACAGGAAGCATGCATCATGTTGGGATTGGGTAAGAAACCACTGAAAATTTGTGGTAATTTTCAGATAAATTGATGATTAGATTAACAAGATTATGAAATGAGTTAGTAAGTGCATCATACAAGTCCTTACGAAATTTCATGTTTTTTATTAGTATTTTTGATTGATTTTATAAATGGGATGGATAAGCTCTAAAGCCTCTGAACGATTGGCGATTAATTACAACTTAAACAGAGAGAGTGCAGAACATAATATAATACTAGTTTAATTACAACGTGGCAACGCACGGGAATCACAAATTAAAATTCAATAATTCTGGGAGTCGGAAGTATTTAATTCTGCGCGTTACGCGTTAAGTTGGTCAATCTCAGGGTTATGAAAATCGGAACATCAATATTGATCGATCAATGGTGATGATTAAACCAAAAATAATCCATCCAATTGCTGAAAATTTATTTGGACAAATAGTCATTTCAATCTCCAAAACAACTATTCCTTTTTGTAAGGAGTAAGGATTTAGAAAATAAACTGGAACAGTGATCTCATTCATCATTCTTTTTAGTTTTCTCGTAACAAAACTAGATACAATGACAAGAGGTGTCCGGAAATTTTGATGAAACTCCAAACTGAAATATTAAGCAAAATCGTAGAACATAACGTTTTTACACTCGTACACTACTAAGATACAGATACTACACTTCAAAGTTCACACTTCACACAACAAACTCCATCTCTATGCCGCATGAGATCCCTGATACGCCCCACACGACGACGACTATCTCACGCTCACTCCACATCAAAAAAGAAACACAAAACACTCCTCTTTAATCCCCCACCCACCTCATCGATCCGCACTTCAACCCTAACCAAATCCCACCCGTTCAAACCCCAATCCAACGGCTCTTCTTCCGAGCACACGGATCGCCCCCAATTCCCAAACCTCCTATAAATACAAAATCCCATCCATTCAAACTCCAACCATCTCCAGTCAATCAATCAATCAAATCAGATCAGATCAAACCCTAGACGACGACAATGTCGGGGCGAGGGAAGGGAGGAAAGGGGTTGGGAAAGGGAGGGGCCAAGAGGCACCGGAAGGTGCTCCGGGACAACATCCAGGGCATCACGAAACCGGCCATCCGGCGCCTGGCCCGGCGTGGCGGAGTCAAGCGCATCAGCGGGCTGATCTATGAGGAGACCCGCGGCGTGCTGAAGATCTTCCTGGAGAACGTCATCAGGGACGCCGTGACCTACACGGAGCACGCCCGGAGGAAGACCGTCACGGCCATGGATGTGGTGTATGCGCTCAAGCGCCAGGGCAGGACATTGTACGGGTTCGGCGGTTAGGATTAGGGTTAGGGTTAGGGTCGGTTCTCTGGTGGTTGCTGTTTCTGTAGAGATAATTAATTATGCGATTAGTAATGAATTAAGAAATTGAAAGAAACATTTTCATTTTGATATTAATGGTGCATCTAATTCTGATGTCCTAAAGCTTTTCTGATATTTTCTAGAGGTGGTAGAATCCGATCCAATTTGATTTGAACCCAATCTAATCTGATATTTTTTAAAAAAATCAAACTGAATTGACTCTACTCGACTTTTGATCCGAAATTGATTTGACCAAAATCAAATAGCATCCAGTTTAATTTAAATTAAATATGATAAAAAAAATTGATATTAAAATTGGTCTGACCCAATTTGTTCATCACCTGACCCTAAAGATTTAAAGAATCAAATTGACTTGAACCCGAAACCACCTGATTTGTCATGCCACCTCTATGTAGAACTAGTGTTTTAAAAAAATCTGAGAGGTCCAAATCTGACCTGAGAAACTCGGGGAAAATATATCGACCGACCCGATCTGGGCATTTGACCGGGACAACACGAGAGGACCAGGAGGGACGGTTTTCGTAAGGGTAGGTATCCATATTCCCAGAAAAATTCCCGTAGAAAATCCGACCCGAGCAAATTCGGAAACTAACCCTATCCGTGTATGTTAACAACTAATATAATATTATTTAAAATTTATTGTCATGAATAATTTTGTTTTACAACAAATATAATTATTAAATTTTTTTTCTGATTTTTTATGTTATTTTTTCAGTATAAATAATAGTATTTTAATTTTTTTTTCATTTTTAATATAAAATACTATTTTTCTAACTTTTAGTTGTACAATATAATATATATACATATGATTAAAATAAATAATTTAATTTTTAAATATTTTTTATTTTTTAAGTATATTTTTCGATTTTTGTAGTGTAAAATAGGTGTATTATATTTTTTATATATTTTTTGTTTTGTTTTCTTATTTTTTTGACATATAACTTCGGGACCGGGCAACCCGAGCAACCCGGGCAACCCGGAAGGGACGGTCCTAAGCTAGGTCCAATCTCCTTACCCTCAAAATTTTTTCAAGGTTTCCCGAACCGAAAAAACCGTGGACCGGGACGGGTTTGGACTGACCCGGACTTACCCGTACCGTTTTTAAATCACTATGTAGAACCAAGGAGGGAAAGAATTATCTGACGGACCAGTTGAGAACTACCTATGAACGATCCGGCCTGGGCTGTATAGCTCCAGTAAATGGGCCGAACCTCATTTGGGTCTGTTTTATTGTCCATCGTTTTTTTCTGTTCTTCGTCCCCTGGGCCATATTTTCATGTAGTGTTCGGTTGTGCATTTTGTAATTGGAAGTTTCAATCTGTGCAAAAGTGCATTTCAGTGATTTACAATTGGAAGAAAATATATTGCTACTCTTTGTATAATCGTAGAGGATTAGTATTTAGTACTATCAGTCTATCAAGATATAGGAAAAAAAATTTTTGTCTGACCCTAAAAAAAATACAAATCTCAATATTATCTCTATTTGCAAACAAATCTCACAACTATATTTACTTGGCCAGCGGCTACGGCAACAGTTCAAGGGTATACAAAAAATTAAGCCTATTTATATTGATCTATTTTTAAAACTGTTTTTTGATGTGTATTCTGGACTTAATTTATTGTGTAGTGCACTAAGTTTAATCTAAAATTGGTAAATTACTTTCTTATGATTATAAAATTAATGACTATAATTAGAAGTACGTAAATTTCGGATGTACATAAATAAGTAATGCACCTTTTTTTAGGCGTTCTATAATCAAGGTAAGTAAAATATTTATAATTAGTCATGTAAAGAATGAAAAGCAAGCCTGCAAATAATTACGGAAAAAATATAGTACAAAATCTCATATAAGAGAGCTATATAAATTGATCAATATTATATTATTATGAGATCGCAAGTGGAGACAAAAATAGAGCATCAGAAATATGCCTAGTTTTTCTTAGGCATTCTTACTTTTAGCATTAACATTTTTTGAAGTAATTAGGGGATGATATTTTAACCATAGCAATCCACCGTATCTAACATACCACACTTAGCATGTCATGCCATCAGTAAATCTTCGCCCCGCAAGACTATGACTGTGGCAAATCCCTGCATACATAGCAACACGACAATTACAAGCTAATGATGAAGAGAGTCGGGATTTTATTGATTACGGAGTATCTGACTCTGAGGAGCACTCACAACCATCAGATGAGTCTAATGATGCTGATCATGATTTTGATGCCGGCGATAATTTCGAAACAAATGATGCTTATGTTGATTCTGATATTGGAGAAGATACTGATACTGGTGATTCTGATTACAAAACCCCAGCAACCAAGAGTGCAATAGAATCTCTTCCATATGTTGTCCTCGAACCCGATGCTGAAGTGGCAGACTGTGCCATCTGTATGGATGGGATGTGCGAACTAGATGGAGTTGGTCAGATAACGAAGTTGCCATGTGGCCACCTTTTCCACAGAGACTGTATCGTGTCGTGGCTTAACAAACAGCACACATGCCCTATGTGTCGCTTCAAGCTGCCGGTGAGACGTAAGCGGTTGTGTCGTCGGGCACATACGATTTCAGTGATAGTAATTAATTTGCTTTGCTTATTTTGCTTATTTTCTTTGTATTTACCAATTCTTTCTATTATTAAGTTTCTTAGATGTTCATTCTATTAATAAGATTTGCCTGTTATTAGGATTTAGTAATGTTCTGTTTTGGATATTGCCAAATAACGCTACATGGTTATGAGGATATGGTTGTTCTTTCCTTAAGAAAATTACTGTCTTTTGTTTTTGTAGGTTTCTATGTAGGATGTAATGAACTTGACTTCCTAAAAAGCAATGGAAAGCGGTGAAATGAAATTCACTTTTATCAAAAAAAAAAAAAAAAAACCTTTTGTTAGTTGGCTTTCATGTCTTTTTTTTAGTTTTTAGTCAAGAAATATATTAAGAAATTTTTTTCTTTCCATGTTTTGTTATAAGGTTCGAATAAAAGCAATGAAAACAATAGAAAACGGTTTGGCAATTTTGTACCACAAAATAGTTTTTTTCCTAACACTGCCAACAGATAGATGAGCAGATAGAGCATGGGGTATCCCATATATAGTGCCAACTTTGCTGGCTTCTTTGATTATATTGCACTTTTACTCAATAAATAAATAAATAATGGAATGCTTCATTTTTATAAAATTGTATGACTCCAGCCCTTGTGAATGTTAAAGCTGATAAGGTGGGAGTCCAATATATAAACCGGCCATGATAATTCAGTTGAATAATGGGCCAAGTATTAGGCCGTTTCTTGAAATTATATAGTTTTCTTGAAACTGTTCTGTACATGTTGATATGCCAAGGGGTAGGAAGCCTAGGACAAAATTAAGCAGAAGTGGCTTTGGTAGTTTAAATTACTCCAGCCGATTATTGTTGCACTAAATGGGATGAACCTCATTTAGGAGTGTTCTATTGTCCATCTTCTTTTATCTGTTCTTCGTCCCTGGGCCATGTTTTCATGTAGGACAGTTCGGTTCTGCATTTTACTTCCTTTAAAGTGTCAATTTGTGCAAAAGTGCGTTTCAATAATATACAATTGGAAAGACATTGTTACTCTCTTTGTATTAGTACTATCGGTCTCTCTTGAATGGTAATAACTAATAAGCATGAAGACAAAGTGCGGTGAAATCCTTTGTAAGGCTCAACAACTGTTACAAAAGGTACATATGCATCATATAAGTATCAAATATGCACTATGCAGTATGCTCATCCTAACTCATCAAGCCATCATTGACACATTCATTGCAACAAATACAAGGACACTCCATTACGAAAGAAAAAAGATTTTATTCAAATACAAGGACAAGAAACAACCCAAATGAAATTAAAGGTACAAGATTCAATATTCTCACAATTGACAAGCACACTAATTTCAGAAAAAGGAAATACATAGGAAAGAATAACTGGCCAAGCAGACAAATCATACACACGATTTAAGATCCTTTGCAACACAGTGGCACACCTATTCCGTGATAGAAGTACCGTACAGGCGATCACCAATTTTAGTCACCGAAGTAGTTGTGGTAATCACTTCCGGCTTGATGCCACAATCTTTTGGAACAATCTTGAGCAGCCCACATTCCTGATGATCAATCAGCTTTAATGTGATAGCTATGGTGTCAGTGACCGCCTTGGTGAGCTTCTCCTCGCAGATCAACTTGAGCGCTTCGATTTCGAAACGGTGTGCTGCGATGAACATGAGGTGGTACCTCTCTGGAGGGGTATTCTCTTCAAAGTCGTCAGGCAAGGAATCGGCGTATATGAAGTGGAGCAAGTACGTGAAAGTAAGTGCATCCATGTGTTGCACGGAGACACGTAGTTTGCACTCGCACGTAATGTCTTGTAGAGCCAGGAGTTCGGACTGAAACACAGAGGAACGGGCTGCAAGTATGGCCTTGTGAGCAGGAAAAATCTGCTCTTTTACTGTGAAGAAGATGTCTGCAAATTGCCCGGCCAGGAGTTTGCCAACAAAGCCTGGAGGAGTGTAATTTGGTTGGTCATGCTTCTGGTCTGGTTGCGGCACAGGTTTTGGTGGTGCCACTTTGGAATCGTCCAGAAGAACCCAAATGACAAATTTTACCACCATGGAATCATCTTTGCTATATTTTTGCAAATCCCTGTTTTCAACACTATAATAGATGACGGGGATGCCCGATGCATTAATGTAGGCACTAGAAATATCAAAGGCCCTCTCTTCGTTCTGTCTTGTGGAAGAATGGATGATCCAGTCACTATTGGCATTGTGGTCTTGCAGGAGCATGATACATCCAATCTTCTTTAACGCCCCCGCATTTTCTATGAAGCAGATATTAAAATACAAATTCTCAAAAAGTGGAGATACACGGAAGTCACATTTGAATTCACCCACGGTAAAGGGGCCATAGGTGGCATAGTACATTCGCTCATAGGATTTAGTTTCGAATAATTCTGTATTTGCCTTGTCCTGCTTTACAAGCTCAGAAACCTTATCTATTTTTAGTGTATACACTCCTTCAACGACTGAGCCCATCGCTAGGATCAATCAGTAGCACTCGGGGCAAAACGCTTTTGAGGAATTCTTCACCAGGTGAAGAAAACTTAATGTGAGAATAGAGTTCCGAGCTTCTCTTTGGTGGTGTACCACAGCCATTTCTATCGAGCTCTTTATATAGACGTTGTACATGCTATACTTCAACTATAAACAATTTGCAATTAATTTCGTCCCGTTAACCAAGATCTGAGCTGGAACATGAAATATTAAACCAGCACGAGCTGTTCTATCATATTTGGTCAATAATAAAAATATTTCTTTTGTCTTAATCTATTATGTCATTGTTCAAGATGTGACCTACATTAATTGAATCCTTAACTTCCTAGCTACAATTGATATGTACTTCAAGATCAATCCTAATCTTGTACTTATTATACATTAACACATAAAATTTCTGGAAGGCTAATTACTCTATCGTTGATCTTTGGAAAATAATATGCGCATCTAAATTCTAAACCTTTCTGATTGTGTCTATATACCCCAATAAAACTCGCAGGATTCTTATATATTACCCATTGTGCATGTTCTTAATTCAACCATGTTAATATGACTTAAAAATGCATCATTACAAGAATGAAATAACCATCTCCATGCCCCTTAAGAATCAACCTAGCTAATTGTTTCACACGTACGTATAAAATGCATAAATTTTGTATTAATAGCTAGATTAATTTAATTTTGAATCATTAATTTATAAATTGATGTTTCATGCTTTGAAATAATATATCCAGTAGTTAGGGACATGCCAAAACCTGTTGTGCGCGATCCACATCCGTTCGTAGGGTCCTGCGATCTGAATAGAACGGCTCAAATTACTCCAATAACCTCCCCTAAAAAGTTAAAACCGCAGAGTCGAGATTAATTGCAGGACCATATGAACCTGTTTTGGATCACAAGCAGATACAGACTCAGCCAGGAACTTTACAAAGTGGGGGAACTATAATCTATATATTCATACTCTAGAATGTTAAAGCTGATAAGGTGGGAGTCCAATATATAAACCGACCAGCATTAATTATGGGCTCCAGTTGTATGTAGAAATGCAAGAAATAATATAGTTTTCTTGAAACTATTATGTGCATGTTAATATGCCAAGGGGAAGTTTTTCCTTTTTCGTACTTTTAAGAACAATTTCTCTATTCAATGAATCAATTTATCAATTAGTCTGTGAATCAAATTATCTTCCACAATTATTAATTATTATTGCAATCGATAAAATAATTATTGCGATTAAAAGTGAAATGTCATTTCTATTTGTAAAATATAACGCGCATTAGAAATATTAGAAGATTGTATTTATGTTTTTTATCCTTCAAGGATAAGCTTTTTAGAAAGAAAATATGAATCATCAAATTATGTTGGTCCTAACAACTTGCTGCAGATAGAACTCTTTTGTATGGTTTAACAATTTAATACACACACAAAGCATAATTATTGCAACAAAGACATAAATACAAATGATATAAAAGTAGGTACAGGATAGAACATACTGGTAAGGAATAAGGACACTCTTTCGAAAATAAACACAAGCAAATGCAAACATGCAGGAGCTCACAAATAATTAAGCAAAAAACGGGAACACTTAACGGCAACATCACACATGAAACAAACAAATACTTAACCATCGATCTCCACGCCCCTTTCGAATCAACTTGTTTCACACGTACGTATAAATTGCATAAATTTTGTATTAATAGATTAATTTAATTTTGAATAATTTACAAATTGATACTTCATGCTTTGAAATGATCCAGTAGTTATAGGGATGTGCCAAAACCTGTTGTGCGCAATACACATCCGTTTGCAGGGTCCTACGATCCAAATAGAATGGCTCAAATTACTCCAATAACCTCCCCTAAAAAGTTAAAGCCGGAGAGTCGAGATTGCATGACCATATGAACCTGTTTTGGATCACAGCAGATACAGAATCAGCCAGGAACTTTACAAAGTGGGGAACTATAATATTATTAGTGACCAAAATTAATCTTCTTACGAAGTTAACGGATGTTTAACCTACAAACAAGATAAGAATTTTCTCTAACCTACAAACAAGACAAGAATTTTCTCGAACCTACAAACAAGACAAGAATTTTCTCTAACCAACAAACAAGACAAGAATTTTCTCTAACCAACAAACAAGACAAGAATTTTCTCTAACCTACAAACAAGACAAGAATTTTCTTTAGCCTACAAACAAGATAAGAATTTTGTTCTTTTTTGTAACCTGGTGGAAGGGTTATATATACTTCTTCTTCAAGTGTCCTTGAAGAAAAGCATTTTTAACAACAATTGGATGAAGGTTCCATTTTTTGTTAACTGGAATTGAGAAAAGAATTCTTACGGTGTTCATTTTTGCTACCGGGGCAAAGGACTCATAATAACCAATCAGTTTGAGTATAACATTTGGCTACTAATCTTGCTTTATATATTTTTATAGAACCATCACTTTTGTATTTGATTTTATATATCCATTTACACCCAACCGGTTTCTTATTAATTGGCAAGTGACAAAGGTCCCAAGTTATATCAGACGGACCCCTTGATAGAATATGATTATTATGCATGCGTATGATTAAAGTTGTTAATCATATAAATAATCATTATTCAGGAAATACCAAGTTAACGTAAATTCTCATAGTTGGCATTTGAGAATTTATTAAGATATCAGAAGACATAAAATTAAATACGAGTGTAACAGTTTTACACTACAAGGTTCGAATAAAAGCAATGAAAACAATAGAAAAAACGGTGCCGCAATTTTGCACCACAAAATAGTTTTTTTTTTTTTTTTGACACTGCCAACAGATAGATGAGCAGATAGAGCATAGGGTATCATAGTGCCGACTTTTCTGGCTTCTTTTGATTATGTTGCACTTTTACTCAATAAATAAATCATAAATAAATAATGGAATGCTTCATTTTTATATAAATTGAGATGTAGCTAAAAATATATTAAGTCCAATATTTATCTAATAAAATATATTTTTGAAAAATGTATATTTAATTTCAATATTTATTAATCTATGTAATATTATTTTTGCGAGGCGAAGCCCGATTCACAGCTCTAGTACTCCATAAAGAGTGGTAGGCCTCCAAGCATCTCAACTATGCCACATCATCAATGTTATCTACCATTGATTTTGTTTGGAATTTTTCATCTACTTTAGTCTAATGGCTAATATGTCTTTTCTATTAGTATTAAATAACATGAATATAATATGTCTAAAACAAAATTTAATCTCTAAAAATAATCCAATATTTAAGTGTTTTTATATTTAAATTATAATTATATTATTATTTATATCAAAAGATTTAAAATTATGTTCAAAATTTTGTTTAATATTAAATTTTATAAAATTCTTGATTATTTTTTTATACTATTTTCCGGGGCGAAGCCCGAGTTACAGCTCTAGTATTATTAGTGACCTAAATTAATCTTCTTAAGAAGTTAACGGATGTTTAACCTACAAACAAGATAAGAATTTTCTTTAATCTACAAACAAGATAAGAATTTTCTTTAATCTACAAACAAGATAAGAATTTTCTTTAACCCACAAACAAGATAAGAATTTTCTTTAACCCACAAACAAGATAAGTATTTTCTTTAACATACAAACAAGATAAGAATTTTGTTCTTTTTTGTAACCCGGTGGAAGGGTTATATATCTTCTTCAAGTGTCCCTTTAACAAAAACATTTTTAATGTCAATTTGATGAATGTTCCAATTTTTGTTAATTGCAATTGAGAAAAGAATTCTTACTGTGTTCATTTTTGCTACTGGGGCAAAGTTCTCATAATAATCAATACCTTCAGTTTCAGTATAACATTTGGCTACTAATCTTGCTTTATATATTTCTATAGAATCATCACTTTTGCATTTGATTTTATATACCCATTTACACCTAACCGGTTTCTTATTAATTAGCAAGTGACAAAAGTCCCAAGTTATATCAGACGAGCTCCTTGGTAGAATATGATTATTATGTATGCGTATGATTAAAGTTGTTAATCATATAAATAATCATTATTCAGGAAATACCAAGTTAACGTAAATTCTCATAGTTGGCATTGGAGAATTTATTAAGATACCAGAAGACAGAAAATTAAATACGACTGTAACAGTTTTACACTATAAGGTTCGAATAAAAGCAATGAAAACAATAGAAAACGGTGCCGCAATTTTGCACCACAAAATAGTTTTTTTTTTTTTTTTTTTTTTTTTTTGACACTGCCAACAGATAGATGAGCAGATAGAGCATAGGGTATCATAGTGCCGACTTTACTGGCTTCTTTGATTATATTGCACTTTTACTCAATAATAAATAAATAATGGAATGCTTCATTTTTATAAAATTGTATGACTCATGCCCTTGTGAATGTTAAAGCTGATAAGGTGGGAATCCAATATATAAACTAGCCAGCATCAATTATGGGCTCCGGTTGTATGTAGAAATGTAAGAAATAATATAGTTTTCTTGAAATAGTTCTGTGCTGTGCATGTATTAATATGCCAAGGGGAAGCTTTTCTTTTTTCTTACTTTTAAGAACAATTTCTCTATTAATCGAATTTATCAATTAGTCTGTGAATCAAATTATCTTCCACAATTATTAATTATTATTGCAACCGATTAAATAATTATTGGAATTAAAAGTTAAATGTCATTTCTATCAGTAAATTACTAAATTGTATTTATGTTTTTATCCTTCAAGGATAAGCTTTTAAGAAAAAAGTATGAGATATTTAATTATGCTAGTCCTAACAACTTGCAGATAGAACTCTTTTGTATGGTTCAACAATTGAATCCACACACGAAGCATATGCACCATAGAAGCATATATGCTCATCGCTACAAACTGAATACTGATTACTCACCAATCATACAGCTAGTTTTTTTATTGCAAGTAAATTGCAAAACAAAACAATTATTGCAACAAAGACATAAATACAAATGATATTAAAGCAGGTACATGATAGAACATACTGACCAGGACACCGGTTTCGAAAATAAACACAAGCAAATACAAACATGAAGCAGCTAACAAATGATTAAGCAAAAAAGGGGAACACTTAACGGGAACATCACACATGAAACAAACAAACACTTAACCATCTGTGCCACTAGAGGTGGCAAATTTTGACCTGACCCGAAAAACCTGCCCGACCCGAAACCCGACCCGACCCGAGTTTCAGGAAAAGTCAAACTGACCCGAACCCGACCCGACCCAACCCGTGTTCCAGGGGAAGTGAGACTGACCCGAACCCGACCCAACCCGACCCGAACCCGACCCGACCCGTGTTTCAAGGGAAGTCAGGCTGACCCGAACCTGACCCGACCCGATCCGAACCCGACCCGACCCGAGAATATAGGTGCAAAATCTGGCCAAACTCGAAGAACCTGCCCGACCCGAGAAAATGCCGGCAGACGTCAACCAATACTCGACCCGACCCGACCCGACCCGAACCCGACCCGACCCGAAAAAATGCCGGCAGCTGTCAACCCGATACCCGATCCGACCCGACCCGAACCCGACCTGACCCGACATTTCCCATTTGGTCAAACTGACCCGACCCGAACTCGAACCCGAACCCGACCCGACCCGACCCGACTTTCTGCCACCTCTATGTGCCACCCTTTCCGGACTGCCGACGGAGGAACGCTTGAGAAAGACGTATCTCGTGGGGAGAAAGGACACGGTCACCCCTGTGTGCGTGCGTTTGCTAGTAGACGTGTGAGGCGTTCGCTCTCAAATACTCACGTACAAAGGTTTTATTATTTTCAAGTGATTGTAGGGTCTTGGATTCCTATGAGTGCATGCCCTCATTGTTAACTACCCTAAAGCTGTTAACTTTAGGCACCTCTGATTAAGAATAGAAAAATGCTAAAATATGTGTGCAAATATATTATTTAGAATGTACTAAAGTGAGCAGAAAATTCTCAAATGTGTTTTGATGAGAAATTATTTATAAGAAATGACAATATGCATGAAAAATGTCGTGGTCCAAGTGACTTCGCTACTTTGATGTTTATTTGCTCACTTTTGAATTTATTTATAAGAAAAAGCATTTTTGTATTTTCAATTTGAAATTTCAAAATATACTCACATGAGAATAGAACTCCCTAAAATTTATACAAAATGACGTTGGGAAGTATTTACAAGAAAATGGAGACTTTTATTTTGAAAATTTATGTTTTGTTCCTTTTTAGATTTGAATTTGAATTTGAAATTTTGAATTTTTAAAGTTTGAAATGTTTTTATACAGAAAAATCATAAAATTTGTGAAATGAATTTTTAAAATTGATTTTATGATTTTTGGAGTTCGGAAACTATTTTTAGAATTATTTTATTGAAAACCCGAAATATGCAACTTAATTTACTGGGCCAACTGGTGTTTAAACTTTATGGGGCCAAGTAATTTGTTTTAAACTTAATCAGACGGAGTTCTGGGTCGAGCTGGGCTTATTGGGCTTGATTTGTCTTTACTCCTTTAGTTGATCATGCCTTATTCTTCTCGTTTCACTCGAGCCCGCCTGGTGGTTTTATCTCCTGCCTCGTCTCATCCAAGCCGTCAGAGGGAAGAGGGAGTGAATCTCGACATTGGCAACTCCAATCGAAGATCAGAAAATAGCATCGTGATCGTGAGAGAGAGGAGAACACGTTCATAGTTTTCGATTAAGCAGAGATGCATTGTAGAGCACTCGCGTCCTATTAATTCATTGGGTCTGACCGGCGTCCACTGGAGACTTTATATTCAATTTTCTCTCTCAATTGTGCATTCTTTTTTGTAAAATTTGTCTTGAACATGATTGGCTTAGCGTGTTTAATGCAATTTTAAGTTCAATTTAAACCAATTTTGACTGTATGACGTATGGAGACATTGTACCAGTGTGCAGTTTTGGGTATCGGGCGACTGCTTGTAATTGGTCTGTTTAAATTTCATTTACACTCCAATTTGAGAATTTTCAGTGTGTTCATATCACTTGCTTCGCGAAGTGATGAGAAATAACAATTTATGTTTTTAATTTGAAAGTTGTCAGTAAAGAGTAATGAAGCACTTGTCAGTATATTGAATTTTCATTAAGTTACTGAGAGCAGTTGTCCCTTGCCTTGAATCATGAGATGTAGGAATAATGTGTACTACTTATTTCAGAAACCTATTGTTGAATAGAATCAGGATGTTTAATATAAGTAAGTCTTAAGTATCATGACTGTCAGAGTTTAAAGAAGACTTAATGTCAGCATTGTTAATGAGATCCCGCTTGCAATATTTTGAATTTGAGTGTGCAATATTATTTAACAGAAAACATGCATTAAGAAGTCAGGAACAACTTTGTTATTCATCAAATGTTCTAATTTTATGTCCTTCATAGTGTTTTAACCAATTCTTTGAACCAGGGACTGGTTCTGTAAATTTACCAAGGAACTTGTCAGAATTTTATCATTTTTAATATGAATTTTTTCCCCAATGAATTTGAATAAGTGTAAAATATGAAATATGCTCAGAATAATGCCATAAATGCATGGAAAATAAGAAAAATATGCGTTGTGAGGAAAGAAAAATACACTTAATTAATCACCAGAAATTCCAGAAAGGAGGCAAAAACTATATCAGTGCAGCTGTCAATTTGTTATTTTTATAAGTATCTTTCTAGAATGAATCAGATCAAACTTTTTGTATGAAATTTGTTCAGGAAATTATTCTCTTTTTATATAAAATATTTAAACTATGTGTCAGGAAGATAAATATTATACTACACTTTATTTTCTGAAAATCAAACAAGCAGAATTATACAGCAGACAGCAGATCTTGCTGGTATTTGAATTTTTGTGAAAGATTTTGAATTTAAACATGCAAATAAGTTTAACAGTAAGTTAGTTTATGTTGTTTTGAACATTTTTATAGCAAATTTTCATATATTTGGTTCAGAAATGTTCATGTTTCATCCATTTCTCAAAACATTGTCAGAATCTGCCCTTTCTGTGCAACAGTGCTTGCAATATTCATATGAATTTTTCTACAAAGAATATCACAAAACTTATTATATGAAAAGTTCTTATAATTTTATGGTGAATCCAGGAAAAATATGAGAAAAATGCATTATATACATGAAATGCATGGGAAGGGTTTAATTTGACAGAAACTATGGTTTTCCCCAAATTTCTGAAACTGGGAGCATTTTGGAAGCATTTCGTCACATGAAATGATGAAATTACTGCACAAATTGCTTCCTGGAGTGTACACAATCACCTGGGACAGATTGGGAAGCGTATCCCTATGAAAAATAAGGATATGATGCCTAATTTGTTCCTAAAACGTATGTACACTCATATTTCCAGGAAATTGGAGAGAGTCAAGGCTTTTGCCAACTCAATCCCTTCCTCTTGCTATCGCTAAGAGGCTCTCCTCCCTAGACACGTCCAGAGGAGGGTCCATGGAGCTATGCTCAACATGTTTTGTGTTGTTGTCGCTCTCTTGGAGCAAGCTCAACAAGAGGTCCATGGCTAAGCCATGTTTAGTTTGAAGCACTCAACCAAAGAAAAGGAAAAAGAATGCAAGCAATGCAAACAAATGCAAGAAAAATGCAGTAATCAAGCAATTAACAACAAATGGCAGCAAGTAAGACAATAAATAACTTGAGAAAAATGAGGGATAAGCCAATATGCAGTGCTTTCCCTTTTCATTCAACAACACAGAATTTACATTCTCTTTTCTCTGGTTCTCACCTTTTTTCCTTGAATTACAGCACTCTTCTCTCAATTACAACAGTTTAGAACTATCCTATCAGGTGCTTGAGTGGGGGAGAGTAATTTGGGTAGAGTTTTTATTTTGACAGAGTTTCAGTTGGCTTTCAGGTTGAGGGTAATTCTCTCTGTGTTTGGCAGGGTTTCAACTAGCCTAATGGCGTGTGGGGGTTTTTGTTGTGTCAGAGTTTAGCCTAAGCAGCAGCGTGTGGGTTATGATGTTGTGTGTCCTGAATCCTGATACTTGCTGGTTTGATGTTTATATAGGCCTTGATTGAGGGTACTTGGGGGAGAAGGAACTCCATTTGATTGACTCAGGAGGTGTCCCACGGATTGAGGTAATTTGGATGAGTTTCTGCCCTTGGATCAGATTGTATGCTTTCATTTCAGCTCTTGGATCATGAGGAGATAACTGGCCTCCCTTTGAATGAAGTTCTGGCGCTTTAGGATGTCTTTGAAAGTTGATTGTTCTTGGCAGCACTTGGTTCAGCTTCTCATTGCTATGAATTGAGTCAATCAATGCCTGTTGGTGTCTTGTACTAGTTTCAGTTAAGGAGGAACTGATATCTGGCGCCCAAGGGAAAGAGGGTTAATTCAGTTGAACATGGCTCAGCTTGGTATCATGGTGAAGGGTGTTCTTTGTAGTTGAATGAGGTTTACACCAGTTGCAATCAAGAGTTCTGGAGGAGGCTTTAGTGTTTAAGAGGTGCTCTGGTACAGCAGCCAAGCAGTTTGGCCTTGACAGTGGAGGCTGTGAGGTGAAACTCGTACTTGGGAGCAAGCAACGGCAAAATTGAGACTTGGAATAGCTTCGTGACATCAAGGAGAAGCTCATTGATCATTCAATTGGAGTCAGCTCAGCCCAGTTCACCGGAATTGAACATGAGCCCGAACCAGTTCACCGGAATACCAAGGGGATGTTGAATAGGCAAGTTGGCACAGGCTTGTTACGCCCCTGGTGCTTTAGTTGGAAATATGTGCAGAGGATGGAAGATTAAAATGATAAAGGAAAGATGGAATCACGTACGCAATTGCTGAAGATATTGTCAAGGAATTGATAGGCTGTAATAATCTTAATATGGAAGTGTATCCAAATGTAATTGAGAAATTTCTGAATATAGACGTGTATAGGAACTATATACACAGATGAAAGACAGTAGAAAGAATTGTAATTGTAAGAGAAAAATTTTTCTAAGTGGAATAAAACAAGGGTGGGAAGGGAGTTTATGGGAGTGCTGTGTTCTTAATTTTTCGTTACACTTACTTTCTGATTACCTGAATTATAGCCCCACATGTTACTACCGCTAGATAGAGCTTGAAATCACGATTCCAACGAGCCCAAGAACACCCAAAACGGTCGCCGGAGTAGGGAGAATTTCGCTGGAGAAGTTTCAGCATGGTTGGAAGAGATGACCCGCGTTTTTTTTTTTTTTTTTTTGACCCGTTTCAGCAATTATCCCCTTCTATTCCTCTGACACGTGGGGCCCATTAATTTTAACAGATAGGGCAGTTTCAACAAGCAGGTGGGGCCCAATGATCCATAAGTACCAACCGTCGGATTCGCCTTCTGTTTAATCCGCACCGTCGGATCCTGGTTTTATGTTGGTTTGAGATGATAAGCAGGGCCTAGGTAATTAATTAGTTTGGACCGTCAGATTTGTGCTCTTCTTGATCTGCACCGTCGGATTTCTTTAACTCAGCGAACGGGTCATTTTCCTCTTATATTCTGATTTCGGGTGCACTCGTTTCTTGTAGACCATAACAGGAAATGAAATTGGCAGTGACACAGCTCATGGGGAACATGTGCATAAACCATTTCCTTGTTCTCTTCTCTTCTAACCAGCGCATATGGAGAGGGTTTGATCATTTGTGGTCCAGAGTTATGTGGTTTTCGTGTAGCAGTTCATTTTAAACACTGAAACGTGTCACAGTGACTCATTGTACCATTTGCATACCATTATATCATCATATAATCTTTTTTCCACCATTTTATTGTAAATTCCATATTTAAGCTCTAATGCTCAGAAAAATACAAATAATATATTAAAATTCTCACAATTTCATGAAGAATCCTAATATATTATAAGTTTGAATTTCTTACATCTTCATGATTCTCCCAAATCGGACTTCTTAGTCTATCTCATGGTTTCTAGCAACCAGTTTCTCTCACACTTCTCCTTTTTTTTTATTTTCTTTATCACTTTTCCAAGTTCATTCTTCTTTCAATCTTTTAAGCCTTCTACGGGGTCAACACCATCGATCTCCACGCCCCTACGAATCAACTTGTTTCACACGTACTTATAAAATGCATAAATTTTGTATTAATAGATTAATTTAATTTTGAATAATTTACAAATTGATGCTTCATGCTTTGAAATGATCCAGTAGTTATAGGGACGTGCCAAATCCTGTTGTGCACGATACACATCCGTTCGCAGGGTCCTACGATCTAAATAGAACGGCCAAATTACTCCAATAACCTCCCCTAAAAAGTTAAAGCCGCAGAGTCGAGATTGCAAGACCATATAAACCTGTTTTGGATCACAGCAGATACAGAAGAAAAAATTAGTATTTCCGTTTATCGTTCCGTTTACTCAACGGGAAAAATTTTTGTTCCGTTTGCTGTTTTGTATTTAGAACAGAAGAAAAATGTTGTGCTGTTACTCGTTTCGTTCAAATGACACGGAATAACGATAAAAACGTTCAATTTTTTTTCTGTTTCCAACGCACAATATCAAGCACTCAGCATCATTAGTCCACAAGCTTATCATCAAAAAAATACACAATAAAAATTTAAACTATGCAACAGACATTAGTTTGAGTCAAAATTTCAATCATAATCATTTAAACGTCAAACAAATATTATAAACAATACAAATGAACTAGCAATTACAAAATATCATAACATTCATCAGCAATCAATTACAAAACATTATAATAGCCAAAAAGATTGAAACCAGTACCCAATACTCATGAACCATGTTCGAAATAAATTTGAACATTACAACAGCAAAGAACCAGAACCCAAAACCCATTACCCAGTCGCCAATAACCCACTAACCAGTATCCAGTGACCCAGAACCCAGTGATCCAACAACCAGTACCCAGTAACCCAATACCCACTAACCCAGCAACACAGTAACCAGTACCCAATAACCCACTACCCAGTAACCAGTAACCAGTACCAGTACCCAGTAACCAGTACAGTAACCAGTACCAGTACCAGTAACCAGTAATCAGTACCAGCACCAGCAAGGTATACTGTACCAGTACCAGTTTCCTGTAATTTACCAGTACCAGATCAGTTCACTGTAATTTACCAGTACCAGATCAGTTCCCTGTAATTTACCAGTACCAAAAACCAAAAAACAGAAACTGAAAACCAGTACCAGAACCAGAAAAGTCAACAGCAAAAAACCAGTACCAAAAACCAGAAACTGGAAACCAGTACCAAAAACAACCAAATTAGAGAAAAACCAGCAAAATCAGCAAAAGAAACCAGTATAAAAAACAATCAACTTTGAAAACCAGCAAAATTTGAGAAAAATTAAAAAAACTAATAACAACTACCGCATGCCTGTGCCTCCAGCGTTGCCTTCGTCTTGGCGAACCCATACCCACCAGCAAAAACGCATGCAATAGAGATGAGAGGGGAAAGAGGCGAGTAAACAGAAGAAATGGAGCGGCGAGTTCACATGTTGGCATGGAGGAGCGTCGAGTGCAATCAAGATGATGGCTTTCGGCTTGGTGGGTAGGGGCAAAGTGGCTTTGGCTTGTGCGAGAGAGAAAAACGGAGGAAGACAGTCGGAGAGGAGAGGAGAGGAGACAGGATCACAGGAAAGTAGGGAGGCGGCGCAGACGAAATAGATTAAACGAAATAGATTCTATTTCCGTTGATCGTTTCGCCATTTAAACGGAAAATAAATCCGTTCCGTCGATTGTTTCGTTTGGACGAAACGGAACGGAATAACGGAAAAAACTATTCCGTTGACAGCCTTAGACGTGCCAAAACCTGTTGTGCGCGATACACATCCGTTCGCAAGGTCCTACGATCCAAATAGAACGGCTCAAATTACTCCAATAACCTCCCCTAAGGCTGTGCTCCTGAGTTTGGGGAGGGAAGGAAAGGGAAGGGAAGGGAATGAATGGTAGGTTAGTATTGTTACACCTCAAATTTGGGGTTACAATTTTTGAACAAATATATAGAAGAGTTACTCCCCATTACTATCCATTCACCTCCATTCACCCCTTTAAAAATAACTTGGGAGCAAGTGACAAAATAGTTCTCCCCTCCCCTCCACCCCATTAACCTCCATTGGAGCACAGCCTAAAAGGTTAAAGCCGCAGAGTCGAGATTGCAAGACCATATGAACCTGTTTTGGATCACAGCAGATACAGACTCAGCCAGGAACTTTACAAAGTGGGGGATCTATAATATTATTAGTGACCAAAATTAATCTTCTTTCGAAGTTAACGGATGTTTAACCTACAAACAAGATAAAAATTTTCTCTAACCTACAAACAAGACAAGAATTTTCTCTAACCTACAAACAAGACAAGAATTTTCTCTAACCTACAAACAAGACAAGAATTTTCTCTAGCCTACAAACAAGATAAGAATTTTGTTCTTTTTTGTAACCCGGTGGAAGGGTTATATATACATCTTCTTCAAGTGTCCCTTGAAGAAAAGCATTTTTAACATCAATTTGATGAAAGTTCCATTTTTTGTTAATTGGAATTGAGAAAAGAATTCTTACGGTGTTCATTTTTGCTATCGGGGCAAAGGTCTCATAATAATCAATACCTTCAGTTTGAGTATAGCATTTGGCTACTAATCTTGCTTTATATGTTTCTACAAAACCATCACTTCTGTATTTGATTTTATATACCCATTTACACCCAACCAGTTTCTTATTAATTGGTAAGTGACAAAGGTCCCAACTTATATCAGAGCATAAGCATTGGATGCTTAGGTATTTTGGTCAATTCAAACTAGGATGGCATTGGATGCCTTATTTATTGAATTTTCTCTCTCTTCCACCTAACACTTCATTCTCTGTTATTCCACTCTCTCCTTCTCCTCTCCCTCTCTCCTGTCGGCCTCCTCCTTGGCCGGGTGAACCACCAAGTGGTGGAGAGAGGCACCATGTGTTGGTGATTTGGATATTTTCTTACACCATTTTTTTCTCTTATCGAGCTCAATTAGATTCAGTTGTTGGATTAATTGAGAGGAGTCCGAAACCAATAAGTTGGTGGCTAGGCCGAAACTTGAGAAGGTTGCTTGGCCATTGACGGGTGCTAGCTTGCCTTTCAATCGTCTCTCTTTCAACTCGGGGTGGATTACGGGAATCTTGCCGAGCTCGGAATGTATAATACTCTATTCCCTCTCATGTAGATCTAGAGTTGACTTAGGAAGAACAAGAATAAATTTTTGTGTTCTAGTCTCTTGCCTTGGCCCGATAAGCCCTTCACCATATCTGTTCTTTTATTTGGTTTTAATTTTTTAAATATGAGAATGATTATTGGTAATTGCCATGCATACCAGATCAACGTACAAATCTGGTGAAAACATTCTGTATCATTGATGAAGACGATTTGACTGATTAGTGCCTGAGGTATATGATTTGTGTTTAATATTAAAGTTATTACTTTCACATTCAAAGTTCTTTTTAACAATATAATTTTACATGACTATAGAATGATGCAGTAGCTTTTGGATAAAACGGCTGGAATATTTTGTCTTCAAAACATAAAGTCTGCATGTATGCTACTGCTTCGATATAGGAAGTAAATCATATCAGTGTTTACCCAGACAATCTGATTTTACATTGATATATAGTGTGTTCTTTTTTTCAGTCGAGGGGATTTTGTCATGTGATTTTTTTGTCACAACAAACTTTTTGTTGTGTAATTGGGAGATCAGATTAGTAGATTCTCTAATGGACTATATAATTCAATTATATTAATATGTTGCATATGTTTTATATGATCAAAGCTAATTTTATATCTAGCTACCTAAGTTTATATGATCGATGCTAATCGATCTATGTGCAATTTTTTTTCATTTGTGCCGTTTCATGTGCTTCTTCAATTGATGAACACAAAAGCTTACAAGTAATCAGTTAATTTCAAGGAAGATAATTTATTTACATTTTTCCCTCTTCACTTATTCTTATAATGATGGTGTGTACTATCATTAACTAGCAAGAGACCCGTCCGTTGTGCGGGGCAACACTTAGGTGTTTTTTTAATATAGTATAGATAGATATTTGAAATGTCAAGAATATACAACCAGAAAGGAAGATAATTGAATTGTTATAGTTGGAAACAATTCTCCTAGATTAGCTCGTTCCAATTCCAAATAGAGAGATTGCACATCAACTACACTTTCGAAACAAATGGAGAGGAAACAAGATTATAGTAACCAATCGTATCCATTCAACAAGCTGAAATTAATTTACACCGTCCGATCAACACTGGAAACACTGGAAAAAACTGGAGGTGTCCAATCCATAGGTGTTTTTTAATATAGTATAGACATAGATATTGAGTACTTCTGAAGGCCAATAAATTTGTTATTTTTTCTGATCTATAGTACGATTAATACAATTTTTTCTTATGCCTTCATAAGTTACATTTATTTTTTATTTTTTTTCCCATTAATTTATCTTATTTACTACTTCCTCCGTCCACAATTAAATGAATTTATACCCTTTACAACTTGTCCACAATTAAATGAATTTATACCATTTGTTTGAATCCACTTTCTTCCTCAAAAAAAATATATATATATATATTACGAAATTCTCAAAATGCTCCTCGTCTCCTTCCAAGAATGTTCACTTTTCTACTAATTGAGGGCATAAAAGTAATTTTACTCTTCCACTATTTCCTTTGACTTTTGCTACAAATTCATTCTTTTGTGAACAGAGGAAGTACTATTAATATGCAAGTGTGAAACATACATATATAAGCATGAAACTCTTGGGTCTTATTGTTTAATCCTACCGAACGTAATAATAATGTATGAGATCGATATAAGTTTGTCCTATTAAATAATTATGACCAAAAAAGTTTCTTGGGATCAAAATCCCGTGCATATTTGTACTAATTGTGAGTTTTAATTAATCTATTAATTATAATTCGTACAAATCTATCAACTGTTTTTCGGTCACCTGAATTAATCATAATGTATGTATCTTCTATTCAAATAAAAACATGTCAGTGTTGAAAACCCAACAATGTATGGTTTTTAAGTACATTGAACCTGCTGATATTATACAATTATATATATTGTTTCTGCTTTCAAAAAGAATTGGGTGCATCTTTCTGGTTCTTGTTATCATTGTTTCCTCCTCAAAGCATGTCTTGTTTTCTGCCTGTACCAGTACTAAAAAGCGTCCGACTTAGTTGTACAGTAGCTTTCTGCTATATTCCTCAAGAAGGATAATTGTTGGTACAAGATTTCTATAAAAGTACAGCATTTTGTGTTCCAGATTGCACAATTGGAACATAGTTAACAAAACTAACCTATATAATCTGACAACAGATTGAAACTCAAAAAGGGTTGGATCGATGTCTTGACCATAATCAGATACTCTCAAAAATGTGACTTGAATTCGTCGAAACACAAGTGGTCAAGGCAAACCGGCACCTGCATATCACCTCCGTCCTTTCCACCGACAACCGCTATTTCACCAACTATGTTCATCGAGACAAGCTCGACATGGCTGGGCTTGCCCCACCCGAAGTCAGTGTCATACACCCTGAACCTCGGTGAAGCAGCAAGTCGAACCATCATTTCTGATGGCAACTCAATCAGCCTGTCCAACCAGTCTTCAGTCCCTGACAAGGCGTCCTCCACCGACTGCTTCACGGCACCTTGGATTGCCACTGAAGCATATGAAAGGCCGTCATCTTGCATTAAAGTGCCGACTGTCGATACTGCAGCGAAGCCCTTTATGCAGTTGCCAAAGTACCTCCAGTTAGTACTTGTTAAAAAATCTTTCAGTTGATATCAACAAATTATAGTAGTTGTTGCATACCTCTCACTAATTGGGGATTTCAGATGTGAGCGGCAGTCGGCAGGGATTGTAATGTACGTGTTGTCTGCCGGATTGAAGTTGTGGCACCGCACATAGGAGACCCACAGATGAGAAGCCATAGCCGCAAAACTCGATGGTGCAACAAGCAGTGATGCGTTGCTATGGCTGATTGGTTGCACAATCTTTTCCTTCAGAGAATTAATCTGATGCAATCCAGGTGCGAATGTACTTCGTTCGAGCTCGAACCTGCCCTCAAAGAAGGGCCTTTGCAGTGTGGCCTTGCAATTTTTTTAAAACTTTTCTTTATAACAGACAAGGTAGTATATAATGCATAAATGAAAGAAAAATGATCGATGGCACGGAACGAACATCTGGTAAATTCGGAGCCCTGCGGCGTAGTATCTCTCTGGCCACCTCCTCTGCTCTGGGGTGTCTCAGAAAATTTCTGTCGAAAATCGGCAGTTCATCATGCGCCGCCGCCTCTGATGGCGTATTAGCCTGACGTGCAGCTTTTGACCACTCCGAGATGAACTGCCATACGCCCCGACCATCCGCAGCAGCGTGATGGATTGAAAAAGCTACAGCTACCCCGCCACTCTTGAATGCTGTCACCTGAAAATCAAAGGTATGATATAAACATGTTATAAATTAATTAACAACAAAATCATAAATCACAATCTGCACAGAAAGGACAGGAGCAGGGAGACTCCCGGTGTCCAGCTCCGGCACGAGCTGCCTAAAAGCCTCCAAATCATGCTTCTCCTCTCTGATCAATCTGTTGATATCACCATCAGCCTCGGCCTCTACGAAAGCAACTCCGGACCCAACAGCCAACGGCGAGCAGTCTATGACCCCATCACCCGTTGACGGTACATAAATCAACTTCCCGGCAAGTACAAAGTAGTTCTGCAGAGTGGCAGACAGCGCAGACTTCAGCGACCGCATGAGCGTCGGTACTGAGGGTAGATTGGTGTTTTGAAAGAGCAGGAGCCGTTGGACTGGCGGCAAGTTGATCCAGCAGGCATCGAAGAAGGACAGCTTGAGGTTGATGCCCTGTACCGCTGCTTGGTCCAGCGGGTGCAGCAGAGGGACATGGGTTTTGTCAAGTACTGTTACTGTTACTTCTGCTTGTGCCATGAAGTTTAGTCTGATGCAAAATTGGGCAGACAGAGGCGGCTCCTCATTCACCAAATGGTACTACATATAGTCTTTTAATAATACAAAAGGAGAAACATATTGGGTCCATTGAAAATGAATCCATGCGTCCATAAACACACTCATAATGTAACAAATAAATCTGATTTTGTAACCTATAGACGCTATAGACAAATATTTTATGGACGCTAAGTATTACTCATACAAAAATGTTTGTTTTTATGATTATCCATTTGTTTATATTGCTCGTGCGTATCTATCAACTTTATGTTGTCGTGATCTGAATTGATTATAAAATATGGATAAAGATGTTACGCCCCTTTTCTGCCACCACCACCCCCCCCCCCTTCGATGCGCTGGCAGAGAGGGAGAGAGAGGGAGAGGGCGGGACAGAGGGGGGAGGGAGAGAGAGAGTATTTTAGAAAGTTTACAACGTTTTATAAATTATCTTTTTGTCCTTTAGAACGTTTAGAACGTTTTATAAATTGTCCATATCTTCCCAAATTCATTTAGAACGTTTTGTAAACTGCCCATCTCATTCCAAAATTTATTTAGAACGTTTTGTAAACTGTCCATCTCTTCCCATAATTCATTTAGAACGTTTTTGTAATCTGTCTTTTTGAAAACTTCAGCGCATCAGTACCTCTGGAGGCAAAGGTGTGCACTGTATCAGCACCCTATAAATATATATATATTGGAGCTAATGCAGGAATGATCTTTGTTTGTGGGCCTCACATTTGAATTCACCCAAGCTAATTAAAGGGGCCAATACTAGGCTTAAGTAAGACTAATTCTAATCAAATAAAAATCTTTTGTTATGGTAATAGAAAACCCAATATATAGTTTCGGGGATCACAGAATCAAGGACAAGCCCAATTAACATAAAACCTCCCTTTCATCTCATGGGCTTATTATGTTCACTTGATAGTTGCACACTTGACGGTTGACAAAATCTGCCAATTAACATAATACCAATTATGCCAATTTGACTGCTAATCACTGATACTAAATCAATTCATGTATTTTTTTTTTCGAAAATTTTAACAATTAAATATTGGAATATTTTCTGTGGCTTTGATGGAAATAAGTCAAATTGTAATTGTCAAAATGCAAAATATAAACATGTCGAATAGAAATATAAACACTTAAAATAAAAATAGAAATATAACCATTTGAAATAGAAATATAAACATATAAATTAGTCAAAATATGAGCATCAATCACAAAATATAAAGAGGCGGGATCCATTGACAATAGTTATCTTGACAGTCTTGACAATAGTTATTTTTAAAATTTGTACATAAAAAAATCTTAAAAATGAAAAAAAAATTTAATGATGCATTGCTTGAATAATAGGCCAAGTATTGGGCCGTTTCTTGTACTTATTCCCAGCATCTATTATGGGCTACAGTTGTATGTAAAAATGCAAGAAATTATATAGTTTTCTTGAAACTGTATAAAGTTAATATGCCAAGGGGCAAGAAGACTATTAGACTAGGACAAAATTAAGCAGAAGTGGCTTCGGTATTTTTTTTTCTTTTAAAAACAATTTCCCTATTCATCAAATCAATCGATCGAATAGTCTGTGAATCGAATTAATTATGTTCCACAATTATTAATCATTTGAATCGATTAAATAATTATTATTGCAATGAAAAGTTAAATGTTATTTTTATCAATAAAATATAATGCCCATGAGAAATATCAGTAAATTGTACTTATGTTTTTTTATCCTTGAAGGATAAGCTTTTAAGAAAAAAGTATGAGATATTTAATTATGCTGGTCCTAACAACTTCCATAATCCAGATAGAACTCTTTTGTATGGTTCAACAATTTAATACACAAACGAAGCATATGCATCGTAGAAGCATATATATATATGTTCATCGCTACAGACTAAAATAATTATTGCAACAAAGACATAAATACAAATGATATTAAAGCAGGTACATGATGTAACATACTGACAAGGACACTCTTTCGAAAATAAATACAAACAAATCCAAACATGCAGGAGCTCACAAATAATTAAGCAAAAAACGGGAACACTTAACGGGAACATCACACATGAAACAAACAAACACTTAACCATCAATCTCCACGCCCCCTTACGAATCAACTTGTTTCACACGTACGTATAAAATGCATAAATTTTGTATTAATAGATTAATTTAATTTTGAATAATTTACAAATTGATGCTTCATGCTTTGAAATGATCCAGTAGTTATAGGGACGTGCCAAAACCTGTTGTGCGCAATGCACATCCGTTCGAACGGTTCAAATTACTCCAATAACCTCCCCTAAAAAGTTAAAGACGCAGAGTCGAGATTGCAAGACCATATGAACCTGTTTTGGATCACAGCAGATACAGACTCAGCCAGGAACTTTACAAAGTGGGGGAACTATAATATTATTAGTGACCAAAATGAATCTTCTTACGAAGTTAACGAATGTTTAACCTACAAACAAGATAAGAATTTTCTCTAACCTACAAACAAGACAAGAATTTTCTTTAGCCTACAAACAAGATAAGAATTTTGTTTTTTTTTTTTGTAACCCGGTGGAAGAGTTATATATACTTCTTCTTCAAGTGTCCCTTGAAGAAAAGCATTTTTAACATCAATTTGATGAAGGTTCCATTTTTTGTTAATTGGAATTGAGAAAAGAATTCTTACGGTGTTCATTTTTGCTACCTGGGCAAAAGTCTCATAATAATCAATATCTTCGGTTTGAGTATAACATTTGGCTACCAATCTTGCTTTATATATTTCTATAGAACCATCACTTCTGTACTTGATTTTATAGACCTATTACATCCAACCGGTTTCTTACTAATTGGTAAGTGACAAAGGTCCCAAGTTATATCAGAGCATGAGCATTGGATGCTTGAGTATTTTGGTCAATTCAAACTAGGATGGCATTGGATGTCTTATTTATTTCATTTTCTCTCTTCCACCTAACACTTCATTCTCTGTTATTTCACTCTCTCCTTCTCCTCTCCCTCTCTCCCGTCGGCCTCCTCCTTAGCCGGCCAAACCACCAAGTGGTGGAGAGAGGCACTATGTGTTGGTGATTTGGATATTTTCTTACACCATTACTCTTCTCTTCTCGAGCTCAATTAGATTCAATTATATATATTGTTTTTATAAGTACATTGAACCTGCTGATATTATACAATTATATATATTGTTTCTGCTTTCAAAAAGAATTGGGTGCATCTTTCTGGTTCTTGTTATCATTGTTTCCTGCTCAAAGCATGTCTTGTTTTCTGCCTGTACCACTACTAAAAAGCGTCCGACTTTTGTTGTACAACTAGCGTTAGACCCCGTGCATGCACGGAGAATGCTTAATATTTCCATCCCAACGCTGAAGCCTGAATATTTCATGGAACTTTCAATCTTATGATTTTTTTTATTATTTTTTGAGTTGGGATCTCACGATTTTGTTGCTATGCACTATGCTATTATTATATTAGTCGAGCATATATATTTATCAACCACTTAAAATCAATGTAAATATAAAGCAAGACTCAGTACACTCTGAAGTATTCGGTTAAGGAAAATAAGGTTCAGAATTATCGGTACTAACTTTATATTATTTAAAGGCACACCCCCATAATCGATCTCCATAGCTAGCTTAATTTGGTTTCATGCCAAAATGCAATATAAATAAAAATTAAAATGTAATAACATCCCTTAAAAGTTCATTATAGTAATGATAACACTTTAATGAATTTGTTGTACTTAAAAATCATAATAAAGTTCAGTTCTATTATTTCCAATGATGTCACTGACAAAGACAAAAGACGGATAATTCTTTTAAGGAACGTGTTCCCTTCTTTCACTTGTTTCACAAAAACTAACAACAATAAATTCAAATGATTGAACAGGAATTCAGGAAAGTAACATATCGATAAATTCTTTAAATAAATAATGATTCCATCAGCGTTGAGAGGCCATCTTGCATTTGTTACGATATTTCTCATCTGTACAATCAATTGAACAACATTGGTTCATACAAAAATTTATGCGGTCTTCCCTACTGCGGAAATTTTTTTCAATACATTAATATAGATTTCCTTACATGTAAATAGCTGTTTCTATAACTAAATCGACAACAACAGATAAGATATTGTCAAAAATATACGATAATTAATTTCATCATACCTTCAGCAAATAGTAAATTTACCACCATAAATTATGGAAAACATTCCACTGCTCCAGAGTTGTGTACCATATTGATTTCCTTAAAACTGTATCATGATAACAAAGCAACTTAGAAACATAACCATTGCAACAATCTCCACAGCATATAAAACAATTAAGACTCTAATAGAAAGATAGTATGTTGAGATGAAAAATCATAAAATAGTTTAATATTCAAAACTTCATGAAGATTAGGTAATAAGCCTTTAAATTTATTTAAACCAAACCAAGAACCATTAAATAATTGGCATCAGTATGGTAATAGTGCCATACCTTGTGAATATTCTGTCGATTTCAGCATTATTGCAGGCATTAATTACTAATCTTAGTCCCCTCAAGGAGATAAGAAGCTTTGCGTGGCTGCGTGCTACTTGATCTGTTTAAACGATGTGACAAACAACCCAAAAAATCAATAACATAAAATTTACAGAATCCAATTTATAATTTAATGATAAAATTATATCCAACATAGATAAGCTATCAGTCGTGAGACCAAATTTACAGAATAGAAATTCGTTTGAAGTGAAATCAAAGCAATACAGGACTTAATTAGTAATGAAAATTGAATTATTCTAAGGATATCAGTACAATATAGTAAATTAACTCACTATTGTATCCATAGTGTGGATTTGTCTTCAACGTTCAATACTGAGAAAATTTCTTCTAGGTTTCTATGTATACATCTCTGTTATAGTCTCTCCACATCAGGATCATCGATGGTAGTTTCCAGTCAAAGAGGCGCATGAGAAGGCCATTCTGATCTTTCATTTTGAACAGAGAATACCTAAAGAGACACCCAGTCATCAGTGGCTTCCCTTTGGTTATTATGGCCAAAATAGAACAGAAGGTTAGCAAGAACTCAGTAGCATACAGACCAAAAACTGAAGAGGGAGCATACCTTCGATTTTTGCACTGAAAAATTTAGAGCACAGGATTGATGGAGTGGCAGAAGCCCTTGCGATAGCAGATTTGCATTTTTCCTGCAGTTTCCATGATTAAAGCGGAGAGATAGGATTGGGATGAAGAGGAACATTTTGAAATTGGAATAGGTAGAGATGTTGGGAGAGGGACGCGGGTTCCTACAGCTTTCAATGTTTTCCAGGAGAAAACTACCTACAGCAGTGAGAAGCAAAGGTGAAACAATAATTTTTGATATCTTCTGAAACCTACGGAAGGAGCACGGCAATGACTTTCCTGTAGTCATTGACTTTCCTGTAATTCTTAAACAATATATTATTTCACACGAAACCTAACCAGGTTATGGAACCCTAAGTAATAATAGTCAGGTTTTAAAAATTATTAATTCCAAATTATTCGTATAACCTATTTTTTTTATTAAATTTACACAAATTAGTTGCATTAATGTGCAATGCTTGAAACCTTTTAAATCAATAAGGACAGGAAATTAATATTACTAAAACTGGAATTAGTTTACCTGAACTGTATCTGTGTTTGCAGAAATAGTTCAACATCAGAGATTCAGAGTTCAATGATCTGTGATCCAGACTAAGCATAGTCAACTAATTAAAATGACAATATCATGTGATTAACTTCATTTCCCTTTCCCAGTGTCAATGCCAATTTTTTTGTTGTTTAATTTTATGATGTCGCAAAATCAGTTTTGACCAACGGATTGTGATTAGTTTTTTTACCCCAATTTTTTTAATTTATTGAACCGACCATGTGTTAAGCAATCTAAAAATGTATAAACAAAGATCAATTAGATAAAATGATAAGACAAAGACTAACAAAATCATAGTACCAATCAGAGTAGGCGGGTGGATCCGCTTCACAATTCTTCAAATTCTTTGTCTTTGTTTCTTCCCAATCGACGCCACTTGTTTACCGCATTTGAAATCAGCGATTCTCCTTTCTCCAATTCTCTATGGGATAAAGCGAAAGACAGCACTGACTTTTCCATTCGATTTCGCCTTTCGGCCAAGGATTGAACAGCGAAGTTGAAGCGAAGAATTGGAGGGTAAATTCCGACAACTGGAGATTAATTACTGTGAGAGAGAAGAACATTAAGGAAACAATGTAACCTTTCTGTCTATCGGAGATTCGGGCAACCGGAGAGGAAGGTGGTAAGGACGGATTGGGAAGGAAGAAGGTTGAACAACGTCGCGAGCGGTGCCGACCGGTGAGAAGGCACAGGCTGTCCGTCGGATTGGTAAGGACGGATTTGGGCTTGTTGCTATCACAGAAGGCACAGGCTGTCCGTCGGAGGCCCGGTTGGGGTTGTTCCTGCCGACGATGTTGGCTGTCTGTTGAAGGCACAGGCTGTCCGTCAGTTGGGGTTGTTGCTGGTTCACTGAAGGCGGAGGCTGTCCGTCGGAGGCGCAGTCGGGGTTGTTGCTGGTTCACAGAAGTTGGAGGCTGTCCAATGGAGGCGCGGTTGAAGTTGATGCTGTCCGGCGATGTTGCTTCACTTCACTTCTCAGTCAGTCAGTTGTGGTTCTCACTTCTCAGCGTAATTGAGAGATAAATCAATTTCAGTAAGGATTTCTTTTATTTGGGGAATTTGGAAGTGGAGACGGAAGAGACGGAAAGAGATAAAGCAGCGTAATACAATTATTTATTCGGAGCTGTGGGTTAATTTGAGTGAAGCGATGCGAACTGAAACCAGCGGAGAGACGGATCTATCTAAAATAGGCAAAGCTTCGTCTGAAATCAGGTCGTCAAAACTTTTTCGATCGGACGGTCATTACCGAGACACGTGGCTGCACAAAATCGTTTGCTGCGTCAAACGTTTTTGTATACTACAGTAGATAGCGTTTTGCTATATTCCTCAAGAGGGATAATTGTTGGTAGAAGATCCCTTTAAAATTACAGCATTTTGTGTTTCAGATTGCACAATTAGAATATAGTTAACAAAACTAATCTGTATAATCTGACAACAGATTGAAACTCAAAAGGGTTGGATGTCTTGACCATAATCAGATACTCTCAAAATGTGACTTGAATTCGTCGAAACGCAAGTGGTCAAGGCAAACCGACACCTGCACATCACCTCCGTCCTTTCCACCGACAACCGCTATCTCACCATCAATGTTCATTGAGACAAGCTCGACGCGGCTGGGCTTGCCCCACCCGAAGTCAGTGTCGTACACCTTGAACCTCGGTGAAGCAGTAACTCGAACCATCCTTTCTGATGGCAGCTCGATCAGCCTGTCCAACCAGTCTTCAGTCCCTGACAAGGCGTCCTCCAACAACTGCTTCACGGCACCTTGGATTGCCACTGAAGCATGTGAAAGGCTATCGTCTTGCATTAAAGTGCCGACTGTCGATACTGCAGCGAAGCCCTTTATGCAGTTGCCAAAGTACCTGCAATTAGTTTTGAGTTGCAATTAAAATACCTTTCAGTTGATATCAACAAATTATAGTAGTTGCTGTACCTCTCACTAATTGGGGGTTTCAGATGTGAGCGACAGTCGGCAAGGATTGTAATGTATGTGTCGTCTGCCGGGTTGAAGTTATGACACCGCACAAAGGTGACCCACAAATGAGAAGCAATGGTCGCAAAGCTTGATGGCGCAAGCTGCGGTGATGCATTGCTATGGCTAATTGGTTGCACAATCTTTTGCTTCAGAGAATTAATCTGATGCAATCCAAGTGCAAACGTCCTTTGTTCGAGCTCAAACCTGCCCTCAAAGAAGGGCCTTTGCAATGTGGCCTTGCAATTTTTCCGAAACTTTTCTTAATCACAAACAAGGTAATATAATGCAGAGTCCGGCTACGGTGATATGCATATCACAGTTTTACCGTGCTATGCGATCTGTATCTCAGTTTTCGGTATCTAAATAGTCGATCTGAACCGCTCAACGTAATCTTTACATCGAAATTTTATGATTTTTTAGAATTTTTTTTGCTATTTTTAATGATGGGGAGAAAATGGCTAGATCCAAGGATTTTGGTTCATACAAAACAACAATTTTCTCCCCATCACTAAAAATAGCAAAAAGATTCTAAAAAATGTAAAATTGATTTCCCAGTATATTTTGATATATAGATCACATTGAGCGGTTCGGATCGACTATTTGGACACCGAAAATGCAGGTACGGACCGCATAGCACGGTAAAACCGTGATATGCATAGCACCGTAGCCAGCCTAATTCATATAATGCATAAATTAAAGAAAAATGATCGATGGCACCAAACGAACATCTGGTAAATCCGGAGCCCTGCGGCATAGTATCGCTCTGGCCAGCACCTCTGCTCTGGGGTGTCTCAGAAGATCTCTGTCCAAAATCAGCAGTTCATCATCATGCGCCACCGCCTCTGATGACGTATTAGCCTGATGTGCAGCTTTCGACCATGCCGAGATGAACTGCCACACACCCCGACCATCCGCAACAGCGTGATGGATTGAAAAGGCTACTGCCACCCCGCCACTCCTGAATGCTATCACCTGAAAATCAAAGATGTGATTTAAACATGTAATAAATCAACAACAGAACTAGAAAGGAAAATGTTCTGGAGATACCACAATCGGTACCAGAATAGATACCATATAAAGTTAATATATCTAACGTTAATATGAAACATGCTGCAATTAAAATGAAACATCTGTAAAATTAATCTAAAACTAATGAGATTAAAATGAAACACAAATTAAATTAATTTATTTTTGTTGCTTTTTCACTTCATCTTGCTTCCACGTACATGTTTTCTTAGCAACTATAAGGATTTAATAGTGATTCAGGTTGATGATTTAATTTACGGTTTGTGTTATTCAACTTAATACTAAAAGTTTGAAGTTAATACATTAATTGTTTCAAGATAACTTGTTAATGTTTCAATTCAGATATATTTTACATTATAACTTAGTATCTGTTCTGGTATCTATTTTGGTATCCGTATATCTGAACCGAATTCGAAATCACAACCTGCACAGAAAGGACAGGAGCAGGGAGACGCCCGGTATCCAGCGCCGGCACGAGCTGCCTAAAGGCCTCCAAATCATGCTCCTCCTCCCTGATCAATCTGTTGATGCCACCATCAGCCTCGGCCTCTACGAAGGCAACTCCGGACCCAACAGCTGACGGCGAGCAGTCTATGACCACATCACCCATTGACGGTACGTAAACCAATTTCCCGGCAGCACAAAGAAGTTCTGGAGAGTAGCAGACAGAGCGGCCTTTAGCGACCGGATGAGCGATGGTACGGTAGGGTGATTAGTGTTTTGAAAGAGCAGGAGCCGCTGGACCGGCGGCAAGTTGATCCAGCAGGCATCAAAGAAGGACAGCTTGAGGTTGATGCCCTGTACTGCCGCTTGGTCCAGCGGGTGCAGCAGAGGGACATGGGTTCTGTGGATTACTGTTACTGTTACTTCTGCTTGTGCCATTAAGTTTAGTCTGATGCAAAATTGGGCAGACAGAGGCGGCTCCTCATTCCCCAAATGGTACAACATGTATTATTTTAATCATACAAAAATATTTGCTGTTATGATTATATTGCTCGTGCGTACCTATCAAACTTTATTAATTGTCGTGATCTGAATTTGATTATAAATATATATCGGACCTAAATTAATACAGGATTGATCTTTGTTTGCGGCTCTCACATTTGAATTCACCAAAGCTAATTAAAGGGGCCAATACTTGGCATAAGTAATTTTAATTCTAATCAAATAAAAATCCTTTGTTATGGTAATAGAAAACCCAATAGTTTCGGGGATCACAGAATCAAGGACAAGCCCAATTAACATAAAACCTCCCTTTTATTTCATGGGCTTATATTATATTCACTTGATAGTTGCAGAGTTGACAGTTGACAAAATCTGCCAATTAACATAAAACCAATGATGCCAATTTGACTGCTAATCCCTGATACTAAATCAATTCATGTATTTTTTTTTCCGAAAATTTTAACAATTAAATATTGGAATAACTTTTGTGGCTTTGATGGAAATCAGTCAAATGGTAATCGTCTAAATGCAAAATATAAACATGTAAAATAGAAATATAAACACTTAAAATAGAAATAGAAATATAACCATTTGAAATAGAAATATAAACATATAAATTAGTCAAAATATGAGCATCAAGCACAAAATATAAAGAGGAGGGATCCATTGACAATAGTTATCTTGACAATCTTGACAATAGTTATTTTTAAAATTTGTACATAAAAAGTCTTAAAAATTAAAAAAAAATTAAGGATGCATTGCTTGAATAATGGGCCAAGTATTGGGCCGTTTCTTGTACTTATTCCCAGCATCAATTACGGGCTACAGTTGGTAAAAATGCAAAAAATTATATAGTTTTCTTGAAACTGTATAAAGTTAATATGTCAAGGCGCAAGAAGACTATTAGACTAGGACAAAATTAAGCAGAAGTGGCTTCCCTATTTTTTTTTCTTTTTTTTTTACTTTTAAAAACAATTTCCCTATTCATCAAATCAATCAAATAGTCTGTGAATCAAATTAATTATGTTCCACAATTATTAATCATTTCAATCGATTAAATAATTATTATTGCAATGAGAAGTTAAATGTTATTTTTATCAACAAAATATAATGTCCATGAGAAATATCAGTAAATTGTATTTATGTTTTTTTATCCTTCAAGGATAAGCTTTTAAGAAGAGAGTATGAAATACATAATTATGCTGGTCCTAACAACTTGCAGATAGAACTCTTTTGTATGGTTCAACAATTTAATACACACACGAAGCATATGCAACGTAGAAGCATATATATATGTTCATTGCTACAGACTTAAATAATTATTGCAACAAAGACATAAATACAAATGATATTAAAGCAGTTACAGGATATAAAATACTGACACGGACACTCTTTTGAAAATAATTAAACACAAGCAAATGCAAACATGCAGGAGCTCACAAATAATTATGCAAATAACGGGAACATCACACATGAAATAAACAGACAGATTCGGACTCTATCCGAAAAATATGTTATGCGATGGAAGTACCGCTGAGATGATCACCAATTTTGGTCACCGAAGTAGTTGTGGTAATTATTTCTAGTTTGATGTCACACAATCTTTGTCTTTGGGAACAATCTTGAGTAGACCGCATTCCCGATGCTCAATCAGCTCTAAAGTGGTTGCTATGGTGTCTGTGACCGCCTTGGTGAGCTTCTCCTCGCAGATCAACTTGAGCCCTTCTATTTCGAAACGGTGTGCTGCAATGAACATGAGGTGATACCTCTCTGGAGGGGTATTCTCTTCGAAGTCATCTGGCAAGGAATCAGTGTAAATGAAATAAAGCAAATACATGAAAGTAAGCGCATCCATGTGTTGTACAGAGACACGTAGTTTGCACTCGCACGTATTGTCTTTTAGAGCGAGAATTTCGGAGTGAAACATGGAGGAGCGGGCTGCGAGTATGGCCTTGTGAGCAGGGAAGATCTGCTCTTTTACTATGAAGAAGATGTCTGCAAATTGCCCGGCCAGGAGTTTGCCGACGAAGCCTGGAGGAGTATAGTTTTGCTGGTTAGGCTTGTGATCAGGTTGCGGCACAGGTTTTGGTGGTGCCACTTTGGAATCATCGAGAAGGACCCATATAGCGAATTTTGCCACCAAGCAATCATCTTTACTGTACCTCGGAATCTCACTGTTTGAAACGTAAGCAATAAATACCGTGGGGAGGCCTGATGCCTTAATATGGTGTTCGCTAAACCCAAAAGCTTCCTCATTGTTCAGTCTTCTCGTATACCCGTGCATGGTCCAATTACCAGAGGAATTGTGGTCTTGCAGCAGTGAAACATAGCCACACCTCTGTAACTCCCCTGAATTTTCAAGGAAGCAGAGATAAAAGTACAACACACCAAATTTTGGAGATACACGGACCTCGTAATTGTATTCACCCACCGTAAAAGGGCCACACGTGGCATAATACATCCTGTCATGGGATCCAGCATTGTGCAATTCTGTATTAGCTTTGTCCTGCTTTACAAGCTCAGAAACCTTATCTATTTTAACTGTACACACTCCTTCAACAACCGAGCTCATTTCTGGTAGTGGTTGAGAGCTGAAGAAGTTCTTGAGGAATTGTTACTTAATTAAACAAGGCAAGAATCTGGGAAATGAGTAGCTGTGCGATGAGAAAAACACAAGTTGAAAGAAAGGGCTTATATAAGGCTGAACTTAGTAGTGTTCTTTTGGGATGTATCTATCGATCATAGCTATCTGAATCCATCTATATATAGGCCATACACGCTACAGATATCACAAACTGTACACAAATTGCAACTTGTCAGCAATTATTTCGTGAAATTTCGTTCCATTGACAATACCAGAGCAGGAACATGAATTAAACCAGCACTAGCTGTTCTAGCATATTTGGTCATATTTGGATGCTCATGCAGGTGAATAGTTCACAAATAATTTAAAATGAATAGTGAGACTAATTACTTCCTACAATTGATTTTTACTACTAGATCAATCCTAATCTTGTACTTATTATACTTTAACACATAAAATTTCTGGAAGACTAATTACTCTATGGTTGATCTTTTTGATTGTGTCTGTATACCCCAATAAAACTCGCACGATTCTTATTTATTACCGATTGTGCATGTTCTTAATTCAACCATGTTAATATGAGTTAAAAATGCATTATTACATTACAAGAATGAAATAACCATGTCCATGCCCCTTAAGAATCAACCAAGCTAATTGTTTCACACGTACATATAAAATGCATAAATATTGTATTAATAGCTAGATTAATTTAATTAGGGGTGTACAACGGGCGGGTTAATGCTTTTTTATCAAAATTTGAACCCAACCCGGTTATACCGGGTTATAAAATATTATTACTCAACCCACCCGTAACCCAACCCAACCCGATTACTTTTTTTATGTACGGGTTTTTGCGGGTCGTACGGGTTACGCAGGTTAAACGGGTTATAGTTTTGGTTAAATTATTAATCATATAATTTTTACTTTTGTATAATATTGAACATATTAATGGTGATTTATGACTTGATGATAATATATTTTGGATTACTTAAGTAATATAAAGATAATTTAATGTTAACATAAATTAGGAATTATATATAGAGTACTCATTATATATTTATTCGCTAAATTTCATATTAAAAACATAGAACGAGCCTATAAAGTTGCAAAAAATAGTTAGACATAATAAGCATTAACCCAAAAACATAATAAAAATTTTATATTGATCTTAAATAAGAACTTAATTCTTAAATTATTGTCTTATTATTTATCTTTTTAATAAATTGTATATGTAAGTTTGTATAAAATTTTAATTTATAACTAGTTGTGGGCGGGTCTGGGTGAGACGGGTTTCTAAATGCTCAATTTGTAACCCAACCCGGCATAACGGGTTGGTCAAAATTACAACCCGACCCAACCCGGTAATATCTCTAACCAGGTAAAAAATAGGTTGGGTCGGGTGGGTTGGATGGGTCGGCCGGGTTGACGGGTTTTTTGTACACCCCTAAATTTAATTTTGAATCATTAATTTACAAATTGATGCTTCATGCTTTGAAATGATATATCCAGTAGCTAGGGATGTGCCAAAAAATGTTGTGCGCGATCCACATCCGTTCGCAGGTCCTGCGATCCGAATAGAACGGCTCAAATTACTCCAATAACCTCCCCTAAAAAGTTAAAGCCGCAGATTCGAGATTAATTGCAGGTTCACATCTGTTTTGGATCACAACAGATACAGACTCAGCCGGGAACTTTACAAAGTGGGGGAACTATAATCTATATATTCATACTCTAGAAAGAGGGGTAAGCTTCCAAGTTTTTTAGTTATGCCACATCATCATTAATCTCAACCATTGATTTTGTTTCTCTCTCTTCATTTATCTTAATCAAATGGCTCAAATTAATTTTTTTTATTAAAGAGATAATATGATGTACCTAAAGAATAATTTAAGACTCAAAATATTTTCAAGTCTTTATATTCTTTTATATAAATTGAGATGTAGCTAAAAATATATTATACAGAAAAATATATTAAGTCCAATATTTATCTAATAAAATATATTTATGAAAAATGTATATTTATTTTCAATATTTATTAATTTATGTAATATTATTTTTTCGGGACGAAGCCCGAATCACAGCTCTAGTAGTTCATAAAGAGTGATAGGCCTCCAAGCACCTCAACTATGCCACATCATCAATGTTATCTACCATTGATTTTGTTTGAAACTTTTTACCTACTTTAATCTAATGGCTTATATGTATTTTCTATTAGTATTAGATAACATGAATATAATATGTCTAAAACAAAATTTAATCTTTAAAAATAATCCAACATTTATGTGTTTTTATATTTAAATTATAATTATATTATTATTTATATCAAAAGATTTAAAATTATGTTCAAAATTTTGTTTAATATTAAATTTTATAAAATTCTAGATTATTTTTTTATACTATTTTTTGGGGCGAAGCCCGAGTTACAACTCTAGTATTATTAGTGACCAAAATTAATCTTCTTAAGAAGTTAACGGATGTTTAACCTACAAATAAGATAAGAATTTTCTTTAATCTACAAACAAGATAAGAATTTTCTTTAATCTACAAATAAGATAAGAATTTTCTTTAACTCACAAACAAGATAAGTATTTTCTTTAACCTACAAACAAGATAAGAATTTTCTTTAACGTACAAACAAGATAAGAATTTTGTTCTTTTTTGTAACCCGGTGGAAGGGTTATATATCTTCTTTAAATGTCCCTTGAAGAAAAGCATTTTTAACATCAATTTGATGATGGTTCCAATTTTTGTTAATTGCAATTGAGAAAAGAATTCTTACTGTGTTCATTTTTGCTACCGGGGCAAAGGTCTCATAATAATCAATACCTTCAGTTTCAGTATAACATTTGGCTACTAATCTTGCTTTATATATTTCTATAGAACCATCACTTTTGTATTTGATTTTATATACCCATTTACACCTAACCGGTTTCTTATTAATTAGCAAGTGACAAAGGTCCCAAGTTATATCAGACGGGCCCCTTGGTAGAATATGATTATTATATGTATGCGTATGATTAAAGTTGTTTATCATATAAATAATCATTATTCAGGAAATACCAAGTTAACGTAAATTCTCATTGTTGGCATTTGAGAATTTATTAAGATATCAGAAGACAGAAAATTAAATACGACTGTAACAGTTTTACACTATAAGGTTCGAATAAAAGCAATGAAAACAATAGAAAACGGTGCCGCAATTTTGCACCACAAAATAGTTTTTTTTTTTTT
Organism: Cyperus esculentus; assembly: GCA_030179965.1. Taxonomy (NCBI): domain Eukaryota; kingdom Viridiplantae; phylum Streptophyta; class Magnoliopsida; order Poales; family Cyperaceae; genus Cyperus; species Cyperus esculentus. The sequence continues at coordinate 625,757 of JASGLE010000031.1, forward strand.
TTTTTTTTACACTGCCAACAGATAGATGAGCAGATAGAGCATAGCGTATCATAGTGCCGACTTTACTGGCTTCTTTGATTATATTGCACTTTTACTCAATAATAAATAAATAATGGAATGCTTCATTTTTATAAAATTGTATGACTCGTGCCCTTGTGAATGTTAAAGCTGATAAGGTGGAATCCAATATATAAACCAGCCAGCATCAATTATGGGCTCCAGTTGTCTGTAGAAATGTAAGAAATAATATAGTTTTCTTGAAATTGTTCTGTGCTGTGCATGTATTAATATGCCAAGGGGAAGCTTTTCTTTTTTCTTACTTTTAAGAACAATTTCTCTATTAATCGAATTTATCGATTAGTCTGTGAATCAAATTATCTTCCACAATTATTAATTATTATTGCAACCGATTAAATAATTATTGGAATTAAAAGTTAAATGTCATTTCTATCAGTAAAATATAATGCACATGAAAAATATCAGTAAATAACTAAATTGTATTTATGTTTTTATCCTTCAAGGATAAGCTTTTAAGAAAAAAGTATGAGATATTTAATTATGCTAGTCCTAACAACTTGCAGATAGAACTCTTTTGTGTGGTTCAACAATTTAATCCACACACGAAGCATATGCACCATAGAAGCATATATGCTCATCACTACAGACTGAATACTGATTACTGACCAATCATACAGCTAGTTTTTTTATTGCAAGTAAATTGCAAAACAAAACAATTATTGCAACAAAGACATAAATACAAATGATATTAAGTACAGGATATATCCTACTGACAAGGACACTCTTTCGAAAATAAACACAAGCAAATGCAAACATGCAGGAGCTCACAAATAATTAAGCAAAAAACGGGAACACTTAACGGGAACATCACACATGAAACAAACAAACACTTAACCATCTGTGCCACCCTTTCCGGACCGCCGACGGAGGAACGCTTGAGAAAGACGTAACTCATGGGGAGAAAGGACACGGTCACCCCTGTGCGCGTGCGTTTGCTAGTGGATGTGTGAGGCGTTCGCTCTCAAACACTCACGTACAAAGGTTTTATTATTTTCAAGTGATTGTGGGGTCTTGGATTCCTATGAGCGCAAGCCATCATTGTTAACTACCCTGAAGCTGTTAACTTCAGGCACCTCTAATTAAGAATAGAAAAATGCTAAAATATGTGTGCAAGTATATTATTTAGAATGTACTAAAGTGAGCACAAAATTCTCAAATGTGTTTTGATGAAAAATTATTTATAAGAAATGACAATATGGATGAAAAATGTCGTGGTCCAAGTGACTTCGCTACTTGGATGTTTATTTGCTCACTTTTGAATTTATTTATAGAAAAAACATTTTTGTATTTTCAATTTGAAATTTCAAAATACACTCAAATGAGAATAGAACTCCCTACAATTTATACAAAATGACGTTGGGAAGTATTTACAAGAAAATGGAGACTTTTATTTTGAAAATTTATGTTTTGTTCCTTTTTAGATTTGAATTTGAATTTGAAATTTTGAATTTTTAAAGTTTGAAATGTTTTTATACAGAAAAATCATAAAATTTGTGAAATGAATTTTTAAAATTGATTTTATGATTTTTGGAGTTCGGAAACTATTTTTAGAATTATTTTATTGAAAACCCGAAATATGCAACTTAATTTACTGGGCCAACTTGTGTTTAAACTTTATGGGGCCGAATCATTTGTTTTAAACTTAATCAGACGGAGTTCTGGGTCGAGCTGGGCTTATTGGGCTTGATTTGTCTTTACTCCTTTAGTTGATCATGCCTTATTCTTCTCGTTTCACTCGAGCCCGCCTGGTGGTTTTATCTCCTGCCTCGTCTCATCCAAGCCGTCAGAGGGAAGAGGGAGTGAATCTCGACATTGGCAACTCCAATCGAAGATCAGAAAATAGCATCGTGATCGTGAGAGAGAGGAGAACACGTTCATAGTTTTCGATTAAGCAGAGATGCATTGTAGAGCACTCGCGTCCTATTAATTCATTGGGTCTGACCGGCGTCCACTGGAGACTTTATATTCAATTTTCTCTCTCAATTGTGCATTCTTTTTTGTAAAATTTGTCTTGAACATGATTGGCTTAGCGTGTTTAATGCAATTTTAAGTTCAATTTAAACCAATTTTGACTGTATGACGTATGGAGACATTGTACCAGTGTGCAGTTTTGGTTATCGGGTGACTGCTTGTAATTGGTCTGTTTAAATTTCATTTACACTCCAATTTGAGAATTTTCAGTGTGTTCATATCACTTGCTTTGCGAAGTGATGAGAAATAACAATTTATGTTTTTAATTTGAAAGTTGTCAGTAAAGAGTAATGAAGCACTTGTTAGTATATTGAATTTTCATTAAGTTACTGAGAGCAGTTGTCCCTTGCCTTGAATCATGAGATGTAGGAATAATGTGTACTACTTATTTCAGAAACCTATTGTTGAATAGAATCAGGATGTTTAATATAAGTAAGTCTTAAGTATCATGACTGTCAGAGTTTAAAGAAGACTTAATGTCAGCATTGTTAATGAGATCCCGCTTGCAATATTTTGAATTTGAGTGTGCAATATTATTTAACAGAAAACATGCATTAAGAAGTCAGGAACAACTTTGTTATTCATCAAATGTTCTAATTTTATGTCCTTCATAGTGTTTTAACCAATTCTTTGAACCAGGGACTGGTTCTGTAAATTTACCAAGGAACTTGTCAGAATTTTATCATTTTTAATATGAATTTTTTCCCCAATGAATTTGAATAAGTGTAAAATATGAAATATGCTCAGAATAATGCCATAAATGCATGGAAAATAAGAAAAATATGCGTTGTGAGGAAAGAAAAATACACTTAATTAATCACCAGAAATTCCAGAAAGGAGGCAAAAACTATATCAGTGCAGCTGTCAATTTGTTATTTTTATAAGTATCTTTCTAGAATGAATCAGATCAAACTTTTTGTATGAAATTTGTTCAGGAAATTATTCTCTTTTTATATAAAATATTTAAACTATGTGTCAGGAAGATAAATATTATACTACACTTTATTTTCTGAAAATCAAACAAGCAGAATTATACAGCAGACAGCAGATCTTGCTGGTATTCGAATTTTTGTGAAAGATTTTGAATTTAAACATGCAAATAAGTTTAACAGTAAGTTAGTTTTATGTTGTTTTGAACATTTTTATAGCAAATTTTCATATATTTGGTTCAGAAATGTTCATGTTTCATCCATTTCTCAAAACATTGTCAGAATCTGCCCTTTCTGTGCAACAGTGCTTGCAATATTCATATGAATTTTTCTACAAAGAATATCACAAAACTTATTATATGAAAAGTTCTTATAATTTTATGGTGAATCCAGGAAAAATATGAGAAAAATGCATTATATACATGAAATGCATGGGAAGGGTTTAATTTGACAGAAACTATGGTTTTCCCCAAATTTCTGAAACTGGGAGCATTTTGGAAGCATTTCGTCACATGAAATGATGAAATTACTGCACAAATTGCTTCCTGGAGTGTACACAATCACCTGGGACAGATTGGGAAGCGTATCCCTATGAAAAATAAGGATATGATGCCTAATTTGTTCCTAAAACGTATGTACACTCATATTTCCAGGAAATTGGAGAGAGTCAAGGCTTTTGCCAACTCAATCCCTTCCTCTTGCTATCGCTAAGAGGCTCTCCTCCCTAGACACGTCCAGAGGAGGGTCCATGGAGCTATGCTCAACATGTTTTGTGTTGTTGTCGCTCTCTTGGAGCAAGCTCAACAAGAGGTCCATGGCTAAGCCATGTTTAGTTTGAAGCACTCAACCAAAGAAAAGGAAAAAGAATGCAAGCAATGCAAACAAATGCAAGAAAAATGCAGTAATCAAGCAATTAACAACAAATGGCAGCAAGTAAGACAATAAATAACTTGAGAAAAATGAGGGATAAGCCAATATGCAGTGCTTTCCCTTTTCATTCAACAACACAGAATTTACATTCTCTTTTCTCTGGTTCTCACCTTTTTTCCTTGAATTACAGCACTCTTCTCTCAATTACAACAGTTTAGAACTATCCTATCAGGTGCTTGAGTGGGGGAGAGTAATTTGGGTAGAGTTTTTATTTTGACAGAGTTTCAGTTGGCTTTCAGGTTGAGGGTAATTCTCTCTGTGTTTGGCAGGGTTTCAACTAGCCTAATGGCGTGTGGGGGTTTTTGTTGTGTCAGAGTTTAGCCTAAGCAGCAGCGTGTGGGTTATGATGTTGTGTGTCCTGAATCCTGATACTTGCTGGTTTGATGTTTATATAGGCCTTGATTGAGGGTACTTGGGGGAGAAGGAACTCCATTTGATTGACTCAGGAGGTGTCCCACGGATTGAGGTAATTTGGATGAGTTTCTGCCCTTGGATCAGATTGTATGCTTTCATTTCAGCTCTTGGATCATGAGGAGATAACTGGCCTCCCTTTGAATGAAGTTCTGGCGCTTTAGGATGTCTTTGAAAGTTGATTGTTCTTGGCAGCACTTGGTTCAGCTTCTCATTGCTATGAATTGAGTCAATCAATGCCTGTTGGTGTCTTGTACTAGTTTCAGTTAATTCAGTTGAACATGGCTCAGCTTGGTATCATGGTGAAGGGTGTTCTTTGTAGTTAAAAGGTTTACACCAGTTGCAATCAAGAGTTCTGTGAGATGAAACTCGTACTTGGGAGCAAGCAACGGCAAAATTGAGACTTGGAATAGCTTCGTGACATCAAGGAGAAGCTCATTGATCATTCAATTGGAGTCAGCTCAGCCCAGTTCACCGGAATTGAACATGAGCCCGAACCAGCACCTTCTCTTCTTCCTCTTTCTTACTTTCTGATTCCCTGGATTATAGCCCCACATGTTACTACCGCTAGATAGAGCTTGAAATCACGATTCCAACGAGCCCAAGAACACCCAAAACGGTCGCCGGAGTAGGGAGAATTTCGCTGGAGAAGTTTCAGCATGGTTGGAAGAGATGACCCGCCTTTTTTTTTTTTTTTTTGACCCGTTTCAGCAATTATCCCCTTCTATTCCTCTGACACGTGGGGCCCATTAGTTTTAACAGATAGGGCAGTTTTAACAAGCAGGTGGGGCCCAATGATCCACACCGTCGAATTTGCCTTCTGTTTAATCCACACCGTCGGATCCTTGTTTTATATTATATTGGTTTGAGATGATAAGCAGGGCCTAGGTAATTAATTCGTTTGGACCGTCAGATTTGTGCTCTTCTTGATCTGCACCGTCGGATTTCTTTAACTCAGCGAACGGGTCATTTTCCTCTTATATTCTGATTTCGGGTGCACTCGTTTCTTGTAGACCATAACAGGAAATGAAATTGGCAGTGACACAGCTCATGGGGAACATGTGCATAAACCATTTCCTTGTTCTCTTCTCTTCTAACCAGCGCATATGGAGAGGGTTTGATCATTTGTGGTCCAGAGTTATGTGGTTTTCGTGTAGCAGTTCATTTTAAACACTGAAACGTGTCACAGTGACTCATTGTACCATTTGCATACCATTATATCATCATATAATCTTTTTTCCACCATTTTATTGTAAATTCCATATTTAAGCTCTAATGCTCAGAAAAATACAAATAATATATTAAAATTCTCACAATTTCATGAAGAATCCTAATATATTATAAGTTTGAATTTCTTACATCTTCATGATTCTCCCAAATCGGACTTCTTAGTCTATCTCATGGTTTCTAGCAACCAGTTTCTCTCACACTTCTCCTTTTTTTTTATTTTCTTTATCACTTTTCCAAGTTCATTCTTCTTTCAATCTTTTAAGCCTTCTACGGGGTCAACACCATCGATCTCCACGCCCCTACGAATCAACTTGTTTCACACGTACTTATAAAATGCATAAATTTTGTATTAATAGATTAATTTAATTTTGAATAATTTACAAATTGATGCTTCATGCTTTGAAATGATCCAGTAGTTATAGGGACGTGCCAAATCCTGTTGTGCACGATACACATCCGTTCGCAGGGTCCTACGATCTAAATAGAACGGCCAAATTACTCCAATAACCTCCCCTAAAAAGTTAAAGCCGCAGAGTCGAGATTGCAAGACCATATAAACCTGTTTTGGATCACAGCAGATACAGAAGAAAAAATTAGTATTTCCGTTTATCGTTCCGTTTACTCAACGGGAAAAATTTTTGTTCCGTTTGCTGTTTTGTATTTAGAACAGAAGAAAAATGTTGTGCTGTTACTCGTTTCGTTCAAATGACACGGAATAACGATAAAAACGTTCAATTTTTTTTCTGTTTCCAACGCACAATATCAAGCACTCAGCATCATTAGTCCACAAGCTTATCATCAAAAAAATACACAATAAAAATTTAAACTATGCAACAGACATTAGTTTGAGTCAAAATTTCAATCATAATCATTTAAACGTCAAACAAATATTATAAACAATACAAATGAACTAGCAATTACAAAATATCATAACATTCATCAGCAATCAATTACAAAACATTATAATAGCCAAAAAGATTGAAACCAGTACCCAATACTCATGAACCATGTTCGAAATAAATTTGAACATTACAACAGCAAAGAACCAGAACCCAAAACCCATTACCCAGTCGCCAATAACCCACTAACCAGTATCCAGTGACCCAGAACCCAGTGATCCAACAACCAGTACCCAGTAACCCAATACCCACTAACCCAGCAACACAGTAACCAGTACCCAATAACCCACTACCCAGTAACCAGTAACCAGTACCAGTACCCAGTAACCAGTACAGTAACCAGTACCAGTACCAGTAACCAGTAATCAGTACCAGCACCAGCAAGGTATACTGTACCAGTACCAGTTTCCTGTAATTTACCAGTACCAGATCAGTTCACTGTAATTTACCAGTACCAGATCAGTTCCCTGTAATTTACCAGTACCAAAAACCAAAAAACAGAAACTGAAAACCAGTACCAGAACCAGAAAAGTCAACAGCAAAAAACCAGTACCAAAAACCAGAAACTGGAAACCAGTACCAAAAACAACCAAATTAGAGAAAAACCAGCAAAATCAGCAAAAGAAACCAGTATAAAAAACAATCAACTTTGAAAACCAGCAAAATTTGAGAAAAATTAAAAAAACTAATAACAACTACCGCATGCCTGTGCCTCCAGCGTTGCCTTCGTCTTGGCGAACCCATACCCACCAGCAAAAACGCATGCAATAGAGATGAGAGGGGAAAGAGGCGAGTAAACAGAAGAAATGGAGCGGCGAGTTCACATGTTGGCATGGAGGAGCGTCGAGTGCAATCAAGATGATGGCTTTCGGCTTGGTGGGTAGGGGCAAAGTGGCTTTGGCTTGTGCGAGAGAGAAAAACGGAGGAAGACAGTCGGAGAGGAGAGGAGAGGAGACAGGATCACAGGAAAGTAGGGAGGCGGCGCAGACGAAATAGATTAAACGAAATAGATTCTATTTCCGTTGATCGTTTCGCCATTTAAACGGAAAATAAATCCGTTCCGTCGATTGTTTCGTTTGGACGAAACGGAACGGAATAACGGAAAAAACTATTCCGTTGACAGCCTTAGACGTGCCAAAACCTGTTGTGCGCGATACACATCCGTTCGCAAGGTCCTACGATCCAAATAGAACGGCTCAAATTACTCCAATAACCTCCCCTAAGGCTGTGCTCCTGAGTTTGGGGAGGGAAGGAAAGGGAAGGGAAGGGAATGAATGGTAGGTTAGTATTGTTACACCTCAAATTTGGGGTTACAATTTTTGAACAAATATATAGAAGAGTTACTCCCCATTACTATCCATTCACCTCCATTCACCCCTTTAAAAATAACTTGGGAGCAAGTGACAAAATAGTTCTCCCCTCCCCTCCACCCCATTAACCTCCATTGGAGCACAGCCTAAAAGGTTAAAGCCGCAGAGTCGAGATTGCAAGACCATATGAACCTGTTTTGGATCACAGCAGATACAGACTCAGCCAGGAACTTTACAAAGTGGGGGATCTATAATATTATTAGTGACCAAAATTAATCTTCTTACGAAGTTAACGGATGTTTAACCTACAAACAAGATAAAAATTTTCTCTAACCTACAAACAAGACAAGAATTTTCTCTAACCTACAAACAAGACAAGAATTTTCTCTAACCTACAAACAAGACAAGAATTTTCTCTAGCCTACAAACAAGATAAGAATTTTGTTCTTTTTTGTAACCCGGTGGAAGGGTTATATATACATCTTCTTCAAGTGTCCCTTGAAGAAAAGCATTTTTAACATCAATTTGATGAAAGTTCCATTTTTTGTTAATTGGAATTGAGAAAAGAATTCTTACGGTGTTCATTTTTGCTATCGGGGCAAAGGTCTCATAATAATCAATACCTTCAGTTTGAGTATAGCATTTGGCTACTAATCTTGCTTTATATGTTTCTACAAAACCATCACTTCTGTATTTGATTTTATATACCCATTTACACCCAACCAGTTTCTTATTAATTGGTAAGTGACAAAGGTCCCAACTTATATCAGAGCATAAGCATTGGATGCTTAGGTATTTTGGTCAATTCAAACTAGGATGGCATTGGATGCCTTATTTATTGAATTTTCTCTCTCTTCCACCTAACACTTCATTCTCTGTTATTCCACTCTCTCCTTCTCCTCTCCCTCTCTCCTGTCGGCCTCCTCCTTGGCCGGGTGAACCACCAAGTGGTGGAGAGAGGCACCATGTGTTGGTGATTTGGATATTTTCTTACACCATTTTTTTCTCTTATCGAGCTCAATTAGATTCAGTTGTTGGATTAATTGAGAGGAGTCCGAAACCAATAAGTTGGTGGCTAGGCCGAAACTTGAGAAGGTTGCTTGGCCATTGACGGGTGCTAGCTTGCCTTTCAATCGTCTCTCTTTCAACTCGGGGTGGATTACGGGAATCTTGCCGAGCTCGGAATGTATAATACTCTATTCCCTCTCATGTAGATCTAGAGTTGACTTAGGAAGAACAAGAATAAATTTTTGTGTTCTAGTCTCTTGCCTTGGCCCGATAAGCCCTTCACCATATCTGTTCTTTTATTTGGTTTTAATTTTTTAAATATGAGAATGATTATTGGTAATTGCCATGCATACCAGATCAACGTACAAATCTGGTGAAAACATTCTGTATCATTGATGAAGACGATTTGACTGATTAGTGCCTGAGGTATATGATTTGTGTTTAATATTAAAGTTATTACTTTCACATTCAAAGTTCTTTTTAACAATATAATTTTACATGACTATAGAATGATGCAGTAGCTTTTGGATAAAACGGCTGGAATATTTTGTCTTCAAAACATAAAGTCTGCATGTATGCTACTGCTTCGATATAGGAAGTAAATCATATCAGTGTTTACCCAGACAATCTGATTTTACATTGATATATAGTGTGTTCTTTTTTTCAGTCGAGGGGATTTTGTCATGTGATTTTTTTGTCACAACAAACTTTTTGTTGTGTAATTGGGAGATCAGATTAGTAGATTCTCTAATGGACTATATAATTCAATTATATTAATATGTTGCATATGTTTTATATGATCAAAGCTAATTTTATATCTAGCTACCTAAGTTTATATGATCGATGCTAATCGATCTATGTGCAATTTTTTTTCATTTGTGCCGTTTCATGTGCTTCTTCAATTGATGAACACAAAAGCTTACAAGTAATCAGTTAATTTCAAGGAAGATAATTTATTTACATTTTTCCCTCTTCACTTATTCTTATAATGATGGTGTGTACTATCATTAACTAGCAAGAGACCCGTCCGTTGTGCGGGGCAACACTTAGGTGTTTTTTTAATATAGTATAGATAGATATTTGAAATGTCAAGAATATACAACCAGAAAGGAAGATAATTGAATTGTTATAGTTGGAAACAATTCTCCTAGATTAGCTCGTTCCAATTCCAAATAGAGAGATTGCACATCAACTACACTTTCGAAACAAATGGAGAGGAAACAAGATTATAGTAACCAATCGTATCCATTCAACAAGCTGAAATTAATTTACACCGTCCGATCAACACTGGAAACACTGGAAAAAACTGGAGGTGTCCAATCCATAGGTGTTTTTTAATATAGTATAGACATAGATATTGAGTACTTCTGAAGGCCAATAAATTTGTTATTTTTTCTGATCTATAGTACGATTAATACAATTTTTTCTTATGCCTTCATAAGTTACATTTATTTTTTATTTTTTTTCCCATTAATTTATCTTATTTACTACTTCCTCCGTCCACAATTAAATGAATTTATACCCTTTACAACTTGTCCACAATTAAATGAATTTATACCATTTGTTTGAATCCACTTTCTTCCTCAAAAAAAATATATATATATATATTACGAAATTCTCAAAATGCTCCTCGTCTCCTTCCAAGAATGTTCACTTTTCTACTAATTGAGGGCATAAAAGTAATTTTACTCTTCCACTATTTCCTTTGACTTTTGCTACAAATTCATTCTTTTGTGAACAGAGGAAGTACTATTAATATGCAAGTGTGAAACATACATATATAAGCATGAAACTCTTGGGTCTTATTGTTTAATCCTACCGAACGTAATAATAATGTATGAGATCGATATAAGTTTGTCCTATTAAATAATTATGACCAAAAAAGTTTCTTGGGATCAAAATCCCGTGCATATTTGTACTAATTGTGAGTTTTAATTAATCTATTAATTATAATTCGTACAAATCTATCAACTGTTTTTCGGTCACCTGAATTAATCATAATGTATGTATCTTCTATTCAAATAAAAACATGTCAGTGTTGAAAACCCAACAATGTATGGTTTTTAAGTACATTGAACCTGCTGATATTATACAATTATATATATTGTTTCTGCTTTCAAAAAGAATTGGGTGCATCTTTCTGGTTCTTGTTATCATTGTTTCCTCCTCAAAGCATGTCTTGTTTTCTGCCTGTACCAGTACTAAAAAGCGTCCGACTTAGTTGTACAGTAGCTTTCTGCTATATTCCTCAAGAAGGATAATTGTTGGTACAAGATTTCTATAAAAGTACAGCATTTTGTGTTCCAGATTGCACAATTGGAACATAGTTAACAAAACTAACCTATATAATCTGACAACAGATTGAAACTCAAAAAGGGTTGGATCGATGTCTTGACCATAATCAGATACTCTCAAAAATGTGACTTGAATTCGTCGAAACACAAGTGGTCAAGGCAAACCGGCACCTGCATATCACCTCCGTCCTTTCCACCGACAACCGCTATTTCACCAACTATGTTCATCGAGACAAGCTCGACATGGCTGGGCTTGCCCCACCCGAAGTCAGTGTCATACACCCTGAACCTCGGTGAAGCAGCAAGTCGAACCATCATTTCTGATGGCAACTCAATCAGCCTGTCCAACCAGTCTTCAGTCCCTGACAAGGCGTCCTCCACCGACTGCTTCACGGCACCTTGGATTGCCACTGAAGCATATGAAAGGCCGTCATCTTGCATTAAAGTGCCGACTGTCGATACTGCAGCGAAGCCCTTTATGCAGTTGCCAAAGTACCTCCAGTTAGTACTTGTTAAAAAATCTTTCAGTTGATATCAACAAATTATAGTAGTTGTTGCATACCTCTCACTAATTGGGGATTTCAGATGTGAGCGGCAGTCGGCAGGGATTGTAATGTACGTGTTGTCTGCCGGATTGAAGTTGTGGCACCGCACATAGGAGACCCACAGATGAGAAGCCATAGCCGCAAAACTCGATGGTGCAACAAGCAGTGATGCGTTGCTATGGCTGATTGGTTGCACAATCTTTTCCTTCAGAGAATTAATCTGATGCAATCCAGGTGCGAATGTACTTCGTTCGAGCTCGAACCTGCCCTCAAAGAAGGGCCTTTGCAGTGTGGCCTTGCAATTTTTTTAAAACTTTTCTTTATCACAGACAAGGTAGTATATAATGCATAAATGAAAGAAAAATGATCGATGGCACGGAACGAACATCTGGTAAATTCGGAGCCCTGCGGCGTAGTATCTCTCTGGCCACCTCCTCTGCTCTGGGGTGTCTCAGAAAATTTCTGTCGAAAATCGGCAGTTCATCATGCGCCGCCGCCTCTGATGGCGTATTAGCCTGACGTGCAGCTTTTGACCACTCCGAGATGAACTGCCATATGCCCCGACCATCCGCAGCAGCGTGATGGATTGAAAAAGCTACAGCTACCCCGCCACTCTTGAATGCTGTCACCTGAAAATCAGAGGTATGATATAAACATGTTATAAATTAATTAACAACAAAATTATAAATCACAATCTGCACAGAAAGGACAGGAGCAGGGAGACTCCCGGTGTCCAGCTCCGGCACGAGCTGCCTAAAAGCCTCCAAATCATGCTTCTCCTCTCTGATCAATCTGTTGATATCACCATCAGCCTCGGCCTCTACGAAAGCAACTCCGGACCCAACAGCCGACGGCGAGCAGTCTATGACCCCATCACCCGTTGACGGTACATAAATCAACTTCCCGGCAAGTACAAAGTAGTTCTGCAGAGTGGCAGACAGCGCAGACTTCAGCGACCGCACGAGCGTCGGTACTGAGGGTAGATTGGTGTTTTGAAAGAGCAGGAGCCGTTGGACCGGCGGCAAGTTGATCCAGCAGGCATCGAAGAAGGACAGCTTGAGGTTGATGCCCTGTACTGCCGCTTGGTCCAGCGGGTGCAGCAGAGGGACATGGGTTTTGTCAAGTACTGTTACTGTTACTTCTGCTTGTGCCATGAAGTTTAGTCTGATGCAAAATTGGGCAGACAGAGGCGGCTCCTCATTCACCAAATGGTACTACATATAGTCTTTTAATAATACAAAAGGAGAAACATATTGGGTCCATTGAAAATGAATCCATGCGTCCATAAACACACTCATAATGTAACAAATAAATCTGATTTTGTAACCTATAGACGCTTTAGACAAATATTTTATGGACGCTAAGTATTACTCATACAAAAATGTTTGTTTTTATGATTATCCATTTGTTTATATTGCTCGTGCGTATCTATCGACTTTATGTTGTCGTGATCTGAATTGATTATAAAATATGGATAAAGATGTTACGCCCCTTTTCTGCCACCACCACCCCCCCCCCCCCCCCCCCCCCTCGATGCGCTGGCAGAGAGGGAGAGAGAGGGAGAGGGCGGGACAGAGGGGGGAGGGAGAGAGAGTATTTTAGAAAGTTTACAACGTTTTATAAATTATCTTTTTGTCCTTTAGAACGTTTAGAACGTTTTATAAATTGTCCATATTTTCCCAAATTCATTTAGAACGTTTTGTAAACTGCCCATCTCATTCCAAAATTTATTTAGAACGTTTTGTAAACTGTCCATCTCTTCCCATAATTCATTTAGAACGTTTTTGTAATCTGTCTTTTTGAAAACTTCAGCGCATCAGTACCTCTGGGGGCAAAGGTGTGCACTGTATCAGCACCCTATAAATATATATATTGGAGCTAATGCAGGAATGATCTTTGTTTGTGGGCCTCACATTTGAATTCACCCAAGCTAATTAAAGGGGCCAATACTAGGCTTAAGTAAGACTAATTCTAATCAAATAAAAATCTTTTGTTATGGTAATAGAAAACCCAATATATAGTTTCGGGGATCACAGAATCAAGGACAAGCCCAATTAACATAAAACCTCCCTTTCATCTCATGGGCTTATTATGTTCACTTGATAGTTGCACACTTGACGGTTGACAAAATCTGCCAATTAACATAGAGGAGGGATCCATTGACAATGCTTAAAATGACAATCTTGACAATCAAGATTTTGAAAAATTTGTAATAATTCATAAAAAATCTCAAAAATGAAAAAACTTTTATGGATGCATTCTTTAACTTATAGATTAATAGTGTTGTAAATTTCAATCAATTTGAACATCGTTTGATGGTTTATCAAAATTTTATACATTTTTTAACGGTTGAAATTTAACGAGCTTTAAAGAGCTATCAAACGTCACTTAAATTGAATATAATTTGAAACATAATCAATCTATAAGTTAAACAATATCTCTATAAACTTTTTTCTATTTTTAAGAATTTTTAACTATTTTTACAATTTTTTCAAAATCTTGATTGTCAAGATTGTCATTTTAAGCATTGTCAATGGATCCCTCCTCATTAACATAATACCAATTATGCCAATTTGACTGCTAATCACTGATACTAAATCAATTCATGTATTTTTTTTTTCGAAAATTTTAACAATTAAATATTGGAATATTTTCTGTGGCTTTGATGGAAATAAGTCAAATTGTAATTGTCAAAATGCAAAATATAAACATGTCGAATAGAAATATAAACACTTAAAATAAAAATAGAAATATAACCATTTGAAATAGAAATATAAACATATAAATTAGTCAAAATATGAGCATCAATCACAAAATATAAAGAGGCGGGATCCATTGACAATAGTTATCTTGACAGTCTTGACAATAGTTATTTTTAAAATTTGTACATAAAAAAATCTTAAAAATGAAAAAAAAATTTAATGATGCATTGCTTGAATAATAGGCCAAGTATTGGGCCGTTTCTTGTACTTATTCCCAGCATCTATTATGGGCTACAGTTGTATGTAAAAATGCAAGAAATTATATAGTTTTCTTGAAACTGTATAAAGTTAATATGCCAAGGGGCAAGAAGACTATTAGACTAGGACAAAATTAAGCAGAAGTGGCTTCGGTATTTTTTTTCTTTTAAAAACAATTTCCCTATTCATCAAATCAATCGATCGAATAGTCTGTGAATCGAATTAATTATGTTCTACAATTATTAATCATTTGAATCGATTAAATAATTATTATTGCAATGAAAAGTTAAATGTTATTTTTATCAATAAAATATAATGTCCATGAGAAATATCAGTAAATTGTACTTATGTTTTTTTATCCTTGAAGGATAAGCTTTTAAGAAAAAAGTATGAGATATTTAATTATGCTGGTCCTAACAACTTCCATAATCCAGATAGAACTCTTTTGTATGGTTCAACAATTTAATACACAAACGAAGCATATGCATCGTAGAAGCATATATATATATGTTCATCGCTACAGACTAAAATAATTATTGCAACAAAGACATAAATACAAATGATATTAAAGCAGGTACATGATGTAACATACTGACAAGGACACTCTTTCGAAAATAAATACAAACAAATCCAAACATGCAGGAGCTCACAAATAATTAAGCAAAAAACGGGAACACTTAACGGGAACATCACACATGAAACAAACAAACACTTAACCATCAATCTCCACGCCCCCTTACGAATCAACTTGCTTCACACGTACGTATAAAATGCATAAATTTTGTATTAATAGATTAATTTAATTTTGAATAATTTACAAATTGATGCTTCATGCTTTGAAATGATCCAGTAGTTATAGGGACGTGCCAAAACCTGTTGTGCGCGATGCACATCCGTTCGAACGGTTCAAATTACTCCAATAACCTCCCCTAAAAAGTTAAAGACGCAGAGTCGAGATTGCAAGACCATATGAACCTGTTTTGGATCACAGCAGATACAGACTCAGCCAGGAACTTTACAAAGTGGGGGAACTATAATATTATTAGTGACCAAAATGAATCTTCTTACGAAGTTAACGAATGTTTAACCTACAAACAAGATAAGAATTTTCTCTAACCTACAAACAAGACAAGAATTTTCTTTAGCCTACAAACAAGATAAGAATTTTGTTTTTTTTTGTAACCCGGTGGAAGAGTTATATATACTTCTTCTTCAAGTGTCCCTTGAAGAAAAGCATTTTTAACATCAATTTGATGAAGGTTCCATTTTTTGTTAATTGGAATTGAGAAAAGGACACGAACCTGAACAGGACTAATGGTCGAGAGCCTTTGTAGGTGTGACCTTATAGGGATCTGGATCATGTTGGGTTGCATTAACAGTGATTCTCATCTACCTGTTCAATGCTGATCATCATCAGTGTCAAGCCATCCACGTGACGATCCCCAAATGATACAGACAGTACGCACGTCCACGTAGTATCTTGATCCTGAGTAAGAGTACCTTACTTGTGTTGATTCTATGTCATATGAATATCCAAGATCAGTCCGAGGCAGGATTGTGTCATCCTCACGACTATATCATTTACTTGACGTCCATATAGATTAAACACATGACTAAGATTAATCATTGCGCGCGTGTGTAATCCATAATGTCAAGGGGCCCAGAGGATATCATAACTCATCTATGATGAGAGACATTCCAGTATCTTGATCATCCATGATCCAAGCTACCAATTCTACACACCGAACTGGAATCCCTTATGCCACCTGTTACGGTTGGGATAGGAAACTAGTCACAGTGTGCAGTCATGATATTTGATCATGACAACCTCAACCGTGAATCCAACACTGACAAGAATATGAATGACATAACACATTCCTTTTGTCATATTCTTGTCGCGGTCAGTCCAATGCCATGTCATAGAGAATGTGCACATGCATCCATATGATCTAGTTGACAGCCGCGCTATCAATGGGACGTGATACAAACCCATCTGCTAGACTCATATGCTGATCCTATCCGACCAACTAGAGTACCATGCTAGTTA
Organism: Cyperus esculentus; assembly: GCA_030179965.1. Classification (NCBI taxonomy): domain Eukaryota; kingdom Viridiplantae; phylum Streptophyta; class Magnoliopsida; order Poales; family Cyperaceae; genus Cyperus; species Cyperus esculentus. Next base: position 642,369 of record JASGLE010000031.1, read on the forward strand.
TCATAGATCAGGGCAGTTTTAGAATTGACATCATACCCATCATGGCATATCACTTGCTGTTGTCGTAAACGACACAAGCCATAACGTAACATCAATTCAAGGAAACTAATGAGTAAAACATCCAAATAAGAATAACCATGAACAAGCGAATACCATATATATATATAAATATAAATATGTATGTTTCTCTAGTACATAAACACTAACAATCTCCCACTTGGACTAGAGACATCATATCCTCTACGTCCAGTGAAGTGTACCCTAAAACAAAAGTAAAGTACAACCACTACATCATCAGACCCAGCCTACGCGGCGTCGAATGCCCATGGCCGATCTATGAAGATTCGTCTTATCCAAAGACAGTGGCTTTGTTAGCGGGTCAGCTGTGTTGCTGTCCGTATCCACCCTGCTGATTCTCACATCACCTCGATTCACAAAGTCGCGAATCAGGTGATACTTGCGGTCGACATGCTTGCTTTTCTGGTGCGATCTCGGCTCCTTGGCTTGAGCGATAGCTCCGTTGTTGTCACAATAGAGCTCAATCGCCTCAAGTGAACTCAGAACAACCTCAAGTTCTTGCAAGAACTTGCGCAACCAAACCCCTTCCTTGGCGGCTTCGGCTGCGGCTACGTACTCGGATTCGGTGGTAGAGTCTGTCACGCACTCTTGCTTTGAGCTCCTCCAGCTCACAGCGCCACCGTTCAACGTGTACACGTATCCTGATTGCGATCGCAAATCATCTTGGTCGGTCTGGAAACTAGCATCCGTGTAGCCCCTGGCTACTAGCTCAGTTTGACCACCATAGATTAGGAGCATCTCCGAAGTATTCCTCAAATACTTCAGTATGTTTTTGACAGCTGTCCAATGCTTGAAACCGGGGTTCGACTGATATCTGCATGTCATGCTCAAAGCATATGCAACATCAGGGCGAGTACAAGTCATGGCATACATGATCGATCCGATCGCTGACGCGTACGGAATCCAACTCATCCTCTCAAGCTCATCAGTCCCTGAAGGACATTGACTCTTGCTTAATTTAATGCCATGAGACATAGGCATAAATCCCTTCTTGGAATCTTCCATGCCGAATCTCTTCAAGACTTTGTCTATGTAGGTACTTTGACTTAATCCGATAAGTCGCTCAGATCTATTCCTATAGATTCTGATTCCCAACACATAGACTGCCTCGCCCAAGTCCTTCATCGAGAAAATCTTCATCAATGAAGACTTGACCCCGTTCAACATTGGCACATCATTGCCTATGAGCAATATGTCATCAACATATAGGACTAGGAATACGACCGAGCTCCCACTAACCTTCTTGTATACACAAGGTTCCTCTTCGCATTTCTTGAAATCAAATTTCTTGATTTCACGATCGAATCGCAAGTTCCAACTCCGAGATGCTTGCTTAAGTCCATAAATGGATCTCTTAAGCTTGCACACCTTCTTAGCATTTGATGAATCCTCAAAACCCGACGGTTGCACCATGTACAACTCTTCTTCTAAATCGCCGTTTAGAAAAGCGGTTTTGACATCCATCTGCCATATTTCATAATCATAAAATGCGGCAATGGCTAAAAGGATCCGAATTGACTTGAACATGGCGACAGGTGAGAAGGTCTCATCGAAATCGATCCCTTGGATCTGTCGATATCCCTTCGCCACTAGTCTGGCCTTGTACGTAGTCAAATTCCCGTCTTTGTCACTCTTCCTCTTGAAAACCCATTTGTTCTCAATTGGCCTAAAGCCTGGAGGAAGGTCAACCAGGTCCCAAACCTGATTGTCGTACATAGACTGAATTTCGGCTTTCATGGCTTCCAGCCACGAGTCGGAATCTGGTCTGCTCATCGCATCATCGAAGCTCACAGGATCATCAGTATCCAAACTGGTGATCTCATGCAGACCCAACCATCTTTCAGGTTGACGAACCACACGTTGTGACCTTCTAAGAATAACCCTCGGAGGCGGTTGTGATGCTTCTTCAGGTTGTGGCTCAGGCACATCCTGCAAAGGCACTTCCTCGTCTACTCGAGTTTGCACTTCCTCAACCGGAGTCGAGGGTGTGTTCACTTGAGTTTCGGCAGGAATGTCTTCGGCCTCTTCCATCCGCGATGGATCAGGGCTTAAGAAGCTCCCACTAACCCCTGCAACCCTGGGTGGAAAACTCGAGTTTCCATCTTGCAACTCCACTTGAATTTCTTCAAGTTGGACGTTGCTCCCACTACTCTTTCTTGCGAGAAATTCCTTCTCCAAGAACACACCATGACGAGCAACAATCACCTTGTTCTCATTCCGGTGGAAGAAGTAGTAGCCCTGAGTATTTTTGGGGTATCCCACAAAGAAATACTTGTCCGATCTAGAATCGAGCTTTCCTGAGGTTTTATCTTTCCTCACGAATGCCTCGCATCCCCAAATCTTAAGGAAAGACAAGGGAGGCACCCTCCCAAACCATAACTCGTATGGTGTCTTCTCCACGGACTTAGACGGAACACGGTTTAGCATGAACGCGGCTGTCTCCAGCGCATATCCCCAGAACGACGCTGGGAGAGTTGCAGCACTCATCATTGATCGGACCATGTCCATCAGTGTCCTGTTCCTCCTCTCGGAAACGCCATTCCATTGAGGAGTCCCCGGCGGGGTCAATTGTGAGACGATCCCACAATCTTTCAGGTAAGAGGTGAACTCAATACTTAGATACTCACCACCGCGATCCGATCGCAAGACCTTGATCTTCTTGTTGAGTTGATTCTCTACTTCGTTCTTAAACTCTTTGAACTTGTCAAAGGTTTCAGATTTATGTCTCATCAGGAAGACATAACCGTATCGACTGAAATCATCAGTGAACGTGACAAAGTACGAGTATCCACCTCGGGCATTAATGCTTAAGGGCCCACACACATCGCTGTGCACTAGTCCCAACAAGTCATTTGCTCTTTCACATTTCTTCTTGAAAGGCGCCTTAGTCATCTTGCCAAGCAAGCAGGAATCGCAGGTGTCCAGTGAGTCCATCTCAAACTGGCCAAGAAGCCCCGCTTCTTTCAACCTTTTAATGCGATTCTCATTTATATGACCTAGGCGGCAATGCCACATGAAAGCCTCGCTTTCATTTGAGATCCTCGGTCTCTTGGTTTGTATACTAAGAATAGGCGTATCCAAGTCGAGCAAATACAGACCATCTGTTTTAACACCAGAACCATAATGTAAACTATTCAAAGAAAAATTCATCAAACCTTTCTTAATAGTAAACTCAAAATCATCTGAATCCATACGCGATACAGATATTATGTTCTTAGTAATGCAAGGACAAAAATACACTCCTGACAAATGTAAAATAAGGCCCGTAGGCAAAGATAAATCTACGTCGCCAACATCGGTCGCCGATATAATCGCACCATTGCCGACACGTAGCTGTATGTCCCCTTTGCTCAACCGTCTTCTATTTCTTAGTGCCTGCACATTACCAATAATATGAGCACCCGAACCTGAATCCAAAATCCAGTTCTTGGAAATAGTAGCGAGATGTGCCTCAAAGACATAGATACCTGGTCCTTAGATCGGGTTCTTAGTCTTGAGCTGGGGGCAGTCCCTCCTCCAATGACCCTTGCCATGACACTCATAGCACTCGGCGTCAGCTGGGATTACCTTTGCGGCCTTAGGCTGGTCCACGACCACGCCCTTGCCCTTGTTGCTCTTCTTGGGCCTTGGCCTGCGCTGGCCCTTGCCCTTCTTAACTTTCTTCCCCTGCTCAGACACGGTGAGGACATTGGAAGGCCCAGCCTTCTTGAAGTCCACCTCTGCCGATCTGAGGAGACCATGGAGTTCACACAACGTCTTCTCCATCCCACTCATGTGATAGTGAGTCACAAAGCTGCTGAAGGTGTGTGGGAGAGAATTGAGCACGATATTCACGGTGTGATCCCTAGGGAGAGGCGCGCCGAGCCTTTCCAGCTGCTCAGCGTAGCTCATCATCTTAAGCATGTGAGCCGATACAGAACTCCCCACAGACATTCGGCAGTTGACAAAAGAAGTCAACACATTGTAACGCTCGACTCGCAACTGCTCAGCGAACAAATCCGCGAGCTGTTGCATAATCTTGTGCGTAGGCATGTCCTCGAACCGCCTCTGCAGCTCAGGATCCATGATCGCGATCAAGAGAGTCCCAACGTCCAACTCGTCTGCCAGGTGCGTCTGCACCGAGACGTAAGCCGGATTCTTAGCCATGACGGCCGGGTCAGTATCCGTGGCCGCCTTCTCCACTATGAACTCCGGAGGCATTTCCTCGCCCTCCGGTAGGGGAGTAGTCAAGACGTACTCCTTCCTCTCTCTCTTCAGAACATTCCTGAGGTTCCGGAGCCAATCAGAGTAGTTGGCACCGTCGGAACGGAGAGGATTGCGGTCCAAGACTGGACGCAGGGAGTTCGTGTTAGCCATGTCTACAAAAATTACCACAAGAGAAAATCGCAGTTAAGTTCATGAAATTCATTTTGTTTTTAAGAAAACAACTTCCACTATAGTTTGTAAAGTTCGTCCAATTACCATAGTAGGTCCAAGATCCATATTTTCAGTTAAGTTGTCCAGCGGCGGCTAGGTATTACAATTTAACCTATTTTAGGTAGACCACGCCGGGTCAATCGTGCCGCGCACGACTCTTGGCGCATCAAGGTCCGCGACCTCGACGCTATCCCCAAAGCCAGCATCGGCATGGCCTTTGCCAAGTCGTAACCTCTCCTTATTTGGTTCGGCACGCACGGCGTACCCCACGACCCGTCACTCCCTCAATTCGACTTCCTACTTAATTCGGTCAAGTCTCCAAGAGCTCGTTTAGGGAGGTGGATAAGGAAGGCAACGGGAAATTGCACTTAGGTTGGTTGGACTAATGCAGGTCAAATTGCGAGTTGGTGGGGCATGATAAAACCGAATACCATACTTATTTATTCTACGACTCAACCATAGCAATAAATTCACAACAATCTCAAACAATTGACAAGCATTTAGGGCATACAAGCCCCGCGAGATATATGGCCCCGCTCCAAGCTCCATCCGCCGAGATCGCGCGAGTTCTAAGCTTGGTACCTGTTTTTCCATTCCCATATCCTAACTAGAAATAAAACTATTCCTAAAAGCGATATGAAATGAAAACAGATAAACTATTGCTACCCAATAAAACCCTTGGTGGCACGCAGGCCTTAAATTAATTAATTAAAAATTAAATTAATAAACCACGGGGCACCTAGGCCGCAATTACAAACATTCACAAACAATCAATACATCACACAAGGCATTGATCTTTGGCCATATATCCCGCACCTGCAAACATTCTCATACACACATACAAGACATTTTGCAAGTAGAGTAATCAGATCTAATCAATTTATAAACAAATAATAATCATTAAGCAATAACTAATTAAATTCAGCCTCTGTCACAGGTTGCGTTATAACGCAACTCTCTGTTGCGTTATAACGGATCTCGCCGGATCAGTCTGCAAAACCGACAGTTGCGTTATAACGCAACAGAGAGTTGCGTTATAACGGAACCTCTCTGTTTTCAGACCCTGCCCCTTACCGTTTCGATCCGCGATCAAAACCGTCACTTTGTACGATCCAAACACATCACAAAACATGTCAATCAAGTACTGTGACATCCTCAAATTTATTAAAATAATCTAAGGCCTTAAGGGCACAATTCAATCAATTATTTACTCTAACAATTATTCACGTGTTTATCAAATCGATTAATCTCAATTACAAGGTATAACAACGCCTTAAATCGATAAATCAACTTCCGTTTGGCCAACCATGGCTCTGATACCACTGAAAGAATTGCTCGATGGCTAGAAGTGCGGAATTTAAAATTTTTCTAACCAAACACAAGAACAGTTCAAACAGATCTTGCCAAACGGACGTTTATCGATTAATCTACGTAACAAATACGTAGATGGGCAAGGTTATTATACCTTTGACGCGTGATTGGTTGCTCTCGGCTGTCCCGTCGCGCGCGTCACCCTTGTCCACCAAAGGGTCGGCCACCACCGTCCGTCTAGGCGAGAAGACGTTGCCGGCGGGTCCTTCGATCTTTTCCTCGCACGAATCTCAACCCTAAACCCTAGGTTTGATAGAGGAGATTTCTCAACACATGAGAGAGAGAGAGAGGAAGAAAGGTGGCTGGAAAAACTTACTTTTTCGTGCATGAAACCTTCCCTTTTATACTTGTCAAGAGTGATTAAGGAAACCCTAATCACATACCCTAATCTGCCTTTCTGTCAGGTTGCGTTATAACGCACCCAATATTGCGTTATAACGCAACACCTGACAGAACCAGATTTCTGTCACAGATTCCGTTATAACGTAACATATGTTGCGTTATAACGGAACTGCTGACAGAACCAAATGACAAGTATTCTCTCATATGTTCGAGACATAAGATCAAAACATCATAGCCATGATGATATTCAGGTTATCATGATGCCCAATCAAGCTCAAGTCAGGCCGCGCCTGATTTGACTTATTGCCATCACTCGTTACACGTTCGCTGACGTGACACGAACCTGAACAGGACTAATGGTCGAGAGCCTTTGTAGGTGTGACCTTATAGGGATCTGGATCATGTTGGGTTGCATTAACAGTGATTCTCATCTACCTGTTCAATGCTGATCATCATCAGTGTCAAGCCATCCACGTGACGATCCCCAAATGATACAGACAGTACGCACGTCCACGTAGTATCTTGATCCTGAGTAAGAGTACCTTACTTGTGTTGATTCTATGTCATATGAATATCCAAGATCAGTCCGAGGCAGGATTGTGTCATCCTCACGACTATATCATTTACTTGACGTCCATATAGATTAAACACATGACTAAGATTAATCATTGCGCGCGTGTGTAATCCATAATGTCAAGGGGCCCAGAGGATATCATAACTCATCTATGATGAGAGACATTCCAGTATCTTGATCATCCATGATCCAAGCTACCAATTCTACACACCGAACTGGAATCCCTTATGCCACCTATTACGGTTGGGATAGGAAACTAGTCACAGTGTGCAGTCATGATATTTGATCATGACAACCTCAACCGTGAATCCAACACTGACAAGAATATGAATGACATAACACATTCCTTTTGTCATATTCTTGTCGCGGTCAGTCCAATGCCATGTCATAGAGAATGTGCACATGCATCCATATGATCTAGTTGACAGCCGCGCTATCAATGGGACGTGATACAAACCCATCTGCTAGACTCATATGCTGATCCTATCCGACCAACTAGAGTACCATGCTAGTTATCATAGATCAGGGCAGTTTTAGAATTGACATCATACCCATCATGGCATATCACTTGCTCTTGTCGTAAACGACACAAGCCATAACGTAACATCAATTCAAAGAAACTAATGAGTAAAACATCCAAATAAGAATAACCATGAACAAGCGAATACCATATATATATAAATATAAATATGTATGTTTCTCTAGTACATAAACACTAACAATATCTTCGGTTTGATTATAACATTTGGCTACCAATCTTGCTTTATATATTTCTATAGAACCATCACTTCTGTACTTGATTTTATAGACCTATTACATCCAACCGGTTTCTTACTAATTGGTAAGTGACAAAGGTCCCAAGTTATATCAGAGCATGAGCATTGGATGCTTGAGTATTTTGGTCAATTCAAACTAGGATGGCATTGGATGTCTTATTTATTTCATTTTCTCTCTTCCACCTAACACTTCATTCTCTGTTATTTCACTCTCTCCTTCTCCTCTCCCTCTCTCCCGTCGGCCTCCTCCTTAGCCGGCCAAACCACCAAGTGGTGGAGAGAGGCACTATGTGTTGGTGATTTGGATATTTTCTTACACCATTACTCTTCTCTTCTCGAGCTCAATTAGATTCAATTATATATATTGTTTTTATAAGTACATTGAACCTGCTGATATTATACAATTATATATATTGTTTCTGCTTTCAAAAAGAATTGGGTGCATCTTTCTGGTTCTTGTTATCATTGTTTCCTGCTCAAAGCATGTCTTGTTTTCTGCCTGTACCACTACTAAAAAGCGTCCGACTTTTGTTGTACAACTAGCGTTAGACCCCGTGCATGCACGGAGAATGCTTAATATTTCCATCCCAACGCTGAAGCCTGAATATTTCATGGAACTTTCAATCTTATGATTTTTTTTATTATTTTTTGAGTTGGGATCTCACGATTTTGTTGCTATGCACTATGCTATTATTATATTAGTCGAGCATATATATTTATCAACCACTTAAAATCAATGTAAATATAAAGCAAGACTCAGTACACTCTGAAGTATTCGGTTAAGGAAAATAAGGTTCAGAATTATCGGTACTAACTTTATATTATTTAAAGGCACACCCCCCATAATCGATCTCCATAGCTAGCTTAATTTGGTTTCATGCCAAAATGCAATATAAATAAAAATTAAAATGTAATAACATCCCTTAAAAGTTCATTATAGTAATGATAACACTTTAATGAATTTGTTGTACTTAAAAATCATAATAAAGTTCAGTTCTATTATTTCCAATGATGTCACTGACAAAGACAAAAGACGGATAATTCTTTTAAGGAACGTGTTCCCTTCTTTCACTTGTTTCACAAAAACTAACAACAATAAATTCAAATGATTGAACAGGAATTCAGGAAAGTAACATATCGATAAATTCTTTAAATAAATAATGATTCCATCAGCGTTGAGAGGCCATCTTGCATTTGTTACGATATTTCTCATCTGTACAATCAATTGAACAACATTGGTTCATACAAAAATTTATGCGGTCTTCCCTACTGCGGAAATTTTTTTCAATACATTAATATAGATTTCCTTACATGTAAATAGCTGTTTCTATAACTAAATCGACAACAACAGATAAGATATTGTCAAAAATATACGATAATTAATTTCATCATACCTTCAGCAAATAGTAAATTTACCACCATAAATTATGGAAAACATTCCACTGCTCCAGAGTTGTGTACCATATTGATTTCCTTAAAACTGTATCATGATAACAAAGCAACTTAGAAACATAACCATTGCAACAATCTCCACAGCATATAAAACAATTAAGACTCTAATAGAAAGATAGTATGTTGAGATGAAAAATCATAAAATAGTTTAATATTCAAAACTTCATGAAGATTAGGTAATAAGCCTTTAAATTTATTTAAACCAAACCAAGAACCATTAAATAATTGGCGTCAGTATGGTAATAGTGCCATACCTTGTGAATATTCTGTCGATTTCAGCATTATTGCAGGCATTAATTACTAATCTTAGTCCCCTCAAGGAGATAAGAAGCTTTGCGTGGCTGCGTGCTACTTGATCTGTTTAAACGATGTGACAAACAACCCAAAAAATCAATAACATAAAATTTACAGAATCCAATTTATAATTTAATGATAAAATTATATCCAACATAGATAAGCTATCAGTCGTGAGACCAAATTTACAGAATAGAAATTCGTTTGAAGTGAAATCAAAGCAATACAGGACTTAATTAGTAATGAAAATTGAATTATTCTAAGGATATCAGTACAATATAGTAAATTAACTCACTATTGTATCCATAGTGTGGATTTGTCTTCAACGTTCAATACTGAGAAAATTTCTTCTAGGTTTCTATGTATACATCTCTGCTATAGTCTCTCCACATCAGGATCATCGATGGTAGTTTCCAGTCAAAGAGGCGCATGAGAAGGCCATTCTGATCTTTCATTTTGAACAGAGAATACCTAAAGAGACACCCAGTCATCAGTGGCTTCCCTTTGGTTATTATGGCCAAAATAGAACAGAAGGTTAGCAAGAACTCAGTAGCATACAGACCAAAAACTGAAGAGGGAGCATACCTTCGATTTTTGCACTGAAAAATTTAGAGCACAGGATTGATGGAGTGGCAGAAGCCCTTGCGATAGCAGATTTGCATTTTTCCTGCAGTTTCCATGATTAAAGCGGAGAGATAGGATTGGGATGAAGAGGAACATTTTGAAATTGGAATAGGTAGAGATGTTGGGAGAGGGACGCGGGTTCCTACAGCTTCCAATGTTTTCCAGGAGAAAACTACCTACAGCAGTGAGAAGCAAAGGTGAAACAATAATTTTTGATATCTTCTGAAACCTACGGAAGGAGCACGGCAATGACTTTCCTGTAGTCATTGACTTTCCTGTAATTCTTAAACAATATATTATTTTACACGAAACCTAACCAGGTTATGGAACCCTAAGTAATAATAGTCAGGTTTTAAAAATTATTAATTCCAAATTATTCGTATAACCTATTTTTTTTATTAAATTTACACAAATTAGTTGCATTAATGTGCAATGCTTGAAACCTTTTAAATCAATAAGGACAGGAAATTAATATTACTAAAACTGGAATTAGTTTACCTGAACTGTATCTGTGTTTGCAGAAATAGTTCAACATCAGAGATTCAGAGTTCAATGATCTGTGATCCAGACTAAGCATAGTCAACTAATTAAAATGACAATATCATGTGATTAACTTCATTTCCCTTTCCCAGTGTCAATGCCAATTTTTTTGTTGTTTAATTTTATGATGTCGCAAAATCAGTTTTGACCAACGGATTGTGATTAGTTTTTTTACCCCAATTTTTTTAATTTATTGTACCGACCATGTGTTAAGCAATCTAAAAATGTATAAACAAAGATCAATTAGATAAAATGATAAGACAAAGACTAACAAAATCATAGTACCAATCAGAGTAGGCGGGTGGATCCGCTTCACAATTCTTCAAATTCTTTGTCTTTGTTTCTTCCCAATCGACGCCACTTGTTTACCGCATTTGAAATCAGCGATTCTCCTTTCTCCAATTCTCTATGGGATAAAGCGAAAGACAGCACTGACTTTTCCATTCGATTTCGCCTTTCGGCCAAGGATTGAACAGCGAAGTTGAAGCGAAGAATTGGAGGGTAAATTCCGACAACTGGAGATTAATTACTGTGAGAGAGAAGAACATTAAGGAAACAATGTAACCTTTCTGTCTATCGGAGATTCGGGCAACCGGAGAGGAAGGTGGTAAGGACGGATTGGGAAGGAAGAAGGTTGAACAACGTCGCGAGCGGTGCCGACCGGTGAGAAGGCACAGGCTGTCCGTCGGATTGGTAAGGACGGATTTGGGCTTGTTGCTATCACAGAAGGCACAGGCTGTCCGTCGGAGGCCCGGTTGGGGTTGTTCCTGCCGACGATGTTGGCTGTCTGTTGAAGGCACAGGCTGTCCGTCAGTTGGGGTTGTTGCTGGTTCACTGAAGGCGGAGGCTGTCCGTCGGAGGCGCAGTCGGGGTTGTTGCTGGTTCACAGAAGTTGGAGGCTGTCCAATGGAGGCGCGGTTGAAGTTGATGCTGTCCGGCGATGTTGCTTCACTTCACTTCTCAGTCAGTCAGTTGTGGTTCTCACTTCTCAGCGTAATTGAGAGATAAATCAATTTCAGTAAGGATTTCTTTTATTTGGGGAATTTGGAAGTGGAGACGGAAGAGACGGAAAGAGATAAAGCAGCGTAATACAATTATTTATTCGGAGCTGTGGGTTAATTTGAGTGAAGCGATGCGAACTGAAACCAGCGGAGAGACGGATCTATCTAAAATAGGCAAAGCTTCGTCTGAAATCAGGTCGTCAAAACTTTTTCGATCGGACGGTCATTACCGAGACACGTGGCTGCACAAAATCGTTTGCTGCGTCAAACGTTTTTGTATACTACAGTAGATAGCGTTTTGCTATATTCCTCAAGAGGGATAATTGTTGGTAGAAGATCCCTTTAAAATTACAGCATTTTGTGTTTCAGATTGCACAATTAGAATATAGTTAACAAAACTAATCTGTATAATCTGACAACAGATTGAAACTCAAAAGGGTTGGATGTCTTGACCATAATCAGATACTCTCAAAATGTGACTTGAATTCGTCGAAACGCAAGTGGTCAAGGCAAACCGACACCTGCACATCACCTCCGTCCTTTCCACCGACAACCGCTATCTCACCATCAATGTTCATTGAGACAAGCTCGACGCGGCTGGGCTTGCCCCACCCGAAGTCAGTGTCGTACACCTTGAACCTCGGTGAAGCAGTAACTCGAACCATCCTTTCTGATGGCAGCTCGATCAGCCTGTCCAACCAGTCTTCAGTCCCTGACAAGGCGTCCTCCAACAACTGCTTCACGGCACCTTGGATTGCCACTGAAGCATGTGAAAGGCTATCGTCTTGCATTAAAGTGCCGACTGTCGATACTGCAGCGAAGCCCTTTATGCAGTTGCCAAAGTACCTGCAATTAGTTTTGAGTTGCAATTAAAATACCTTTCAGTTGATATCAACAAATTATAGTAGTTGCTGTACCTCTCACTAATTGGGGGTTTCAGATGTGAGCGACAGTCGGCAAGGATTGTAATGTATGTGTCGTCTGCCGGGTTGAAGTTGTGGCACCGCACAAAGGAGACCCACAGATGAGAAGCAATCGCCGCAAAACTTGATGGCGCAAGCTGCGGTGATGCATTGCTATGGCTAATTGGTTGCACAATCTTTTGCTTCAGAGAATTAATCTGATGCAATCCGAGTGCAAATGTCCTTCATTCGAGCTCGAACCTGCCCTCAAAGAAGGGCCTTTTCAATGTGGCCTTGCAATTTTTTCGAAACTTTTCTTAATCACAAACAAGGTAATATAATGCAGAGTCCGGCTACGGTGATATGCATATCACAGTTTTACCGTGCTATGTGATCTGTATCTCAGTTTTCAGTGTCCAAATAGTCGATCTGAACCGCTAAACGTAATCTTACATCAAAATATGCTAGCAAACCAAATTTTATGATTTTTAGAATTTTTTTGCTATTTTTAATGATGGGGAGAATATGGCTAGATCCAAGGATTTTGGTTCATACAAAACAACGATTTTCTCCCTATCACTAAAAATAGCAAAAACATTCTAAAAATTGTAAAATTGATTTCCTAGTATATTTTGATATATATATATATATCATATTGAGCGGTTCGGATCGACTATTTGGACACCGGAAATGCAGGTACGGACCGCATAGCACGGTAAAACCGTGATATGCATAGCACCGTAACCTAATTCATATAATGCTAAATTGGCACCGAACGAACATCTGGTAAATCCGGAGCCCTGCGGCGTAGTATCACTCTGGCCGCCTCCTCTGCTCTGGGGTGTCTCAGAAGATCTCTGTCAAAAATCGGCAGTTCATCATCATGCACCGCTGCCTCTGATGACGTATTAGCCTGACGTGCAGCTTTTGACCACTCCGAGATGAACTGCCATACGCCCCGACCATCCGCAGCAGCATGATGGATTGAAAAAGCTACTGCTACCCTGCCACTCCTGAATGCTGTCACCTGAAAATCAAAGATGTGATTTTAAACATGTTATAAATCAACAACAAAATTATAAATTACAACCTGCTCAGAAAGGACAGGAGCAGGGAGACTCCCCGTATTCAGCTCCAGCACGAGCTGCCTAAAAGCCTCCAAATCATGCACCTCCTCTCTGATCAATCTGTTGATATCCCCATCCGCCTCAGCCTCTACGAAAGCAACTCCGGACCCAACAACCGACGGCGAGCAGTCTATGACCACATCACCTGTAGACGGTACATAAATCAACTTCCCGGCAAGGACAAAGTAGTTCTGGAGAGTGGCGGACAGAGCAGACTTTATCGACCGGACGAGCGTTGGTACGGTAGGGATATCAGTGTTTTGAAAGAGCAGGAGCCGTTGAACCGGCGGCAAGTTGATCTTGCAGGCATCAAAGAAGGACAGCTTGAGGTTGATGCCCTGTACCGCTGCTTGGTCCAGCGGATGCAGCAGAGGGACATGGGTTTTGTCAAGTACTGTTACTGTTACTTCTGCTTGTGCCATTAAGTTTAGTCTGATGCAAAATTGGGCAGACAGATGCGGGTCCTCATTCACCAAATGGTACTACATGTAGTCTTTTAATAATAAAAAAGAGAAACATATTGCGTCCATTGAAAATACATCCATGCGTTCATAAACACACTCAGAATGTAACAAATAAATCTGATTTTGTAACCTATAGACGCTATAGACAAATATTTTATGGATGCTTAAGTATTACTCATACAAAAATGTTTGTTTTTATGATTATCCATTTGTTTATATTGCTCGTGCGTATCTATATATCAACTTTATGTTGTCGTGATCTGAATTGATTATTATAAATATATATATTGGAGCTAATGCAGGAATGATCTTTGTTTGTGGGCCTCACATTTGAATTCACCCAAGCTAATTAAAGGGGCCAATACTTGGCGTAAGTAATTTTAATTCTAATCAAATAAAAATCTTTTGTTATGGTAATAGAAAACCCAATATATAGTTTCGGGGATCACAGAATCAAGGACATGCCCAATTAACATAAAACCTCCCATTTATCTCATGGGCTTATTATGTTCACTTGATAGTTGCACAGTTGACAGTTGACAAAATCTGCCAATTAACATAAAACCAATGATGCCAATTTGACTGCTAATCACTGATACTAAATCAATTCATGTATTTTTTTTTTCCGAAAATTTTAACAATTAAATATTGGAATATCTTTTGTGGCTTTGATGGAAATCAGTCAAATTCTAATCGTCTAAATGCAAAATATAAACATGTAAAATAGAAATATAAACACTTAAAATAGAAATAGAAATATAACCATTTGAAATAGAAATATAAACATATAAATTAGTCAAAATATGAGCATCAAGCACAAAATATAAAGAGGAGGGATCCATTGACAATAGTTATCTTGACAATCTTGATAACAGTTATTTTTAAAATTTGTACATAAAAAATCTTAAAAATGAAAAAAAAAAATTAAGGATACATTGCTTGAATAATGGGCCAAGTATTGTGCCGTTTCTTGTACTTATTCCCAGCATCAATTATGGGCTACAGTTGTATGTAAAAATGCAAGAAATTATATTGTTTTCTTGAAACTGTATAAAGTTAATATGCCAAGGGGCAAGAAGACTATTAGACTAGGACAAAATTAAGCAGAAGTGGCATCGGTATTTTTTTTTCTTTTAAAAACAATTTCCCTATTCATCAAATCAATCGATCGAATAGTCTGTGAATCAAATTAATTATGTTCCACAATTATTAATCATTTCAATCGATTAAATAATTATTATTGCAATGAAAAGTTAAATGTTATTTTTATCAATAAAATATAATGTCCATGAGAAATATCAGTAAATTGTTTTTATGTTTGTCATCCTTCAAGGATAAGCTTTTAAGAAGAGAGTATGAAACATATAATTATGCTGGTCCTAACAACTTGCAGCCGATAGAACTCTTTTGTATGGTTTAACAATTTAATACACACACAAAGCATAATTATTGCAACAAAGACATAAATACAAATGATATATATAAAAGCAGTTACAGGATATAACATACTGACAAGGACACTCTTTCGAAAATAAACACAAGCAAATCCAAACATGCAGGAGTTCACAAATAATTAAGCAAAAAAGGGAACACTTAATGGGAACATCACACATGAAACAAACAGACAGATTCGGACTCTATCCGAAAAATATGTTATGCGATGGAAGTACCGCTGAGATGATCGCCAATTTTGGTCACCGAAGTAGTTGTGGTAATTATTTCTGGTGTGATGTCGCACAATCTTTGTCTTTGGGAACAATCTTGAGTAGACCGCATTCCCGATGCTCAATCAGCTCTAAAGTGGTTGCTATGGTGTCTGTGACCGCCTTGGTGAGCTTCTCCTCGCAGATCAACTTGAGCCCTTCTATTTCGAAACGGTGTGCTGCAACGAACATGAGGTGATACCTCTCTGGAGGGGTATTCTCTTCAAAGTCATCTGGCAAGGAATCATTGTAAATGAAATAAAGCAAATACATGAAAGTAAGGGCATCCATGTGTTGTACAGAGACACGTAGTTTGCACTCGCACGTATTGTCTTCTAGAGCGAGAATTTCGGAGTGAAACACGGAGGAGCGGGCTGCAAGTATGGCCTTGTGAGCAGGGAAGATCTGCTCTTTTACTATGAACAAGATGTCTGCAAATTGCCCGGCCAGGAGTTTGCCGACGAAGCCTGGAGGAGTGTATTTTTGTAGGTCAAGCTTCTGGTCTGGTTGCGGCACAGGTTTTGGTGGTGCCAATTTGGAATCATCCAGAAGGACCCATATAGCGAATTTTGCCACCAAGCAATCATCTTTACTGTACCTCTGCATCTCACTGTTTGAAACATTAGCAATCCATACCGTGGGGAGGCCCGTTGCCTTAACCTTGGCGTAACTAAACTCAAAAGCTTCCTCATTGTTCAGCCTTCTCGTAAAGCCGTGCATGGTCCAAGTACCAGAGGAATTGTGGTCTTGCAGCAGTGAAACATAGCCACACCTCTGTAACTCCTCTGAATTTTCAAGGAAGCAGAGAAAAAAGTACAACACACCAAAGCTTGGAGATACACGGACCTCGTAATTGTATTTACCCACATTAAAGGGGCCATACGTGGCGTAATACATCCTGTCATAGGATCCAGCTTTCTCCAATTCAGTATTAGCTTTGTCCTGCTTTAGAAGCTCAGAAACCTTATCTATTTTAACTGTACACACTCCTTCAACAACCGAGCTCATTTCTGGTAGTGGTTGAGGTGAAAATGTTCTTGAGGAATTGTTACTTAATTAAACAAGGTAAGAATCTGGAAAATGAGTAGCTGTGCGATGAGAAAAACACAAGTTGAAAGAAAGGGCTTAAGGCTGAACTTAGTAGTGTTCTTTAGGGATGTATCTATCGATCATAGCTATCTGTATCTATCTATATATAGGCCATGCATACACGCGCGCTCATTTCGCAAACTGTGCACAAATTGCAACTTGTCAGCAATTATTTCTTGAAATTTTGTTAAACAAGCACTAGCTGCCTGTTCTAGCATATTTGGTCATATTTGGATGCTCATGCAGGTGAATAGTTCACAAATAATTTAAAATGAATAGTGAGACTAATAATTACTTCCTACAATTGATTTTTACTACAAGATCAATCCTAATCTTGTACTTATTATACACTAACACATAAAATTTCTGGAAGACTAATTACTCTTATGGTTGATGTTTTTGATTGCGTCTGTATATCCCAATAAAACTCGCACGATTCTTATTTATTACCGATTGTGCATGTTCTTAATTCAACCATGTTAATATGAGTTAAAAATGCATTATTACATTACAAGAATGAAATAACCATCTCCATGCCCCTTAAAAATCAACCTTGCTAATTGTTTCACACGTACATATAAAATGCATAAATTTTGTATTAATAGCTAGATTAATTTAATTTTGAATCATTAATTTACAAATTGATGCTTCATGCTTTGAAATGATATATCCAGTAGTTAGGGACGTGCCAAAACCTGTTGTGCGCGATCCACATCCGTTTACAGGGTCTTGCGATCCGAATAGAACGGCTCAAATTACTTCAATAACCTCCCCTAAAAAGTTAAAGCCGCAGAGTCGAGATTAATTGCAGGACCATATGAAGCTGCTTTGGATCACAACAAATACAGACTCAGCCAGGAACTTTACAAAGTGGGAGAACTATAATCTATATATTCATACTCTAGAAAGAGGGGTAAGTTTCCAAGCTTTTTAGCTATGCCACATCATCATTAATCTCAACCATTAATTTTGTTTCTCTCTCTTCATTTATCTTAATCAAATGGCTCAAATTAATTTTTTTATTAAAGAGATAATATGATGTATCTAAAGAATAATTTAAGACTCAAAATATTTGCAACTCTTTATATTCTTTTATATAAATTGAGATGTAGCTAAAAATATATTAAGTCCGATTCACAACTCTAGTAATCCATAAAGAGTGGTAGGCCTGCAAGCACCTCAACTATACCACAACATCAATATTATCTATATCTACCATTGATTTTGTTTGAAACTTTTCATCTACTTTAATCTAATGGCTTATATGTCTTTTCTATTAGTATTAAATAACATGAATATAATATGTCTAAAACAAAATTTAATCTTTAAAAATAAACCAATATTCATGTGTTTTTATATTTAAATTATAATTATATTATTATTTATATCAAAAGATTTAAAATTATGTTCAAAATTTTGTTTAATATTAAATTTTATAAAATTCTTGATTATTTTTTTATACTATTTTTCAGGGCGAAGCCCGAGTTACAGCTCTAGTATTATTAGTGACCAAAATTAATCTTCTCAAGAAGTTAACGGATGTTTATCCTACAAACAAGATAAGAATTTTCTTTAATCTACAAACAAGATAAGAATTTTCTTTAACCAACAAACAAGATAAGTATTTTATTTAACCTACAAACAAGATAAGAATTTTCTTCAATGTACAAACAAGATAAGAATTTTGTTCTTTTTTGTAACCCGGTGGAAGGGTTATATATACTTCATCTTCAAGTGTCCCTTGATGAAAAGCATTTTTAAGTTCAATTTGATGAAGGTTCCAATTTTTGTTAATTGCAATTGAGAAAATAATTCTTACGGTGTTCATTTTTGCTACCGGGACAAAGGTCTCATAATAATCAATACCTTCAGTTTGAGTATAACATTTGGCTACTAATCTTGCTTTATATATTTCTACAGAACCATCACTTTTGTATTTGACAAAGGTCCCAAGTTATATAAGACGGGCCCCTTGGTAGAATATGATTATTATGCATGCGTATGATTAAAGTTGTTGATCATATAAATAATCATTATTCAGAAAATACCAAGTTAATGTAAATTCTCATAGTTGGTATTTGAGAATTTACTAAGATATCAGAAGACATAAAATTAAATACGAGTGTAACATTTTTACACTATAAGGTTCGAATAAAAGCAATGAAATCAATAGAAAACGGTGCTGCAATTTTGCACCACAAAATAGTTTTTCTTTTTTTTCAGACACTACCAAAAGATAGAGCAGATAGAGCATAGGGTATCATAGTGCCGACTTTGCTGGCTTCTTTGATTATATTGCACTTTTACTCAATAATAAATAAATAATGGAATGCTTCATTTTTATAAAGTTGTATGACTCGTGCCCTTGTGAATGTTAAAGCTAATAAGGTGGGAGTCCAATATATAAACCGGCCAGCATTAATTATGGGCTCCAGTTTTATGTAGAAATGCAAGAAATAATATAGTTTTCTTGAAACTGTTCTGTGCATGTCTTAATATGACAAGGAGAAGCTTTTCTTTTTTCTTACTTTTAAGAACAACTTCTCTATTCATCGAATCAATTTATCGATTAGTCTGTGAATCAAATTATCATCCACAATTATTAATCATCGCAATCGGTTAAATAATTATTGAAATTAAAAGTTAAATGTCATTTTAATGAATAAAATATAATGGGCATGAGAAATATCAGAAAATTGTATTTATGTTTTTTATCCTTCAAGGATAAGCTCTTAAGAAAAAAAAGTATGAATCATCAAATTATGTTGGTCCTAACAACTTGCAGCAAATAGAACTCTTTTGTATGGTTTAACAATTTAATACACACACAAAGCATAATTATTGCAACAGAGACATAAATACAAATGATATTAAAGCAGGTACAGGATAGAACATACTGACCAAGACACCAGTTTCGAAAATAAACACAAGCAAATACAAACATGAAGCAGCTAACAAATGATTAAGCAAAAAAGGGGAACACTTAACGGGAACATCACACATGAAACAAACAAACACTTAACCATCGATCTCCACGCCCCTTACGAATCAACTTGTTTCACACGTACGTATAAAATGCATAAATTTTGTATTAATAGATTAATTTAATTTTGAATAATTTACAAATTGATGCTTCATGCTTTGAAATGATCCAGTAGTTATAGGGATGTGCCAAAAACTGTTGTGCGCAATACACATCCGTTCGTAGGGTCCTACGATCCAAATAGAACGGCTCAAATTACTCCAATAACCTCCCCTAAAAAGTTAAAGCTGCAGAGTCGAGATTGCAAGACCATATGAACTTGTTTTGGATCACAACAGATACAGACTCAGCCAGAAACTTTACAAAGTGGGGAACTATAATATTATTAGTGACCAAAATTAATCTTCTTACGAAGTTAACGGATGTTTAACCTACAAACAAGATAAGAATTTTCTCTAACCTACAAACAAGACAAGAATTTTCTCTAACCTACAAACAAGACAATAATTTTCTCTAGCCTACAAACAAGATAAAAATTTTCTTTAGCCTACAAACAAGACAAGAATTTTCTTTAGCCTACAAACAAGATAAGAATTTTGTTCTTTTTTGTAACCCGGTGGAAGGGTTATATATACTTCTTCTTCAAGTGTTCCTTGAAGAAAAGCATTTTTAACATCAATTTGATGAAGGTTCCTTTTTTTGTTAATTGGAATTGAGAAAATAATTCTTACGGTATTCATTTTTGATACCGGAGCAAAGGTCTCATAATAATCAATACCTTCAGTTTGAATATAACATTTGGCTACTAATCTTGCTTTCTATATTTCTATAGAACCATCACTTCTGTAGTTGATTTTATATATCCATTTACACGCAACCGGTTTCTTATTAATTGGTAAGTGACAAAGGTCTCAAGTTATATCAGAGCATTAGCATTGGATGCTTGGGTATTTTGATCAATTCAAACTAAAATGGCAATGGATACCTTATTTATTCCATTTTCTCTCTCTTCCACCTAACACTTCATTCTCTGTTATTCCACTCTCTCCTTCTCCTCTCCCCCTCTCCTGTCAGCCTCCTCCTTGGCCGGCCAAACCACCAAGTAGTGGAGAGAGGCACCATGTGTTGGTGATTTGGATATTTTCTTACACCATTCTTTTTCTCTTATCGAGCTCAATTAGATTCAATTGTTGAATTAATTGAGAGGAGGCCGAAACCAATAAGTTGGTGGCTAGGCCGAAACTTGAGAAGGTTGCTTGGCCATTGACGGGTGCTAGCTTGCTTTTCAATCTTCTCTCTTTCTACTCGGGGTGGATTACGGGAATCTTGCCGAACTCGGAATGTATAATACTCTATTCCCTCTCATGTAGATCTACAGTTGACTTAGGAAGAACTAGAATAAATTTTGGTGTTCTAGTCTCTTGCCTTGGCCCCGATAATCCCTTCACCATATCTGTTTTTTTATTTAGTTTTAATTTTTTAAATATGAGAATGATTATTGGTAATTGCCATGCATACCAGATCAACGTACAAATCTGGTGAAACATTCTGTATCATTGATGAAGACGATTTGACTGCTTAGTGCCTGAGGTATATGATTTGTGTTTAATATTAAAGTTATTACTTTCACATTCAAAGTTCTTTTTAACAATATAATTTTACCTGATTATAGAACGACGCAGTAACTTTTGGATAAAACGGCTGGAATATTTTGTCTTCAAAACATAAAGCTAGTCTGCATGTATGCTATTGCTTTGATATAGGAAGTAAATCATCGTATCAGTGTTTACCCAGATAATATGATTTTACATTGATAGTGTGTTCTTTTTTTCAGTCGAGGGGATTTTGTGATGTGATTCTTTTGTCCTTCTTATTCATATATATATGCGTCTTCCGTTGTGTAATTGGGAGATCGATCATATTTAGTAGATTCTCTAATGGACTATATAATATAATTCAATTCTATATTAATATGTTGCATATATGTTTTATATGATCATAGCTAATTTTATATCTAGCTACCTAAGTTTATATGATCGATGCTAATCTATGTGAAATTTTTTTCATTTGTGCCGTTTCATGTGCTTCTTCAATAATTGATGAACACAAAATTAAGCTTACAAGTAATCAGTTAATTTCAAAGAAGATAATTTATTTACTTTTTTTCCTCTTCACTTATTCTTATAATGAGCATATATAGCATACAGATAAATTGAGATGTAGCATTGCATGATTCTCTAATTTCAGATTTGTTGACATTAGCAGTTTCATGATCCACGCTGTTTGTACTATAGAACATGATTAACAGAGTGATTTACAGTACTGTATATAAACATAATACGAGAAGGCTAGAGTGGCTACGACTCCAATGATCATGGCGTGTACTATCATTAATATATATTGACTTCTGAAGGCCATTAATTTGTTAACTTTTCTGATCTATAGTAATACAATTAATTAAACTCTTGGGTCTTATTGTTTAATCGTACCGAACGCAATAACAATGTATGAGATCGATATAAGTTTGTCCTATTAAGTAAAAGACCAAAAATGTTTGTACTAATTGTGAGTTTTAATTAATCTATTAATTATTGTTCGTACAAATCTATCAACTGTTTTTCGGTGACCTGAATTAATCATAATGTATATATGTATCTTCTATTCAAAAAAAATTGTCAGTGTTAAAAACCCAACAATGTATGGTTTTTATAAGTACATTGAACCTGATATTATACAATTATATTGTTTCTGCTTTCAAAAAGAATTGGGTGGCTCTTAATTTCAGGTTTTTGTTATCATTGTTTCCTTCCTCCTCAAAGCATGTCCTGTTTTCTGCCTGTACCATACTAAAAAGCGTCCGACTTTTGTTGCACAGTAGCTTTCTGCTATATATCTCAAGAGGGGTAATTGTTGGTACAAGATTTCTATAGAAGTACAACATTTTGTGTTCCAGATTGCACAATTGGAATATAGTTAACAAAATCTAATCTATATAATCTGACAACGGATTGAAACTCAAAAGGGTCAGATCGATGTCTTGACCATAATCAGATACTCTCAAAATGTGACTTGAATTCGTCGAAACACAAGTGGTCAAGGCAAACCGACACCTGCATATCACCTCCGTCCTTTCCACCGACAACCGCTATTTCACCAACTATGTTCATCGAGACAAGCTCGACATGGCTGGGCTTGCCCCACCCGAAGTCAGTGTCATACACCCTGAACCTCGGTGAAGCAGCAAGTCGAACCATCATTTCTGATGGCAACTCAATCAGCCTGTCCAACCAGTCTTCAGTCCCTGACAAGGCGTCCTCCACCGACTGCTTCACGGCACCTTGGATTGCCACTGAAGCATATGAAAGGCCGTCATCTTGCATTAAAGTGCCGACTGTCGATACTGCAGCGAAGCCCTTTATGCAGTTGCCAAAGTACCTCCAGTTAGTACTTGTTAAAAAATCTTTCAGTTGATATCAACAAATTATAGTAGTTGTTGCATACCTCTCACTAATTGGGGATTTCAGATGTGAGCGGCAGTCGGCAGGGATTGTAATGTACGTGTTGTCTGCCGGATTGAAGTTGTGGCACCGCACATAGGAGACCCACAGATGAGAAGCCATAGCCGCAAAACTCGATGGTGCAACAAGCAGTGATGCGTTGCTATGGCTGATTGGTTGCACAATCTTTTCCTTCAGAGAATTAATCTGATGCAATCCAGGTGCGAATGTACTTCGTTCGAGCTCGAACCTGCCCTCAAAGAAGGGCCTTTGCAGTGTGGCCTTGCAATTTTTTTAAAACTTTTCTTTATCACAGACAAGGTAGTATATAATGCATAAATGAAAGAAAAATGATCGATGGCACGGAACGAACATCTGGTAAATTCGGAGCCCTGCGGCGTAGTATCTCTCTGGCCACCTCCTCTGCTCTGGGGTGTCTCAGAAAATTTCTGTCGAAAATCGGCAGTTCATCATGCGCCGCCGCCTCTGATGGCGTATTAGCCTGACGTGCAGCTTTTGACCACTCTGAGATGAACTGCCATACGCCCCGACCATCCGCAGCAGCGTGATGGATTGAAAAAGCTACAGCTACCCCGCCACTCTTGAATGCTGTCACCTGAAAATCAAAGGTATGATATAAACATGTTATAAATTAATTAACAACAAAATTATAAATCACAATCTGCACAGAAAGGACAGGAGCAGGGAGACTCCCGGTGTCCAGCTCCGGCACGAGCTGCCTAAAAGCCTCCAAATCATGCTTCTCCTCTCTGATCAATCTGTTGATATCACCATCAGCCTCGGCCTCTACGAAAGCAACTCCGGACCCAACAGCCGACGGCGAGCAGTCTATGACCCCATCACCCGTTGACGGTACATAAATCAACTTCCCGGCAAGTACAAAGTAGTTCTGCAGAGTGGCAGACAGCGCAGACTTCAGCGACCGCACGAGCGTCGGTACTGAGGGTAGATTGGTGTTTTGAAAGAGCAGGAGCCGTTGGACCGGCGGCAAGTTGATCCAGCAGGCATCGAAGAAGGACAGCTTGAGGTTGATGCCCTGTACTGCCGCTTGGTCCAGCGGGTGCAGCAGAGGGACATGGGTTTTGTCAAGTACTGTTACTGTTACTTCTGCTTGTGCCATGAAGTTTAGTCTGATGCAAAATTGGGCAGACAGAGGCGGCTCCTCATTCACCAAATGGTACTACATATAGTCTTTTAATAATACAAAAGGAGAAACATATTGGGTCCATTGAAAATGAATCCATGCGTCCATAAACACACTCATAATGTAACAAATAAATCTGATTTTGTAACCTATAGACGCTTTAGACAAATATTTTATGGACGCTAAGTATTACTCATACAAAAATGTTTGTTTTTATGATTATCCATTTGTTTATATTGCTCGTGCGTATCTATCGACTTTATGTTGTCGTGATCTGAATTGATTATAAAATATGGATAAAGATGTTACGCCCCTTTTCTGCCACCACCACCCCCCCCCCCCCCCTCGATGCGCTGGCAGAGAGGGAGAGAGAGGGAGAGGGCGGGACAGAGGGGGGAGGGAGAGAGAGTATTTTAGAAAGTTTACAACGTTTTATAAATTATCTTTTTGTCCTTTAGAACGTTTAGAACGTTTTATAAATTGTCCATATTTTCCCAAATTCATTTAGAACGTTTTGTAAACTGCCCATCTCATTCCAAAATTTATTTAGAACGTTTTGTAAACTGTCCATCTCTTCCCATAATTCATTTAGAACGTTTTTGTAATCTGTCTTTTTGAAAACTTCAGCGCATCAGTACCTCTGGGGGCAAAGGTGTGCACTGTATCAGCACCCTATAAATATATATATTGGAGCTAATGCAGGAATGATCTTTGTTTGTGGGCCTCACATTTGAATTCACCCAAGCTAATTAAAGGGGCCAATACTAGGCTTAAGTAAGACTAATTCTAATCAAATAAAAATCTTTTGTTATGGTAATAGAAAACCCAATATATAGTTTCGGGGATCACAGAATCAAGGACAAGCCCAATTAACATAAAACCTCCCTTTCATCTCATGGGCTTATTATGTTCACTTGATAGTTGCACACTTGACGGTTGACAAAATCTGCCAATTAACATAATACCAATTATGCCAATTTGACTGCTAATCACTGATACTAAATCAATTCATGTATTTTTTTTTCGAAAATTTTAACAATTAAATATTGGAATATTTTCTGTGGCTTTGATGGAAATAAGTCAAATTGTAATTGTCAAAATGCAAAATATAAACATGTCGAATAGAAATATAAACACTTAAAATAAAAATAGAAATATAACCATTTGAAATAGAAATATAAACATATAAGTTAGTCAAAATATGAGCATCAATCACAAAATATAAAGAGGCGGGATCCATTGACAATAGTTATCTTGACAGTCTTGACAATAGTTATTTTTAAAATTTGTACATAAAAAAATCTTAAAAATGAAAAAAAAATTTAATGATGCATTGCTTGAATAATAGGCCAAGTATTGGGCCGTTTCTTGTACTTATTCCCAGCATCTATTATGGGCTACAGTTGTATGTAGAAATGCAAGAAATTATATAGTTTTCTTGAAACTGTATAAAGTTAATATGCCAAGGGGCAAGAAGACTATTAGACTAGGACAAAATTAAGCAGAAGTGGCTTCGGTATTTTTTTTTCTTTTAAAAACAATTTCCCTATTCATCAAATCAATCGATCGAATAGTCTGTGAATCGAATTAATTATGTTCCACAATTATTAATCATTTGAATCGATTAAATAATTATTATTGCAATGAAAAGTTAAATGTTATTTTTATCAATAAAATATAATGCCCATGAGAAATATCAGTAAATTGTACTTATGTTTTTTTATCCTTGAAGGATAAGCTTTTAAGAAAAAAGTATGAGATATTTAATTATGCTGGTCCTAACAACTTCCATAATCCAGATAGAACTCTTTTGTATGGTTCAACAATTTAATACACAAACGAAGCATATGCATCGTAGAAGCATATATATATATATGTTCATCGCTACAGACTAAAATAATTATTGCAACAAAGACATAAATACAAATGATATTAAAGCAGGTACATGATGTAACATACTGACAAGGACACTCTTTCGAAAATAAATACAAACAAATCCAAACATGCAGGAGCTCACAAATAATTAAGCAAAAAACGGGAACACTTAACGGGAACATCACACATGAAACAAACAAACACTTAACCATCAATCTCCACGCCCCCTTACGAATCAACTTGTTTCACACGTACGTATAAAATGCATAAATTTTGTATTAATAGATTAATTTAATTTTGAATAATTTACAAATTGATGCTTCATGCTTTGAAATGATCCAGTAGTTATAGGGACGTGCCAAAACCTGTTGTGCGCAATGCACATCCGTTCGAACGGTTCAAATTACTCCAATAACCTCCCCTAAAAAGTTAAAGACGCAGAGTCGAGATTGCAAGACCATATGAACCTGTTTTGGATCACAGCAGATACAGACTCAGCCAGGAACTTTACAAAGTGGGGGAACTATAATATTATTAGTGACCAAAATGAATCTTCTTACGAAGTTAACGAATGTTTAACCTACAAACAAGATAAGAATTTTCTCTAACCTACAAACAAGACAAGAATTTTCTTTAGCCTACAAACAAGATAAGAATTTTGTTTTTTTTTTGTAACCCGGTGGAAGAGTTATATATACTTCTTCTTCAAGTGTCCCTTGAAGAAAAGCATTTTTAACATCAATTTGATGAAGGTTCCATTTTTTGTTAATTGGAATTGAGAAAAGAATTCTTACGGTGTTCATTTTTGCTACCTGGGCAAAAGTCTCATAATAATCAATATCTTCGGTTTGAGTATAACATTTGGCTACCAATCTTGCTTTATATATTTCTATAGAACCATCACTTCTGTACTTGATTTTATAGACCTATTACATCCAACCGGTTTCTTACTAATTGGTAAGTGACAAAGGTCCCAAGTTATATCAGAGCATGAGCATTGGATGCTTGAGTATTTTGGTCAATTCAAACTAGGATGGCATTGGATGTCTTATTTATTTCATTTTCTCTCTTCCACCTAACACTTCATTCTCTGTTATTTCACTCTCTCCTTCTCCTCTCCCTCTCTCCCGTCGGCCTCCTCCTTAGCCGGCCAAACCACCAAGTGGTGGAGAGAGGCACTATGTGTTGGTGATTTGGATATTTTCTTACACCATTACTCTTCTCTTCTCGAGCTCAATTAGATTCAATTATATATATTGTTTTTATAAGTACATTGAACCTGCTGATATTATACAATTATATATATTGTTTCTGCTTTCAAAAAGAATTGGGTGCATCTTTCTGGTTC
The DNA here is from genome assembly GCA_030179965.1 of Cyperus esculentus. Classification (NCBI taxonomy): domain Eukaryota; kingdom Viridiplantae; phylum Streptophyta; class Magnoliopsida; order Poales; family Cyperaceae; genus Cyperus; species Cyperus esculentus. The sequence goes on from JASGLE010000031.1 coordinate 669,990, forward strand.
TTGTTATCATTGTTTCCTGCTCAAAGCATGTCTTGTTTTCTGCCTGTACCACTACTAAAAAGCGTCCGACTTTTGTTGTACAACTAGCGTTAGACCCCGTGCATGCACGGAGAATGCTTAATATTTCCATCCCAACGCTGAAGCCTGAATATTTCATGGAACTTTCAATCTTATGATTTTTTTTATTATTTTTTGAGTTGGGATCTCACGATTTTGTTGCTATGCACTATGCTATTATTATATTAGTCGAGCATATATATTTATCAACCACTTAAAATCAATGTAAATATAAAGCAAGACTCAGTACACTCTGAAGTATTCGGTTAAGGAAAATAAGGTTCAGAATTATCGGTACTAACTTTATATTATTTAAAGGCACACCCCCATAATCGATCTCCATAGCTAGCTTAATTTGGTTTCATGCCAAAATGCAATATAAATAAAAATTAAAATGTAATAACATCCCTTCAAAGTTCATTATAGTAATGATAACACTTTAATGAATTTGTTGTACTTAAAAATCATAATAAAGTTCAGTTCTATTATTTCAAATGATGTCACTGACAAAGACAAAAGACGGATAATTCTTTTAAGGAACGTGTTCCCTTCTTTCACTTGTTTCACAAAAACTAACAACAATAAATTCAAATGATTGAACAGGAATTCAGGAAAGTAACATATCGATAAATTCTTTAAATAAATAATGATTCCATCAGCGTTGAGAGGCCATCTTGCATTTGTTACGATATTTCTCATCTGTACAATCAATTGAACAACATTGGTTCATACAAAAATTTATGCGGTCTTCCCTACTGCGGAAATTTTTTTCAATACATTAATATAGATTTCCTTACATGTAAATAGCTGTTTCTATAACTAAATCGACAACAACAGATAAGATATTGTCAAAAATATACGATAATTAATTTCATCATACCTTCAGCAAATAGTAAATTTACCACCATAAATTATGGAAAACATTCCACTGCTCCAGAGTTGTGTACCATATTGATTTCCTTAAAACTGTATCATGATAACAAAGCAACTTAGAAACATAACCATTGCAACAATCTCCACAGCATATAAAACAATTAAGACTCTAATAGAAAGATAGTATGTTGAGATGAAAAATCATAAAATAGTTTAATATTCAAAACTTCATGAAGATTAGGTAATAAGCCTTTAAATTTATTTAAACCAAACCAAGAACCATTAAATAATTGGCATCAGTATGGTAATAGTGCCATACCTTGTGAATATTCTGTCGATTTCAGCATTATTGCAGGCATTAATTACTAATCTTAGTCCCCTCAAGGAGATAAGAAGCTTTGCGTGGCTGCGTGCTACTTGATCTGTTTAAACGATGTGACAAACAACCCAAAAAATCAATAACATAAAATTTACAGAATCCAATTTATAATTTAATGATAAAATTATATCCAACATAGATAAGCTATCAGTCGTGAGACCAAATTTACAGAATAGAAATTCGTTTGAAGTGAAATCAAAGCAATACAGGACTTAATTAGTAATGAAAATTGAATTATTCTAAGGATATCAGTACAATATAGTAAATTAACTCACTATTGTATCCATAGTGTGGATTTGTCTTCAACGTTCAATACTGAGAAAATTTCTTCTAGGTTTCTATGTATACATCTCTGCTATAGTCTCTCCACATCAGGATCATCGATGGTAGTTTCCAGTCAAAGAGGCGCATGAGAAGGCCATTCTGATCTTTCATTTTGAACAGAGAATACCTAAAGAGACACCCAGTCATCAGTGGCTTCCCTTTGGTTATTATGGCCAAAATAGAACAGAAGGTTAGCAAGAACTCAGTAGCATACAGACCAAAAACTGAAGAGGGAGCATACCTTCGATTTTTGCACTGAAAAATTTAGAGCACAGGATTGATGGAGTGGCAGAAGCCCTTGCGATAGCAGATTTGCATTTTTCCTGCAGTTTCCATGATTAAAGCGGAGAGATAGGATTGGGATGAAGAGGAACATTTTGAAATTGGAATAGGTAGAGATGTTGGGAGAGGGACGCGGGTTCCTACAGCTTTCAATGTTTTCCAGGAGAAAACTACCTACAGCAGTGAGAAGCAAAGGTGAAACAATAATTTTTGATATCTTCTGAAACCTACGGAAGGAGCACGGCAATGACTTTCCTGTAGTCATTGACTTTCCTGTAATTCTTAAACAATATATTATTTCACACGAAACCTAACCAGGTTATGGAACCCTAAGTAATAATAGTCAGGTTTTAAAAATTATTAATTCCAAATTATTCGTATAACCTATTTTTTTTATTAAATTTACACAAATTAGTTGCATTAATGTGCAATGCTTGAAACCTTTTAAATCAATAAGGACAGGAAATTAATATTACTAAAACTGGAATTAGTTTACCTGAACTGTATCTGTGTTTGCAGAAATAGTTCAACATCAGAGATTCAGAGTTCAATGATCTGTGATCCAGACTAAGCATAGTCAACTAATTAAAATGACAATATCATGTGATTAACTTCATTTCCCTTTCCCAGTGTCAATGCCAATTTTTTTGTTGTTTAATTTTATGATGTCGCAAAATCAGTTTTGACCAACGGATTGTGATTAGTTTTTTTACCCCAATTTTTTTAATTTATTGTACCGACCATGTGTTAAGCAATCTAAAAATGTATAAACAAAGATCAATTAGATAAAATGATAAGACAAAGACTAACAAAATCATAGTACCAATCAGAGTAGGCGGGTGGATCCGCTTCACAATTCTTCAAATTCTTTGTCTTTGTTTCTTCCCAATCGACGCCACTTGTTTACCGCATTTGAAATCAGCGATTCTCCTTTCTCCAATTCTCTATGGGATAAAGCGAAAGACAGCACTGACTTTTCCATTCGATTTCGCCTTTCGGCCAAGGATTGAACAGCGAAGTTGAAGCGAAGAATTGGAGGGTAAATTCCGACAACTGGAGATTAATTACTGTGAGAGAGAAGAACATTAAGGAAACAATGTAACCTTTCTGTCTATCGGAGATTCGGGCAACCGGAGAGGAAGGTGGTAAGGACGGATTGGGAAGGAAGAAGGTTGAACAACGTCGCGAGCGGTGCCGACCGGTGAGAAGGCACAGGCTGTCCGTCGGATTGGTAAGGACGGATTTGGGCTTGTTGCTATCACAGAAGGCACAGGCTGTCCGTCGGAGGCCCGGTTGGGGTTGTTCCTGCCGACGATGTTGGCTGTCTGTTGAAGGCACAGGCTGTCCGTCAGTTGGGGTTGTTGCTGGTTCACTGAAGGCGGAGGCTGTCCGTCGGAGGCGCAGTCGGGGTTGTTGCTGGTTCACAGAAGTTGGAGGCTGTCCAATGGAGGCGCGGTTGAAGTTGATGCTGTCCGGCGATGTTGCTTCACTTCACTTCTCAGTCAGTCAGTTGTGGTTCTCACTTCTCAGCGTAATTGAGAGATAAATCAATTTCAGTAAGGATTTCTTTTATTTGGGGAATTTGGAAGTGGAGACGGAAGAGACGGAAAGAGATAAAGCAGCGTAATACAATTATTTATTCGGAGCTGTGGGTTAATTTGAGTGAAGCGATGCGAACTGAAACCAGCGGAGAGACGGATCTATCTAAAATAGGCAAAGCTTCGTCTGAAATCAGGTCGTCAAAACTTTTTCGATCGGACGGTCATTACCGAGACACGTGGCTGCACAAAATCGTTTGCTGCGTCAAACGTTTTTGTATACTACAGTAGATAGCGTTTTGCTATATTCCTCAAGAGGGATAATTGTTGGTAGAAGATCCCTTTAAAATTACAGCATTTTGTGTTTCAGATTGCACAATTAGAATATAGTTAACAAAACTAATCTGTATAATCTGACAACAGATTGAAACTCAAAAGGGTTGGATGTCTTGACCATAATCAGATACTCTCAAAATGTGACTTGAATTCGTCGAAACGCAAGTGGTCAAGGCAAACCGACACCTGCACATCACCTCCGTCCTTTCCACCGACAACCGCTATCTCACCATCAATGTTCATTGAGACAAGCTCGACGCGGCTGGGCTTGCCCCACCCGAAGTCAGTGTCGTACACCTTGAACCTCGGTGAAGCAGTAACTCGAACCATCCTTTCTGATGGCAGCTCGATCAGCCTGTCCAACCAGTCTTCAGTCCCTGACAAGGCGTCCTCCAACAACTGCTTCACGGCACCTTGGATTGCCACTGAAGCATGTGAAAGGCTATCGTCTTGCATTAAAGTGCCGACTGTCGATACTGCAGCGAAGCCCTTTATGCAGTTGCCAAAGTACCTGCAATTAGTTTTGAGTTGCAATTAAAATACCTTTCAGTTGATATCAACAAATTATAGTAGTTGCTGTACCTCTCACTAATTGGGGGTTTCAGATGTGAGCGACAGTCGGCAAGGATTGTAATGTATGTGTCGTCTGCCGGGTTGAAGTTGTGGCACCGCACAAAGGAGACCCACAGATGAGAAGCAATCGCCGCAAAACTTGATGGCGCAAGCTGCGGTGATGCATTGCTATGGCTAATTGGTTGCACAATCTTTTGCTTCAGAGAATTAATCTGATGCAATCCGAGTGCAAATGTCCTTCATTCGAGCTCGAACCTGCCCTCAAAGAAGGGCCTATTCAATGTGGCCTTGCAATTTTTTCGAAACTTTTCTTAATCACAAACAAGGTAATATAATGCAGAGTCCGGCTACGGTGATATGCATATCACAGTTTTACCGTGCTATGTGATCTGTATCTCAGTTTTCGGTGTCCAAATAGTCGATCTGAACCGCTAAACGTAATCTTACATCAAAATATGCTAGCAAACCAAATTTTATGATTTTTAGAATTTTTTTGCTATTTTTAATGATGGGGAGAATATGGCTAGATCCAAGGATTTTGGTTCATACAAAACAACGATTTTCTCCCTATCACTAAAAATAGCAAAAACATTCTAAAAATTGTAAAATTGATTTCCTAGTATATTTTGATATATATATATATATCATATTGAGCGGTTCGGATCGACTATTTGGACACCGGAAATGCAGGTACGGACCGCATAGCACGGTAAAACCGTGATATGCATAGCACCGTAACCTAATTCATATAATGCTAAATTGGCACCGAACGAACATCTGGTAAATCCGGAGCCCTGCGGCGTAGTATCACTCTGGCCGCCTCCTCTGCTCTGGGGTGTCTCAGAAGATCTCTGTCAAAAATCGGCAGTTCATCATCATGCACCGCTGCCTCTGATGACGTATTAGCCTGACGTGCAGCTTTTGACCACTCCGAGATGAACTGCCATACGCCCCGACCATCCGCAGCAGCATGATGGATTGAAAAAGCTACTGCTACCCTGCCACTCCTGAATGCTGTCACCTGAAAATCAAAGATGTGATTTTAAACATGTTATAAATCAACAACAAAATTATAAATTACAACCTGCTCAGAAAGGACAGGAGCAGGGAGACTCCCCGTATTCAGCTCCAGCACGAGCTGCCTAAAAGCCTCCAAATCATGCACCTCCTCTCTGATCAATCTGTTGATATCCCCATCCGCCTCAGCCTCTACGAAAGCAACTCCGGACCCAACAACCGACGGCGAGCAGTCTATGACCACATCACCTGTAGACGGTACATAAATCAACTTCCCGGCAAGGACAAAGTAGTTCTGGAGAGTGGCGGACAGAGCAGACTTTATCGACCGGACGAGCGTTGGTACGGTAGGGATATCAGTGTTTTGAAAGAGCAGGAGCCGTTGAACCGGCGGCAAGTTGATCTTGCAGGCATCAAAGAAGGACAGCTTGAGGTTGATGCCCTGTACCGCTGCTTGGTCCAGCGGATGCAGCAGAGGGACATGGGTTTTGTCAAGTACTGTTACTGTTACTTCTGCTTGTGCCATTAAGTTTAGTCTGATGCAAAATTGGGCAGACAGATGCGGGTCCTCATTCACCAAATGGTACTACATGTAGTCTTTTAATAATAAAAAAGAGAAACATATTGCGTCCATTGAAAATACATCCATGCGTTCATAAACACACTCAGAATGTAACAAATAAATCTGATTTTGTAACCTATAGACGCTATAGACAAATATTTTATGGATGCTTAAGTATTACTCATACAAAAATGTTTGTTTTTATGATTATCCATTTGTTTATATTGCTCGTGCGTATCTATATATCAACTTTATGTTGTCGTGATCTGAATTGATTATTATAAATATATATATTGGAGCTAATGCAGGAATGATCTTTGTTTGTGGGCCTCACATTTGAATTCACCCAAGCTAATTAAAGGGGCCAATACTTGGCGTAAGTAATTTTAATTCTAATCAAATAAAAATCTTTTGTTATGGTAATAGAAAACCCAATATATAGTTTCGGGGATCACAGAATCAAGGACATGCCCAATTAACATAAAACCTCCCATTTATCTCATGGGCTTATTATGTTCACTTGATAGTTGCACAGTTGACAGTTGACAAAATCTGCCAATTAACATAAAACCAATGATGCCAATTTGACTGCTAATCACTGATACTAAATCAATTCATGTATTTTTTTTTTCAGAAAATTTTAACAATTAAATATTGGAATATCTTTTGTGGCTTTGATGGAAATCAGTCAAATTCTAATCGTCTAAATGCAAAATATAAACATGTAAAATAGAAATATAAACACTTAAAATAGAAATAGAAATATAACCATTTGAAATAGAAATATAAACATATAAATTAGTCAAAATATGAGCATCAAGCACAAAATATAAAGAGGAGGGATCCATTGACAATAGTTATCTTGACAATCTTGATAACAGTTATTTTTAAAATTTGTACATAAAAAATCTTAAAAATGAAAAAAAAAAATTAAGGATACATTGCTTGAATAATGGGCCAAGTATTGTGCCGTTTCTTGTACTTATTCCCAGCATCAATTATGGGCTACAGTTGTATGTAAAAATGCAAGAAATTATATTGTTTTCTTGAAACTGTATAAAGTTAATATGCCAAGGGGCAAGAAGACTATTAGACTAGGACAAAATTAAGCAGAAGTGGCATCGGTATTTTTTTTTCTTTTAAAAACAATTTCCCTATTCATCAAATCAATCGATCGAATAGTCTGTGAATCAAATTAATTATGTTCCACAATTATTAATCATTTCAATCGATTAAATAATTATTATTGCAATGAAAAGTTAAATGTTATTTTTATCAATAAAATATAATGTCCATGAGAAATATCAGTAAATTGTTTTTATGTTTGTCATCCTTCAAGGATAAGCTTTTAAGAAGAGAGTATGAAACATATAATTATGCTGGTCCTAACAACTTGCAGCCGATAGAACTCTTTTGTATGGTTTAACAATTTAATACACACACAAAGCATAATTATTGCAACAAAGACATAAATACAAATGATATATATAAAAGCAGTTACAGGATATAACATACTGACAAGGACACTCTTTCGAAAATAAACACAAGCAAATCCAAACATGCAGGAGTTCACAAATAATTAAGCAAAAAAGGGAACACTTAATGGGAACATCACACATGAAACAAACAGACAGATTCGGACTCTATCCGAAAAATATGTTATGCGATGGAAGTACCGCTGAGATGATCGCCAATTTTGGTCACCAAAGTAGTTGTGGTAATTATTTCTGGTGTGATGTCGCACAATCTTTGTCTTTGGGAACAATCTTGAGTAGACCGCATTCCCGATGCTCAATCAGCTCTAAAGTGGTTGCTATGGTGTCTGTGACCGCCTTGGTGAGCTTCTCCTCGCAGATCAACTTGAGCCCTTCTATTTCGAAACGGTGTGCTGCAACGAACATGAGGTGATACCTCTCTGGAGGGGTATTCTCTTCAAAGTCATCTGGCAAGGAATCATTGTAAATGAAATAAAGCAAATACATGAAAGTAAGGGCATCCATGTGTTGTACAGAGACACGTAGTTTGCACTCGCACGTATTGTCTTCTAGAGCGAGAATTTCGGAGTGAAACACGGAGGAGCGGGCTGCAAGTATGGCCTTGTGAGCAGGGAAGATCTGCTCTTTTACTATGAACAAGATGTCTGCAAATTGCCCGGCCAGGAGTTTGCCGACGAAGCCTGGAGGAGTGTATTTTTGTAGGTCAAGCTTCTGGTCTGGTTGCGGCACAGGTTTTGGTGGTGCCAATTTGGAATCATCCAGAAGGACCCATATAGCGAATTTTGCCACCAAGCAATCATCTTTACTGTACCTCTGCATCTCACTGTTTGAAACATTAGCAATCCATACCGTGGGGAGGCCCGTTGCCTTAACCTTGGCGTAACTAAACTCAAAAGCTTCCTCATTGTTCAGCCTTCTCGTAAAGCCGTGCATGGTCCAAGTACCAGAGGAATTGTGGTCTTGCAGCAGTGAAACATAGCCACACCTCTGTAACTCCTCTGAATTTTCAAGGAAGCAGAGAAAAAAGTACAACACACCAAAGCTTGGAGATACACGGACCTCGTAATTGTATTTACCCACATTAAAGGGGCCATACGTGGCGTAATACATCCTGTCATAGGATCCAGCTTTCTCCAATTCAGTATTAGCTTTGTCCTGCTTTAGAAGCTCAGAAACCTTATCTATTTTAACTGTACACACTCCTTCAACAACCGAGCTCATTTCTGGTAGTGGTTGAGGTGAAAATGTTCTTGAGGAATTGTTACTTAATTAAACAAGGTAAGAATCTGGAAAATGAGTAGCTGTGCGATGAGAAAAACACAAGTTGAAAGAAAGGGCTTAAGGCTGAACTTAGTAGTGTTCTTTAGGGATGTATCTATCGATCATAGCTATCTGTATCTATCTATATATAGGCCATGCATACACGCGCGCTCATTTCGCAAACTGTGCACAAATTGCAACTTGTCAGCAATTATTTCTTGAAATTTTGTTAAACAAGCACTAGCTGCCTGTTCTAGCATATTTGGTCATATTTGGATGCTCATGCAGGTGAATAGTTCACAAATAATTTAAAATGAATAGTGAGACTAATAATTACTTCCTACAATTGATTTTTACTACAAGATCAATCCTAATCTTGTACTTATTATACACTAACACATAAAATTTCTGGAAGACTAATTACTCTTAGGGTTGATGTTTTTGATTGCGTCTGTATATCCCAATAAAACTCGCACGATTCTTATTTATTACCGATTGTGCATGTTCTTAATTCAACCATGTTAATATGAGTTAAAAATGCATTATTACATTACAAGAATGAAATAACCATCTCCATGCCCCTTAAAAATCAACCTTGCTAATTGTTTCACACGTACATATAAAATGCATAAATTTTGTATTAATAGCTAGATTAATTTAATTTTGAATCATTAATTTACAAATTGATGCTTCATGCTTTGAAATGATATATCCAGTAGTTAGGGACGTGCCAAAACCTGTTGTGCGCGATCCACATCCGTTTACAGGGTCTTGCGATCCGAATAGAACGGCTCAAATTACTTCAATAACCTCCCCTAAAAAGTTAAAGCCGCAGAGTCGAGATTAATTGCAGGACCATATGAAGCTGCTTTGGATCACAACAAATACAGACTCAGCCAGGAACTTTACAAAGTGGGAGAACTATAATCTATATATTCATACTCTAGAAAGAGGGGTAAGTTTCCAAGCTTTTTAGCTATGCCACATCATCATTAATCTCAACCATTAATTTTGTTTCTCTCTCTTCATTTATCTTAATCAAATGGCTCAAATTAATTTTTTTATTAAAGAGATAATATGATGTATCTAAAGAATAATTTAAGACTCAAAATATTTGCAACTCTTTATATTCTTTTATATAAATTGAGATGTAGCTAAAAATATATTAAGTCCGATTCACAACTCTAGTAATCCATAAAGAGTGGTAGGCCTGCAAGCACCTCAACTATACCACAACATCAATATTATCTATATCTACCATTGATTTTGTTTGAAACTTTTCATCTACTTTAATCTAATGGCTTATATGTCTTTTCTATTAGTATTAAATAACATGAATATAATATGTCTAAAACAAAATTTAATCTTTAAAAATAAACCAATATTCATGTGTTTTTATATTTAAATTATAATTCTATTATTATTTATATCAAAAGATTTAAAATTATGTTCAAAATTTTGTTTAATATTAAATTTTATAAAATTCTTGATTATTTTTTTATACTATTTTTCAGGGCGAAGCCCGAGTTACAGCTCTAGTATTATTAGTGACCAAAATTAATCTTCTCAAGAAGTTAACGGATGTTTATCCTACAAACAAGATAAGAATTTTCTTTAATCTACAAACAAGATAAGAATTTTCTTTAACCAACAAACAAGATAAGTATTTTATTTAACCTACAAACAAGATAAGAATTTTCTTCAATGTACAAACAAGATAAGAATTTTGTTCTTTTTTGTAACCCGGTGGAAGGGTTATATATACTTCATCTTCAAGTGTCCCTTGATGAAAAGCATTTTTAAGTTCAATTTGATGAAGGTTCCAATTTTTGTTAATTGCAATTGAGAAAATAATTCTTACGGTGTTCATTTTTGCTACCGGGACAAAGGTCTCATAATAATCAATACCTTCAGTTTGAGTATAACATTTGGCTACTAATCTTGCTTTATATATTTCTACAGAACCATCACTTTTGTATTTGACAAAGGTCCCAAGTTATATAAGACGGGCCCCTTGGTAGAATATGATTATTATGCATGCGTATGATTAAAGTTGTTGATCATATAAATAATCATTATTCAGAAAATACCAAGTTAATGTAAATTCTCATAGTTGGTATTTGAGAATTTACTAAGATATCAGAAGACATAAAATTAAATACGAGTGTAACATTTTTACACTATAAGGTTCGAATAAAAGCAATGAAATCAATAGAAAACGGTGCTGCAATTTTGCACCACAAAATAGTTTTTCTTTTTTTTCAGACACTACCAAAAGATAGAGCAGATAGAGCATAGGGTATCATAGTGCCGACTTTGCTGGCTTCTTTGATTATATTGCACTTTTACTCAATAATAAATAAATAATGGAATGCTTCATTTTTATAAAGTTGTATGACTCGTGCCCTTGTGAATGTTAAAGCTAATAAGGTGGGAGTCCAATATATAAACCGGCCAGCATTAATTATGGGCTCCAGTTTTATGTAGAAATGCAAGAAATAATATAGTTTTCTTGAAACTGTTCTGTGCATGTCTTAATATGACAAGGAGAAGCTTTTCTTTTTTCTTACTTTTAAGAACAACTTCTCTATTCATCGAATCAATTTATCGATTAGTCTGTGAATCAAATTATCATCCACAATTATTAATCATCGCAATCGGTTAAATAATTATTGAAATTAAAAGTTAAATGTCATTTTAATGAATAAAATATAATGGGCATGAGAAATATCAGAAAATTGTATTTATGTTTTTTATCCTTCAAGGATAAGCTCTTAAGAAAAAAAAGTATGAATCATCAAATTATGTTGGTCCTAACAACTTGCAGCAAATAGAACTCTTTTGTATGGTTTAACAATTTAATACACACACAAAGCATAATTATTGCAACAGAGACATAAATACAAATGATATTAAAGCAGGTACAGGATAGAACATACTGACCAAGACACCAGTTTCGAAAATAAACACAAGCAAATACAAACATGAAGCAGCTAACAAATGATTAAGCAAAAAAGGGGAACACTTAACGGGAACATCACACATGAAACAAACAAACACTTAACCATCGATCTCCACGCCCCTTACGAATCAACTTGTTTCACACGTACGTATAAAATGCATAAATTTTGTATTAATAGATTAATTTAATTTTGAATAATTTACAAATTGATGCTTCATGCTTTGAAATGATCCAGTAGTTATAGGGATGTGCCAAAAACTGTTGTGCGCAATACACATCCGTTCGTAGGGTCCTACGATCCAAATAGAACGGCTCAAATTACTCCAATAACCTCCCCTAAAAAGTTAAAGCTGCAGAGTCGAGATTGCAAGACCATATGAACTTGTTTTGGATCACAACAGATACAGACTCAGCCAGAAACTTTACAAAGTGGGGAACTATAATATTATTAGTGACCAAAATTAATCTTCTTACGAAGTTAACGGATGTTTAACCTACAAACAAGATAAGAATTTTCTCTAACCTACAAACAAGACAAGAATTTTCTCTAACCTACAAACAAGACAATAATTTTCTCTAGCCTACAAACAAGATAAAAATTTTCTTTAGCCTACAAACAAGACAAGAATTTTCTTTAGCCTACAAACAAGATAAGAATTTTGTTCTTTTTTGTAACCCGGTGGAAGGGTTATATATACTTCTTCTTCAAGTGTTCCTTGAAGAAAAGCATTTTTAACATCAATTTGATGAAGGTTCCTTTTTTTGTTAATTGGAATTGAGAAAATAATTCTTACGGTATTCATTTTTGATACCGGAGCAAAGGTCTCATAATAATCAATACCTTCAGTTTGAATATAACATTTGGCTACTAATCTTGCTTTCTATATTTCTATAGAACCATCACTTCTGTAGTTGATTTTATATATCCATTTACACGCAACCGGTTTCTTATTAATTGGTAAGTGACAAAGGTCTCAAGTTATATCAGAGCATTAGCATTGGATGCTTGGGTATTTTGATCAATTCAAACTAAAATGGCAATGGATACCTTATTTATTCCATTTTCTCTCTCTTCCACCTAACACTTCATTCTCTGTTATTCCACTCTCTCCTTCTCCTCTCCCCCTCTCCTGTCAGCCTCCTCCTTGGCCGGCCAAACCACCAAGTAGTGGAGAGAGGCACCATGTGTTGGTGATTTGGATATTTTCTTACACCATTCTTTTTCTCTTATCGAGCTCAATTAGATTCAATTGTTGAATTAATTGAGAGGAGGCCGAAACCAATAAGTTGGTGGCTAGGCCGAAACTTGAGAAGGTTGCTTGGCCATTGACGGGTGCTAGCTTGCTTTTCAATCTTCTCTCTTTCTACTCGGGGTGGATTACGGGAATCTTGCCGAACTCGGAATGTATAATACTCTATTCCCTCTCATGTAGATCTACAGTTGACTTAGGAAGAACTAGAATAAATTTTGGTGTTCTAGTCTCTTGCCTTGGCCCCGATAATCCCTTCACCATATCTGTTTTTTTATTTAGTTTTAATTTTTTAAATATGAGAATGATTATTGGTAATTGCCATGCATACCAGATCAACGTACAAATCTGGTGAAACATTCTGTATCATTGATGAAGACGATTTGACTGCTTAGTGCCTGAGGTATATGATTTGTGTTTAATATTAAAGTTATTACTTTCACATTCAAAGTTCTTTTTAACAATATAATTTTACCTGATTATAGAACGACGCAGTAACTTTTGGATAAAACGGCTGGAATATTTTGTCTTCAAAACATAAAGCTAGTCTGCATGTATGCTATTGCTTTGATATAGGAAGTAAATCATCGTATCAGTGTTTACCCAGATAATATGATTTTACATTGATAGTGTGTTCTTTTTTTCAGTCGAGGGGATTTTGTGATGTGATTCTTTTGTCCTTCTTATTCATATATATATGCGTCTTCCGTTGTGTAATTGGGAGATCGATCATATTTAGTAGATTCTCTAATGGACTATATAATATAATTCAATTCTATATTAATATGTTGCATATATGTTTTATATGATCATAGCTAATTTTATATCTAGCTACCTAAGTTTATATGATCGATGCTAATCTATGTGAAATTTTTTTCATTTGTGCCGTTTCATGTGCTTCTTCAATAATTGATGAACACAAAATTAAGCTTACAAGTAATCAGTTAATTTCAAAGAAGATAATTTATTTACTTTTTTTCCTCTTCACTTATTCTTATAATGAGCATATATAGCATACAGATAAATTGAGATGTAGCATTGCATGATTCTCTAATTTCAGATTTGTTGACATTAGCAGTTTCATGATCCACGCTGTTTGTACTATAGAACATGATTAACAGAGTGATTTACAGTACTGTATATAAACATAATACGAGAAGGCTAGAGTGGCTACGACTCCAATGATCATGGCGTGTACTATCATTAATATATATTGACTTCTGAAGGCCATTAATTTGTTAACTTTTCTGATCTATAGTAATACAATTAATTAAACTCTTGGGTCTTATTGTTTAATCGTACCGAACGCAATAACAATGTATGAGATCGATATAAGTTTGTCCTATTAAGTAAAAGACCAAAAATGTTTGTACTAATTGTGAGTTTTAATTAATCTATTAATTATTGTTCGTACAAATCTATCAACTGTTTTTCGGTGACCTGAATTAATCATAATGTATATATGTATCTTCTATTCAAAAAAAATTGTCAGTGTTAAAAACCCAACAATGTATGGTTTTTATAAGTACATTGAACCTGATATTATACAATTATATTGTTTCTGCTTTCAAAAAGAATTGGGTGGCTCTTAATTTCAGGTTTTTGTTATCATTGTTTCCTTCCTCCTCAAAGCATGTCCTGTTTTCTGCCTGTACCATACTAAAAAGCGTCCGACTTTTGTTGCACAGTAGCTTTCTGCTATATATCTCAAGAGGGGTAATTGTTGGTACAAGATTTCTATAGAAGTACAACATTTTGTGTTCCAGATTGCACAATTGGAATATAGTTAACAAAATCTAATCTATATAATCTGACAACGGATTGAAACTCAAAAGGGTCAGATCGATGTCTTGACCATAATCAGATACTCTCAAAATGTGACTTGAATTCGTCGAAACACAAGTGGTCAAGGCAAACCGACACCTGCATATCACCTCCGTCCTTTCCACCGACAACCGCTATTTCACCAACTATGTTCATCGAGACAAGCTCGACATGGCTGGGCTTGCCCCACCCGAAGTCAGTGTCATACACCCTGAACCTCGGTGAAGCAGCAAGTCGAACCATCATTTCTGATGGCAACTCAATCAGCCTGTCCAACCAGTCTTCAGTCCCTGACAAGGCGTCCTCCACCGACTGCTTCACGGCACCTTGGATTGCCACTGAAGCATATGAAAGGCCGTCATCTTGCATTAAAGTGCCGACTGTCGATACTGCAGCGAAGCCCTTTATGCAGTTGCCAAAGTACCTCCAGTTAGTACTTGTTAAAAAATCTTTCAGTTGATATCAACAAATTATAGTAGTTGTTGCATACCTCTCACTAATTGGGGATTTCAGATGTGAGCGGCAGTCGGCAGGGATTGTAATGTACGTGTTGTCTGCCGGATTGAAGTTGTGGCACCGCACATAGGAGACCCACAGATGAGAAGCCATAGCCGCAAAACTCGATGGTGCAACAAGCAGTGATGCGTTGCTATGGCTGATTGGTTGCACAATCTTTTCCTTCAGAGAATTAATCTGATGCAATCCAGGTGCGAATGTACTTCGTTCGAGCTCGAACCTGCCCTCAAAGAAGGGCCTTTGCAGTGTGGCCTTGCAATTTTTTTAAAACTTTTCTTTATCACAGACAAGGTAGTATATAATGCATAAATGAAAGAAAAATGATCGATGGCACGGAACGAACATCTGGTAAATTCGGAGCCCTGCGGCGTAGTATCTCTCTGGCCACCTCCTCTGCTCTGGGGTGTCTCAGAAAATTTCTGTCGAAAATCGGCAGTTCATCATGCGCCGCCGCCTCTGATGGCGTATTAGCCTGACGTGCAGCTTTTGACCACTCTGAGATGAACTGCCATACGCCCCGACCATCCGCAGCAGCGTGATGGATTGAAAAAGCTACAGCTACCCCGCCACTCTTGAATGCTGTCACCTGAAAATCAAAGGTATGATATAAACATGTTATAAATTAATTAACAACAAAATTATAAATCACAATCTGCACAGAAAGGACAGGAGCAGGGAGACTCCCGGTGTCCAGCTCCGGCACGAGCTGCCTAAAAGCCTCCAAATCATGCTTCTCCTCTCTGATCAATCTGTTGATATCACCATCAGCCTCGGCCTCTACGAAAGCAACTCCGGACCCAACAGCCGACGGCGAGCAGTCTATGACCCCATCACCCGTTGACGGTACATAAATCAACTTCCCGGCAAGTACAAAGTAGTTCTGCAGAGTGGCAGACAGCGCAGACTTCAGCGACCGCACGAGCGTCGGTACTGAGGGTAGATTGGTGTTTTGAAAGAGCAGGAGCCGTTGGACCGGCGGCAAGTTGATCCAGCAGGCATCGAAGAAGGACAGCTTGAGGTTGATGCCCTGTACTGCCGCTTGGTCCAGCGGGTGCAGCAGAGGGACATGGGTTTTGTCAAGTACTGTTACTGTTACTTCTGCTTGTGCCATGAAGTTTAGTCTGATGCAAAATTGGGCAGACAGAGGCGGCTCCTCATTCACCAAATGGTACTACATATAGTCTTTTAATAATACAAAAGGAGAAACATATTGGGTCCATTGAAAATGAATCCATGCGTCCATAAACACACTCATAATGTAACAAATAAATCTGATTTTGTAACCTATAGACGCTTTAGACAAATATTTTATGGACGCTAAGTATTACTCATACAAAAATGTTTGTTTTTATGATTATCCATTTGTTTATATTGCTCGTGCGTATCTATCGACTTTATGTTGTCGTGATCTGAATTGATTATAAAATATGGATAAAGATGTTACGCCGCTTTTCTGCCACCACCCCCCCCCCCCCCCCCCCCCTCGATGCGCTGGCAGAGAGGGAGAGAGAGGGAGAGGGCGGGACAGAGGGGGGAGGGAGAGAGAGTATTTTAGAAAGTTTACAACGTTTTATAAATTATCTTTTTGTCCTTTAGAACGTTTAGAACGTTTTATAAATTGTCCATATTTTCCCAAATTCATTTAGAACGTTTTGTAAACTGCCCATCTCATTCCAAAATTTATTTAGAACGTTTTGTAAACTGTCCATCTCTTCCCATAATTCATTTAGAACGTTTTTGTAATCTGTCTTTTTGAAAACTTCAGCTCATCAGTACCTCTGGGGGCAAAGGTGTGCACTGTATCAGCACCCTATAAATATATATATTGGAGCTAATGCAGGAATGATCTTTGTTTGTGGGCCTCACATTTGAATTCACCCAAGCTAATTAAAGGGGCCAATACTAGGCTTAAGTAAGACTAATTCTAATCAAATAAAAATCTTTTGTTATGGTAATAGAAAACCCAATATATAGTTTCGGGGATCACAGAATCAAGGACAAGCCCAATTAACATAAAACCTCCCTTTCATCTCATGGGCTTATTATGTTCACTTGATAGTTGCACACTTGACGGTTGACAAAATCTGCCAATTAACATAATACCAATTATGCCAATTTGACTGCTAATCACTGATACTAAATCAATTCATGTATTTTTTTTTCGAAAATTTTAACAATTAAATATTGGAATATTTTCTGTGGCTTTGATGGAAATAAGTCAAATTGTAATTGTCAAAATGCAAAATATAAACATGTCGAATAGAAATATAAACACTTAAAATAAAAATAGAAATATAACCATTTGAAATAGAAATATAAACATATAAATTAGTCAAAATATGAGCATCAATCACAAAATATAAAGAGGCGGGATCCATTGACAATAGTTATCTTGACAGTCTTGACAATAGTTATTTTTAAAATTTGTACATAAAAAAATCTTAAAAATGAAAAAAAAATTTAATGATGCATTGCTTGAATAATAGGCCAAGTATTGGGCCGTTTCTTGTACTTATTCCCAGCATCTATTATGGGCTACAGTTGTATGTAAAAATGCAAGAAATTATATAGTTTTCTTGAAACTGTATAAAGTTAATATGCCAAGGGGCAAGAAGACTATTAGACTAGGACAAAATTAAGCAGAAGTGGCTTCGGTATTTTTTTTTCTTTTAAAAACAATTTCCCTATTCATCAAATCAATCGATCGAATAGTCTGTGAATCGAATTAATTATGTTCCACAATTATTAATCATTTGAATCGATTAAATAATTATTATTGCAATGAAAAGTTAAATGTTATTTTTATCAATAAAATATAATGCCCATGAGAAATATCAGTAAATTGTACTTATGTTTTTTTATCCTTGAAGGATAAGCTTTTAAGAAAAAAGTATGAGATATTTAATTATGCTGGTCCTAACAACTTCCATAATCCAGATAGAACTCTTTTGTATGGTTCAACAATTTAATACACAAACGAAGCATATGCATCGTAGAAGCATATATATATATATGTTCATCGCTACAGACTAAAATAATTATTGCAACAAAGACATAAATACAAATGATATTAAAGCAGGTACATGATGTAACATACTGACAAGGACACTCTTTCGAAAATAAATACAAACAAATCCAAACATGCAGGAGCTCACAAATAATTAAGCAAAAAACGGGAACACTTAACGGGAACATCACACATGAAACAAACAAACACTTAACCATCAATCTCCACGCCCCCTTACGAATCAACTTGTTTCACACGTACGTATAAAATGCATAAATTTTGTATTAATAGATTAATTTAATTTTGAATAATTTACAAATTGATGCTTCATGCTTTGAAATGATCCAGTAGTTATAGGGACGTGCCAAAACCTGTTGTGCGCAATGCACATCCGTTCGAACGGTTCAAATTACTCCAATAACCTCCCCTAAAAAGTTAAAGACGCAGAGTCGAGATTGCAAGACCATATGAACCTGTTTTGGATCACAGCAGATACAGACTCAGCCAGGAACTTTACAAAGTGGGGGAACTATAATATTATTAGTGACCAAAATGAATCTTCTTACGAAGTTAACGAATGTTTAACCTACAAACAAGATAAGAATTTTCTCTAACCTACAAACAAGACAAGAATTTTCTTTAGCCTACAAACAAGATAAGAATTTTGTTTTTTTTTTGTAACCCGGTGGAAGAGTTATATATACTTCTTCTTCAAGTGTCCCTTGAAGAAAAGCATTTTTAACATCAATTTGATGAAGGTTCCATTTTTTGTTAATTGGAATTGAGAAAAGAATTCTTACGGTGTTCATTTTTGCTACCTGGGCAAAAGTCTCATAATAATCAATATCTTCGGTTTGAGTATAACATTTGGCTACCAATCTTGCTTTATATATTTCTATAGAACCATCACTTCTGTACTTGATTTTATAGACCTATTACATCCAACCGGTTTCTTACTAATTGGTAAGTGACAAAGGTCCCAAGTTATATCAGAGCATGAGCATTGGATGCTTGAGTATTTTGGTCAATTCAAACTAGGATGGCATTGGATGTCTTATTTATTTCATTTTCTCTCTTCCACCTAACACTTCATTCTCTGTTATTTCACTCTCTCCTTCTCCTCTCCCTCTCTCCCGTCGGCCTCCTCCTTAGCCGGCCAAACCACCAAGTGGTGGAGAGAGGCACTATGTGTTGGTGATTTGGATATTTTCTTACACCATTACTCTTCTCTTCTCGAGCTCAATTAGATTCAATTATATATATTGTTTTTATAAGTACATTGAACCTGCTGATATTATACAATTATATATATTGTTTCTGCTTTCAAAAAGAATTGGGTGCATCTTTCTGGTTCTTGTTATCATTGTTTCCTGCTCAAAGCATGTCTTGTTTTCTGCCTGTACCACTACTAAAAAGCGTCCGACTTTTGTTGTACAACTAGCGTTAGACCCCGTGCATGCACGGAGAATGCTTAATATTTCCATCCCAACGCTGAAGCCTGAATATTTCATGGAACTTTCAATCTTATGATTTTTTTTATTATTTTTTGAGTTGGGATCTCACGATTTTGTTGCTATGCACTATGCTATTATTATATTAGTCGAGCATATATATTTATCAACCACTTAAAATCAATGTAAATATAAAGCAAGACTCAGTACACTCTGAAGTATTCGGTTAAGGAAAATAAGGTTCAGAATTATCGGTACTAACTTTATATTATTTAAAGGCACACCCCCATAATCGATCTCCATAGCTAGCTTAATTTGGTTTCATGCCAAAATGCAATATAAATAAAAATTAAAATGTAATAACATCCCTTCAAAGTTCATTATAGTAATGATAACACTTTAATGAATTTGTTGTACTTAAAAATCATAATAAAGTTCAGTTCTATTATTTCCAATGATGTCACTGACAAAGACAAAAGACGGATAATTCTTTTAAGGAACGTGTTCCCTTCTTTCACTTGTTTCACAAAAACTAACAACAATAAATTCAAATGATTGAACAGGAATTCAGGAAAGTAACATATCGATAAATTCTTTAAATAAATAATGATTCCATCAGCGTTGAGAGGCCATCTTGCATTTGTTACGATATTTCTCATCTGTACAATCAATTGAACAACATTGGTTCATACAAAAATTTATGCGGTCTTCCCTACTGCGGAAATTTTTTTCAATACATTAATATAGATTTCCTTACATGTAAATAGCTGTTTCTATAACTAAATCGACAACAACAGATAAGATATTGTCAAAAATATACGATAATTAATTTCATCATACCTTCAGCAAATAGTAAATTTACCACCATAAATTATGGAAAACATTCCACTGCTCCAGAGTTGTGTACCATATTGATTTCCTTAAAACTGTATCATGATAACAAAGCAACTTAGAAACATAACCATTGCAACAATCTCCACAGCATATAAAACAATTAAGACTCTAATAGAAAGATAGTATGTTGAGATGAAAAATCATAAAATAGTTTAATATTCAAAACTTCATGAAGATTAGGTAATAAGCCTTTAAATTTATTTAAACCAAACCAAGAACCATTAAATAATTGGCGTCAGTATGGTAATAGTGCCATACCTTGTGAATATTCTGTCGATTTCAGCATTATTGCAGGCATTAATTACTAATCTTAGTCCCCTCAAGGAGATAAGAAGCTTTGCGTGGCTGCGTGCTACTTGATCTGTTTAAACGATGTGACAAACAACCCAAAAAATCAATAACATAAAATTTACAGAATCCAATTTATAATTTAATGATAAAATTATATCCAACATAGATAAGCTATCAGTCGTGAGACCAAATTTACAGAATAGAAATTCGTTTGAAGTGAAATCAAAGCAATACAGGACTTAATTAGTAATGAAAATTGAATTATTCTAAGGATATCAGTACAATATAGTAAATTAACTCACTATTGTATCCATAGTGTGGATTTGTCTTCAACGTTCAATACTGAGAAAATTTCTTCTAGGTTTCTATGTATACATCTCTGCTATAGTCTCTCCACATCAGGATCATCGATGGTAGTTTCCAGTCAAAGAGGCGCATGAGAAGGCCATTCTGATCTTTCATTTTGAACAGAGAATACCTAAAGAGACACCCAGTCATCAGTGGCTTCCCTTTGGTTATTATGGCCAAAATAGAACAGAAGGTTAGCAAGAACTCAGTAGCATACAGACCAAAAACTGAAGAGGGAGCATACCTTCGATTTTTGCACTGAAAAATTTAGAGCACAGGATTGATGGAGTGGCAGAAGCCCTTGCGATAGCAGATTTGCATTTTTCCTGCAGTTTCCATGATTAAAGCGGAGAGATAGGATTGGGATGAAGAGGAACATTTTGAAATTGGAATAGGTAGAGATGTTGGGAGAGGGACGCGGGTTCCTACAGCTTTCAATGTTTTCCAGGAGAAAACTACCTACAGCAGTGAGAAGCAAAGGTGAAACAATAATTTTTGATATCTTCTGAAACCTACGGAAGGAGCACGGCAATGACTTTCCTGTAGTCATTGACTTTCCTGTAATTCTTAAACAATATATTATTTCACACGAAACCTAACCAGGTTATGGAACCCTAAGTAATAATAGTCAGGTTTTAAAAATTATTAATTCCAAATTATTCGTATAACCTATTTTTTTTATTAAATTTACACAAATTAGTTGCATTAATGTGCAATGCTTGAAACCTTTTAAATCAATAAGGACAGGAAATTAATATTACTAAAACTGGAATTAGTTTACCTGAACTGTATCTGTGTTTGCAGAAATAGTTCAACATCAGAGATTCAGAGTTCAATGATCTGTGATCCAGACTAAGCATAGTCAACTAATTAAAATGACAATATCATGTGATTAACTTCATTTCCCTTTCCCAGTGTCAATGCCAATTTTTTTGTTGTTTAATTTTATGATGTCGCAAAATCAGTTTTGACCAACGGATTGTGATTAGTTTTTTTACCCCAATTTTTTTAATTTATTGTACCGACCATGTGTTAAGCAATCTAAAAATGTATAAACAAAGATCAATTAGATAAAATGATAAGACAAAGACTAACAAAATCATAGTACCAATCAGAGTAGGCGGGTGGATCCGCTTCACAATTCTTCAAATTCTTTGTCTTTGTTTCTTCCCAATCGACGCCACTTGTTTACCGCATTTGAAATCAGCGATTCTCCTTTCTCCAATTCTCTATGGGATAAAGCGAAAGACAGCACTGACTTTTCCATTCGATTTCGCCTTTCGGCCAAGGATTGAACAGCGAAGTTGAAGCGAAGAATTGGAGGGTAAATTCCGACAACTGGAGATTAATTACTGTGAGAGAGAAGAACATTAAGGAAACAATGTAACCTTTCTGTCTATCGGAGATTCGGGCAACCGGAGAGGAAGGTGGTAAGGACGGATTGGGAAGGAAGAAGGTTGAACAACGTCGCGAGCGGTGCCGACCGGTGAGAAGGCACAGGCTGTCCGTCGGATTGGTAAGGACGGATTTGGGCTTGTTGCTATCACAGAAGGCACAGGCTGTCCGTCGGAGGCCCGGTTGGGGTTGTTCCTGCCGACGATGTTGGCTGTCTGTTGAAGGCACAGGCTGTCCGTCAGTTGGGGTTGTTGCTGGTTCACTGAAGGCGGAGGCTGTCCGTCGGAGGCGCAGTCGGGGTTGTTGCTGGTTCACAGAAGTTGGAGGCTGTCCAATGGAGGCGCGGTTGAAGTTGATGCTGTCCGGCGATGTTGCTTCACTTCACTTCTCAGTCAGTCAGTTGTGGTTCTCACTTCTCAGCGTAATTGAGAGATAAATCAATTTCAGTAAGGATTTCTTTTATTTGGGGAATTTGGAAGTGGAGACGGAAGAGACGGAAAGAGATAAAGCAGCGTAATACAATTATTTATTCGGAGCTGTGGGTTAATTTGAGTGAAGCGATGCGAACTGAAACCAGCGGAGAGACGGATCTATCTAAAATAGGCAAAGCTTCGTCTGAAATCAGGTCGTCAAAACTTTTTCGATCGGACGGTCATTACCGAGACACGTGGCTGCACAAAATCGTTTGCTGCGTCAAACGTTTTTGTATACTACAGTAGATAGCGTTTTGCTATATTCCTCAAGAGGGATAATTGTTGGTAGAAGATCCCTTTAAAATTACAGCATTTTGTGTTTCAGATTGCACAATTAGAATATAGTTAACAAAACTAATCTGTATAATCTGACAACAGATTGAAACTCAAAAGGGTTGGATGTCTTGACCATAATCAGATACTCTCAAAATGTGACTTGAATTCGTCGAAACGCAAGTGGTCAAGGCAAACCGACACCTGCACATCACCTCCGTCCTTTCCACCGACAACCGCTATCTCACCATCAATGTTCATTGAGACAAGCTCGACGCGGCTGGGCTTGCCCCACCCGAAGTCAGTGTCGTACACCTTGAACCTCGGTGAAGCAGTAACTCGAACCATCCTTTCTGATGGCAGCTCGATCAGCCTGTCCAACCAGTCTTCAGTCCCTGACAAGGCGTCCTCCAACAACTGCTTCACGGCACCTTGGATTGCCACTGAAGCATGTGAAAGGCTATCGTCTTGCATTAAAGTGCCGACTGACGATACTGCAGCGAAGCCCTTTATGCAGTTGCCAAAGTACCTGCAATTAGTTTTGAGTTGCAATTAAAATACCTTTCAGTTGATATCAACAAATTATAGTAGTTGCTGTACCTCTCACTAATTGGGGGTTTCAGATGTGAGCGACAGTCGGCAAGGATTGTAATGTATGTGTCGTCTGCCGGGTTGAAGTTGTGGCACCGCACAAAGGAGACCCACAGATGAGAAGCAATCGCCGCAAAACTTGATGGCGCAAGCTGCGGTGATGCATTGCTATGGCTAATTGGTTGCACAATCTTTTGCTTCAGAGAATTAATCTGATGCAATCCGAGTGCAAATGTCCTTCATTCGAGCTCGAACCTGCCCTCAAAGAAGGGCCTTTTCAATGTGGCCTTGCAATTTTTTCGAAACTTTTCTTAATCACAAACAAGGTAATATAATGCAGAGTCCGGCTACGGTGATATGCATATCACAGTTTTACCGTGCTATGTGATCTGTATCTCAGTTTTCGGTGTCCAAATAGTCGATCTGAACCGCTAAACGTAATCTTACATCAAAATATGCTAGCAAACCAAATTTTATGATTTTTAGAATTTTTTTGCTATTTTTAATGATGGGGAGAATATGGCTAGATCCAAGGATTTTGGTTCATACAAAACAACGATTTTCTCCCTATCACTAAAAATAGCAAAAACATTCTAAAAATTGTAAAATTGATTTCCTAGTATATTTTGATATATATATATATATCATATTGAGCGGTTCGGATCGACTATTTGGACACCGGAAATGCAGGTACGGACCGCATAGCACGGTAAAACCGTGATATGCATAGCACCGTAACCTAATTCATATAATGCTAAATTGGCACCGAACGAACATCTGGTAAATCCGGAGCCCTGCGGCGTAGTATCACTCTGGCCGCCTCCTCTGCTCTGGGGTGTCTCAGAAGATCTCTGTCAAAAATCGGCAGTTCATCATCATGCACCGCTGCCTCTGATGACGTATTAGCCTGACGTGCAGCTTTTGACCACTCCGAGATGAACTGCCATACGCCCCGACCATCCGCAGCAGCATGATGGATTGAAAAAGCTACTGCTACCCTGCCACTCCTGAATGCTGTCACCTGAAAATCAAAGATGTGATTTTAAACATGTTATAAATCAACAACAAAATTATAAATTACAACCTGCTCAGAAAGGACAGGAGCAGGGAGACTCCCCGTATTCAGCTCCAGCACGAGCTGCCTAAAAGCCTCCAAATCATGCACCTCCTCTCTGATCAATCTGTTGATATCCCCATCCGCCTCAGCCTCTACGAAAGCAACTCCGGACCCAACAACCGACGGCGAGCAGTCTATGACCACATCACCTGTAGACGGTACATAAATCAACTTCCCGGCAAGGACAAAGTAGTTCTGGAGAGTGGCGGACAGAGCAGACTTTATCGACCGGACGAGCGTTGGTACGGTAGGGATATCAGTGTTTTGAAAGAGCAGGAGCCGTTGAACCGGCGGCAAGTTGATCTTGCAGGCATCAAAGAAGGACAGCTTGAGGTTGATGCCCTGTACCGCTGCTTGGTCCAGCGGATGCAGCAGAGGGACATGGGTTTTGTCAAGTACTGTTACTGTTACTTCTGCTTGTGCCATTAAGTTTAGTCTGATGCTAAATTGGGCAGACAGATGCGGGTCCTCATTCACCAAATGGTACTACATGTAGTCTTTTAATAATAAAAAAGAGAAACATATTGCGTCCATTGAAAATACATCCATGCGTTCATAAACACACTCAGAATGTAACAAATAAATCTGATTTTGTAACCTATAGACGCTATAGACAAATATTTTATGGATGCTTAAGTATTACTCATACAAAAATGTTTGTTTTTATGATTATCCATTTGTTTATATTGCTCGTGCGTATCTATATATCAACTTTATGTTGTCGTGATCTGAATTGATTATTATAAATATATATATTGGAGCTAATGCAGGAATGATCTTTGTTTGTGGGCCTCACATTTGAATTCACCCAAGCTAATTAAAGGGGCCAATACTTGGCGTAAGTAATTTTAATTCTAATCAAATAAAAATCTTTTGTTATGGTAATAGAAAACCCAATATATAGTTTCGGGGATCACAGAATCAAGGACATGCCCAATTAACATAAAACCTCCCATTTATCTCATGGGCTTATTATGTTCACTTGATAGTTGCACAGTTGACAGTTGACAAAATCTGCCAATTAACATAAAACCAATGATGCCAATTTGACTGCTAATCACTGATACTAAATCAATTCATGTATTTTTTTTTTCCGAAAATTTTAACAATTAAATATTGGAATATCTTTTGTGGCTTTGATGGAAATCAGTCAAATTCTAATCGTCTAAATGCAAAATATAAACATGTAAAATAGAAATATAAACACTTAAAATAGAAATAGAAATATAACCATTTGAAATAGAAATATAAACATATAAATTAGTCAAAATATGAGCATCAAGCACAAAATATAAAGAGGAGGGATCCATTGACAATAGTTATCTTGACAATCTTGATAACAGTTATTTTTAAAATTTGTACATAAAAAATCTTAAAAATGAAAAAAAAAAAATTAAGGATACATTGCTTGAATAATGGGCCAAGTATTGTGCCGTTTCTTGTACTTATTCCCAGCATCAATTATGGGCTACAGTTGTATGTAAAAATGCAAGAAATTATATTGTTTTCTTGAAACTGTATAAAGTTAATATGCCAAGGGGCAAGAAGACTATTAGACTAGGACAAAATTAAGCAGAAGTGGCATCGGTATTTTTTTTTCTTTTAAAAACAATTTCCCTATTCATCAAATCAATCGATCGAATAGTCTGTGAATCAAATTAATTATGTTCCACAATTATTAATCATTTCAATCGATTAAATAATTATTATTGCAATGAAAAGTTAAATGTTATTTTTATCAATAAAATATAATGTCCATGAGAAATATCAGTAAATTGTTTTTATGTTTGTCATCCTTCAAGGATAAGCTTTTAAGAAGAGAGTATGAAACATATAATTATGCTGGTCCTAACAACTTGCAGCCGATAGAACTCTTTTGTATGGTTTAACAATTTAATACACACACAAAGCATAATTATTGCAACAAAGACATAAATACAAATGATATATATAAAAGCAGTTACAGGATATAACATACTGACAAGGACACTCTTTCGAAAATAAACACAAGCAAATCCAAACATGCAGGAGTTCACAAATAATTAAGCAAAAAAGGGAACACTTAATGGGAACATCACACATGAAACAAACAGACAGATTCGGACTCTATCCGAAAAATATGTTATGCGATGGAAGTACCGCTGAGATGATCGCCAATTTTGGTCACCGAAGTAGTTGTGGTAATTATTTCTGGTGTGATGTCGCACAATCTTTGTCTTTGGGAACAATCTTGAGTAGACCGCATTCCCGATGCTCAATCAGCTCTAAAGTGGTTGCTATGGTGTCTGTGACCGCCTTGGTGAGCTTCTCCTCGCAGATCAACTTGAGCCCTTCTATTTCGAAACGGTGTGCTGCAACGAACATGAGGTGATACCTCTCTGGAGGGGTATTCTCTTCAAAGTCATCTGGCAAGGAATCATTGTAAATGAAATAAAGCAAATACATGAAAGTAAGGGCATCCATGTGTTGTACAGAGACACGTAGTTTGCACTCGCACGTATTGTCTTCTAGAGCGAGAATTTCGGAGTGAAACACGGAGGAGCGGGCTGCAAGTATGGCCTTGTGAGCAGGGAAGATCTGCTCTTTTACTATGAACAAGATGTCTGCAAATTGCCCGGCCAGGAGTTTGCCGACGAAGCCTGGAGGAGTGTATTTTTGTAGGTCAAGCTTCTGGTCTGGTTGCGGCACAGGTTTTGGTGGTGCCAATTTGGAATCATCCAGAAGGACCCATATAGCGAATTTTGCCACCAAGCAATCATCTTTACTGTACCTCTGCATCTCACTGTTTGAAACATTAGCAATCCATACCGTGGGGAGGCCCGTTGCCTTAACCTTGGCGTAACTAAACTCAAAAGCTTCCTCATTGTTCAGCCTTCTCGTAAAGCCGTGCATGGTCCAAGTACCAGAGGAATTGTGGTCTTGCAGCAGTGAAACATAGCCACACCTCTGTAACTCCTCTGAATTTTCAAGGAAGCAGAGAAAAAAGTACAACACACCAAAGCTTGGAGATACACGGACCTCGTAATTGTATTTACCCACATTAAAGGGGCCATACGTGGCGTAATACATCCTGTCATAGGATCCAGCTTTCTCCAATTCAGTATTAGCTTTGTCCTGCTTTAGAAGCTCAGAAACCTTATCTATTTTAACTGTACACACTCCTTCAACAACCGAGCTCATTTCTGGTAGTGGTTGAGGTGAAAATGTTCTTGAGGAATTGTTACTTAATTAAACAAGGTAAGAATCTGGAAAATGAGTAGCTGTGCGATGAGAAAAACACAAGTTGAAAGAAAGGGCTTAAGGCTGAACTTAGTAGTGTTCTTTAGGGATGTATCTATCGATCATAGCTATCTGTATCTATCTATATATAGGCCATGCATACACGCGCGCTCATTTCGCAAACTGTGCACAAATTGCAACTTGTCAGCAATTATTTCTTGAAATTTTGTTAAACAAGCACTAGCTGCCTGTTCTAGCATATTTGGTCATATTTGGATGCTCATGCAGGTGAATAGTTCACAAATAATTTAAAATGAATAGTGAGACTAATAATTACTTCCTACAATTGATTTTTACTACAAGATCAATCCTAATCTTGTACTTATTATACACTAACACATAAAATTTCTGGAAGACTAATTACTCTTAGGGTTGATGTTTTTGATTGCGTCTGTATATCCCAATAAAACTCGCACGATTCTTATTTATTACCGATTGTGCATGTTCTTAATTCAACCATGTTAATATGAGTTAAAAATGCATTATTACATTACAAGAATGAAATAACCATCTCCATGCCCCTTAAAAATCAACCTTGCTAATTGTTTCACACGTACATATAAAATGCATAAATTTTGTATTAATAGCTAGATTAATTTAATTTTGAATCATTAATTTACAAATTGATGCTTCATGCTTTGAAATGATATATCCAGTAGTTAGGGACGTGCCAAAACCTGTTGTGCGCGATCCACATCCGTTTACAGGGTCTTGCGATCCGAATAGAACGGCTCAAATTACTTCAATAACCTCCCCTAAAAAGTTAAAGCCGCAGAGTCGAGATTAATTGCAGGACTAGAGGTGGCAGAACCCGACCCGACCCGAGAAACCCGCCCGACCCGACCCGACTCGAACCCGACCCGACCCGGAATTTTTCAGATAGTCAAACTGACCCGACTCGACCCAACCTGATCCGAACCCGACCCGACCCGAGACCAAATAGCATCCAATCTAACTCAAATCAACATACGATCCAAAAAAAGTAGATATTAAAATTGACCCGACCCGACCCGCCCATCACCCGACCCGACCTGACCCGAGATATTCTAGAAGGTCAAACTGACCCGACCCGCCCAACCCGAACCCGAACCCGACCTGCCCGCCCGAATTGCCACCTCTATGCAGGACCATATGAAGCTGCTTTGGATCACAACAAATACAGACTCAGCCAGGAACTTTACAAAGTGGGAGAACTATAATCTATATATTCATACTCTAGAAAGAGGGGTAAGTTTCCAAGCTTTTTAGCTATGCCACATCATCATTAATCTCAACCATTAATTTTGTTTCTCTCTCTTCATTTATCTTAATCAAATGGCTCAAATTAATTTTTTTATTAAAGAGATAATATGATGTATCTAAAGAATAATTTAAGACTCAAAATATTTGCAACTCTTTATATTCTTTTATATAAATTGAGATGTAGCTAAAAATATATTAAGTCCGATTCACAACTCTAGTAATCCATAAAGAGTGGTAGGCCTGCAAGCACCTCAACTATACCACAACATCAATATTATCTATATCTACCATTGATTTTGTTTGAAACTTTTCATCTACTTTAATCTAATGGCTTATATGTCTTTTCTATTAGTATTAAATAACATGAATATAATATGTCTAAAACAAAATTTAATCTTTAAAAATAAACCAATATTCATGTGTTTTTATATTTAAATTATAATTCTATTATTATTTATATCAAAAGATTTAAAATTATGTTCAAAATTTTGTTTAATATTAAATTTTATAAAATTCTTGATTATTTTTTTATACTATTTTTCAGGGCGAAGCCCGAGTTACAGCTCTAGTATTATTAGTGACCAAAATTAATCTTCTCAAGAAGTTAACGGATGTTTATCCTACAAACAAGATAAGAATTTTCTTTAATCTACAAACAAGATAAGAATTTTCTTTAACCAACAAACAAGATAAGTATTTTATTTAACCTACAAACAAGATAAGAATTTTCTTCAATGTACAAACAAGATAAGAATTTTGTTCTTTTTTGTAACCCGGTGGAAGGGTTATATATACTTCATCTTCAAGTGTCCCTTGATGAAAAGCATTTTTAAGTTCAATTTGATGAAGGTTCCAATTTTTGTTAATTGCAATTGAGAAAATAATTCTTACGGTGTTCATTTTTGCTACCGGGACAAAGGTCTCATAATAATCAATACCTTCAGTTTGAGTATAACATTTGGCTACTAATCTTGCTTTATATATTTCTACAGAACCATCACTTTTGTATTTGACAAAGGTCCCAAGTTATATAAGACGGGCCCCTTGGTAGAATATGATTATTATGCATGCGTATGATTAAAGTTGTTGATCATATAAATAATCATTATTCAGAAAATACCAAGTTAATGTAAATTCTCATAGTTGGTATTTGAGAATTTACTAAGATATCAGAAGACATAAAATTAAATACGAGTGTAACATTTTTACACTATAAGGTTCGAATAAAAGCAATGAAATCAATAGAAAACGGTGCTGCAATTTTGCACCACAAAATAGTTTTTCTTTTTTTTCAGACACTACCAAAAGATAGAGCAGATAGAGCATAGGGTATCATAGTGCCGACTTTGCTGGCTTCTTTGATTATATTGCACTTTTACTCAATAATAAATAAATAATGGAATGCTTCATTTTTATAAAGTTGTATGACTCGTGCCCTTGTGAATGTTAAAGCTAATAAGGTGGGAGTCCAATATATAAACCGGCCAGCATTAATTATGGGCTCCAGTTTTATGTAGAAATGCAAGAAATAATATAGTTTTCTTGAAACTGTTCTGTGCATGTCTTAATATGACAAGGAGAAGCTTTTCTTTTTTCTTACTTTTAAGAACAACTTCTCTATTCATCGAATCAATTTATCGATTAGTCTGTGAATCAAATTATCATCCACAATTATTAATCATCGCAATCGGTTAAATAATTATTGAAATTAAAAGTTAAATGTCATTTTAATGAATAAAATATAATGGGCATGAGAAATATCAGAAAATTGTATTTATGTTTTTTATCCTTCAAGGATAAGCTCTTAAGAAAAAAAAGTATGAATCATCAAATTATGTTGGTCCTAACAACTTGCAGCAAATAGAACTCTTTTGTATGGTTTAACAATTTAATACACACACAAAGCATAATTATTGCAACAGAGACATAAATACAAATGATATTAAAGCAGGTACAGGATAGAACATACTGACCAAGACACCAGTTTCGAAAATAAACACAAGCAAATACAAACATGAAGCAGCTAACAAATGATTAAGCAAAAAAGGGGAACACTTAACGGGAACATCACACATGAAACAAACAAACACTTAACCATCGATCTCCACGCCCCTTACGAATCAACTTGTTTCACACGTACGTATAAAATGCATAAATTTTGTATTAATAGATTAATTTAATTTTGAATAATTTACAAATTGATGCTTCATGCTTTGAAATGATCCAGTAGTTATAGGGATGTGCCAAAAACTGTTGTGCGCAATACACATCCGTTCGTAGGGTCCTACGATCCAAATAGAACGGCTCAAATTACTCCAATAACCTCCCCTAAAAAGTTAAAGCTGCAGAGTCGAGATTGCAAGACCATATGAACTTGTTTTGGATCACAACAGATACAGACTCAGCCAGAAACTTTACAAAGTGGGGAACTATAATATTATTAGTGACCAAAATTAATCTTCTTACGAAGTTAACGGATGTTTAACCTACAAACAAGATAAGAATTTTCTCTAACCTACAAACAAGACAAGAATTTTCTCTAACCTACAAACAAGACAATAATTTTCTCTAGCCTACAAACAAGATAAAAATTTTCTTTAGCCTACAAACAAGACAAGAATTTTCTTTAGCCTACAAACAAGATAAGAATTTTGTTCTTTTTTGTAACCCGGTGGAAGGGTTATATATACTTCTTCTTCAAGTGTTCCTTGAAGAAAAGCATTTTTAACATCAATTTGATGAAGGTTCCTTTTTTTGTTAATTGGAATTGAGAAAATAATTCTTACGGTATTCATTTTTGATACCGGAGCAAAGGTCTCATAATAATCAATACCTTCAGTTTGAATATAACATTTGGCTACTAATCTTGCTTTCTATATTTCTATAGAACCATCACTTCTGTAGTTGATTTTATATATCCATTTACACGCAACCGGTTTCTTATTAATTGGTAAGTGACAAAGGTCTCAAGTTATATCAGAGCATTAGCATTGGATGCTTGGGTATTTTGATCAATTCAAACTAAAATGGCAATGGATACCTTATTTATTCCATTTTCTCTCTCTTCCACCTAACACTTCATTCTCTGTTATTCCACTCTCTCCTTCTCCTCTCCCCCTCTCCTGTCAGCCTCCTCCTTGGCCGGCCAAACCACCAAGTAGTGGAGAGAGGCACCATGTGTTGGTGATTTGGATATTTTCTTATACCATTCTTTTTCTCTTATCGAGCTCAATTAGATTCAATTGTTGAATTAATTGAGAGGAGGCCGAAACCAATAAGTTGGTGGCTAGGCCGAAACTTGAGAAGGTTGCTTGGCCATTGACGGGTGCTAGCTTGCTTTTCAATCTTCTCTCTTTCTACTCGGGGTGGATTACGGGAATCTTGCCGAACTCGGAATGTATAATACTCTATTCCCTCTCATGTAGATCTACAGTTGACTTAGGAAGAACTAGAATAAATTTTGGTGTTCTAGTCTCTTGCCTTGGCCCCGATAATCCCTTCACCATATCTGTTTTTTTATTTAGTTTTAATTTTTTAAATATGAGAATGATTATTGGTAATTGCCATGCATACCAGATCAACGTACAAATCTGGTGAAACATTCTGTATCATTGATGAAGACGATTTGACTGCTTAGTGCCTGAGGTATATGATTTGTGTTTAATATTAAAGTTATTACTTTCACATTCAAAGTTCTTTTTAACAATATAATTTTACCTGATTATAGAACGACGCAGTAACTTTTGGATAAAACGGCTGGAATATTTTGTCTTCAAAACATAAAGCTAGTCTGCATGTATGCTATTGCTTTGATATAGGAAGTAAATCATCGTATCAGTGTTTACCCAGATAATATGATTTTACATTGATAGTGTGTTCTTTTTTTCAGTCGAGGGGATTTTGTGATGTGATTCTTTTGTCCTTCTTATTCATATATATATGCGTCTTCCGTTGTGTAATTGGGAGATCGATCATATTTAGTAGATTCTCTAATGGACTATATAATATAATTCAATTCTATATTAATATGTTGCATATATGTTTTATATGATCATAGCTAATTTTATATCTAGCTACCTAAGTTTATATGATCGATGCTAATCTATGTGAAATTTTTTTCATTTGTGCCGTTTCATGTGCTTCTTCAATAATTGATGAACACAAAATTAAGCTTACAAGTAATCAGTTAATTTCAAAGAAGATAATTTATTTACTTTTTTTCCTCTTCACTTATTCTTATAATGAGCATATATAGCATACAGATAAATTGAGATGTAGCATTGCATGATTCTCTAATTTCAGATTTGTTGACATTAGCAGTTTCATGATCCACGCTGTTTGTACTATAGAACATGATTAACAGAGTGATTTACAGTACTGTATATAAACATAATACGAGAAGGCTAGAGTGGCTACGACTCCAATGATCATGGCGTGTACTATCATTAATATATATTGACTTCTGAAGGCCATTAATTTGTTAACTTTTCTGATCTATAGTAATACAATTAATTAAACTCTTGGGTCTTATTGTTTAATCGTACCGAACGCAATAACAATGTATGAGATCGATATAAGTTTGTCCTATTAAGTAAAAGACCAAAAATGTTTGTACTAATTGTGAGTTTTAATTAATCTATTAATTATTGTTCGTACAAATCTATCAACTGTTTTTCGGTGACCTGAATTAATCATAATGTATATATGTATCTTCTATTCAAAAAAAATTGTCAGTGTTAAAAACCCAACAATGTATGGTTTTTATAAGTACATTGAACCTGATATTATACAATTATATTGTTTCTGCTTTCAAAAAGAATTGGGTGGCTCTTAATTTCAGGTTTTTGTTATCATTGTTTCCTTCCTCCTCAAAGCATGTCCTGTTTTCTGCCTGTACCATACTAAAAAGCGTCCGACTTTTGTTGCACAGTAGCTTTCTGCTATATATCTCAAGAGGGGTAATTGTTGGTACAAGATTTCTATAGAAGTACAACATTTTGTGTTCCAGATTGCACAATTGGAATATAGTTAACAAAATCTAATCTATATAATCTGACAACGGATTGAAACTCAAAAGGGTCAGATCGATGTCTTGACCATAATCAGATACTCTCAAAATGTGACTTGAATTCGTCGAAACACAAGTGGTCAAGGCAAACCGACACCTGCATATCACCTCCGTCCTTTCCACCGACAACCGCTATTTCACCAACTATGTTCATCGAGACAAGCTCGACATGGCTGGGCTTGCCCCACCCGAAGTCAGTGTCATACACCCTGAACCTCGGTGAAGCAGCAAGTCGAACCATCATTTCTGATGGCAACTCAATCAGCCTGTCCAACCAGTCTTCAGTCCCTGACAAGGCGTCCTCCACCGACTGCTTCACGGCACCTTGGATTGCCACTGAAGCATATGAAAGGCCGTCATCTTGCATTAAAGTGCCGACTGTCGATACTGCAGCGAAGCCCTTTATGCAGTTGCCAAAGTACCTCCAGTTAGTACTTGTTAAAAAATCTTTCAGTTGATATCAACAAATTATAGTAGTTGTTGCATACCTCTCACTAATTGGGGATTTCAGATGTGAGCGGCAGTCGGCAGGGATTGTAATGTACGTGTTGTCTGCCGGATTGAAGTTGTGGCACCGCACATAGGAGACCCACAGATGAGAAGCCATAGCCGCAAAACTCGATGGTGCAACAAGCAGTGATGCGTTGCTATGGCTGATTGGTTGCACAATCTTTTCCTTCAGAGAATTAATCTGATGCAATCCAGGTGCGAATGTACTTCGTTCGAGCTCGAACCTGCCCTCAAAGAAGGGCCTTTGCAGTGTGGCCTTGCAATTTTTTTAAAACTTTTCTTTATCACAGACAAGGTAGTATATAATGCATAAATGAAAGAAAAATGATCGATGGCACGGAACGAACATCTGGTAAATTCGGAGCCCTGCGGCGTAGTATCTCTCTGGCCACCTCCTCTGCTCTGGGGTGTCTCAGAAAATTTCTGTCGAAAATCGGCAGTTCATCATGCGCCGCCGCCTCTGATGGCGTATTAGCCTGACGTGCAGCTTTTGACCACTCCGAGATGAACTGCCATATGCCCCGACCATCCGCAGCAGCGTGATGGATTGAAAAAGCTACAGCTACCCCGCCACTCTTGAATGCTGTCACCTGAAAATCAGAGGTATGATATAAACATGTTATAAATTAATTAACAACAAAATTATAAATCACAATCTGCACAGAAAGGACAGGAGCAGGGAGACTCCCGGTGTCCAGCTCCGGCACGAGCTGCCTAAAAGCCTCCAAATCATGCTTCTCCTCTCTGATCAATCTGTTGATATCACCATCAGCCTCGGCCTCTACGAAAGCAACTCCGGACCCAACAGCCGACGGCGAGCAGTCTATGACCCCATCACCCGTTGACGGTACATAAATCAACTTCCCGGCAAGTACAAAGTAGTTCTGCAGAGTGGCAGACAGCGCAGACTTCAGCGACCGCACGAGCGTCGGTACTGAGGGTAGATTGGTGTTTTGAAAGAGCAGGAGCCGTTGGACCGGCGGCAAGTTGATCCAGCAGGCATCGAAGAAGGACAGCTTGAGGTTGATGCCCTGTACTGCCGCTTGGTCCAGCGGGTGCAGCAGAGGGACATGGGTTTTGTCAAGTACTGTTACTGTTACTTCTGCTTGTGCCATGAAGTTTAGTCTGATGCAAAATTGGGCAGACAGAGGCGGCTCCTCATTCACCAAATGGTACTACATATAGTCTTTTAATAATACAAAAGGAGAAACATATTGGGTCCATTGAAAATGAATCCATGCGTCCATAAACACACTCATAATGTAACAAATAAATCTGATTTTGTAACCTATAGACGCTTTAGACAAATATTTTATGGACGCTAAGTATTACTCATACAAAAATGTTTGTTTTTATGATTATCCATTTGTTTATATTGCTCGTGCGTATCTATCGACTTTATGTTGTCGTGATCTGAATTGATTATAAAATATGGATAAAGATGTTACGCCCCTTTTCTGCCACCACCACCCCCCCCCCCCCTCGATGCGCTGGCAGAGAGGGAGAGAGAGGGAGAGGGCGGGACAGAGGGGGGAGGGAGAGAGAGTATTTTAGAAAGTTTACAACGTTTTATAAATTATCTTTTTGTCCTTTAGAACGTTTAGAACGTTTTATAAATTGTCCATATTTTCCCAAATTCATTTAGAACGTTTTGTAAACTGCCCATCTCATTCCAAAATTTATTTAGAACGTTTTGTAAACTGTCCATCTCTTCCCATAATTCATTTAGAACGTTTTTGTAATCTGTCTTTTTGAAAACTTCAGCGCATCAGTACCTCTGGGGGCAAAGGTGTGCACTGTATCAGCACCCTATAAATATATATATTGGAGCTAATGCAGGAATGATCTTTGTTTGTGGGCCTCACATTTGAATTCACCCAAGCTAATTAAAGGGGCCAATACTAGGCTTAAGTAAGACTAATTCTAATCAAATAAAAATCTTTTGTTATGGTAATAGAAAACCCAATATATAGTTTCGGGGATCACAGAATCAAGGACAAGCCCAATTAACATAAAACCTCCCTTTCATCTCATGGGCTTATTATGTTCACTTGATAGTTGCACACTTGACGGTTGACAAAATCTGCCAATTAACATAATACCAATTATGCCAATTTGACTGCTAATCACTGATACTAAATCAATTCATGTATTTTTTTTTCGAAAATTTTAACAATTAAATATTGGAATATTTTCTGTGGCTTTGATGGAAATAAGTCAAATTGTAATTGTCAAAATGCAAAATATAAACATGTCGAATAGAAATATAAACACTTAAAATAAAAATAGAAATATAACCATTTGAAATAGAAATATAAACATATAAATTAGTCAAAATATGAGCATCAATCACAAAATATAAAGAGGCGGGATCCATTGACAATAGTTATCTTGACAGTCTTGACAATAGTTATTTTTAAAATTTGTACATAAAAAAATCTTAAAAATGAAAAAAAAATTTAATGATGCATTGCTTGAATAATAGGCCAAGTATTGGGCCGTTTCTTGTACTTATTCCCAGCATCTATTATGGGCTACAGTTGTATGTAAAAATGCAAGAAATTATATAGTTTTCTTGAAACTGTATAAAGTTAATATGCCAAGGGGCAAGAAGACTATTAGACTAGGACAAAATTAAGCAGAAGTGGCTTCGGTATTTTTTTTTCTTTTAAAAACAATTTCCCTATTCATCAAATCAATCGATCGAATAGTCTGTGAATCGAATTAATTATGTTCCACAATTATTAATCATTTGAATCGATTAAATAATTATTATTGCAATGAAAAGTTAAATGTTATTTTTATCAATAAAATATAATGCCCATGAGAAATATCAGTAAATTGTACTTATGTTTTTTTATCCTTGAAGGATAAGCTTTTAAGAAAAAAGTATGAGATATTTAATTATGCTGGTCCTAACAACTTCCATAATCCAGATAGAACTCTTTTGTATGGTTCAACAATTTAATACACAAACGAAGCATATGCATCGTAGAAGCATATATATATATATGTTCATCGCTACAGACTAAAATAATTATTGCAACAAAGACATAAATACAAATGATATTAAAGCAGGTACATGATGTAACATACTGACAAGGACACTCTTTCGAAAATAAATACAAACAAATCCAAACATGCAGGAGCTCACAAATAATTAAGCAAAAAACGGGAACACTTAACGGGAACATCACACATGAAACAAACAAACACTTAACCATCAATCTCCACGCCCCCTTACGAATCAACTTGTTTCACACGTACGTATAAAATGCATAAATTTTGTATTAATAGATTAATTTAATTTTGAATAATTTACAAATTGATGCTTCATGCTTTGAAATGATCCAGTAGTTATAGGGACGTGCCAAAACCTGTTGTGCGCAATGCACATCCGTTCGAACGGTTCAAATTACTCCAATAACCTCCCCTAAAAAGTTAAAGACGCAGAGTCGAGATTGCAAGACCATATGAACCTGTTTTGGATCACAGCAGATACAGACTCAGCCAGGAACTTTACAAAGTGGGGGAACTATAATATTATTAGTGACCAAAATGAATCTTCTTACGAAGTTAACGAATGTTTAACCTACAAACA
The DNA here is from genome assembly GCA_030179965.1 of Cyperus esculentus. Classification (NCBI taxonomy): domain Eukaryota; kingdom Viridiplantae; phylum Streptophyta; class Magnoliopsida; order Poales; family Cyperaceae; genus Cyperus; species Cyperus esculentus. The sequence goes on from JASGLE010000031.1 coordinate 708,779, forward strand.
AGATAAGAATTTTCTCTAACCTACAAACAAGACAAGAATTTTCTTTAGCCTACAAACAAGATAAGAATTTTGTTTTTTTTTTTGTAACCCGGTGGAAGAGTTATATATACTTCTTCTTCAAGTGTCCCTTGAAGAAAAGCATTTTTAACATCAATTTGATGAAGGTTCCATTTTTTGTTAATTGGAATTGAGAAAAGAATTCTTACGGTGTTCATTTTTGCTACCTGGGCAAAAGTCTCATAATAATCAATATCTTCGGTTTGAGTATAACATTTGGCTACCAATCTTGCTTTATATATTTCTATAGAACCATCACTTCTGTACTTGATTTTATAGACCTATTACATCCAACCGGTTTCTTACTAATTGGTAAGTGACAAAGGTCCCAAGTTATATCAGAGCATGAGCATTGGATGCTTGAGTATTTTGGTCAATTCAAACTAGGATGGCATTGGATGTCTTATTTATTTCATTTTCTCTCTTCCACCTAACACTTCATTCTCTGTTATTTCACTCTCTCCTTCTCCTCTCCCTCTCTCCCGTCGGCCTCCTCCTTAGCCGGCCAAACCACCAAGTGGTGGAGAGAGGCACTATGTGTTGGTGATTTGGATATTTTCTTACACCATTACTCTTCTCTTCTCGAGCTCAATTAGATTCAATTATATATATTGTTTTTATAAGTACATTGAACCTGCTGATATTATACAATTATATATATTGTTTCTGCTTTCAAAAAGAATTGGGTGCATCTTTCTGGTTCTTGTTATCATTGTTTCCTGCTCAAAGCATGTCTTGTTTTCTGCCTGTACCACTACTAAAAAGCGTCCGACTTTTGTTGTACAACTAGCGTTAGACCCCGTGCATGCACGGAGAATGCTTAATATTTCCATCCCAACGCTGAAGCCTGAATATTTCATGGAACTTTCAATCTTATGATTTTTTTTATTATTTTTTGAGTTGGGATCTCACGATTTTGTTGCTATGCACTATGCTATTATTATATTAGTCGAGCATATATATTTATCAACCACTTAAAATCAATGTAAATATAAAGCAAGACTCAGTACACTCTGAAGTATTCGGTTAAGGAAAATAAGGTTCAGAATTATCGGTACTAACTTTATATTATTTAAAGGCACACCCCCATAATCGATCTCCATAGCTAGCTTAATTTGGTTTCATGCCAAAATGCAATATAAATAAAAATTAAAATGTAATAACATCCCTTCAAAGTTCATTATAGTAATGATAACACTTTAATGAATTTGTTGTACTTAAAAATCATAATAAAGTTCAGTTCTATTATTTCAAATGATGTCACTGACAAAGACAAAAGACGGATAATTCTTTTAAGGAACGTGTTCCCTTCTTTCACTTGTTTCACAAAAACTAACAACAATAAATTCAAATGATTGAACAGGAATTCAGGAAAGTAACATATCGATAAATTCTTTAAATAAATAATGATTCCATCAGCGTTGAGAGGCCATCTTGCATTTGTTACGATATTTCTCATCTGTACAATCAATTGAACAACATTGGTTCATACAAAAATTTATGCGGTCTTCCCTACTGCGGAAATTTTTTTCAATACATTAATATAGATTTCCTTACATGTAAATAGCTGTTTCTATAACTAAATCGACAACAACAGATAAGATATTGTCAAAAATATACGATAATTAATTTCATCATACCTTCAGCAAATAGTAAATTTACCACCATAAATTATGGAAAACATTCCACTGCTCCAGAGTTGTGTACCATATTGATTTCCTTAAAACTGTATCATGATAACAAAGCAACTTAGAAACATAACCATTGCAACAATCTCCACAGCATATAAAACAATTAAGACTCTAATAGAAAGATAGTATGTTGAGATGAAAAATCATAAAATAGTTTAATATTCAAAACTTCATGAAGATTAGGTAATAAGCCTTTAAATTTATTTAAACCAAACCAAGAACCATTAAATAATTGGCATCAGTATGGTAATAGTGCCATACCTTGTGAATATTCTGTCGATTTCAGCATTATTGCAGGCATTAATTACTAATCTTAGTCCCCTCAAGGAGATAAGAAGCTTTGCGTGGCTGCGTGCTACTTGATCTGTTTAAACGATGTGACAAACAACCCAAAAAATCAATAACATAAAATTTACAGAATCCAATTTATAATTTAATGATAAAATTATATCCAACATAGATAAGCTATCAGTCGTGAGACCAAATTTACAGAATAGAAATTCGTTTGAAGTGAAATCAAAGCAATACAGGACTTAATTAGTAATGAAAATTGAATTATTCTAAGGATATCAGTACAATATAGTAAATTAACTCACTATTGTATCCATAGTGTGGATTTGTCTTCAACGTTCAATACTGAGAAAATTTCTTCTAGGTTTCTATGTATACATCTCTGCTATAGTCTCTCCACATCAGGATCATCGATGGTAGTTTCCAGTCAAAGAGGCGCATGAGAAGGCCATTCTGATCTTTCATTTTGAACAGAGAATACCTAAAGAGACACCCAGTCATCAGTGGCTTCCCTTTGGTTATTATGGCCAAAATAGAACAGAAGGTTAGCAAGAACTCAGTAGCATACAGACCAAAAACTGAAGAGGGAGCATACCTTCGATTTTTGCACTGAAAAATTTAGAGCACAGGATTGATGGAGTGGCAGAAGCCCTTGCGATAGCAGATTTGCATTTTTCCTGCAGTTTCCATGATTAAAGCGGAGAGATAGGATTGGGATGAAGAGGAACATTTTGAAATTGGAATAGGTAGAGATGTTGGGAGAGGGACGCGGGTTCCTACAGCTTTCAATGTTTTCCAGGAGAAAACTACCTACAGCAGTGAGAAGCAAAGGTGAAACAATAATTTTTGATATCTTCTGAAACCTACGGAAGGAGCACGGCAATGACTTTCCTGTAGTCATTGACTTTCCTGTAATTCTTAAACAATATATTATTTCACACGAAACCTAACCAGGTTATGGAACCCTAAGTAATAATAGTCAGGTTTTAAAAATTATTAATTCCAAATTATTCGTATAACCTATTTTTTTTATTAAATTTACACAAATTAGTTGCATTAATGTGCAATGCTTGAAACCTTTTAAATCAATAAGGACAGGAAATTAATATTACTAAAACTGGAATTAGTTTACCTGAACTGTATCTGTGTTTGCAGAAATAGTTCAACATCAGAGATTCAGAGTTCAATGATCTGTGATCCAGACTAAGCATAGTCAACTAATTAAAATGACAATATCATGTGATTAACTTCATTTCCCTTTCCCAGTGTCAATGCCAATTTTTTTGTTGTTTAATTTTATGATGTCGCAAAATCAGTTTTGACCAACGGATTGTGATTAGTTTTTTTACCCCAATTTTTTTAATTTATTGTACCGACCATGTGTTAAGCAATCTAAAAATGTATAAACAAAGATCAATTAGATAAAATGATAAGACAAAGACTAACAAAATCATAGTACCAATCAGAGTAGGCGGGTGGATCCGCTTCACAATTCTTCAAATTCTTTGTCTTTGTTTCTTCCCAATCGACGCCACTTGTTTACCGCATTTGAAATCAGCGATTCTCCTTTCTCCAATTCTCTATGGGATAAAGCGAAAGACAGCACTGACTTTTCCATTCGATTTCGCCTTTCGGCCAAGGATTGAACAGCGAAGTTGAAGCGAAGAATTGGAGGGTAAATTCCGACAACTGGAGATTAATTACTGTGAGAGAGAAGAACATTAAGGAAACAATGTAACCTTTCTGTCTATCGGAGATTCGGGCAACCGGAGAGGAAGGTGGTAAGGACGGATTGGGAAGGAAGAAGGTTGAACAACGTCGCGAGCGGTGCCGACCGGTGAGAAGGCACAGGCTGTCCGTCGGATTGGTAAGGACGGATTTGGGCTTGTTGCTATCACAGAAGGCACAGGCTGTCCGTCGGAGGCCCGGTTGGGGTTGTTCCTGCCGACGATGTTGGCTGTCTGTTGAAGGCACAGGCTGTCCGTCAGTTGGGGTTGTTGCTGGTTCACTGAAGGCGGAGGCTGTCCGTCGGAGGCGCAGTCGGGGTTGTTGCTGGTTCACAGAAGTTGGAGGCTGTCCAATGGAGGCGCGGTTGAAGTTGATGCTGTCCGGCGATGTTGCTTCACTTCACTTCTCAGTCAGTCAGTTGTGGTTCTCACTTCTCAGCGTAATTGAGAGATAAATCAATTTCAGTAAGGATTTCTTTTATTTGGGGAATTTGGAAGTGGAGACGGAAGAGACGGAAAGAGATAAAGCAGCGTAATACAATTATTTATTCGGAGCTGTGGGTTAATTTGAGTGAAGCGATGCGAACTGAAACCAGCGGAGAGACGGATCTATCTAAAATAGGCAAAGCTTCGTCTGAAATCAGGTCGTCAAAACTTTTTCGATCGGACGGTCATTACCGAGACACGTGGCTGCACAAAATCGTTTGCTGCGTCAAACGTTTTTGTATACTACAGTAGATAGCGTTTTGCTATATTCCTCAAGAGGGATAATTGTTGGTAGAAGATCCCTTTAAAATTACAGCATTTTGTGTTTCAGATTGCACAATTAGAATATAGTTAACAAAACTAATCTGTATAATCTGACAACAGATTGAAACTCAAAAGGGTTGGATGTCTTGACCATAATCAGATACTCTCAAAATGTGACTTGAATTCGTCGAAACGCAAGTGGTCAAGGCAAACCGACACCTGCACATCACCTCCGTCCTTTCCACCGACAACCGCTATCTCACCATCAATGTTCATTGAGACAAGCTCGACGCGGCTGGGCTTGCCCCACCCGAAGTCAGTGTCGTACACCTTGAACCTCGGTGAAGCAGTAACTCGAACCATCCTTTCTGATGGCAGCTCGATCAGCCTGTCCAACCAGTCTTCAGTCCCTGACAAGGCGTCCTCCAACAACTGCTTCACGGCACCTTGGATTGCCACTGAAGCATGTGAAAGGCTATCGTCTTGCATTAAAGTGCCGACTGACGATACTGCAGCGAAGCCCTTTATGCAGTTGCCAAAGTACCTGCAATTAGTTTTGAGTTGCAATTAAAATACCTTTCAGTTGATATCAACAAATTATAGTAGTTGCTGTACCTCTCACTAATTGGGGGTTTCAGATGTGAGCGACAGTCGGCAAGGATTGTAATGTATGTGTCGTCTGCCGGGTTGAAGTTGTGGCACCGCACAAAGGAGACCCACAGATGAGAAGCAATCGCCGCAAAACTTGATGGCGCAAGCTGCGGTGATGCATTGCTATGGCTAATTGGTTGCACAATCTTTTGCTTCAGAGAATTAATCTGATGCAATCCGAGTGCAAATGTCCTTCATTCGAGCTCGAACCTGCCCTCAAAGAAGGGCCTTTTCAATGTGGCCTTGCAATTTTTTCGAAACTTTTCTTAATCACAAACAAGGTAATATAATGCAGAGTCCGGCTACGGTGATATGCATATCACAGTTTTACCGTGCTATGTGATCTGTATCTCAGTTTTCGGTGTCCAAATAGTCGATCTGAACCGCTAAACGTAATCTTACATCAAAATATGCTAGCAAACCAAATTTTATGATTTTTAGAATTTTTTTGCTATTTTTAATGATGGGGAGAATATGGCTAGATCCAAGGATTTTGGTTCATACAAAACAACGATTTTCTCCCTATCACTAAAAATAGCAAAAACATTCTAAAAATTGTAAAATTGATTTCCTAGTATATTTTGATATATATATATATATCATATTGAGCGGTTCGGATCGACTATTTGGACACCGGAAATGCAGGTACGGACCGCATAGCACGGTAAAACCGTGATATGCATAGCACCGTAACCTAATTCATATAATGCTAAATTGGCACCGAACGAACATCTGGTAAATCCGGAGCCCTGCGGCGTAGTATCACTCTGGCCGCCTCCTCTGCTCTGGGGTGTCTCAGAAGATCTCTGTCAAAAATCGGCAGTTCATCATCATGCACCGCTGCCTCTGATGACGTATTAGCCTGACGTGCAGCTTTTGACCACTCCGAGATGAACTGCCATACGCCCCGACCATCCGCAGCAGCATGATGGATTGAAAAAGCTACTGCTACCCTGCCACTCCTGAATGCTGTCACCTGAAAATCAAAGATGTGATTTTAAACATGTTATAAATCAACAACAAAATTATAAATTACAACCTGCTCAGAAAGGACAGGAGCAGGGAGACTCCCCGTATTCAGCTCCAGCACGAGCTGCCTAAAAGCCTCCAAATCATGCACCTCCTCTCTGATCAATCTGTTGATATCCCCATCCGCCTCAGCCTCTACGAAAGCAACTCCGGACCCAACAACCGACGGCGAGCAGTCTATGACCACATCACCTGTAGACGGTACATAAATCAACTTCCCGGCAAGGACAAAGTAGTTCTGGAGAGTGGCGGACAGAGCAGACTTTATCGACCGGACGAGCGTTGGTACGGTAGGGATATCAGTGTTTTGAAAGAGCAGGAGCCGTTGAACCGGCGGCAAGTTGATCTTGCAGGCATCAAAGAAGGACAGCTTGAGGTTGATGCCCTGTACCGCTGCTTGGTCCAGCGGATGCAGCAGAGGGACATGGGTTTTGTCAAGTACTGTTACTGTTACTTCTGCTTGTGCCATTAAGTTTAGTCTGATGCTAAATTGGGCAGACAGATGCGGGTCCTCATTCACCAAATGGTACTACATGTAGTCTTTTAATAATAAAAAAGAGAAACATATTGCGTCCATTGAAAATACATCCATGCGTTCATAAACACACTCAGAATGTAACAAATAAATCTGATTTTGTAACCTATAGACGCTATAGACAAATATTTTATGGATGCTTAAGTATTACTCATACAAAAATGTTTGTTTTTATGATTATCCATTTGTTTATATTGCTCGTGCGTATCTATATATCAACTTTATGTTGTCGTGATCTGAATTGATTATTATAAATATATATATTGGAGCTAATGCAGGAATGATCTTTGTTTGTGGGCCTCACATTTGAATTCACCCAAGCTAATTAAAGGGGCCAATACTTGGCGTAAGTAATTTTAATTCTAATCAAATAAAAATCTTTTGTTATGGTAATAGAAAACCCAATATATAGTTTCGGGGATCACAGAATCAAGGACATGCCCAATTAACATAAAACCTCCCATTTATCTCATGGGCTTATTATGTTCACTTGATAGTTGCACAGTTGACAGTTGACAAAATCTGCCAATTAACATAAAACCAATGATGCCAATTTGACTGCTAATCACTGATACTAAATCAATTCATGTATTTTTTTTTTCCGAAAATTTTAACAATTAAATATTGGAATATCTTTTGTGGCTTTGATGGAAATCAGTCAAATTCTAATCGTCTAAATGCAAAATATAAACATGTAAAATAGAAATATAAACACTTAAAATAGAAATAGAAATATAACCATTTGAAATAGAAATATAAACATATAAATTAGTCAAAATATGAGCATCAAGCACAAAATATAAAGAGGAGGGATCCATTGACAATAGTTATCTTGACAATCTTGATAACAGTTATTTTTAAAATTTGTACATAAAAAATCTTAAAAATGAAAAAAAAAAAATTAAGGATACATTGCTTGAATAATGGGCCAAGTATTGTGCCGTTTCTTGTACTTATTCCCAGCATCAATTATGGGCTACAGTTGTATGTAAAAATGCAAGAAATTATATTGTTTTCTTGAAACTGTATAAAGTTAATATGCCAAGGGGCAAGAAGACTATTAGACTAGGACAAAATTAAGCAGAAGTGGCATCGGTATTTTTTTTTCTTTTAAAAACAATTTCCCTATTCATCAAATCAATCGATCGAATAGTCTGTGAATCAAATTAATTATGTTCCACAATTATTAATCATTTCAATCGATTAAATAATTATTATTGCAATGAAAAGTTAAATGTTATTTTTATCAATAAAATATAATGTCCATGAGAAATATCAGTAAATTGTTTTTATGTTTGTCATCCTTCAAGGATAAGCTTTTAAGAAGAGAGTATGAAACATATAATTATGCTGGTCCTAACAACTTGCAGCCGATAGAACTCTTTTGTATGGTTTAACAATTTAATACACACACAAAGCATAATTATTGCAACAAAGACATAAATACAAATGATATATATAAAAGCAGTTACAGGATATAACATACTGACAAGGACACTCTTTCGAAAATAAACACAAGCAAATCCAAACATGCAGGAGTTCACAAATAATTAAGCAAAAAAGGGAACACTTAATGGGAACATCACACATGAAACAAACAGACAGATTCGGACTCTATCCGAAAAATATGTTATGCGATGGAAGTACCGCTGAGATGATCGCCAATTTTGGTCACCGAAGTAGTTGTGGTAATTATTTCTGGTGTGATGTCGCACAATCTTTGTCTTTGGGAACAATCTTGAGTAGACCGCATTCCCGATGCTCAATCAGCTCTAAAGTGGTTGCTATGGTGTCTGTGACCGCCTTGGTGAGCTTCTCCTCGCAGATCAACTTGAGCCCTTCTATTTCGAAACGGTGTGCTGCAACGAACATGAGGTGATACCTCTCTGGAGGGGTATTCTCTTCAAAGTCATCTGGCAAGGAATCATTGTAAATGAAATAAAGCAAATACATGAAAGTAAGGGCATCCATGTGTTGTACAGAGACACGTAGTTTGCACTCGCACGTATTGTCTTCTAGAGCGAGAATTTCGGAGTGAAACACGGAGGAGCGGGCTGCAAGTATGGCCTTGTGAGCAGGGAAGATCTGCTCTTTTACTATGAACAAGATGTCTGCAAATTGCCCGGCCAGGAGTTTGCCGACGAAGCCTGGAGGAGTGTATTTTTGTAGGTCAAGCTTCTGGTCTGGTTGCGGCACAGGTTTTGGTGGTGCCAATTTGGAATCATCCAGAAGGACCCATATAGCGAATTTTGCCACCAAGCAATCATCTTTACTGTACCTCTGCATCTCACTGTTTGAAACATTAGCAATCCATACCGTGGGGAGGCCCGTTGCCTTAACCTTGGCGTAACTAAACTCAAAAGCTTCCTCATTGTTCAGCCTTCTCGTAAAGCCGTGCATGGTCCAAGTACCAGAGGAATTGTGGTCTTGCAGCAGTGAAACATAGCCACACCTCTGTAACTCCTCTGAATTTTCAAGGAAGCAGAGAAAAAAGTACAACACACCAAAGCTTGGAGATACACGGACCTCGTAATTGTATTTACCCACATTAAAGGGGCCATACGTGGCGTAATACATCCTGTCATAGGATCCAGCTTTCTCCAATTCAGTATTAGCTTTGTCCTGCTTTAGAAGCTCAGAAACCTTATCTATTTTAACTGTACACACTCCTTCAACAACCGAGCTCATTTCTGGTAGTGGTTGAGGTGAAAATGTTCTTGAGGAATTGTTACTTAATTAAACAAGGTAAGAATCTGGAAAATGAGTAGCTGTGCGATGAGAAAAACACAAGTTGAAAGAAAGGGCTTAAGGCTGAACTTAGTAGTGTTCTTTAGGGATGTATCTATCGATCATAGCTATCTGTATCTATCTATATATAGGCCATGCATACACGCGCGCTCATTTCGCAAACTGTGCACAAATTGCAACTTGTCAGCAATTATTTCTTGAAATTTTGTTAAACAAGCACTAGCTGCCTGTTCTAGCATATTTGGTCATATTTGGATGCTCATGCAGGTGAATAGTTCACAAATAATTTAAAATGAATAGTGAGACTAATAATTACTTCCTACAATTGATTTTTACTACAAGATCAATCCTAATCTTGTACTTATTATACACTAACACATAAAATTTCTGGAAGACTAATTACTCTTATGGTTGATGTTTTTGATTGCGTCTGTATATCCCAATAAAACTCGCACGATTCTTATTTATTACCGATTGTGCATGTTCTTAATTCAACCATGTTAATATGAGTTAAAAATGCATTATTACATTACAAGAATGAAATAACCATCTCCATGCCCCTTAAAAATCAACCTTGCTAATTGTTTCACACGTACATATAAAATGCATAAATTTTGTATTAATAGCTAGATTAATTTAATTTTGAATCATTAATTTACAAATTGATGCTTCATGCTTTGAAATGATATATCCAGTAGTTAGGGACGTGCCAAAACCTGTTGTGCGCGATCCACATCCGTTTACAGGGTCTTGCGATCCGAATAGAACGGCTCAAATTACTTCAATAACCTCCCCTAAAAAGTTAAAGCCGCAGAGTCGAGATTAATTGCAGGACCATATGAAGCTGCTTTGGATCACAACAAATACAGACTCAGCCAGGAACTTTACAAAGTGGGAGAACTATAATCTATATATTCATACTCTAGAAAGAGGGGTAAGTTTCCAAGCTTTTTAGCTATGCCACATCATCATTAATCTCAACCATTAATTTTGTTTCTCTCTCTTCATTTATCTTAATCAAATGGCTCAAATTAATTTTTTTATTAAAGAGATAATATGATGTATCTAAAGAATAATTTAAGACTCAAAATATTTGCAACTCTTTATATTCTTTTATATAAATTGAGATGTAGCTAAAAATATATTAAGTCCGATTCACAACTCTAGTAATCCATAAAGAGTGGTAGGCCTGCAAGCACCTCAACTATACCACAACATCAATATTATCTATATCTACCATTGATTTTGTTTGAAACTTTTCATCTACTTTAATCTAATGGCTTATATGTCTTTTCTATTAGTATTAAATAACATGAATATAATATGTCTAAAACAAAATTTAATCTTTAAAAATAAACCAATATTCATGTGTTTTTATATTTAAATTATAATTATATTATTATTTATATCAAAAGATTTAAAATTATGTTCAAAATTTTGTTTAATATTAAATTTTATAAAATTCTTGATTATTTTTTTATACTATTTTTCAGGGCGAAGCCCGAGTTACAGCTCTAGTATTATTAGTGACCAAAATTAATCTTCTCAAGAAGTTAACGGATGTTTATCCTACAAACAAGATAAGAATTTTCTTTAATCTACAAACAAGATAAGAATTTTCTTTAACCAACAAACAAGATAAGTATTTTATTTAACCTACAAACAAGATAAGAATTTTCTTCAATGTACAAACAAGATAAGAATTTTGTTCTTTTTTGTAACCCGGTGGAAGGGTTATATATACTTCATCTTCAAGTGTCCCTTGATGAAAAGCATTTTTAAGTTCAATTTGATGAAGGTTCCAATTTTTGTTAATTGCAATTGAGAAAATAATTCTTACGGTGTTCATTTTTGCTACCGGGACAAAGGTCTCATAATAATCAATACCTTCAGTTTGAGTATAACATTTGGCTACTAATCTTGCTTTATATATTTCTACAGAACCATCACTTTTGTATTTGACAAAGGTCCCAAGTTATATAAGACGGGCCCCTTGGTAGAATATGATTATTATGCATGCGTATGATTAAAGTTGTTGATCATATAAATAATCATTATTCAGAAAATACCAAGTTAATGTAAATTCTCATAGTTGGTATTTGAGAATTTACTAAGATATCAGAAGACATAAAATTAAATACGAGTGTAACATTTTTACACTATAAGGTTCGAATAAAAGCAATGAAATCAATAGAAAACGGTGCTGCAATTTTGCACCACAAAATAGTTTTTCTTTTTTTTCAGACACTACCAAAAGATAGAGCAGATAGAGCATAGGGTATCATAGTGCCGACTTTGCTGGCTTCTTTGATTATATTGCACTTTTACTCAATAATAAATAAATAATGGAATGCTTCATTTTTATAAAGTTGTATGACTCGTGCCCTTGTGAATGTTAAAGCTAATAAGGTGGGAGTCCAATATATAAACCGGCCAGCATTAATTATGGGCTCCAGTTTTATGTAGAAATGCAAGAAATAATATAGTTTTCTTGAAACTGTTCTGTGCATGTCTTAATATGACAAGGAGAAGCTTTTCTTTTTTCTTACTTTTAAGAACAACTTCTCTATTCATCGAATCAATTTATCGATTAGTCTGTGAATCAAATTATCATCCACAATTATTAATCATCGCAATCGGTTAAATAATTATTGAAATTAAAAGTTAAATGTCATTTTAATGAATAAAATATAATGGGCATGAGAAATATCAGAAAATTGTATTTATGTTTTTTATCCTTCAAGGATAAGCTCTTAAGAAAAAAAAGTATGAATCATCAAATTATGTTGGTCCTAACAACTTGCAGCAAATAGAACTCTTTTGTATGGTTTAACAATTTAATACACACACAAAGCATAATTATTGCAACAGAGACATAAATACAAATGATATTAAAGCAGGTACAGGATAGAACATACTGACCAAGACACCAGTTTCGAAAATAAACACAAGCAAATACAAACATGAAGCAGCTAACAAATGATTAAGCAAAAAAGGGGAACACTTAACAGGAACATCACACATGAAACAAACAAACACTTAACCATCGATCTCCACGCCCCTTACGAATCAACTTGTTTCACACGTACGTATAAAATGCATAAATTTTGTATTAATAGATTAATTTAATTTTGAATAATTTACAAATTGATGCTTCATGCTTTGAAATGATCCAGTAGTTATAGGGATGTGCCAAAAACTGTTGTGCGCAATACACATCCGTTCGTAGGGTCCTACGATCCAAATAGAACGGCTCAAATTACTCCAATAACCTCCCCTAAAAAGTTAAAGCTGCAGAGTCGAGATTGCAAGACCATATGAACTTGTTTTGGATCACAACAGATACAGACTCAGCCAGAAACTTTACAAAGTGGGGAACTATAATATTATTAGTGACCAAAATTAATCTTCTTACGAAGTTAACGGATGTTTAACCTACAAACAAGATAAGAATTTTCTCTAACCTACAAACAAGACAAGAATTTTCTCTAACCTACAAACAAGACAATAATTTTCTCTAGCCTACAAACAAGATAAAAATTTTCTTTAGCCTACAAACAAGACAAGAATTTTCTTTAGCCTACAAACAAGATAAGAATTTTGTTCTTTTTTGTAACCCGGTGGAAGGGTTATATATACTTCTTCTTCAAGTGTTCCTTGAAGAAAAGCATTTTTAACATCAATTTGATGAAGGTTCCTTTTTTTGTTAATTGGAATTGAGAAAATAATTCTTACGGTATTCATTTTTGATACCGGAGCAAAGGTCTCATAATAATCAATACCTTCAGTTTGAATATAACATTTGGCTACTAATCTTGCTTTCTATATTTCTATAGAACCATCACTTCTGTAGTTGATTTTATATATCCATTTACACGCAACCGGTTTCTTATTAATTGGTAAGTGACAAAGGTCTCAAGTTATATCAGAGCATTAGCATTGGATGCTTGGGTATTTTGATCAATTCAAACTAAAATGGCAATGGATACCTTATTTATTCCATTTTCTCTCTCTTCCACCTAACACTTCATTCTCTGTTATTCCACTCTCTCCTTCTCCTCTCCCCCTCTCCTGTCAGCCTCCTCCTTGGCCGGCCAAACCACCAAGTAGTGGAGAGAGGCACCATGTGTTGGTGATTTGGATATTTTCTTACACCATTCTTTTTCTCTTATCGAGCTCAATTAGATTCAATTGTTGAATTAATTGAGAGGAGGCCGAAACCAATAAGTTGGTGGCTAGGCCGAAACTTGAGAAGGTTGCTTGGCCATTGACGGGTGCTAGCTTGCTTTTCAATCTTCTCTCTTTCTACTCGGGGTGGATTACGGGAATCTTGCCGAACTCGGAATGTATAATACTCTATTCCCTCTCATGTAGATCTACAGTTGACTTAGGAAGAACTAGAATAAATTTTGGTGTTCTAGTCTCTTGCCTTGGCCCCGATAATCCCTTCACCATATCTGTTTTTTTATTTAGTTTTAATTTTTTAAATATGAGAATGATTATTGGTAATTGCCATGCATACCAGATCAACGTACAAATCTGGTGAAACATTCTGTATCATTGATGAAGACGATTTGACTGCTTAGTGCCTGAGGTATATGATTTGTGTTTAATATTAAAGTTATTACTTTCACATTCAAAGTTCTTTTTAACAATATAATTTTACCTGATTATAGAACGACGCAGTAACTTTTGGATAAAACGGCTGGAATATTTTGTCTTCAAAACATAAAGCTAGTCTGCATGTATGCTATTGCTTTGATATAGGAAGTAAATCATCGTATCAGTGTTTACCCAGATAATATGATTTTACATTGATAGTGTGTTCTTTTTTTCAGTCGAGGGGATTTTGTGATGTGATTCTTTTGTCCTTCTTATTCATATATATATGCGTCTTCCGTTGTGTAATTGGGAGATCGATCATATTTAGTAGATTCTCTAATGGACTATATAATATAATTCAATTCTATATTAATATGTTGCATATATGTTTTATATGATCATAGCTAATTTTATATCTAGCTACCTAAGTTTATATGATCGATGCTAATCTATGTGAAATTTTTTTCATTTGTGCCGTTTCATGTGCTTCTTCAATAATTGATGAACACAAAATTAAGCTTACAAGTAATCAGTTAATTTCAAAGAAGATAATTTATTTACTTTTTTTCCTCTTCACTTATTCTTATAATGAGCATATATAGCATACAGATAAATTGAGATGTAGCATTGCATGATTCTCTAATTTCAGATTTGTTGACATTAGCAGTTTCATGATCCACGCTGTTTGTACTATAGAACATGATTAACAGAGTGATTTACAGTACTGTATATAAACATAATACGAGAAGGCTAGAGTGGCTACGACTCCAATGATCATGGCGTGTACTATCATTAATATATATTGACTTCTGAAGGCCATTAATTTGTTAACTTTTCTGATCTATAGTAATACAATTAATTAAACTCTTGGGTCTTATTGTTTAATCGTACCGAACGCAATAACAATGTATGAGATCGATATAAGTTTGTCCTATTAAGTAAAAGACCAAAAATGTTTGTACTAATTGTGAGTTTTAATTAATCTATTAATTATTGTTCGTACAAATCTATCAACTGTTTTTCGGTGACCTGAATTAATCATAATGTATATATGTATCTTCTATTCAAAAAAAATTGTCAGTGTTAAAAACCCAACAATGTATGGTTTTTATAAGTACATTGAACCTGATATTATACAATTATATTGTTTCTGCTTTCAAAAAGAATTGGGTGGCTCTTAATTTCAGGTTTTTGTTATCATTGTTTCCTTCCTCCTCAAAGCATGTCCTGTTTTCTGCCTGTACCATACTAAAAAGCGTCCGACTTTTGTTGCACAGTAGCTTTCTGCTATATATCTCAAGAGGGGTAATTGTTGGTACAAGATTTCTATAGAAGTACAACATTTTGTGTTCCAGATTGCACAATTGGAATATAGTTAACAAAATCTAATCTATATAATCTGACAACGGATTGAAACTCAAAAGGGTCAGATCGATGTCTTGACCATAATCAGATACTCTCAAAATGTGACTTGAATTCGTCGAAACACAAGTGGTCAAGGCAAACCGACACCTGCATATCACCTCCGTCCTTTCCACCGACAACCGCTATTTCACCAACTATGTTCATCGAGACAAGCTCGACATGGCTGGGCTTGCCCCACCCGAAGTCAGTGTCATACACCCTGAACCTCGGTGAAGCAGCAAGTCGAACCATCATTTCTGATGGCAACTCAATCAGCCTGTCCAACCAGTCTTCAGTCCCTGACAAGGCGTCCTCCACCGACTGCTTCACGGCACCTTGGATTGCCACTGAAGCATATGAAAGGCCGTCATCTTGCATTAAAGTGCCGACTGTCGATACTGCAGCGAAGCCCTTTATGCAGTTGCCAAAGTACCTCCAGTTAGTACTTGTTAAAAAATCTTTCAGTTGATATCAACAAATTATAGTAGTTGTTGCATACCTCTCACTAATTGGGGATTTCAGATGTGAGCGGCAGTCGGCAGGGATTGTAATGTACGTGTTGTCTGCCGGATTGAAGTTGTGGCACCGCACATAGGAGACCCACAGATGAGAAGCCATAGCCGCAAAACTCGATGGTGCAACAAGCAGTGATGCGTTGCTATGGCTGATTGGTTGCACAATCTTTTCCTTCAGAGAATTAATCTGATGCAATCCAGGTGCGAATGTACTTCGTTCGAGCTCGAACCTGCCCTCAAAGAAGGGCCTTTGCAGTGTGGCCTTGCAATTTTTTTAAAACTTTTCTTTATCACAGACAAGGTAGTATATAATGCATAAATGAAAGAAAAATGATCGATGGCACGGAACGAACATCTGGTAAATTCGGAGCCCTGCGGCGTAGTATCTCTCTGGCCACCTCCTCTGCTCTGGGGTGTCTCAGAAAATTTCTGTCGAAAATCGGCAGTTCATCATGCGCCGCCGCCTCTGATGGCGTATTAGCCTGACGTGCAGCTTTTGACCACTCCGAGATGAACTGCCATATGCCCCGACCATCCGCAGCAGCGTGATGGATTGAAAAAGCTACAGCTACCCCGCCACTCTTGAATGCTGTCACCTGAAAATCAGAGGTATGATATAAACATGTTATAAATTAATTAACAACAAAATTATAAATCACAATCTGCACAGAAAGGACAGGAGCAGGGAGACTCCCGGTGTCCAGCTCCGGCACGAGCTGCCTAAAAGCCTCCAAATCATGCTTCTCCTCTCTGATCAATCTGTTGATATCACCATCAGCCTCGGCCTCTACGAAAGCAACTCCGGACCCAACAGCCGACGGCGAGCAGTCTATGACCCCATCACCCGTTGACGGTACATAAATCAACTTCCCGGCAAGTACAAAGTAGTTCTGCAGAGTGGCAGACAGCGCAGACTTCAGCGACCGCACGAGCGTCGGTACTGAGGGTAGATTGGTGTTTTGAAAGAGCAGGAGCCGTTGGACCGGCGGCAAGTTGATCCAGCAGGCATCGAAGAAGGACAGCTTGAGGTTGATGCCCTGTACTGCCGCTTGGTCCAGCGGGTGCAGCAGAGGGACATGGGTTTTGTCAAGTACTGTTACTGTTACTTCTGCTTGTGCCATGAAGTTTAGTCTGATGCAAAATTGGGCAGACAGAGGCGGCTCCTCATTCACCAAATGGTACTACATATAGTCTTTTAATAATACAAAAGGAGAAACATATTGGGTCCATTGAAAATGAATCCATGCGTCCATAAACACACTCATAATGTAACAAATAAATCTGATTTTGTAACCTATAGACGCTTTAGACAAATATTTTATGGACGCTAAGTATTACTCATACAAAAATGTTTGTTTTTATGATTATCCATTTGTTTATATTGCTCGTGCGTATCTATCGACTTTATGTTGTCGTGATCTGAATTGATTATAAAATATGGATAAAGATGTTACGCCCCTTTTCTGCCACCACCACCCCCCCCCCCCTCGATGCGCTGGCAGAGAGGGAGAGAGAGGGAGAGGGCGGGACAGAGGGGGGAGGGAGAGAGAGTATTTTAGAAAGTTTACAACGTTTTATAAATTATCTTTTTGTCCTTTAGAACGTTTAGAACGTTTTATAAATTGTCCATATTTTCCCAAATTCATTTAGAACGTTTTGTAAACTGCCCATCTCATTCCAAAATTTATTTAGAACGTTTTGTAAACTGTCCATCTCTTCCCATAATTCATTTAGAACGTTTTTGTAATCTGTCTTTTTGAAAACTTCAGCGCATCAGTACCTCTGGGGGCAAAGGTGTGCACTGTATCAGCACCCTATAAATATATATATTGGAGCTAATGCAGGAATGATCTTTGTTTGTGGGCCTCACATTTGAATTCACCCAAGCTAATTAAAGGGGCCAATACTAGGCTTAAGTAAGACTAATTCTAATCAAATAAAAATCTTTTGTTATGGTAATAGAAAACCCAATATATAGTTTCGGGGATCACAGAATCAAGGACAAGCCCAATTAACATAAAACCTCCCTTTCATCTCATGGGCTTATTATGTTCACTTGATAGTTGCACACTTGACGGTTGACAAAATCTGCCAATTAACATAATACCAATTATGCCAATTTGACTGCTAATCACTGATACTAAATCAATTCATGTATTTTTTTTTCGAAAATTTTAACAATTAAATATTGGAATATTTTCTGTGGCTTTGATGGAAATAAGTCAAATTGTAATTGTCAAAATGCAAAATATAAACATGTCGAATAGAAATATAAACACTTAAAATAAAAATAGAAATATAACCATTTGAAATAGAAATATAAACATATAAATTAGTCAAAATATGAGCATCAATCACAAAATATAAAGAGGCGGGATCCATTGACAATAGTTATCTTGACAGTCTTGACAATAGTTATTTTTAAAATTTGTACATAAAAAAATCTTGAAAATGAAAAAAAAATTTAATGATGCATTGCTTGAATAATAGGCCAAGTATTGGGCCGTTTCTTGTACTTATTCCCAGCATCTATTATGGGCTACAGTTGTATGTAAAAATGCAAGAAATTATATAGTTTTCTTGAAACTGTATAAAGTTAATATGCCAAGGGGCAAGAAGACTATTAGACTAGGACAAAATTAAGCAGAAGTGGCTTCGGTATTTTTTTTTCTTTTAAAAACAATTTCCCTATTCATCAAATCAATCGATCGAATAGTCTGTGAATCGAATTAATTATGTTCCACAATTATTAATCATTTGAATCGATTAAATAATTATTATTGCAATGAAAAGTTAAATGTTATTTTTATCAATAAAATATAATGCCCATGAGAAATATCAGTAAATTGTACTTATGTTTTTTTATCCTTGAAGGATAAGCTTTTAAGAAAAAAGTATGAGATATTTAATTATGCTGGTCCTAACAACTTCCATAATCCAGATAGAACTCTTTTGTATGGTTCAACAATTTAATACACAAACGAAGCATATGCATCGTAGAAGCATATATATATATATGTTCATCGCTACAGACTAAAATAATTATTGCAACAAAGACATAAATACAAATGATATTAAAGCAGGTACATGATGTAACATACTGACAAGGACACTCTTTCGAAAATAAATACAAACAAATCCAAACATGCAGGAGCTCACAAATAATTAAGCAAAAAACGGGAACACTTAACGGGAACATCACACATGAAACAAACAAACACTTAACCATCAATCTCCACGCCCCCTTACGAATCAACTTGTTTCACACGTACGTATAAAATGCATAAATTTTGTATTAATAGATTAATTTAATTTTGAATAATTTACAAATTGATGCTTCATGCTTTGAAATGATCCAGTAGTTATAGGGACGTGCCAAAACCTGTTGTGCGCAATGCACATCCGTTCGAACGGTTCAAATTACTCCAATAACCTCCCCTAAAAAGTTAAAGACGCAGAGTCGAGATTGCAAGACCATATGAACCTGTTTTGGATCACAGCAGATACAGACTCAGCCAGGAACTTTACAAAGTGGGGGAACTATAATATTATTAGTGACCAAAATGAATCTTCTTACGAAGTTAACGAATGTTTAACCTACAAACAAGATAAGAATTTTCTCTAACCTACAAACAAGACAAGAATTTTCTTTAGCCTACAAACAAGATAAGAATTTTGTTTTTTTTTTTGTAACCCGGTGGAAGAGTTATATATACTTCTTCTTCAAGTGTCCCTTGAAGAAAAGCATTTTTAACATCAATTTGATGAAGGTTCCATTTTTTGTTAATTGGAATTGAGAAAAGAATTCTTACGGTGTTCATTTTTGCTACCTGGGCAAAAGTCTCATAATAATCAATATCTTCGGTTTGAGTATAACATTTGGCTACCAATCTTGCTTTATATATTTCTATAGAACCATCACTTCTGTACTTGATTTTATAGACCTATTACATCCAACCGGTTTCTTACTAATTGGTAAGTGACAAAGGTCCCAAGTTATATCAGAGCATGAGCATTGGATGCTTGAGTATTTTGGTCAATTCAAACTAGGATGGCATTGGATGTCTTATTTATTTCATTTTCTCTCTTCCACCTAACACTTCATTCTCTGTTATTTCACTCTCTCCTTCTCCTCTCCCTCTCTCCCGTCGGCCTCCTCCTTAGCCGGCCAAACCACCAAGTGGTGGAGAGAGGCACTATGTGTTGGTGATTTGGATATTTTCTTACACCATTACTCTTCTCTTCTCGAGCTCAATTAGATTCAATTATATATATTGTTTTTATAAGTACATTGAACCTGCTGATATTATACAATTATATATATTGTTTCTGCTTTCAAAAAGAATTGGGTGCATCTTTCTGGTTCTTGTTATCATTGTTTCCTGCTCAAAGCATGTCTTGTTTTCTGCCTGTACCACTACTAAAAAGCGTCCGACTTTTGTTGTACAACTAGCGTTAGACCCCGTGCATGCACGGAGAATGCTTAATATTTCCATCCCAACGCTGAAGCCTGAATATTTCATGGAACTTTCAATCTTATGATTTTTTTTATTATTTTTTGAGTTGGGATCTCACGATTTTGTTGCTATGCACTATGCTATTATTATATTAGTCGAGCATATATATTTATCAACCACTTAAAATCAATGTAAATATAAAGCAAGACTCAGTACACTCTGAAGTATTCGGTTAAGGAAAATAAGGTTCAGAATTATCGGTACTAACTTTATATTATTTAAAGGCACACCCCCATAATCGATCTCCATAGCTAGCTTAATTTGGTTTCATGCCAAAATGCAATATAAATAAAAATTAAAATGTAATAACATCCCTTCAAAGTTCATTATAGTAATGATAACACTTTAATGAATTTGTTGTACTTAAAAATCATAATAAAGTTCAGTTCTATTATTTCCAATGATGTCACTGACAAAGACAAAAGACGGATAATTTTTTTAAGGAACGTGTTCCCTTCTTTCACTTGTTTCACAAAAACTAACAACAATAAATTCAAATGATTGAACAGGAATTCAGGAAAGTAACATATCGATAAATTCTTTAAATAAATAATGATTCCATCAGCGTTGAGAGGCCATCTTGCATTTGTTACGATATTTCTCATCTGTACAATCAATTGAACAACATTGGTTCATACAAAAATTTATGCGGTCTTCCCTACTGCGGAAATTTTTTTCAATACATTAATATAGATTTCCTTACATGTAAATAGCTGTTTCTATAACTAAATCGACAACAACAGATAAGATATTGTCAAAAATATACGATAATTAATTTCATCATACCTTCAGCAAATAGTAAATTTACCACCATAAATTATGGAAAACATTCCACTGCTCCAGAGTTGTGTACCATATTGATTTCCTTAAAACTGTATCATGATAACAAAGCAACTTAGAAACATAACCATTGCAACAATCTCCACAGCATATAAAACAATTAAGACTCTAATAGAAAGATAGTATGTTGAGATGAAAAATCATAAAATAGTTTAATATTCAAAACTTCATGAAGATTAGGTAATAAGCCTTTAAATTTATTTAAACCAAACCAAGAACCATTAAATAATTGGCATCAGTATGGTAATAGTGCCATACCTTGTGAATATTCTGTCGATTTCAGCATTATTGCAGGCATTAATTACTAATCTTAGTCCCCTCAAGGAGATAAGAAGCTTTGCGTGGCTGCGTGCTACTTGATCTGTTTAAACGATGTGACAAACAACCCAAAAAATCAATAACATAAAATTTACAGAATCCAATTTATAATTTAATGATAAAATTATATCCAACATAGATAAGCTATCAGTCGTGAGACCAAATTTACAGAATAGAAATTCGTTTGAAGTGAAATCAAAGCAATACAGGACTTAATTAGTAATGAAAATTGAATTATTCTAAGGATATCAGTACAATATAGTAAATTAACTCACTATTGTATCCATAGTGTGGATTTGTCTTCAACGTTCAATACTGAGAAAATTTCTTCTAGGTTTCTATGTATACATCTCTGCTATAGTCTCTCCACATCAGGATCATCGATGGTAGTTTCCAGTCAAAGAGGCGCATGAGAAGGCCATTCTGATCTTTCATTTTGAACAGAGAATACCTAAAGAGACACCCAGTCATCAGTGGCTTCCCTTTGGTTATTATGGCCAAAATAGAACAGAAGGTTAGCAAGAACTCAGTAGCATACAGACCAAAAACTGAAGAGGGAGCATACCTTCGATTTTTGCACTGAAAAATTTAGAGCACAGGATTGATGGAGTGGCAGAAGCCCTTGCGATAGCAGATTTGCATTTTTCCTGCAGTTTCCATGATTAAAGCGGAGAGATAGGATTGGGATGAAGAGGAACATTTTGAAATTGGAATAGGTAGAGATGTTGGGAGAGGGACGCGGGTTCCTACAGCTTTCAATGTTTTCCAGGAGAAAACTACCTACAGCAGTGAGAAGCAAAGGTGAAACAATAATTTTTGATATCTTCTGAAACCTACGGAAGGAGCACGGCAATGACTTTCCTGTAGTCATTGACTTTCCTGTAATTCTTAAACAATATATTATTTCACACGAAACCTAACCAGGTTATGGAACCCTAAGTAATAATAGTCAGGTTTTAAAAATTATTAATTCCAAATTATTCGTATAACCTATTTTTTTTATTAAATTTACACAAATTAGTTGCATTAATGTGCAATGCTTGAAACCTTTTAAATCAATAAGGACAGGAAATTAATATTACTAAAACTGGAATTAGTTTACCTGAACTGTATCTGTGTTTGCAGAAATAGTTCAACATCAGAGATTCAGAGTTCAATGATCTGTGATCCAGACTAAGCATAGTCAACTAATTAAAATGACAATATCATGTGATTAACTTCATTTCCCTTTCCCAGTGTCAATGCCAATTTTTTTGTTGTTTAATTTTATGATGTCGCAAAATCAGTTTTGACCAACGGATTGTGATTAGTTTTTTTACCCCAATTTTTTTAATTTATTGTACCGACCATGTGTTAAGCAATCTAAAAATGTATAAACAAAGATCAATTAGATAAAATGATAAGACAAAGACTAACAAAATCATAGTACCAATCAGAGTAGGCGGGTGGATCCGCTTCACAATTCTTCAAATTCTTTGTCTTTGTTTCTTCCCAATCGACGCCACTTGTTTACCGCATTTGAAATCAGCGATTCTCCTTTCTCCAATTCTCTATGGGATAAAGCGAAAGACAGCACTGACTTTTCCATTCGATTTCGCCTTTCGGCCAAGGATTGAACAGCGAAGTTGAAGCGAAGAATTGGAGGGTAAATTCCGACAACTGGAGATTAATTACTGTGAGAGAGAAGAACATTAAGGAAACAATGTAACCTTTCTGTCTATCGGAGATTCGGGCAACCGGAGAGGAAGGTGGTAAGGACGGATTGGGAAGGAAGAAGGTTGAACAACGTCGCGAGCGGTGCCGACCGGTGAGAAGGCACAGGCTGTCCGTCGGATTGGTAAGGACGGATTTGGGCTTGTTGCTATCACAGAAGGCACAGGCTGTCCGTCGGAGGCCCGGTTGGGGTTGTTCCTGCCGACGATGTTGGCTGTCTGTTGAAGGCACAGGCTGTCCGTCAGTTGGGGTTGTTGCTGGTTCACTGAAGGCGGAGGCTGTCCGTCGGAGGCGCAGTCGGGGTTGTTGCTGGTTCACAGAAGTTGGAGGCTGTCCAATGGAGGCGCGGTTGAAGTTGATGCTGTCCGGCGATGTTGCTTCACTTCACTTCTCAGTCAGTCAGTTGTGGTTCTCACTTCTCAGCGTAATTGAGAGATAAATCAATTTCAGTAAGGATTTCTTTTATTTGGGGAATTTGGAAGTGGAGACGGAAGAGACGGAAAGAGATAAAGCAGCGTAATACAATTATTTATTCGGAGCTGTGGGTTAATTTGAGTGAAGCGATGCGAACTGAAACCAGCGGAGAGACGGATCTATCTAAAATAGGCAAAGCTTCGTCTGAAATCAGGTCGTCAAAACTTTTTCGATCGGACGGTCATTACCGAGACACGTGGCTGCACAAAATCGTTTGCTGCGTCAAACGTTTTTGTATACTACAGTAGATAGCGTTTTGCTATATTCCTCAAGAGGGATAATTGTTGGTAGAAGATCCCTTTAAAATTACAGCATTTTGTGTTTCAGATTGCACAATTAGAATATAGTTAACAAAACTAATCTGTATAATCTGACAACAGATTGAAACTCAAAAGGGTTGGATGTCTTGACCATAATCAGATACTCTCAAAATGTGACTTGAATTCGTCGAAACGCAAGTGGTCAAGGCAAACCGACACCTGCACATCACCTCCGTCCTTTCCACCGACAACCGCTATCTCACCATCAATGTTCATTGAGACAAGCTCGACGCGGCTGGGCTTGCCCCACCCGAAGTCAGTGTCGTACACCTTGAACCTCGGTGAAGCAGTAACTCGAACCATCCTTTCTGATGGCAGCTCGATCAGCCTGTCCAACCAGTCTTCAGTCCCTGACAAGGCGTCCTCCAACAACTGCTTCACGGCACCTTGGATTGCCACTGAAGCATGTGAAAGGCTATCGTCTTGCATTAAAGTGCCGACTGACGATACTGCAGCGAAGCCCTTTATGCAGTTGCCAAAGTACCTGCAATTAGTTTTGAGTTGCAATTAAAATACCTTTCAGTTGATATCAACAAATTATAGTAGTTGCTGTACCTCTCACTAATTGGGGGTTTCAGATGTGAGCGACAGTCGGCAAGGATTGTAATGTATGTGTCGTCTGCCGGGTTGAAGTTGTGGCACCGCACAAAGGAGACCCACAGATGAGAAGCAATCGCCGCAAAACTTGATGGCGCAAGCTGCGGTGATGCATTGCTATGGCTAATTGGTTGCACAATCTTTTGCTTCAGAGAATTAATCTGATGCAATCCGAGTGCAAATGTCCTTCATTCGAGCTCGAACCTGCCCTCAAAGAAGGGCCTTTTCAATGTGGCCTTGCAATTTTTTCGAAACTTTTCTTAATCACAAACAAGGTAATATAATGCAGAGTCCGGCTACGGTGATATGCATATCACAGTTTTACCGTGCTATGTGATCTGTATCTCAGTTTTCGGTGTCCAAATAGTCGATCTGAACCGCTAAACGTAATCTTACATCAAAATATGCTAGCAAACCAAATTTTATGATTTTTAGAATTTTTTTGCTATTTTTAATGATGGGGAGAATATGGCTAGATCCAAGGATTTTGGTTCATACAAAACAACGATTTTCTCCCTATCACTAAAAATAGCAAAAACATTCTAAAAATTGTAAAATTGATTTCCTAGTATATTTTGATATATATATATATATCATATTGAGCGGTTCGGATCGACTATTTGGACACCGGAAATGCAGGTACGGACCGCATAGCACGGTAAAACCGTGATATGCATAGCACCGTAACCTAATTCATATAATGCTAAATTGGCACCGAACGAACATCTGGTAAATCCGGAGCCCTGCGGCGTAGTATCACTCTGGCCGCCTCCTCTGCTCTGGGGTGTCTCAGAAGATCTCTGTCAAAAATCGGCAGTTCATCATCATGCACCGCTGCCTCTGATGACGTATTAGCCTGACGTGCAGCTTTTGACCACTCCGAGATGAACTGCCATACGCCCCGACCATCCGCAGCAGCATGATGGATTGAAAAAGCTACTGCTACCCTGCCACTCCTGAATGCTGTCACCTGAAAATCAAAGATGTGATTTTAAACATGTTATAAATCAACAACAAAATTATAAATTACAACCTGCTCAGAAAGGACAGGAGCAGGGAGACTCCCCGTATTCAGCTCCAGCACGAGCTGCCTAAAAGCCTCCAAATCATGCACCTCCTCTCTGATCAATCTGTTGATATCCCCATCCGCCTCAGCCTCTACGAAAGCAACTCCGGACCCAACAACCGACGGCGAGCAGTCTATGACCACATCACCTGTAGACGGTACATAAATCAACTTCCCGGCAAGGACAAAGTAGTTCTGGAGAGTGGCGGACAGAGCAGACTTTATCGACCGGACGAGCGTTGGTACGGTAGGGATATCAGTGTTTTGAAAGAGCAGGAGCCGTTGAACCGGCGGCAAGTTGATCTTGCAGGCATCAAAGAAGGACAGCTTGAGGTTGATGCCCTGTACCGCTGCTTGGTCCAGCGGATGCAGCAGAGGGACATGGGTTTTGTCAAGTACTGTTACTGTTACTTCTGCTTGTGCCATTAAGTTTAGTCTGATGCAAAATTGGGCAGACAGATGCGGGTCCTCATTCACCAAATGGTACTACATGTAGTCTTTTAATAATAAAAAAGAGAAACATATTGCGTCCATTGAAAATACATCCATGCGTTCATAAACACACTCAGAATGTAACAAATAAATCTGATTTTGTAACCTATAGACGCTATAGACAAATATTTTATGGATGCTTAAGTATTACTCATACAAAAATGTTTGTTTTTATGATTATCCATTTGTTTATATTGCTCGTGCGTATCTATATATCAACTTTATGTTGTCGTGATCTGAATTGATTATTATAAATATATATATTGGAGCTAATGCAGGAATGATCTTTGTTTGTGGGCCTCACATTTGAATTCACCCAAGCTAATTAAAGGGGCCAATACTTGGCGTAAGTAATTTTAATTCTAATCAAATAAAAATCTTTTGTTATGGTAATAGAAAACCCAATATATAGTTTCGGGGATCACAGAATCAAGGACATGCCCAATTAACATAAAACCTCCCATTTATCTCATGGGCTTATTATGTTCACTTGATAGTTGCACAGTTGACAGTTGACAAAATCTGCCAATTAACATAAAACCAATGATGCCAATTTGACTGCTAATCACTGATACTAAATCAATTCATGTATTTTTTTTTTCCGAAAATTTTAACAATTAAATATTGGAATATCTTTTGTGGCTTTGATGGAAATCAGTCAAATTCTAATCGTCTAAATGCAAAATATAAACATGTAAAATAGAAATATAAACACTTAAAATAGAAATAGAAATATAACCATTTGAAATAGAAATATAAACATATAAATTAGTCAAAATATGAGCATCAAGCACAAAATATAAAGAGGAGGGATCCATTGACAATAGTTATCTTGACAATCTTGATAACAGTTATTTTTAAAATTTGTACATAAAAAATCTTAAAAATGAAAAAAAAAAAATTAAGGATACATTGCTTGAATAATGGGCCAAGTATTGTGCCGTTTCTTGTACTTATTCCCAGCATCAATTATGGGCTACAGTTGTATGTAAAAATGCAAGAAATTATATTGTTTTCTTGAAACTGTATAAAGTTAATATGCCAAGGGGCAAGAAGACTATTAGACTAGGACAAAATTAAGCAGAAGTGGCATCGGTATTTTTTTTTCTTTTAAAAACAATTTCCCTATTCATCAAATCAATCGATCGAATAGTCTGTGAATCAAATTAATTATGTTCCACAATTATTAATCATTTCAATCGATTAAATAATTATTATTGCAATGAAAAGTTAAATGTTATTTTTATCAATAAAATATAATGTCCATGAGAAATATCAGTAAATTGTTTTTATGTTTGTCATCCTTCAAGGATAAGCTTTTAAGAAGAGAGTATGAAACATATAATTATGCTGGTCCTAACAACTTGCAGCCGATAGAACTCTTTTGTATGGTTTAACAATTTAATACACACACAAAGCATAATTATTGCAACAAAGACATAAATACAAATGATATATATAAAAGCAGTTACAGGATATAACATACTGACAAGGACACTCTTTCGAAAATAAACACAAGCAAATCCAAACATGCAGGAGTTCACAAATAATTAAGCAAAAAAGGGAACACTTAATGGGAACATCACACATGAAACAAACAGACAGATTCGGACTCTATCCGAAAAATATGTTATGCGATGGAAGTACCGCTGAGATGATCGCCAATTTTGGTCACCGAAGTAGTTGTGGTAATTATTTCTGGTGTGATGTCGCACAATCTTTGTCTTTGGGAACAATCTTGAGTAGACCGCATTCCCGATGCTCAATCAGCTCTAAAGTGGTTGCTATGGTGTCTGTGACCGCCTTGGTGAGCTTCTCCTCGCAGATCAACTTGAGCCCTTCTATTTCGAAACGGTGTGCTGCAACGAACATGAGGTGATACCTCTCTGGAGGGGTATTCTCTTCAAAGTCATCTGGCAAGGAATCATTGTAAATGAAATAAAGCAAATACATGAAAGTAAGGGCATCCATGTGTTGTACAGAGACACGTAGTTTGCACTCGCACGTATTGTCTTCTAGAGCGAGAATTTCGGAGTGAAACACGGAGGAGCGGGCTGCAAGTATGGCCTTGTGAGCAGGGAAGATCTGCTCTTTTACTATGAACAAGATGTCTGCAAATTGCCCGGCCAGGAGTTTGCCGACGAAGCCTGGAGGAGTGTATTTTTGTAGGTCAAGCTTCTGGTCTGGTTGCGGCACAGGTTTTGGTGGTGCCAATTTGGAATCATCCAGAAGGACCCATATAGCGAATTTTGCCACCAAGCAATCATCTTTACTGTACCTCTGCATCTCACTGTTTGAAACATTAGCAATCCATACCGTGGGGAGGCCCGTTGCCTTAACCTTGGCGTAACTAAACTCAAAAGCTTCCTCATTGTTCAGCCTTCTCGTAAAGCCGTGCATGGTCCAAGTACCAGAGGAATTGTGGTCTTGCAGCAGTGAAACATAGCCACACCTCTGTAACTCCTCTGAATTTTCAAGGAAGCAGAGAAAAAAGTACAACACACCAAAGCTTGGAGATACACGGACCTCGTAATTGTATTTACCCACATTAAAGGGGCCATACGTGGCGTAATACATCCTGTCATAGGATCCAGCTTTCTCCAATTCAGTATTAGCTTTGTCCTGCTTTAGAAGCTCAGAAACCTTATCTATTTTAACTGTACACACTCCTTCAACAACCGAGCTCATTTCTGGTAGTGGTTGAGGTGAAAATGTTCTTGAGGAATTGTTACTTAATTAAACAAGGTAAGAATCTGGAAAATGAGTAGCTGTGCGATGAGAAAAACACAAGTTGAAAGAAAGGGCTTAAGGCTGAACTTAGTAGTGTTCTTTAGGGATGTATCTATCGATCATAGCTATCTGTATCTATCTATATATAGGCCATGCATACACGCGCGCTCATTTCGCAAACTGTGCACAAATTGCAACTTGTCAGCAATTATTTCTTGAAATTTTGTTAAACAAGCACTAGCTGCCTGTTCTAGCATATTTGGTCATATTTGGATGCTCATGCAGGTGAATAGTTCACAAATAATTTAAAATGAATAGTGAGACTAATAATTACTTCCTACAATTGATTTTTACTACAAGATCAATCCTAATCTTGTACTTATTATACACTAACACATAAAATTTCTGGAAGACTAATTACTCTTAGGGTTGATGTTTTTGATTGCGTCTGTATATCCCAATAAAACTCGCACGATTCTTATTTATTACCGATTGTGCATGTTCTTAATTCAACCATGTTAATATGAGTTAAAAATGCATTATTACATTACAAGAATGAAATAACCATCTCCATGCCCCTTAAAAATCAACCTTGCTAATTGTTTCACACGTACATATAAAATGCATAAATTTTGTATTAATAGCTAGATTAATTTAATTTTGAATCATTAATTTACAAATTGATGCTTCATGCTTTGAAATGATATATCCAGTAGTTAGGGACGTGCCAAAACCTGTTGTGCGCGATCCACATCCGTTTACAGGGTCTTGCGATCCGAATAGAACGGCTCAAATTACTTCAATAACCTCCCCTAAAAAGTTAAAGCCGCAGAGTCGAGATTAATTGCAGGACCATATGAAGCTGCTTTGGATCACAACAAATACAGACTCAGCCAGGAACTTTACAAAGTGGGAGAACTATAATCTATATATTCATACTCTAGAAAGAGGGGTAAGTTTCCAAGCTTTTTAGCTATGCCACATCATCATTAATCTCAACCATTAATTTTGTTTCTCTCTCTTCATTTATCTTAATCAAATGGCTCAAATTAATTTTTTTATTAAAGAGATAATATGATGTATCTAAAGAATAATTTAAGACTCAAAATATTTGCAACTCTTTATATTCTTTTATATAAATTGAGATGTAGCTAAAAATATATTAAGTCCGATTCACAACTCTAGTAATCCATAAAGAGTGGTAGGCCTGCAAGCACCTCAACTATACCACAACATCAATATTATCTATATCTACCATTGATTTTGTTTGAAACTTTTCATCTACTTTAATCTAATGGCTTATATGTCTTTTCTATTAGTATTAAATAACATGAATATAATATGTCTAAAACAAAATTTAATCTTTAAAAATAAACCAATATTCATGTGTTTTTATATTTAAATTATAATTATATTATTATTTATATCAAAAGATTTAAAATTATGTTCAAAATTTTGTTTAATATTAAATTTTATAAAATTCTTGATTATTTTTTTATACTATTTTTCAGGGCGAAGCCCGAGTTACAGCTCTAGTATTATTAGTGACCAAAATTAATCTTCTCAAGAAGTTAACGGATGTTTATCCTACAAACAAGATAAGAATTTTCTTTAATCTACAAACAAGATAAGAATTTTCTTTAACCAACAAACAAGATAAGTATTTTATTTAACCTACAAACAAGATAAGAATTTTCTTCAATGTACAAACAAGATAAGAATTTTGTTCTTTTTTGTAACCCGGTGGAAGGGTTATATATACTTCATCTTCAAGTGTCCCTTGATGAAAAGCATTTTTAAGTTCAATTTGATGAAGGTTCCAATTTTTGTTAATTGCAATTGAGAAAATAATTCTTACGGTGTTCATTTTTGCTACCGGGACAAAGGTCTCATAATAATCAATACCTTCAGTTTGAGTATAACATTTGGCTACTAATCTTGCTTTATATATTTCTATAGAACCATCACTTTTGTATTTGACAAAGGTCCCAAGTTATATAAGACGGGCCCCTTGGTAGAATATGATTATTATGCATGCGTATGATTAAAGTTGTTGATCATATAAATAATCATTATTCAGAAAATACCAAGTTAATGTAAATTCTCATAGTTGGTATTTGAGAATTTACTAAGATATCAGAAGACATAAAATTAAATACGAGTGTAACATTTTTACACTATAAGGTTCGAATAAAAGCAATGAAATCAATAGAAAACGGTGCTGCAATTTTGCACCACAAAATAGTTTTTCTTTTTTTTCAGACACTACCAAAAGATAGAGCAGATAGAGCATAGGGTATCATAGTGCCGACTTTGCTGGCTTCTTTGATTATATTGCACTTTTACTCAATAATAAATAAATAATGGAATGCTTCATTTTTATAAAGTTGTATGACTCGTGCCCTTGTGAATGTTAAAGCTAATAAGGTGGGAGTCCAATATATAAACCGGCCAGCATTAATTATGGGCTCCAGTTTTATGTAGAAATGCAAGAAATAATATAGTTTTCTTGAAACTGTTCTGTGCATGTCTTAATATGACAAGGAGAAGCTTTTCTTTTTTCTTACTTTTAAGAACAACTTCTCTATTCATCGAATCAATTTATCGATTAGTCTGTGAATCAAATTATCATCCACAATTATTAATCATCGCAATCGGTTAAATAATTATTGAAATTAAAAGTTAAATGTCATTTTAATGAATAAAATATAATGGGCATGAGAAATATCAGAAAATTGTATTTATGTTTTTTATCCTTCAAGGATAAGCTCTTAAGAAAAAAAAGTATGAATCATCAAATTATGTTGGTCCTAACAACTTGCAGCAAATAGAACTCTTTTGTATGGTTTAACAATTTAATACACACACAAAGCATAATTATTGCAACAGAGACATAAATACAAATGATATTAAAGCAGGTACAGGATAGAACATACTGACCAAGACACCAGTTTCGAAAATAAACACAAGCAAATACAAACATGAAGCAGCTAACAAATGATTAAGCAAAAAAGGGGAACACTTAACGGGAACATCACACATGAAACAAACAAACACTTAACCATCGATCTCCACGCCCCTTACGAATCAACTTGTTTCACACGTACGTATAAAATGCATAAATTTTGTATTAATAGATTAATTTAATTTTGAATAATTTACAAATTGATGCTTCATGCTTTGAAATGATCCAGTAGTTATAGGGATGTGCCAAAAACTGTTGTGCGCAATACACATCCGTTCGTAGGGTCCTACGATCCAAATAGAACGGCTCAAATTACTCCAATAACCTCCCCTAAAAAGTTAAAGCTGCAGAGTCGAGATTGCAAGACCATATGAACTTGTTTTGGATCACAACAGATACAGACTCAGCCAGAAACTTTACAAAGTGGGGAACTATAATATTATTAGTGACCAAAATTAATCTTCTTACGAAGTTAACGGATGTTTAACCTACAAACAAGATAAGAATTTTCTCTAACCTACAAACAAGACAAGAATTTTCTCTAACCTACAAACAAGACAATAATTTTCTCTAGCCTACAAACAAGATAAAAATTTTCTTTAGCCTACAAACAAGACAAGAATTTTCTTTAGCCTACAAACAAGATAAGAATTTTGTTCTTTTTTGTAACCCGGTGGAAGGGTTATATATACTTCTTCTTCAAGTGTTCCTTGAAGAAAAGCATTTTTAACATCAATTTGATGAAGGTTCCTTTTTTTGTTAATTGGAATTGAGAAAATAATTCTTACGGTATTCATTTTTGATACCGGAGCAAAGGTCTCATAATAATCAATACCTTCAGTTTGAATATAACATTTGGCTACTAATCTTGCTTTCTATATTTCTATAGAACCATCACTTCTGTAGTTGATTTTATATATCCATTTACACGCAACCGGTTTCTTATTAATTGGTAAGTGACAAAGGTCTCAAGTTATATCAGAGCATTAGCATTGGATGCTTGGGTATTTTGATCAATTCAAACTAAAATGGCAATGGATACCTTATTTATTCCATTTTCTCTCTCTTCCACCTAACACTTCATTCTCTGTTATTCCACTCTCTCCTTCTCCTCTCCCCCTCTCCTGTCAGCCTCCTCCTTGGCCGGCCAAACCACCAAGTAGTGGAGAGAGGCACCATGTGTTGGTGATTTGGATATTTTCTTACACCATTCTTTTTCTCTTATCGAGCTCAATTAGATTCAATTGTTGAATTAATTGAGAGGAGGCCGAAACCAATAAGTTGGTGGCTAGGCCGAAACTTGAGAAGGTTGCTTGGCCATTGACGGGTGCTAGCTTGCTTTTCAATCTTCTCTCTTTCTACTCGGGGTGGATTACGGGAATCTTGCCGAACTCGGAATGTATAATACTCTATTCCCTCTCATGTAGATCTACAGTTGACTTAGGAAGAACTAGAATAAATTTTGGTGTTCTAGTCTCTTGCCTTGGCCCCGATAATCCCTTCACCATATCTGTTTTTTTATTTAGTTTTAATTTTTTAAATATGAGAATGATTATTGGTAATTGCCATGCATACCAGATCAACGTACAAATCTGGTGAAACATTCTGTATCATTGATGAAGACGATTTGACTGCTTAGTGCCTGAGGTATATGATTTGTGTTTAATATTAAAGTTATTACTTTCACATTCAAAGTTCTTTTTAACAATATAATTTTACCTGATTATAGAACGACGCAGTAACTTTTGGATAAAACGGCTGGAATATTTTGTCTTCAAAACATAAAGCTAGTCTGCATGTATGCTATTGCTTTGATATAGGAAGTAAATCATCGTATCAGTGTTTACCCAGATAATATGATTTTACATTGATAGTGTGTTCTTTTTTTCAGTCGAGGGGATTTTGTGATGTGATTCTTTTGTCCTTCTTATTCATATATATATGCGTCTTCCGTTGTGTAATTGGGAGATCGATCATATTTAGTAGATTCTCTAATGGACTATATAATATAATTCAATTCTATATTAATATGTTGCATATATGTTTTATATGATCATAGCTAATTTTATATCTAGCTACCTAAGTTTATATGATCGATGCTAATCTATGTGAAATTTTTTTCATTTGTGCCGTTTCATGTGCTTCTTCAATAATTGATGAACACAAAATTAAGCTTACAAGTAATCAGTTAATTTCAAAGAAGATAATTTATTTACTTTTTTTCCTCTTCACTTATTCTTATAATGAGCATATATAGCATACAGATAAATTGAGATGTAGCATTGCATGATTCTCTAATTTCAGATTTGTTGACATTAGCAGTTTCATGATCCACGCTGTTTGTACTATAGAACATGATTAACAGAGTGATTTACAGTACTGTATATAAACATAATACGAGAAGGCTAGAGTGGCTACGACTCCAATGATCATGGCGTGTACTATCATTAATATATATTGACTTCTGAAGGCCATTAATTTGTTAACTTTTCTGATCTATAGTAATACAATTAATTAAACTCTTGGGTCTTATTGTTTAATCGTACCGAACGCAATAACAATGTATGAGATCGATATAAGTTTGTCCTATTAAGTAAAAGACCAAAAATGTTTGTACTAATTGTGAGTTTTAATTAATCTATTAATTATTGTTCGTACAAATCTATCAACTGTTTTTCGGTGACCTGAATTAATCATAATGTATATATGTATCTTCTATTCAAAAAAAATTGTCAGTGTTAAAAACCCAACAATGTATGGTTTTTATAAGTACATTGAACCTGATATTATACAATTATATTGTTTCTGCTTTCAAAAAGAATTGGGTGGCTCTTAATTTCAGGTTTTTGTTATCATTGTTTCCTTCCTCCTCAAAGCATGTCCTGTTTTCTGCCTGTACCATACTAAAAAGCGTCCGACTTTTGTTGCACAGTAGCTTTCTGCTATATATCTCAAGAGGGGTAATTGTTGGTACAAGATTTCTATAGAAGTACAACATTTTGTGTTCCAGATTGCACAATTGGAATATAGTTAACAAAATCTAATCTATATAATCTGACAACGGATTGAAACTCAAAAGGGTCAGATCGATGTCTTGACCATAATCAGATACTCTCAAAATGTGACTTGAATTCGTCGAAACACAAGTGGTCAAGGCAAACCGACACCTGCATATCACCTCCGTCCTTTCCACCGACAACCGCTATTTCACCAACTATGTTCATCGAGACAAGCTCGACATGGCTGGGCTTGCCCCACCCGAAGTCAGTGTCATACACCCTGAACCTCGGTGAAGCAGCAAGTCGAACCATCATTTCTGATGGCAACTCAATCAGCCTGTCCAACCAGTCTTCAGTCCCTGACAAGGCGTCCTCCACCGACTGCTTCACGGCACCTTGGATTGCCACTGAAGCATATGAAAGGCCGTCATCTTGCATTAAAGTGCCGACTGTCGATACTGCAGCGAAGCCCTTTATGCAGTTGCCAAAGTACCTCCAGTTAGTACTTGTTAAAAAATCTTTCAGTTGATATCAACAAATTATAGTAGTTGTTGCATACCTCTCACTAATTGGGGATTTCAGATGTGAGCGGCAGTCGGCAGGGATTGTAATGTACGTGTTGTCTGCCGGATTGAAGTTGTGGCACCGCACATAGGAGACCCACAGATGAGAAGCCATAGCCGCAAAACTCGATGGTGCAACAAGCAGTGATGCGTTGCTATGGCTGATTGGTTGCACAATCTTTTCCTTCAGAGAATTAATCTGATGCAATCCAGGTGCGAATGTACTTCGTTCGAGCTCGAACCTGCCCTCAAAGAAGGGCCTTTGCAGTGTGGCCTTGCAATTTTTTTAAAACTTTTCTTTATCACAGACAAGGTAGTATATAATGCATAAATGAAAGAAAAATGATCGATGGCACGGAACGAACATCTGGTAAATTCGGAGCCCTGCGGCGTAGTATCTCTCTGGCCACCTCCTCTGCTCTGGGGTGTCTCAGAAAATTTCTGTCGAAAATCGGCAGTTCATCATGCGCCGCCGCCTCTGATGGCGTATTAGCCTGACGTGCAGCTTTTGACCACTCTGAGATGAACTGCCATACGCCCCGACCATCCGCAGCAGCGTGATGGATTGAAAAAGCTACAGCTACCCCGCCACTCTTGAATGCTGTCACCTGAAAATCAAAGGTATGATATAAACATGTTATAAATTAATTAACAACAAAATTATAAATCACAATCTGCACAGAAAGGACAGGAGCAGGGAGACTCCCGGTGTCCAGCTCCGGCACGAGCTGCCTAAAAGCCTCCAAATCATGCTTCTCCTCTCTGATCAATCTGTTGATATCACCATCAGCCTCGGCCTCTACGAAAGCAACTCCGGACCCAACAGCCGACGGCGAGCAGTCTATGACCCCATCACCCGTTGACGGTACATAAATCAACTTCCCGGCAAGTACAAAGTAGTTCTGCAGAGTGGCAGACAGCGCAGACTTCAGCGACCGCACGAGCGTCGGTACTGAGGGTAGATTGGTGTTTTGAAAGAGCAGGAGCCGTTGGACCGGCGGCAAGTTGATCCAGCAGGCATCGAAGAAGGACAGCTTGAGGTTGATGCCCTGTACTGCCGCTTGGTCCAGCGGGTGCAGCAGAGGGACATGGGTTTTGTCAAGTACTGTTACTGTTACTTCTGCTTGTGCCATGAAGTTTAGTCTGATGCAAAATTGGGCAGACAGAGGCGGCTCCTCATTCACCAAATGGTACTACATATAGTCTTTTAATAATACAAAAGGAGAAACATATTGGGTCCATTGAAAATGAATCCATGCGTCCATAAACACACTCATAATGTAACAAATAAATCTGATTTTGTAACCTATAGACGCTTTAGACAAATATTTTATGGACGCTAAGTATTACTCATACAAAAATGTTTGTTTTTATGATTATCCATTTGTTTATATTGCTCGTGCGTATCTATCGACTTTATGTTGTCGTGATCTGAATTGATTATAAAATATGGATAAAGATGTTACGCCCCTTTTCTGCCACCACCACCCCCCCCCCCCCCCCCTCGATGCGCTGGCAGAGAGGGAGAGAGAGGGAGAGGGCGGGACAGAGGGGGGAGGGAGAGAGAGTATTTTAGAAAGTTTACAACGTTTTATAAATTATCTTTTTGTCCTTTAGAACGTTTAGAACGTTTTATAAATTGTCCATATTTTCCCAAATTCATTTAGAACGTTTTGTAAACTGCCCATCTCATTCCAAAATTTATTTAGAACGTTTTGTAAACTGTCCATCTCTTCCCATAATTCATTTAGAACGTTTTTGTAATCTGTCTTTTTGAAAACTTCAGCGCATCAGTACCTCTGGGGGCAAAGGTGTGCACTGTATCAGCACCCTATAAATATATATATTGGAGCTAATGCAGGAATGATCTTTGTTTGTGGGCCTCACATTTGAATTCACCCAAGCTAATTAAAGGGGCCAATACTAGGCTTAAGTAAGACTAATTCTAATCAAATAAAAATCTTTTGTTATGGTAATAGAAAACCCAATATATAGTTTCGGGGATCACAGAATCAAGGACAAGCCCAATTAACATAAAACCTCCCTTTCATCTCATGGGCTTATTATGTTCACTTGATAGTTGCACACTTGACGGTTGACAAAATCTGCCAATTAACATAATACCAATTATGCCAATTTGACTGCTAATCACTGATACTAAATCAATTCATGTATTTTTTTTTCGAAAATTTTAACAATTAAATATTGGAATATTTTCTGTGGCTTTGATGGAAATAAGTCAAATTGTAATTGTCAAAATGCAAAATATAAACATGTCGAATAGAAATATAAACACTTAAAATAAAAATAGAAATATAACCATTTGAAATAGAAATATAAACATATAAATTAGTCAAAATATGAGCATCAATCACAAAATATAAAGAGGCGGGATCCATTGACAATAGTTATCTTGACAGTCTTGACAATAGTTATTTTTAAAATTTGTACATAAAAAAATCTTAAAAATGAAAAAAAAATTTAATGATGCATTGCTTGAATAATAGGCCAAGTATTGGGCCGTTTCTTGTACTTATTCCCAGCATCTATTATGGGCTACAGTTGTATGTAAAAATGCAAGAAATTATATAGTTTTCTTGAAACTGTATAAAGTTAATATGCCAAGGGGCAAGAAGACTATTAGACTAGGACAAAATTAAGCAGAAGTGGCTTCGGTATTTTTTTTTCTTTTAAAAACAATTTCCCTATTCATCAAATCAATCGATCGAATAGTCTGTGAATCGAATTAATTATGTTCCACAATTATTAATCATTTGAATCGATTAAATAATTATTATTGCAATGAAAAGTTAAATGTTATTTTTATCAATAAAATATAATGCCCATGAGAAATATCAGTAAATTGTACTTATGTTTTTTTATCCTTGAAGGATAAGCTTTTAAGAAAAAAGTATGAGATATTTAATTATGCTGGTCCTAACAACTTCCATAATCCAGATAGAACTCTTTTGTATGGTTCAACAATTTAATACACAAACGAAGCATATGCATCGTAGAAGCATATATATATATATGTTCATCGCTACAGACTAAAATAATTATTGCAACAAAGACATAAATACAAATGATATTAAAGCAGGTACATGATGTAACATACTGACAAGGACACTCTTTCGAAAATAAATACAAACAAATCCAAACATGCAGGAGCTCACAAATAATTAAGCAAAAAACGGGAACACTTAACGGGAACATCACACATGAAACAAACAAACACTTAACCATCAATCTCCACGCCCCCTTACGAATCAACTTGTTTCACACGTACGTATAAAATGCATAAATTTTGTATTAATAGATTAATTTAATTTTGAATAATTTACAAATTGATGCTTCATGCTTTGAAATGATCCAGTAGTTATAGGGACGTGCCAAAACCTGTTGTGCGCAATGCACATCCGTTCGAACGGTTCAAATTACTCCAATAACCTCTCCTAAAAAGTTAAAGACGCAGAGTCGAGATTGCAAGACCATATGAACCTGTTTTGGATCACAGCAGATACAGACTCAGCCAGGAACTTTACAAAGTGGGGGAACTATAATATTATTAGTGACCAAAATGAATCTTCTTACGAAGTTAACGAATGTTTAACCTACAAACAAGATAAGAATTTTCTCTAACCTACAAACAAGACAAGAATTTTCTTTAGCCTACAAACAAGATAAGAATTTTGTTTTTTTTTTGTAACCCGGTGGAAGAGTTATATATACTTCTTCTTCAAGTGTCCCTTGAAGAAAAGCATTTTTAACATCAATTTGATGAAGGTTCCATTTTTTGTTAATTGGAATTGAGAAAAGAATTCTTACGGTGTTCATTTTTGCTACCTGGGCAAAAGTCTCATAATAATCAATATCTTCGGTTTGAGTATAACATTTGGCTACCAATCTTGCTTTATATATTTCTATAGAACCATCACTTCTGTACTTGATTTTATAGACCTATTACATCCAACCGGTTTCTTACTAATTGGTAAGTGACAAAGGTCCCAAGTTATATCAGAGCATGAGCATTGGATGCTTGAGTATTTTGGTCAATTCAAACTAGGATGGCATTGGATGTCTTATTTATTTCATTTTCTCTCTTCCACCTAACACTTCATTCTCTGTTATTTCACTCTCTCCTTCTCCTCTCCCTCTCTCCCGTCGGCCTCCTCCTTAGCCGGCCAAACCACCAAGTGGTGGAGAGAGGCACTATGTGTTGGTGATTTGGATATTTTCTTACACCATTACTCTTCTCTTCTCGAGCTCAATTAGATTCAATTATATATATTGTTTTTATAAGTACATTGAACCTGCTGATATTATACAATTATATATATTGTTTCTGCTTTCAAAAAGAATTGGGTGCATCTTTCTGGTTCTTGTTATCATTGTTTCCTGCTCAAAGCATGTCTTGTTTTCTGCCTGTACCACTACTAAAAAGCGTCCGACTTTTGTTGTACAACTAGCGTTAGACCCCGTGCATGCACGGAGAATGCTTAATATTTCCATCCCAACGCTGAAGCCTGAATATTTCATGGAACTTTCAATCTTATGATTTTTTTTATTATTTTTTGAGTTGGGATCTCACGATTTTGTTGCTATGCACTATGCTATTATTATATTAGTCGAGCATATATATTTATCAACCACTTAAAATCAATGTAAATATAAAGCAAGACTCAGTACACTCTGAAGTATTCGGTTAAGGAAAATAAGGTTCAGAATTATCGGTACTAACTTTATATTATTTAAAGGCACACCCCCATAATCGATCTCCATAGCTAGCTTAATTTGGTTTCATGCCAAAATGCAATATAAATAAAAATTAAAATGTAATAACATCCCTTCAAAGTTCATTATAGTAATGATAACACTTTAATGAATTTGTTGTACTTAAAAATCATAATAAAGTTCAGTTCTATTATTTCCAATGATGTCACTGACAAAGACAAAAGACGGATAATTCTTTTAAGGAACGTGTTCCCTTCTTTCACTTGTTTCACAAAAACTAACAACAATAAATTCAAATGATTGAACAGGAATTCAGGAAAGTAACATATCGATAAATTCTTTAAATAAATAATGATTCCATCAGCGTTGAGAGGCCATCTTGCATTTGTTACGATATTTCTCATCTGTACAATCAATTGAACAACATTGGTTCATACAAAAATTTATGCGGTCTTCCCTACTGCGGAAATTTTTTTCAATACATTAATATAGATTTCCTTACATGTAAATAGCTGTTTCTATAACTAAATCGACAACAACAGATAAGATATTGTCAAAAATATACGATAATTAATTTCATCATACCTTCAGCAAATAGTAAATTTACCACCATAAATTATGGAAAACATTCCACTGCTCCAGAGTTGTGTACCATATTGATTTCCTTAAAACTGTATCATGATAACAAAGCAACTTAGAAACATAACCATTGCAACAATCTCCACAGCATATAAAACAATTAAGACTCTAATAGAAAGATAGTATGTTGAGATGAAAAATCATAAAATAGTTTAATATTCAAAACTTCATGAAGATTAGGTAATAAGCCTTTAAATTTATTTAAACCAAACCAAGAACCATTAAATAATTGGCATCAGTATGGTAATAGTGCCATACCTTGTGAATATTCTGTCGATTTCAGCATTATTGCAGGCATTAATTACTAATCTTAGTCCCCTCAAGGAGATAAGAAGCTTTGCGTGGCTGCGTGCTACTTGATCTGTTTAAACGATGTGACAAACAACCCAAAAAATCAATAACATAAAATTTACAGAATCCAATTTATAATTTAATGATAAAATTATATCCAACATAGATAAGCTATCAGTCGTGAGACCAAATTTACAGAATAGAAATTCGTTTGAAGTGAAATCAAAGCAATACAGGACTTAATTAGTAATGAAAATTGAATTATTCTAAGGATATCAGTACAATATAGTAAATTAACTCACTATTGTATCCATAGTGTGGATTTGTCTTCAACGTTCAATACTGAGAAAATTTCTTCTAGGTTTCTATGTATACATCTCTGCTATAGTCTCTCCACATCAGGATCATCGATGGTAGTTTCCAGTCAAAGAGGCGCATGAGAAGGCCATTCTGATCTTTCATTTTGAACAGAGAATACCTAAAGAGACACCCAGTCATCAGTGGCTTCCCTTTGGTTATTATGGCCAAAATAGAACAGAAGGTTAGCAAGAACTCAGTAGCATACAGACCAAAAACTGAAGAGGGAGCATACCTTCGATTTTTGCACTGAAAAATTTAGAGCACAGGATTGATGGAGTGGCAGAAGCCCTTGCGATAGCAGATTTGCATTTTTCCTGCAGTTTCCATGATTAAAGCGGAGAGATAGGATTGGGATGAAGAGGAACATTTTGAAATTGGAATAGGTAGAGATGTTGGGAGAGGGACGCGGGTTCCTACAGCTTTCAATGTTTTCCAGGAGAAAACTACCTACAGCAGTGAGAAGCAAAGGTGAAACAATAATTTTTGATATCTTCTGAAACCTACGGAAGGAGCACGGCAATGACTTTCCTGTAGTCATTGACTTTCCTGTAATTCTTAAACAATATATTATTTCACACGAAACCTAACCAGGTTATGGAACCCTAAGTAATAATAGTCAGGTTTTAAAAATTATTAATTCCAAATTATTCGTATAACCTATTTTTTTTATTAAATTTACACAAATTAGTTGCATTAATGTGCAATGCTTGAAACCTTTTAAATCAATAAGGACAGGAAATTAATATTACTAAAACTGGAATTAGTTTACCTGAACTGTATCTGTGTTTGCAGAAATAGTTCAACATCAGAGATTCAGAGTTCAATGATCTGTGATCCAGACTAAGCATAGTCAACTAATTAAAATGACAATATCATGTGATTAACTTCATTTCCCTTTCCCAGTGTCAATGCCAATTTTTTTGTTGTTTAATTTTATGATGTCGCAAAATCAGTTTTGACCAACGGATTGTGATTAGTTTTTTTACCCCAATTTTTTTAATTTATTGTACCGACCATGTGTTAAGCAATCTAAAAATGTATAAACAAAGATCAATTAGATAAAATGATAAGACAAAGACTAACAAAATCATAGTACCAATCAGAGTAGGCGGGTGGATCCGCTTCACAATTCTTCAAATTCTTTGTCTTTGTTTCTTCCCAATCGACGCCACTTGTTTACCGCATTTGAAATCAGCGATTCTCCTTTCTCCAATTCTCTATGGGATAAAGCGAAAGACAG
Source organism: Cyperus esculentus (assembly GCA_030179965.1). NCBI lineage: Eukaryota > Viridiplantae > Streptophyta > Magnoliopsida > Poales > Cyperaceae > Cyperus > Cyperus esculentus. Next base: position 751,637 of record JASGLE010000031.1, read on the forward strand.
CACTGACTTTTCCATTCGATTTCGCCTTTCGGCCAAGGATTGAACAGCGAAGTTGAAGCGAAGAATTGGAGGGTAAATTCCGACAACTGGAGATTAATTACTGTGAGAGAGAAGAACATTAAGGAAACAATGTAACCTTTCTGTCTATCGGAGATTCGGGCAACCGGAGAGGAAGGTGGTAAGGACGGATTGGGAAGGAAGAAGGTTGAACAACGTCGCGAGCGGTGCCGACCGGTGAGAAGGCACAGGCTGTCCGTCGGATTGGTAAGGACGGATTTGGGCTTGTTGCTATCACAGAAGGCACAGGCTGTCCGTCGGAGGCCCGGTTGGGGTTGTTCCTGCCGACGATGTTGGCTGTCTGTTGAAGGCACAGGCTGTCCGTCAGTTGGGGTTGTTGCTGGTTCACTGAAGGCGGAGGCTGTCCGTCGGAGGCGCAGTCGGGGTTGTTGCTGGTTCACAGAAGTTGGAGGCTGTCCAATGGAGGCGCGGTTGAAGTTGATGCTGTCCGGCGATGTTGCTTCACTTCACTTCTCAGTCAGTCAGTTGTGGTTCTCACTTCTCAGCGTAATTGAGAGATAAATCAATTTCAGTAAGGATTTCTTTTATTTGGGGAATTTGGAAGTGGAGACGGAAGAGACGGAAAGAGATAAAGCAGCGTAATACAATTATTTATTCGGAGCTGTGGGTTAATTTGAGTGAAGCGATGCGAACTGAAACCAGCGGAGAGACGGATCTATCTAAAATAGGCAAAGCTTCGTCTGAAATCAGGTCGTCAAAACTTTTTCGATCGGACGGTCATTACCGAGACACGTGGCTGCACAAAATCGTTTGCTGCGTCAAACGTTTTTGTATACTACAGTAGATAGCGTTTTGCTATATTCCTCAAGAGGGATAATTGTTGGTAGAAGATCCCTTTAAAATTACAGCATTTTGTGTTTCAGATTGCACAATTAGAATATAGTTAACAAAACTAATCTGTATAATCTGACAACAGATTGAAACTCAAAAGGGTTGGATGTCTTGACCATAATCAGATACTCTCAAAATGTGACTTGAATTCGTCGAAACGCAAGTGGTCAAGGCAAACCGACACCTGCACATCACCTCCGTCCTTTCCACCGACAACCGCTATCTCACCATCAATGTTCATTGAGACAAGCTCGACGCGGCTGGGCTTGCCCCACCCGAAGTCAGTGTCGTACACCTTGAACCTCGGTGAAGCAGTAACTCGAACCATCCTTTCTGATGGCAGCTCGATCAGCCTGTCCAACCAGTCTTCAGTCCCTGACAAGGCGTCCTCCAACAACTGCTTCACGGCACCTTGGATTGCCACTGAAGCATGTGAAAGGCTATCGTCTTGCATTAAAGTGCCGACTGACGATACTGCAGCGAAGCCCTTTATGCAGTTGCCAAAGTACCTGCAATTAGTTTTGAGTTGCAATTAAAATACCTTTCAGTTGATATCAACAAATTATAGTAGTTGCTGTACCTCTCACTAATTGGGGGTTTCAGATGTGAGCGACAGTCGGCAAGGATTGTAATGTATGTGTCGTCTGCCGGGTTGAAGTTGTGGCACCGCACAAAGGAGACCCACAGATGAGAAGCAATCGCCGCAAAACTTGATGGCGCAAGCTGCGGTGATGCATTGCTATGGCTAATTGGTTGCACAATCTTTTGCTTCAGAGAATTAATCTGATGCAATCCGAGTGCAAATGTCCTTCATTCGAGCTCGAACCTGCCCTCAAAGAAGGGCCTTTTCAATGTGGCCTTGCAATTTTTTCGAAACTTTTCTTAATCACAAACAAGGTAATATAATGCAGAGTCCGGCTACGGTGATATGCATATCACAGTTTTACCGTGCTATGTGATCTGTATCTCAGTTTTCGGTGTCCAAATAGTCGATCTGAACCGCTAAACGTAATCTTACATCAAAATATGCTAGCAAACCAAATTTTATGATTTTTAGAATTTTTTTGCTATTTTTAATGATGGGGAGAATATGGCTAGATCCAAGGATTTTGGTTCATACAAAACAACGATTTTCTCCCTATCACTAAAAATAGCAAAAACATTCTAAAAATTGTAAAATTGATTTCCTAGTATATTTTGATATATATATATATATCATATTGAGCGGTTCGGATCGACTATTTGGACACCGGAAATGCAGGTACGGACCGCATAGCACGGTAAAACCGTGATATGCATAGCACCGTAACCTAATTCATATAATGCTAAATTGGCACCGAACGAACATCTGGTAAATCCGGAGCCCTGCGGCGTAGTATCACTCTGGCCGCCTCCTCTGCTCTGGGGTGTCTCAGAAGATCTCTGTCAAAAATCGGCAGTTCATCATCATGCACCGCTGCCTCTGATGACGTATTAGCCTGACGTGCAGCTTTTGACCACTCCGAGATGAACTGCCATACGCCCCGACCATCCGCAGCAGCATGATGGATTGAAAAAGCTACTGCTACCCTGCCACTCCTGAATGCTGTCACCTGAAAATCAAAGATGTGATTTTAAACATGTTATAAATCAACAACAAAATTATAAATTACAACCTGCTCAGAAAGGACAGGAGCAGGGAGACTCCCCGTATTCAGCTCCAGCACGAGCTGCCTAAAAGCCTCCAAATCATGCACCTCCTCTCTGATCAATCTGTTGATATCCCCATCCGCCTCAGCCTCTACGAAAGCAACTCCGGACCCAACAACCGACGGCGAGCAGTCTATGACCACATCACCTGTAGACGGTACATAAATCAACTTCCCGGCAAGGACAAAGTAGTTCTGGAGAGTGGCGGACAGAGCAGACTTTATCGACCGGACGAGCGTTGGTACGGTAGGGATATCAGTGTTTTGAAAGAGCAGGAGCCGTTGAACCGGCGGCAAGTTGATCTTGCAGGCATCAAAGAAGGACAGCTTGAGGTTGATGCCCTGTACCGCTGCTTGGTCCAGCGGATGCAGCAGAGGGACATGGGTTTTGTCAAGTACTGTTACTGTTACTTCTGCTTGTGCCATTAAGTTTAGTCTGATGCTAAATTGGGCAGACAGATGCGGGTCCTCATTCACCAAATGGTACTACATGTAGTCTTTTAATAATAAAAAAGAGAAACATATTGCGTCCATTGAAAATACATCCATGCGTTCATAAACACACTCAGAATGTAACAAATAAATCTGATTTTGTAACCTATAGACGCTATAGACAAATATTTTATGGATGCTTAAGTATTACTCATACAAAAATGTTTGTTTTTATGATTATCCATTTGTTTATATTGCTCGTGCGTATCTATATATCAACTTTATGTTGTCGTGATCTGAATTGATTATTATAAATATATATATTGGAGCTAATGCAGGAATGATCTTTGTTTGTGGGCCTCACATTTGAATTCACCCAAGCTAATTAAAGGGGCCAATACTTGGCGTAAGTAATTTTAATTCTAATCAAATAAAAATCTTTTGTTATGGTAATAGAAAACCCAATATATAGTTTCGGGGATCACAGAATCAAGGACATGCCCAATTAACATAAAACCTCCCATTTATCTCATGGGCTTATTATGTTCACTTGATAGTTGCACAGTTGACAGTTGACAAAATCTGCCAATTAACATAAAACCAATGATGCCAATTTGACTGCTAATCACTGATACTAAATCAATTCATGTATTTTTTTTTTCCGAAAATTTTAACAATTAAATATTGGAATATCTTTTGTGGCTTTGATGGAAATCAGTCAAATTCTAATCGTCTAAATGCAAAATATAAACATGTAAAATAGAAATATAAACACTTAAAATAGAAATAGAAATATAACCATTTGAAATAGAAATATAAACATATAAATTAGTCAAAATATGAGCATCAAGCACAAAATATAAAGAGGAGGGATCCATTGACAATAGTTATCTTGACAATCTTGATAACAGTTATTTTTAAAATTTGTACATAAAAAATCTTAAAAATGAAAAAAAAAATTAAGGATACATTGCTTGAATAATGGGCCAAGTATTGTGCCGTTTCTTGTACTTATTCCCAGCATCAATTATGGGCTACAGTTGTATGTAAAAATGCAAGAAATTATATTGTTTTCTTGAAACTGTATAAAGTTAATATGCCAAGGGGCAAGAAGACTATTAGACTAGGACAAAATTAAGCAGAAGTGGCATCGGTATTTTTTTTTCTTTTAAAAACAATTTCCCTATTCATCAAATCAATCGATCGAATAGTCTGTGAATCAAATTAATTATGTTCCACAATTATTAATCATTTCAATCGATTAAATAATTATTATTGCAATGAAAAGTTAAATGTTATTTTTATCAATAAAATATAATGTCCATGAGAAATATCAGTAAATTGTTTTTATGTTTGTCATCCTTCAAGGATAAGCTTTTAAGAAGAGAGTATGAAACATATAATTATGCTGGTCCTAACAACTTGCAGCCGATAGAACTCTTTTGTATGGTTTAACAATTTAATACACACACAAAGCATAATTATTGCAACAAAGACATAAATACAAATGATATATATAAAAGCAGTTACAGGATATAACATACTGACAAGGACACTCTTTCGAAAATAAACACAAGCAAATCCAAACATGCAGGAGTTCACAAATAATTAAGCAAAAAAGGGAACACTTAATGGGAACATCACACATGAAACAAACAGACAGATTCGGACTCTATCCGAAAAATATGTTATGCGATGGAAGTACCGCTGAGATGATCGCCAATTTTGGTCACCGAAGTAGTTGTGGTAATTATTTCTGGTGTGATGTCGCACAATCTTTGTCTTTGGGAACAATCTTGAGTAGACCGCATTCCCGATGCTCAATCAGCTCTAAAGTGGTTGCTATGGTGTCTGTGACCGCCTTGGTGAGCTTCTCCTCGCAGATCAACTTGAGCCCTTCTATTTCGAAACGGTGTGCTGCAACGAACATGAGGTGATACCTCTCTGGAGGGGTATTCTCTTCAAAGTCATCTGGCAAGGAATCATTGTAAATGAAATAAAGCAAATACATGAAAGTAAGGGCATCCATGTGTTGTACAGAGACACGTAGTTTGCACTCGCACGTATTGTCTTCTAGAGCGAGAATTTCGGAGTGAAACACGGAGGAGCGGGCTGCAAGTATGGCCTTGTGAGCAGGGAAGATCTGCTCTTTTACTATGAACAAGATGTCTGCAAATTGCCCGGCCAGGAGTTTGCCGACGAAGCCTGGAGGAGTGTATTTTTGTAGGTCAAGCTTCTGGTCTGGTTGCGGCACAGGTTTTGGTGGTGCCAATTTGGAATCATCCAGAAGGACCCATATAGCGAATTTTGCCACCAAGCAATCATCTTTACTGTACCTCTGAATCTCATTGTTTGAAACGTTAGCAATACATACCGTGGGGAGGCCCTTTGCGTTAACACTGGCTCTAATAAACCCAAAAGCTTCCTCATTGTTCAGTCTTCTCGTATACCCGTGCATGGTCCAATTACCAGAGGAATTGTGGTCTTGCAGCAGTGAAACATAGCCACACTTCTTTAACTACCCTGAATTTTCAAGGAAGCAGAGAAAAAAGTACAACACACCATATCTTGGAGATACACGGACCTCACATTTGTAGTCACCCACGGTAAAAGGGCCATACGTGGCATAATACATCCTGTCATAGGATTCAGCTTTGTACAATTCTGTATTAGCTTTGTCTTGCTTTACAAGCTCAGAAACCTTATCTATTTTAACTGTACACACTCCTTCAACAACCGAGCTCATTTCTGGTAGTGGTTGAGGTGAAAATGTTTTTGAGGAATTGTTACTTAATTAAACAAGGTAAGAATCTGGAAATGAGTTGCTGTGCGATGAGAAAAACAGAAGTTGAAAGAAAGGGCTTATATAAGGCTGAACAGATCGAGTGTGTATCTCTGTGGCGAGAAAGTATCAGATTGAGTACTCTTGAGTACTTAGTAGTGTTATTTTGGGATGTATCTATCGATCATAGCTATCTGTATCTATCTATATATTGGCCATGCAAACACGTGCGCTCATATCGCAAACTGTACACAAATTGCAACTTGTCAGCAATTATTTCCTGAAATTTTGTTCCATTGACAAGACCAGAGCTGGAACATGAATTAAACAAGCAATAGCTGCCTGTTCTAGCATATTGACAAGACCAGAGCTGGAACATGCATAACCATCTCCATGCCCCTTAAGAACCAACCTAGCTAATTGTTTCACATGTACGTATAAAATGCATAAATTTTGTATTAATAGCTAGATTTTAATTTTGAATCATTAATTTACAAATTGATGCTTCATGCTTTGAAATGATATATCCAGTAGATAGGGACGTGCCAAAACCTGTTGTACGTGCGCGATCCACATCCGTTCGCAGGGTCCTGCGATCCGAATAGAACGACTCAAATTACTCCAATAACCTCCCCTAAAAAGTTAAAGCCGCAGAGTCGAGATTGCAGGACCATATGAACCTGTTTTGGATCACAGCATATACAGACTCAGCCAGGAACTTTACAAAGTGGGGGAACTATAATCTATATATACTCCATAAAGAGTGGTAGGCCTCCAAGCACCTCAACTATGCCACATCATCAATGTTATCTACCATTGATTTTGTTTGAAACTTTTCATCTACTTTAATATAATGGCTTATATGTCTTTTCTATTAGTATTAAATAACATGAATCTAACATGTCTAAAACAAAATTTAATCTTTAAAAATAATCCAATATTTATGTGTTTTTATATTTAAATTATAATTATATTATTATTATTTATATCCAAAGATTTAAAATTATGTTCAAAATTTTGTTTAATATTAAATTTTATAAAATTCTTGATTATTTTTTATACTATTTTTCGGGGCGAAGCCCGAGTTATAGCTCTAGTATTATTAGTGACCAAAATTAATCTTCTTAAGAAGTTAACGGATGTTTAACCTACAAACAAGATAAGAATTTTCTTTAATCTACAAACAAGATAAGAATTTTCTTTAACCTACAAACAAGAAAAGTATTTTCTCTAACCTACAAACAAGATAATAATTTTCTTTAACATACAAACAAGTTATATATACTTCTACTTCAAGTGACCCTTGAAGAAAAGCATTTTTAACATCAATTTGATGAAGGTTCCAATTTTTGTTAATTGCAACTAAGAAAAGAATTCTTACGGTGTTCATTTTTGCTACCGGGGCAAAGGTCTCATAATAATCAATACATTTAGTTTGAGTATAACATTTGCCTACTAATCTTGCTTTATATATTTCAATAGAACCATCACTTTTATATTTGATTTTATATATCCATTTACACATAACCGGTTTCTTATTAATTAGTAAGTGACAAAGGTCCCAAGTTATATCAGAAGGGCCCCTTGATAGAATATGATTATTTATGCATGCGTATGATTAAAGTTGTTAATCATATTGATAATCATTATTCAGGAAATACTAAGTTTATCTAAATTCTCATAGTTGGCATTTGAGAATTTATTAAGATATCAGAAGACAGAAAATTAAATACAAGTGTAACAGTTTTACACTATTAGGTTCGAATAAAAGCAATGAAAACAATAGAAAACGATGCCACAATTTTGCAACACAAAATAGTTTTTTTTTTTTTTTTCAGACACGGCCAACATATAGATGATCAGATAGAGTATAGGGTAACTTTGCTGGCTTCTTTGATTATATTGCACTTTTACTCAATAAATAAATAAATAATGGAATGCTTCATTTTTATAAAATTGTATGACTCCAGCCCTGTGAAAGTTAAAGCTAATAAATGATAATTAAGGTGGGAGTCCAATACATCCGTTCGCAGGGTCATGCGATCCGAATAGAACGACTCAAATTACTCCAATAACCTCCCCTAAAAAGTTAAAGCCGCAGAGTCGAGATTGCAGGACCATATGAACCTGTTTTGGATCACAGCATATACAGACTCAGCCAGGAACTTTACAAAGTGGGGGAACTATAATCTATATATACTCCATAAAGAGTGGTAGGCCTTCAAGCACCTCAACTATGCCACATCATCAATGTTATCTACCATTGATTTTGTTTGAAACTTTTTATCTACTTTAATCTAATGGCTTATATGTATTTTCTATTAGTATTAGATAACATGAATATAATATGTCTAAAACAAAATTTAATCTTTAAAAATAATCCAACATTATGTGTTTTTACATTTAAATTATAATTATATTATTATTGATATCAAAAGATTTAAAATTATGTTCAAAATTTTGTATAATATTAAATTTTATAAAATTCTAGATTATTTTTTATACTATTTTTTGGGGCGAAGCCCGAGTTACAACTCTAGTATTATTAGTGACGAAAATTAATCTTCTTAAGAAGTTAACAGATGTTTAACCTACAAACAAGATAAGAATTTTCTTTAATCTACAAACAAGATAAGAATTTTCTTTAACCTACAAACAAGATAAGTATTTTCTTTAACCTACAAACAAGATAAGAATTTTCTTTTACCTACAAACAAGATAAGAATTTTGTTCATTTTTGTAACCCGGTGGAAGGGTTATATATACATCATCTTCAAGTGTCCCTTGAAGAAAAGCATTTTTAACATCAATTTGATGAAGGTTCCAATTTTTGTTAGTTGCAATTGAGAAAAGAATTCTTACGGTGTTCATTTTTGCTACCGGGGCAAAGGTCTCATAATAATCAATACCTTCAGTTTGAGTATAACATTTGGCTACTAATATTGCTTTATATATTTCTATAGAACCATCACTTTTGTATTTGAATTTATATACCCATTTACACCTAACCGGTTTCTTATTAATTAGTAAGTGACAAAGATCCCAAGTTATATCAGACGGGCTCCTTGGTAGAATATGATTATTATGCATGCGTATGATTAAAGTTGTTAATCATATAAATAATCATTATTCAGGAAATACCAAGTTAACGTAAATTCTCATAGTTGGCATTTGAGAATTTATTAAGATATCAGAAGACAGAAAATTAAATAGGAGTGTAATAGTTTTACACTATAAGGTTCGAATAAAAGCAATGAAAACAATAGAAAACGGTGCCGCAATTTTGCACCACAAAATAGTTTTTTTTTTTTTTTTTTTACACTGCCAACAAATAGATGAGCAGATAGAGCATAGGGTATCATAGTGCCGACTTTGCTGACTTCTTTGATTATATTGCACTTCTACTCAATAATAAATAAATAATGGAATGCTTCATTTTTATAAAATTGTATGACTCGTGCCCTTGTGAATGTTAAAGCTAATAAGGTAGGAGTCCAGTATATAAACCGGCCAGCATTAATTATGGGCTCTAGTTTTATGTAGAAATGCAAGAAATAATATAGTTTTCTTGAAACTGTTCTGTGCATGTTAATATGCCCAGGGGAAGCTTTTCTTTTTTCTTACTTTTAAGAACAATTTCTCTATTCATCGAATCAATTTATCGATTAGTCTGTGAATCAAATTGATGTCTAAAAATGAGTCTATTAAGTTTTGGGGATCGAATTTGGAGAAGATGAACAAAATAGGCGAAGAAGCACGCAGAAGACATAGAGTGCGGACCGCAATCTCGAGTGTGCGGTTCACACTCAGATCAAATCTGGAGCAGCTAAATCTGGGCTGAGCACAACCGCCGACAATCCAATTCTGGAGCAACCGACTCCCTATTCCTTGGGGAGTGCGGTTCGCACTGACCGACGCCAGATCGCAGGAAGGCCAAAAACTGACAGGACCTCTATTTTCTGGAGCAGTTTCAATTAAAGGTATCTAATTCTGTTCTATGCTTCAGAAATTAGAGGTCGAGCCTAATTCTGGGAGCTACCAATGCCTATAAAATCATCATCTCCGAAGTAGTTGTCAAGTCTTTTGTCGAGTCATTGTGAGAGTCATAGTCATAGTCATTGTCAGAGTATTAGTTTTAGCTTTTGAGAGTCAGTTTAGTCAAGAGTCCTTTATTTTGAGAGATTTAGTTTAGTTTAGAGAGTTGATAAGAAGAGGGAGATTACTCAGAGAAGAAGGTCATTGCGCCGTCAAAGTTTCAACGTCGACATCAATAATCGGTGCTTTCTTCTTTATGTTATTTACCTTTTCTTTAATCATGTTGTCTTTTGTTATGTCTGAGTAGTTGTCTTTGTTCTTAGGGTTTAAGATGATGTTTGTTTGTTTGGATTAATTGAATATCATGTTTTCATTGTCTATGATTTGAAGTTATTTTCAATATTGCTTGAGCTTGATTATAATTGCATTTGAATTGCTTCTTGATTGTTTGATAAGAACCTATAGATTAGGGTCCGATCTAGTTGGTTAGTATAATGTCAATTGAATCGAGAACTGATACTTGTGCTAATTGGGTAGTTATCCAAAAGTAACCGAAAGGAGAAATTGTGGTTATAACGAAAGTTAAACCTTGCCCTTGAACGAAAGCAAATTGAATTTAGGTTAGAAATAATCCTAAAGATTTCTAATTGATCTAAAAGTGTTAAAAGTGCCAACAAACGAGAGTTGAGGAACTTGTAACTGCTTAGGATTAGTTGGGGATCGGTAACTTTAGTCAACATATCTGATCTGAACCAAAACTGTTCTCTGTCTGTGCCTTGCGGACCGTAGTGTGACAGACTGCGGATCGCACTCCCAAATAACTGACAGGAAATCTATCTCTCAGACAGTTATCTGCGAACTGTAGTTAACCACTGCGGATCAATAAGCTGGCAACTGAAAGAGAGGCAAACTTGTATACCCTGCGGACCGTACTGAGTAAGTGCGGACCGCAGGCAATTGATCATGACAGCAAACTGATTATGAAAACCCTGGTAACGCCTGTTTAGCATCTGTTTAGAGTTTTTTTATTTACTGTTATTTACTTTATTGCACCTGAAACCAATCTTGAAACAAAACCCCCCCACTTTTACACAAAAACACCAAAAATATTCTAATTAGGATTGGGATAGAGTTTAAAGCATAGTTTAGAAGTAATTCCGTCCCTGTGGATTCGATCTCGACTATATTGCAATAGATCGTACGCTTGCGATTGAGAGCATTATTTAGGGTATTAAAAGCCTATACACTTTAAAGAGGTCACAAATTAACTTCCACAATTATTAATTATTATTGAAATCGATTAAATAATTATTGCAATTAAAAGTGAAATGTCATTTCTATCTGTAAAATATAATGCGCATGAGAAATATCAGAAAATTGTATTTATGTTTTTTTATCCTTTAAGCATAAGCTCTTAAGAAAAGAGTATGAAATATTTAATTATGTTGTTCCTAGCTAACAACTTCCAGATAGAACCCTTTTGTATGGTTCAACAATTTAATACACACGCAAAGCATAATTATTGCAACAAAGACATAAATACAAATGATATAAAAACGGCTGATTTTTTAATATAAAAACTAAAAAAATCTTATTTTTAATTTTTGAAAAAAAATTTATTTTCAAAAATAGTAAATCTGTGTTCCCAGAACCCGGCCTTACTGTTGGTAGGCCGGTTTCTGGGAAAACGGCCTACAAACAGTAAGGCCGGGTTCTGGGAACACGGATTTACTATTTTTGAAAATAAGTTTTTTTTTTCAAAAATTAAAAATAAGATTATTTTATTTTTTATATTAAAAAATCAGCCTATAAAAATAGGTACAGGATAGAACATACTGACAAGGACACTCTTTCGAAAATAAATACAAGCAAATCCAAACATGCAGGAGCTCACAAATAATTAAGCAAAAAACGGAAATACTTAACGGGAACATCACACATGAAACAAACAAACACTTAACCATCGATCTCCACGCCCCTTACGAATCAACTTGTTTCACACGTACGTATAAAATGCATAAATTTTGTATTAATAGATTAATTTAATTTTGAGTAATTTACAAATTGATACTTCATGCTTTGAAATGATCCAGTAGTTATAGGGACGTGCCAAAACCTGTTGTGCGCGATACACATCCGTTCGCAGGGTCCTACGATCCAAAAAGAACGGCTCAAATTACTCCAATAACCTCCCCTAAAAAGTTAAAGCCGCAGAGTCGAGATTGCAAGACCATATGAACCTGTTTTGGATCACAGCAGATACAGACTCAGCCAGAAACTTTACAAAGTGGGGGAACTATAATATTATTAGTGACCAAAATTAATCTTCTTACGAAGTTAACGGATGTTTAACCTACAAACAAGATAAGAATTTTCTCTAACCTACAAACAAGACAAGAATTTTCTCTAACCTACAAACAAGACAAGAATTTTCTCTAACCTACAAACAAGACAAGAATTTTCTCTAACCTACAAACAAGACAAGAATTTTCTCTAACCTACAAACAAGACAAGAATTTTCTCTAACCTACAAACAAGACAAGAATTTTTTCTAACCTACAAACAAGACAAGAATTTTCTTTAGCCTACAAACAAGATAAGAATTTTCTTCTTTTTTGTAACCCGATGGAAGGGTTTATATATACTTCTTCTTGAAGTGTCCCTTGAATTCTTACGGTGCTCATTTTTGCTACCAGGGCAAAGGTCTCGCAATAATCAATACCTTCAGTTTGAGTATAGCATTTGGCTACTAATCTTGCTTTATATATTTCTAGAACCATCACTTATGTATTTGATTTTATATACCCATTTACACCCAACCGGTTTCTTATTAATTGGTAAGTGACAAAGGTCCCAAGTTATATCAGAGCATAAGTATTGGATGCTTGAGTATTTTGATCAATTCAAACTAGGATGGCATTGGATGCCTTATTTATTCAATTTTCTCTCTCTTCCACCTAACACTTCATTCTCTATTATTCCACTCTCTCCTCCTCTCCCCCTCTCCCGTCGACCTCCTCCTTGGCCGGCCGAACCACCAAGTGGTGGAGAGAACCACCAGCTGGAGTTAAATTGTTGATCCATTGGGAAGGAAAGCCGGCGGAGGAGGTAACCTGGGAGGATTATGGGGAGCTTGAAGCTTGGTTTCCTGAGTTTCTCCTTAGGGACAAGGAGAACTTTGAGAGGGAAGCAATGTCAGCAACCGAGCTGTCAAGGAACGGGCCGTCAATAGGATAACAGGCTATTATGGGATGGCCCATGGACTGGACATATCCGATAGATGTGGAACGGGAGATAAGTGGAAGGGGACAACCGCTGAGTTAGTTAGAATCTGTTTTACAGTGTCAGGAATAATTTTCCTTTTATCCTTGTAATTTTCGTTAATTTCTTTTCTTTTACAGCAGTAATTCTATGCTTATAAATAGGAGTAGCATGGAACAGCGGAGGTTAGGAGAGAGTATCTGTAATTTCTATATGAACTTTACTGATTAATATCAGAGTTTACAAAATCCCAAAAATATCTCAATTCTTTAGCAATTATAATCCAAAACAATTAACAATAGTAGCTGTGTTGCTGTCAATAGGCATAGCACCGTAGCCTAATTCATATAATGCATAAATTAAAGAAAAGTGATCGATGACACCGAACGAACATCTAGTAAATCCGGAGCCCTGCGGCGTAGTATCTCTCTGGCCGCCTCCTCTGTTCTTGGGTGCCTCACAAGATCTCTGTCGAAAATCGGCAGTTCATCATCATGCGCCGCCGCCTCTGATGACGTATTAGCCTGACGTGCAGCTTTTGACCATGCCGAGATGAACTGCCACACACCCTGACCATCCGCAACAGCATGATGGATTGAAAAGGCTACTGCTACCCCGCCACTCCCGAGTGTTGTCACCTGAAAATCAAAGATGTGATTTAAACATGTAATAAATTAACAACAAAATTAGAAAGGAAAATGTTCGGGAGATACCACAATCGGTACCAGAATGGATACCATATAAAGTTAATCTAACGTTAATATGAAACATGTTACAATTAAAACGAAACACCTGTAAAATTAATCTGAAACTTAATGAGATTAAAATGAAACGCAAATTATATAAATTTATTTTTGTTGTTCTTTCACTTAATCTTGCTTCCACATACATGTTCTCTTAGCAACTTTAATTATTTAATAGTGATTCAGGTAGATGATTTAATTTACGATTTGTGTTATTCAACTTAATACTAAAACGTTTCAAGTTTATACATGAATTGTTTTGAGATAACTTGTTAATGTTTCAATTTAGATATATTTTACATTATAACTTGGTATCTGTTTTGGTATCCGTATATCTGGCCCGAATTCGAAATCACAACCTGCACAGAAACGAGCTGCCTAAAAGCCTCCAAATCATGCATCTCCTCTCTGATCAATCTGTCGATATCACCATCAGCCTCGGCCTCTACGAAAGCAACTCCGGACCCAACAGCCGACGGCGAATAGTCTATGACTACATCACCTGTAGACGGTACATAAATCAACTTACCGGCAAGCACAAAGTAGTTTTGGATAGCAGCAGGCAGAGCAGACTTGAGATAGGTGTTTTCAAAGAGCAGTAACCGTTGGATTATATTGCTCGTGCGTATCTATATATCAACTTTATGAATTGTCGTGATCTGAATTTGATTATAAGTATATATATCGGACCTAAATTAATACAGGATTGATCTTTGTTTGTGGGCCTCAAATTTGAATTCACGCAAGGTAATTAAAGGGGCCAATACTTGGCATAAGTAAGATTAATTCTAATCAAATAAAAATCTTGTAGAGCCAAATTTTCTTTTTTTTTTTTCTTAACAAGTACTCTCCAAATTCCAAAAGAAGCATAATGCATGGATGGGCTCATTACAAGAGAGTAGTTGAAAACCAATGATGCAATTCGAATATGAAGCATACAAAAATAACCTGATGATATAATTGAAGCATGCCAATTTAGTGCGTATCTATCATGCTGCAATTTATTTTCCCCAAATTATATATATATTTCAAAAATATATCATTATTTTGGATTGAGCTATGTTTAAAACTATTTTTGGATGTGCATTCTGGACTTAATTTATTGTGTAATGCACTAAGTTTAATCTAAAATTTGTAAATTACTTTATTATCATTGTGAAGTTAATGACTATAATTAGAAGTACGTAAATTTCGGATCTACATAAATAAGTAGAGCACCTTTTTTTTAGGCGTTCTATAATCAAGGTAAGTGAAATACTTATAATTAATTATGGAAAGAATGAAAAGCAAAAATCTCATATCAGAGAGCTATATAGATTGATCCATATTATATTACTAGCAACATACCCGCGCCATGCAGCGGCCAAATTAAATTTATAGCGCAAAAATAATTTTTTTTTTGAAGTGGTAGAAAAAATAGCGCAACAATAATAATTATGTTGCATTATCTTTTTTTGGCTAATTATGCTATAAATAACAATTTTTTTTGAGATGGTAGAAAAAATAATGCAACAATAATTATTATGTTGCATTATCTTTTTTGGCTAATTCTGCTATAAATAAAATGTGGATTTTTCATTTTTCATAATCGGATGGTCACGATATATCTTTTAGATACAATCAAAGAAGAATATTTGATAAGAACCGCTCAATTCAAAATTAAATTTTGCTTAGCTGATTTATAGCCGAACAACTCATATTCTTTATATGGATATACTATTCTTACATAGTTACATAGTCCTCCATTTTTTTTAGAACCAAATACGAATACGTACAAAATGTTGCATATACTTTAACCATCTCATGAAACTATTCACTTAGCAGGTCCATCGTACTTGATATCTAATATAATGTGTAGAACATATTTCGTTGTTTAAATTTTACAAAGTATTTTCATATTTTTGGTGAATTAATGCTACAAGCATTCTTTTTTAATTTAAAAAGTAATCTTGTGGACTATCGACCCCGAAACTTAAGTGTAAATTTTTATCAACTCCATATAATTTGAAATTTTAAATATCTATTCCATCCTATGGAAAGGATAGTAATTCCTTTAAAAGACTCGTTATATACATATGATATTAACTACTATCAACTTAAAAATGTACAAATTTTCGATGTACAGTTAAGAATCTAGAAATACAATGAATGAAAATCGAAACATAAATATAATTGAAACTTTATTATAAGCAATTACAGGATAGTCTATTCATTACATCCAAATTCTATTTTACTTTTGCAAGGTCCCAATTGAAAAAATAAAAATAAAAAAATAATTATCTTGTACACATAGAAAAATTGTGACATCTATTCTCTAAATTGAATGATACATAAAACAAACTATTTGTGGTACGGTTCTAATATTCACAAAGCTCCTAGAGTCTATAATATTTGCAGAACAATAGAAACAACAGGCACTAAAGCTCAGTAAATTATAGTGGGCTATCAACATTAGTCACCATTAGCAGGAGCCATAAGGATATTAAAAGTGATGTTTGCCCCTATGGAATCTGAGATAATAAATATTCTAACATTTTTAGAAAATGTTGAGTTTACAGAAAGCATCGAGAATGAAATTCTATTGTGCATAGTTGCATACTGACAAATATCAGTTTTAATTGAGGGCTATTTGAAAGAAAAAGTTGGATCAAGATGTACCTCATACAAGAGAAATAGGATGTTCCTCTGTTGCCTCACTGATCTCATTTGGTTTACACTGCACAGTGAAAAGATTTTAATTAATTGGTTCAACCAAAATAAATTATTCAAATTCCTTTATGCCTGTACACTGAACAGGCATGCAAGCTCAATCCAGCAAGTAATTGAAAGAGTAAAAAAAACACCATACATACAAAAAGTCTATGAAGGACATTGTTTTCTAGTGCTTTGTTTTCTCCTGTTCTTACAAAACGATTGTTCCGGTATTCCTTCAAACGCTTGCCCAGTGCGCCGCGCCACATTTGCAAGTTTGTGTGCTGGCGTGATTGCTTCCCATTGGACAAAACAAACATCCATGCTTCCTTCTTGCATTTCCACACGCTGCTTGATCCGTAACACCGTTTCAGCAGCTCTCCATGATTGCAGCTGAGTCACATCACCTGTTTTAATTGTATCAACAATTACTTGCATACAGTATAGATCCAGACCCGTCTCCCCCTTCTTGAACCCAGATCCCACCCCCTGACAGCTTCCCAGATGGTTGTTGCTTCTGCCAAAGTGGGATCAGCCGCTCTATCTGCCTTGTACCAGACTTTTACCAGCGTACCAGTACCATCAAAGTGAACCTTTGCCAACCCAGCCTTACCCGATAAGTCCCATGACACATCAGTGAGAATTGACCTCGGTGCCATTTGGAATCTGGTGTGTGCTTGTTGGCGATCTTCTCTGAACTTGTGGAAGTGGTATTGCCATCGGTTGCGCCTGTCTGGGTTAAAAGCAATTAGCTGATCAGAACCAACAATACAATAGAAAGATAATTGGGTTATTTGCTAATTAGTGACGTTTTTGTGTAAAGGTTTAATATCACGGATAAAATCTGCCTGATTTGGCATGCCCGCAAGGTGCTCGCGGAAATGCCCCACTAATAAGTCTCCTGACTCTTGCCCATAACGTGCACTGATACATACATACATACACTAAAAGGGAACTGGCCGGTGCTTGCATAATGTGATAGTTGACCCTAAGATAATAAAACCAGTTTAAAGCATGAAGAATTAAGACCATACCGATTTCCTCTCGACAATCCCGACGCCGGTTGACATGAGAGACGCACTGAAAGCCGGCCCGTATGCCCCGAAAGCCGTACCAGCACCCGGTCTCCACGCCCTACCAGTACTCAGACCCGAAGTGGAACTGTGAGTAGCACTACCCGAGCTGGAAGCGTAATCCTCCATCTGCCTCTTCAATTCCACCACCATCCGATCGCCCGCCGCCGGCCGCCGCCTGGGTTCGTTCACCTCACCACTCGCGTGCGTCCCTCCGGACGTATCCAGTCTCAACCGTAAAATCCTCGTACCTCTCTCTCTCTCTCTCTTGACGTTACTATGGATGGCGGTGGAGGAGGCAGAGAAGGGAGGAAAAACATGTAGGCTGTGATCGCGCCGTAGTGGGAAGGAAGAAGGAGAGGCGAAGAGAGGCGACGGTCGATAAAGAGTCGCGATAGAAAATGGGGGCGCTGTTGATCGTGAGGGAGATGAGGCCAGCGAAATTTTGGAAAGAACTGGAGAAGAAAAGCAGATGGGCGCTGACAGATCTGATCCATTGATGGATGACAAATTGTAAATTGGACGGTGATTGAGATAGGAGGGGTACATTCGGAATATTGAAAAAACGCAAAAAATTGTCTGAACAATGGAGATCTCTAGTTCTTCTATACTTTTTAATATAGAGAGATTATGAGATCGCAAGTGGAGACAAAATAGAGCATCAGAAATATGCCTAGTTTTTCTTAGGCATTCTTTCTTTTAGTATTAACATTATTTGGAGTGCTTAATTAGGGGATGATATTTTAACGAAGGAGTGGAGTAGTAGGTTAATTTAAAAATAATCTGTGCTATACAAGTTATATTGAGTACCAAGAAAAGTTGCAACAAGGGCCACGTTGTGGAGATATACTTCCTGAGACACAACATACTAACATACCTCCCCGACGTCCCCGTCAATATCAAACCAGCATGCCTCCTCATCAAGATCTTGTCACCTTAATTTCGTCAGAGCTAGAAGGAATTTGGACTAACGATAACCCATCCCCAGTTTCTATCGCTGAGGAGCAAACACAGTCATCTAATGATAATTATGGTGCTGAGGAGATGTGGTCACAGTCATCACATGATGCAGAGGTTATGGAATATGAAGTGCGATCACAATCATATAATGATGAAGAGAGTCGGGGTTTTATTGATTACGGAGTATCTGACTCTGAGGAGGAGCACTCACAACCATCAGATGATTCTAATGATGCTGGTCATGATTTTGATGCTGGCGATAATTTCGAAACAGATGATGCTTATGTTGATTCTGAAGTTGGAGAAGGATACTGGTGATTCTGATAACGAAACCTCAGCAACCAAGAGTGCAATAGAATCTCTTCCATATGTTGTCCCTGAACCCGATGCTGAAGTGGCTGACTGTGCCATCTGTATGGATGGGATGTGCGAACTAGACGGAGTTGGTCAGATAACGAAGTTGCCATGTGGCCACCTTTTCCACAGGGACTGTATCGTGTCATGGCTCAACAAACAGCACACATGCCCTTTGTGTTGCTTCAAGCTGCCTGTGAGACGTAAGCGGTTGTGTCATCGGGCACATACGATTTCAGTGATAGTAATTTGTTTTGCTTATTTTGTTTATTTTGTTTGTATTTACCAATTATTTCTATTATTAAGTTTCTTAGATGTTCATTCTATTAATAAGATTTGCCTGTTATTAGGATTTAGTAATGTTATGTTTTGGATATTGCCAAGTAATGCTACTTGGTTATGAGGATATGGTTGTTTTTTCCTTAAGAAAATTACTGTCTTTTGTGTTTTTAGGTTTCTATGTAGGATGTAATGATTTTTGACTTCCCGAAATGTAATGGAAAGTAGTGAAATGAAATTCACTTTTATAAAAAAAAAACTAAAAAAATCTTTCGCTAATTGGCTTGAGAAAATCTTTCTCTACCCCACCTCTAATCCCCCACCTTTGTACTCCAACCTACATTTCTATTTTTAGCATAAGAAACAATGCTTCCATCTTACCATATTTGGAAAAAGACAAAAATAGTAAACTGCTTACTGTCCACATGAACAAACAAGATTGCTCATGCAGAATTGATCCCGTCGATTTGAGGCGGCAACCTCGGCGATTTCCGACGATCTTGGCGATCTCCGGCAATCTGAAACAAATCTCTGTCAATCTCATGCCATATATGTTGATCTCCGGCAATTGAGGAAATCTCCACCCATTTGATGCTATCTCCGACGATGGAAACGATCTCCGGTCTTCGCTAGCCGCAAGTGCACGCACGCTTTGGCCAAGAAGTCTAAGGAGGAAGAGCACTGCACGGCGTCAATGACGTGTTGGCAAAGTATGAACAAGTTCCTCCAATGATATGAACAGCGCAACATAATTAGTCTAAGCACCCACATCAGACCTCATAGAAAGCCAGACGAACAAACACTGAACATCCAACACATCAATTTACTCTTTTCTTGGAGAGCAAGAATACTATTTTTGCACTAAGTCTGAACATACTATGAACACAGTATGAAGAAGAGCTTGTAGAAGATATGAACACTTTATTACATCAAGTATGAACACCCCACGCAGCAGAAGGTGCAGCCGGTATGGGGCCAGGGAGCACTGAACAAAATTTTTTACACTGTATGAACATAAAATTGTAGTGGTATGTACATGCTTGAAATCCACTATGAACACTCCATGAACCAACCCTGAACACCCCACACAGCAGAAGGTGCAACCGGTATGGGTGCCAGAAGGTGCAACCGGTATGGGTGCCAGAAGGTGCAGCAGTTATGTCCATATGAAAAATGTGCTTAAATTAATTTAATCACGTACTTAAATTAACAGTTAATGACAGTTATGACGGTGGTCCCCACGGGAATTAATGGAAATGGATAAGGTTAGGGCCGGATGATCATTAGAACGCAAAAAGGTCCATCCGTCCTAATTTCCCGATATTCATACTTGTTAATAGGAGGTATTCATACTAACTAGCTTTGGGTGTTCATAGTCAATGCATGCACCTTGTTGGGTTGGGGTATGATTTTGGAGAATTTTTGTTGGGGTACAGTTAGCTTTCCTCAAATGGCTTTTGTGTCTTCTTTTTAGTTTTTAGTCAAGAAATGTATTAAGATATTTTTTTTTTCTTTCCATGTTCTGTTATAAGGTTCCAATAAAAGCAAAGAAAACAATAGAAAACGGTTTGGCAATTTTGCACCACAAAATAGTTTTTTTCCTGACACTGCCAACAGATAGATGAGGAGATAGAGAATGGGGTATCTATAGTGTCGACTTTGGCTTCTTTGATTATATTACACTTTTACTCAATAAACAAATAAATAATGTAATGCTTCATTTTTATAAAAGAGGACGGTTCCAATGCCTCCATTTTTTGTGCCTCCATCATGCCTCCACTTTTTAAATTTCAAATAACTCCAAATATAAAAATAATTTTGCAAAACAAAACCGTTAGATTTAATTTATATCATTTCATTTATGTATATATAAAAAATCATCAAATTCAAATATTGTTTTGTTTGACATCAAGGGCTTAAAAAAAATGCACTAATATGAACAAATTCTAGACATTGATTTTTATAACTCATTGCTTTATATAAAGTAAAATAAAAAAGTGGAAAAAATTGTTATGTACACGTAGATAATATCATATTGATCAAATCTAACGGTTTTGTTTCGCAAAATTATTTTTAAATTTTGAGTTATTTGAAATTTGAAAAGTGGAAGCATGATAGAGGCACAAAAAATGGAGGCATTGAAACTCTCCTCTTTATAAAATTGTACGACTCAAGCCCTTGTGTGAATGTTAAAGCTGAGATAAGGTGGGAGTCCAATATATAAACCGGCCAGCATAAATTATGGGCTCCACTTGTATGTAGAAATGAAAGAAATAATATAGTTTTCTTGAAATTATTCTGTGCTGTGCATGTGCATGTTCATATGCCAAGGGGAAGCTTTTCTTTTTTCTTACTTTTAAGAACAATTTCTCTATTAATCGAATTTATCGATTAGTCTGTGAATCAAATTATCTTCCACAATTATTAATTATTATTGTAATCGATTAAATAATGATTCAATTAAAAGTGAAATGTCATTTCTATCAATAATATATAATGCACATGAGAAATATCAGAAAATTAGATTTATGTTTTTTATCCTTCAAGGATAAGCTTTTAAGAAGAGAGTATGAAATATTTAATTATGCTGGTCCTAACAACTTGCAGATAGAACTTTTTTGTATGGTTCAACAATTTAATACACACACGAAGCATAGGCAGCATATATATATATATATATATATATATATAGAGTAAAACTATGGTGCTCCTAGGAGCACGGAGGCCTCCCGTACTCCTAACTCAAAAATCATACTAAACCATCTCGAAATTTCGATTTATGGGTCTCATTAAATTATTTATATTAAAATATAATATGATACAAAAATTTTCTATTTTTTGAGATTTCTAAGTATTTGTTTTATATTTTTTAAAGATGACATAGTTTTATACATTATTTTATTACTATTCTGAGGTTATTCTAAAAAATTCCAAAACATATACTTAGGAAACTCAAAAAATGGAAAATTTTTATATCCTAAGAGATTTTGATATAAGAAATTTAATGAGAATGCTAAATCAAAATTTTATGATGGTTTAATATGATTTTTGAGTTAGGAGTACGGGAGGCATCCGTGCTCCTAGGAGCACACTAGATTTACTATATAAATATATATATGTGTGTGTGTGTGTGTGTGTGTGTATGCTCATCACTACAGACTGAACACCGAGTACTGACCAAATATCTATGCACTTTTGTATTACAAGTAAATTGCAAAACAGAACAACTATTGCAACAAAGACTTAAATACAAATGATATTATAGCAGGTACATGATATATAGAATATACTGAAAAGGACACCGGTTTCGAAAATAAACACAATCAAATGTGAACATGCAGCAGCTCACAAATAAATAAGAAAAAAAACAGGAACACCTAACGAGCACATCACACATGAATCAAACAGACAGATTCGAACTCTATCCAGAACATATGTTACGCGATAGAAGTACTGCTGAGATGATCGCCAATTTTGGTCACCGAAGTAGTTGTGGTAATTATTTCTGGTTTGATGTCGCACAATCTTTGTCTTTGGGAACAATCTTGAGTAGACCGCATCCCCGATGCTCAATCAGCTCTAAAGTGATAGCTATGGTGTCTGTGACCGCCTTGGTGAGCTTCTCCTCGCAGATCAACTTGAGCCCTTCTATTTCGAAACGATGTGCTGCAATGAACATGAGGTGATACCTCTCTGGAGGGGTATTCTCTTCGAAGTCATCTGGCAAGGAATCATTGTAAATGAAATAAAGCAAATACATGAAAGTAAGCGCATCCATGTGTTGTACAGAGGCACGTAGTTTGCACTCGCACGTATTGTCTTCTAGAGCAAGAATTTCGGAGTGAAACACAGAGGAGCGGGCAGCGAGTATGGCCTTGTGAGCAGGGAAGATCTGCTCTTTTACAATGAAAAAGATGTCTGCAAATTGCCCGGCCAGGAGTTTGCCGACAAAGCCTGGAGGAATGTAATTTGGCTGGTCAAGCTTCTGGTCTGGTTGCGGCAGAGGTTTTGGTGGTGCCACTTTGGAATCATCGAGAAGGACCCATAGAGCGAATTTTGCCACCAAGCAATCATCTTTACTATACCTCTGCATCTCACTGTTATAAACATTAGCAATACGTACCGTGGGGAGGCCCGTTGCCTTAACACTGGCGAAACTAAACAAAAAAGCTTCCTCATCGTGCAGTCTTCTCGTATACCCGTGCATGGTCCAATTACCAGAGGAATTGTGGTCTTGCAGCAGTGAAACATGGCCACACCTTTGTAACTCCCCTGAATTTTCAAGGAAGCAGAGCAAAAACAACAACGCATCGTATCTTGGACATACTCGGACCTCATATTTGTATTTTCCCGCGGTAAAAGGGCCATACGTGGCATAATACATCCTGTCATAGGATCTAGCTTTGTGCAATTCTGTATTAGCTTTGTCCTGCTTTAGAAGCTCAGAAACCTTATCTATTTTAACTGTACACACTCCTTCAACAACCGAGCTCTTTTTTGGTAGTGGTTGAGATGAAAATGTTCTTGAGGAATTGTTACTTAATTAAACAAGGTAAGAAACTGGAAAATGAGTAGCTGTGCGATGAGAAAAACAGTCGAAAGAAAGGGCTTATATAAGGCTGAACGGATCGAGTGTCTATCTCTGTGGCGAGAAAGTATCAGATTGAGTACTCTTGAGTACTTAGTAGTGTTCTTTAGGGATGTATCTATCGATCATAGCTATCTTTAGGCCATGCATACACGCGCGCTCATATCAAGCACTAGCTGCCTGTTCTAGCATATTTGGTCATATTTGGATGCTCATGCAGGTGAATATATAGTTCACAAATAACTTAAAATGAATAGTGAGAAATGGATACAACTGAATCCTTAATCTCTTTCAATATATAATATATTTCTTCTTGTCTTAATCTCATACCTGTTTTGGATCACAACAGATACAAACTCAGCCAGGAACTTTACAAAGTGGGGGAACTATAATCTACATATTCATACTCTAGAAAGAGGCGTAAGCTTCCAAATTTTTTAGCTATGCTACATCATCATTAATTCCAACCATTGATTTTGTTTCTCTCTCTCTCTTCATTTATCTTAATCAAATGGCTCAAATTAATTTTTTTATTAAAGAGATAATATGATGTACCTAAAGAATAATTTAAGACTAAAAATATTTGCAACTCTTTATATTCTTTTATATAAATTGAGATGTAGATAAAAATATATTATATAGAAAAATATATCAAGTCCAATATTTATCTAATAAAATATATTTATGAAAAATGTATATTTATTTTTAATATTTATTAATTTATGTAATATTATTTTTCTCGGGGCAAAGTCCGATTCACAGCTCTAGTACTCCATAAAGAGTGGTAGGCCTCCAAGCACCTCAACTATACCACATCACCAATGTTATCTACCATTGATTTTGATTGAAACTTTTCATCTATTTTAATCTAATGGCTTATATATCTTTTCTATTAGTATTAAATAACATGAATATAATATGTCTAAAACAAAATTTAATATTTAAACATAATCCAATATTTATGTGTTTTTATATTTAAATTATAATTATATTATTATTTATATCAAAAGATTGAAAATTATGTTTAATATGAAATTTTATAAAATTCTTGATTATTTTTTTATATTATTTTTCGGGGCGAAGCCCGAGTTACAGCTCGAGTATTATTAGTGACCAAAATTAATCTTTTAAAAAAGTTAAACAGATGTTTATAACCTACAAACAAGATAAGAATTTTCTTTAACCTACAAACAAAATAAGTATTTTCGTTAACCTACAAACAAGATAAGAATTTTCTTTAACGTACAAACAAGATAAGAATTTTGTTCTTTTTTGTAACCCGGTAGAAGAATTATATATACTTCTTCTTCAAGTGTCTCTTGAAGAAAAATATTTTTAACATCAATTTGATGAAGGTTCCAATTATTGTTAATTGCAATTGAGAAAAGAATTCTTACGGTGTTCATTTTTGCTACCGGGCAAAGGTCTCATAATAATCAATACCTTCAGTTTGAGTATAACATTTGGCTACTAATCTTGCTTTACATTTTTCTATAGAACCATCACTTTTGTATTTGATTTTATATACCCATTTACATCTAACCGGTTTCTTATTAATTAGTAAGTAACAAAGGTCCCAAGTTATATCAGACGGGCCCCTTAGTAGAATATGATTATTATGTATGCGTATGATTGAAGTTGTTAATCATATAAATAATCATTATTCAGGAAATACCAAGTTAACTTAAATTCTCATAGTTGGCATTTGAGAATTTATTAAGATATCAGAAGACAGAAAATTAAATACGAATGTAACAGTTTTACACTATAAGGTTAGAATAAAAGCAATGAAAACAATAGAAAACGGTGCCGCAATTTTGCACCACAAAATATATATTTTTTTTTCTTGACACTGCCAACAGATAGATGAGCATATAGAGCATAGGGTATCCTAGTGCCGACTTTGCTGACTTCTTTGATTATATTGCACTTCTACTCAATAATAAATAAATAATGGAATGCTTCATTTTTATAAAATTGTATGACTCGTGCCCTTGTGAATGTTAAAGCTTATAAGGTGGAAGTCCAATATATAAACCGGCCAGCATTAATTATGGGCTCCAATTGTATGTAGAAATGCAAGAAATAATATGGTTTTCTTGAAACTGTTCTGTGCATGTTAATATGCCAAGGGAGCTATTCTTTTTTCTTACTTTTAAGAACAATTTCGCTATTCATCGAATCAATTTATCAATTAGTCTGTGAATCAAATTATCTTCCACAATTATTAATTATTATTGCAATCGATTAAACAATTATTGCAATTAAAAGTGAAATGTCATTTCTACCTGTAAAATATAATGCGCATGAGAAATATCAGAAAATTGTATTTATGTTTTTTATCCTTCAAGGATAAGCTCTTAAGAAAAGAGAACTATTTAATTATGTTGTTCCTAGCTAACAACTTCCAGATAGAACTCTTTTGTATGGTTTAACAATTTAGTACACACATAAAGCATAATTATTCCAACAAAGACATAAATACAAATGATATAAAAGCAGGTACAGGATAGAACATACTGATAAGAACACTCTTTCGAAAATAAACACAAGCAAATCCAAACATGCAGGAACTCACAAATAATTAAGCAAAAAATGGGAACACTTAACAAGAACATCACACATGAAATAAACAAACACTTAACCGTCGATCTCCACGCCCCTTACGAATCAACTTGTTTCACACGTACGTATAAAGTGCCAAAATTTTGTATTTATAGATTAATTTAGTTTTGAATAATTTACAAATTGGTGCTTCATGCTTTGAAATGATCCAGTAGTTATAGGGACGTGCCAAAACCTGTTGTGCACGATACAAATCCGTTCGCAGGGTCCTACAATCCAAATAGAACGGCTCAAATTACTTCAATAACCTCCCCTAAAAAGTTAAAGCCGCAGAGTCGAGATTGCAAGACCATATGAACCTATTTTGGATCACAACAGATACAGACTCAGCCAGAAACTTTACAAAGTGGGGAACTATAATATTATTAGTGACCAAAATTAATCTTCTTACGAAGTTAACGGATGTTTAACCTACAAACAAGATAAGAATTTTCTCTAACCTACAAACAAGACAAGAATTTTCTCTAACCTACAAACAAGACAATAATTTTCTCTAGCCTACAAACAAGATAAAAATTTTCTTTAGCCTACAAACAAGACAATAATTTTCTTTAGCCTACAAACAAGATAAGAATTTTGTTCTTTTTTGTAACCCGGTGGAAGGGTTATATATACTTCTTCTTCAAGTGTCCCTTGAAGAAAAACATTTTTAACATCAATTTGATGAAGGTTCCATTTTTTGTTAATTGGAATTGAGAAAATAATTCTTACGGTGTTCATTTTTGCTACCGGGGCAAAGGTCTCATAATAATCAATACCTTCAGTTTGAGTATAGCATTTGGCTATTAATCTTGCTTTATATATTTCTATAGAACCATCACTTCTGTATTTGATTTTATATACCCATTTATACCCAACTGGTTTCTTATTAATTGGTAAGTGACAAAGGTCCCAAGTTATGTCAGAGCATTAGCATTGGATGCTTGGGTATTTTGATCAATTCAAACTAGAATGGCATTGGATGCCTTATTTATTCCATTTTCTTTCTCTTCCACCTAACTCTTCATTCTCTGTTATTCCACTCTCTCCTTCTCCTCTCCCCCTCTCCTGTCAGCCTCCTCCTTGGCTGGCCGAACCACCAAGTGTTGGAGAGAGGCACCATGTGTTGGTGATTTGGATATTTTCTTACACCATTCTTTTTCTCTTATCGAGCTCAATTAGATTCAATTGTTGGATTAATTGAGAGGAGGCCGAAACCAATAAGTTGGTGGCTAGGCCGAAACTTGAGAAGGTTGCTTGGCCATTGACGGGTGCTAGCTTGCTTTTCAATCTTCTCTCTTTCTACTCGGGGTGGATTACGGGAATCTTGCCTAACTCGGAATGTATAATACTCTATTCCCTCTCATGTAGATCTACAGTTGACTTAGGAAGAACTAGAATAAATTTTGGTGTTCTAGTCTCTTGCCTTGGCCCCGATAATCCCTTCACCATATCTGTTTTTTTATTTAGTTTTAATTTTTTAAATATGAGAATGGTTATTGGTAATTGCCATGCATACCAGATCAACGTACAAATCTGGTGAAACATTCTGTATCATTGATGAAGACGATTTGACTGCTTAGTGCCTGAGGTATATGATTTGTGTTTAATATTAAAGTTATTACTTTCACATTCAAAGTTCTTTTTAACAATATAATTTTACCTGATTATAGAACGACGCAGTAACTTTTGGATAAAACGGCTGGAATATTTTGTCTTCAAAACATAAAGCTAGTCTGCATGTATGCTATTGCTTTGATATAGGAAGTAAATCATCGTATCAGTGTTTACCCAGATAATATGATTTTACATTGATAGTGTGTTCTTTTTTTCAGTCGAGGGGATTTTGTGATGTGATTCTTTTGTCCTTCTTATTCATATATATATGCGTCTTCCGTTGTGTAATTGGGAGATCGATCATATTTAGTAGATTCTCTAATGGACTATATAATATAATTCAATTCTATATTAATATGTTGCATATATGTTTTATATGATCATAGCTAATTTTATATCTAGCTACCTAAGTTTATATGATCGATGCTAATCTATGTGAAATTTTTTTCATTTGTGCCGTTTCATGTGCTTCTTCAATAATTGATGAACACAAAATTAAGCTTACAAGTAATCAGTTAATTTCAAAGAAGATAATTTATTTACTTTTTTTCCTCTTCACTTATTCTTATAATGAGCATATATAGCATACAGATAAATTGAGATGTAGCATTGCATGATTCTCTAATTTCAGATTTGTTGACATTAGCAGTTTCATGATCCACGCTGTTTGTACTATAGAACATGATTAACAGAGTGATTTACAGTACTGTATATAAACATACTACGAGAAGGCTAGAGTGGCTACGACTCCAATGATCATGGCGTGTACTATCATTAATATATATTGACTTCTGAAGGCCATTAATTTGTTAACTTTTCTGATCTATAGTAATACAATTAATTAAACTCTTGGGTCTTATTGTTTAATCGTACCGAACGCAATAACAATGTATGAGATCGATATAAGTTTGTCCTATTAAGTAAAAGACCAAAAATGTTTGTACTAATTGTGAGTTTTAATTAATCTATTAATTATTGTTCGTACAAATCTATCAACTGTTTTTCGGTGACCTGAATTAATCATAATGTATATATGTATCTTCTATTCAAAAAAAATTGTCAGTGTTAAAAACCCAACAATGTATGGTTTTTATAAGTACATTGAACCTGATATTATACAATTATATTGTTTCTGCTTTCAAAAAGAATTGGGTGGCTCTTAATTTCAGGTTTTTGTTATCATTGTTTCCTTCCTCCTCAAAGCATGTCCTGTTTTCTGCCTGTACCATACTAAAAAGCGTCCGACTTTTGTTGCACAGTAGCTTTCTGCTATATATCTCAAGAGGGGTAATTGTTGGTACAAGATTTCTATAGAAGTACAACATTTTGTGTTCCAGATTGCACAATTGGAATATAGTTAACAAAATCTAATCTATATAATCTGACAACGGATTGAAACTCAAAAGGGTCAGATCGATGTCTTGACCATAATCAGATACTCTCAAAATGTGACTTGAATTCGTCGAAACACAAGTGGTCAAGGCAAACCGACACCTGCATATCACCTCCGTCCTTTCCACCGACAACCGCTATTTCACCAACTATGTTCATCGAGACAAGCTCGACATGGCTGGGCTTGCCCCACCCGAAGTCAGTGTCATACACCCTGAACCTCGGTGAAGCAGCAAGTCGAACCATCATTTCTGATGGCAACTCAATCAGCCTGTCCAACCAGTCTTCAGTCCCTGACAAGGCGTCCTCCACCGACTGCTTCACGGCACCTTGGATTGCCACTGAAGCATATGAAAGGCCGTCATCTTGCATTAAAGTGCCGACTGTCGATACTGCAGCGAAGCCCTTTATGCAGTTGCCAAAGTACCTCCAGTTAGTACTTGTTAAAAAATCTTTCAGTTGATATCAACAAATTATAGTAGTTGTTGCATACCTCTCACTAATTGGGGATTTCAGATGTGAGCGGCAGTCGGCAGGGATTGTAATGTACGTGTTGTCTGCCGGATTGAAGTTGTGGCACCGCACATAGGAGACCCACAGATGAGAAGCCATAGCCGCAAAACTCGATGGTGCAACAAGCAGTGATGCGTTGCTATGGCTGATTGGTTGCACAATCTTTTCCTTCAGAGAATTAATCTGATGCAATCCAGGTGCGAATGTACTTCGTTCGAGCTCGAACCTGCCCTCAAAGAAGGGCCTTTGCAGTGTGGCCTTGCAATTTTTTTAAAACTTTTCTTTATCACAGACAAGGTAGTATATAATGCATAAATGAAAGAAAAATGATCGATGGCACGGAACGAACATCTAGTAAATTCGGAGCCCTGCGGCGTAGTATCTCTCTGGCCACCTCCTCTGCTCTGGGGTGTCTCAGAAAATTTCTGTCGAAAATCGGCAGTTCATCATGCGCCGCCGCCTCTGATGGCGTATTAGCCTGACGTGCAGCTTTTGACCACTCTGAGATGAACTGCCATACGCCCCGACCATCCGCAGCAGCGTGATGGATTGAAAAAGCTACAGCTACCCCGCCACTCTTGAAAGCTGTCACCTGAAAATCAAAGGTATGATATAAACATGTTATAAATTAATTAACAACAAAATTATAAATCACAATCTGCACAGAAAGGACAGGAGCAGGGAGACTCCCGGTGTCCAGCTCCGGCACGAGCTGCCTAAAAGCCTCCAAATCATGCTTCTCCTCTCTGATCAATCTGTTGATATCACCATCAGCCTCGGCCTCTACGAAAGCAACTCCGGACCCAACAGCCGACGGCGAGCAGTCTATGACCCCATCACCCGTTGACGGTACATAAATCAACTTCCCGGCAAGTACAAAGTAGTTCTGCAGAGTGGCAGACAGCGCAGACTTCAGCGACCGCACGAGCGTCGGTACTGAGGGTAGATTGGTGTTTTGAAAGAGCAGGAGCCGTTGGACCGGCGGCAAGTTGATCCAGCAGGCATCGAAGAAGGACAGCTTGAGGTTGATGCCCTGTACTGCCGCTTGGTCCAGCGGGTGCAGCAGAGGGACATGGGTTTTGTCAAGTACTGTTACTGTTACTTCTGCTTGTGCCATGAAGTTTAGTCTGATGCAAAATTGGGCAGACAGAGGCGGCTCCTCATTCACCAAATGGTACTACATATAGTCTTTTAATAATACAAAAGGAGAAACATATTGGGTCCATTGAAAATGAATCCATGCGTCCATAAACACACTCATAATGTAACAAATAAATCTGATTTTGTAACCTATAGACGCTTTAGACAAATATTTTATGGACGCTAAGTATTACTCATACAAAAATGTTTGTTTTTATGATTATCCATTTGTTTATATTGCTCGTGCGTATCTATCGACTTTATGTTGTCGTGATCTGAATTGATTATAAAATATGGATAAAGATGTTACGCCCCTTTTCTGCCACCACCACCCCCCCCCCCCCCCCTCGATGCGCTGGCAGAGAGGGAGAGAGAGGGAGAGGGCGGGACAGAGGGGGGAGGGAGAGAGAGTATTTTAGAAAGTTTACAACGTTTTATAAATTATCTTTTTGTCCTTTAGAACGTTTAGAACGTTTTATAAATTGTCCATATTTTCCCAAATTCATTTAGAACGTTTTGTAAACTGCCCATCTCATTCCAAAATTTATTTAGAACGTTTTGTAAACTGTCCATCTCTTCCCATAATTCATTTAGAACGTTTTTGTAATCTGTCTTTTTGAAAACTTCAGCGCATCAGTACCTCTGGGGGCAAAGGTGTGCACTGTATCAGCACCCTATAAATATATATATTGGAGCTAATGCAGGAATGATCTTTGTTTGTGGGCCTCACATTTGAATTCACCCAAGCTAATTAAAGGGGCCAATACTAGGCTTAAGTAAGACTAATTCTAATCAAATAAAAATCTTTTGTTATGGTAATAGAAAACCCAATATATAGTTTCGGGGATCACAGAATCAAGGACAAGCCCAATTAACATAAAACCTCCCTTTCATCTCATGGGCTTATTATGTTCACTTGATAGTTGCACACTTGACGGTTGACAAAATCTGCCAATTAACATAATACCAATTATGCCAATTTGACTGCTAATCACTGATACTAAATCAATTCATGTATTTTTTTTTCGAAAATTTTAACAATTAAATATTGGAATATTTTCTGTGGCTTTGATGGAAATAAGTCAAATTGTAATTGTCAAAATGCAAAATATAAACATGTCGAATAGAAATATAAACACTTAAAATAAAAATAGAAATATAACCATTTGAAATAGAAATATAAACATATAAATTAGTCAAAATATGAGCATCAATCACAAAATATAAAGAGGCGGGATCCATTGACAATAGTTATCTTGACAGTCTTGACAATAGTTATTTTTAAAATTTGTACATAAAAAAATCTTAAAAATGAAAAAAAAATTTAATGATGCATTGCTTGAATAATAGGCCAAGTATTGGGCCGTTTCTTGTACTTATTCCCAGCATCTATTATGGGCTACAGTTGTATGTAAAAATGCAAGAAATTATATAGTTTTCTTGAAACTGTATAAAGTTAATATGCCAAGGGGCAAGAAGACTATTAGACTAGGACAAAATTAAGCAGAAGTGGCTTCGGTATTTTTTTTTCTTTTAAAAACAATTTCCCTATTCATCAAATCAATCGATCGAATAGTCTGTGAATCGAATTAATTATGTTCCACAATTATTAATCATTTGAATCGATTAAATAATTATTATTGCAATGAAAAGTTAAATGTTATTTTTATCAATAAAATATAATGCCCATGAGAAATATCAGTAAATTGTACTTATGTTTTTTTATCCTTGAAGGATAAGCTTTTAAGAAAAAAGTATGAGATATTTAATTATGCTGGTCCTAACAACTTCCATAATCCAGATAGAACTCTTTTGTATGGTTCAACAATTTAATACACAAACGAAGCATATGCATCGTAGAAGCATATATATATATATGTTCATCGCTACAGACTAAAATAATTATTGCAACAAAGACATAAATACAAATGATATTAAAGCAGGTACATGATGTAACATACTGACAAGGACACTCTTTCGAAAATAAATACAAACAAATCCAAACATGCAGGAGCTCACAAATAATTAAGCAAAAAACGGGAACACTTAACGGGAACATCACACATGAAACAAACAAACACTTAACCATCAATCTCCACGCCCCCTTACGAATCAACTTGTTTCACACGTACGTATAAAATGCATAAATTTTGTATTAATAGATTAATTTAATTTTGAATAATTTACAAATTGATGCTTCATGCTTTGAAATGATCCAGTAGTTATAGGGACGTGCCAAAACCTGTTGTGCGCGATGCACATCCGTTCGAACGGTTCAAATTACTCCAATAACCTCCCTTAAAAAGTTAAAGATGCAGAGTCGAGATTGCAAGACCATATGAACCTGTTTTGGATCACAACAGATACAGACTCAGCCAGGAACTTTACAAAGTGGGGGAACTATAATATTATTAGTGACCAAAATGAATCTTCTTACGAAGTTAACGAATGTTTAACCTACAAACAAGATAAGAATTTTCTCTAACCTACAAACAAGACAAGAATTTTCTTTAGCCTACAAACAAGATAAGAATTTTGTTTTTTTTTTTGTAACCCGGTGGAAGAGTTATATATACTTCTTCTTCAAGTGTCCCTTGAAGAAAAGCATTTTTAACATCAATTTGATGAAGGTTCCATTTTTTGTTAATTGGAATTGAGAAAAGAATTCTTACGGTGTTCATTTTTGCTACCTGGGCAAAAGTCTCATAATAATCAATATCTTCGGTTTGAGTATAACATTTGGCTACCAATCTTGCTTTATATATTTCTATAGAACCATCACTTCTGTACTTGATTTTATAGACCTATTACATCCAACCGGTTTCTTACTAATTGGTAAGTGACAAAGGTCCCAAGTTATATCAGAGCATGAGCATTGGATGCTTGAGTATTTTGGTCAATTCAAACTAGGATGGCATTGGATGTCTTATTTATTTCATTTTCTCTCTTCCACCTAACACTTCATTCTCTGTTATTTCACTCTCTCCTTCTCCTCTCCCTCTCTCCCGTCGGCCTCCTCCTTAGCCGGCCAAACCACCAAGTGGTGGAGAGAGGCACTATGTGTTGGTGATTTGGATATTTTCTTACACCATTACTCTTCTCTTCTCGAGCTCAATTAGATTCAATTATATATATTGTTTTTATAAGTACATTGAACCTGCTGATATTATACAATTATATATATTGTTTCTGCTTTCAAAAAGAATTGGGTGCATCTTTCTGGTTCTTGTTATCATTGTTTCCTGCTCAAAGCATGTCTTGTTTTCTGCCTGTACCACTACTAAAAAGCGTCCGACTTTTGTTGTACAACTAGCGTTAGACCCCGTGCATGCACGGAGAATGCTTAATATTTCCATCCCAACGCTGAAGCCTGAATATTTCATGGAACTTTCAATCTTATGATTTTTTTTATTATTTTTTGAGTTGGGATCTCACGATTTTGTTGCTATGCACTATGCTATTATTATATTAGTCGAGCATATATATTTATCAACCACTTAAAATCAATGTAAATATAAAGCAAGACTCAGTACACTCTGAAGTATTCGGTTAAGGAAAATAAGGTTCAGAATTATCGGTACTAACTTTATATTATTTAAAGGCACACCCCCATAATCGATCTCCATAGCTAGCTTAATTTGGTTTCATGCCAAAATGCAATATAAATAAAAATTAAAATGTAATAACATCCCTTCAAAGTTCATTATAGTAATGATAACACTTTAATGAATTTGTTGTACTTAAAAATCATAATAAAGTTCAGTTCTATTATTTCCAATGATGTCACTGACAAAGACAAAAGACGGATAATTCTTTTAAGGAACGTGTTCCCTTCTTTCACTTGTTTCACAAAAACTAACAACAATAAATTCAAATGATTGAACAGGAATTCAGGAAAGTAACATATCGATAAATTCTTTAAATAAATAATGATTCCATCAGCGTTGAGAGGCCATCTTGCATTTGTTACGATATTTCTCATCTGTACAATCAATTGAACAACATTGGTTCATACAAAAATTTATGCGGTCTTCCCTACTGCGGAAATTTTTTTCAATACATTAATATAGATTTCCTTACATGTAAATAGCTGTTTCTATAACTAAATCGACAACAACAGATAAGATATTGTCAAAAATATACGATAATTAATTTCATCATACCTTCAGCAAATAGTAAATTTACCACCATAAATTATGGAAAACATTCCACTGCTCCAGAGTTGTGTACCATATTGATTTCCTTAAAACTGTATCATGATAACAAAGCAACTTAGAAACATAACCATTGCAACAATCTCCACAGCATATAAAACAATTAAGACTCTAATAGAAAGATAGTATGTTGAGATGAAAAATCATAAAATAGTTTAATATTCAAAACTTCATGAAGATTAGGTAATAAGCCTTTAAATTTATTTAAACCAAACCAAGAACCATTAAATAATTGGCATCAGTATGGTAATAGTGCCATACCTTGTGAATATTCTGTCGATTTCAGCATTATTGCAGGCATTAATTACTAATCTTAGTCCCCTCAAGGAGATAAGAAGCTTTGCGTGGCTGCGTGCTACTTGATCTGTTTAAACGATGTGACAAACAACCCAAAAAATCAATAACATAAAATTTACAGAATCCAATTTATAATTTAATGATAAAATTATATCCAACATAGATAAGCTATCAGTCGTGAGACCAAATTTACAGAATAGAAATTCGTTTGAAGTGAAATCAAAGCAATACAGGACTTAATTAGTAATGAAAATTGAATTATTCTAAGGATATCAGTACAATATAGTAAATTAACTCACTATTGTATCCATAGTGTGGATTTGTCTTCAACGTTCAATACTGAGAAAATTTCTTCTAGGTTTCTATGTATACATCTCTGCTATAGTCTCTCCACATCAGGATCATCGATGGTAGTTTCCAGTCAAAGAGGCGCATGAGAAGGCCATTCTGATCTTTCATTTTGAACAGAGAATACCTAAAGAGACACCCAGTCATCAGTGGCTTCCCTTTGGTTATTATGGCCAAAATAGAACAGAAGGTTAGCAAGAACTCAGTAGCATACAGACCAAAAACTGAAGAGGGAGCATACCTTCGATTTTTGCACTGAAAAATTTAGAGCACAGGATTGATGGAGTGGCAGAAGCCCTTGCGATAGCAGATTTGCATTTTTCCTGCAGTTTCCATGATTAAAGCGGAGAGATAGGATTGGGATGAAGAGGAACATTTTGAAATTGGAATAGGTAGAGATGTTGGGAGAGGGACGCGGGTTCCTACAGCTTTCAAGGCATAAATATATGTTTTCCAGGAGAAAACTACCTACAGCAGTGAGAAGCAAAGGTGAAACAATAATTTTTTTATATCTTCTGAAACCTACGGAAGGAGCACGGCAATGACTTTCCTGTAGTCATTGACTTTCCTGTAATTCTTAAACAATATATTATTTCACAGGAAACCTAACCAGGTTATGGAACCCTAAGTAATAATAGTCAGGTTTTAAAAATTATTAATTCCAAATATTCGTATAACCTATTTTTTTTATTGAATTTACACAAATTAGTTGCATTAATGTGCAATGCTTGAAACCTTTTAAATCAATAAGGACAGGAAATTAATATTACTAAAACTGGAATTAGTTTACCTGAACTGTATCTGTGTTTGCAGAAATAGTTCAACATCAGAGATTCAGAGTTCAATGATCTGTGATCCAGACTAAGCATAGTCAACTAATTAAAATGACAATATCATGTGATTAACTTCATTTCCCTTTCCCAGTGTCAATGCCAATTTTTTTGTTGTTTAATTTTATGATGTCGCAAAATCAGTTTTGACCAACGGATTGTGATTAGTTTTTTTACCCCAATTTTTTTAATTTATTGTACCGACCATGTGTTAAGCAATCTAAAAATGTATAAACAAAGATCAATTAGATAAAATGATAAGACAAAGACTAACAAAATCATAGTACCAATCAGAGTAGGCGGGTGGATCCGCTTCACAATTCTTCAAATTCTTTGTCTTTGTTTCTTCCCAATCGACGCCACTTGTTTACCGCATTTGAAATCAGCGATTCTCCTTTCTCCAATTCTCTATGGGATAAAGCGAAAGACAGCACTGACTTTTCCATTCGATTTCGCCTTTCGGCCAAGGATTGAACAGCGAAGTTGAAGCGAAGAATTGGAGGGTAAATTCCGACAACTGGAGATTAATTACTGTGAGAGAGAAGAACATTAAGGAAACAATGTAACCTTTCTGTCTATCGGAGATTCGGGCAACCGGAGAGGAAGGTG
Source organism: Cyperus esculentus (assembly GCA_030179965.1). NCBI lineage: Eukaryota > Viridiplantae > Streptophyta > Magnoliopsida > Poales > Cyperaceae > Cyperus > Cyperus esculentus. The sequence goes on from JASGLE010000031.1 coordinate 788,996, forward strand.
GTAAGGACGGATTGGGAAGGAAGAAGGTTGAACAACGTCGCGAGCGGTGCCGACCGGTGAGAAGGCACAGGCTGTCCGTCGGATTGGTAAGGACGGATTTGGGCTTGTTGCTATCACAGAAGGCACAGGCTGTCCGTCGGAGGCCCGGTTGGGGTTGTTCCTGCCGACGATGTTGGCTGTCTGTTGAAGGCACAGGCTGTCCGTCAGTTGGGGTTGTTGCTGGTTCACTGAAGGCGGAGGCTGTCCGTCGGAGGCGCAGTCGGGGTTGTTGCTGGTTCACAGAAGTTGGAGGCTGTCCAATGGAGGCGCGGTTGAAGTTGATGCTGTCCGGCGATGTTGCTTCACTTCACTTCTCAGTCAGTCAGTTGTGGTTCTCACTTCTCAGCGTAATTGAGAGATAAATCAATTTCAGTAAGGATTTCTTTTATTTGGGGAATTTGGAAGTGGAGACGGAAGAGACGGAAAGAGATAAAGCAGCGTAATACAATTATTTATTCGGAGCTGTGGGTTAATTTGAGTGAAGCGATGCGAACTGAAACCAGCGGAGAGACGGATCTATCTAAAATAGGCAAAGCTTCGTCTGAAATCAGGTCGTCAAAACTTTTTCGATCGGACGGTCATTACCGAGACACGTGGCTGCACAAAATCGTTTGCTGCGTCAAACGTTTTTGTATACTACAGTAGATAGCGTTTTGCTATATTCCTCAAGAGGGATAATTGTTGGTAGAAGATCCCTTTAAAATTACAGCATTTTGTGTTTCAGATTGCACAATTAGAATATAGTTAACAAAACTAATCTGTATAATCTGACAACAGATTGAAACTCAAAAGGGTTGGATGTCTTGACCATAATCAGATACTCTCAAAATGTGACTTGAATTCGTCGAAACGCAAGTGGTCAAGGCAAACCGACACCTGCACATCACCTCCGTCCTTTCCACCGACAACCGCTATCTCACCATCAATGTTCATTGAGACAAGCTCGACGCGGCTGGGCTTGCCCCACCCGAAGTCAGTGTCGTACACCTTGAACCTCGGTGAAGCAGTAACTCGAACCATCCTTTCTGATGGCAGCTCGATCAGCCTGTCCAACCAGTCTTCAGTCCCTGACAAGGCGTCCTCCAACAACTGCTTCACGGCACCTTGGATTGCCACTGAAGCATGTGAAAGGCTATCGTCTTGCATTAAAGTGCCGACTGTCGATACTGCAGCGAAGCCCTTTATGCAGTTGCCAAAGTACCTGCAATTAGTTTTGAGTTGCAATTAAAATACCTTTCAGTTGATATCAACAAATTATAGTAGTTGCTGTACCTCTCACTAATTGGGGGTTTCAGATGTGAGCGACAGTCGGCAAGGATTGTAATGTATGTGTCGTCTGCCGGGTTGAAGTTGTGGCACCGCACAAAGGAGACCCACAGATGAGAAGCAATCGCCGCAAAACTTGATGGCGCAAGCTGCGGTGATGCATTGCTATGGCTAATTGGTTGCACAATCTTTTGCTTCAGAGAATTAATCTGATGCAATCCGAGTGCAAATGTCCTTCATTCGAGCTCGAACCTGCCCTCAAAGAAGGGCCTTTTCAATGTGGCCTTGCAATTTTTTCGAAACTTTTCTTAATCACAAACAAGGTAATATAATGCAGAGTCCGGCTACGGTGATATGCATATCACAGTTTTACCGTGCTATGTGATCTGTATCTCAGTTTTCGGTGTCCAAATAGTCGATCTGAACTGCTAAACGTAATCTTATATCAAAATATGCTAGCAAACCAAATTTTATGATTTTTAGAATTTTTTTGCCATTTTTAATGATGGGGAGAATATGGCTAGATCCAAGGATTTTGGTTCATACAAAACAACGATTTTCTCCCTATCACTAAAAATAGCAAAAACATTCTAAAAATTGTAAAATTGATTTCCTAGTATATTTTGATATATATATATATATATATATATATATCATATTGAGCGGTTCGGATCGACTATTTGGACACCGGAAATGCAGGTACGGACCGCATAGCACGGTAAAACCGTGATATGCATAGCACCGTAACCTAATTCATATAATGCTAAATTGGCACCGAACGAACATCTGGTAAATCCGGAGCCCTGCGGCGTAGTATCACTCTGGCCGCCTCCTCTGCTCTGGGGTGTCTCAGAAGATCTCTGTCAAAAATCGGCAGTTCATCATCATGCACCGCTGCCTCTGATGACGTATTAGCCTGACGTGCAGCTTTTGACCACTCCGAGATGAACTGCCATACGCCCCGACCATCCGCAGCAGCATGATGGATTGAAAAAGCTACTGCTACCCTGCCACTCCTGAATGCTGTCACCTGAAAATCAAAGATGTGATTTTAAACATGTTATAAATCAACAACAAAATTATAAATTACAACCTGCTCAGAAAGGACAGGAGCAGGGAGACTCCCCGTATTCAGCTCCAGCACGAGCTGCCTAAAAGCCTCCAAATCATGCACCTCCTCTCTGATCAATCTGTTGATATCCCCATCCGCCTCAGCCTCTACGAAAGCAACTCCGGACCCAACAACCGACGGCGAGCAGTCTATGACCACATCACCTGTAGACGGTACATAAATCAACTTCCCGGCAAGGACAAAGTAGTTCTGGAGAGTGGCGGACAGAGCAGACTTTATCGACCGGACGAGCGTTGGTACGGTAGGGATATCAGTGTTTTGAAAGAGCAGGAGCCATTGAACCGGCGGCAAGTTGATCTTGCAGGCATCAAAGAAGGACAGCTTGAGGTTGATGCCCTGTACCGCTGCTTGGTCCAGCGGATGCAGCAGAGGGACATGGGTTTTGTTAAGTACTGTTACTGTTACTTCTGCTTGTGCCATTAATTTTAGTCTGATGCAAAATTGGGCAGACAGAGGCGGCTCCTCATTCACCAAATGGTACTACATGTAGTCTTTTAATAATACAAAAGGAGAAACATATTGCGTCCATTGAAAATGCATCCATGCATCCATAAACATACTCAGAATGTAACAAATAAATTTGATTTTGTAACCTATAGACACTATAGACAAATATTTCATGGATGCTAAGTATTACTCATACAAAAATTTTTGTTTTTATGATTATCCATTTGTTTATATTGCTCGCGCGTATCTATCAACTTTATGTTGTCGTGATCTGAATTGATTATAAATAAATATATATATTGGAGCTATAACGCAGGAATGATCTTTGTTTGTGGGCCTCACATTTGAATTCACCCAAGCTAATTAAAGGGGCCAATACTTGGCGTAAGTAATTTTAATTCTAATCAAATAAAAATCTTTTGTTATGGTAATAGAAAACCCAATATATAGTTTCGGGGATCACAGAATCAAGGACATGCCCAATTAACATAAAACCTCCCATTTATCTCATGGGCTTATTATGTTCACTTGATAGTTGCACAGTTGACAGTTGACAAAATCTGCCAATTAACATAAAACCAATGATGCCAATTTGACTGCTAATCACTGATACTAAATCAATTCATGTATTTTTTTTTCCGAAAATTTTAACAATTAAATATTGGAATATCTTTTGTGGCTTTGATGGAAATCAGTCAAATTCTAATCGTCTAAATGCAAAATATAAACATGTGAAATAGAAATATAAACACTTAAAATAGAAATAGAAATATAACCATTTGAAATAGAAATATAAGCATATAAATTAGTCAAAATATGAGCATCAAGCACAAAATATAAAGAGGAGGGATCCATTGACAATAGTTATCTTGACAATCTTGATAACAGTTATTTTTAAAATTTGTACATAAAAAATCTTAAAAATGAAAAAAAAAAATTAAGGATACATTGCTTGAATAATGGGCCAAGTATTGTGCCGTTTCTTGTACTTATTCCCAGCATCAATTATGGGCTACAGTTGTATGTAAAAATGCAAGAAATTATATTGTTTTCTTGAAACTGTATAAAGTTAATATGCCAAGGGGCAAGAAGACTATTAGACTAGGACAAAATTAAGCAGAAGTGGCATCGGTATTTTTTTTTCTTTTAAAAACAATTTCCCTATTCATCAAATCAATCGATCGAATAGTCTGTGAATCAAATTAATTATGTTCCACAATTATTAATCATTTCAATCGATTAAATAATTATTATTGCAATGAAAAGTTAAATGTTATTTTTATCAATAAAATATAATGTCCATGAGAAATATCAGTAAATTGTTTTTATGTTTGTCATCCTTCAAAGATAAGCTTTTAAGAAGAGAGTATGAAACATATAATTATGCTGGTCCTAACAACTTGCAGCCGATAGAACTCTTTTGTATGGTTTAACAATTTAATACACACACAAAGCATAATTATTGCAACAAAGACATAAATACAAATGATATATATAAAAGCAGTTACAGGATATAACATACTGACAAGGACACTCTTTCGAAAATAAACACAAGCAAATCCAAACATGCAGGAGTTCACAAATAATTAAGCAAAAAAGGGAACACTTAACGGGAACATCACACATGAAACAAACAGACAGATTCGGACTCTATCCGAAAAATATGTTATGCGATGGAAGTACCGCTGAGATGATCGCCAATTTTGGTCACCGAAGTAGTTGTGGTAATTATTTCTGGTTTGATGTCGCACAATCTTTGTCTTTGGGAACAATCTTGAGTAGACCGCATCCCCGATGCTCAATCAGCTCTAAAGTGATAGCTATGGTGTCTGTGACCGCCTTGGTGAGCTTCTCCTCGCAGATCAACTTGAGCCCTTCTATTTCGAAACGATGTGCTGCAATGAACATGAGGTGATACCTCTCTGGAGGGGTATTCTCTTCGAAGTCATCTGGCAAGGAATCATTGTAAATGAAATAAAGCAAATACATGAAAGTAAGCGCATCCATGTGTTGTACAGAGGCACGTAGTTTGCACTCGCACGTATTGTCTTCTAGAGCAAGAATTTCGGAGTGAAACACAGAGGAGCGGGCAGCGAGTATGGCCTTGTGAGCAGGGAAGATCTGCTCTTTTACAATGAAAAAGATGTCTGCAAATTGCCCGGCCAGGAGTTTGCCGACAAAGCCTGGAGGAATGTAATTTGGCTGGTCAAGCTTCTGGTCTGGTTGCGGCAGAGGTTTTGGTGGTGCCACTTTGGAATCATCGAGAAGGACCCATAGAGCGAATTTTGCCACCAAGCAATCATCTTTACTATACCTCTTCATCTCACTGTTATAAACATTAGCAATACGTACCGTGGGGAGGCCCGTTGCCTTAACACTGGCGAAACTAAACAAAAAAGCTTCCTCATCGTGCAGTCTTCTCGTATACCCGTGCATGGTCCAATTACCAGAGGAATTGTGGTCTTGCAGCAGTGAAACATGGCCACACCTTTGTAACTCCCCTGAATTTTCAAGGAAGCAGAGCAAAAACAACAACGCATCGTATCTTGGACATACTCGGACCTCATATTTGTATTTTCCCGCGGTAAAAGGGCCATACGTGGCATAATACATCCTGTCATAGGATCTAGCTTTGTGCAATTCTGTATTAGCTTTGTCCTGCTTTAGAAGCTCAGAAACCTTATCTATTTTAACTGTACACACTCCTTCAACAACCGAGCTCTTTTTTGGTAGTGGTTGAGATGAAAATGTTCTTGAGGAATTGTTACTTAATTAAACAAGGTAAGAAACTGGAAAATGAGTAGCTGTGCGATGAGAAAAACAGTCGAAAGAAAGGGCTTATATAAGGCTGAACGGATCGAGTGTCTATCTCTGTGGCGAGAAAGTATCAGATTGAGTACTCTTGAGTACTTAGTAGTGTTCTTTAGGGATGTATCTATCGATCATAGCTATCTTTAGGCCATGCATACACGCGCGCTCATATCAAGCACTAGCTGCCTGTTCTAGCATATTTGGTCATATTTGGATGCTCATGCAGGTGAATATATAGTTCACAAATAACTTAAAATGAATAGTGAGAAATGGATACAACTGAATCCTTAATCTCTTTCAATATATAATATATTTCTTCTTGTCTTAATCTCATACCTGTTTTGGATCACAACAGATACAAACTCAGCCAGGAACTTTACAAAGTGGGGGAACTATAATCTACATATTCATACTCTAGAAAGAGGCGTAAGCTTCCAAATTTTTTAGCTATGCTACATCATCATTAATTCCAACCATTGATTTTGTTTCTCTCTCTCTCTTCATTTATCTTAATCAAATGGCTCAAATTAATTTTTTTATTAAAGAGATAATATGATGTACCTAAAGAATAATTTAAGACTAAAAATATTTGCAACTCTTTATATTCTTTTATATAAATTGAGATGTAGATAAAAATATATTATATAGAAAAATATATCAAGTCCAATATTTATCTAATAAAATATATTTATGAAAAATGTATATTTATTTTTAATATTTATTAATTTATGTAATATTATTTTTCTCGGGGCAAAGTCCGATTCACAGCTCTAGTACTCCATAAAGAGTGGTAGGCCTCCAAGCACCTCAACTATACCACATCACCAATGTTATCTACCATTGATTTTGATTGAAACTTTTCATCTATTTTAATCTAATGGCTTATATATCTTTTCTATTAGTATTAAATAACATGAATATAATATGTCTAAAACAAAATTTAATATTTAAACATAATCCAATATTTATGTGTTTTTATATTTAAATTATAATTATATTATTATTTATATCAAAAGATTGAAAATTATGTTTAATATGAAATTTTATAAAATTCTTGATTATTTTTTTATATTATTTTTCGGGGCGAAGCCCGAGTTACAGCTCGAGTATTATTAGTGACCAAAATTAATCTTTTAAAAAAGTTAACAGATGTTTATAACCTACAAACAAGATAAGAATTTTCTTTAACCTACAAACAAAATAAGTATTTTCGTTAACCTGCAAACAAGATAAGAATGTTCTTTAACGTACAAACAAGATAAGAATTTTGTTCTTTTTTGTAACCCGGTAGAAGAGTTATATATACTTCTTCTTCAAGTGTCTCTTGAAGAAAAATATTTTTAACATCAATTTGATGAAGGTTCCAATTATTGTTAATTGCAATTGAGAAAAGAATTCTTACGGTGTTCATTTTTGCTACCGGGCAAAGGTCTCATAATAATCAATACCTTCAGTTTGAGTATAACATTTGGCTACTAATCTTGCTTTACATTTTTCTATAGAACCATCACTTTTGTATTTGATTTTATATACCCATTTACATCTAACCGGTTTCTTATTAATTAGTAAGTAACAAAGGTCCCAAGTTATATCAGACGGGCCCCTTAGTAGAATATGATTATTATGTATGCGTATGATTGAAGTTGTTAATCATATAAATAATCATTATTCAGGAAATACCAAGTTAACTTAAATTCTCATAGTTGGCATTTGAGAATTTATTAAGATATCAGAAGACAGAAAATTAAATACGAATGTAACAGTTTTACACTATAAGGTTAGAATAGAAGCAATGAAAACAATAGAAAACGGTGCCGCAATTTTGCACCACAAAATATATATTTTTTTTTCTTGACACTGCCAACAGATAGATGAGCATATAGAGCATAGGGTATCCTAGTGCCGACTTTGCTGACTTCTTTGATTATATTGCACTTCTACTCAATAATAAATAAATAATGGAATGCTTCATTTTTATAAAATTGTATGACTCGTGCCCTTGTGAATGTTAAAGCTTATAAGGTGGAAGTCCAATATATAAACCGGCCAGCATTAATTATGGGCTCCAGTTGTATGTAGAAATGCAAGAAATAATATGGTTTTCTTGAAACTGTTCTGTGCATGTTAATATGCCAAGGGAGCTATTCTTTTTTCTTACTTTTAAGAACAATTTCGCTATTCATCGAATCAATTTATCAATTAGTCTGTGAATCAAATTATCTTCCACAATTATTAATTATTATTGCAATCGATTAAACAATTATTGCAATTAAAAGTGAAATGTCATTTCTACCTGTAAATATAATGCGCATGAGAAATATCAGAAAATTGTATTTATGTTTTTTATCCTTCAAGGATAAGCTCTTAAGAAAAGAGAACTATTTAATTATGTTGTTCCTAGCTAACAACTTCCAGATAGAACTCTTTTGTATGGTTTAACAATTTAGTACACACATAAAGCATAATTATTCCAACAAAGACATAAATACAAATGATATAAAAGCAGGTACAGGATAGAACATACTGATAAGAACACTCTTTCGAAAATAAACACAAGCAAATCCAAACATGCAGGAACTCACAGATAATTAAGCAAAAAATGGGAACACTTAACAAGAACATCACACATGAAATAAACAAACACTTAACCATCGATCTCCACGCCCCTTACGAATCAACTTGTTTCACACGTACGTATAAAGTGCCAAAATTTTGTATTTATAGATTAATTTAGTTTTGAATAATTTACAAATTGGTGCTTCATGCTTTGAAATGATCCAGTAGTTATAGGGACGTGCCAAAACCTGTTGTGCATGATACAAATCCGTTCGCAGGGTCCTACAATCCAAATAGAATGGCTCAAATTACTTCAATAACCTCCCCTAAAAAGTTAAAGCCGCAGAGTCGAGATTGCAAGACCATATGAACCTATTTTGGATCACAACAGATACAGACTCAGCCAGAAACTTTACAAAGTGGGGAACTATAATATTATTAGTGACCAAAATTAATCTTCTTACGAAGTTAACGGATGTTTAACCTACAAACAAGATAAGAATTTTCTCTAACCTACAAACAAGACAAGAATTTTCTCTAACCTACAAACAAGACAATAATTTTCTCTAGCCTACAAACAAGATAAAAATTTTCTTTAGCCTACAAACAAGACAAGAATTTTCTTTAGCCTACAAACAAGATAAGAATTTTGTTCTTTTTTGTAACCCGGTGGAAGGGTTATATATACTTCTTCTTCAAGTGTCCCTTGAAGAAAAGCATTTTTAACATCAATTTGATGAAGGTTCCATTTTTTGTTAATTGGAATTGAGAAAATAATTCTTACGGTGTTCATATTTGCTACCGGGGCAAAGGTCTCATAATAATCAATACCTTCAGTTTGAGTATAACATTTGGCTATTAATCTTGCTTTATATATTTCTATAGAACCATCACTTCTGTATTTGATTTTATATACCCATTTATACCCAACTGGTTTCTTATTAATTGGTAAGTGATAAAGGTCCCAAGTTATATCAGAGCATGAGCATTGGATGCTTGGGTATTTTGATCAATTCAAACTAGAATGGCATTGGATGCCTTATTTATTCCATTTTCTTTCTCTTCCACCTAACTCTTCATTCTCTGTTATTCCACTCTCCTTCTCCTCTCCCTCTCTCCCGTCGGCCTCCTCCTTGGCCGGCCGAACCACCAAGTGTTGGAGAGAGGCACCATGTGTTGGTGATTTGCAATGTGGAGCTCGAATCTACCCTCAAAGAAGGGCCTTTGCAATGTGGCCTTGCAATTTTTCGAAACTTTTCTTAATCACAAACAAGGTAATATAATGCATAAATTTAATAAAAAAAAATGATGGCACTAATCAACGAACATTTGGTAAATCAGGAGCCCTGCGACGTGGTATCGCTCTGGCCACCTCCGCTACTCTGGGGTGTCTCAGAAGATCTCTGTCAAAAATCGGCAGTTCATGATGCCCCGCCACCTCTGATGATGTATTAGCCTGACGTGCAGCTTTTGACCACGTCGAGATGAACTGCCATACGCCCCGACCATCCGCAACAGCGTGATGGATTGAAAAAGCTACTGCCACCCCGCCACTCTTGAATGCTGTCACCTGAAAATCAAAGAAAACAATGTTATAAATTAACAACAAACTTATAAATTACACCTGCACGGAAAGGACAGGTGCAGGGAGACTCCGGGTATCCAGCTCCGGCACGAGCTTCCTAAAAGACTCCAAATCATGCTTCTCCTCTCTGATCAATCTGTTGATCGATATCCCCATCAGCCTCGGCCTCTATGAAAGCAACTCCGGACCCAACAGCCGATGGCGAGCAGTCTATGACCACATCACCTGTTGACGGTACATAAATCAATTTCCCGGCAAGGACAAAGTAGTTCTGGAGAGTAGCAGACAGCACAGACTTTAGCAACCGGACGAGCGTTGGTACGGTAGGGATATCGGTGTTTTGAAAGAGCAGGAGCCGCTGGACCGGCGGCAAGTTGATCCAGCAGGCATCAAAGAAGGACAGCTAGAGGTTGATGCCCTGTACCGCTGCTTGGTCCAGCGGGTGCAGCAGAGGGACATGGGTTTTGTCAAGTACTGTTACTGTTACTTCTGCTTGTGCCATTAAGTTTAGTCTGATGCAAAATTCACCAAATGGTACTACATGTATTCTTTTAATCATACAAAACTGTTTGCTGTTATGATTATATTGCTCGTGCGTACCTATCAAACTTTATTAATTGTCGTGATCTGAATTTGATTATAAATATATATCGGACCTAAATTAATAGAGGATTGATCTTTGTTTGTGGGTCTCACATTTGAATTAACCAAAGCTAATTAAAGGGGCCAATACTTGGCATAAGTAATTTTAATTCTAATCAAATACAAATCTTTTGTTATGGTAATAGAAAACCCAATAGTTTCGGGGATCACAGAATCAAGGACAAGCCCAATTAACATAAAACCTCCCTTTTATCTCATGGGCTTATTTGATAGTTGCACAGTTGACAGTTGACAAAATCTGCCACTTAACTTAAAACCAATGATGCCAATTTGACTGCTAATCACTGATACTAAATCAATTCATGTATTTTTTTTTTCCGAAAATTTTAACAATTAAATATTGGAATATCTTTTGTGGCTTTGATGGAAATCAGTCAAACTGTAATCGTCTAAATGCAAAATATAAACATGTGAAATAGAAATATAAACACATAAAATAGAAGTTGAAATATAACCATTTGAAATAGAAATATGAACATATAAATTAGTCAAAATATGAGCATCAAGCACAAAATATAAAGAGGAGGGATCCATTGACAATAGTTATTTTAACAATCTTGACAATAGTTATTTTTAAAATTTGTACATATAAAATCTTAAAAATGAAAAAAAATTTAAGGATGCATTGCTTGAATAATGGGCCAAGTATTGTGCCGTTTCTTGTACTTATTCCCAGCATCAATTATGGGCTACAGTTGTATGTAAAAATGTAAGAAACTATATAGTTTTCTTGAAACTGTATAAAGTTAATATGCCAAGGGGCAAGAAGACTATTAGACTAGGACAAAATTAAGCAGAAGTGGCTTCGGTATTTTTTTTTCTTTTTTTTCTTTTAAAAACAATTTCCCTATTCATCAAATCAATCGATCCGTCTGTGAATCAAATTAATTATGTTCCACAATTATTAATCATTTCAATCGATTAAATAATTATTATTGCAATGAAAAGTTAAATGTTATTTTTATCAATAAAATATAATGCCCATGAGAAATATCAGTAAATTGTATTTAAGTTTTTTTATCCTTCAAGGATAAGCTTTTAAGAAGAGAGTATGAAATATATAATTATGCTGGTCCTAACAACTTGCAGATAGAACTCTTTTGTATGGTTCAACAATTTAATACACACACGAAGCATATGCATCATAGAAGCATATCTATATGCTCATCGCTACAGACTGAGTACTGATTACTGACCAATCATACAGTTTTTTATTGCAAGTAAATTGCAAAACAGAACAATATTGCAACAAACAACTTATATTAAAGCAGGTGCAGGATAGAACATATATACTGACAAGGACACCGGTTTCAAAAATAAACACAAGCAAATCCAAACATGCAGGAGCTCACAATATAATTAAGCAAAAAACGGGAACACTTAACGGGAACATCACACATGAAACAAACAGAAATATTCGGAGTCTATCCGAAAAATATGTTATGCGATGGAAGTACCGCTGAGATGATCACCAATTTTGGTCACCGAAGTAGTTGTGGTAATTATTTCTAGTGTGATGTCGCACAATCTTTGTCTTTGGGAACAATCTTGAGTAGACCGCATTCCCGATGCTCAATCAGCTCTAAAGTGGTTGCTATGGTGTCTGTGACCGCCTTGGTGAGCTTCTCCTCGCAGATCAACTTGAGCCCTTCTATTTCGAAACGGTGTGCTGCAACGAACATGAGGTGATACCTCTCTGGAGGGGTATTCTCTTCAAAGTCATCTGGCAAGGAATCATTGTAAATGAAATAAAGCAAATACATGAAAGTAAGCGAATCCATGTGTTGTACAGAGGCACGTAGTTTGCACTCGCAAGTATTGTCTTCTAGAGCGAGAATTTCGGAGTGAAATACGTTGGAACGGGCTGCAAGTATGGCCTTGTGAGCAGGGAAGATCTGCTCTTTTACTATGAATAAGATGTCTGCAAATTGCCCGGCCAGAAGTTTGCCGACGAAGCCTGGAGGAGTGTAATTTTGCTGGTCAAGCTTCTGGTCTGGTTGCGGCAGAGGTTTTGGTGGTGCCACTTTGGAATCATCCAGAAGGACCCATATAGCGAATTTTGCCACCAAGCAATCATCTTTACTGTACCTCTGAATCTCATTGTTTGAAACGTTAGCAATACATACCGTGGGGAGGCCCTTTGCGTTAACACTGGCTCTAATAAACCCAAAAGCTTCCTCATTGTTCAGTCTTCTCGTATACCCGTGCATGGTCCAATTACCAGAGGAATTGTGGTCTTGCAGCAGTGAAACATAGCCACACTTCTTTAACTACCCTGAATTTTCAAGGAAGCAGAGAAAAAAGTACAACACACCATATCTTGGAGATACACGGACCTCACATTTGTAGTCACCCACGGTAAAAGGGCCATACGTGGCATAATACATCCTGTCATAGGATTCAGCTTTGTACAATTCTGTATTAGCTTTGTCTTGCTTTACAAGCTCAGAAACCTTATCTATTTTAACTGTACACACTCCTTCAACAACCGAGCTCATTTCTGGTAGTGGTTGAGGTGAAAATGTTTTTGAGGAATTGTTACTTAATTAAACAAGGTAAGAATCTGGAAATGAGTTGCTGTGCGATGAGAAAAACAGAAGTTGAAAGAAAGGGCTTATATAAGGCTGAACAGATCGAGTGTGTATCTCTGTGGCGAGAAAGTATCAGATTGAGTACTCTTGAGTACTTAGTAGTGTTATTTTGGGATGTATCTATCGATCATAGCTATCTGTATCTATCTATATATTGGCCATGCAAACACGTGCGCTCATATCGCAAACTGTACACAAATTGCAACTTGTCAGCAATTATTTCCTGAAATTTTGTTCCATTGACAAGACCAGAGCTGGAACATGAATTAAACAAGCAATAGCTGCCTGTTCTAGCATATTGACAAGACCAGAGCTGGAACATGCATAACCATCTCCATGCCCCTTAAGAACCAACCTAGCTAATTGTTTCACATGTACGTATAAAATGCATAAATTTTGTATTAATAGCTAGATTAATTTAATTTTGAATCATTAATTTACAAATTGATGCTTCATGCTTTGAAATGATATATCCAGTAGATAGGGACGTGCCAAAACCTGTTGTACGTGCGCGATCCACATCCGTTCGCAGGGTCCTGCGATCCGAATAGAACGACTCAAATTACTCCAATAACCTCCCCTAAAAAGTTAAAGCCACAGAGTCGAGATTGCAGGACCATATGAACCTGTTTTGGATCACAGCATATACAGACTCAGCCAGGAACTTTACAAAGTGGGGGAACTATAATCTATATATACTCCATAAAGAGTGGTAGGCCTCCAAGCACCTCAACTATGCCACATCATCAATGTTATCTACCATTGATTTTGTTTGAAACTTTTCATCTACTTTAATATAATGGCTTATATGTCTTTTCTATTAGTATTAAATAACATGAATCTAACATGTCTAAAACAAAATTTAATCTTTAAAAATAATCCAATATTTATGTGTTTTTATATTTAAATTATAATTATATTATTATTATTTATATCCAAAGATTTAAAATTATGTTCAAAATTTTGTTTAATATTAAATTTTATAAAATTCTTGATTATTTTTTATACTATTTTTCGGGGCGAAGCCCGAGTTATAGCTCTAGTATTATTAGTGACCAAAATTAATCTTCTTAAGAAGTTAACGGATGTTTAACCTACAAACAAGATAAGAATTTTCTTTAATCTACAAACAAGATAAGAATTTTCTTTAACCTACAAACAAGAAAAGTATTTTCTCTAACCTACAAACAAGATAATAATTTTCTTTAACATACAAACAAGTTATATATACTTCTACTTCAAGTGACCCTTGAAGAAAAGCATTTTTAACATCAATTTGATGAAGGTTCCAATTTTTGTTAATTGCAACTGAGAAAAGAATTCTTACGGTGTTCATTTTTGCTACCGGGGCAAAGGTCTCATAATAATCAATAAATTAAGTTTGAGTATAACATTTGCCTACTAATCTTGCTTTATATATTTCAATAGAACCATCACTTTTATATTTGATTTTATATATCCATTTACACATAACCGGTTTCTTATTAATTAGTAAGTGACAAAGGTCCCAAGTTATATCAGAAGGGCCCCTTGGTAGAATATGATTATTTATGCATGCGTATGATTAAAGTTGTTAATCATATTGATAATCATTATTCAGGAAATACTAAGTTTATCTAAATTCTCATAGTTGGCATTTGAGAATTTATTAAGATATCAGAAGACAGAAAATTAAATACAAGTGTAACAGTTTTACACTATTAGGTTCGAATAAAAGCAATGAAAACAATAGAAAACGATGCCACAATTTTGCAACACAAAATAGTTTTTTTTTTTTTTCAGACACGGCCAACATATAGATGATCAGATAGAGTATAGGGTAACTTTGCTGGCTTCTTTGATTATATTGCACTTTTACTCAATAAATAAATAAATAATGGAATGCTTCATTTTTATAAAATTGTATGACTCCAGCCCTGTGAAAGTTAAAGCTAATAAATGATAATTAAGGTGGGAGTCCAATACATCCGTTCGCAGGGTCATGCGATCCGAATAGAACGACTCAAATTACTCCAATAACCTCCCCTAAAAAGTTAAAGCCGCAGAGTCGAGATTGCAGGACCATATGAACCTGTTTTGGATCACAGCATATACAGACTCAGCCAGGAACTTTACAAAGTGGGGGAACTATAATCTATATATACTCCATAAAGAGTGGTAGGCCTTCAAGCACCTCAACTATGCCACATCATCAATGTTATCTACCATTGATTTTGTTTGAAACTTTTTATCTACTTTAATCTAATGGCTTATATGTATTTTCTATTAGTATTAGATAACATGAATATAATATGTCTAAAACAAAATTTAATCTTTAAAAATAATCCAACATTTATGTGTTTTTACATTTAAATTATAATTATATTATTATTGATATCAAAAGATTTAAAATTATGTTCAAAATTTTGTATAATATTAAATTTTATAAAATTCTAGATTATTTTTTATACTATTTTTTGGGGCGAAGCCCGAGTTACAACTCTAGTATTATTAGTGACGAAAATTAATCTTCTTAAGAAGTTAACAGATGTTTAACCTACAAACAAGATAAGAATTTTCTTTAATCTACAAACAAGATAAGAATTTTCTTTAACCTACAAACAAGATAAGTATTTTCTTTAACCTACAAACAAGATAAGAATTTTCTTTTACCTACAAACAAGATAAGAATTTTGTTCATTTTTGTAACCCGGTGGAAGGGTTATATATACATCATCTTCAAGTGTCCCTTGAAGAAAAGCATTTTTAACATCAATTTGATGAAGGTTCCAATTTTTGTTAGTTGCAATTGAGAAAAGAATTCTTACGGTGTTCATTTTTGCTACCGGGGCAAAGGTCTCATAATAATCAATACCTTCAGTTTGAGTATAACATTTGGCTACTAATATTGCTTTATATATTTCTATAGAACCATCACTTTTGTATTTGAATTTATATACCCATTTACACCTAACCGGTTTCTTATTAATTAGTAAGTGACAAAGATCCCAAGTTATATCAGACGGGCTCCTTGGTAGAATATGATTATTATGCATGCGTATGATTAAAGTTGTTAATCATATAAATAATCATTATTCAGGAAATACCAAGTTAACGTAAATTCTCATAGTTGGCATTTGAGAATTTATTAAGATATCAGAAGACAGAAAATTAAATACGAGTGTAACAGTTTTACACTATAAGGTTCGAATAAAAGCAATGAAAACAATAGAAAACGGTGCCGCAATTTTGCACCACAAAATAGTTTTTTTTTTTTTTTACACTGCCAACAAATAGATGAGCAGATAGAGCATAGGGTATCATAGTGCCGACTTTGCTGACTTCTTTGATTATATTGCACTTCTACTCAATAATAAATAAATAATGGAATGCTTCATTTTTATAAAATTGTATGACTCGTGCCCTTGTGAATGTTAAAGCTAATAAGGTAGGAGTCCAGTATATAAACCGGCCAGCATTAATTATGGGCTCTAGTTTTATGTAGAAATGCAAGAAATAATATAGTTTTCTTGAAACTGTTCTGTGCATGTTAATATGCCCAGGGGAAGCTTTTCTTTTTTCTTACTTTTAAGAACAATTTCTCTATTCATCGAATCAATTTATCGATTAGTCTGTGAATCAAATTGATGTCTAAAAATGAGTCTATTAAGTTTTGGGGATCGAATTTGGAGAAGATGAACAAAATAGGCGAAGAAGCACGCAGAAGACATAGAGTGCGGACCGCAATCTCGAGTGTGCGGTTCACACTCAGATCAAATCTGGAGCAGCTAAATCTGGGCTGAGCACAACCGCCGACAATCCAATTCTGGAGCAACCGACTCCCTATTCCTTGGGGAGTGCGGTTCGCACTGACCGACGCCAGATCGCAGGAAGGCCAAAAACTGACAGGACCTCTATTTTCTGGAGCAGTTTCAATTAAAGGTATCTAATTATGTTCTATGCTTCAGAAATTAGAGGTCGAGCCTAATTCTGGGAGCTACCAATGCCTATAAAATCATCATCTCCGAAGTAGTTGTCAAGTCTTTTGTCGAGTCATTGTGAGAGTCATAGTCATAGTCATTGTCAGAGTATTAGTTTTAGCTTTTGAGAGTCAGTTTAGTCAAGAGTCCTTTATTTTGAGAGATTTAGTTTAGTTTAGAGAGTTGATAAGAAGAGGGAGATTACTCAGAGAAGAAGGTCATTGCGCCGTCAAAGTTTCAACGTCGACATCAATAATCGGTGCTTTCTTCTTTATGTTATTTACCTTTTCTTTAATCATGTTGTCTTTTGTTATGTCTGAGTAGTTGTCTTTGTTCTTAGGGTTTAAGATGATGTTTGTTTGTTTGGATTAATTGAATATCATGTTTTCATTGTCTATGATTTGAAGTTATTTTCAATATTGCTTGAGCTTGATTATAATTGCATTTGAATTGCTTCTTGATTGTTTGATAAGAACCTATAGATTAGGGTCCGATCTAGTTGGTTAGTATAATGTCAATTGAATCGAGAACTGATACTTGTGCTAATTGGGTAGTTATCCAAAAGTAACCGAAAGGAGAAATTATGGTTATAACGAAAGTTAAACCTTGCCCTTGAACGAAAGCAAATTGAATTTAGGTTAGAAATAATCCTAAAGATTTCTAATTGATCTAAAAGTGTTAAAAGTGCCAACAAACGAGAGTTGAGGAACTTGTAACTACTTAGGATTAGTTGGGGATCGGTAACTTTAGTCAACATATCTGATCTGAACCAAAACTGTTCTCTGTCTGTGCCTTGCGGACCGTAGTGTGACAGACTGCGGATCGCACTCCCAAATAACTGACAGGAAATCTATCTCTCAGACAGTTATCTGCGAACTGCAGTTAACCACTGCGGATCAATAAGCTGGTAACTGAAAGAGAGGCAAACTTGTATACCCTGCGGACCGTACTGAGTAAGTGCGGACCGCAGGCAATTGATCATGACAGCAAACTGATTATGAAAACCCTGGTAACGCCTGTTTAGCATCTGTTTAGAGTTTTTTTATTTACTGTTATTTACTTTATTGCACCTGAAACCAATCTTGAAACAAAACCCCCCCACTTTTACACAAAAACACCAAAAATATTCTAATTAGGATTGGGATAGAGTTTAAAGCATAGTTTAGAAGTAATTCCGTCCCTGTGGATTCGATCTCGACTATATTGCAATAGATCGTACGCTTGCGATTGAGAGCATTATTTAGGGTATTAAAAGCCTATACACTTTAAAGAGGTCACAAATTAACTTCCACAATTATTAATTATTATTGAAATCGATTAAATAATTATTGCAATTAAAAGTGAAATGTCATTTCTATCTGTAAAATATAATGCGCATGAGAAATATCAGAAAATTGTATTTATGTTTTTTTATCCTTTAAGCATAAGCTCTTAAGAAAAGAGTATGAAATATTTAATTATGTTGTTCCTAGCTAACAACTTCCAGATAGAACCCTTTTGTATGGTTCAACAATTTAATACACACGCAAAGCATAATTATTGCAACAAAGACATAAATACAAATGATATAAAAACGGCTGATTTTTTAATATAAAAACTAAAAAAATCTTATTTTTAATTTTTGAAAAAAAATTTATTTTCAAAAATAGTAAATCCGTGTTCCCAGAACCCGGCCTTACTGTTGGTAGGCCGGTTTCTGGGAAAACGGCCTACAAACAGTAAGACCGGGTTCTGGGAACACGGATTTACTATTTTTGAAAATAAGTTTTTTTTTTCAAAAATTAAAAATAAGATTATTTTATTTTTTATATTAAAAAATCAGCCTATAAAAATAGGTACAGGATAGAACATACTGACAAGGACACTCTTTCGAAAATAAATACAAGCAAATCCAAACATGCAGGAGCTCACAAATAATTAAGCAAAAAACGGAAATACTTAACGGGAACATCACACATGAAACAAACAAACACTTAACCATCGATCTCCACGCCCCTTACGAATCAACTTGTTTCACACGTACGTATAAAATGCATAAATTTTGTATTAATAGATTAATTTAATTTTGAGTAATTTACAAATTGATACTTCATGCTTTGAAATGATCCAGTAGTTATAGGGACGTGCCAAAACCTGTTGTGCGCGATACACATCAGTTCGCAGGGTCCTACGATCCAAAAAGAACGGCTCAAATTACTCCAATAACCTCCCCTAAAAAGTTAAAGCCGCAGAGTCGAGATTGCAAGACCATATGAACCTGTTTTGGATCACAGCAGATACAGACTCAGCCAGAAACTTTACAAAGTGGGGGAACTATAATATTATTAGTGACCAAAATTAATCTTCTTACGAAGTTAACGGATGTTTAACCTACAAACAAGATAAGAATTTTCTCTAACCTACAAACAAGACAAGAATTTTCTCTAACCTACAAACAAGACAAGAATTTTCTCTAACCTACAAACAAGACAAGAATTTTCTCTAACCTACAAACAAGACAAGAATTTTTTCTAACCTACAAACAAGACAAGAATTTTCTTTAGCCTACAAACAAGATAAGAATTTTCTTCTTTTTTGTAACCCGATGGAAGGGTTTATATATACTTCTTCTTGAAGTGTCCCTTGAATTCTTACGGTGCTCATTTTTGCTACCAGGGCAAAGGTCTCGCAATAATCAATACCTTCAGTTTGATATAGCATTTGGCTACTAATCTTGCTTTATATATTTCTAGAACCATCACTTATGTATTTGATTTTATATACCCATTTACACCCAACCGGTTTCTTATTAATTGGTAAGTGACAAAGGTCCCAAGTTATATCAGAGCATAAGTATTGGATGCTTGAGTATTTTGATCAATTCAAACTAGGATGGCATTGGATGCCTTATTTATTCAATTTTCTCTCTCTTCCACCTAACACTTCATTCTCTATTATTCCACTCTCTCCTCCTCTCCCCCTCTCCCGTCGACCTCCTCCTTGGCCGGCCGAACCACCAAGTGGTGGAGAGAACCACCAGCTGGAGTTAAATTGTTGATCCATTGGGAAGGAAAGCCGGCGGAGGAGGTAACCTGGGAGGATTATGGGGAGCTTGAAGCTTGGTTTCCTGAGTTTCTCCTTAGGGACAAGGAGAACTTTGAGAGGGAAGCAATGTCAGCAACCGAGCTGTCAAGGAACGGGCCGTCAATAGGATAACAGGCTATTATGGGATGGCCCATGGACTGGACATATCCGATAGATGTGGAACGGGAGATAAGTGGAAGGGGACAACCGCTGAGTTAGTTAGAATCTGTTTTACAGTGTCAGGAATAATTTTCCTTTTATCCTTGTAATTTTCGTTAATTTCTTTTCTTTTACAGCAGTAATTCTATGCTTATAAATAGGAGTAGCATGGAACAGCGGAGGTTAGGAGAGAGTATCTGTAATTTCTATATGAACTTTACTGATTAATATCAGAGTTTACAAAATCCCAAAAATATCTCAATTCTTTAGCAATTATAATCCAAAACAATTAACAATAGTAGCTGTGTTGCTGTCAATAGGCATAGCACCGTAGCCTAATTCATATAATGCATAAATTAAAGAAAAGTGATCGATGACACCGAACGAACATCTAGTAAATCCGGAGCCCTGCGGCGTAGTATCTCTCTGGCCGCCTCCTCTGTTCTTGGGTGCCTCACAAGATCTCTGTCGAAAATCGGCAGTTCATCATCATGCGCCGCCGCCTCTGATGACGTATTAGCCTGACGTGCAGCTTTTGACCATGCCGAGATGAACTGCCACACACCCTGACCATCCGCAACAGCATGATGGATTGAAAAGGCTACTGCTACCCCGCCACTCCCGAGTGTTGTCACCTGAAAATCAAAGATGTGATTTAAACATGTAATAAATTAACAACAAAATTAGAAAGGAAAATGTTCGGGAGATACCACAATCGGTACCAGAATGGATACCATATAAAGTTAATCTAACGTTAATATGAAATATGTTACAATTAAAACGAAACACCTGTAAAATTAATCTGAAACTTAATGAGATTAAAATGAAACGCAAATTATATAAATTTATTTTTGTTGTTCTTTCACTTAATCTTGCTTCCACATACATGTTCTCTTAGCAACTTTAATTATTTAATAGTGATTCAGGTAGATGATTTAATTTACGATTTGTGTTATTCAACTTAATACTAAAACGTTTCAAGTTTATACATGAATTGTTTTGAGATAACTTGTTAATGTTTCAATTTAGATATATTTTATATTATAACTTGGTATCTGTTTTGTATCCGTATATCGGGACCAAATTCGAAATCACAACCTGCACAGAAACGAGCTGCCTAGCTAAAAGCCTCCAAATCATGCATCTCCTCTCTGATCAATCTGTCGATATCACCATCAGCCTCGGCCTCTACGAAAGCAACTCCGGACCCAACAGCCGACGGCGAATAGTCTATGACTACATCACCTGTAGACGGTACATAAATCAACTTACCGGCAAGCACAAAGTAGTTTTGGATAGCAGCAGGCAGAGCAGACTTGAGATAGGTGTTTTCAAAGAGCAGTAACCGTTGGATTATATTGCTCGTGCGTATCTATATATCAACTTTATGAATTGTCGTGATCTGAATTTGATTATAAATATATATATCGGACCTAAATTAATACAGGATTGATCTTTGTTTGTGGGCCTCAAATTTGAATTCACCCAAGGAAATTAAAGGGGCCAATACTTGGCATAAGTAAGATTAATTCTAATCAAATAAAATTCTTTTAGAACCCAATTTTCTCTTTTTTTTTCTTAACAAGTACTCTCCAAATTCCAAAAGAAGCATAATGGATGGGCTCATTACAAGAGAAGAGAGTAGGAGAGAATTAACTAATGCGGTGACTGAATTTAGGCCGGAAACCAATGATCCAAATTTGTAGGAAGTAAATATAGCCCGGTGATATAATTGAAGCATGCCAATTTAACGTGCGTATCTATCATGCTATTTTTAAATGTATTTTGAATTGAGCTATTTTAAAAACTATTTTCAAATGTATTTTGGACTTATTTCAATGTGCAGTACACTAAGTTTTATCTAAAATTGAAAAATTACTTTATTATCATTGTGAAATTAATGACCATTATATATAGAAGTAAGCTACATTTCGGATTTACATAAATAAGTAACGCACTTTTTTTTGGGCGTTCCACAATCAAGGTAAGTAAAATATTTATAACTAGTCATGGAAAAAAAAAACAAAAGCAGCCTATGAGTAATTACGGAAAGAAATAGAGAACAAAATTTCATATAAAAGAGCTATATATGTCTGGCTTTTCTTGGGCATCCTTACTTTTAGCATTAACATTTTTTTTGGAGTGGTTAGTGCATGATATTTTAAGAAACTAGTAAAGCAGTGAGTTAATTTTAGATTAATAATCGATTCTATATAAGTTATAATAAACTTTGTGTGATTGAATAACAAGAAGAGTTGCAACTTCTTCAATTTCCAACAACCATAGCAATATATTCACACCCTAAACCCTAAACCCTATAAGACTCTGTGTGCTTTGCCTGTCATGCCGTCCATAGATCTCCGTCCCGCAAGACTATGACCGTGGCAGCGCCCTACGTACATAGCACCACGGCAATTGGAAGCTTATGTACGACAATGGCGCCATGCTTATTCACAGCAATTAGAAGCTTATGATGATTCTAATGATGGAACCCCTGCAACCAAGAGCGCAATCGAATCCCTTCCATCTGTTGTCCTCCAACCCGATGCTGAAGTGGCAGACTGCGCGATCTGTATGGATGAGATGCGCGAACCAGACGGAGGTGGTCAGATAACAAAGTTGCCATGTGGCCACCTTTTCCACAGAGACTGTATCGTGTCATGGCTCAACAAGCAACACACATGTCCTATGTGTCGCTTCAAGCTGCCTGTGAGATGTAAGCGGTTGTGTCCTCAGCCACATAGGTTTAAAGTGATGGTTTGTTTTGTTTATTTTCTTTCCACTTTCCACTTCTTTCTATTATCAAGTTCATCGTATATTATAAATATTCTGATAATATCTTTTAATATTTGGCTTTTATGTTTTTCTTCTATAGTTTAGTCAAGAAATGTATTTGGATATTTAATTTTTCTTTCCATGTAATTTGTTATAAGGTTTGAATATATAAATGCAAAGATAAAATAGAAAACGGTGTGACAATTTTGCACCACAATATATTAGTTTTGTCATCTTTCTCTGTTTCCCACTAGATAAATGAGCAGTCAGAGCAAGGAGTATCATTTACCAAATGGTACTAAATGCATTCTTTTAATAATACAAAAAATGTTTGTTTTAAGATTTTAATATTGAATTTGATTATAAATATATATCGATCGGACCTAAATTAATACAGGATTGATCTTTGTTTGTGGGTCTCACATTTGAATTCACCCAAGCTAACTAAAGGGGCCAATACGTGGCATAGGTACGCTTAACTTTAAACAAATAAAACTCTTTTAGAGCCCAATTTTTTTTTATAAATATATAGTTTGTTTGTTCTGGTAAATAGAAAACCCAATGGTTTCGGGGATCACAGAATCAAGGACAAGCCCAATTAATTAACATAAAACCTCCCTTTTATCTCATGGGCTTATTATGTTCACTTTATAGTTGCACAGTTGACAGTTGACAAAATCTGCCAATTAACATAATACAAATGATGCCAATTTGACTGCTAATCATTCATACTAAATCAATCCATGTATTCTTTTTCCGAAAATTTTAATATATTTTTTTGTCAACAGTTGACTAAATTGTAATCGTCTAAATGCAAAATATAAACACATGAAATATAAAAATATAAATGCAAAATATAAACACATGAAATATAGAAATATAAACACGTGAAATAGAAATATAAATACTTGAAATAAAAATATAAACAAATAAACTAGTTTCTAAATACAACAAGTAACCATGTGAAATATAAATATCTATACTATATTATAAAGCACGTAAGTATTGGACGTCTCCATTTTTTTCCTCCTCCTTCAAAATTTTTTAATTCCCATTCTACCCCTTAGTCAACGGTAGAGATCAAAATACATTGATTTCAAAGGTGTTGATGTTCTCCAATTAAACAACTTCCTCTCCATTTTGGTTTTTACAAAAATAGAAATATATCAATTTTGGTATGGAAGACATCGATTTGATTAGAATTTACATCAATGAGGAATTAATGCTTTATATTCTAAAATTAATGAGTTAATTTAGTGTAAATATGAAATTTGAATAGTAAATAATTAGCAAAAAACTAAAAGCACGTTATATGTATTACACGGTATGTGCTCAGAATTTGAAACGCCCGCAAACAAGTGGGTTTCTTGCTAGTAAACAAAAATATGCATCGGAGACATGCATAAAAAAATATATACACTGATTAAAATATAAAAACAAAATTAATTAGTTAATGGAAGGGTGCCAATTGCCAAAAAGATATATTGCATTAAAAGAATCACGCTATTAAATTATGTTGGGGTACAAGTTTGGATTACAAACCCCGGGTTCAATTAGCTTAACCCTTTAATTTTGAAAACTATTTTTGGATGTGTATTCATTCTGGAATCTGGACTGTGGGCACACTAATTAAGTGTAATCTAAAATTGGCAAATTACTTAATTATCATTGTTAAATTAATTACTATTTATAGAAGTATGCTAAATTTGGGATGTACATAAATAAGTGACGCACCTTTTTTAGGCGTTCAACAATTAAGGTAGGTAAAACATTTA
The DNA here is from genome assembly GCA_030179965.1 of Cyperus esculentus. Taxonomy (NCBI): domain Eukaryota; kingdom Viridiplantae; phylum Streptophyta; class Magnoliopsida; order Poales; family Cyperaceae; genus Cyperus; species Cyperus esculentus. The sequence goes on from JASGLE010000031.1 coordinate 813,817, forward strand.
TAATTAGGATTAGTAATGAGTTAATTTTAGAATTACCTATGCTATATAAGTTGCAAGACTCCGTGTGATTAACCAACAAAAAAAGTTGTCATTTTTACAATTTTTCATTAACCGTAGCAATCCACATATCCACAGTATCTAACCGGCCACACTTTGCCAGCCATGCCGCCGATGGATCTCCGCCCCGCAAGACTACGACGGTGTCAGCGCCCTACGTACATAGCGCCACGGCAATTAGAAGCGTATTTACGACAACGGCGCCATGCTCGCTCAGAGCAATCTCGTGCTTGTGGACAACGACAGCACCATGCTTATTCACAACAAGGGCAACGCCGTGCAGACATACTTCCGGCGACACGACATACTATCATACCTCCCCAGCAACAACGTCCCCCCATACCGCCTCGTCGACATCAAACCAGCGTGCCTCCCCAGCAAGATCTGGTCGACTTCATTTGGTCAGAGCTGGAAGGCATTTGGCCTAAAGATAACCCGTCCCCAGTTTCCGTCGTTGGCGAGCAAACACAGTCATCATTTCGTTCGTATGAAGAATTTGTGATGCAACCGCAGTCATCCGGCCATAATTATAACACCGAGGATATGCGGTCACAGTCATCATATGGTGCGGAGTTCATGGACTATGAAATGCAATCACAGCCATATAACGATGACGAAAGTCGGGATTTCATTGATTACGGAGTTTCCGACTCAGAGGAGGTGCGCTCAAGGTCGTCATATGCTTCTGACACTAATCATGTTTTCTATGCCGGCAATAATTTCCAAGCATATGGTGCCTACGATGATTCCAATTTTGGAGAAGATACTAATACCGCCAATTCTAATGACGGCACCCCTGCAGCCAAGAGTGCAATCGAATCCCTTCCATCCGTTGTCCTCGAACCGAATACCGAAGTGGCAGACTGTGCGATCTGTATGGATGAGATGCGCGAACGAGATGGAGTTGGTCGGATAACGAAGTTGCCGTGTGGCCACCTCTTTCACAGAGACTGTATGGTGTCGTGGCTCGGCAAACAGCACACATGCCCTATGTGTCGCTTCAAGCTGCCAACGGATAAATGAGCAGATAATGAATGCATTGAGGATCCATACTTCTAATTTTGCTGGCTTCTTTGTTTATATTGAACTTTTAGTCAGTAATGCAATGTTTCATTTTCAAAGAAGTTGTATGATACTTGAGCTATATATTGTGAATGTTAAAGCTGATATTAATTTTTCTTTTTATCAATGTTATTTTGTGTTAATGCTATTCTGTGACGTGATGCAATATAGTTTCTTAATTACTTTGGCTAATACGAATTAATGTCTTCATCAATAATCACCATGAATATTTATTGAATCTGACAACGATGCTAACATTAGTAATATGCACATCATGCTAAGCTCAATTGATTGATAATAACTTGAACTAAAAGCTTCAGAGTTTACAATTGAATTCCATGTTGATTGATTAACACATTGCCTAATTAAGTTCAATTCCTCAAAAAGTTTGAATAGGTCAAAACATTTGTGGTTTTAGTCCCTGTTGTTTTAATCTTCCAAATGCAATATAAACAAAGAACCGATGTTTGTTGTGCCTAACTGGTACTTTCTCTACTGATCAACAATTGCATTACAACTGACCAGTACACAAGTCCTAAGAAAATCAAGTGATATACGCAATAAATCATGACAAGAATGAAGCATGGATTGTATTTTGATATTTTGTATAACCTGTTTTAATTAGTAAGGGTCAAGCCATTGTCAGTTTGTGGTTAGTAGGTATAAGAACTTTGCTTCAGACATCATTTCGACACTCGTAATCACGAATTAAGAACAAATGATAGAATAAAAAGAACCAATAAACAGCTTTTTTACATAAAACCCACTTTACATATAAATAAATAAGAAATAATCATCCGTTCATTTTTTTTTACATTTGCACAGAGAGTTACATGTAATTTCTATATGTAACTTTTCCTATTCGACAAGTGCGCGGCGGCAAGGAGAGCCGCGCCGGTCCCCGATCCATCCACCATCGACTTGAGAAAAATATTCTGCGCCACCTCCTCGCCTACTATTTCTACAATGGCTTCATCTACATAGTCTCTAAACAAGGAATAACCTTCGTACAACCCACCCTCGACAGCCACCACCGTTCGCCTTGGCTGGCCCTTTGTCCTACCACTTGTAGAGGGCCCGCTTCCGTCTCTTCCAATTTTCTTTAAGATTCCCACAATGCCGGCTGCCACCAAACGGGCAGCTCTTCGTGTCACTATATCACATACTTTAACTACAAGTCGGCGAGTTTTCAACGGCATATCAGGAATCTGAAAAACATACCAAGATTGGTTTAGCACCCACAGGTTAAATATCTCCCTTTTACATTTCTTATTTGGACATCTCAAATATAAAATAAAATAAGCTTAAACCTGTAAAATTTGTTCAAATATCCGCTTGACTTCTCTAAGATCTGCTGAGTCATCCTCATGCATTGTCGCCATGAGAGGTGTACTGAATTGCCATAACGAAAAAATGAGTAATTCAGTTAATCTACACCAAGGGTTGCAATCTACGAATGAAAGAATACAACAATCATAATACCTTAGAGCAAATGGTTGAGACAACTTGCTACCAACATCTCCAAATACTTCAGACTCAACTGCAATTCTATAAAGTACTCGTCTTGTAATTTCACCAAGATACATTCCTGATATCATTTTCTCAAAGCCCTATGAAACAAAAAACAGTGTTTGATCATTTTGCGGCAATGCTACAAGCAAACCAAGCATAGAACTGTCTCTTTGGAGTTTGGACCAACAAGGTACAGAATAGTAAATAGTTATTTTACAGGTCCCAACACAACTAACAAATGAATGTACCCCACTAAAGTTTACAGATTTTACCCAAACTTCTCCGAGGAACTGTAAACATTTTCATTTAATCAACTAGAAGATATAAATAATGAATAAGTAAGAGTAAAGAATTAATTATGTTAAAAGTACTATGTACCTGGTCAGTCTTATTTGGGCTATCTTCGTCAAGTTCGATATCATATATCGTTCGAGGTAAATGTGAAGTCCAGAAGTTACCCCATTCCATGTTGATTACCTAATTGACAGGTAACGTGAAGCGTATATGAGTATGTAATATACTTGATAATTTCATTAGATCAGAGGCTACCCAAAAAGACATTCTCAAGCAATCATGCCAATGTACAGAGATGCTATAACTACCTTTGCATAACAAGTACAGTGCCAAAAGTACTCATAAATTTTCTCAATGGTAATAAAATAAAACCCAAAGGCATTATTTATAGTTGATAATTATTGCTAACTGAATTGTTTAAGTTCATTCCTAACATAGTATTATTAATTATTGAATACTAACAGATTCTGTCGAACACAATAATCAAATTGGTGATAACAAAATTGTAAGGATGCTAGGGATTTTCCTCTCAACAAACCTCTGCAATAGCCAGAAATATAAACAAAAATTTCAAAGAAAAAAGCAAAGATACCATGCCTCCATAGTTGGTAAGAAGCCCTTGGCACTTTATTATTGCGTCGGTTCGTTCAACATAGCACGCATTTGTTCCAGTGCCTATTATAACAGCAGCCACCGTGTCCTGGTCATGGTAGTGACCTAGCGCTAATGTACCAACAGTATCATTTACCTGATTGACAAGGTCAATGGCACTGAATAAAAATACTCCTTTGTTCTCAAAAGAATGGGGTAGGGTATATATATCAACATATGACATGAAGATAAGCATCACATATAAAATATATTTTGGCCAAAAAGTAGATTGATAAGGTCATTATAGACGTGTTTCTTTTACAAAATCTCATACATACCAACACAGCAACTTGCATATTGACTCCTTCCTGGATCAAGGCCTTTTGTAAGCATTCCGCTATATCCTTTTCGACCTGAAATGTCAACATTACAAGACAAAATCAAAAGAAATGAATAATAATAGTTCCAAAATTGATAGTAGCTAGGTCAAACATTATTTACTATGGTAACTGAGTTTCAGTTATGTTTTTCTAATGCCATCTGTGTACTCAGTACTGCCCATATATTATAAAACTGTTGCTAAGCAGTACTATTGCCTAAAAAAAGGATTTATTAAATGTAGTTAGCACCACAAACCAACTAACAACAAAACCTAACCAAGCACAATACAGACAAACATGATTAGAAGTCGCAACAAGTGATTGATAAAAAAATACATATATAAGATAGTCCACCAATATGTTCTATAATAGATCATGGAACATGTGCAATTACTATTCCAAAATATTGATAATTAATAATAAACAAGACAAATAACCATGGCCTGTCAATTTATTAAACATATAATGAAACAAGAAAGGATGTAGTAAAAAAAATTATATGGAATAAGCAAAGTCTGCTGTATAAAATATGCAGCATAGTTCTGAAATCCAAAAAGTTTTCAAAAACTACATAACTAAGTAGACCTAAAGAAAATCAAGAAATGAATTAAAAATAACAAGAGGACACTTAACCAGTGTGCACAACAGATTATAAAATAAAGTGGTAGTTACGGGTCTGCAATAATATATCCATAGACAATATTTTAAGAAACAAGTATTTCATAATCCCTTGACATGTTTAATGATCATTTTTAATGGACAATAATATTATAGGCTAGCAGCAAATTTCATCACTTGAAATTGACAATGAAAAAGACTAATTGGCATTAGAAAGGACATCAAACTAGCATATTCGATATTCCCCTTCAACCGGACCTTTGGGGAAAAAAATTGAAAGAGAAAACATTTGGAACCAATAACTCTTGGTACCACACAAAAAGTAAAATATTAACTAATAACCATGATCACTGCATCTCTGACAGCATATCAACAAAACCTACCAAGCAATCAGACAGACAAAGAGAGAAAGCTTACAGCATCTTCAATGGAGAATCCTTTTGTCCATTTAATGAGAATACCAGATGAAACAGAGTTTTGTCTGACGGGGAAAGAAAAAGTAAAGCCAAGTGCCCTCGTTTCGTTTGAGCCTTCTTTGAGACCCTCTTCCCTCTCAACAACTTGTTTCAGTTTAGAAGCAATAAATTCAAACATCTTCTGCAATATAAAAAAGTATAAATGACTGTGTTTACATAGTTGTTCTACAATAAGCCCTAAGAATCATGCCAGCCAAAATGTTATTTGTTCTTTCAAACATCTTATGCAATCTGTATGAAATATGTGACTTTCTATGTAATTACAAAATCAAAAGTGGACAACTTTAGCTACCAACAGAATGACAGGTATTACAAAGTACCTCACTTGTACTGGTCATCAATTGTTGAGGAATTGGCTGCCGCTCAACCTTTTGTTTTAAGATATTAGGGCCTCCACCACCGAGTTGTACTTGCAAAACCCTAAAATTGGTGCCACCAAGATCTAATGCATAAAAAATGCCTTCTTCACTCCTGTAAATATGAGAGAGATGTTAGGCAGAACATGATTAAATCTTATGGTTGTAGAGGGAGGACAAATTTGTTAAGTGCATCAATCTCCCAACCATTACTTACTTTTCCATAAAAAGATTACATGCTCCAAAACGAGGATATAAATAGTGTATGTAACACCTCAAGCAATGTGAACAGTGAATACCAGATAAACAGTGAACACTCCAAGTATTATACAAATGCTACTTATACAGTTATACCACTTGCATTTTTTTGTTTAATAGAAATATATTGATGCAAAGATTAAATTGGGGACCATAATGCACAGTAGACAAATGGAAAGCCTATGTCATGGTCCACAAGTAGCCAGAGAGCATGGGGAGTATAACAAAGAAAATAATTAAAAGTTGGAGTTGGAGCCATATTATACAATACAAAATACACTGGCCCATATACAGTTTTTCAAAACCATACAAACAACAAAACAACTCATACAGCTGGTGGGATAGAATGGTAAGGGATGCTTAAGATAATTAAACATAAAATAGGTTATAATCAAGCTATTAAAGAACGAAACAATACAATACAGAAATTAATTCTGCATTAAGACTACAATTTACTAATTATAATTCCAGATTAACAATCTCTTTACAAATTTAATGAGCCAAATTTAATAAGATAGGTTCTACTGCCAATGTACTCGCATAACAACAATCAGAAGACTACGTTAATAAAAAAATAAAAGAATGTTAAAAAATTAATATGATTGTAGATAAGTAACATATAAATTTGATAATCATGTATTAAGTTTCATGGAATTTCAAAGCTCACAATCCAATCATGCAGAAAATTTATAATTTTCACAGTTTGACGTTTACCAGCATCAGATTGATGACCAAGCAATTCTCCAAATGTGCAACATAATCTATCTCAATAAAAAAAAAAAAGATAAAATTGCAATTTCAAACTATTATTTTGGAAATTTTTTTATGCCGGCTCTTCTGTGTTATATTGTGTCCTCAATTTATCCCTAACTCAATTAACAACAACAATCGAGATTTTGCAAAAAGGATGACAATGTTCATTTTACACCAGAGACAAAAAATAAAAAAAAATAAAACGATTACAGAAATGAAGTAAGAAAATGCATTTGAGATTTATTTTAAAAACAGAAAAATAAGCTCAAATTTGAGATATAAAACAAGCTTAATGTCTGCATTAAAAAGGGGGCCAAATCTCTATACCAGTTTAAGACCAAATAGTACATTAAAATCCCTAAATTTATTTAACATACTAACATTATACATATTCCTTGACTTTGAGGGAAAAAAAAAAGTTCCAGAAAAACAGTCAAATTAATTATCTTTTTTTTATTTTTTTTTCACATTTCAGTTTTCCTTATCCTGTAATTAGTCAATCCATGGTTCCATTCTCCACCTCTTCACAAACCCACAAAAATGAACCTAATAATAATTGATCTCCAGTATGACAGAATCCATAATAAATAAATAAACAAACAGAACATGAACTGAAACTGCAATCAAAGATCAAGGCTTTGTACCCGTCAGGGAGTGAGTCGACGTAAGTGAGGAGCATCTTGAGCTTGCTGCCGCCGTCAGAGGCCAGCCCCGCGTGCATCTCGACCACCATCGCATCCACCACCTGCCTCAACCTCCCAACGGACGTCCCGCACCCGTCCTCGAACTCGGCAACCAGCTCCGCGGCCCGCCGCCATCTCCGGTGGCTCTTGACCCTCCTCGCCACCAGCGCGGCCGCGATCACGCAGGCCGCCGCGGCGCATCCCGCCGCCACTCCGAACCACACCCCCCTCCCCCCACCGCCCCCGCCGCCGCCCATGGCGTCACAGGGTCATGCGCACTGAGATCTGTGGAGATTAATGGGAGGAGGGTTTAATGGATGGAACAGAAAAAGGGGAGAAAAAGAAAGAAAAGGAAAGAAAAGGAAAGGGGAAGAAGAGAGACGGTGTGGGGTTTTATGAAGCTCCTCTGTAGCGCTGCAGAGGGAAGCGCAGAACGTGGGCCGTTGGATCGCGTGAGGATGCGTGCTGAGACGGATCTCGAGATGATCTGATGGTCCACGTTCTGTGCTGCACTCTGCAGCGCTGCAGAGGGGAGGAAGGTGGGAAGAGCGGTTCGGTCCCTGGAGAAATTGGTTATTGTGTGAGAGTGCTTGCCATTTTGGATGATTCTAGAAACTATAAATCTCTTTAGACTAATTAATTAATCTTTGTCTTTTTCTTTCTTTTTTTTTGTATGTAGAAGACTATAAGCTCTTTTTCATTTCATTAGTGTAGACTGTAGAGTAATGTTTACCAAAAAAACTCAAAATAAGTTGTAATATTTAATGATTTTGAGGTGTTTTATTTTCTAACTAAAAAGAATATTTGCATAAGACGGGATACGGTTTATTCTGACTCGTCAATTGCTGTCAAATTGTCAATACATTTCCAAATACATGTTCAAATACATGTTCAAATATACGTATTTGGACTGAATTGTAAGGTATTTATTGTACAAGGGGTTGGATGCAAAAGGCACTAATACAGTTACAGTAATACAGTCAATGAGTAATGAATAATAATTTGATGTGGTTGCAAAGCAAATAGACAGCGAAGTGGGGTGGGGTGGGGGGCGTGGGCGTGGGCGTGTGCGTGCCGGGCTTGCCGGGCAGGTCCCTCCCGCCGTCCCGTCTCACCGTCCCACCGTCCCGGCTGAGCTTTCTTAATTTCTTTCCTCAAGGCCCTCTCCTTCCCGAGTGCTCATCCTCTGTAGCGCTGCATTGTGTAGCGCAGGATGTAAACCGTTAGATCATCTCGACATCGGTGCCGGCTCGAATCTCGAGATAATCAAACGGCTCACATCCTGCGCTACACAATGCAGCTCTTTTTTTTTTTTTTTGATTTACACAATACAGCTCTCATCCCCTGACCGATCTGCCCCTAACAGTGTGCTCCATATGGGGTGAAGAGGAGGGGAGGGGAGGGGAGGGGAGGTGAACTTTTTAAGTTTACTTGCTCCATAATTTTTTTAAAGAGGAGGGGAAGAGAAAAAGTCACCTCCTCTACCCCCCATTTTGTCCCTTCCAAATTGGGGTGTAGAGGAGGTGAACTCCTCTTTCCATTCCATCCCATCCCCTCCCCTCCCCTTCCCTTCACTACCTTTCCCCTCCCCTCCAAATTGTGGAGCACAGGGTAACGGAATTGGGGAAATGACGGATCCGGTCCAGTCCAGCGCTCTTTGACTTGTGTCGGTCGGAGTGCGAAAGCGACGAGCGCTATTTAGTACGTTGTATTTATGTTTACCACGCGATCTATGATCTATAGGGGATTCATAATCTCATATCCCCTGCTGTGCTGCATCCCGCGGTTCACGGTGCCAACCGTCGGATGGTCTTAATATTCGTGCTAAAGCGGATCTCAAGACGATCCAACGGCTGAAGCTGTGCCAACGCGGATCTCGAGACGATCCAACGGCTGGCGCTGTGAACTGCAGGACGCAGTAAGTCAGGGGATGAACGGTCCTGGATCTATAGGGACTCTAGAGGGTAGGCTGTTGTAGGGGGTGTTTTGTAATTAGGCACGGAAGAAGTGGGTATTTACGGTTCTGCCACTGTGTTTAATGCGCTCGAGGCGGTCTTGGTCAGCGCTTTGACTGCGACCTCGCCACCCGCGGTGCGGAGAGATTGGTCAATCCGACGGCTGCTGTCACGCCACGTTGATGGTTTGGTCTGAGTTCAGAACTCCAGATAATCAGATGGATGTTTTTTTTTTTTGTTGCATGGAAGAATGAAAGAAAGCGGTGTGTTTGTTTTTTGTTCAGGGATTTCAGGGGTACAGTAATTTTTTTTTTTTTTTTTAAGAAAGTAGAATACTCCAGCGTTTTATTGAAACTTTTTATTTTGTGTCCACGGAGGATTGAACTCATGACGACTTGAAAGTCATTCTAGTTAGCTACCACTTGAGCTACTAGGCCATTTGTCAGGGGTACAGTAATTAATAGCAAGGAAGGGTGAATGTTGTTATTGTAGCGATAATAATTAAAGGTGAAACTGTTATTGGAGAGATATAGATCGTTTGTTTTGTCTAAACCTGAATATGATGGTTATGATATGTTTTTGAAGCATAAATAATGTGAGATTTTTGATATGTAAAATCTGAATCGATCGAAATGAACGGACAACCACTGTAGAAGAACAACTCTTAAATAGAACATGGTTTTTTTTCCACAAAAGAAAGGTGAATGTTGTGAAGACGTATGGAGCTAAAAATGATTTAATTGGTATGCAATTTGAACAGCATTTGTGAATGTTTGTTTATTTTACAAATGAAATGCCAGAAAATGCTGATAATTTAATCTTACAATTATTGGTGCTTCATCATCTCGGTAATGCCAACACGTGAATCCAGTATTTGGTGTTTTATAATGAATGAAAAGTACATCCAAACAAATGAACAATATTCAAAAAATAATAATAATAAAATAAACCAATTATTTCATAATATTCTTCGAGTAGAAACGGAAATTCATGTGTTGCAAGTTCTTCACTTCACACCACTACTGGTAACAAACTAACAATTGGAATTTAATCTGGGTTTTGTTGACTTAACAGTTGGAATTTAAGAGGTCAAATCTGTCAATTTAACTTTCACCTTTCTGTGATAATATCTATACTATTTTATAAAGCACGTAAGTATTGGACGTCTCCATTTTTTTCTCCTCCTTCAAATTTTTTTTAATTCCCATTCTACCTCTTAATCAACGGTAGAGATCAAAATACATTGATTTCAAAGGTATTGATGTTCTCCAATTAAACAATTTCATCTGCATTTTGGTTTTTACAAAAATGAAAATATATCAATTTTGATATGGAAGACATCAATTTAATTAGAATTTACATTAATGAGGAATTAATGTTTCATATTCTAAAATTCAATAAGTTAATTTAGTGTAAAGATGAAATTTAAATGGTAAATAATTAGCCAAAAACCAAAAGTACGTTATATGTATAACACGGCATGAGCTCAGAATTTGAAACGCCCGCAAAAGGGCAGGTTTCTTGCTAGTTAATAATAATATGGCAATTTAGGTTTTGCTCCTCTAGTAACAATATTCGGATGTTTTATTTTTTATATATTCATTTGGTAAAAAAATTCATTTTAATTATTATATTATATTATTTTTTCCCTTTTTTTTTAATGCCATGCTGCGACCCTCCTAAGCACTTTTCTAACGTAATGGGGGTTTCTGAAAAGTTAATACAGAAAAGAAAAGAAAGGAAAGGAAAGAAAGGTGTTTATGGATTTGATTAATGTGGGTTTGGTTTTGGTGATATATTCGGTGCATGCGTGGTGGTACCAGATCATATATACATAGCGGTATTATCGCATGATTGAGATTGACACACACATGAGATCGATCTTCGGCTTTCGTTACAGCTGCATCAACCATGATGCGAGTCATTCACCTCGTGATTATTCATTTTGAAATGTTTCTCAAGACCCTGCAAATCGCGATCCGACAGATATAGCTTTTAAGGGAGGTTTTTTTTAAATAATCTCAACTGTCCAAAGTGAGATCTCAGAGTTCTGAGCTCTATTCTGGATCTCAGCTGATTTCAATGCTAGTTAGAATAAGAGAGAGTTCTAATATGCATCTTTTTATATAAAAAAAAATGAAATAAGAAATTTTGATAAGAGCTCCTTGAAATATAAAGGTATTATGTAAATTATTTATTTAAAAGAATGCGGAACATATTATTTATCTTGAAATTAAGAGTTTCACTAATAAAATTTATTTTCTCTTTCTCGTTATTATCGTTCTTTAACATAAAAATAAGAGGTAATTTAATATCCTCTTGGAATTTATGAAAAGAAAACATATCTCAATATCAATATTCATGTTGCTAATGTTTTTCTTTTGGTTTTTCATTTTGGGCCAAATATAGAACTATTATAAATATTTATCTAAGTAAATGATGAAGTTGAAAATACATATTCCTTCCAAAATAAAGGAAGAGAAGACATTTATCCATCATTATATGCTTTTTTTTATTCCTCTCGAAAGCATACGAAGAGAAGATTGCCTATTTTTTTTACTTATGTAATTAAGATTTTTTATTTTTTTATTTAAAAAAAAAGGCCAAAGAAGATACATAACGGTTAACATATTTTCAACCTACTTTTTTTTGTTGGCACAATTCAATTGTACAAACACTTCTATAAACTCTCAGTTTTTTTTTTTTTAAAAAAAACTAATAACATATATTATCGGCTTTCATTTCTTTCTAAAAGTGGTACATTAGTTTAGAAAATTGTTATAAACTCAATCTAATAACTCATTTGATATTTTTATTTATTTAGAAAATAAGAGGGAAAAATGGTTATTATGCTAGCTATATATTCTTTCTTACAAAGCCTTGATGTTACATTTTTTACGCTTATCTTTTAGAAATTGTTCCGAATATTCTTCAATTAGTGATAGTGATCATATTATATTTTCTAGCTATGTTGTTCATACGTCATAAATTCTTGCTAATAGTCCAGATTCTAGTATACGAAGCGCGCACTCAATATAATTAACAATAGGGAGGTGATAACTGTCCCTCTTATCCATCCCTGATACATTTTTAGTTAGAAAATTCTTTTAACATGTAACAAATACTTTTGACAGTCAAAATGTATATTATTAAATATGCAAAAAACCCATACATGCATGATGGAATGAGAAATAGTGAAAAAAGTTCACTCAAAATTTGAGAGAGTATGAGAAAAAAATGAGAGAATATTAAGAATTTTAACTAGGTGATGGATAGAGGGAAAAGTTAGGAGGCAGAGATAATTTCTCTGAACAATATATTGTCATTCGAAATGTAATTAAATTCGGTTATTTATTAATTTATTCAGCAACTTTGTGACCCATTACACGGGTCAAAGGGAATCAAGAATTAGTTAAAAGGCAGGGAAGCTTATGGCTTACATTATTGCTTGGAAACAAAGCATGGTGCAGTGCTGGTATAGTGACGTAAAGTGGCAGCTGATAATTTTATTTTATTTTACTTAATATAAAAGAAAGAGAGAGAGATGATTAATGCTTGCTTTAAGAGATTATTATTATTATAATAATACACTTTTTGAAAGACTTGCTCTCATAATGGAAGATCTAGCTCCCTGTCTAGCTTATTACTTTATAAATTAGGCTACGGTGATATGCATATCACCAATATACCATGCTATGCGGTCCGTATGTTAGTTTTCGGTGTCCAAATAGTCGATCCGAACTGCTTAATGTGATCTCTATATCAAAATATACCAGGAAACCAAATTTTACAATTTTTGGATTTTTTTTTGCTATTTTTAATGATAGGGAGAAAATCGTTGTTTTGTATGAATCAGAATCCTTGAATCTAGCCATTTTCTCCCCATCATTCAAAATAGTACAAAAAAATTCTAAAAATCGTAAAATTTGGTTTCCTGGTATATTTTGATATAGATACCACATTGAGCTGTTCGGATCGACTATTTGGACACCGGAAATGGAGATACAGACCGCATAGCACGATAAAACCGTGATATGTATATCACCGTAGCCGGACTCATTACTTTATTTAATTTTAATTAATTCAAGGGCCAATCACAAATTATTTTTAGTGGAAGTTTTTTAAACTTGATGATTTATTTTCTCCTGCGTATAAATTAATTAATTAATTAATTAAATGACATGATATGATGCCTTCACATCCGACTCAAATCAGATTGACAACTAAAAAAATTATATTTATTTTCTGTAGTCACATTACTTCCACTATATACAGAAGATCAACACAAGGCATAAAAGTTTTTGTCAACGAGAAATTAATGTCCGAGGTCGAGTTTTTGTGCGCATAAAATGACATGATCTGACGTCCTTAATTAATTACAACCTCCTTAACTCCTTTCAATTATATAAAATTATAAATTATAAAAATATATAGGGTTTCATGCATGTCCACGTTTTGTACAGTCCATAAAATATGTTGCATGTAAATAACTAAATATAGGTTTGAATTTTTTAATTAACGTAAAACAATACATAGTTTGATACTTTGATTATTATCAATTATTTCAAATTTTCAAAAAAAAAAAAAAAAAGAACCAACCTTTGATATGAACCGTCCGATAGTTCAGATGCTGGTGATCCAACCACCCATCATCAAACTGGGTAATTAAAGCTGCTCTCTCTCTCTGACTCTCTTTCAAAGTTCAAATTAAGAATGATTAATTCTTCAAAAAGGCAGAATAAAGTGTTAGTGTAAATTCCGTTACATATGCAACGTAACGTACAACGTAACATATATTACAACACCCACTAACTAAAAATAAAAACTAATCAATATCAATAAATAAATAAAAAGATGCAATGCAAGCTAAGCTAATCTAAGCTAAGCTAGATACCATGCCACCAGGGGCAGTTCCGTCATTCCCACCCACCCACCCACACACACAGCACCCGGAGAAAGAAAGCAAGAAAGAAAGAAAAACAGAGACTATTACTATTAGCAGTCAGCAGTAGTACACTGTACCGCACAGTCAAGAGTAAAGAGTGTGCTAAGCTAAACTGCTAAAAATGCTAAAGGGCAATGCTAAATAACAAACTCATAATATAATAATAGAATAATACGTAGAGTCCACTCCTATTAAGTAGGTCACCCATCCACTCTCTCTTACAGTTCGGACACACCACGTACACCCATAATGTACTGACCACAGTCGCCTAAATGTTCACCGGAAATCGTGGTATATCTGTTCACCGTAAAATGAAATATGTTAATTGGAAAGATGTAAATGTTTACTGAAAAATGATATATGTTTATTGAAAATACGATGGATCGGTGGATAGATAAAAAGGGGTCGTTACCTACGACTCTAACATAATAACATGCATGTAGAGTCCACACCTATCAAGTAGGCCATCCATCCACCCTCTCTTACAGTTCGGACACACTACGTACACCCACAATGAACTGACCACAGTCGCCTAAATGCTCATTGGAAATCGTGATATATCTGCTTACCGGAAATGATATATGTTAATTGGAAATATATAAATATTTATTGAAAAATAATATATGTTTATTAAAAATACAGTGGATCGTCTGAAAAGTAAAAGGAGTTGACGCTACCTACTAGCCTACTACTCATAATAATATAGGGTACAATTGGCAGGTAGGGACAGCCAGGCAGCCAGCCCACCTCACGGCTACAGTTCTGCACACCACACCACAGAATTGATTCCCCCAAAAAAAATTAAAGAGGAAAAGGGAGCGGCGAAGGGGAGCTGCGTATCGGTTGTTCTTTGGTAGTACTAGCAGTAGTACGACTACGAAACATAAAATGAATGAAACTGTCTCCATATCCTCTACCGCGCAGTAAGTTACAGCGCAGCGTCTCAACTGTCGGATCTGCTTTAAGATTCGTGCGACTCAATCTCAAGAAAGCCTCCTGTCGTTGATTCTCTGCGCATTAAAATACTGCGCAGCAGAGGATGATCACTCGAAAGAAAGAACAAACATAGCAGTTAGGAGATTCCATATCCTCTGTAGCGCTGCATTGTGTATTGCGGAATGAGAACCGTTAGATCATCTCGAGATCGATGTTGGCTCGAACCTCGAGATGATCTAACGGTTCGCTTTCCGGGCTACACAATGCAGCGCTACAGAGGATACAGAGGATGAGCACTCCAATTAGGAAGGCAGCTAAGGCAGGGCAGGGCAGGGCAGGGCAGGGCAAGCTGGCATCCGCTAATTCCAGCTATGCAGTGCTGCTGCTGCCACTGAAAAGCAGGGCAAAGCAAGCTTCTGCGTGCTACGGAGTCCAACTCAGTCCGCGATGGCCGATGCGATGCGATGCGATGCAGAGAGAACACAGCTCACACTGACACTGTCACACACTGCTCTGCCTTGTACTGCTGCCACTGCCAGCCACTGCTTCTGCTTCCTCTCCAGTCCGTACCTCTACTGCCAATCTCCCATTATGTTATTATGTATGTTGCTTTGCTAACTAATCTAAGGGATCGATTATTAATTAACTAACTGATCCCCGGCCGGATTGTTTTTTAAATAAACTAGGGGTGCGTGTGGATCGTGTAAGGATTAGTGAAAAAATAAAGGAATTGAGAATAGTAGGTGAGATTAGTAAAAAATAGTGATTTTTGGATTAACTTCAAAATAGTAGAAATGTGATGCTATTCGGCATAGTAAAAATATTGTTTGGACTGTATCTTTGGAATAGTGGTTGAGGGATGAACAAAATAATGCTTACTTTTTACTAACTTCACTCTTCACTATTTGCTATTCCATGTTTTTCTTGAAATAGCAGATTAGCTTAGTTCCCAACTGTTCCCAATTTTTATTTTTGGATCGCTTAGCAGTTGGGAACAGCTTCTATTCCGGGAATATAGCTATCCTCAAGCAATCCAAACACGCCCCTAGAGCGGTAACTCGGGCTTTGCTCCGAGAAATGAAATGGTATCGAAATAAATAATTAAGAATTTTATAAAATTTAATATCTAACAAAGTTTCGAATGTAATAATGAAACTTTTGCTATTGATAATTTATAAATAATATCTGATCATTTTAAGCTTTAAATTTTGTTTTTGAATTTTAATATGTTGCTCTGCTTAAGTGCTAACTAATTAAACTAAGGGACTGATAAACTAATTAACTAACAACTAATTAACCCTCCGTCCCGGATTGCTTTTTAAATACATTATAATGATGGACTTTTTGCACATGAGTCACTCTCAACTTTTTTATTTGATTTTGGTTTTGGTTTTGGGTGTGTATAGTATTATTTTTATTTGGTCCGTACGTATACATGGGTTCCTTTTGAAGTTTTTATATTTTCTGTCTTTGACCGGACTGCTTGAATAATGAATAGCATTATTATTTATTATTTATAGCGGTGGTGGGAACTGGGAAGAGTGAGTGATGAATGTATGCCAGCCAGGTAAGAAAGACCTCACTTCCTCTCCTGAGAAAGAAATTCTTTAATTGCAAATTATTGGGTGAAGTAACAAAAGTTTGAGTCATGCTTGCTTGACTCACTCAACTGTTGTGTTGACGTTGTAACATATAAAAAGGACACCTCCTGTGGAATCTACAATGGAGGGGAGTGAGAACAAGAGGTAAGCACATGGTAAAATATGAACTGTCTTTTTTTTTTTTTTTTTTGATCTTAATATGAACTGTCCTTGCAGCACGAGATTTGATTTTGTCCCCACCCCTTTTCTCTCTCTCTCTCTTTACAGCATTCTTATTAACTCATAAATAAATATGCCTTCAGTTTTTAATACCTCTTGTTATGTTATTGCAAATATTAATTTCACAACAACAACGAACAACAGCAGCAGAAATTCACAGTCAGTCAGTCACTTGACCCGGAATTCATTCGTTCAAAGTTGCAACGGTGAGCCTAGCTAGCCAGTTTTTTTTTTTTTTGAAGAAATAGCTAGCCAGTTGTATGTATGTATATATATATTGTCAGACAGACAAATAGCAATAGGCAATAGGCAATAGGAGAACATATGTTATATATATAGAGAAACATCTTGTGCCCATTAAAAATACATCAATTTGTCCATAAATACACTTATAATGTAATAAGTAGATCTAATTATATAACATATAGACGCTATGGACAGATATTCTATGGACACTAAGTATTACTCTTATATATATAATAATATAGAATAAAGATGTTACGCCGCCCGGCATTACCCCCAGTTATATATACGATGCGCTAGTAGATTGCTGTCCATTTAGAATATTTTGTAATCTGTCTTTTAGAAATACCAGCACGTCAATGATGTGGGGGGCAATCTGTGCGCAGCCCTATCACTACCCAATAATATATTAGATATAGATAGCACATGGGTAAAATTTATGGATGGGGTTTGATTTTATTTTATTTGATTTGATTTCTTTTGTGTTTATGTGTCAGTATATAACTATATATAAAGAGGAGGGATCCATTGACAATGGATATTTTGACAATCTTGACAATGGTATTTTTAAAAAATTTATAAAAATTCATTAAAAATCTTAAAAATGAAAAAAGTTTACGGAAGTATTATTTAACTTATAGATGGATTATGTTTCCGATTATATTCAATTTAAATGATATTTGATAGCTTTTTAAATTCCGTTAAATTACAACCGTTAAAAAATGTACAAAATTTTGATAAGGCATCAAATGATGTTCAAATTGGTTAAAATTTGATACACTATCAATCTATAAGTTAAATAATGCATCCATAAAACTTTTTTCATTTTTAAGATTTTTAATAAATTTTTATAAATTTTTTAAATGTACCATTGTCAAGATTGTCAAAATATCTATTGTTAATGGATCCCTCCTCATATATAAATATACAACTGTAGATATAGACTGTATTTGTATTGTATTGTTTGGAGTATACAAATAAAAAAAAGTAGTGGGTCCGAGAAAATTGGGAGCAAGCAATTTAATTTTGTGTTGTGGGCAAAAAGTGCCTTTTAACAGCTCAGCCCCAATTGGGTTTATACACTTTTATACAATATATATATACACTATACTACGAGTTGCCAATTTAGAAACCAAACAAAATCAACCAATCATTAATTAATTAATTAAAGCCGTTATAGGGACATGTTACGTTGCTTTGCAAAGTTAAGACTTTTTTTGCTTTGCGTTTTCAAAATCTCACAAACGGAAACTCAAACGTCAAATCTAATTGAACCAATACATTCTAAACATTGAAATATGATGGATACCAAATTTTACTATTTTTAGAATTTTCTAACTATTTTTTAAGATTTTAGAAAGATGACCCTAAAATAATAATAAAATAATGATGGCAAAAAGTGTTAATCTTTCAAAAATCCAAAAAAATAACTAAAAAATTCGAAAATTATAATTTTTCGTATTTTGCATGTTTTCAATATGTAGATTGTGTTTAGCATATTAGATTGGTCATTTGACCTTTAGAGAATGAGATTTGAACGCAAAGCAAAAAACACCCCAACTTTGCAAAGCACCTTTAATTATATTCTATATATATGTATCAATAAGCTAGGTTTAGGGTTCTAGACCAGACCACACCTCTATTATATATATATATATATATAGTAAAACTATGGTAAAACTATGGTGCTCCTAGGAGCATGGAGGTCTCCTGTGCTCCTAACTCAAAAATCATACTAAACCATCTTAAAATTTCGATTTATGGGTCTCATTAAATTCTTTATATCAAAATATCATAGGATACACATTTTTTCCATTTTTTGAGATTTTTAAGTATTTGTTTGTATTTTTTAAAGATGACATAGTTTTATATATTATTTTATTATTATTTTGAGGTCATTCTAAAAAATTTCAAAATATATACTTAAGAAACTTAAAAAATGGAAAAATTTTGTATCCTAAGAGATTTTGATATAAACAATTTAATGAGAATGATAAATCAAATTTCATGATGGTTTAGTATAATTTTTGAGTTAGGAGCAAGAGAGGCCTCCGTGCTCCTAGAAGCACGCTATATTTATTATATAGCGTTGGGTTACGGTGATATGCATAGCAAAACTACGTTTTTACTATGCGCTCGTATCTCAACAACCGTAACTCGGATGGCCGATCCCGATTCGACCAGTGCATTCTACATATCAAAAATGTTAGTGTTTATGTACTAGAGAAACATACATATTTATATTTATATATATATGGTATTCGCTTGTTCATGGTTATTCTTATTTGGATGTTTTATTCATTAGTTTCCTTGAATTGATGTTACGTTATGGCTTGTGTCGTTTACGACAAAAGCAAGTGATATGCCATGATGGGTATGACGTCAATTCTAAAACTGCCCTGATCTATGATAACTAGCATGGTACTCTAGTTGGTCGGATAGGATCAGCATATGAGTCTAGCAGATGGGTTTGTATCACGTCCCATTGATAGCGCGGCTATCAACTAGATCATATGGATGCATGTGCACATTCTCTGTGACATGGCATTGGACTGACCGCGACAAGAATATGACAAAAGGAATGTGTTATGTCATTCATATTCTTGTCAGTGTTGGATTCACGGTTGAGGTTGTCATGATCAAATATCATGACTGCACACTGTGACTAGTTTCCTATCCCAACCGTAACAGGTGGCATAAGGGATTCCAGTTCGGTGTGTAGAATTGGTAGCTTGGATCATGGATGATCAAGATACTGGATGTGCCTGAGCCACAACCTGAAGAAGCATCACAACCGCCTCCGAGGGTTATTCTTAGAAGGTCACAACGTGTGGTTCGTCAACCTGAAAGATGGTTGGGTCTGCATGAGATCACTAGTTTGGATACTGATGATCCTGTGAGCTTCGATGATGCGATGAGCAGACCAGATTCCGACTCGTGGCTGGAAGCCATGAAAGCCGAAATTCAGTCTATGTACGACAATCAGGTTTGGGACCTGGTTGACCTTCCTCCAGGCTTTAGGCCAATTGAGAACAAATGGGTTTTCAAGAGGAAGAGTGACAAAGACGGGAATTTGACTACGTACAAGGCCAGACTAGTGGCGAAGGGATATCGACAGATCCAAGGGATCGATTTCGATGAGACCTTCTCACCTGTCGCCATGTTCAAGTCAATTCGGATCCTTTTAGCCATTGCCGCATTTTATGATTATGAAATATGGCAGATGGATGTCAAAACCGCTTTTCTAAACGGCGATTTAGAAGAAGAGTTGTACATGGTGCAACCGTCGGGTTTTGAGGATTCATCAAATGCTAAGAAGGTGTGCAAGCTTAAGAGATCCATTTATGGACTTAAGCAAGCATCTCGGAGTTGGAACTTGCGATTCGATCGTGAAATCAAGAAATTTGATTTCAAGAAATGCGAAGAGGAACCTTGTGTATACAAGAAGGTTAGTGGGAGCTCGGTTGTATTCCTAGTCCTATATGTTGATGACATATTGCTCATAGGCAATGATGTGCCAATGTTGAATGGGGTCAAGTCTTCATTGATGAAGATTTTCTCGATGAAGGACTTGGGCGAGGCAGTCTATGTGTTGGGAATCAGAATCTATAGGAATAGATCTGAGCGACTTATCGGATTAAGTCAAAGTACCTACATAGACAAAGTCTTGAAGAGATTCGGCATGGAAGATTCCAAGAAGGGATTTCTGCCTATGTCTCATGGCATTAAATTAAGCAAGAGTCAATGTCCTTCAGGGACTGATGAGCTTGAGAGGATGAGTCGGATTCCGTACGCGTCAGCGATCGGATCGATCATGTATGCCATGACTTGTACTCGCCCTGATGTTGCATATGCTTTGAGCATGACATGCAGATATCAGTCGAACCCCGGTTTCAAGCATTGGACAGCTGTCAAAAACATACTGAAGTATTTGAGGAATACTTCGGAGATGCTCCTAATCTATGGTGGTCAAACTGAGCTCGTAGCCAGGGGCTAAACGGATGCTAGTTTCCAGACCGACCAAGATGATTTGCGATCGCAATCAGGATACGTGTACACGTTGAACGGTGGCGCTGTGAGCTGGAGGAGCTCAAAGCAAGAGTGCGTGACAGACTCTACCACCGAATCCGAGTACGTAGCCGCAGCTGAAGCCGCCAAGGAAGGGGTTTGGTTGCGCAAGTTCTTGCAAGAACTTGAGGTTGTTCCGAGTTCACTTGAGGCGATTGAGCTCTATTGTGACAACAACGGAGCTATCGCTCAAGCCAAGGAGCCGAGATCGCACCAGAAAAGTAAGCATGTCGACCGCAAGTATCACCTGATTCGCGACTTTGTGAATCGAGGTGATGTGAGAATTAGCAGGGTGGATACGGACAGCAACACAGCTGACCCGCTAACAAAGCCACTGTCTTTGGATAAGACGAATCTTCATAGATCGGCCATGGGCATTCGACGCCGCGTAGGCTGGGTCTGATGATGTAGTGGTTGTACTTTACTTTTGTTTTAGGGTACACTTCACTGGACGTAGAGGATATGATGTCTCTAGTCCAAGTGGGAGATTGTTAGTGTTTATGTACTAGAGAAACATACATATTTATATTTATATATATATGGTATTCGCTTGTTCATGGTTATTCTTATTTGGATGTTTTATTCATTAGTTTCCTTGAATTGATGTTACGTTATGGTTTGTGTCGTTTACGACAAGAGCAAGTGATATGCCATGATGGGTATGACGTCAATTCTAAAACTGCCCTGATCTATGATAACTAGCATGGTACTCTAGTTGGTCGGATAGGATCAGCATATGAGTCTAGCAGATGGGTTTGTATCACGTCCCATTGATAGCGCGGCTATCAACTAGATCATATGGATGCATGTGCACATTCTCTGTGACATGGTATTGGACTGACCGCGACAAGAATATGACAAAAGGAATGTGTTATGTCATTCATATTCTTGTCAGTGTTGGATTCACGGTTGAGGTTGTCATGATCAAATATCATGACTGCACACTGTGACTAGTTTCCTATCCCAATCGTAACAGGTGGCATAAGGGATTCCAGTTCGGTGTGTAGAATTGGTAGCTTGGATCATGGATGATCAAGATACTGGAATGTCTCTCATAGATGAGTTATGATATCCACTGGGCCCCTTGACATTATGGATTACACACGCGCGCAATGATTAATCTTAGTCATGTGTTTAATCTATATGGACGTCAAGTAAATGACATATATTTGTGGGGATGACACAATCCTGCCTCAGACTTTATCTTGGATATTCATATGACATAGAATCAACACAAGTAAGGTACTCTTACTCAGGATCAAGATACTACGTGGACGTGCGTACTGTCTGTATCATTCGGGGATCGTCACGTGGATGGCTTGACACTGATGATGATCAGCATTGAACAGGTAGATGAGAATCACTGTTAATGCAACCCAACATGATCCAGATCCCTATAAGGTCACACCTACAAAGGCTCTCGACCATTAGTCCTGTTCAGTTTCGTGTCACGTCGGCGAACGTGTAACAAGTGATGGCAATAAGTCAAATCAGGCGCGGCCTGACTTGAGCTTGATTGGGCATCATGATAACCTGAATATCATCATGGCTATGATGTTTTGATCTTATGTCTCGAACATATGAGAGAATACTTGTCATTTGGTTCTGTCAGCAATCTGTGACAGAAATCTGGTTCTGTCAGGTGTTGCGTTACAACGCAATATTGGGTGCGTTATAACGCAACCTGACAGAAAGGCAGATTAGGGTATGTGATTAGGGTTTCCTTAATCACTCTTGACAAGTATAAAAGGGAAGGTTTCATGCACGAAAAAGTAAGTTTTTCCCAGCCACCTTTCTTCCTCTCTCTCTCTCATGTGTTGAGAAATCTCCTCTATCAAACCTAGGGTTTAGGGTTGAGATTTGTGCGAGGAAAAAGATCGAAGGACCCGCCGGCAACGTCTTCTCGCCTAGACGGACGGTGGTGGCCGACCCTTTGGTGGACAAGGGTGACGCGCGCGACGGGACAGCCGAGAGCAACCAATCACGCGTTAAAGGTATAATAACTACTGCCTCTCTATGCATGTTATTGTGTAGATCAGCGATAAGTCGTTCGTTTGGCAAGATCTGATTGAACTGCACATGCTTTGGTTAGAAAAATTTTAATTTCCGCATCGCTAGCCATCGTGCTATTCCTTTCAAAAAACTCATCGGATTCTAATTTTTACTATTTTTAGAGATTCCTAACTATTTTTAACGATTTTTTAAAAAATGACCTTGATTATGAGTTCCAAATAGATTATTTTATTATTATTTTCTTATTATCTTTAAAAAATCGTTAAAAATAGTTAGGAGTCTCCAAAAATAGTAAAAATTAGTATTCGTGAGTTTTCTATATGTAGAATGCACCGGTCGAATCAGATCGGCCATCCGAGTTACGGTTGTTGAGATACGAGCGCATAGCAAAAACATAGTTTTGCTATGCATATCACCGTAACCCTATATATATATATAGAGCAAACGGTCCAAATTATATATTGCCACGTCCGAAATTTCGATTTATGGCTCCCATTACATCATATGAAAATACTAGGGGATACAAAAATTTTTCATTTTTACTCTATATATAATTTTGCTAAAATAGTCATGACTCACGGGCTGCTTCGTGAGTCAGAATCCAAAAAATATCAAATCACCTCCAAATTTTGATTTATATGGCTCAATAAATTCTTCATATCAAAATCTTATAACACGCAAAAAATTTCCATTTTTAGAGATTTTTAAGTATTTGTTCTAGATTTTTTAAAATGATACATAAAACATTGAATATTTTATTAATATTCTATAGTCACTTTTAAAAAATCTCAAGATAGTCATTATAAGCATTGTCAAGATTGTCATTAGTGGAAATTAAGGGAGATTAATTAAGGGGAAGGGGGTTGGGTTGGGACACAGATAAAGAGGCTAAAACTAAAAAAGGTGGTGGTCAAGGCACCAACTTGTGCATATATGTATGCTTGCCAATTGGCAATTGCCATGCCAGAATGCCAGCCATATGGAGTGGGGTTGTGTCCATGTACAAGTGTTCTTCTTACTTGGCATCTTTCTTATACCAAGCCAAGACAACACCAACATTATTAGGGTTCATGTGGGACAC
Organism: Cyperus esculentus; assembly: GCA_030179965.1. NCBI lineage: Eukaryota > Viridiplantae > Streptophyta > Magnoliopsida > Poales > Cyperaceae > Cyperus > Cyperus esculentus. The sequence goes on from JASGLE010000031.1 coordinate 837,918, forward strand.
CAATATTTGCATCCCTCTTAATTGGCTTTCATCTCTCCACTCTTTTTCAATTACTTGCCTCCTTTCCTAATTCGTAGTCTGGATTGATGGATTGATGTACGCGTTTTTATTTTGTTGTTTTCTTGTTCTCATTAATGGATATATACAGGCAGGGCCGAGCCAGGACTTGAAATTAGTGGGAGTCGAGATGTTGAGGGACAAAATTTATTGGGGGATGAAATGAAAATTCTCAACAAAATACACTGCATATTAACGTTTCTATATACAAATTTAAAAATCATGGGGGGGGGGGGGGGGGGGGGGGGGTCACACCCCCCCTCCCCCTCTCTCCGCCCCTGTATACAGGGTGAATTTTATTGGAGGTTACTGAACTATACCTCAAATCCATAATTGGTTATTGAACTTCCATTTATCTGTTTTTGGTCACTGAGTTTTGATGTTTGTCCAAATTTGGTTACTTCGTTAGTTTTTTCTTCCAATTTAACGAAAATTATGTCTCCAATTTTAAACTTTGGAAATTATTTTTTTCATATAAATTATACAAGATGTGAGATTTTGAGTCAAATTAAAAAAAAAATTATTTATTTTTCGTTTACAATATTTATTTTTCCCAAAATAATTATTTTATTGATTTTTTCATATCAAGTATACATATTGTAATATGTCCAAAAATGTGAAAGTATTTTATTATCTTGAAAGAAAAATAAAAAAATTTGTTTATTTATATTCTTATATTTTTAAGTTCCATATGAAAACTTATATTTCTAAACCATGAAATTGTTGTCATGTCAACTATTCCGTTAAATTGGATGGAAAAACAAATGGAGTGACCAAATTTGGATAAACATCAAAAATTAGTGACAAAAAATGAATTAATAGAAATTTAGTAACCAATTATGGATTCAGACCCTATATATGGTCCAAGCATATATATGTCGTTGCTGTGTGCTTATTTGGTATCGACATGACATCCCTTGAGAATTATTATTATTATTATAGCTTGCTGCTGAGCTGTTAATTGTGCTTTTATTTATTTATTTATTTATTTATATAATGCATACATAGATATATTTTATAACAAATAGGGGGAGTCTATGTCTATGACATGTAGCATGATAATGATAGAGATGGCAGTGATCGTACGGATGTATATGAAGAATCAATTAATTAGACATATGTTTAATCTAGCTTAGACTAATTATTTCATTAGATAATAATTTAACAGTCAGATTGGTTCAAATCTGACTCGACTTTAGACCAAAACGACTGGAAACAAATAATCTATTCAACAGAAGCAAAAAAAATAAATTAATGATCTTGATTCAACAATTTTGGGATAAATATTGTGCATATGGACGTAATAAAAAATCAGAGAATTTTTGAAGTTGTGTTAATATGATAATATCAGTAGTGAAGTGTGATTCCACTTGATTTGGCCTAAATAATAATTTTTGTCAGCATCATCACAATTTAATTTATTTGAGATGTGTTGACCAACTTCATCGATTCTTTATTAGGATTTCATCAATACATACATGCATACTTACTATATATAAAAGTATATTGGAAAAATGACATAAGAGGGATATCTTCCCTAAATAAGAAATCTGAGCCGTTGATCATTTTCTTAGATAGATCAGAACCGTTGATTTACATTAATGCCCGTTGACGTTAATGTCTCAGCCCATTAAAATTTAATGCCCATATTAATTTCCTCAATATAAGGCCCATTACATATTATCTTAAAAAATTTATTATAAGAAATAACAATTTCAGCCAAAGTAACGCGTGGCCGCGTTGGCTCTTTACTAGTGTATACATAATAATATATCATATTGGAGAGATTATTCTGATTCTTTCATTTCTAAAAACATATATGAACTAGGCTAAGAGTACCGAGTGGCATTAAAATATTGGGTTTGATTGTGATTTTTAATAATCTTTTTCAGCCGACAATTCACAAAACACCATGTATAAATATAACAAAATGTAATATTGTTTCAGTTGAGAATTTTCTCATCACTGACCATCAGATTCTAACAAACTGAGCTATTATTATTGTTTAAAAAACTTGATTAGTGATTAATATATTTCAAGTAGCACCAGTTGTGATGTACGAACCAATGTTGATCTTAACTTTCCTTTGTTATATATTGCTTATATATATATTAAATAAATTAATTGTCAATACCCATAACAAGCTTGCAGAAAAGAAACCACTTTTCAACTAATCACAAAAAAAATTTGATTAAAAAACAAACACAAAATTAGGCCGCCGGAGAGAGAGATTTGGTTTGGAATTGAATTTTAAAAAAGTGCTGGTGAGTTGAGTTGTGTCACCATCAGAATTAACGCATGAAAAAGAGAGGCCATTGGTAGCTTAGACACACACAATCAACTTTACAGAAAGAACATACTTTCTGCTAATTATATTGATTTTGTATTATGGATACTTATATTATATTATTATTATTATACTATTAAAGTTTGAAGCTGATGATGCACACTTAGATGCAAGAATCGTGGAGAAAAAAACATAAAAAAATATCTTTATGGGCCATGAATTTCAGTTTAGGAAATTTAATTGCAATCTTTTTATATATGTTCATATATAGTGTTGCATTTCATTTTTGGGCCTATAATATGCTTTACAAATTTCCTCCCATTTGGGCCGGAAAGGAAATTGGATCCGACCCATAATTACAATTTGCAATCCGTTAACTGTATAGGATTTGGATAAAAGAAGCAACTAGAGGTGGCAGAACCCGACCCGACCCGACCCGACTCAAACCCGACCCGACCCGACCCGGAATTTTTTAGATAGTCAAACTGACCCGACTCGACCTGACCTGATCTGAACCCGACCCGACCCGAGATCAAATAGCATCCAATCCAACTCAAATCAACATCCAATCCAAAAAAAGTAGATATTAAAATTGACCCGACCCGACCCGACCTGACCCGAGATAATCTAGAAGGTCAAACTGACCCGACCCGCTCGACACGAACCCGAACTCGAACCCGACCCGCCCGCCCGATTTGCCACCTCTAGAAGCAACCAATGAAAAGAGTTGCTTAATTGTTGTTTCTCTGTTCATTTTTCATCAAATGTTTATATTGCACTAGCTAAATTACGCCCTCCGCCGCGTCTTATTAAATATTTTTTTTATTATCGTTCTATTGATATCAAGTTATAAAAATATTCCTAGAAATTATTGGGATTAATTTAATATTGTAAGTATTTGTTTGAGATTTTTGAATATTTCTAAGTCATTTTAGAAAAGAAAGAAAAAAGAAAGCGGAAAAAGAAAAGAAAGGAAAAGAGATCAACGGCTGAGAATCATTGAGAATTGTACTGTGGTGATAACCTATTCACCTACAGTAAAATTCTTAAGATTTAGCGCAATTATGGATTTGGAAGATTGAAACAACGGGGACTGAAACCTCAAATGTTTTCTTTCCACTTTTCTTTCTCTTCATTAATTCATTCCATTTATCCAGCTATCCAAATTGTTTTTAGGAATTCAACATAGGCAATGTGTTATAATTAATCAAGCAGCATGGAATTCAGTTGTAAACTCTGAAGCTTTAGTTAAAGTTTTGGGGTAATCTGCTACATACCCATGAAAACTTGGTAAATTAGGTATTTGCCCATGAAACCTTTGAATCTAGATATATGCCCATAAAAAACTATGCTTTTTATATATATACCCATGAATTCTTCAAATGTTTTGGTATATGCCCATTGTGGTCTATTGTTCAGGTTTTAACTCAACCAAAAGGGTTCCAACAAGGCATTAACGGCTCCTTGCCTCTGCGCCTATCTATGGCCTGTTCTGGTGCTTTTGTTACAAACCTAAACATATCACTTTTAGGTCTTTCTGGATGATCTAGTTTTGGACAAACAAATAAACAATCTTAGCAGTTTTGATATACCCTTTCCTTACTATCTAGAATATCTTAATTTTTGGATTAGGCTGCCATACCTATGATCTTTTCTTCAATAATTGAGTTTCTGAACCTTGCTCTGATACCAGTAAGAAAAACGCCCGTTCCTTAGGATCTCAACTCCAAAACTTCGTTGCTAAAAGATACTAGACTAGAAGTTTAAGAGGAAAGAAATTTTTATTAAGCGGAAGATATCTTACAAAGAGAGAGAAGTAAGACTTGCTGGGACTCAGCTGTCTTGCAACTCTGAGAAAACACACTTATATAGACTCGGGAATGGAATCTCAATTATCACACCGGGTGCTCATTGGGCCCCATCGTCATGTGAATAAAGGGATTCCCACAATCCTTTGTCTCCCATTCAGTACACCCACTATCCAAAAGTTAGGTACACTGATTGAAGAAAAAAAGAGAGATAGTACAACCACTTCACCGAAAGTGGATCGCACTGACTCAAAATTAGCACACTACTGGCCAAAACAGGTAGGCCAAAAGTAAAAAGAAAAAGATGCTCAAATAATTGAGCGCTCCACACAAAGCAAATAGTGGTTTTCCGTAGATTACCACCAGATTATTCATCACACTTAATTATTAGATAAAGTTGTGAAGGACAGTAGTTGGGTCCATCACGCTCCCAATACCGTTCACCACCTGACAAATTGCGTAATTAAGTTGTCAAGGTCCTTCTCGATTTTCTTAATTTTTGGAATTTGTTCTTCAAGTAGTAAACAGGTATCACCCATCATGCAATCAACGTTTCTGTATGGACGTGCAGTCTCATACTCACGTTCAAGCATGGTCTTCAGTACATTGATTTGTGCAAAGGCCATCCTTGCTTGAAGTTCCTTGACTTCACGCATGACGCCTCTGTGGATAGCGGCATTTGTGAGTGATCCACCATTGCGTTCTCTGGCGTAATGTATGTCATGGATGTCTGCAGTTGTGTATAGGGGAATACTGTCTGAATATGAGTGCATAGAAGCATAGTGCTGGCGTCGTTCAGCATTCCAGTCTGAATTTCCTCTAGAACTGGCTCCAACATGGAAATGAACGCGGTTTGCTCTGGGTTGAGACATCTTGTTGTGCAGTAGGTGGTCAGTCGGGATAGTGTATCTGCAAGGGTGTTGTGCCTTCCTTCAATGTGCTCGAAATTGATATGCACACCTGTTCCTGTCACAAAATCAGTAAATTTAATCCACCTGACCCGAGAGGGTTTATTGTTAGCAGTTTTATTATAAAAGCTAATAATCGCTTGACAATCTGTCCTAAGCGTTATTTCACTTTTATCTAGATAGTGGATCTTCATGGCCGTTAAAGTCTCCATGCAGGCGTGAATTTCTGCATCTATCGTCGATTTTATGACTGGAAATTTGCCACTTGCGTATGCACACACTTTCTCGGTTGAGCGAGGGTCCGCCTTCTTTGGCTTCCATTTGCAAACACCTCCCCAGCCTTCCATACATCCATCAGTTTCGAGGATAATATAGGCATTTTCCGGGGGAAACTCCAGGTCTGGAAGATTTTGAACCTCACTCTGGATTTGTCTTATTAGATTGATATCAGACGGTTTCAGCCTCTTGTCACCATGGGGAGAAGTTTTAGAATACAAAGGGCCGAGTTTGGTACCCAGTTTTGGAATATACGCCCTTGCATAGTTGAGAATACCAAGAAAGGAGCGAAGCCCTTTCTTTTCCTTCAAAGATTCCATATCAAAATTGATAATCTTCTTGATTATATGCTCTTGGAGTTTGATCTTTCCCCGATTAATAATTGCACCTAAAAATTCTACCTCAGGTACAGCTATTTTGAACTTTGTGGGTGACAGCACAAGTCCATTTTTCTCACAAATGGAAAGCATTACCTCCAAATGCTTTGCATGTTCTTCTTCTGTCTGTGAGAAGACTAAAATGTCATCTATGTAGACTGCTATGAATGTTTCGGTTCCTCTGAAGCAGTCGTCCATCTTTCTTTGGAACACAGCAGGCGCATTTTTTAATCCGAATGGCATGACTAACCATTCGTATAATCCTCCAGGGACTATGAAAGCAGTCCATGGTATAGATGCTGGATCCATAGCGACTTGATGAAAGCCGCTCTTCAGATCGAATTTCGAAAAGATCTTGCTGTTACTGATCTTTTTCAAAATTGTATTGATACCTGGCAGAGAGTATTGGTCTTTGTAGGTGTTATCATTGAGGGTTCTGTAGTTGAGAACCATCCTCTCCTTGCCTTTTATCTCCTTCCCAGTTTTTGGATCAATTGAAGTCCCGGAATTGACCATGAATGCCATTGTTCGGTGTCTGCTTGTGCTGGGTCTGATTACACCAATTTCGAGTAGGGCTTTAATATGGTGGTCAAATTGTTCCTTCATGGCCGGAGTCACGTGTTTGAGCGGTTTATCTTCGATTGTAAGATCCGGGTTGATGATCTCCAGTTTGCAAACCACCTTGTTTTTGGCCCAATGCTGAAGTGGGTTGCTTCCAATATAGCCTTGGTCTTTTAGGCGGGCTAATAGTGGACCAAATCTCTTTTCAAAATTTTTATTGGTAATTGGGTTTTGGTAAAAGACAGCTTCTTGGATTAGTCGGTATTCATGCTCTTCGAGATCCAATTCTTGTATAGCAGCTGGAACTGCTATTGTTTCTGTTGTGGTGTGAATCTCTGTTACATTCTTATAGAATGTAAGCACCTTGCCTTCAATTCTTAATCCTCCTGCCATAGATCTTATAAAATTACACCCAAGGAGCATCTGTATTCCTTCACGCATGCCCATTGGAAAACAATAGGTGAAAGGAATGCGAAACTTGTTTTCTCCAATCACGAGTTGTCCTTGCTTGAGTTTTGTATTGACAACTTGTCGTGAATTTACTCCTGTGATTTGGACTGGGTATAATGTTTTCTCTTGTGCTTCATTTGGGATGGCAGTCTGACAGATACAGCAGGTTGATGCACCAGTGTCGAGGATTGCTCGGATATCAAATCTTTTGACTCCAGGGATTTCAATGGATACTATCAGATTATACAACCTGTTGTCAATCTTTTTGTGCTGCCTGGGCTGCTGAACTTGTGTTAGAACCTCTGCTTTGTATGCTGCATAGTCAATGAAGACTACAAGTGCAGCTTCACCATCTTCATCATCTTCCTCCATTATTGGTTCTTCTTGATAGGTTACTTTCTTCTTTCCTTTATCAGAGATTGCCAGTTCTCTGAATTCTTCTGCCAATTCTTCTTCAAGGGTTTTTATTTGATTTTCTTGTAGAGGTTCTTGTTCTGCCAATTCTTCTTTGGGAGTTTGTATCTGGGTTTCTTGTAGAAGTTTTTGCAATCGTTCATTTTTAGCTTCTAGGAACTCAACATATTTTATGAGCTCTTTTATAAGGGTATCTTTGTTGGAGTATTGTCTGGGCTCAAGTTGAGTTTTCGGTTGTATTTCTTTTCCCAGATAGAATGGTGAGCACATGGCACAGGCTAGAAGTTTGCAATCTTCATAGCCTATCCTGTAGTTTTTATTTGTTTCGATTTTGCAAAAACTACAGTTACCATTGATTTGGACTTCAGTGCTGAATCGGTGTTGGCACTGTTCTTGCTTCTCAGGAAGCTGAACTTTACTTCTCCATCCATAATGCTCAATTTGCAGCATCATAGCACCTTCCCAAGGGATTTCTTCAATTGCAGTTCGCACATGGACCTCCGTGTTACCAGCTTCTCCTTCTGAGAGGCTGCATATGGCATCACTGTCAGGTTCATTTAGATCCACTGATACCACATCTATGTCATCTGGTAGGTCCAGATTATCCAACACCGCTGCTCTTGCGATGTTCCCTCTATTCCTCTTACATTCTCGCGCAAAATGACCTTCCTCTCCACGTATAAAACACTTGCATTTGCGGACTCGGTCAGCATGTTTTCGCTTGAACACTCGCACATGTGAGTCATGTGGCTTTCCTTTGTAGGTCTTGGCTTTTCTAAGACCATACTTCTTTCGGCTGTTATGGTATTCTCCTGGTATGGGTATACGGCTGCATATGGTTAGGTCTTTAAGGCTTCGTTGCATTGCTGCCTTCTTACACATCTCTGCCAAATACTGGTAAGAGAAGTGTATTCTGGGCATGACACCAATTGTATTACCAGGAAACTTCTTCTGGAATGCCTCTTCAAGTTCATTGCCAATAAGAGAGGGCATTTTTCTGAAAAACTTTGCTGAGAGTTCTTCATTTACATACATCCTCCCAGATTTTGCTGCTAGAACTTTGTAATCATTCATGTAAGAGAAGAGATCTCTTACATTGTTGCAGCTCAATCTTTCAAGATCATAGTATGCACGATCTTGTTCGTCTGTTGTTCCTTGGTAGGGATCCTCCAATAGCATTACTCTTCGGATTTGTGATATAACGTTTTGGGGATCATCGGCAATGTTTGTGAGTATATCATATTGTTCTTTGAACGCCATTCGCCATTGGATCCAAATCTTCTTTTCTGTTTCACCAAGGAGGTTCTCTATGAACATCATCTTAGCCTTGTTATCATCAAAGGTTCTTTCACTCAAGAGATTTAGAGTGATTGATTCCCATCTTGATATGGTATCATTATAGAGACCAATATCTTCGGGTAATACCAGCAAAGCGCCTTGTTGTTGCATTGCTGCTGGTAAATTCCACATTTCATTATGGTGATGACCAACTCCTCCTGGTAAACTCAAGTTCTTAGGCCTTTGCCAGCTTGATGAAGGTTGTTGAGAGGTTGATGCTTCACCATGTTTAGCTTCAAGCCTAGCTGGTGTATAGGACACTTGTCCCATCAGAGGCTCTGGGGGTGGATGATAAACACCAGATGTTGTACTAGAGAAAGCTCTTTCTTGTAAAAACTGTTTCAGTTTTGGGTATTCTGTTTCTTCTTCTTCTTGATCATGCATCATGAAAACAGTTTCAGTTTGTTTTTGTTCTTTCCCACCACCTTCCACAGAAAATGGATTGATAAAATCCATTTCTGTTTCTTCATTATAACTATCCCAGATAGGACAGTCATCTTTTGGACCTTCTATCAGCTGTGCAGTGACAGCTAGGGCTCCCCAGAAAATGTCATCTTCTGTTTCATTCTCATTATCAGATTCTTCTTCTGCCTCATAGCAGAGGACCATAGCTATGATTTCTTCGTCCAATTGCTCTTCGTCAAATTCACCTCTTGGTTGTTCTTGAGGTGGCGGCGTTGCACCATAGTTTGTGAATCTGAGCAGTAGTGAGCCATCGGTTCGCATTTGTGTAACTGCTCTTTGAGGATGTTGAGCTTCAGGCTGTTGCATTGGCCTGAGTACCCACTGCCTTCCTCTTAATTCTGTAGTGGTATGCCTTTGCCCTGGGATAGCTTGAACTCCATGACTTGTGAGATAATCAGATACATTGTTGATGTTGTATCTAAATCCCGTGAAGTTAGTGTTTGAAAGCCTCCCAATGAGTGATCTCGTCAGCAGCAAGTTGCTTTCGCCAGCTCGCCATGTGTCATATCCATGAGTTTGAATCACCAGCTGGATATGATTATAGAAATCCCTTATGGATAGCATCATATTTGGGGCAATATAGGCCAATTAAGACCCATGAGTCAGATCCATTTCCATAGTACCAATTATGGATCTATCATCAGACCATCTTGTATCTTGGATTACTACAAGGGCGTTGACCCCTGCAGCTACTCTGTGGAGAGTAAAGAGACGTATCATGATCAGGCCCATGTGGAGATGTTGTAGACCTTCTCTTTGCAGTCTCTCAAATCCTTGTTGTGTGATGAATGGTAATTCCAGTTGTTGGTTGTCTACAACTGAAATCCTTTGGTCTGAGTAGTGTTGATAAACCTGATGCTGGGTTTGGAAGAGGCTCCCTGCTTGGTAAAGTACTTCAGCAGGAACATTTTGTGCTCTTCGGAATTGTGACAGATTAAGCTCTGCATCTGGATTCATCTGGGACTCAAGTGTTCTTTGATACCCTTGTTGTCTCCTGGGCATCATACGGCTTAATGAGTGCCGTGCTCGCTGTCCAAGTCTGTAACCTCTTACTTGGTCTTCTACTGTGGGGGTCTGTTCACGGTTTTGATTTTGTTGGTCACGGTTGCTTATAGATGGTCGTGCTGCCATCTCTGTTTGGGTTTGAGTTTGGCTCATTTTGATGCTTTTCGCTTTTCTTCTTCAAAGACCTTTTGTGGGTCCTTAAAGACGTAGAAAGGTGCAGGCTTTGGTTTCGGCTTGAGAATCGGTTCTCCGAGGCTGAGTTTTTGGAGGTTCTTCTCCAGATCTTCAATAGTTTTTGCGGAGATATCAGAAGACGTCCCAGCTGATTTCTCAGCTACGACCTTCTTAATATCTTTGACTGTCTCCAAACAGTCGTCGAGGTTTTCGCTTATCTTGACAAGTAGTTGGATAATTGTGTTGTTCTGTTTGATCAGGGCTACGGTGGCCTTCTGGCTGACTTCTGTTGGTTTAACAAAGCCTTCAGGGGGTCCTTCGATAGATTCAGTTGCCTTTAACGCGTCTTTATAAATTTCAGTTCGCTTGGTGATAAGCCAGTCGTTCATACGTAATTTCAATTATGCAAAAGAAAAAGATTTCAGTATATTGGCAGATTAAGATACTCTAGTATTTCAGGAATGAATATATCAATCCCGCATAAGAATGTTCAAGTTTTTGTGACATAACTAGAACTTAGCTACGTGGTGGATATATATCTAAATTAATGAAGTTTAGATGGGTAAATATCTAAATTTATAACTTTGATGGGTAAATATCTAATTAGGCTAAGTTTTGAAGGGTATATATCTGATTTCCCCTAAAGTTTTTATCAATCTATTGAGCTTAACATGATGTGCACATTACTAACTAAGAAACTATATATCAGTTCATAGAATAGGACTAGAATTTTGTCCAAAGCCATAGCTAAACCGTTCGATTCAATTTATATGTTTATCAACGGTGATAGCATTTGACCCCATCATTCTAAATATAACCAGCATACTATTTTTAGTACCTACATGATTAAATCACGCTTGATCAATTACTAACAATTAGATCGTACGGCTCTCAGAACCCTTTGGACCGTCCAAATGGCTTTGGACAATATCCAAACCCCATAGAATAACATTAACACAAAATAACATTCATAAAAAGAAAAATTAATATCAGCTTTAACATTCACAATATATAGCTCAAGTATCATACAACTTCTTTGAAAATGAAACATTGCATTACTGACTAAAAGTTCAATATAAACAAAGAAGCCAGCAAAATTAAAAGTATGGATGGATGTTCAATGCATTCATTATATGCTCATTTATCCGTTGGCAGCTTGAAGCGACACATAGGGCATGTGTGCTGTTTGCCGAGCCACGACACCATACAGTCCCTGTGGAAAAGGTGGCCACACGGCAACTTCGTTATCCGACCAACTCCGTCTCGTTCGCGCATCTCATCCATACAGATCGCGCAGTCTGCCACTTCGGTATTCGGTTCGAGGACAACAGATGGAAGGGATTCGATTGCACTCTTGGTTGCAGGGGCGCCGTCATTAGAATTGGCGGTTTTAGTATCTTCTCCAAAATTGGAATCATCATAGGCACCATATGCTTCGAAAGTATCGCCGGCGTAGAAAACATGATTAGCGTTAGAACCATATGACGACCTTGAGTGCACCTCCTCTGAGTCGGAAACTCCGTAATCAATGAAATCCCGACTTTCTTCGTCGTGATATGGCTGTGATTGCATTTCATAGCCCATAAACTCCGCATCATATGATGACTGTGACCGCATCTCCTCGGTATTATAATTATTGCCGGATGACTGCGGTTGCATCACAAATTCTTCATATGAACGAAATGATGACTGTGTTTGCTCGCCAGCGACGGAAATTGGGGACGGGTTATCTTTAGGCCAAATACCTTCCAGCTCCGACCAAATGAAGTCGACCAGATCTTGCTGGGGAGGCACGCTGGTTTGATGTCGACGAGGTGGTATGGGGGGACGTTGTTGCTGGGGAGATATGATAGTATGTCGTGTCGCCGGAAGTACGTCTGCACGGCGTTGCCCTTGTTGTGAATAAGCAGGGCGCTGTCGTTGCCCACATGCACGAGATTGCTCTGAGCGAGCATGGCGCCGCTGTCGTACATACGCTTCTAATTTCCGTGGCGCTATGTATGTAGGGCGCTGACACCGTCGTAGTCTTGCGGAGCGGAGATCCATCGGCGGCATGGCAGGCAAAGTGTGGCCGGTTAGATACTGTGGATATGTGGATTGCTACGGTTAATGAAAATTTATGGAGATATAAATGTTCACTGAAAAATAATATTTGTTCATTAAAAATACGGTGGACCGGTGGATAGATAAAAGAGGTGGTCGCTAGCTATTACTCTTTTAAAAATTATAGGGTTAAGCTAATTGAATCCCGGGCTTTGTAATCCAAACATGTACCCCAACATAATTTCTATATTAGGAAAGTCCCTACCGCAATTAGTTCTAATTTAGGAATGTAATTTTGCATACAAAAATAGAAAACAAATAGCGTGATTCTTCTAGGCGAATACTGACCCTATGCAATATATCCTTTGGCAATTGGCACCATTCCGTTAATTAATTTGGTTTTTATATTTTTTTTTCAGTGTATGTTTTTTTGATGCATATGTCTCGGATGCACATTTTTTTGTTTGGGCATGCTACCTGTCTCTTAAGAAAAATCCTCCTTAAATGTCTCTCATCAGTATACACTCCTGTACATAAGGTATGAATATCCTAATGTAATAGATATGAACACTCGACAATACATATATGAACACTTAAGTTCAGACGGACGGTCATTCAGGTAATTCACTTGAACGTGGAATCTTGGACGCCCATGATGTCCTAAAACGTATAGGCTTTTAAATTTATATCCCTATGCAAACACTCGATCGCAAGCGTACGATCTCGTGTAGTACAGTCGGGGTCGAACCATAGGGACGGAGTTAATTCTAAACTATACCTTAGATACAATTCTAAGTCCTAAAGAAATGTTTTTAGTCTTTTTGTAATAGGGGGGGGGGGGGGGGTTTCAAAGGTTGGTTGGACAAACAGTGAACAACAACAAGTAAAGACTAGAAAACAGATAATAAAAAAGGCGTTCCTAGGGTTTTCAGATTCAGTTTAGCCTCTGGATTAATTGTTTGTGCCCCGCAGGATGTCTCTGCGGGTCGCAGGGGGGTAGTTAGAGAAACCAACACTGTCTGCTAACCTCAGAATGTCTCCTGTGTTGGCAACCAGTGTCAAAAACTCTGTCTTACACTTTCTGTAACTTTCTGCGGCCCCGCAAGATGTCTTTGCGGGTCGCAGACAGTCGGCAGAAAGCAGATTCAGTTCTGGTTCAAATTTCGACTCACGTTATCAATTTCTATTCGAATCAGATTTAATACAAGTTCCGCAACTGTCGTATTTTGGTCCTTCTAGCAATTCTAGTTCAATAGAAATTCATAGATCTATGTCAAAACCTATGTTCAAGTTACTTTTATTCACGGATTCGGTTCAACTTTCGTCGAAACCGCAATCAACCTTTCGGTATTTCTTGGAAAGCAAGCAATCAACCCAAATAATGGAAATAACAAGTTTTGGTCATGGGATATTCTATTAACCACACACGGACTTGGCCTAATCCGCGGGTTTACCACACAAACAAATCAAGTCAAGAACATATTATAATTAAAGCGCAAGTAACTATGAAAACAACGTGAATCAAAACAAAGTACAATCAATCCATAATCATAAACATCGTCGTGAACCCTGTAAACTACAAGTCTACTCGCTCATGGCGAGGGAAATCAAACAAAGCAAATGAAAGAAAGAGTTCATGATGCAAAAGAGAAGGAGAAGAGCGAGAAGGGCTTCAATCTTCGGTTTCTCCAATGAAATCTCGCGAATCCGTCGAAGAAAGCGATGAACAAAGCAAGCAAAAACGTCTTCCTCCTCTCCTATGGCGGCTAGGGTGAAGGAGGGTGAAAAGATGTGAAATAAGATGCCAAAAACGTCCCAAAAACTCATTTAAATAGCCTAGGGCGACAGAACAGAAAACTGCTCCGCACCGCCCTGCGGCCCGCAGGAATCTAGTTCCAGCGCCGATTTGCTCCGAATCGCGTCCAAATAGCTCCAAAAGCCCAATCTACCTGAAATTTGGACAAAAGTAAACAAGTAACTGGAATCTAGACATTCTAACACTAAAATGCATATGAACTTGAGAATTTTAGGTCAGAAACAAGGTGCAAGTCTGGTAAAATGCAGATATGAATGCGATGCATCAGTCCACGCAGAATCTTCGATGCGTAGGTACGACCGTATGAATACCAATTACATCGACTATGAACACCTCATCATGAGAGGTATGAAAACCCTGACTAATAGGTATGAACACCATATTTGCATAGAGAGTCTTTACCATAATGCTATGATATAACAAATTTGACTATTAAGTGGTGGGACCCGACTTTAGAGTCAAAATAAATATATAATTAGTGAGAATCTGATTTTTTTTTTTTTTTTTGAGAAAAAGTGAGAATCTGAATTTTGAACTAGAATCTTAATGAAATCTTGGTGGGGGACATTTGAGGGGGACAAAAGAAGGGGATAAGAAGAATTTCTCTTTTTGTTTATATTTATATTTCACATATTTAGAAACCATAATAAACCAATTTATGGGTTTATATTTCTATTTCAAGTGTTTATATCTCTATTTCTTTCGCTTAATATATATATATTTTTTTCTTTCTTTTTTTTGCGCTTAAACAATTACAACTTGATATGTGCTTATATATATATTTCAATTTTACACATTTATAATTTTTAGCTTGATGATTATAATTTGATTAATTTATGTGTTTATATTTATTATTTCACGTGTTTATATTTTGACTAATTGATATGTTTATATTTCTTTTTTAAGTGTTTGTGTTTCTATTTGATGTGTTTATATTTTGCATTCAGACGATTACAATTAAACTGATTTCCCATGAAATCCACAAAAAAATGTTCCAATATTTAGTTGTTAAAATATTCGGAAAAAAAAACATGAACTGATTTAGTATCAATGATTAGCAGTCAAATTGGCATCATTGGTATTATGTTAATTGGCAGATTTTGTCAACCGTCAAGTGTGCAACTATCAAGTGAACATAATAAGCCCATGAGATAAAAGGGAGGTTTTATGTTAATTGGGCTTGTCCTTCAATTCTATGATCCCCGAAACTATATATTGGGTTTTCTATTACCAAAACAAATATATCACCGCGCTATTTTTGCATGCTTCTTTTGGAGAGTACGTGTTAAGAAAAAAAAAATGGGCTCTAAAAGATTTTTATTTGATTAGAATTAATCTTATTTATGCTAAGTATTGGCTCCTTTAATTAGCTTGGGTGAATTCAAATGCGAGGCCCACAAACAAAGATCAATCCTCTATTAGCTTGATTCGTCAAAGCCGTAGCTCAATTGGTCAATCCATTAATGGGCCATTAATTTCAGTTTAGGAAATTTAATTGAAATCTATATGTCCATATATAGTGTTGCAATTCATTTTTGGGCCTAGTGGTAGTGACATGGGCTCCCACTATGGAGACCCGGGATCAAGTCCTAGTAGAGATTGGGCAGAAAATAATGGGAGGTTTGCCTACAGGGCTTTGTTAAAAAAAAAAAAAAAAAATCATTTTTGGGCCTTAAATATGCTTTATAAATTTGATTCAAACGCCACTAATTTGGGCCGGAAAAGGAATTGGATCCGGCCCAAAACTAAACAATTTGCAATCCGTTTACTGCATTGGATTTGGATAAGAGAAGCAACCAATGAAGGAAAAGAGTCCCTTGTTTTCTCTGTTCACTTTTCATCATCAGAGAGCTTTCTTACTCCTTTTCTTCTTTCTCTCTCTAAAAAAATGGTGGTGAGGCTTCTCTCTCTCCACACTGCCCCTATTTATCATTCTTCAAGATTCACCACCACCAGCAGTAGATACTCTTCAAACAGTCTTTCCTTATGTCCGGTGCAAGGTACCGGGGTAACCCCTGGTACAATTCTCCAGCTAGGTAGGAGGCATAGAATGTTGGTACCGGTACCGAGAGCAGGGGGTGCCCCCAGCATGAGCACTTATCTATTTGCATTCTTCCTTCCTATTTCTCTCCTAGTAGGTACCATCTTCGCAACCCTTCGAGTCGGCGATCAACTTGATCAGAAGTTCTTGGAAGAGGTAAACAGATTATGTGCTATGTAATTGTGTTGAGTGTATGTAATTATAAGGCAAAATTGGGTTTTTTTTATATGTTTTTACCCCAAAATTTTGGGTAATTGAACCTGTAAATTCTGGTCCAGATATCCTCTTTTTTTTGATGATTTATGGAGAAACATGTAACTGGTAAAGAATTGACAAGTTACACCATTTTCCTGGAAATTAGAATTAAAATCATTTGGTAAAGAACCCGACTCGACTTGAAAAAATGCCGGCAGATGTCAACCTGATACCCGTCCCGAAAAAATGCCGGCAACCATCAACTCGATAACCAACCCGACATTTCCATTTGATCAAACTGACCCGATCCGACCCGACATTTCCATTTGGTCAAACTGACCGGCCCGAACCCGACCCGACAATCTGCCACCTCTAATGTTTAATTAACATATGAAGTACAAAAACTTAACACCATTTTTGTTATGTTAAGGCTTCACTGCAAAATGCCAAACATCAAAAAGATTAATTAACAGACCTTGATTGTTGAAAGCACAAGGTATTTCAACATGTTTTTTCATTTTTTATGTTTTCAGATTGAGATGAACATAGCTATAATGGAGGAGAATGACATAGATATTGAAGACATATCTGAAGAAATTGAGGATGAAAATGAAGAAGAGGTTGAGAATGACGATCTTGTTACCGCAACTGCGGCTCAAAGTCGACCGAAACAGGAACTATGAGTGCCTGAACTATCACATCTCATTACTTTCTTTAGATTTTTCTTTTTGTATGTTATACTGGAAGACTGGAACTGATGCAATACAAGCAGAAATATATTCAGATTGTATATTTGTAGTTCCTTTTTTTTTTTTTTCTGTATTATTATTGCCTAAAATTCTTCTTCATTTTTTTCTCTGTAGTTTGTCTATCTTGTACCATGCTTTCCTTTTCCTTTTTGGAATAAACAGAAAGAAAAGACGATGCACTCGAGCACAAGGAAGATATTCTGAACAAAAGATTTACACTACATAATTTTGCCAGATCAATACAAATTTTCAAGGTTTATATTAGTTTACAAAAGAAAAAAAAAAATCATACATCTGATTCTAACTTGTGCAAAATTTCTAAAGCTGAAAAATTGTAACATGTTAGCCAGTTGCGGATTCTATTTTAGATTCATGCCCGAAAAACTTCAGACCTGAAATCACTAATCCAGCCGTGACCTTCTTCAAATGTTCATTCAATATCTCTTCGTACGCAATAAAACTGGCATCTTTCAGTATACCTCGCTCCCGCAAAACAGAAAGTACCTTCCACGCCTCTGAGGAGCTCGCATACTTGCAAAACCCATGTATAACTGCACAGTAGGTTAGATCTTCCAACCGATAACCTAGTTCAATCATCTCATCTAATACCCCGAGCACCTTATCTGGCTGCTTTGTTTTGCACGCATTTACAATTGTCAGAGCATATTTAAACTCCATAGGGCCGCTTGTCAGAGTTCCCAAGCAATCTCTCACGAGCCCAATCGCGAGGTCAATCTCGCCGATTTTACAAAGCCCTTTGACAAGGGAGCAATACGCATTCAGAGAAGGTGTATGTGACCTCTTGATCATAGCATTATAACATGAGCAAGCCTCTCTCACATCCCCCTCTTCGACAAAGCAAGGGATTATAAGGCTGTAGGTATCAGAATCGGGTCGATACTTTTCAGACCTCTTCATTTCCTCGAATAATGAAATTGCCCGCTTCCTCTCTTTAACCTTGTAAAGGCTTTCTACAATGATGTTGTAGATTTTAACACTACAATACCCCTTCTCTCGCATTTCATCGAATATCTTAAGTGCCTTCAATTCCCTCTCCCCTTTTTCCAAGAATAACGTCAAGAAATCAGTCAGATGATCAGTTACCGGTAAACCCAAATCCGAAACTCGACCAACTAACTTAAAGAACAAATCCATCTGATCTAAATCAGCATAAAACACCAGTAATGGAGACACCGTTCTAAACCCCGGCGTGAGTCCCTCTCGCACTACAATTTCAAACAATTTACACGCCTTATCGATTCTACCTACATTACACAGACCCAGAATAAGAGTGTCGTAAATCCCCAAATCTGCCCGGTAATCCTTATCCGTCATCTCTTGCAAAACACCGAAAGCCTCGCCGACCCTTGCCTGGCCCACCAAGCCTCCAATCAAATCCCCATAAACCGACCGATCAACCAGCATCTTTCTTCTCTTCATCTCGTTAAACAACTCCAACCCTTCCTCGACCTTACCAACCTTACAGAGACCCGACACCATGGTTGCATAGCCCATCGCATCGATCTGTACACCGTCCCTCTTCATCTCATCCCAAACCCTTAAACAGCCATTCATGTTTCCTCTACCGGCCATCAATTTCACCATGGCCGTGTATACGAACACATCGGGTTTACAAACCAGCGACCGCATCCTTTCCAACATGCCCACGGCCTCCTCAACCCGGCCTGCCCGGGATAAACCCTTGACCAGAATTGTAAAGGTTATGGCCTCCTCTTCCAACCCATCTTCCCTAAACTCGTTATTGTAAACCGAGAGTGCCTGATCAACATGCCCCCTCCGCATCAACGCCTCAAAGAGCCGGTTATACAAGAAAACCCTGGGCTTGATCCCGAACTCCGCCCTCATCCTCCGGAACACCTCCAGGGCACGCAGCGCATGCCCCGTTTGAGAATGTAATTTCACGAGCACATCGAGCTGCTTCTCCGTGGGGGTTTTGCCATGCATCCGCATCAAATCGGGCACCTGGTCGGCCAATCCGGGGTGATGGGTAACCGCAAGGAGGTGCGCATACGCATTAAACGACGCGTAATCATGCCGGAAGTGCCTCTGCTTCCCGGCCCAGAGAAAGAACGGCGTGGAGAGGGACGGCGGCAGCGGAGGCCGGGACTTCAGCACCTCGGCCACAAGCGGGGGCGGCACGTGCCGCAGCTTGGAGAGCTCGGCAATTACTTCCGGGCCCCAGCGGCCGTGGCGGCGGAGCGAGGAGAGGATGAAGCGGGCGAGGGGGGAGAGGCGGCGGTCGGCGGGGGAGGGGGAGGTGGGGGGAGGGAGGGCGGGAGGTGGCGGGAGGGGGGACTGCGGATCCCAATCGGAGACGGAGAAGGGTTTTGAGGGTTTTGAGGGTTTGAAGGGTTTGTTGAGACGGGAGAGGAGGTTGAAGGAGGAATGATGGACGATGGGACGGTTGGCGGAGAGACGTCGGGCTGCCCGGTGTCCGTAGTAGAAATAGTGCTTGCGGGGGCCCTGAGGTTGAGGAGGACTTGGGGCAGTGGTGTTGCTGGAGTCGGACGGAGGCATGTCTGAAATGACGGGCAGCTTCAGCTTGCTAGCTGCTGCTTATGATGATCGAGAGAGCCATTGATGATGACTGCACCAGTTGCGGGGCAAGCCGGCAAGTAGAGCGAAAGACTAGGCAATCTGCAGTTCACATTGTCGGCCTTTGAATTCGGGCCAGACGGCTATTGTAATTTTGTAAAAGCGGGAGTGATCAGAATACAAGGCCCAGGGGGACTATTACAAAATTAGACCGAAGTAGGCCTGCGAAATGTATAATCTTATATGACTCGTATTATAGTTACGAATCCTTCTCATTTGTAAATCGGTGGCTTAGTATTCCACTTAACAACCCCTGCCGTGCATAATAACGACCTACTAGGCTACTACTATCAGAACTTTATGCACAGACTAAAGACAACAAAGAAAGTCCTCAACAAGCACCATGCAGGAAAAGTTAATCGTCAATTTGTTATATAAAAGACAGACATCCACTAGCAATTATGTACTCAAAATGTGTGCTAATATAGTGAAATGTACAAACGAAGCATACAAAGCTCCCTTTAAACAATTATGACATCAACACAGATATTGAACCTACAAGAGCACCCGGCTTCAACAATAACAGCTACAAGAAAGCCACAAGTACAAACAATAGCCTACCCCCTTTGTGCTGACTCCCAGCTCTCACAGTACCTCCAGGGAAAAATAGACAAATAATACAAAAAAGAAATAATAGAAACAAAAACAATTCCAAGTTGCAAACAGGGGTGTAACCTATAGAGTTCATCACATAAGCAAGGTCTCTATTGCCTCAAAAAATAGTGCTGCATACTCTGGGTTGGGTGTCTTGATCGCACATTTGACACCAGGCGCACCTAATACACCTGTAATCTCGATCAGGAACGGAATACCACGTGGGATTTTTGTCGAGAGGTACAACACTTCTTTGTTGGCATTTCTTCTCTTAGCCACAAAAAAGACATTCGAAGCTGCCAAATGCTCGACAGTTGCATCTATACTGTGAATAACCGCATTTGTAAGGTCCTTTGAAATCTCATTGTCATCAGGAAGGGATTTCCATGTCTGCAAAAGAAAATATCTTAGCAGAAGAATCTTTATCTTCTTGTTTGCCACTAAAAAGCTAGTGTTATAGGAGGACAAACCTCTAGAAAAGCGGCCCGTTCCATCTTGCCATCTTCAGAGAAGAACACTTGCAGTGGGATCTTGTCACTGAAATACCACACTGGCTGTTGGTTATTCTTCACAGCAACCTGCAAGAGACCATTTGGTGGCCCCGGCATGATATTCTGGAACAAATTCATGGGTAGAAGTGTCCTTGCCGATGAGCCAGGTTGTACTGCTGGGACCTAAAAAATTGACCATTTTGAACTTGTTAAAAGACCATGTGCTAGCAATTCTGTATTGGTTTTATATATTTATCCCCTTGTTTGCCCTTCACTTCTGTAACTTGTTGCGGGATCAGATGAATTGATCTTGATGGTGATCATTAAAGGAGATCCTTTTTTGTATATAGTTAAGAAAAGTTACAATAACAAAATGATGAAGGAAAAACAAGGGTAAAGATTGAGGTACAATCTTAACATAATCACAGAGCATGACAAATTGGGTGACTTAGTTTGGCAGGTTTGCTCAGTACTTGGGAGGTTGTTTGCTCGTGTTTCAATAAGATATTTATCTACTGTTTAATTCCCTACTCAATTAAGTTTTTCAGAGAAATTTCAGATAGATGATCTTGAACCATACTACAATAACAGTTGGAAGAGTACATGTAACTTAGCCAAACCAATTACAAATACTGAAGAATTTATCTACAGAGAAGCAAACATCACCTGAAGAGGTGCACCAGCAGCTAGACCAAATGTGTTTTTGTTGAATTGTATCATAAAACCATCCAGCACAGCCTGTGAACCATTCTCAAACAGTATGCTGTAGAATATCTGTCCTTCATGTCTCACAAGCTGTGCACTTATCTGTAGACCCTGACCAGTTGCAGATGGCAGTAATACTGGCAATGGAGGCCTTTAAAAATAAAGAAAACAATACAATATTCACACATCAGTTTGATTATGCACCAGCAATATAGCTAGTTTCAATACGCATTCCTTTAGCATTACCAATATTTTCTGATGTTTTCACAAATACTTCAAAAGATTGATATAAAAAATCCCGCCAACAAACTTTAGATGCTTGGACTGTGACTACTCATGTGCTGCAGTAGACATTATGCACGATATTGGTGCATATGACATAAACCAGTGTATCAATGACAGTAGAAACAAAATAGAAGTCTATGACTTACGCTGAAGGTGTTGCTGGGTCATCTGCTGGTCCAGCTGCACTGTTGTCCATTCCCATCAAGTCACCAAGCAAGTCTGGCAGCGGTGCAGCAGCAGCAGCAGCAGCAGGTCCTGCTGGAGGTGCCCGTGATGCAGGCTGACTGGTTGAAGCTGCAGTAGGGGATCCACCAGGGACGACATGAGATGGTGTCTCCGAGTAAGCTGTCTCACTGTTCCCATCTAGATACTCCTCTTCATCAGTTCTGGCAGTCAAAACCTTGGCACGGGTAACAAACACCTCTGGAGGCTTGTGGTAGACTGAAGAAAGTGTGGCAATGTTTGCCAACAGTTCGTCCAGCAGGGATGGCTCTAGTTGGTTTGAGTCGTCGCTTATGACAGGCTTCTCTGCCAGAACAATGTCCTTGGCAGCCTAACAACATTACAATTGATTCAAGGTTAATAATGAGCTATAGATCTAATCAAATTGGGTTTCCATCAAAGAATGTTTTCAATAATGGCTAAACTACACCTATTTAAATATATCCAAAGAATTCACACATTGTCTAGCTATAAATACAATACAGCCAAAGAAAATTATAAGACTGCAGCTGAAAGATGGGTGTAGAATACTTTGTACCAAAATATTCATGAAACTGTTAGAGAATCCTACCTCAGGATCAGTAGAAAGAAGGCGCCAATAAATGTAAGCACGATCCCGCAAATCAGGGTTATCTGTCTCCACAGTGGCATTATTCAGAACAACCTACAGAAATAAACAAAACAGCGGCATTGTTCAGAACAGCCTACAGAAACAAATAAACTATGATATATTAACTAAAGAGTCATGATTGCTCCTACTTCCATGCCTTGGTTAATGTCCCACTAGACTTATCTGGGGCATCAGAACATATTCATTTTTTCTTTTAATTTCAGTTGGATCGAATTGAGATGTCATCAACTGTTTTCATTCCTTAAGCATAAACATCTAGGACATAAGTATCACCTTTTTAACAAATGTGCATTTTTAGGAAACAATAAAAAGAAAATGGTACAGCCATTAATACATTAGTCATGATTCATTCCCTGAGATAATACAAATATATATTATCAACTACCACAATAAGGAAAGGAATGGCTAATCAGGAATCCTCCCCCCCTTTGACATAAAAAGAATGAACACAGTTGTTCGTACATTGATTTGCTCTTTTTTACCAACCGGATGCATACAGGCTGACTTGTGTAATAATTGAATTTGAAACAAAGGAGCAAAACATCAAAAGGAAATACAAACATAAACAAGTGACCTGTATCATCTGCTGTGGCACGTCAGTTGGCTTCTTAAGGAATAACTTAACAGTTGCAGTGAGCAGTTGTAGCTGAACCATTGCAGGCTCCTCTGGGAAGGTTTCCAGAAAGCTTTCAAGGAGCTCGTCAGCATTATCAATTCTCTCAGCATATTCCCCAATAATCCAAATCATTGATGCCTGCAGTAAGTAAATTAAAATTGCTAAGCTAAAGAAGCAGAATTGATACAAGACTAGCAGTTTCTTGTCTGTTTTGACATCACCCAAACAGCAATCAACGAACTAGGAACTATAAAATTGACTTATCCGTGTCAAATGAAAGTTTTTCTTTGTTCATACTCTTGTTCGACCAAAATAGCAGTTTACATTACTTTATGGGACCTCAATCACATGATCCCTTTTCTTTTCTTGAAACAAGACTTTCAGGATAAACATTGGATTTTTTCCAACAACATAACAAGAACAATCCGTACGGACTGTATTAATTAGTAGTGTGAATAAAAACATTATGTTAAGGATTACCTTGGCCTCAGGTTCATCCAAAGTGTCCAAGCTCTCACAAAGTGTTGCAATGATGGACTCATAGCTACAAGAAATAGCAACATTCATCACCTAAGATTAATATGCTAAGCTGCAGTTGTGCTTAGGTAAGCTTAATACAATACTAAAGAAACATAACAAAGCCTCAGAGAAATTTTGTTTTTTCCTGAATTTTATTGGCAATAATACCTACCAGGCCATAGTGACAGTTTCCAGTAGTTTTATTTTTCAGGATAACTCAAACATGGAGAAGAAGCTTACGTATTCGGATAACGCCTAAAAATATCCTTGATCACAATTATGGCCTCTTGAACAACGTAATTAACTTTTATTTTAATAAGCTCAAGCAAAACACTGATGCATCGCTCAGCAGCTCTCTCCAGCTTAATAGCACAGCGCCCAATTGCGCGTACAGCCTTTCTGACAAAATCAACATCTACTTCTGTGGCATATTCTTTGAACTCCAACAGGACCTACAGAAGTCAGTATTTATCACAATAGCGTAATGTTGACCAAATAAGAAGCAGCCCAAGCACAACAAATTACAACTACAATTGCCCCATCTTAAGAGAAAATGCTGATACTGTACCTGATCAATGTTTCGGTCAGAAGCGAGTTTTATCATGATCTCCAATTTCTCCATCTTAACATAAATAGGATCATTGTACTTGCAGAAGAACACCTGGAAAAGAAAACATTCTTTAGTATCAACATTTTGTGAACTTCCATATTATAAAAAATAGTAAGGAGTTAGGAAAGCAAATCCACCTTAATTTCGTGGGAAAGAATAGTTGGCCTCTTTTGCACTATGAGATTGATGTTCCGCAAGGCAACATACTGAATTTCAGGCTCAGCTGAAAGGAGTGTCACAAGAGGTGGCGCCATTTTCTTGCAAAGGTTTCTAATCACATCTGTACTTGTAATCATTTCCATTTGCAAAAGAATCATCTGCAGAAAATGTTAAACCTCAAAGCTTACAACAAGGTATGGATTATGGAAGGCTACTAAGTGGGTAAAAGAAGCAATTGTTATTATAATTTTGTAGTGAAGGATTAAGTTTTGCCACTTAGACCACAAAAAATAAGGAGAACAAAAGAAATTACTTACAAATATGACACCTCTAAAACAATAAAAACACAGGTTACAATACAAAGAATCTTAATACAGGTACCATCTGGTTCAGAAATTTTTAGGAACTGCACTTTATGCACCAGTTTCATTTTTTTCGTGTACATTTAAGTTGATGGGGGAAGTTCGCAGGGACCAGGACAAAATACTCTAGTTGAGATGTGTCTTCATGCTATATCTCCTTCTTGCATGGTTATACACTTAGCTGACCAATTTTTTTCTGATTACTTCGTAAAAGAATCAAGGGTCTAAAGAAGGAAGGTCATACTTTGACAGCAGAAAGCACAACTGCACAGTTTGCATGTTGAAGGCGGGGTGTGACTCTCTCCACAATATTCTCTGCTTCACGAGCATCTGCCGCTTTATACCTTGCCAAAGCATCTAAGATGAACACCTGACCCCACCTGAGACAATATTTGAACAGAGTATTCAACTTCACTTCAGAATATAGCAATGGTGATATTAAATAGGAAGATAAAAAAGGCCATTCAAAAGCAATGATGTTAAACTCATTAAAGCCTGGAGAAACATTTATTAACTGGAGATGCTTTATTTAGATGGTATCTTACTCAGTGCATTCATTCAAGGCAGTAAGAAGCTTAGACAGAGTGTGACTAGTAATCTCAAATATTGGCCTAGCACTGTTCTCTTGGATTTCTGCAAGGGCAGCAACAGCATTTGCCACCACCATTGGGTTATTGTCAGAGATCAAGTCCTTTAAGTTCTCCAAGAAACCCCTATCTTCCACCAATTCTGCATTTATGTCATAGAGTTTGGCAACACATATGGCTGCAGTCTTTCTGACATAGGGATCATCATCCTGTACAAAATAATATATATACAAATATTTTATGTTCACACATAAGTAGGTACTGTATCTTGCCTTGTGCTGGTTTAAAGATTTTTCCTTGTGTCACATAACTATTATGGTTTTCAGTATTTCGGATCACTTCTTTGCTTAATGGTGGTTCTATATAGTGGTCATTGTATATCGGATTCCAATCATCACATGAGGCCCAATCATAACTTCCAAAGATTTGTTATAAGGAATGTATAGTCCGTAAGTCTGATAATATAAAATTCAAGCTCCAGACCTCCATGCACATGAAAACTTCTACAAAATCCAGCTGAATACAAAATCTTGTACTCTGCATATGTTCAGAGACCTATTTTGATACTTAAAATTGCACAAACTAAAATATAAGAATGCATACAAAATCAGACCTTGAGACATCTCTGAAGGGGATCGCATAGGTACTCGGTGATTTTGTCAACACGAATACAGCCCATAGTCCTGACGGCCAAAGCTCGAATCAAGGGATTAGGATCTTGCGAATCCTATGAAGTAGCAGGAATAGATACAATATAAGTCCTTTGTTTTTTAGGTAAGCAGGCAAGTGCCGACTTCACTTTTTTATTTTTTATATAAAAAGAAAAGCAGCCATGGCTGAAAACCCCGCCCTTCAAAATATAATCCAAGTGGTTGCTCACTAGGCCAACCCGCACACTCGATTAATCACTACGATGACAATTTGGTCACAATTATATGTATTACTACCGTGTTCACTAAATTTATTGTGTATCTTATTTGTTCAGTTATGAGAACTAGTTTCTAGCTACTAGAAACAGTTCAGGCACAGATTATCCAGTAGAGGTTGAAAGTGGCCAGTAAATGTCACAACATTGTAGGTAGATCTGACACATAACCCTAGCATAGAGCTTAACACACCCAACAACTGATAATATCACCGAAGAAGACAATTCAAACATTGAATACCACAAGCAATACACACCTTGACGAATGTATTCACGGCCAATATAGCTAGGTCGGGTTGGCTCTTGGCATAATTAATCAGGTACAGATAAACAAGCTTCTTCAGCTCGAGGTTCTCGGTTTGCATGCAGTTCACGACGTCCGTGAATAGCGAGGAGACGTCTTTTCCTACCGTCATGGCCGCGATAACCTTCTTCACCGCATCCTTTCTCTTATCCTGTAATCATATACATAAACACGACAGTGAACTTGAAGAGAACTGATGACACTCAGCGATTAATTAACCAATTCAGTTCAATTCCTCCCAGTACGTACGCCGTTCGTCAAAGATCTCATACCCTAACTAACTCACTGCAGACAAAATCAACCACCATATCTCCAGATTCAAATTTACAGACATAAGGAGATCTGACGAAACATTTGGTCCGGATCTGACACGAACTCATCCATACCATACAGAACACTATACGATCCAATCCATCATAACCAGCGGATCATCGTCGTCAGATCAGTAAGACACACAGCAAGCAAGCGAGAGATCTGAAAAGAGAGAGGGGGACCTTGTACTGGGAGTTGAGCTCCTCCTTGAGCTCGGGGATCTCGCCCTTCTTGGTAGTGGAGAAGTACTTGGAGTCATGGCCGCTCATTGTTCCGCTCGCTTCCGATCCGGCACGCCGAGAGAGAGAGAGAAGGAAAAGAAGACGGAGAGCGGAGATAATGGAGACGAAGAGAAGAAAGGAAGAAAAGAAAAGAGGGAGGAAGGGTCGGCGAATGAGTGGCGACGGGGTCGGTCAAATGGACGTTGGATTATCTCGAGATTCGTGCCAGTGCGGATCTCGAGATGACCCAACGGCTGATGTCGAGAACTGCACAATGCAGTACGTTAGGGGATATGAATTGGGTCGGGTCAATGGACGAGACTAGTCTCTCTTAGTTATGGCTCGGTCGGACGAATTCGCATCCGATCGGGTTTGGGACGAACACGAATTGACTCGGGTCCGGTTTCTGAGTTTTGTAACCGGTTGTGAACTTTGACGGACACGGGTCCAGTTTGGGAGATTTTGCTGAACAAGTGTCATCCTGATGTTACTGTTTGCATTCAGGGTCACAAAAATAGGGTCCACACGTTGTTACAAAATTTGAGATAAGAGTTACAAATTATGTATACGTGTGGACGTGTAAATAGTTAAAAATGAGGATGCTTAGAAAATTCCTTGCATTTATAACCAGACAGTAGATTTGAGTTTCGAAACGTTTAAGTACCAATTTGAGAAATTCTTCGTAGATATGATTTTGTACTCGAGAATCATTTTTTTTTGATAAAAGTGGACAAAGCCCACCGTTTTTCATTACTTTTCGGAAAAGTACTAGGGAATTAATTAATCAAACATTTTCGAATGACCATGATATCATAGTGAAAAATAATATCTTTTAGGGTGTGCTCCACAAACAAAAGGATCGCTGGGTGGAAACGTAAGATGGGAGGGAAGGGATGAGAGAGGGAGAGTTATCTCTAAATCGAAGTGTAACAATGTTAGATTAAGTCTTCACAAAATTTGAGCGTATCTAACTTCTGTCTCCCTCCCCTCATCTCCCACTATGTACCTCTCGAGAATAGTGCTTGCAGGCATAGTGACAATCGTGAATAATTCGCAAATAATTCGTATTTGTACCTACAACAAATAAAACGACGTATAATTCTTAAATTCGCGAATTGTTCGTATAATATGCGAATTATTCGCAAATATAACGAAATTTACGAATAATTCGCGTTGTTTCGAAACAATTCGTTCGGAATTGGTATACTGAGCAGAGGAAAAGTTCTTCTCTGGAGCTTCACGTGACCAAGAGATAATTACTTCTTAAAAATGGATGCCTTTCACACATCCCTCTTCAACTTTTAGTAGCTTTTACAAGAAAAGTAATATTTAATGTCGATCTTCTATGGTAAATCCTTATATAATCTTTAATATATAAGAAGTAAGTTTGACATTGATCATTTTTTCCTCAAAATATTACAAATAAGATATATATATTTTTATACTATTTAAAATTTTAAAAACGAATTATTCCCGAATTATACCCGAATCATGAAATTTTGATCTCGCCGAACGTTTCCCGAATATATGATTTGTTACTATGCTTGCAGGTGTCAGGACGCTCGGCAGGTAGCTTATGATTCGGTCACCTCTCCTCTCGAGCACAGCATTAATATCATAGGTAAATCATAAATGGTGAAAAAAAATAATTATTATATAATAGAAATTTATTTCATCATGAAAAGCATGCTTCCAATCCTACGGTCCAAATATATAGATATGTTATTGTGGCGCAAGTGTGTTTTATAATCCTACGGTTCAAATATATCAATCATGTAATTATCACATCAGAGAATGTTTTTTTTTATGTCAACGAGATTTAATGTTTGGTATCTTTAAGCATTTAAAACTTGCACTATATAATGCCCTAACCTCTTATCATCTTTTTTTATACCCTTCTCTCGTGTTGTCCGCCTCCCTTTTCAAATTCTAGATCTACAATATTTTCTCCAACAAAGGGTGCCTCGAGGCAGATCTAAGGTTTCAGATATTTTCTCAGTCATCTAAGGTACGTACTAGACTATAATTTTTATGTCTATAATTTTCGGTACTTTTTATTGCCTTCATATCGTTTTTTGGGTGTTCTTCTTATTATTTCTATATTTTAAATTTCTAACCATATATCTGTTAAGAACTCGAAATTGTTGTAAATAACTGCGTAGATCTAGTCTTATTTACCATATATCAATTTAGAATTCTAAATTCTTGTCAATAACGTAGATCTAGTTTTATTACCATATATCTATTAAGAATTCTAAATTCTTGTCAATAATCACGTAGATCTAGTCTTATTGCCATATATCTATTAAAAAAATTTAAATGTTTGTCAATTATAACGTAGAATCAGGTAGATCTAGTCTTATTACCGTATAGAATTTAAATTCCTTTCAATTGTTGTATAGATCTAGTCTTATTTGTTGATTATTAATCATCAAACTTTTAGATATAGGACTTACCATAATTTTTAGGTTTGTATACCTAAGTTTTAGGAATCGTATGATATAACCTTGAAATTGAAGTTATTTTTCTAAGATCCGACTGATTTTTGTAGTGTTATTTATTGGTAAGTAATTTCCTCTTAACCTAATTAATTTATATCCTAAACTTATTTTACTTCTCCAATTCCTTCTCTTGATCGAATTTAGTGCATACTAAGTTACTAACACAAAGTATTCAAGTAATTAAGATTCTGTAATGGAATTGGTAGACCTTAAGTCTACTTTTCTCCAAAAAAAAAAAAAAAAAAAAAACACAAACTATACGAACATTACTTTTATATCTATTAATTGTAATTCATAATCACTCTAATATGAACTTTTTCACGACATTTATTGATGCTTAATAAGATTATTACTATTTGCTATTTATTTAATTTGGATAAAGAGCTTTGAATTTGTTAATAGTTAAATAGCTTATTAGTAGTTCTTAAAAGTTTCTATTCATAATAGATTTTTTTTTTTTGACAAAGTGATTTTATTATCACCTCCTTCCGTTTCTTTTTGGAAGGAACAAAATTACGGTACCTTACATCCTAATATTGCATAACAACTAAAAAACTTAAAAAAATACAGGAAAGCTAAGTCTTAAGAAATCCACAAAAGTTATTAACTACATCCAGAAACATGAAACTGAAAGCAACTAAGAAATTTATGCAGTGAAAATGGAGTGCTTTCTTGAGTGCCATCCTTGATCATTCCTCATTTTCACTATCTGAAATCTCCACTAAATCTCTGTTAAGTCCATCTTGAAGTTCAATGTTAGAACCTATCCAATGATTCCATAAACCAAAAGAATTGTAAAGTAAGAATCTAAACTTAAAAGTATAATTATCATGAAATACCATCTTATTCCTTGTAAGCCAAACCTGCCAACAAAAGATAGCAAACAAATTCTGAAAGAATAACCTATTATCATTTTCTAATAGTTGGATACTATTCCACAAATTCTCAATTGATGACAAATCTAGCACAATTCCTCTTGAATTAATTCATAATAGAAATTGATAGCATGATGACTTACATTACTTGATTTTATACAAAAAATATGAGTCAAGTAAAAGTTACTTTATGTGAGCACACATTGTTTTGTTGTCAAAACTAATTGATAGCATGATGACTTACATTTCTTGATTTTATATAAAAAATAGAAAAGTTACTGTATTTTATAGAAGTGTGTTTACTTAAATAGAACTACAAGCTTTCGTTGAAAAGTCTTATTAGATAAAAAAGAGTTGTACTTTGAATGGAAAGAAAATTATTTTACCTCTTGTCACTCTAACATGGTGATAAAAAAAAAAAAAAAACAATTTTGTCTTTCTTTCCTTTAATTTTTTTCTCAAGCATTGAAAGAAGTATAGCATAACTTGACAAAGATATTTAATATACTATTTCTCAGATTTAGAACATTAATTAGTTGTTGCAAATTCTATGCATGCAGTATGTTTATAATTATTAAGGGCATGTTTGTAATCAGTAGAAGTGATTAGTTTTAATAAAAAAAATGTCCAATATCATTATTTAGTGCAAAAGAAGAGTAATAAAGAAAATTGAAACATTTATAATATTTGCCAATATCTCCAAAACTTTGAGGGTGTCTAATTCAAATCCTAGTACTACAGCCCTGTTTCTATATCTTTCTATATTTTTGGAGCTTTTTATGTGAATATCTTTCCTTATATTTATATTATACAGTTTAAGAACAAACAAGAGCTTACGCTCTTTTTGCTCAAACAAATCCTACGACAGTTTTACCCTGCACACCATTTCATTACCAGTATCAAAACAATGAAAGCTTAATTACAATACTTTGACTAAATTATTTCACTCATGATTTTGAACGAAATTTTTTTGGTGAAGGGATATGTAGTATTTATCAGCTTTAATTTATAAATGTAAGTAATTTTTTTTTGTATTAGAGAAATTACTGAATTTTTAGTCATTTAACTACTTTCTTTACCTTTTGGCAGGAACACTGTGAAAATGTCAGGCAATGTGAGGGCACTGCTGGGCTCGAGAAAGAGGCGGCGTAGTCAAAGCATCATTGCATTACAATCTGAACACAAATCTCAGCTTGTCATCGACGGAAAGTACCAGAAGCCACTCTTCACCCGAGAGCACCTCGTGAATATACCGTGGGACGATCGTTATGAGGACTACGTGATCCGGGCGGGCCTTTTCGGGGTGCACCAGATTGGTCACATTCCAACTGATCATGCGCTCATCAGCGCGCTCGTGGAGCGCTGGCGCCAGGAGACACACACCTTCCATCTCCCGGTTGGGGAGATGACTATAACATTGCAAGATGCGGCGGTCCTTTTGGGACTGAGGGTTGACGGCGATGCAATCTGTCTCAACACAAAGAAGGACTGGAAGGAAGAGGTGGAAAGATTGCTCGGGAAGGATGTAACGAAGAAAACGTTCCGAAACGGGAGCAAAGTAGCCATCAACATCAAGTGGCTGCACGAGAAGTTCGCCGTATGTCCCGATGGGGCGGACGACGTCACCGTAGAGCAGCATGCGCGTGCGTATTGCTTGATGCTTGTTGGATCTTTGTTGTTCACGGATCATTCCGGGGACTCCATCTCGGCAATCTACCTGCCCCTTTTCGAAGATTTTGATAGAGCTGGTAGGTATAGTTGGGCAAGTGCGGTGCTCGCGTTCCTGTACAGGGAGCTTTGCCTAGCGACCAAGCCTGGGCGGATGCAGTTCGGGGGGTCAGTCTTACTACTTCAGTTATGGTCTTGGGAGAGGCTCCCGCTTGGCCGCCCGAGGACTCGGAGAAATGTTGCAGCGCACCAACTCGGTGGCGATGAATTAATAAAAAGGCCTCCACTAGGTTATGGCTGGACCGATTATCACGAGTTTGCTGGTTTTTCGACATGTAGAGTGCAGAAGTCATATCGGATCGAGATCGATAACTTGACTGATGAAAAGGTGATATGGCTCCCCTACGAGCACAAAATGGATCTGCTCCCCCCGATATGTGGAGAAAGTCCGCACCTGTGGAGAACCACCTCTCCACTAATTCACTTCTGGATTGTTGAGATGTACAATCCGGGAAGAGTCGAGCGGCAATTCGGGATGTACCAACAAATTCCGCCGGCCTTTCAAGACACAGAAGAAGAGCTCCATGGATTGAAGAATCGTTCTGGCAAGGATTGGCCCACCAGACATCGAAGGTATGTGCAAGAATGGGAGGATCGGGAGGATAAGTGTTTACGTGTGGATAGGCTGTATAATCCGGTCGAACATGGGCAATACATGAGATGGTTCTCTGAAGCCTCCATTTTGTATCTCCAAAGACCCGTCGGCATACCAAATACTCACATGGCTGTAAGATCCCTTAAACACTTGAATTCATTCATTTTAATTGTAGTTCTTTGTTAAGAACTAACTTTCAGATTTTATCTTACGTTCTTAACCTTGCGACTTCTATGCATGATCGATAGGCCGAGAATATGAGGCGCATTGCAACAATTACTGTAGAAAGATTCGGAGATGTGGCCAATGAGGAGGTGAGGGCATACGCTCGCGAGGTGCTGCATAACTGCAAGGCTGCTATCAGGGCTCTCCTTGAACCTGTTGGCAATGAACAAATCTTTCGCACTTTTGATGATTAGCAGATCCAGCAAGGGAATGTCGGGCCTGTGCACGAATGACGGCTCGAGGGTTTGGCGGCCGAATCAATTTGTGTTAGTCGTCTGTTGGTTTGTTTTACTGGTTGCTTGTGGCCTTTACCAGGCCTTTGTTGAACTCTTTTAGTTTGAAGAATTTGTGCTGTTGTAATAATAGTCGGATTTGTGTTGAATTTGTTTTACTGGTACTCTGGCATGTTTTGGGTTTTCATGTATTAATTGCAGGTTTGAATTCAATATTTGACCTGCTTGCTGCAGTTTAGTTTAAGTAATATATATTGGAGACTTGTTCTGATGATTAGTTCTTTTCTGTGAATTAATATATGCTCTTGACATGGACGAAAGTATCATAAATTCCAAATGATTGAGCTGTTTCAGTAAGTGCTAAGAAATTACTTGTAGATCAACAAAATTATGCTATGCACAATCTAGTCATTGCATTTTTATGTTACTAAATTAAATTGTTAGTTGGTTGCTTCACAACTGGAATTTTTTTTTTTGTCTATCCCTAAAAAAATAAAAATTAACATGATTATCCCCGATTCAAAACATATTTTACGGATATCCCTACTTTCTGAACGCCGACGGTCACATGCACAAACTGGATGCCGGCGTTGATCTACAAGTCGGGGATATAATTGGTATTTGATAGAAAATAGAAAGTCGGGGATAGTTGGGGATATCAAGTCGGGGATAACCATGTTAATTAATTTTTATTTTTTTAGGGATAGACAACAAAAAAAAATTCTCACAAGCTTGCATTAAATTAACTAAAATGCTCCACCATAAATGTGTTGGTCATACTAAATAATCTAATTGATCAAGGCGCACCTTTTTAATGGAACTTTTTTTTTTCTTTTTGTTGAGGCCGTTTATAGGTTCTGTTTATATATGCTTCAGTTTTTACAAAAGGTTTATCCCAGTATGGCTTCCATCTTTTCTCTCTTGCTTTTAGATCGACTATCTAAAATTCTCAAATTTTAGGGGTTAAAATGATAGAAAGTAATAATCAATTAATCTTTAATTAATCAGAATCAATACGTACAATCTGCCCCGTACGGAAGGTAATATGAAAAATTTCAGGGGGACAGTAACATAAAATAGTAGAACTGTTATTTTGTTAATCTAAGTTGCTAATTGGTGATTACTGATTATCAAAAAAGATTGACGTTTTCTCTTATGAATGAATAGAAGTGATGATATGCATTAAACTCCGCTAATTAGTTATTGCAAACCCAATACGTAATCAATGGTGCATGGATCTCTTGGATCATCCAATAGCTGCCGAGGCTACAAATGTTTGCGACCAGTAAACAGACAGTGCCTTAGTGCTAGCACTACAAATGTTTACCCATGGGTAAACATTAAATAATATGATCTTCGTTTACTATGACTAGTTTGGACGGTAATTCATACGAATCCATAATCTTCATTTAATGGAGAGCGCTCGTTGTCTGAGATGACATAGCCGTCTGCTCGGTTCATACACGATTATCTTCATCGACTTTTTCTTCTGACGTACTTACCATAAGAGACTGTACCTTGCACACATTCTTAAAAGTTTCTACTCTAACGGCTTGATCTGAAAGTCGTCATCACCAACAGACAAGTTTTGATCCGGATTAAAACTTTTGGGTGAAACTTTATCAATCTGATCCCAATAGGCTTGTTGGCATTCTCAAATTTCTCCCAGCTGAGTCTTTTGAATCAACACAACCTGGATGTGCAAGAGAACACATGCTGGCTTCGAAAAATCTTTCACCCCGAATTCTCTTGCCACAGCAGAATTGTTTCTGCCAATGCATCTTCCTTTTTTCTGAAAATAATAAAAACAAATTATTAGGGTAAGTGATATGAATGATAAAAATAAACGGAAAATGTTTTAAGATAGTGGAAGTGAGCAAAATTTATGTCTAAAACTAGAACAAGCGATACTAAATGTGATTTTGTTATTTTTGAAATTATACAAGTAAAAATTTCTTAAAATTGAAATAATTTTAGCGAAATAGTATGTATCAGGTTTCAGATAAATATTGTCCACAAATCAAAATCTCATAGTACAATAATGACACGATCGGGTGTCCATGCAGGAAGGTTACGTTCCAGACAGGGACTAAGCCATTTTCATTGCAATTCAGACAAGTTGGTGATCGAATCTCGGAAATCTCGGCTTCACGGGCACAACATATAATCAAGGAAGGATTTGATATCCTTCTGTTCTGTTACTAGGTGTTGAACTATGAATCAAACTCTTCCTGGATTCCATAGGTGGGTGTTTACCGGATTTTATTCTTAAGTTGTAACTGCGATTGAAAATCCATCTCCAAATGAATTTTGTTCAAATCCAGATTATTAGCATTGATTTCCTCCAATGTTTTATTCTATTAAAATTTCTTATTTCGTTGTATCATAGCTATAACAATAGCTTTTAGTTAAGCATATATACAAATTGATATTATCACCACTACTCACATACATTTATATATACATAATTGATGCAGTGTAAAGTACAAAAGTCATGCAAATTGAGTTCCATAGTTGGTAGTTTAGTCATGGAAAACTTGCGTCCTTGAACGCTTACATTTGTAGTTAATTACACTAATTGCGTAGTGCCATAAATCTGAAGTTGCAGACATTTTTTTTTTAAAAAAAGAATAAAAAACAAGTATTACAATCTGCAAGATATATAATTCAGAAACTCTTTTTTTTTTTTTTTTTTTTTTCCCTCTAGACCCTATGAAAAACTTTTATATATGTATGTCTCTAGCACACGTGCTGGGCCGTGCGTGGTCCAGCCTAGAATTGGGCTACGAAAATTAATTAAAAAAGACACTCGTCTATCTTTCGTCTGGCATCGAGTCCAGACGCGAATTCCTCCTGAGGAACATATTTTTGTGCAAGCTTTGTACCAGTATCTAATCCTGTTATATATATAAGGTATACATGAATTCTATCCTAGTGTGAATTAGCTGGTACCTTAACTCTCATTTATAACTTTGGCTTCTAAGATTGAAGGTCCAGTATTGTGTTTTGAAGAAATGCAATTAGGGAGAAAATAAATGGCAATTATAAAAAGGAAGGTGCCATATATAAGTAGCACACTCAATTCCAGAAATATTAATTGGTACATTCAATTAAAAAAAAGCTGGAATATGAACAGGTACGAAAACAGAAAGGGGAACAGTGATCACTAAAACAAGTTCCAACCAAATCCAAGATACACCAGTACACTGGCAATGCAACGACTGGAACATGAACAAATACTAAAAAGCAAAAAATGTTGTAATTTGTGTACAGACGTAGGGTGACATTGTGAGATAATTACCAGTATGCTGACAATTAACGACTAAAGAAATCAATCTCCCAAGCACTAACAACAGTATATATATACTACACTCTTTGTGAGATCGGAATTAAAATTAGTATTAATAAATATTGGCCTCTACTCTAGTAACAATATTATTCTCTCTATCTATGAAGTATGAAAGCATCCATTTTTGTCAGAAACAATGTATACACAGTTTTAGTAAAAGCCCGCCTACAGCAATGCATTAATTATGATTCTAGTGACAAATTAAGAAATTAATCCCTGAAGTTTTCATGCTTGTGCAAAAAAAGGCGGTAGAAAAAATTACAAGCTGTAAGCTTTTGATACATTACAACCAATAAATGCAACATAGGAATCAAAACAAAACATAAAAATTACAGAAAAAAAAATCATTCTTCCACCACCCATCCGGTGGCGATAACTGGTGTATCGTCGTGTATGTCATGTGGCATCTACTTGTGGTAGTGTTCATTCAGTAGGATGACACCTCCATATCCCCATATGCTCAATTCGTCGTCATCATACTCGCTGTCGGTGACTTGGAGATGGAACCTTTGAAATTTTCATGTAGGCTTATCTCAGTCTCTCCGTCTCAGACATTGATGCATGCATGACTGTTATAATTGATTATAAATGTGTCTTCTTATTTCATTTACCGGATTTTCTTCTTAAATTCTAACTCTGATTGAAAACTGACCACCCAATGAAGTTTATTAAAATCCTGATTATCAACATTGATTTTCTCCAATATTTTATTTAATTATAGTTGTTTATTTCACTGGATTGTTGCTATAATAATGGCTTTTATTTTATCTGAATATAGATATATTAAGTTTGTTAATATTATCATCATGACCAACGTATATTGATGTGTATATAAGTGATGAGACTTGTATACAGAAATCATACAAATTTGATTGTTCGATGTTGGTAGTTGAGTCATGGAAAACTTATGACCAGGCCTTCTTTCATTGGCATGGAGTCAATGTTATATGCATCATGCATGCACAACATGATATTATCGTATGATATATTTTTAGATTGGGATAAGATATCGATACCCATCACAAATCCTCCAGTCAAATCTCCTAGTTTACTAAGGCCAAAATCTTTCATAATTGAAATAATAATACCAACTGGAAAACTAATAATACTTACAACACCAACCTATAATATAGATTAGACAAACACTAAATGCCTATAAAGCAAAGTTTCGTAGGGTATTCAAAATCACCATTAAGATAAGATATCTATACCCCATTAATTACAAATCCCCCAGTTTGACCAAGGCCAAAACATTCCATAATTGAAAGTAATAATACCTACTAGAACAACACCAACTTATAATATAGATTAGACAAATACTAAGTACTTATAAAGCAAAATTTCATGTGTATTCAGAATCACTAAAAAGTAAAAAATAAAAAAAACGTACTCAAATTCAAATTCTCCGGTCAAATCCCCCTGTTAACGTCTAAAATATTGAAGTAATAATATCTACTACATGTTATACAGCAAAAATTTTGAAAATAAGGAAAGAGGAGATGGGGGATTCTTGTGCGGGGATTATACCTTTACTCTTTCATATTAGCACATATTACATACTACTTAGTATGAGAAATTCGCGAGCACTGACAAGGACAAATAACATTTACTAAGATGATCTATTGATCTTCCATAATAGTAGGCAAGCGCCGCAATTCATACAAGTGACAAGGCCCAGGTCCAATAAATGCTGATAACATTTCAGTAAAGTCATAGACCACTATAGATTATGTGAATTTTTAAATTCAATAATATATAATATTATTCCTTACCAGAATCCAAGGAACAAACAAAAGTGGTATCCATATTTGATCAGGTACTGCTAATAATTGGATAAATATCAATTAAGCTAATTCACTTGTAAGAAATATGAATGACAAACAAGGAAATTAAAAGATAGAAACTAAAATGCATGTATACCAGCACCTTCACCAGAACAGCTCGAGTTTTTTGACAAAAGAAATTCTTCCAATTATCTTATACAGGAGACAGTAGTCACAATAAAAAACACAAATCTACCGGAGATGATCTGCTCTCAAATATATATTGTATCTTGCTAGACCTGTGATGGTCCATAGAACCAGAAAATCGAAGATCCTTCTGCTCGGTTGTTACCAGGTCTTGAACTATGAATCAAACTCTTTCTAGTTTCCATAGGTAGGTGTTTACCGGACTTTCTTCTTAAGTTGTAACTGCGATCGAAAATGCATCTCCCAATGAACTTTATTCAAATCCAGATTGTTAGCATTGATTTCCTCCAATGTTTTATTCTATTAAAATTTCTTATTTCATTGTATCATAGCTATAATAATAGCTTTTAGTTTAGTATACATATTAATTGATAGTATCACGACTCACGTACATTTATATATACATAATTGATGCAACTTGTGTCATACACAAAAGTCATGCAAATTTGATTGTTCATTGTTGGTAGTTTAGTCATGGAAAACTTTGTGTCCTTGAACACTAACAGTTGTACGTAGTTACACTAATTGCATAGTTCCATAGTTCTGACGCCACAGATATTGATTTTTTTTAGTAAAAACAAATTACGGTCTGTTAGATACACCACTTTACTGGCAATGCAATGACTGGAACATGAACAAATACAAATAAAGAAAATATTGTAATTTGTGTAGTCGTAGGGAAACAATGTGAAAAGTACTACCAGTATGCTGGCAATGACTAAAGAAATCAATCTGCCAAGCACTGATAACAATATATAGTTATATACTACACTCTTTGTGAGATCAGAATTAAATTTAGTATTAATAAATATGGGCCTCTGGTAACAATACTATTCTCTCTATTAGTGAACGCATCATCCTTTGTCAGAAACAACAATGTATACAAAATTTTAGTAAAAACCCGCTCACAACAATGCATCAATTATGATTCTACTGATAAATTAAGTAAGAACATGTTCCCTGAAATTTCATCCCAGGGCAATAAAAGGTGGTAGAAAAAATACGAACTGTAGACTTTGATACCAAACAAACTCAAGTATTTTAACTATGTTCATTACAAGTTTACAACCAATAATTCTATAGATGAAAAAAGAAAAATACAAATTAAAAAAAAAAATCCTTCTTCCACCACCCATCCGGTGGCAATAACACGTTTATCATCCAATAAGTCGTATAATTTCCACTTGTAGTAGTATTCATCCAGTAGGATGACACCTCCATCACCCCATATGCTCAAGTCGTTGTCATCGTCGGAGATGGAACCCTTGAAATTTTCATGTTGGCTTAATAATTATCTCAGTCTCGGATATTGATGCATCACTGTTATATCCGAACTCGAGTCTAGACTTGAGTCCAGATGTGCTTTCAGAAAACTTCGAATTGAAGATCCAATTGATTTGAAGTTTTCGAAATACAAACAATATGAAAAAGTACAAAACTGGAATTGAAGATCCAATTGATTTGAAGTCTAAACTTCAAATTATAACATTAATTTGAAGTTTTCACAATACAAACATTGGTCCAGACGTGCTTTCAGAAAACTTGTGTCTAGGCCCTATGCCCATTGCTTTCAATTTTTTTTTTTTCTGTTAGAAATATGGTTCGGATTGTTTTGGACCTATGGGCCATGTTCTTTGTTTCTTTTTATATTTGTATTATGTAATAGAATTAATGAGAGAGAATAGAAGAAATTCTTGTGCCTCCTTTCCTTCTTCCTCCTGCTCTTTCATCTTTGAAACCCTAGCTCGCCGGGGAGGTCGGTCGGTGGCCTCCCCCAGGGGCGGAGGGAGGGGGGGCAGAGGGGGATGTGACCCCCCCATGATTTTCGAATTTGTATACAAAAATGTAAATATGCAGTGTATTTTGTTGAGAGTTTTCATTTCACCCTTCCTAATTTTGTCTCTCGGCGTCTCGACCCCCCTAATTTCAAATCCTGACTCCGCCCTTGACCTCCCCCAGCCACGCACTCTCGCTGATTACCCTAACAAACTGGTATCAGAGCTCGTTCTCGATCTCGGTCAGTGTCACTGCTGCTGTCGCTCTGGATTTTCTACAAGTCGCTGACGCAGTTGCTTGCTCTCGGCGATTCTGCTCTCTGCTGAGTCGCGCATGGAAGTGGAAATCCATGTGATCTTGCGATTGGTGAATTTCTCTCCGATCTCCAGTGATGCACAACACCTCTCCAGTCCAGGGCATTGCGCCAATTAAAGGCTGGTCTTAGGTGATTTTTTGATTTGATGATCACAGTGACTGTTGAGAATCAACGCTGAGGCCCAAGCCCATCAAGCTCAAGATCAAGAATTATCTAGAGTAATGTGGTGTTTAGATATTTCTTAGGAATAATCTAGAACATTATGGATATAAGAAAAATATCTTAGGTCTAGAATTATCTATAAAAATATCTATGGAAAAATATCTAGGTTCTAGAATTCTCCATAGAAGTAGTATAAATAGGGGTATGGAGTTGGATGTAGGAACCAAGCAAACCAAGCAAGAGATAGTAGTGAATTGGAGGTTAGGTTGTAGTAAGAAGCTAGGGGTATATGGAGGTGTAGTATTTGAGTAGTAGTAGTTGTAACAATATTTTGAGATATAATAGAAAATATTGTTATAGCTAGTGCCTCCATACTCAACAATCTGGTATCAGAGCCGGAGTTGTCGGAGCTTGTTCAGAGTCGGTGGTAGGGGTCAAGCATAGAGCCGGAATTCTGCCGGTGTTCCGCCAGTCAATATAGTGGTATCGACAAGTTGTCGAAGGAGCCGCAGCTTGACGACAGTCCGGGACTGCGAAGTGCGGTGGAGGAGAAATCTTCAAGAAGGCTTACTAGACGTCGGCCGTCCTAGTTGAAGCCATGGATTTCTCAGGTACGATTGGTGGAATGAAGAAATTGAATTCTAGTAATTATATATATTGGAAGGCATGCATAGAGTCCTACCTCCAAGGGCAGGACCTATGGGAGGTAGTAGGCGGGTCTGAGACGACCCCGCCGAAAGTTGATACCGTAGAAGAGACGGTATCGGAACAGGTTGCTGACCCCAAAACGAAAAAGAAGAAGGCTTCAGAGAAGCCAGCCGAAACTCTGTCCGTGGAGAAGCAAGCCGAAACTCTGCGGAAATGGCGAATCAAGGCTGGGAAGGCAATGTTTGTACTCAGGACAGCCGTTGAAGACGAGCTACTGGAGTACATCAGAGAAGCGCCCACGCCGAAGGTAGCCTGGGATACCCTAGCAACACTCTTCTCAAAGAAGAACGACGCGCGCCTCCAACTACTTGAGAAGGAACTCATGACAATCTCACAAGGTAACATGATGATTAACCATTACTTTACGAAAGTAAAATCTCTTTGTAGTGATATTGCTCAGATAGACCCTGAAGAGAAGATCAGCGAGCAAAGGATGAGAAGGATTCTCATCAATGGGCTAAGACCCGAGTACAGCGGGTTCATAGCAGCCGTCCAAGGTTGGCCAACGCAGCCAACACTATTGGAGCTGGAGAATATGCTCGCAAACCAGGAGGCTCTAGTGAAGCAAATGGCCGGAGTCTCGTTGAAGCAAGAAGAAGAGGCCTTGTTCAGCAACCGAAAGACGGGTCGACCTGACCGAAAGTCAAGAGGTAGACCCGAAGGAAGGTCTAGCCAGCAACGAAGG
The DNA here is from genome assembly GCA_030179965.1 of Cyperus esculentus. Classification (NCBI taxonomy): domain Eukaryota; kingdom Viridiplantae; phylum Streptophyta; class Magnoliopsida; order Poales; family Cyperaceae; genus Cyperus; species Cyperus esculentus. The sequence goes on from JASGLE010000031.1 coordinate 880,164, forward strand.
CCTAAAGAGAAGACTAATTCTTCAGGGGGAGCTCGAGACTCATCCGATGACAATGAAGACGATGACGATCGATGTTATAATTGTGGCAAAAGAGGGCATTATGCACGAGATTGCTGGCGTAAGAAGAAGAAAGGCCATGGTAATGTGGCAACCTCAAGAAGCCAAGACATAGTCCATGAGAGCAGTAGTTGTGAAGAAGAGTGGGATGCAGAAGTAGCACTCACGGCTGCAATCGTGGATGATGAAGAAAGCCTCGCGGTGACCACAGTGGAGATGATGCCGGAGGAGGTCCCATATGAAGAAGATTGGGACGCGGGTGACGACTGTTGGAATACAGTCGGTAGTTGGCATAGAGGTTGCCGAGGTTGATGAGGTAGAGGAAGAGGAGTTCGACATGGAGTCGTGGCCGATCAAAGATGGAGAAGATGCCACAGAAGTCAAGGAGGAAGAGATCAATTCCGAGTCATTGTTCTTCATGGAAGACACCGAAGATGTCAAAGAGGTAAGTAAGCTTGACTTTGAGTCATTACCTTTTAAAGAACCAATTAAAGAATTACTCGATGAGGAGACCAAAGTCGTAAAGGAGGCCGGAATCATGAGCTGCATCATGGCTGATGACGAGAAGCCACAAGAAAGCCCCAAGGTGGAAAACATCACCAAGGAGGGTGATGATGTCAAGACGACGTGGAGGAGTGTCGTGGTTGCCGAAGAATGGGAGCTCTTCGAAGGAGATGCAGGCTATCAGGTAATTTGTCGAGATGTCGGACCTCGACGAAGGCTAGTGACGAGACTACTGCAAGCACCACAAATGACTGAGTGCCAAGCACTGCTAGCACGAAGGAAAAACTACAAACATGATGATCCGGATGGACGCGGAGTACCAAAATCGGAATAGTACAAAGTCAGCGTTGAGGGGGAGTGTTGAGAATCAACGCTGAGGCCCAAGCCCATCAAGCTCAAGATCAAGAATTATCTAGAGTAATGTGGTGTTTAGATATTTCTTAGGAATAATCTAGAACATTATGGATATAAGAAAAATATCTTAGGTCTAGAATTATCTATAAAAATATCTATGGAAAAATATCTAGGTTCTAGAATTCTCCATAGAAGTAGTATAAATAGGGGTATGGAGTTGGATGTAGGAACCAAGCAAACCAAGCAAGAGATAGTAGTGAATTGGAGGTTAGGTTGTAGTAAGAAGCTAGGGGTATATGGAGGTGTAGTATTTGAGTAGTAGTAGTTGTAACAATATTTTGAGATATAATAGAAAATATTGTTATAGCTAGTGCCTCCATACTCAACAGTGACCACTCAAGCTTTGTGACTTTGTGACTGGCCAAATACCCAAATTATATGTTTCCTGTCGCAACACACCATTTGAAGCAAGTGGAGTTAGTTTGGATTAAATCTTATTGCCAACTGCCAAGGTTTGGTGCTTGTCATCTGGTGTTTGTTTGAAGGTTTGCAATTTGGTTGTCTTGATTAGTCGGATGTTGGGTGATTTGGCTAATGTTTGGAGATTTGTTGATTTGGGGTATTTGTGAATCAAATGGAGAAATTGATTTGGGGTAATTAAGGTGAGATTTTGGGATGCTCCAAGAGTTCAGTAATTTTGTATTGTTTGTGGAAGATGATTTCTTGGAAGCATTCGGGATTTGGATTTTTTTTTTTTTTTGAAAAAGGCTATTTAAGCCCAGTTATTAAATAAGAACCAAACACACATAGAATACGTCTAGTGCTGAATCCCCTCAGCATATTACATATCAACCAATTAGTATCCTCTCATCTCTGTAAGTAACTACCATCACAAAAAACGACCTCAATCTGACCAAAGCCATACCCAACACACAAGCGCTGCTACCCATTCACACAACAAACAATAAATGTGCAGAAGAGTTCTTTTGTGCAGTAATCATCTTTGGGGCCGGTGTTGGCATGGTGATGGTTATGGTGCATACGGATGTTCCGTATTTGGCGGGAGGGGTACCTCTCAGGTTTGATAAAGAACTTGTTCTGTGTTTGGGTGTTTTTGGGTATGTCGGCGTTTGTATACTCTCTTTTGTGAAGCCAAATAATAGCATGATAGATACGCACTAAATTGGCATGCTTCAATTATATCACCGGGCTATTTTTCCTTGCTTCAAATTTGGATCAGTAATTTTCGGCCTAAATTCAGTCACCGCATTAATTGTCTTTTTTCGAAGTCTTTGCGGCAGTTGCAAAGTTGTGTGGGCTGGTATCGAACTCTTGACCTTTGCGTAAAGGACTTCTCTCTTAGGCAACTGAGCTACCACCAGTTTCCCAAATCACTGCATTAATTGTCTCCTACTCTCTTCTCCTGTAATGAGCCCATCGATTATGCTTATTTTGGAATTTGGAGAGTACTTGATATATAATAAAAAGGGGTGAGACTAAGAGTCCCCAATAAAAATCCCCCAATTCTAACCCCTCAATCAGAGAACGCCACCTGTCAAAGCGTGTTGACTGGTCAAAGTTGAAAAAACGCGTCACTACCGAACTCGCGTCGCTCCGCGTCATGTGCAGTGCAATGCCTCCTCATATCGCCATAGGTATTTATATTTCATACCCAAGTATTTATATCACACATACATGTATTTATATTTCATATCCAGGTGTTTTATTTTCCAGGTATTAATCTTTCAAACCCAAGTATTTATATTTCGAAACTGGGTGTTTATATTTCACATCCAATTGTTTTGTATTCCAGGTGTTAATATTTCAAAGCTAGGTAATTATATTTCAAAACCAGATGTTTACATTTTACATCCAGGTGTTTATCTCAAAAACCATGTGTTTATATTGAAAGACAGATGGTTACATCTCAAATCCATGTGCTTATATTTCAAAGCCAGGTATTTATATTTCAAACCCAGATATTTATATCCCATGTGCTTACATCTCAAATCCAGGCAATGCCTCCGCATATCGCGATATGGTCATGTCCGAATTAGCAATATAATGCAAGCAATACTAGTGTACAACTGTACTATCATATCTCAATTTTCAATTAGCGAGAGACTATAATAGGTTTGTACTTTAATTGAGGGGTCAATCCAAGGTATCATCTAGAAGAACATTTACAATTTATTCCATTTTGACGTTTTGATGTTTTGTTGAGTAGAACGATGGATCAAATTCATTGGCTTTGATTGACAAAGAGAGAGGAGAGGAGGGAGTCTGGGAGAGAGAGAGTCGATGTATGTCTTGCAAGTTGCAACAGAAACCAAATGAAGTAGTAACGGGGTCAAGCGGCTGACTGCGGAATGATATAAACACGTGTCTCTGCTTGGGGGACGGGAGCGGGGGACAAAGGACGGGGAAAATAAGATTTCCTCTAAAAAAAATTTGGCTTTAAAATATTTTTATTTGATTAGAATCAATCCCACTTATGCCAAGTATTGTCCTTTTATTTAGCTTGGGTGAATTCAAATGCGATGCCCACAAACAAAGATCAATCCTGTATTAGGTCCAATATATATATTTATAATCAAATTCAGATCACGACAATTCATAAAGTTGATAGGTACGCACGAGCAATATAAACTAATGGATAATCATAAAAACAAACATTTTTGTATTATTAAAAGGCTACATGCAGTATCATTTGGTGAATGAGGAGCCGCCTCTATCTGCCCAATTTTGCATCAGACTAAAATTAATGGCACAAGTAGAAGTAACAGTAATTAGCAAAACCCATGTCTCTCTTCTGCAACCGCTCGACCAAGCGGCAGTACAGGGCATCAACCTCAAGCTGTCATTCTTTGATGCCTGCTGGATCAACTTGCCGCCGGTCCAGCGACTGCTGCTCTTTCAAAACACCAATCTACTTGCCGTACCATTGCTCATCCGGTCGCTCAAGTCTGCTCTGTCCGCAACTCTCCAAAATTATTTTGTACTTGCCGGGAGATTGATTTACGTAGCATCTACCGGTGATGTGGTCATAGACTGTTCGCCGTCAGCTGTTGGGTCCGGAGTTGCTTTCGTAGAGGCCGAGGCTGACGGTGACATCAACAGATTAATCAGAGAGGAGATGCATGATTTGGAGGCTTTTAGGCAGCTTGTGCCGGAGCTGGATACCCGGAGTCTCCCTGCTCCTGTCCTTTCTGTGCAGGTTGTAATTTCTAATTTTGTTGTTAATTTATAACATGTTTAAAATTAAATCACATCTTTGATTTTCAGGTGACAGCATTCGAGAGTGGTGGGGTAGCAGTAGCTTTTTCAATCCATCATGCTGTTGCGGATGGTCGGGGTGTATGGCAGTTCATCTCGGCATGGTCAAAAGCTGCACGTCAGGCTAATACATCATCAGAGACAGCGGCGCATGATAATGAACTGCCGATTTTTGACAGAAATCTTCTGAGACACCCCAGAGCAGAGGAGGTGGCCAGAGAGATACTATGCCGCAGGGCTCCGAATTTACCAAATGTTCATCCAGTGCCATCCTTTTTCTTTAATTTGTGCATTATACTACCTTGTTTGTGATTAAGAAAAGTTTCAAAAAAATTGGAAGGCCACGTTGCAAAGGCCCTTCTTTGAGGGTAGGTTCGAGCTCGAACGAAGGACATTTGCACTTGGATTGCATCAGATTAATTCCTTGAAGCAGAAAATTGTGCAACCAATTAGCCATAGCAATGCATCACTGCTTGTTGCGCCATCAAGTTTTGCGGCTATTGCTTCTCATCTGTGGGTCTCCTTTGTGTGGTGCCACAACTTCAACCCGGCAGACGACACGTACATTACAATCCTTGCTGACTGCCGCTCACATCTGAAGCCCCCAATTACTGAAAGGTATGCAACAACTACTGTAATTTGTTGATATCAACTGAAAGTCTGAAAGATTCCTTAATTGTTTTTCAGACCAGTCATCCAGTCTTTAATAACTCAAAAGAGGCAATGCAACTCAAAAGAGTGCTACTAATTACAGGTACTTTGGCAATTGCATAAAGGGCTTTGCTGCAGAGTCAACAGTCGGCACTTTAATGCAAGATGATGGCCTTTCACATGCTTCAGTGGCAATCCAAGGTGCCGTGAAGCAGTCTTTGGAGGATGCCTATTCAGGGACTGAAGACTGGTTGGACAGGCTGATCAAGCTGCCATCAGAAAGGATGGTTAGAGTTGCTGCTTCACCGAGGTTCAAGGTGTATGACACTGACTTCGGGTGGGGCAAGCCCAGCCGTGTCGAGCTTGTCTCGATGAACATCGATGGTGAAATAGCGCTTGCTGGTGGAAAGGACGGAGGTGATGTGCAGGTGTCAGTTTGCCTTGACCACTTGTGTTTCGACGAATTCAAGTCACATTTTGAGAGTATCTGATTATGGTCAAGACATCCAACTCTTTTGAGTGCCTGTAATGAATTAATTCTTGATCTGAACTTCAAATCCGCAACCTTCCACATGCAAAACATCTGTTCTCTTCTTTTCTAATAATTAAAACAATATATGATTGACGAATGATTTAACGATAAATCGGCTTATTCGTCCGATTTTTAAAACGCTTAGCAAATTTATTAGAACATGTTACCAAACATGATCCGTGGATATTTTTGACAAAATCACAGGCAGACAGTGAAGCCAATTCTAATAGCCTATGATCCGACTGCATGAAGAATATATAGTAAGAAAACAAGTCAGTCAACATTAATTTCTGAAAGCACTTGCAGGATTTATGCAACAAGTAGTTAGCATAACGGAATTAGTGAAAATGTTAAAAAAAAATGAGGAACGTATTTTGTGCAAGCTTTGTACGTACCAGTCTAATCTTGTTATATGAGGACTAGTATACATGAATTCTATCCTGGTGTGAATTAGCTGGTACCTTAACTCTCATTTAGAACTTTGGCTTGAAAGAAAGGCTTATATGCCCGTTTTCATTACTGAAAACAAAATCAATACAGAATCCATCAAAACTTATACACATCACTGCAACCCACCACTCAAGCTCACCATAAACTCAAAACGAAAAACATAAAACCATCCTGCCAAAGGCCTCCCCTATCCTTGGCCAGAACCCAAAACTGAGCTATACAACGCTGATTTATTAATTGTCTAAAAAAACCAATATAACACCAACCATGACACAACTTTCATCCCGTAAATCATTAAACTCCTACCACAAAACTTCTTTAATTATGCACACAATAGCAACATCTTCAATCAACAACTAAAAGTCAATTTTTTGTATAGCTCCAAGTTTGCACCACACTACACTTTAATGTCTGACAAGATATCTTGTTGGACTCAAGTTATCAACCTCTCAATGCCTTTTTTCCTCCAACCTTTGATTTTGCTTCTTTATGGCCCTTTTCATGACTTTGTTCGGAATCATGGATCGATCTTTGGTTAAGACTCTGAACCTTGACACTATCACGATTATCAATCACTTTAGAGCTCACCAGAACTAAATTACCACTTTCTCAGATATCATACACATCTTCAATCATCTGTGTACAATTACTTGAATTAGATTCTTCATCTGACGTATGTTTTGGCAACTTGCGCATAGCTTTGAGCTTGGAACCGATGCTTCTTTTTGTCTCTGTGTAAACTGATCCTTTCTTTGCCTTCTCTTTTTGTGCACCTTCCAATTCATCACCAGATGCAACCTTGTGAGTATTTTTGTTGTCTAGCTTATCAACAAATGTGCCAGTACCAGCATCCTGAAGTTGTTGAGATGATACAGCATAGTTAGGATCAGGTTGTTTATCATCCTCCATGCCTTGATCCTTGGATGCACCATCCCTATTGACATTACCACTCACCACAGATGGCACATGTGCAGCTTCCTCTTGCTGAAACACTATCGCCACAGCTTTTCCAGAGACCGATTTCTCATGAATTTGTAGATTATTTTTTCCAGCACTTTGGACTGGTTTAGCACACGCTAGACTCAAACCCCCACTTTCTAACTCCACTGCATCACTTTGGACAGGTTTAGCACAAACTAGACTCAAACCCCCATTTTCTATCTCCATTGCTACACCTGTACCAGTGACTCGCTCAATCTTCTCTTGCTGAACTTCCATCGTCACAATTTTCGCAGTCATTTCATCAGTATCAGCACATAGAAGAGATTTCACACTTACCACCGCTGAATCCACATTCTCTAACACCTCCTTGACTCTACTGGTATGAGTGACTGATTCCATGTGTGCAGTTGCATTCAGAGTTGAAGGTATGTCAAGGGGAGGATCAACAATGCACTGAGCCCTACACTGGAATGATCGGTGTCCCAATCTGTTGCAAGCAAAGCACAAAGGAGAATTTTGACAATATCGCGCCACATGGCCTCTGTTTCCACATCGGAAACACACTGGACTGGAGGGAGTCGAGGCACACTTCATCGCCTGTAACTTTCTCACTGGATTGGATCTTTCTCCGCAATCGACTCCAGACCAGATCACCTCCATCTGATGTCTGTTGGCTGTGAGTTTGAGGTTTGCAGCTGCAATTGTGTAGCAACGATCGTGGATTTCACCAAATTCAAGAGTTCTGAGGTCGATTGCGCAATCGATTGAAGAAGCTTGAGCAAATCAACACTCATCGTAGCACTTCTCGATCAATTCTCTCCCTCAATTTTTGTGTATCTCTGATCGCTCAAGAACCACCCCCAAATCGCCCTCACTTCTATGGTTCAGCCCCTGAATCCGCAGAAATGGAACTCCCCGATTCGGCGCGCCTGAAATCGCCGCCGCCGAAGGTCGCTGCCAGTCGCGGAAGGTCGCCGCAGCTCGCCGAGGGTCTCCACCGCTCGCCGAAGGTCACTGTCGCGTGCGAACGCTTTTCTCTACACACGGACCCCCAACCAAATTTCTTAAAACAAACTATTAATTGACCCAGTATTATGTTTTAAAGAAATGTAATTAGGGAAAATATAAAAGGCAATTATAAAAGGAAAGTGCCATAAGTAATTTAACACACTCAATTCCAGAAATATTGGTACATTCAATACAAAAACAAGAATATGAACAAGTACGAAAACAGAAAGGGAACACCGATTATTAAATTAATCAAGTTCCAGCCAAATCCAAGATACACCAGTACCCTGGCAATGCAACGACTGGAACATGAACAAATACAAAAAAGGGAAAATGTTGTAACTTGTGTAGACGTTTATAGGGAGACTGAAATAATTACCAGTATGCTGGCAACGACTAGAGAAATCAATCTCCCAAAGCACTGACAACAATATATACTACACTCTTTGTGAGATCAGAATTAAAATTAGTATTAATAAGTATGGGCCTCTACACTGGTACAATATTATTCTCTCTATCAGTGAACGCATGCATCATCCTTTATCAGAAACAATGTATACACAATTTCAGTAAAAACTCGCTAAGAACAATGCATCAATTATGATTCTACTGATAAATTAAGTATGAACATGTTCCCTGAAATTTCATCCCGGTGCAAAAAAAGGTCGCAGAAAAATTACAAGCTGTAGACTTTGATCCATAAAAATTGAAGTATTTTAACTGTTTTCATTACAACTAACCAAATGCTACAAAGTTATAAAAACAAAACATACATATTATTAAAAAAAAAATCATTCTTCCAGCACCCATCCGGTAGCAACGACAGGTGTATTGTCATTTATATCGTGTGGTATCAATTTCTGGTAGTGTTCATCCAGTAGGATGACACCTCCATCTCCCCATGAGCTGTTGTCATCGTCGTCATACTCGTCATCTGAGATAGAACCCTTAAAATTTTCGTGTAGGTCCATCTCAATTTCGGACATTGATGCCTCACTGTTGTTGTACAGCTCAGGATCCGGCAAGGGAGGATCAACCTCCACGCCATTTATCTGAGTCCAATAACGGGCCTTGGCATTCCGAAAAGCCTCCCTTCCGGCGGAGTCATTCCAGTAGGCAAGTCTTGGACACACTCTCAGGTACTTCTTTGCATCAAGAACTTGCTGCCAAGCAATCCCATTTGTTCTACAGTAGTCCTTCTCCCAATCCCAGTGTACCTTTCCTTTTCCTGTAAATTTCACATGTATTATTAATAAAAGTTGCTTTTTGAGAGAAAATCCAGTCTGTGTGTCTATTACAAACCGGATTTTTTTTATTTGTTATATGATCGTGTATGATCATATATTATATGATGGTATACATTTGTTTGAAGTAATTGTCATTTTTTCTTTCACCTAATGATTATATTAATACAATGGTACATATCCGGTCTTAAGTTGTTCTTCTGGATTAAAAAAAAAAAAAAATAGATACTTTTTTTATAAAAAAAAATAAATAAATTGGCAGCATGTATCTTGCTATTTCAGATTTTAATGCTACTTTATAAATTAATTACTTAATTCAACAATAACCAATAATTATGTTTGAATAGTCGTACTTATAATCTTATAATAAAAAACATGGCAAGATTTATATGATACAAACGACTTCAGCATTTAATTTAATCTTATTACTATATTTAACATATTTTTGGTTTTGGATCATATACTTCAAAAATTATCAAAGCATGCAGAAATTGAGAGAGTCCTCATGAATGTTTGTTGAGTCGATGGCATTACCCTTGATGAGTCGATGGCATTGACGGTTACACAGCTTGTTAATATTGTTGCTACGAGAAGAGTCCTCATGAATGTTTGTTGGCATCGACTGCCCTTCTTGTCTCTTTGACATTCCCATTATTCTTTCTCTGCTTTGCTCTTTGTAAAATAGATCGATGCTAGAAAAATTGAGAGAGTATAGAGAGAGGTGTTTGCAAATTACAATAGGAAGCTGAAAGCTCAAAAGAATGAAAGAGGATTTGATGACTTGACAAAGGGTGGAAGGATGGGTATATATAATATATATAGATGGCTAGTGTCAATATAGTTCTATAATTAGAATTTTGATAAGGGTTGTAATTAGCCGGCCGCCATATGAGCTATTTTGGAAAGGTGCAGTGTACTAGCTAGCTACTTAAAATATAAAGTGACATGAAAAACTATTTTTTTCATGCTTTGATTTTTGAAGAAAACAGGTGACAAAAAAGGTCAATACTATTTCGGAGTCGTCAAAGATACAGTGTAATTCTATTTTCTTCTCCCAGCTATTTTAATTGATTGTAACTTTTTAAGACGAATTGCTTAAAATAGGATAAAAATATATAGACTATTTTTTTTAGTATTTATCTTTTTTCTTTTCCTATTTGTAAGATTTTATGTTATTAATTACGTATTAATTGATTCCAAAAATGAAACTTGTAATGCGTAATCAATTTTGTCTAATGTAATAAACTTGTACACGTAACAAATTTAAAAATAGGAATTGCTTTTTTTTGGATAAATTTTGTCCCAAAGTAATGCTAAATTGCTACTGGACAAATATTTAGTTGATGCTAAATATGGAACATACTAATTATAAGTTGATATTAAGTTGAACAATTAGTTGGTTTAACTTAATTAACCAAGTCAAACTATATATAAACTGTATATATAGTAGCATTTTCCTGAATATGTACATTTATTAAATTAAGACCCAAGGTTGGTTCCAAAAAAGTATATATATACATACATACTATATACATCGCAACAGACCAGCTCTCCACTCTCAACTTCCTCTTGCACGAACCCGACGAAGCGACAGAAGAGGAAACGAACCCTAACCCTAACCCTAGCCCTAGCCTGGCCATGGCGAGTTACCAGATCTTCGTCAAGCACCTCGACAGCACCACTCTCTGCCTCCAGCTCCCGTCTCCCACCATCTCCGGCGAGGCCCTCAAGGACCGTCTCTCTCACAGATGCTGCCTTCCGCTGCGATCTCTCCGCCTTGTATCTGGCACCAGGGAGGTGTCCGATCAGACGATAATCTCTGCGGACAGCCGCCGTGTCTTTCCCTCGCTATCGCTCTTGCCAATGTTGGTTGGAGGTAAAGGTGGATTTGGATCTTTACTCCGTGGCGCCGCGTCGAAGGCGGGGCAGAAGAAGACCAGCAACTTTGATGCGTGCCGGGACATGATGAGCGGACAGAGGTTGAGGCATGTGAATGCGGAGAAGAGGTTGGAGGAGTGGAAGGCCGAGGCTGAGGAGAGGAGGCTGGAGAAGCTGGCGGAGGATTTCTTGAAGAAGAAGGCCAAGGAGGGGAAGAACAGCTCCGATCTGGAGGTCGAGAAGTACCTCGAGAAGTATAGGAAGGACACTGAGAGGTGTGTTGGTGAAGTCGAGGAATCGGTAAAGGAGAGCTTTGGATTGTATAAAGAAAGCAAGAGAAAGGTTTTGCCAGCATTTGGGCCAGCTGGTTCTTCTAAAAGATTGAAAATATGGTGAGTTTTTTTTTATTTCTTGAAGTTTAGATTACGCTATGATTGTAGATGTAGAAATGAAATTCAGATGCCGATGTTGAGAACCTGGTTACTGTGGATAGATTCTATTCAATTTGGGTCTTAGTAGACAAGTAAACTCTAGAATATGTTCACAATTAGAAGAGAAAATTGAGAATATTTGGTAAAAGTTATTGCTATATAATGTATTAGCATTAGAATCAGGTAGTCTGCTGAGAATATTTTTGCTTTTGTTGTTAGTTACTGTCCCTAATTACATGTATGTTATATATTGTAGGATGGGAAAGAAAAAGGTTGAAGACAGTGATAGCGACAGTGACACTGATGATGATGAAGAGAAAAGTAATGAGGACTCGAAATCGGTAATAATTGATGTAGGAAATGGCTCCTACTCATCTGATAAATCAGAAGAGAAGGGCACGAGTTGTTGAAGATTAGAATAGTACTAGATACGTGGCTCACGTTGCTTGGCGGTAGATTCATATTTTTTAGAAAAAAAAATGAACTGAAAGATAATCTCAAATCTTAAAGAAGAAATAAAAACTAAAAAGCATGAACTATGAAAAAAAATATAAATTATGAAGATTTTCATATTATATAAGTTATTATTTTCAGAGCTTATATTATGTTTCTTAAGGCATACTTCGCTTATATTATTTAGAATTGAGAGGAAACTGAAGTCATACACACTTCTCTAATAAAAAGAATATCAATACTAAAAAGTGGAGGAGATCAAAATAAACATAATTTTTTGAAGTTTTTTCATACAATTATATTGTTTTTCTGAAAGTGGGTATTTTAAGACATAGTTGGTTTGTTATAGATTTTTGTGATTTATTAATTTAATACTTTAAATATCTCCGGCTTTCTTTTTGTTATTGGATTTATAATTTTTTTTTTATAAAAATCTCATTGGATAGTCTTTCCTTTCAATCTTCTAAAATGACTGCAAATAATAATTTTAGAAGACATATGGTTCGAAGCACATTAAATTCATGGTATGTACTTCTATCTTAAATTGCAATCTTCTTTCATGTCAATCTTTTGATGAACTCCACAAATTTACACTTATAATTTCTTTTGTTCAAGATATTAATATTTTATTTTCTTTCTAAAACGTAAATATTGCTTCTTTAGACATCTCTACCTTCGGCAAATATTGTTGTTTAAGGATAAAAGTTGTTTACAGCACATTTAATATTTTGAAAACAATTATTGAAGTTTACAAAAGGAAGTTTAAATCAATAGTTGAAGATAAGATTGGTTGATAATGGTTATCTTGACAAATTTGACAATGTAGCTTGGAAAAAGTTTTTAAATATTGTTAAAAAATCTTTAAAATGAAAAAAAAAATTATACATCTAATTTTAACCTTATAGATTGGCTATATTTTTAATTATATTTAATTTAAGTGTTATTTAATAGTATAATGATAATTCATTAATTTGCAATGGTTGAAAAGTATACAAAATTTCGATAATCTATAAAAAAGTAATTTATTGAAACTTGAGATACAATCAATTTATAAGTCAAATAATATATTTGTACATTTTTCATATTTTTGAAAAAAAAATATTGTCAACTAATCTCTTTTCATAGTTTAAAGTTTCTAGTTGATATTGTAGCTTATATTTTGTATATTTTTTGTTTACATTTCCAATGTCAACAATTATATCTTCTAGATTATTCTAAAAAAAAAAAAAAAAAACTGTTCATGGCACTGTTCATGAAACTGTAGCAACCCATCCAAGATTAGATATACTATAAAAGGATTAGGATTAATTAGCCTCGGAGGGTATTTTCGTTATTGGCTATTTTAGAAAAAATAAAGAGCCCTAAATATAGAAAACGGACTTCTATTTACTTTTTATGTTTCTAAAAATTGTAACGTTAGTGACCGTTGGAATAGAGGATATATAAGCCCTTTTCAATTTGTACAGAAATCTGCAGATAGTTTAATAAAATTTTATTTCCAATCATCACTCTCTCAAAAAACTAACACGAGTAACACGAGTAACAATGATTTGTCCTGTTTCTGGTTCATCAAAGGGAGACCTGTCGGGTAGAGAGTCACTAAAGACAATCTCACAGGAAGAGAATAAGGTAGCTGGTACTGTTGAGTCAGATGCCAGTGTAGAAGTACAGATGCAATCAAATGTGGAAACAGAGTTCGGCAAATGCGGAGGTCCTCAGGTGGAAGTTACTTCCGAAACGCCCAGAGTAGAGGTTAAACCTGAGGTGCCTAGTTTGGTGGAGACTCGAAGATCCATCTTTAAATCTAAGATGTGCTTCCAGCCCTATAGGTGATGCCGTTAACTTCGCAAAAATGTCTCTCCCACTATCATTATACCTGTCCTTTTCCTGTAAAAATGATTTGTATTAATAAAAGTTTCTTTCCAAGAGCAAATCCAATTCAGAAAAAAAAAATTGTATATCTATGAGAAACCGGATAATTGTTCTTTTAATTTATATTCAAATTTCTTTGGTTATACTGATAGAAAAAAAAATATGTCTATTTTTATAATTACTGTGTGGAGTTATTGGTGTACCAAAATATGTTTGCAGATCTCCATTTGTTACTGAGATTTCGTCTCCTGGTTGAGATTTACCCTGTCCACATTGTTAATATTGATTTCCCCCAATATATTAATTGATCTACTTGATATATATGTACTTAATTAATCTAGCTAAATATATATATATATGTACTTCATTTGTTGTGTATTCTTGATTCAAGTAGCTGTTAATGGCTATATAAATAAGGGCTACCCTTGGTAAAAACAACAGTGTCATACATATTTGTTGCTTTGTTGGTAGTTTAGTCATAGAAGATTCGTGTTTGTTGGTACGTAGTTTACTGATACAAATTATTTTACTCGTAGAAATCTGGGCACATAAAATACAATGCGACCAACAAGGCACATTGTAAATAATCATAATTATTTTTAGAAATATATAATTTCCATGAGAAAATTAATTGGAGTTAATTGTATGAGAGCTGAATTTGATTCGAAACTGAAAGAGGAATTAAAAGCCGAAAATTGGGAGATTTTTGGGTGCATGTACGTACTAGAGAAAAGAACCCCACCATATATATATATATAGAAGTAGCTTGGGTGCAAATTGGCTAGCTGCACAAGAACCACACTCTCGAAACTACCTCTAGTTTAATCAGTGAATTGTTTTTAATTATTTTATTATAATAAAATAGATAGACTCATGTAACCTTAGTGGTGTTCTGTCAGACTGATATAACCGAAGATTATTTATATCTATATCTATACTATATTAAAAAGCACGTAAGTATTGGACGTATGTCTCCATTTTTTCCTCCTCCTTCAAATTTCTTTAATTCCCATTCTACCCCTTAATCAATGGTATAGATCAAAATACATTGATTTCAAGGGTGTTGATGTTCTCCAATTAAACAACTTCCTCTCCAATTTGGTTTTTACAAAAATGGAAAGATATCAATCTTGGTATGGAAAACATTAATGTTGTTTAGAATTTACATTAATGAGGAATTAATATTTTATATTCTAACATTCAATTAATTTAGTGTAAAGATAAAATTTAAATAGTAAATAATTAGCTAAAAACCAAAAGCACGTTATATGTATTACACGGTATGAGATCATAATTTAAAACGCCCACACAACGTGCGGATTTCTTGCTAGTATGAAAAATATGACATGACAGAAGAAAGGAGGCAATGAATTTCTTGAGCTTAATTGGTTCTCTCTTGCTAATTGATCTAATGATGGGAAAAGAAAATGACAATCTAACGCGCGCAAAGAACCCAGGTACGAATGATATACGTACCGCGCGTTGGAAAGCTTGTTCAATTAAAGAAGAACATACGTACTGTGATAAATAGTGATACAATATATAGTTTGTCCATTAATAAGAGGAATCAAAAATGAAGTTTTGGACCTAAATTGCAACTAGAGCAACCTGGCTTAAATATTCTCAGGAATCAGCTCCTCAGTCTGTGAATACCCTTAATTAGAAGTTAGAACGACAACTCTGAATCATGGAGTACAAACTCAACTACAATGTAATCTGACCCCATCCAAAATTGATGCTTGGACTATATATGCAACAGCTAGCCTAGGCAACCTTAAATAGATGTAACAAGGGAACTCCAGATATGAAGAATGTACAGTAATTTTGATTGAAAAGTGCTTGGAACAGATCTGGGGCATGTGTGTATATATATAGGGGTCTCAGGTGGTCAATTAATCTGTGATTCTGTATTGAAGCCGATATGATTTCAGTTACTCAGAAGCTTCCAGAAACAGTTACATTGGCCGAAAGCTAGCTGTAGCTTCCAGTTGGCTCAGCGAGTACTGAATGGAGCCATACATGGAGTGAGGTCGGTAAGGCCAAAGACTTGCAGCAAGCTTTGATATACAAAAAGATCGGTCGCACACAGATCTCATTGTACCAACTAACTAAAAGTATAATTTAGCCATCAGAACTACTTAAAAGGTCGAAGATAAAATATTAACTGATACTTAATTTCAAGGTTTAGAACTTAGAAATACAATATTGATAAATAATTTTGCTAATTTTGGATTATACTATCACTACATATCAGTAATAGATTTAGTATTAATTAATTAATATGGGCCTTTTATTACTTCCTCTCCTAACAATATATTTCTGTATCGATCAGTGATTCAGTGAATTAACACATCCCTTGTCAGCAAATCAGCAACAATGCATCAATTATGATTCTACTGATATATTAAGTAAGAACATATGGAGTTCCCTCAAATTTCATGCTTGTGCAAAAAAAGGTGGTAGAAAAATTACAGACTGTTGATACCAAATAAATTGAATTATTATAACTGTTTTTATTACACCCGATAAATGCTATACAAGAAAGAAAAAACATACAAATTAAAAAAAAAAAAATCATTCTTCCAGCACCCATCCAGTAGCAACGACAGGTGTATCGTCATTTATATCGTGTGGTATCAATTTCTGGTAGTGTTCATCCAGTAGGATGACACCTCCATCTCCCCATGAGTGGTTGTCGTCGTCGTCATACTCGTCGTCCGAGATGGAACCCTTGAAATTTCTGTGTAGGTCCATCTCAGTCTCGGACATCGATGCATTGTTGTTGTTGTACAGCTCTGGATCGGGCAAGGGAGGATCAACCTCAACGCCATTTATCTGTGTCCAGTAACGGGCCTTGGCATTCCGAAATGCCTCCCTTCCGGCGGAGCCGTTCCAGTTGGCAAGTCTTGGACACACTCTCAGGTACTTCTTTGCATCAAGAACTTGCTGCCAAGCAATCCCATTCATTCTACAGAAGTCTTTCTCCCAATCCCAATGTACCTTTCCTTTTCCTGTAAATTTCACATGTATCAGTATTATTAAATAAAAATGCTTTTTCAGAGAGACTCCAATTTAGGAAAAAGAAAATAATGTATCTATATATGTGCCTATATATGACAAAACCGGATAATTTTGATATTCGTTATACTGCAAAACCAAAATATATGATGCTACTTGAGTCCCTCCTAAAAAGTGCACAATGCAATTCAGGAAACAATCTAAGCTGCTACAATTTTGGATTAGATAAACTGAAGTGGAACCTGTCGTGGCTAGAGGTGCCAAAACCCGACCCGACCCAACAAACCCGCCCGAACCCGACCCGACCGAACCCGAACCCAACCCGATTTTGCAGATAGTCAAACTTACCCGAATCCGATCCGACCCGACCCGGCTTGACCCGATACCCGACTTGAACGGCAGTTAGACAACCCGAAACCCGACCCGACCCGAGACCCAACTTGAACGGCAGTTAGGCAACCCGAAACCCGACCCGACCCGACCCGAGACAACTCGAAGACCCGATATTATTCTAGATTACAGACCCGAAACCCGATCCGGACCCGACCTAAATCCAAATTACTCGAGCCCTAGACAACTCAAAATTGGATGACCCGAAACGACGAAACCCAACTCGACCTGAAATAGTAGGGTTAACCCCATAAAACACAATCCAAACAGTCTGCCCCGATGCGACCCGACTCGACCCGATCTGATATTAAGAGCATTCAAATTTGATTGAGATAGAATTGAAAATGACATGTATCAACTCATCTCAATTCATATTATCAATGCGACTCCAATGATTCTCTTATTTTTATCTTTGATTTTAATTATTACTTACAGTAAGCTAAATTTTATTTCACAATTAATTGTAAAGAAATAAATTAATTAGTAAAACTAATCAATCATATTTTATATAGTGAAAAGAGCGTAGCAGTTAATATCCAAAATGCGGCCATCCCCCTAGTGACTAGTGTACTTGGATAAACAACAGTAGTTAGAACCAGAGATGACTTGAGAGGTCAAGACTAGATCAGATGACCCGAAAGCTAACCCAAATCAAAACCCGACTTGACCCGACCCGACTTAACTCTTGACACGGCAAAAGGCGACACTTGTCGACCCGAGACCCGACTCGACCGGACCCGAACCGACCCGTGACCCGATCAAAAGATGGTCTTGCTGATCCGAAAACCCGACCCGCCCTAACCCGACTCGACCCGTGACCCGATATATGGCGGCTACTGCTGACCCGAAACCTGACCCGCACTGACCCGACTCGACCCGTGACCCGATAAATGGCGGCTACTGCTGACCTGAAACCCGACCTGCGCTGACCCGACCCGACCCATAACCCGAATTTTGCCTGGTCAAACTAACCCGAACCCGACCCGACTCGACCCGAACCCGCCCGACCCGACCCGATTGCCACCTCTAGTCGTGGCATCCTATCCTTTATACTATCTGATTAATCTTGTATAATAGATAACATACACGCAGAACATATTATATAGAATGTTCTCTGATGTTCTTTCTAGTAAATTTCAAAGCATGCATCTAACTGTTAAAATAGAAATTAGTTTGTTCTCTAATAAAATCTTAAATATGTTATAAAACTATATGGTTATATGTTGTATAATTGTTTACATTAGTTTTCAGGAATTTTTTTTTTTCCACCCAAGATTGATGTATGGGCTCTTAAGTTGTCTTTCTGGATTTAACCCAAAAAAAAGAAGGCAGCATATATGTTGCTCTTTCTGAATTAATGCTATTTTCATATAAGAATTACTCAGTTCAACAATAACCAATTATGTTTGAAACTTTGAATAGTCAATAGTCCTACGTATAAAATTTTAAAATAAAAAAAAAATAAAGGAAACCAAGATTTTATAGTCTAAACAACTTCAGCATTTAATTTATCTTATTAGTATATTTTTTGTTTTGGATCGATCATATGCATCAGAAAATTTTCAAAGCAGCAGAAATTAGCAAATAAATTACCCTTGATTGAGTCGATGACATTGACGGTTACACGGCTTGTTAATACCATTGCTACGAGAAGAGTCCTCAATGTTTGTTGGCGTCGACTGCCCTTCTTGTCTCTTTGACATTCCCATAATTGTTTCTCTTCTTTGCTCTTTGAAAAATAGATCGATGCTAGAAAAATTGAGAGAGTATAGAGAAAGAGGTGTTTGCAATAGGAAGCAGAAAGCTCAAAAGAATGAAAGAGGATTTGATGAGTTGACAAAGGGTGGAAGGATGGGTATATATAATAGATGGCTCGTGTCAATATAGTTCTATAATTAGAATTTTGACAAGGATAGTAATCAGCCGCTATATGAGCTATTTAGGAAATACTATTTATAATATAAAGTGACATGAAACACTATTTTTGTCATGTTTTGAAGAAAATAGTATTGACAAAAATATATAGTCCTTCTTTGTTTTGAAGAAAATAGTATACTGCTCCTTTTCCTTAATAGGTCATATATATGGCGGCTGATTACTATCCTTATTGAAATTCTAATTATAGCTAAAAAAAAACAATTCCAATTATAAAACTGTATTGACACTATCCATCTATTATATATACCCATCCTTCCACCCTTGTCAACTCATCATTTTTTTTTTTGAGCTTTCTGCTTCCTATTGCAATTTGCAAACACCTCTTTCCTTATACTTTCCCATTTTTTTCTAGCATCTATATCGATTTCTCAAAGAGCAAAGAAGAGAAAGATTAATATGGGAATGTCAATGAGGCAAGAAAGGCAGTCGATGCCAACAAGTATTGAGGAGTCTTCTCGTAGCAACAATAACAAGTCGTGTAACCGTCAATGTCATCGACTCATCAAGGGTAATTTGCTAATTTGTGCTGCTTTGAAAATTATTTTGAAGTATATAATCCAAAACAAAATCATACTAGCGAGTAAGATAAATTAAATGCTGAATCGTTTGTACCTGGTAAAATCTTGGTTTTTTTTTTTTTTTTTTGTTATTAAATTTATATGTCAGTCCATTTTAAATTACATAATTGGTTATTGTTGAATTGAGTAAGTCATTAATGAAAGAAAAATCAAATCTGAAAGAGCAAGGTACATGCTGCCGATTCATTTTACATTTTTTTAAAGGAAAATTAACTGTGTTTTTTAATGCATATGCACAATTGTATAAATATAATCATAATTAGCTGAAAAAAAATTAGAATGACTTGAAAACTAATGTATACATTATTCTGTTTTTCCTAGATTGGAGTTTCTCTGAAAAAGCAACTTTTATTAATAATTCATGTGAAATTTACAGGAAAAGGAAAGATACACTGGGATTGGGAGAAAGACTTCTGCAGAATGAATGGGATTGCCTGGCAACAAATCCTTGATGCAAAGAAGTATCTGAGAGTGTGTCCAAGACTTGCCAACTGGAGCGATTCCGCCGGAAGGGAGGCTTTTCGGAATGCCAAGGCCCGTTATTGGGCTCAGATAAACGGCGTTGAGGTTGAGCCTCCCTTGCCGGATCCAGAGCTATACAACAACAACAATGCATCGATGTCCGAGACTGAGATGGACCTACATGAAAATTTTAAGGGTTCCATCTCGGACGACGAGTATGATGACGATAATGACCACTCGATATGGGGCGATGGAGGTGTCATCCTACTGGATGAACACTATCACAAATGGAAACCACACGACTTGCTGGATGATACGCCTGTTGTTGCCACCGGATGGGTGGTGGAAGAATGAATTTTTTTTTTTTAATTTGTATGTTATTTCTTTCTTTTATAGCATTTAATTGTTTGTAATAAAAACAATTGTAATAATTCAATTTATTTGGTATCAACAGTTTGTAATTTTTTCTACTACCTTTTTTTGCACAAGCATGAAATTTGAGGGAGCTGCATGTACTTTCTTAATATATTAGTAGAATCATAAGCAAAGGTTTAAATAGCGCTCATAGTGGCCGAACTATATTGATTTTATTACTATTTATCACAGCATTTTCTTCTTTGAACCATAGTAACATGATTCGCAAATTATCCGCGAATTATTTGTTTTTTGGTCATAGGCGAACTAAACTGCGAATAAAACGGTAGATCCCGAATAATTCGGTCAATTCGCGAATTATTCGCGTATAATACGAATTTTTACGTAAAATTCGCGAATAATTGAAGTATTCGTTTCACTTTAATTTGAATTGTACTTCATGACATGGGTGAAATGGTATAATTGAAGAGAGAATGTAACTTTTCCTGGTCACATGGCTGCACATAGCCTTTAACTCATCTTTCGATTTTCTGTGGCAACCGAACAATATGATATTGCGTTATTTTTGTTTGATCATCTAAAATTTTTATTTTCTTTATATTATATATATATATATATATATATATATATATATATATATATATATATATATTATGTATAATATATATATATATATTATGAACCGAACTATTCCGAATTATACCCGAATTATTCCCGAATCACGAATTTTTGACCTCGCCGAACGATTCCCGAATATATGTTTTGTTACCATGCTTTGAACAAGCTTTCCAACACGCAGTATATCATTTGTACCTGGGTTATATATTTTCGTTAGATTGTCATTTTCTTTTCGCATCATTAGATCAACTAGAGCTGTAACTCGGGCTTTGCCCCGAAAAGTAGTATCAAATAAATAACTAAGAATTTTATAAAATTTTAAATATTTATAATAAAAAAACTTAAAAAAATTTGTAATATTTTTATGTAAGTAAATAATAATAATACAATAATTTATAAATAATAACATATATACATGTACCATTTTAGGGTTAAAATTTATTTTAGACATGTCATATTCATCTTATTTAATTAGGAGAGAAAAAAAAATATATAAGCCATTGGATCAAAGTAGATGAAGAGTTTCAAACAAAATCAATGGTTACTAATGGTGATGATGTGGCATAGTTGAGATGCTTGAAAATCTACCCTTCTTTATGGAGTATAGATTAGCAAGAGAGAACCAATTAAGCTCAAAAAATTCATTGCCTCCTTTCTTCTGTCATGTAATGCTTTTCACATGCATAATCTTTTGATCGGTTTCTTAGGCTTTCTCCATATTATATAGCTAGTAAGGGGTTGACAGCGCACCTCTAAGCTTTAAAACAACCAATTATGCACAGTATTCATTAATTATACTAGAGCTGTAACTCGGGCTTCGTCCCGAAAAGTGGTATCAAATAAATAAATAAAAATTTTATAAAATTTTAGATATTTATATTAAATAAAAATTTAAAAAAATTGTAAATTATTTATGTAAGTAAATAATAATAATAATAATAATAATAATAATAATAATAATAATAATAATAATAATACGATAATTGATAAATAAGAACATATATATATATATGTTTGACCATTTTAAGGGTTAAAATTAGTTTTAAACATATCACTTTCATCTTATTTAATGAGGAGAGAACAAAAAATACAAGCCATTGGATCAAAGTAGATGAAGAGTTTCAAACAAAATCAATGGTTAATAATAATGATGATGTGGTATAGTTGAAGTGCTTAGAAATCTACCCCTCTTTATGGAGTATAGATTTGGGCATTTTTCCTTTTTCTGTTACTTCCCTAGCTAGCTACATTACTCAATCAATGATTAGCCAATAATTAATTTATTTTAAATATTTTTCTCAATGGGAAAACGCTTCACAGAATTCCATGTATATGAATATGGCACTCGACTTAGTTCAGTTTTTCGAAGACGTCACTCTATCTACCTAGCTTTTGAAACCTTTAAATAGAGTACATATATAACTAGAAACTTGTGTAAAGTTTGTAAGCCAACTCTCAACTATTGTTGTCAAAGAACACAATTTTCTTATCAAATCGGCGGTCACTGTGAATCTTTTTAAACAAGCACAATTTTAGTATGAATAAACTACCAACAACCTTACAATCAAATATGTATGACATTTTTGTTTTTACCACGGTTATCAATATATATAGCCATTGACAGATACTTGAGTCAAGAATACACAACAAATGAAGTACATATATATGTTTTTAGCCATATATAGATCAAGTTCAAAAATTCTATTAAGTAATTAAAATAATTTATCAAACTATACAAATTTAGTTGACCAATTAATATATTGGAGAAAATCAATAATAACAATATGGGCCAAAGCAAATGTTAGGCACCACAGGTTTAACCTCTACTTTGGGCGTTTCGGAAGTAACTTCCAGCTGAGGGACCTCTGCATTTGCCAATTGAACTCTGTCTCCACATTTGATTGCATCTCTACTTCTACACTGTCATATGACTCAACAGTACCAGCTACATTATTCTCTTCTTCTGAGATTGTCTCTAGCTAGTGACTCTCTACCCGACAGCTCTCCCTTTGATGAACCAGAAACAGGACTCAAATCATTATTACTCGTGTTAGTTTTTTGATAGAGTGATGATTGGAAATAAAATTTTATTAAACTATGTGATTTTTGTACATATTGGAAAGGGCTTATATAGCCTCTATTCCAACGGTCACTAACGTTACAATTTTTAGAAACAGAAAAAGTAAATAGAAGTCCATTTCTATATCTAGGACTCTTTATTTTTTCTAAAATAGCCAATGACGAAAATACCTTCCGAGACTAATTAATCCTAATACTATTCTAATCTTCAGCACTCCCCCTCAAGCTCGGTGTGCATATATCATATAACCTGAGCTTGTGTAGAATGTTTTCAAAATTTTTACTACACAATCCCTTTGTGAACACATCAGCCAATTGATCTCCACTCTTGACAAATGGCATTTCAATTTCCTTTGCTTGAATTTTCTTTCGAATAAAGTGACAATCAAATTCAATATGTTTGATTCTCTCATGAAATACGGGATTGGCCGCAATGTGCCTTGCGGCTTGATAATCACAATACATCTTAATTGGCGTTTGAGCTTGAATGCCGAGGTCCGGAAGGAATTGTTTGATCCATGCCAAACTTTTGAGAGGAGTTGAAATCTGTCAAAAGTTTCTGCTTAATTAGATTTTGTGGAATTTGTGGTGTTGTATTTCCTGAGAATGAATCTTCTGTCATGGTTGCTTGATTTTGGTTGCAGAAGTTTGATCAGACATGCTCTGGTACCATGTTAGTTTTTTAAGAGAGTGATGATTGGAAATAAAATTTTATTAAACTATCTGATTTCTGTACAAATTGGAAAGGGCTTATATAGCTTCTATTCCAATGGTTACTAACGTTACAATTCTAGAAACAGAAAAAGTAAATAGAAATCCATTAACCCTAATTCGCCCTGTACATTAATCTACAGATACCCTCTCTTTTTTCTCAGAATTTGCACGATTATTAACTCTCGATTTTTTTTGTTTCCGATCCTCTGTATCGCGTGCCTTGCTGTAGAATTATGGTCCGAGTATAGATTGTCTATTTTTGTGACCCGGTCCGATGTTCCGTGCACGAGATGAGCTTTAGAAACTATTTTTTGGGATTTTCTGTGAGCGTTTTCCGTGAGGAAGTCCAAAAATAGTTGTTTCTGCGTCTGCTATACAGATGATAGCACGGAAAAATCGTTCTGTGGATTTTTTTCGTTTCATGTTCGTTAAGGAATTTTTGAAATAAAAAAATGTATATAAAAAGATTTTCCGTTTTATATGTACGGAACTCAGCCGCGCCACTTTTTTTTTGGTTTTTTAAATTTTTGTTTATATGAAATTTGAAAATTCTTTTTAATGAAATAAAAATCAAGAAATTTGAAAAAAAATTATTTCTCAAAAATAAAAAATATATTTAAAAAATAATAAATAAATTCAAAGTTTTATGTAAATTAAAATCTAAAATTAAATAAACAGAACTCCAAATCAAAATTTAAACTAAATTTGTTGAAGAACATCATCGTATCGAGTTGTATACACGATTTAACAAAAACTTTTAAAATAAAATCTAGTGACGAAGTGAGTAAATAATTCGGCCGTTACTATGATCTCAAAATGTTTATGGTAGCTTATTGTTTCTCTAATTTTTCTTTATCAATTTCATATAAGTAAAAAAACTATTATATGAAAGTATTGTTTATAGTAAATTTGCATGGATCTGATAATTGAAGAAAAATGATAATTTTTGAAGTATTTTATAGAAAACTGCACAAAAATTTGTATGTAAAATGGGGAGTTAGACTATTATACTAACCGAAATGCAAACGCCTCAAAATTTTTGTTACTGTGTTTGAAATAACAATTTATGGTGTAAATTCTTTATATAAAAAATATTGGGGTGTACAAAATTTTTTTATTTTTAGAGTTTTCTAAGTACTTGTTTTGAATTTTAAAAAAAGATCATAAATGTTAATAAATATTGATGTTTGTACATTCTATTTTAAAAAAATGCAAAACAATTACTTAGAAAACTCTAAAAATAAAAAAAGTTTGTACTCCCCAATATTTTCATATAAATTTTGAGGCGTTATCATTTCGGTGCGAAATGCTAATGTTAGTATAATAGTCTAACTCTATGGGTTATTTTTTAAAAATCTAAAAAATAGTTAGAAAACTCTAAAAATAGAAAATTTTGGCATGCAACTAGGTTTCAATATTAAGATTATGGTGAGCAACTTGGATTGGTTATTCGAGCTACGAATTAGGATATATGAGGTCAAAACGTACCAGTCACTACACTTTGCAAAGCGCAATAGCCTCACTCTTATATATTACATACAATAACATCAACTTTATTAAAAAGAAATTTGAAAAGATTAAGAAACAAAGTGTTAATTTTACTATTAATATACTCTTGACTTAATTAAACATTCAAAAAGTATTTTAAAACCCTCGATTATACAATATTTGATAACAAAATAGATTTAAAATTTAAGCCGAAGCAACACGAGGCCTCGATCCTAGTACTATTCTAATCTTCAACAACTCGTGCCCTTCTCTTCTGATTTATCATATGAGCAGGAGCCATTTCCTACATCAATTATTACTGATTTCAAGTCCTCATTACTTTTTTCTTCATCATCATCAGTGTCACTGTCGCTATCACTGTCTTCAACCTTTTTCTTTCCCATCCTACAATATATAACATACATGTAATTAGGGGACAGTAACTAACAACAAAAGCAAAAATATTCTCAGCAGACTACCAGATTCTAATGCTAATACATTATATATATAGCAATAGCTTTTACCAAATATTCTCAATTTTCTCTTGCAATTGTGAACATATTCTAGAGTTTACTTGTCTACTAAGACCCTAATTGAATAGAATCTATCTACAGTACCAGGTTCTCAACATCAGCATCCGAATTTCATTTCTACATCTACAATGATAGCGTAATCTAAACTTCAAGAAATAAAAAACTCACCATATTTTCAATCTTTTAGAAGAACCAGCTGGCCTAGATGCTGGCAAAACCTTTCTCTTGCTTTCTTTATACAATCCAAAGCTCTCCTTCACCGATTCCTCGACTTCACCAACACACCTCTCAGTGTCCTTCCTGTACTTCTCAAGGTACTTCTCGATCTCCAGATCGGAGCTCTTCTTCCCCTCCTTGGCCTTCTTCTTCAAGAAATCCTCCGCCAGCTTCTCCAACCTCCTCTCCTCAGCCTCGGCCTTCCACTCCTCCAACCTCTTCTCCGCATTCACATACTGCAACCTCCGTCCGCTCATCATGTCCCGGCACGCATCAAAGTTGCTGGTCTTCTTCTGTCCCGCCTTCGACGTGGCGCCACGGAGTAAAGATCCAAATCCACCTTTACCTCCAACCAACCTTGGCAAAAGCGATAGCGAGGGAAAGACATAGCAGCTGTCCGCGGAGATTACCGTCTGATCGGACACCTCCCTGGTGCCAGATACAAGGCGGAGAGATCGCAGCGGAAGGCGGCATCTGTGAGAGAGACGGTCCTTGAGGGCCTCGCCGGAGATGGTGGGAGATGGGAGCTGGAGGCAGAGAGTGGTACCGTCGAGGCGCTTGATGAAGATCTGGTAACACGCCATGGCCAGGCTAGGGTTAGGGTTTGTTTCCTCTTCTGTCGCTTCGTCGGGTTCGTGCGAGAGGAAGTTGAGAGTGGAGTGGGACGAGTTGAGCAGATTTGATTTGGTATGATCCGATTTTGGAGAGCTGGTCTGTTGCGATGCATATAGTATGTATATATATACTTTTTTGGAACCGACCTTGGGTCTTAATTTAATATATAAATGTACATATTTAGGAAAATGCTACTATATATAGTTTATATATAGTTTGACTTGGTTAAAGTTGAACGAACTAATTATTCAACTTAATATCATTATAATTAGTATGTTCCATATTTAGCCTCAACTAAAATTTGTCCAGTGGCAACTTAGCATTACTTTAAGGAAAATGTTATGGGGACACCATAAAAGATACCGTTGGGGATACCATTAAACATTGACTGCCAATAAAAAATGTGATAAGTTTAATATTTAGAAGATTGAGGTGAATATTTAGGAGGATAAGCTGAATAGTTAGGAAATGTAATGCTGCAAGTTAAATTAAGAGTAGTTTTTATTGGTTGTAAAGCAAAATGTGTTAAGCAAAATGAGTTAGGTGTAATGCTGCAATTATGTTTTTATTATGTGTAGTTTCTATTGGTTGTCAAGCAAAATGTGTTAAGTTGAATATTTAGGAGGTTAAGGTGAATATTTAGGAGGTTAAGATGAATATTTAGATTTACTTGAATTGGTCAAAGATCATGGTATCCCCGACGGTATCCTTAGTGGTATCCGAATATCAGGACTGTTACTTTAAGTCAAAATTTATCCAAAAAAAAGCAATTCCTATTTTTAAATTTGTTACGTGTACAAGTTTATTACATTAGACAAAATTTATTAAGTATTACAAGTTTCATTTTTGGAATCAATTAATGCGTAATTAATAACATAAAATCTTACAAATAGGAAAAGAAAAAGATAAATACTAAAAAAATAGTCTATATATTTTTATCCTATTTTAAGCAATTCCTCTTAAAAAGTTACAATCAAAATAGCTGGGTGAAGAAATTAGAATTACACTGTATCTTTGACGACTCCGAAAATAGTATTGACCTTTTTTGTCACCTGTTTTCTTCAAAAATCAAAGCATGACAAAAATAGTGTTTCATGTCACTTTATATTTTGAGTACCTAGTACACTGCACCTTTCCAAAATAGCTCATATGGCAGCAAGTTACTATCCTTATCAAAATTCTAATTATAGAATTATACTGACACTGGCCATCTATTATATCCTTCTACCCCTTGTGAACTCATCAAATTCTCTTTCATTTTTTCTGAGCTTTGAGCTTGCTATATTGCAAACACCTCTTTAATTCCCTATACTCTTACAATCTTTTCTAGCATCGATCTATTTTTCAAAGAGCAAAGCAGAGAGAATAATGGGAATGTCAAAGAGACTAGAAGGGCAGTCGATGCCAACAAACATTGAGGACTCTTCTCGTAGCAACAATACTAACAAGCCGTGCGACCGTCAATGCCATCGACTCATCAAGGGTAATTAATTTTCTATATAATTTCTGCTGCTTTGAAACTTACTAGGAAGAACATCAGAGAATGTTCAATATAATATTTTCTGCGTGTATATTTTCAATTATACAAGATTAATCGGATAGTAACTAAAAGAATAGGATGGTAGCAAATTCTTGAAAAAAACAATTTTTATTAATAATACATGTGAAATTTACAGGAAAAGGAAAGGTACACTGGGATTGGGAGAAAGACTTCTGCAGAATGAATGGGATTGCCTGGCAACAAATCCTTGATGCAAAGAGGTACCTGAGAGTGTGTCCAAGACTTGCCAACTGGAACGATTCCGCCGGAATGGAGGCTTTTCGGAATGCCAAGGCCCGTTACTGGGCTCAAATAAACGGCTTTGAGGTCGAGCCTCCCTTGCCGGATCCAGAGTTGTACAACAACAACAATGCATCAATGTCTGAGACAGAGTACGATGACGACAATGACGGCTCAATATGGGGAGATGGAGGTGTCATCCTACTGGATGAACACTACTATAAATGGAGACCACACGACATAAACGACGATTCTCCTGTCGTCGCCACCGGATGGGTGGTGGAAGAATGATTTTTTTTTTTTTTTGGTTAATTTTGTATTTTTTTTGTATTTTTTATTTTTCCTTTATAGCAGTTAGTGGTTGTAATGTACAGTTAAAATACTACAATTTATTTGGTATTATAAACAGCTTGTAATTTTTTCTACCACCTTTTTTTGCACCAGCATTAATTAATGGGAGAAGATATCAGTACCCCGCCTTCAATACCCCGGTCAAATACCCCGCTTTGACCAGATCCCATTTGCGTTTACAGCCCAACTAATAATACTAATCATACTATCAGCGCGCTGAGCAATTTCGCACTTCAAGTCTAAATGCCTATAGATCACACACTAAATACTACATATAACAAGTCTCAATACCTACAATGGATGAATTCTGTACATCCAATAAAAAACGTGACTACAAACAAAAGTCAGATACCCCGTTTGACTAACATGCAAAACACGTGACCACTATACCACTGGACGCAAAACTTCTGCAACTAATAATTCATAATATGGAAGGTCTAAATAATACATTTCATTTTATGTATAAAACTTGTGCAACTAGTTTTTCTAACTAATAATACTAAATAAAGTACGAAATATGACCTAATATTTTGTATTTTCAACGTCACAATACCTTATTCACACATTAATAATACCAACTGAAATAACAGATAATAATACTTAATAACATGTAATAATACTTGATGATGTAATCAATAATACATTACAGTAAAGTCATAATACAAACTTCCTCTGAAACAAATAATGCAACTTCTATCAAATTTATTTTTATTAATTTGATCTCATAATATATTGATTAAATTTTGGTTTTCATCTCATCTAATAAGAGAGTAGATACCATTGTATCTCAACCAACAAACTATGCATATGATCATCTCATTGGGTTTGTGATGCATAAAAAAAGATTTCAATTTATTTTTAACATAATTTTGTTAGTATTAAACGGAGCAGCATCGAGCAATTGCGATTAGAGAGAGGACCGATGATTGCGGCCGTAGATGGGATGGGCGATCATTGTTGGAGAAGGAACGAATGCTCTTGATTGGAGAAGGGATGAGTAAGTGCTTGTCGCCGGAGAAGTGACAGGGGATCGTGACCGTAGGAGGGTCGTGGTGTTACCGTGTTAGTCGCATGAGAGACGATATGGTGCTCACTGCCGAAGGAGGAGGAGAGACGTGCTTTGTCATGGCAGAAAGATGAGGGATTGTGTGATATTAAGATCGGAATGCATTTGGGATAAATTTGAATTTTGAGTCAGTTATTAGAGTGGGTTAGCCTTGACCAAGCACGGAATGAAAGGAAGGAAGGGCTGGAGTTGGTTTGTTTACGGTGGCGGGGGTATTGCGGGCCGTCGAATCTTGGTGTACGATAGCGGGGTATTTTAGGACGGGGGACGATATATTAACTCTTAATTAATTAATGCCTGTTTCGTACTAATTAACTTGTCACTAGAATCATTATTAATGCCTTGTTGTCTCCCTACGTCTACACAAATTACAACACTAGGGTTACTGAGATCCAAAACCGATCTCAGGGTTCTGAGATCCCGATCCGACGGTTCTCAGGGTCCGTATCTGTTGAGTCCGGATCTCAAGGTCCCCGAGAACCGTCGGATCGGGATCTCAAGACCCTGAAATCGGTTTTGGATCTCAGCAGATACCGATGCTGTTGTAACCCGGGCTTCGCCCTGGGACTAAAAGATTTATATAGATACAAATCTTTAAAAAACGAAATATTTACAATTAATTTGATTTGAAAGGATTTATACAGGTACGTGCAATGAGGGTGTACAATTATTATTCATATTATATAATATTTGATCTATTGAATGTGATCTACTTACTATTGTGTCCTTCACTATACTATATTGATCCATCGTTTCGCAATAAAAATGCATCAAATTGAAATAATATGAAGTAAATTGAAGCAAATTGAAGCTTGTTGATCGATGGTGATTGGAGCACCACACTTAATAATAAGTATGTCCTATATAACTTACCCTGCACTGGTTTTTGGAGCGCATTGGTTTTGGCTCATTTAACTCTCAATAAATAATTTATATATATATCTTACCCTGGGCCTGAATAAGATATACCGTCGGATTATTAAATGCCTATATAAAGTATTTAAGCACATTAAATATCTGGCCCTTAAATTTGGCCCTTTTATTGAACGAATTGTGCCAATTAGGTATGCTGACAGTATGGCCGTTAGATTACTATACATAATAAATACATAAGAAATCTAATAGTTGAAAATAGAGCTGATGTGGCATGCTTGAGAGAGCTAGAGATTTAACCCTCTTTCTCGGCTATAGATTTCTTTGTTTTATTGTTTTTATTCTATTATTTTATTTTTATAATTTGTTCACGCTCCGGTTCAAATAAACTTTCAAGACAAAAGTATTCTAACTATTATGGGAAGGCTAGACAGTGTGCCCTTATTTTAATTTCGTATAATTTGTTCATTTCTGGAATTGTGGACAAGGAGTGCAGGAATGTCAATGGATATCCACAATCTGAAAATCCGATCCGAATCCCCATGAATGGATCCACATATGGATCTTTAAGAATTATCCGCTAGTTTATTGGATCCACACATGAATCTTAAAAGATGATCCGAATCTGATTTGGAATCCGTTTAAAATCCGATAATTATTTTTTATGATATTGTGATAAGATATATAGCATAATGATACATGTTAATTACTATTACATATTATGAATATAATTATGATATAGTTTTTTTAGTCCTAATAACTATCATTACCTCTATGCTATTGCATAACAAACTGACCTTCGTATTATATGCTCGTATCTTAACAACTGTAACTCCAAAGGTCGATCGGATTTGACCGGTCCATTTTACATATCGAAATCTCGTGGGATACAAAAAATTTTCTATTTTTAGATATTTGTAACTATTTTTAACAATTTTTGAAAGATAACCAAGAAATAGAAATAAATAATATATTTGTAATTCAAATTCAGGGTTGTTTTTTAAAAAATTGTTAAAAATAGTTAAGAATCTCCAAAAATTAAAAAAAATATATATAATACGAGTTTCAATATATAAAATGCATTGAGGTATGAGTCATCGAAGTTACAGTTATTGAGATATGAGTGCATAACACTGAGGTCAGTTTATTATGCATAACACAATAACCTACTCCTATTGATAATAAGAGTTTGATAAAAAAATTATTTTATGTCATACGCTTTAGTAAAAAAAATTATAATCTTACTTTACAAGAAGCAACTGGGTTTTAGGACATTGGATTAAAAAATTTAAAAAACTGCACCAGCCGGGAATCGAACCCGGGTCTGTACCGTGGCAGGGTACTATTCTACCACTAGACCACTGGTGCACTTTATGACTAACAATTTAGCCTTAAAATAATTAAACACTTTTGCTTAAATTGCATGATCTTCCATTGCCATTATCATGTTTTGAATTTTTATAAATTGGTTGTGCTAAATATATTGTCATATTGTCAGTTTTATTATTATTTTTTTTTTATAAAAGTAATACTGTCAGTTGGTCGACTCATATTGGCAGTTTTAGAGTGGCATATATGCAAATTCCCCAATTTAGGCCAGTTCACAAAACTTTCTTCTATAATTCATTTCATTCAAACATTGAATTCAAAAATCTTCAATTCATTTCATTCAAACATATAATTCAAACCACTTCTATACTTGAGTAAAACCTCAACTCCCATACTTACAAAACCAGACTTCTAACATCATAATAGCTGATATACTTCTGAACCCACACATGTCAGATTCTTTTGTTTGTCTCCTCTAGTCTGACTTTTTTTTCTCTGAAAAATTGGCAAGAGCTGCCAACAGATTTTCTAAATCCTACCAACTTTAAACTACCCTAAAATTAAATGTTTAAGTACATAGGCAGAGACCCAAAAAGGAATATATAATATCATCAGCCTGTTTTAGCAATTCCCTTCCACAATCTTCATACCACCGACCTGGGAACGTTCCATCCATCATTGCTTGGAGACGGTTGATTCAGCGGTGCACAGAAACGCCTAGAGCTGTCCTCTCTCTTCTTCCACTGCTTCCCTTTGTGGTGGGTCTTGTTCCCGTTCTTAGCCCAGCCAGCTTTACCAGCTCCGTGTCTATTCCAACTATTCCTATACCCATTTTCGCCAGAGAAATTCTCAGAGTTATGATGATTGTAGTTGCCCCAGTTACCAGTATTGAACTGGTTGCCATTCCAGTAATTCCCACCATAGTTCGAATACTGCCCTGTCTCCCCAGACGCACCGTAATCATAACCGTTATTCTGATTCCAACCATTACTGCTACTCTGGTGGTACCAGTTACCACCATTCCCACTGTAATCCCAATAATTTGCATCACTAACACCACCATTCCACTGATCCCTTGGTGCCTCTTCAGCATCACCCCACCCTGTAGGTACTATGCTTTTGTATGTTGCACTAGGCTTGACATCCGCTGCCATGTCTCCCCACCCTGTTGGATTAACCGAATTATCAGCCCAATTGGTTTCGACGGCTCCCCACGTGACAGGTTGAACACTTTCCTGTATCGGGATGTCACCCCAGCCAGTAGCAGCAATCGGGTAATTGTCTCCCCACCCAGTCAAATTGTTATCCCAAACTACATCTTCTTCTTTCTTCTCATAGTGTGAGTCCCAAAGAATGACACCTCCTTCACCCCAACCATCACTACTCAAATCATCGATACTATCATCACCCTCGTCCTCAGAGAGAGAACCGCGAAGGTTCTGGTATAGCTTGTGCTGAGACAGTGGGGCGTCGTGATCCACGGAGTCGAGAAGAGAATCGGGATCAGGTAGGGGGGTCTCTGGCTGCAAGCCATTTATGTGGGCCCAGAAGCGGGCCTTTGCATTGTCAAAAGCTTCCTTCGCAGCTGAGTCGTCCCAACCCGTTATGTCTTTGTACTGCGGCAAGTACCTTTTGATTTCGACTACTTGTTTCCATTCGATCCCATTGATTTGACAAAATCTTTCCTCCCAGTGAACCTCTGCCTTTTCTGTTAATAATAAAAAGAAAGATTATTAGCTTAAGATTTCAGAAGTAATAATGTTTTACAGCAACGAGTGGCTCTAATCTACCAAGCAATCAAGAGATCCATTGATACACATATTCAATTAACCAAAGCTACTTCAACAAAATAGCCCACTTTTGAAAACAGATAAAACTTTGTAACAGTTGTAGAACATCAGATAAAACCCACTCATGAACCATATCTGGAGGAGAATCTGTGACATCATGTGTGCGGGTTTGTTATCAAAACTTCTTTGTAAATAATATCCAACATCTTATATTTCCATGTTGTAAACTTCTCCAAATTGCTTTCAAATAGAAGTACTGGAATTCATATTAGAAATTAGAGTGTAAAAGTATGTATTTAGGTTCTGACTATTCCTTGAAAGATATTCAATATCAGGTTACTAATTTGATAACCAACAATCACTGATCTAATGATAATAAAACTAAATAATCTAAAGCATGCACCATCTTATATTATAATAAAAAAAAAAACCCACTTTACATATCCGAAATAAATTCCAACATGACAAACACACGACTGAAATTATGACTATTTAATTACAATTTACATTGAAAAAATACACCTGTTATTTGAGAAACAAAGAAAATGCAATTATGTAAACATGCAAAAAAAATCAAACCACTCCATCGAAGCAAATTAAAATCAGTCTCCCTAATCACAATAATTTTGTAATCCAATCAAGCTCAACACCGTGACCAATTCAATTTGTTCAAGTTTGGTCGCCATACCAAACAAAAACCCTAAATTTGAATTCAACCCTAATCAGTACGCAATTTCTCTAATTGTACCATCAGAATCCAACAGCAACTATCAAAGTACGACACGATTGGTGGATGGATCAAATCAACCCGGCAAACCCCAACCTCCCCCAAAGGAGACAAATTAAATTGCAGCCCATAATCAATCACAAAATTGAACCGAAACCCCTTTGATTAAAGAAGAGGGATTAAAGGAAAGAAGAACTACCATCTGGGAACCTCGGAGGTTTCCCGCGCGACCAACTCCTGTAGCTGCCGCCGCCGCCGCTGCTGCTGGAAGGACCCCACCTGTCGGCGGCCTCCCTCTTCCTCTGCTGCCTGTTCGGCGTCTTCCTCCACTCCCCCATTCAAACCCAAATTCCTCTCCCCTTTATTAAATTAGCAACAGACAATTCAGAGAAGAGAAGCCGCGATCTTCTTCTTCTTCTTCTTCTTCCTCCTCCTCCCTTCCTTCGCACGAAATAAATAAAAAAAAAAAAAGCGAATGGAAGAGAGGGTATCTATTAAGATTTCATATCCTCTGTAGCGCTGCATTGTGTAGCGCAGGATGCCTACCGTTGGATCATCTTGAGATCTGTGCTGGATCGAATCTCGAGATGATCCAACGGTTTTCGTCCTGCGCTACACAATGTAGCGCTACAGAGGATAAGCACTCTGTTCCAATTCATATCCTCTACTGAGCGGTAAACTACTGCGCAGTATTCTAATCGTTGAATCTGCATCAAGTTCGCGTAATCGAATCTTAAGAAAATTCCCTGTAATCTGCATCGTTCATTTGCTGCGAAGTACAGTACTGCGCAGCAGAGGATAAGCACGCGTTATGTTCGGAAATAGAATATTCTATTTTCTTCTGGACCATTTCTGATTGTTTCGTATCTTATGTGACAATTGGAGAGTCAACCGACTGACCGGTGGGACCACTACTGACTTGGGGTGGAGGTGGATACACGGAAGGACGAAAGGGAATGGCCGCATAGGATGTAGGAGGTCTACTGTGACGAGGGCGGAGAAGAATAAATTATTATTAAAGGAATGTTTTTTATCCTTTTCTTATCGCTTGTTGTTATAAAATTGTGGTGTTTCCGTGCACCTGAGCCTATACGTACTGTATGCGCCAGGGTACTGAGTGGTAGGTCCGTGTGACCACGTTCCCGTTTTACGAGCCTCTGTTGTAATTCCTGCGTGTATAGACCATGTCTTTGGTACGATATTCAATTTTTGTGGCGGTCAACTCAACGAGATGAATGATTTTAATTTTTAAATTAACTTAATTGGAAGAATCATGAATTTAAAGCAAGTTTCTAAATAGTGCGCTATAGTGTTTTCGGACTTTACCAACGCTGCGCTAGTTACGCTATTGTCGCTATAGAAGCAATAGTGGACCGTTATTGCCTATAGCGCGAAGCGACAAAATAACACGCTATGGTACATAATACATTTGTTAGGTCAAACTGTTATTTTTGCGGGACTTACTGACTTGAGAATTGTTATGTCTCTGTTATATTACTATATAGTTAATTAAATTAAGATTTGACTTTATAAATAATTTAATTACTATATGGTATCAATAATAATGTTAGGCTCAACATGATTTTTTTTTTTTAAATGAAAAAATGGTTTCCAATTTATGAGATCTTTTATAGGAAATAACATAGTTTGTAATTTCTTAGATCATTTTGAATAGAAAAAGATACTACATTAGGTACCTTTTGAAAAATAATTTGAAATTTGTACTAGTTTAATGCTAATATTATAGTTTCGCAATTAATTGTATATTGCTTATTGCTTTATAGAACTTTTAATAATGTTAAAATAAAATATAGAATATAGAATATATATTATGAAATTATTGAATACGCTATATATGATAGCTTACGCTATACCTGCGATAACTTTTTCTAGACCATGCCGCGATCCCCCTGTAATCGCGATTTAAAACCTTGATTTAAAGCGACCATGAAGATTTCTTAATTCGTAAATTAATTCAGCGTTGTCACCGGTGCGTAGCAGTAAGGCGTAAAAGTCCTCATGGGGAGGCAAGGGATCGAAGTTGTTAAAAAAAAAAAAAAAATTTAATTCAGCGTTCAGACCATATATTGTAATATTCTTGGTTACGTAACGAGTCAGAAGTTTCTTTTCTTCTAAGAACTGACTCGTTGTACGAATGGCTGTACCGGATGGTAATGAAAGTTATCAGTTTGGTACAGGTGTATCCCTTTCCCGGGAGGGAGGGTATCTTGCTTTCGTAGACTGGTGGCGCCAGCGTATCAACTACAAGATCAATGATTCTCATTAGAGTTCTAAAATCGTACCGTTTTGTGTCTAGAAACGCCGTGCCTTCGTGCCGTGTCTTTTTTTTATCAATATTTTTTTCGTGCCGTGCCGTGCCAAAAATTGTAAGGAGGCACGGCACGGATAAGATACACCCTGTCTATCGTGCCGTGACTTATTCGTGTCGTGTCCAATCGGATACGTGAACTACCGTATCGTATCTACGTGTCTTAACTGTGCTAAACGTGCCCACTTGTTTCGAACATAAAAGTTTAAAAAATTCCAAAAAACATAAAAAGTTTAAATAAACTAAAATTTAACCAAAAAAATCATTAATTTATTTATTTTTGGTCAAAATTCTAGACTAAAAAATTTACATAAAAAATATTAAAAAGTATCATATATTATGAAAATTGTCTTAATTAATAATTACATAATGTTTTATAAATTACTCTTCCTCTTTTTTTTGAGCTTTGAGACTGATTATGTTTGAAACATAGGCGAAGTTATTACATGTGTCCTACCCTTATCCTACTCGGTTGTGACCTATCCGTGCTTACCCGTGTCCTATTTGTTCCTACCCGTGCCACCTATGTTATTTCTGTCGTGTCTGTCGTGTCCCGTGCTGTTACCGTGCCGTGTGTGACAACCGTTCCGTGTCATTCCGTACCGTTTCTAGAACACAATGCGTGTCGTTCTGTGCCGTTCCAAAATTTTCAAAACTCAGACACGGCACGGTTAATGACCCGTACCGTTCCGTGCCGGAATTGGCCACGGCGTGCCATTTTTTAGAACTCTAATTCTCATGTCCATCATCCAATTTTCAAATTTGTCTCCCAGTTAGGAGAAATTATGAGATCATCCAAACTAATTGGGGATTTCTTTTAAAAAGGGAAATTATATAAAAAGAAAAAGAAAAGCGTTCTGGTGATATTATTGGGATTACAATATAATTTGATTTGGTCAAATAAACTAATTATTCAGCGTAAAATACTAATTGTTTAACTTAATATTAAATTATAATTAGAATATTCAACCTAAAATACTAATTGCTTAACTTTAACATCAAATTATAATTAGAATACGACAACTAAATTTTGGAACAACAAAGGCAATTAAAACATTTAAGAAATGGCATTGAATTTCTATTAACAGTATGTGACGTGTTGTTTAGTGGAAAATATTATCAGCATGTATTACCCTTCTACTATTAGCTTTGCTGAGAAAAGAAGCATGCCAAATTTCTGTAAAGTAATATTTGTAGCGTATTGTTTATTTAAATTGAACTTGGATTACAAATAGAATGTGTCAAAAATATGTGAACGTGGGAATGTGGGATGTTGCTTACGTGAAGGTGACGCCGTGCTGATTTTCACACTCAGATAATTTTGAGATTTTAGAGAAAAGATAAGAAGAAGAGTGCAAGAGAGACAGGAAAAAGAGGAAGAAGAAGAGAAAGAGAGAAAGAGAGACACTCAAAGATAAGAAGAAGAAGATAATAATTCTATTAATCAAAGTCTACCTTCTCTTACAATCACAATACTATTTAAAACCAAACCATCTACTTGCATAATTAAAACATGGGTTAGACTATGAGTACCCAGAGCAAAATCCCCCGGAAAAATCCCCGACACGTCTTTCCTATTCCGGACGAACATGCATTTCCTATTTTGGACAGCGCATGGACCCCACCCGACGCGCAGAACGCGCAAACGCGCTCAGCGACTCAGCGATTGGGCCGACTCAGCTTTTATTTGTGTTTATATTTCTTCCATCGGTATTTATATTTCTGAGACAGACATTTATCCATATAACACAGGTATTTATACTCCTAAGATATGTATTTATATTTCTAAGGTATTCATGTTTCTCGACTTCACATCAACATAACAGTATGAAGTATTTATATTTCTGAGACAGACATTTATCCATATAACATAGGTATTTATATTTCCAAGATAGGTATTTATATTTCTAAGGTATTCATGTTTCTCGACTTCACATCAACATAACAGTATGAAAAATTTATATTTCTCAGACAGACATTTATCTACATAACATAGGTATTTATATTTCTAAGATAGGTATCCATATAACAGGATGAAATATTCATGTTTATCCATATAACAGAGGTGTTTATATTGTTACTCTGGGTATTTATATTGAAGCGCTCGCGCGAGGCGAACTGGGCTTCAGCGCGTGAGCGCGCGAGGCGGACTGGGCTTCACCACGTGCGCGAGGAGGACTAGGCTTCAGCGCGTGAGCACGCGAGCGATGGGGTGCCACGTCACGGGGATGGATCCGGGGGATTGTTTAGCGGGGATAATAAGATTTTCATTTAAAACATATATCTCTTCATTTTCTCTAATTAAGTAAGTATTAAAAAAACAGAAAAACCAAAAGATGCCTTGGAAAACAAACTAACAGGAAATTAAAACTAGTTTGGCTTCAATAGATCTCCTTTAAATGCTTAATTAATGAAGAAGTTTAACCAGCGCACAATTCTGTTCATCCGTTTCTGGTTCAGAAATTGAACCGTCGTCAGAAGGTTAATTAATGTAGTTTAATTAATTTATTCCAATGTTAATTTTGTACCAACTAGGTTAACATATATTTTAGAAACAAAAATAACTTAAAAAATAGCTAGATTTTAACTCTGGCAGTAAAGTTCAAGAATCAACTACCTAGAATGCTAATTCTTACGTCTAAAATAGTGAAATAAATTTCAGAAAATCTAGCAGTGAAATTAGAGTCCTTACGAACTTAATTTTGTAAATAAATTTTTTATTTAAAATTATGAAAGTAGTAAAATATGGTACTGATAAGTGTGTATTATCCTTACTAGAGCTGTAACTTGGACTTGACCCCGAAAAAAAAAATAAAGCTTATAAAATAAAAATATTTATTTTAGAAAAATAAACATAATGTTAAAATTTTTGATGTGAATAGTGATAATGTATAATTTATAAATAATAGCATATAAATGTTAGACCACTTTAAGGATTAAATTTTGTTTTAGACATATCATATCATCTTATTAAATGGGGAGATAGAATAAATATAAACCATTGGATTAAAGTAGATTAAAAGATTTAAACAAAATCAATGGTTAATAATATTGATGATGTGGCATAGTTAATGTGTTTGGAGAGTTACCCTCTTTAGATTGTTCTCGCTTTTTCAGAGGGGTGGTGGGCTGGGGCTGGCGGTCAGTAATAAGCTAGTATTTGGAGAGCATTTTTTTGAAATATTTAGTATGTCATTTTGGACAGGCCCAACCGGCCTAAAAATGATCAGATAAGCAACGTCGGCCTGAAATTATGGGCTTGCTGAGTTTAGACAAAAATTATTTTAAAATGATTTTACTAAAAGAGGAGGGTTCCAATGCGTCAATTTTTTGTGCCTCAATCGTGTCTCCACTTTTTAATTTTCAAATAACTCAAAATTTAAAACTCATTTTTCAAAACAAAACCGTTAGATTTGATCAATATGATATTTTCTATACGAACATAACAAATTTTTTTCGCTTTTTTGTTTTATTTTATATAAATCAATGAGTTATAAAAATCAACGTCTATAAATAAATTGCTCAAATCAGTACATTTTTTTGAAGCATTGATGTCAAACAAAATAATATTCAAATTTGATGATTTTTTATATATACATAAATGAAAGGATATAGATTAAATCTAACGGTTTTGTTTTGAAAAATGAGTTTTAAATTTTGAGTTATTTGAAATTTAAAAAGTGGAGGCATGATGGAGGCACAAAAAATTGAGGCATTGGAACCCTCCTCTTACTAAAAACATGTCTGATTCCATTCCTTAATGGTTATCATGAAAGTACTTTTAATTGTATTGTGAATACTTGCATATACATTTTTAGAATATGCATGTTTAACATTTCAAAAAAAGTGTATAGATGTTTAAAATTGTTTTTAGTGGGTTACACAAGAATTCTCCGTGAAGAGGTGAAGGCTTTAGACAAATTTAGTGCACTCTTTCACATCCAAATGACATATCTAATAGAATGTTCCAGGGAATATTCTAATTATTTTTCTTATTCGCGGTTGGGGGCTGCTATGCTAATCCCCTTCTGTCCCTGAAATCCTTTACCAAGTGTTTTTAAAGCCCTAGTGCTGTGTGTTGGCTAGATTGTTGGGTCCTTAATTTATCCTTTCGATCTCCCAATTGTTTTTAATAAAACACAATTATAGCATTGTGAAATATGATCATTTTTATGGAACAGCATGGTACGGACACTAGTTTAATAAGTTTCTTAAATTGTCGAATATAATTCAAAACTATTTATTTGCTTTCAATCATAATTATGCTTAAGAGTGTCGATTTATGTTTACTTGAAATTTCAAAATAATTGTGTTGGACAATTGGTACACAAATTAAACCAAAAAAAAAAAAGCATTCAACCTTGCGAAAGCATTCAACCTTGCGTAAAAATGGAGGACCAATTTATGGGGCGGCTGAAACTTGATCACAAAGTTCATTATTTCACACACCTGTAATTTCAAGATTTGCCTTGATTATCTTAATTTTATACTCTTAAATTCTGAAATTCACATCATAATTTAATTTCACTGGTTCATTCAAGGCCTATTTTTTAAAATAAAAAATAAAAAATCTTATTTTGAAAAGTAAAAAATAAAAAAACTTATTTCCAACAGTAGTAAAAAGGGTCCTGACTCCTGAGAACCCGGCCTCAGCATTTATAATGTCCATACGCAAAGAGGGGACGCAGTTGGTAGCTACGAACAAAAGCACCAGTTAGTTAAACCCCGTTTAAAGTTTAAACCATTGTTTAATTAGCTTAAACGAAAGGACGCGCGAATAATACCTTCAAAGCAATCAATCCCTCATCTACTGATCTACCTCACCTCACCTCAGCAAACTCAGCTTACACTGTGACACACAACAATGGTTGTCATTGTCATTGTCAGGTGATGTTAATCTTCTCATCAACCATGTCCCCTCTCCAACAATGACAGCAACCCAATTCCCCTTTCACCAACCCCTCCATAAATCCCCAATTCAGAGTGATCCAGATCAACCCACAAAAAAAAAAAAAAAAAAAAAAGGTCATACATATACAGTGCCCCCCAATTCTGGTACCCAAATGCTGTTTTTGGTGTTTCTTAGTGTCTTCTCTATTTTGGGTTGTGGGGTTTTGGGAGTGAGTGATGATGATGGGTTGGAT
The DNA here is from genome assembly GCA_030179965.1 of Cyperus esculentus. Lineage (NCBI taxonomy): Eukaryota > Viridiplantae > Streptophyta > Magnoliopsida > Poales > Cyperaceae > Cyperus > Cyperus esculentus. The sequence goes on from JASGLE010000031.1 coordinate 922,229, forward strand.
ACACTGGGCAGCGGCAAGACCCCGCTGCGGATGGTCAGCGGGTCGGGGTTCAGGATCGCGCTGTTTGCGGACCTGCATTATGGGGAGAATGCCTGGACTGACTGGGGCCCGGCGCAGGATGTGAAATCGGACCGCGTCATGTCGACGGTTCTCGACTCTGAGAAGCCAGGTTATCACATCATGCTGTGTTGTAAATGCAGTAAAACCTGAACCGGACTTGTCGGTATGAGTTTGTTTGTTCGGTCAGGCAATGCCGTTTGTTAGAATTACTTCTGATGTGATGTTCTTTGTTTTGATAATTTGATGAAATTGGAATTACCAGGACCGACACCCGTAGAATTATGTTGGTAGCTAGTTGGTACGGTGATCAAAAGAGTTTGGTTTGTGCGGATTCGAATTGTGTGGGTAAGGTCGAATGGATCCTTGGATGATTATATTGAAAGGCTATTTTAAGGTTGAATGGATCCTTTGATAATTGCATTCAAATCGTGACATCAATTGTATCAATTGATTCAAAAATAGGGATCTTTCTTATCGGCGGTTGCTCGTTAATTGAACATAGGCTCACTGTTCGGTCAGATTGTAATACTTCATTAACAAGATCCCAAAGAGGGTACCAACAAATCAACCTATCTAATTTTTTTTTTTTTTTTTGAAAGAAAAATAGATCCTGAAATTTTCTGATCTGGACAAGGTCTATCGATCCATGTTATATTGTCTATAAATATTATTACAAGCACAGAAAAACACCTTATGTAATGCTTCTGAACAATCATAATTCTAAGTCCTATATGACATGTACCCGGCATCTCAACTTGAAGGACTCATTTTCTTATTTCAATTTTTGCCATTACAGATTTTGTGGTTTATCTTGGAGATGTGATAACTGCAAACAACATTGTAATTCAAAATGCAAGCTTGTACTGGGACAAGGCACTTTGCCCCACTAGAAGAAGGGGCATCCCGTGGGCAAGTGTATTTGGCAATCACGACGATGCACATTTTGAGTGGCCTTCTGAGTGGTTTTCTGATACTGGAATCCCAAATGTCAACTGCCCACCTTCGAGCAGTTCATATTCAGGTACGTACTCCTTCACAATAAAAGTTCTTAAATCCTTATTCCTAATGAGTACTCCTTCTGAGTGTGTTTGGATTTTTTGACATGAAAGTTCTATCTTCCCTAAAGAATAAATCTCAGCCGTTGACGTACTTTAATGTCTCAACCCATTAAAACTTAAGGTCAATATCAATTTTCTCAATTTAAGACCCATTATATATTATCTTAAAATTTATTATAAGAAATAGCAATATCAGCTAAAAGCAAGGCGTGAGCTCTTTACTAATATGTGAAGATAATAGGCAGTATATAGAAGCATAAGTAAATGAACTAAATGGAAAGAAGTTACTAACTTATAGAGAGTAAAACTGGTTTTTAGTCTTAATTCAACATATAGAGAGCTGATTTTTGAATCAAATTGCTCAATTGGCAGCAGGCTATGAACCGTGCATGTTTAGAGGGACGACACGTGTTGAGCTGATGATGTCGGAGATAACCAATAACAAACTAACTTATTCCATCAACGGACCCAGCAAATTGTGGCCTGGAGTTTCGAATTACGTCTTGCAAGTGTTGTCCTCTGATGGCACGACACCAGTTTTGTTGATGTACTTCTTCGATTCGGGCGGAGGGTCGTACCCGGAAGTCATATCGCATGCCCAGGTCCAGTGGTTCGAGCAGCAGTCTGATTTGCTTAATCCTAATGCAAAGTAAGAGAAAGATCGATACTCCTGATTTATCTTGAGATATTATTTGGTGGGAATTTACTTGCCAACTGTGGGGGGTAACTGCAGATACTGGTAAAATTTTCTGAACACATTTGAAACCATGTAGGACTATTCAGTTGAACATTGAAAATTTAACGTTCCTTTTAGAGGTGGCAGATTGTCGGGTCTGGTCGGATCAATTTGACCAAATGGAAAATGTCGGGTCGGGTCGGGTCGGATTGGGTTGGGTATCGGGTTGACGGCTGTCGGCATTTTTCGTGTCGGGTTCGGGTCAGCCTGCCTTTCCCTAGAACAAGGGTCGGGTCAGTCTCGCTTTCCCTGGAACATGGGTCGGGTCGGGTTCGGATCAGTTTGACTTTCCCTAAAACTCGGATCGGGTCAGGTTTTGGGTCGGACGGGTCGGGTCAAATTTTGCCACCTCTAGTTCCTTTGATTGACTTCTATCTTTAAAAAAAAGACATTCCTGGTCTTATCTTGGGGCAATGCAAAGAAATGAAATTGCTCTATTGGGACCAATGCTTACAACTAATTTTTGTTTTCAGTTTTTCCCCAATTGTAGATTTATATAATTCATGCTATACTAATTATTATGTAAACAGGATTCCAGAAGTAATATTTTGGCATATACCCAGCACGGCTTATTCACAAGTAGCTCCTAAGCCTATGTCTGATATAACAAGGCCATGCATTGGCTCTATCAACAAGGAAAGTGTTGCTTCGCAAGAGGCCGATCGGAACATAACTGACATACTCACCACCCGGCATTCGGTAAAAGTAAGATCTTGATTTGTTCTTGGCATTCTTCTTTAGTACCTCAAACCGTCAATCACTTTCACGCTTTAGAGTTATTTTCTTTTCTTTTCTGCGTCAGGCTGTATTTGTAGGACACAATCATGGGCTAGATTGGTGCTGCCCATACAAAACTCTTTGGTTGTGTTTTGCACGGCATACCGGTTATGGCGGGTATGGTAGTTGGCCACGCGGTGCGAGGATCATTGAAGTCACAGAAAAACCGTTCTCTCTAAGATCCTGGATAAGAATGGAAGACGGAAGCACGCACAGCGATGTCATCTTCAGCTCGTAACGGATCGTATGAGTGTTCAATCAGATTGATCGATGGCCACGTATGTAAGCTGCATTTCTTTTATTGTTTTGTTCGCAAAGTTCAATTATATGTTAAATGATAAACTAAAATGAATAAAGCATTATTGTAGAAGGTTTTTCTCAGTTTGATGCCCCAAAGTTTTATACTTACTGTAAAATATAAAATAAGTCACATATTTATAACCGACTAATCTAGGATCACATATTAAGCCTATAAAGTAATTACCATTTTCGAGCTGTAATTGATTGGGTAGTGTTAATTCTAACTATAATTGATTGGGTAATGCCTATGAATAAATTTCACAAAAATAATAGCTGTGTAGCTGCTTCATTGAAAATAAAACTATTGACAGGATCGTTTCTGAATATTGATGTATCCTCATATCATCACTGTGGGCTGTTATTTAACTACTAGTAAAGAGCCCACGCCTTGCTTTGGGCTGAAATTATTATATCTTATAATAAAGGGCCGAAAGCTCATCCTGGTGAAGAAACTAATATGGGCCTTAAATTTTAATGGGGCGGGACATTAATGTACGTCAACGGTGGTGATCAATCGAAGTAAACAATCAACAACTAAGGTTTCTTCTTTGGGGAAGATAGAACTTTCATGTCAAAAAATCCATTATCCTTTTATTAGGAGTAAGGATATTCTATTTACTTATTCTGCATCACATGAAAAGCATTCTATCATGTTTGATTTCATGCAAAGTTAAGCAATGTCAAAATATTCTACACTAATGCATTGACTAATTTTGGTATCTGTAATTATTTTGTAAACAAACTTCTGATTCTCATGAAACATTGCAAAATATATATGTCTTTCAGAACCCCAGTTCTCTTCTGGTAAAAAAGGATTATGAATCTGGTGCTATAACAGTGCACACATACACATTTAGTATTTCTAAAGCTACAGAAAATTAGTCCTTGATTAATTAGCTTGCAATTTAATTACAGCATTGATACTTTTATTTTCACTATAAAGCGATAATTCAGTATTCCTATGCATTCTATCAACAACTAATTCAGTATTCCTATACTACGACAAACGCTATCAAAAAAGTCAGTTGAAAGTAATCGGATAGACCGGCTCTTTGTATGGATAAAACAGTCCCCAGTTCTGTTCTACGCCGGCTGGCTTCTGGTCTTCATTGAACATTGCAAAGACATAGGTCTCCAAAGGAGTCGGTTTCTTGGGTGTTCCCTGACCGACATGGTTAATGAGATTCTGGTTATACGTCTGAGCATTGCTCACTGTCGCCGCGTCCCCACCACCTGACGGCCATCCACTCTCTGACACAACAACACGGACATTGGATCCACCGTCGACCTTCTCCATGGCTGAGTAAACTGCATCCACCATCGCATCAAAGATGTTCTGGTAACTGTAGGAGCCGTCTGAGACCACGGATCCTGGTGAGGTGAAGAGTGCGTAATTCAGGCTGACGTCGGCCTGATTGTCGACGTAAGTGAAGTAAGGGTGTACGTTGACCAAAAGGGGTGCGTCAATTGTGGCGAGGTACTGTACTATGGAGGTCATGTATGATGAATCGCTTGAAAATTCACCCTGCGATGGAGGGTACGAGGTACCAAGTACCGCCATACTGACTGAAGTCGAGACCTTTGTGTTCACGCCGGCGGAGGAGAGTGCAGCGTAGATGTTTCGCATTGCTGGAAGGATGTTTAGTGCGTTATCGCCGGTTACCTCGTTTCCTAGTACAATGTACCTGTTGAAATATACATTAGATTTTTGTTTCTGCCCGACGTTTCTTCGACAAGAACTAGAAATTAATTTAGTGTATTTTATTTATTGATCCTCTTTTGGAATCTCAAATTGTGTCAGGTTGTTGGATTTCACATTTTAGTGTTAATTTCTAAATACTTTATTTCTTTTTTCTTTTCTAAATTAAATTTAGAAACAATCTATATAGAGAAATTATCTGTTTCTTTCTCATACTCTCATAAATTTTGAGTGAATTTTTTTTTTTTTATTCTTGATCTTTCTATTGTATATATAAAAGTGTTTTGTTTGATTGAGGATGTGAATTGCAAACGGTAAAAACGATTTGTTGTATTTGAAAAAAAACTTTTAACTAAAAATGTATTGGGGTGCGGTTAATTAAGGGGGATTTTTAAGGGGTGCAGTAATTAACTCCCATCTTTATATTATAAAGCTAATTAACTAGTCAACAAAAAAACATACTGTGGACCTTAATTACACAATAATAAGTACTGTGTCTGTGGCTTTAATAACTTCAAAAATTCTTACTTAAAACTGATATCACGGTAGGCTACAACATTGTCCTGCACCCAAGCTTGAGCCGCTCCAGAGTCCGAACCGATGGATGCGAGGTCTTCGTTGGCAACACCTAGCACGAGATCAATGCCGGTGCCTTGGAGTGCAGTCAGAGTGGCAGAGTCAGGGGCGTATATCCGCATCGCAGTGATGCCGTTGGATTTGTACATGGCGACGACTTCGGCTGCTGTAGGAAGGTTGTCACCGAGCATCCCGTTGCATACTCCTATCGACCTCACATCTACAAAGAGCAAACAAATATACATGAACTTTTACTGGTATATATATATAAATATATAGCATAATTTACCAGCATTTTTGCTTATAATTAAACCAAGTACCAGTGATATAATCTTTCTGATAAAGACATACAATTTACAAATCTATTACTGCATATATATGCAATGGCCATATTTATTGTACATACATAACATCTTAATTCCTAAATTAATTGGTGTATAATTTGTTTGCAAAGTGTAGAGAGAGATATGTAATAAAATTATAAATACTTGTTGGAATGGCAGCAAGAGCAATGAGAAGCACTGCAAGCAGTAGAGTGGCCATGGGAAGAGCACAATATATTTCCCCAATTTGTAACACATGAACTGCTAATTACAAACTCTCTGAATTCCTCAATTTTCTGTGTAAGAATTACTTCTTGCCTCATACTACATTTGCTGAATATAAGGTCATCTTATATACAATTTTGACAAAGAGGTGCATGGGGGTAATTAATTGCTTTCATGAATTTCCATCAATTAATTATTTGTGATTAATTCTGTAATAAGGTAACCACGCCCCACAAGGCAAATCGGTAAGATATGCAGCTCATTACTGCCCAAGATATTAAAATATATATAGAAAATATTATCTCCTGGAAATAAATGAAGTGAAGCCATACTATATAGCTAGTGAAGAGAACTGCATGAGAAGAAAAACAAATTGTTTCCTAATTTTTTGTTGGGTTTTCAACCGTCTGATTAAGTTTTGATTTTTTAGAGGACGGTTCAGAAATCAGAATACTAGTAAAAATTAAAGATAAAAGTTTTATTTGGTTACTTTACTTGGTGGATAAAGAATCATACTTGATCATGCTAAGTTTGCTTTGCTTCATAGATAAAGGATTGTAAAGTTCAAAAAAGTTAGCACACCATTTGACTAATTATCCACATTTCAAGTAGTGGATTTTTGTAGCTCTAGATTTTAAATATATATAGGCATATATATATGAGGTTTTTATTTCTTAATTCTTATCGTATTTTTTTATTTAATTTGAAACTTGACCTCTACATATTCCTTCACTATTTTTTTTTTTTTTTTGAGATTCCTTACTAATTTCTTTTAACTAGTATTAAACTTTTTTAGGACATTACTTCCATGGTCACATCCACATAATTTTATCAGTTACAAATGAATCTTATAATAGGTAATATTTATTTATTATCAGTTACAGATGAATCTTATAATGAGTAATATTTATTTATTATCAGTTACAAGTGAATCTTATAATGGGTAATATTCATTTATAATGGTCTAATCGAATTTTTTTTTAATGGGATTATTGAAGTAAAATAAACTTTTTTAATATACGTATAAAGCTCTGTTGAGGCCGAATCTCATGATTAATGGGAGCGTTAATTGTGGCCCATGAGAAAAATGCTACCGTCCAGAGACTCCAATATTCTTCTTATGAGTTTACACATCCTGTGCAATCATGGTTTTATGCTAGCACTATCCATTCTATTATATCTGCCTTACAAATCCAATCCAACGGCCCGGAAATCTTTCTCTCTTTTTTGTTAAACTAGAGTTGTGAATCGGGGCGAAAAATAATATTACATAAATTAATATATGCTGAAAATAAATATACTTTTTTCCTAAATATATCTTATTAGTACAAAAATATACAAAAATTTGTAAATATTTTGAGTCTTAAATTGTTCTTTAGACAAATTATATTATCTCTTTAATTAAAAAAATTAATTTGAGCCATTTGATCATGATAAACAAGAGAGAGAAACAAAATCAATGGCTGAGATTAATGATGATGCAACGTATAGCTAAAAAGCTTAGGAGCTTACTCATCTTTCTAGAGTATGAATTAGGTCCGAAAATATTTTGGACTTTTAGCCGCCTGTATTAACAACAGAGAATATAATAATTAAATCAGTAGGGCTTTTAATTATATGTTGTTGCTTTTGTTTCGTTGATAAGAACATGACATTTTTGTCGTTCCATACACCATATATACATGACTGAATGTACCATTTAATGTCCTCTTATACATGCATACACGCTTCATGAGTATAACAAAATTGTTGAAGTATTGTTAAATGCAAACTAGCTCGCTTTTCTTTCATATATGAAAAAGAAAACAGTTTCATAGTGTTGTCATTTTATTTCACTTTGCTTACCAGAGTACTCATGCCTCTTGAGCCTGATTTTTCTCTTTTTCAACTCAAGGTTTATCTCTTACAAACCTTTGTAACTACTTTGGGAACAAAATATTATATAAAATAGGGGCTTGACCCTTATTTTTCCTCAAAAAAAAAAAAAAAGAAAGAAAAACAGTTTCATAGAGATAGATGCTTAATTACATTCTAATATAATTCATATTAGTGAACAAGACTAAAGTGTTATAGCTCCAAATTTAAGTATAAAACAATATATCATGTAGACATTCTGGATTGATCATCTAGACTACCACACAGCAGTAATGGCTTTAATAATCCTGTGCACATTGAACCTCAGCCGTTGGATCATAATCTAACGGCATAGAAGTTCTGTTGGAGGAGATTTCATGTTTCTGAAGTAGTAGATCTCCTCAATCCCCCTTCACAAAGAAAATGGATCGTGAGAATAATAAAGAGACCGATAACTGATTTCTGCAACAGGACCGGAACGCTATATATATATGCGTGCGGCATTCATATCCCCTGCTGTACTGCATCGTGCAGTTCACAAGTTCAGACGTTGGATTGTCTTGAGATTCGTGCCAATGAAGATCTGGAGATGATCTAACAGCTGACGTTGTGAACTGCAAAATGCAGTAATTAAATCAGGGGGATGAGCACTCGTGCGTGTGATCCTCTATCACTCGAGTGCTTATCCTCTGACCTAAGACACGGTGCCATGAAGCATGTGTACCGTTCGATCACCTCAAGGTTCGTGTCCAACGGTCCATATACTTCATGACACCGTACCTCAAGAAGAGGATGTGAAATCCTCTATCACTCAGACAAGATATAATCGTACAAATATGCAACCACTCCATCACACAATTATTGTGAGTCTGATTAGAATTTCCTTGTAATAACCAAATTAAAGAATGTTAGCAATCACTCAATCACACAATTATTATGAGACTGGTTAGCATTTTTGTTTGTATTATATATTTTGAAAGAATTGTTACTTAGTGCAACAGAGACCCTCCATCAAAGTTGACTTTTTTTTTTTTTTGATAAAAATTATGAGGGTCAATATCCAAATTTCAAAAAAATGTTTATAAATTTTTTTTCATATATACGGTCCAATTTTATGACTTTGATGTTATTAAATTATACATTAATTTTGAATGCAACTTCGACCACAAGATTAGGAGTGGCAAAAAACCTCGTAGCTCGTGGCTCACTCGTTAGTGGCTTGGGCTCGACTTGTTATTGGCTCGCTCGTTTGTAGCTTGAGCTACTAACGAGCTGACTCATTAGCTCGTTTAATTAAACAAGCGAGCTCGCACATAGGCTAGTTCGGTCCTATGGAGCTCGGTCCATAAACGAGCCAATCTGGACCGTCCATCAAAATATTAGATTTACATCCGTCCGTTCATATCTAACTATATAATCGTCAAGTCCTAAGTTCCTAACCCTAAACCCATTCCCCCAGCCGCTCCTGAATCCTCATTCCTCACTCTGTGTCTCTCAATCAGACGCGCCTCGCCAGACCTCACCACGCCCAGACCTCACCCGTGACCCTTGCCTCCGTCGGCGTCCAGCAGCCTCCGTCCAGCAGATCCGTCGCGACTCGCCTCCTTCTAGCAGATCCGTCGCGCCTCGCCTCCGTCCAGCAACCTGTCGAGCAGATCCGTCAGTGACCACTCGAATGAGTAGTTTGAACTTTAGTGACATTAGTTATGTGAATGTGATGACATTAGTGACATTACACTTACAGTAGTTTGAACTTTGAAGTCTGTATGTTGAGTATTATCATTGTGGTACACTGCCACACTGGTACTGGTACTGTTCTTTTTGTCTTTTTTAAACATTCAGTTGTTGTGTCTGTATGTTTAAACATTCATTGTGTTGAATTGTTCGAATGAGCTAAATGAGCTAAATGAGTTGATTTCTGTATATTGAGTTCTGACGAGCTAAATGAGCTAAATGAGCTGTCTCGTTTAATAAACGAGCGGTCTTGAGCCTAGGTAATGAGCTCGGAACTCGTTTGTTAAACGAGCTGGCTTGGCTCGCTCTATTAGTGAGCCGGGTTCGCACATAGCCCGGACCGAGCCAGATCGGCTCATTTACACTCCTACACAAGATCAATAACTAATCTAAATCATATAGAAAATGTTAGTAAAAAAGTTCTCTATTTTACAGTTTTCTTTTCTATTTATTGGATGAACTGTTATTAAGGTTGTCAAACCGGATAGTTGTCCATTCATACAAATAATATATTTTTCAACTTCTTTTTGTGAAGCTCATGATACTATGGTTTAAAACTAAATTAATTTCGGTGTAAATAATCACCATGGGTATGTTTGGATGCCACTGGAATAGCTTGTTCCTAAGAATAGCTGTGCTATTTCTATTTCGGTGCGATCCAAACAACTCTTGAAAACTGAGAACAGCTCTGGGTTAGAGCTATTCTGCTGTTCGGAAAAAAAGGTGGAACAGCAATTCCTGGAGAGAGATCCGATTGCTTGGCTTTAAAATATAGTACTTTTCCCTTTCTTAATTATTTTCTCTCACCCAACAAACAGTAGTATCCTCTTCAGCCAAGAAAGAGAGAAAAACGAAAATGGAGATTTTCTTTTCTTCTCTGATCTTCATCGATACACCCATTTTTCAGAAAAAATGTTGTGATTTTCTAACTCTCCTCTGCATGAGTAACATTTAGACACCCAACAATGCTATCTCCTGAAAGCTACATCTCCCCGTCTCCACCATACCACCAGTGTGTTGTTGTCCGGCTTCTCTACTACCTAAATACATGACTTGGGTGCTCTGTGTGACTGTGTTTTTTGGTTTGTTGTTGATTGATGAGGAGGTTTAACCTCTGCACCATCAAATTGAACCAGCTTATTAATGACTCAAACCAGATTTCGAAGTTGTTAATTTTCTTTTGATGCGCTTTGCCAAAATTAAGATACATATATTATATATAAAAAATTGACGTGCTTGATTTTTAGCTTTGTTTTTTTAATATGTTTTTACTTTAAGTTTAATAAAAGATATTTCAATTAAGCATAAAACTGAGATTGGATCATTAAAATCACAGTAATGAACGGATAAGTGCATTTACTGAAAAGGTTATCATTATTTTTATTTATTTCCTTCCTCACTATTCCAAACATACAATCCAAACAATATTTCTTTTTGTTTAGAATAGTACTAACTTTTACTATTCTCTATTACTAATCTAAATCACTATTTTCTACTATTTTCACTTACTATTCTCAATTCTTCTATTCTTATACTATTTCTTGCACGATCCAAACGTACCCCATATTTATTAGACTAGTAGTCCCCAACAAAAATCCCCCAATTCTGTCCCCCCCGTCAGAGCACCCACCTGTCAAAATGTGTTGACCAGTCAAAATTGAAAAATGCTGTCACTATCGAGTTCCCGTCACGTGCAATGCAGTGCCTCAGCATGTCATTGCAGGTGTTTATATTTCAAAGCTAGGTCTTTATATATCAAAACCAGATGTTTATATTTCACATCCAGGTATTTTATCTCCTAGGTATTAATATTTCAAAGGCAGGAAATAATATTTCAAAAAATCAAGTATTTATATTTCACATCCAAGTGTTTTATCTCCCATGTATTAATATTTCCAAGCCAGATTGCTATATTTCACATCCAGGTGCTTATATTTCGCATCCAGATGTTTATCTCAAAGCCAAGTGTTTATATTTTTATCTAATAATTACATCTCAAATCCGAGTGTTTATATTCCAAAGCAATGAGGTTATATTTCAAATACAGGTGTTTATATTTCAAATCTAGGTGTTTATCTCAAAACTAAGTGTTTATATTTTAAAATCAAATTGTTATATTTCAAATTCGTATGTTTATATCTTAAAGGTAGGTGTTATTTTTCAAAGCCATATGGTTATATATATTTCAAAATCTGGATGTTTAACTCAAACCAAGTGTTTATATTTCAAATCTGGGTGTTTATATTTCAAAGTCAGTTGGTTATATTTCAAAATGAGGTGTTTATTTTTTGAAAACTAGGTGTCACTGCAGGAGAAAAATAAGAGAACGGGAGAAGACAAGAAGAGAGAGAATGACAGAGATGTCACTGCGAGGAGAAATGAGAGAAGGGAGCAGAAGAGATAAGGAGCCGATGAGGTTACCGAGAGAAAGGAGAGATGGTGGGTGAAGGAGGGGAGAAATGAGAGAAGGGAAGGCAAAATCAGAGAAGAAGAGGAGGATGAGATGAGAGGGACACATGGAGGGAGGAGAGGCATTTCCGAGAGGAGCAAGAGGACAGGCGCATGGATGGATCTGGTTGGCGTGATGCAAGCTAGGCTTGGCGTATTCAGAAGCGTGTGGACTGGTGGACATGAATGGGGGACAAGGTTTAGGGGATTAAAAGATTTTCACTTATTTTAATTAATAATCACTTGCAATTAATTGGGTATTGCTCCCGTGATTGCACCCAAATAATTTTATTGTTACAAATGAATCTGATATTGGGTACTTAATTTCTATTTGTAGTCGTTGGATCGAAAAGAATCTTTACATTATACAATGAGATCATTGGAGTAAAATTCTACTTAATTAACCAAATTGGGATAATTAAGGACTTAATTAGTGATGGTACATTGCGAATATATAAGAGCTATGTTATATGAGTGAGACCTAGTGTTCATAGCACTCACAAGAGAGTGATACAGTGGGTCCACCACGTGACTCTTGTGAGTGCTATGGATGTCCATATATGGACAGAAGGTATTTCTCATGTTATATTTGTATCTTCAAGTTTGAGAACATTATTGATGTTGAAGGCTAAAAATTATAGCTAAAAATTATCCTGGCGAGTAGTATTAACCTATTGTACCTGGTTTTGTTTTTTTTGTTTTACAATTTCAGAAAGTAAAAAGCACAGATTGTCGAAAACTCGGACAACTCGGATGACTCGGATGAAAACTCGGAAAACTTGGCTGAGTTGTAACGATTCCGGCGAGTTTTGCTTTGTAATACGCTTACACCGAAGACTCGCCATAGAATAGGCTCGTCACCGGCCGAGTCCGAGTCAACAATTCGGACTCGGCCGAGTTTGTGAACCATGAAATAAGTATTGTAAAAGGGCAATGCAATAAAAGATGCTCCACATTTTCCTGTTCTTGACAAAAAATATATGAATTTGAACCAGGGCACCCCCTTATGATCATTTGATCTTTAGTTAAAATATTTCCTTTGTGTACCTGCCATATAAACACTTTATTCTTGAGAGGTATATACAAATTCCACCACATTAGATATATTTTTTTATCAACTACACCCCTAAAAACTAACCAATTATACGTTGAATGAGTACTAAATTCACCATTATTAGTCCATCTCCAAACCATCTTATCTTTATTCAGATGTCATTGCACATTATTCAGAATTTGACCTATTCCATTGAGATCAACTAACAGCATGCCTGACAAGTATCTGGAAAATGTTAAAGATTGCCCTCTTGACAATACTACATCTGAAACTGATATGTTTTTGTCTAAACATATGACATATAATTGACTGAACCTTTCAGCCATTGTACTCTCACCATACCACAAAAAAGCAGTATCTCTACCATTGCCGATTTCCATGGCACATCCTATTTGACCAATTATTGAGTAATTAAGAGCCTCAGGTTCTCAGAATCATCACAGGCTATACAAGGAAAGGCATCAACGGCTAGTATTAAGTCCATATATGTAAATAATCTAGGATTAGGCTGTAATTAGGCTGTGATTAGAATGCTGTGTAAATTTAGAAATATAGCAACGGCTAGCTACACAAGTAGCCTATAAATAGGTGTATATTTCCTCCTGTACAATTACAATAAAAATAATCTCTTCATTTTAATCAATGTCTTTCTCAGTCTCTAAAATTCTACATGGTATCAGAGCCATTTGATTCCAATCTCGAGCTCTCAGACCAAGCACAAAGGTGCTATTAGCAAAGCAGTGCTCAACGCCACAAAAGTGACGGAACTTCTGCTGCATCAACTCAAAAAAAATTGTCTTCATCGAGCAAAAAGGGAGGCAACCAAGCACACCATCTGTTCTTATCATCTCAGCAACTCAGTATATCTTAAAACTGTTTTTTTCTTTGTTTTTTTTTCACTCTGGATTATATTTCTGGTATTTAACATCTGAACTGAACCCTAAAATCAGCAAATTTTTAATACCAGTACCAGTATATTGACCATGACTGATAATAGCAAAATTACTTCATATATTCTCACTGGTACCAACAACTATATACCATGGGCTAGATCCGTAGAAATAGGCTTAGGAGGAAAAGGGAAATTACATTTCATAAATGGATCCAAAGAAAAACCAAGACCAAATGATCCAGCCAAACCCACAACTGATGAAAACACAGCCATAGAAACTTGGGAAACCTCGGATCAATTAATCATGTCCTGGCTTTTAAGCACAATGGACACCAAAATCTCTAGTGCCCTTATGTATTGTAAAACCTCCAAAGAAATCTGGGCAAAAGCCAAAACCAGATATGGTCAAGGAAAGAATTTCGCACATATTTTTTCATTAAAACAAGAACTTTCCAAAATCAAACAAGGGAATCTCACTAACTCAGATTTAGTGGCCGAATTACTGACCAAATGGGAAGAGTTACAGATGTATCTCCCAGAAACAATAAATCCAGAGGAAATTCACAAAAGAAATGAACATGAATTAATTTATACTTATCTCGGGGCTTTAGATCCCAGCTTTGAGCCCATTCGAGCTCAGATTCTCTCATCGGCAGAAATGCCACAGTTTGATGATGTAGTTCTCAAGATCGGACAGGAGGAATCAAGGAGACGGCTCATGAATCCGTCACCAGTTCCAACCACAGACAATCAAGCATTCCGTGCAACCTACACCAAGGACAGAGGCAAGGGCAATCTATGGTGTGATCATTGCAAGCGACCGAGTCACAACAGGGAGATTTGCTGGGTTCTACACCCTCACCTCAAGCCACAACGCAACAACAGAGGCGGCGGAGGTACCAACACCGGCGGATGGCGCCGAGAGGCACACTCCGCCATAGGAGAAATCACCAGCGGGACGAACACGAGGGGAGAAATCGCCAGCGGAATCAACCCTAATCCCTCTCCTCATGGGCCGACTAATCATGGGCCATCATTCTACGGGCCGACTCCTCAAGCTCAAGGCCCATCTTTGTTTGGACTCCCTGCTGGGTCTTCTGGGCAAGCAGGGCCTGCTGGATCCTCTGGGCCGACATCAGACCAACTGATACAGCTGGTCAATCAATTGAACCAGCTACTTCAGCCAAGGCAACAGTATTCAGGTTTATCTGAACTCAAACTTTCAAATAATTCAATGTATTTAAATAAAAACCAGCATGACTCAAATTGGATTATTGATTCAGGAGCAACGCATCACATGTCATGTAATCCAAACAATTTTTTAAACCTGGTCACCTCAAGTGAACCACAATTTGTCACAACAGCTAATGGCGGTCAAACCAAAATTTTCGGTACAGGAACCATTTCTGTTCTTAATCAACCAGCCAATGAGGCCTTATATTTACCAGACTTTCATTCTAATTTATTATCTGTTAATAAGATCGTCAAAGATCTCAATTGTGCTGTAATATTCTTACCAGAAAAAGTGATTTTTCAGGACAGAATCTCAGGGAAGATGATTGGTAACGGAATTCTTAGGAATGGCTTATATTATCTTCAAGAAAATAATAAATGTTTTGCATCAAGTAAAAACACTGATCGTGGATATTTATTGCATTTAAGATTTGGTCATCCATCTGATCGAGTTTTAAATAGACTTTTTCATTATAATTATGATTCCTCTAGTTGTGATACTTGTAGATTTGCAAAGCAAACTCGTTTACCTTTTCCTACTTCCATGACCAAAGTAGAAAAATGTTTTGATTTAATTCATTCTGATGTTTGGGGACCTTCTCCCATAGAATCATACAACCATTATAAATATTATGTTACATTTATTGATGATTTTTCAAAAACTACCTGGGTATACCTTTTAAAAGCCAAAAATGAAGTTTTTTCATGCTTTCAAGAATTTTTTAATTTTATCACAAACCAATACAATGCTCAAGTCAAAGTTTTTCGATCTGACAATGGTACTGAATATGTAAATAAGGATTTCATCAATTTTTTCAAACAACACGGTATTCTTCATCAAACAACATGTATACATACACCACAACAAAATGGAGTTTCTGAAAGAAAAAATAGACATCTTCTTGAAAAAACAAGAGCTTTACTCCTTCAGAATAATGTTCCAAAGAAATTCTGGTCGGATGCAATCCTTACTGCTACTTACCTCATTAATAGATTACCTAGCCCAAATCTCAATAATTTAAGTCCTCTTGAAATCCTCAAAGGAAGAAAAATCGACTTAGATCATATTAGAGTATTTGGATGCACCTGCTTTGTACATATCAAACGAATCGACAAACTAGATAAAAACTCTGTGAAAACTATTTTTCTTGGCTACTCATCAACCCAAAAGGGATACAAGTGCTTCGATCCCGAACAGAATAAACTTTATATTTCCAGGGATGTAGTTTTCATGGAGCACGAACCATTCTTCACACCTGCTCACGACAATACCACTGCGACTCCAAGCACTCTTCAATTCCTCTCTCCTTCCTTTGACAACCCAGAAATTCCTTCCGTATCTTCTTCAGGGGGAGATCATGAGGATGAAGGGAATCATACAGAAGAAAGACAAGAAGAAAATGAAGAAGATACAATCAGACGACGATCAACACGACCAAGGCAAACTTCAACGAGGTTAAGGGATTTTGTATCCCATCAGGTTTTGTATCCTATCCAAGATTTTATTAATTACAACAAGGTATCCCCAACCTACCAGACTTATTTGAGCAAACTTGACAGTAACAATGAACCAAATTCCTATGATGAGGCAAAACAAAATCCCATATGGATTCAAGCCATGAATGAAGAATTAAAGGCCTTAGAACAAAACAACACATGGGATATTGTAGAACTACCCAAAGATAAGAAACCAGTAGGATGCAAATGGGTCTATAAGATAAAATACAACAGTGATGGCACAGTTGAAAGGTATAAAGCCAGATTAGTTGCCAAAGGCTTCACCCAGACATATGGTATTGACTACCAAGAAACATTTGCCCCTGTAGCAAAAATGAACACTTTTAGGATATTAATGTCAGTAGCAACCAATCATGGGTGGGATCTGTTTCAAATGGATGTAAAAAATGCCTTCTTACAAGGAGATCTTGAGGAGGAAGTCTACATGACACCTCCACCAGGACATTACGAAACCTCCAAACCCAAGATGGTATGCAAACTTCGAAAGGCTATTTATGGTCTTAAACAATCTCCAAGAGCATGGTATGCCAAACTTAGCACTTTTCTTACAGAGCATAATTTCAAGAAGAGCACTGCAGATTGCTCTGTGTTCATAAGAAAGAACGATAACTCAATTACTATCATTCTAGTTTATGTTGATGATATTATCATTACAGGTAACAATAACCAAAAAATAAAAGAAGTCAAAGAAATGCTAAAAAGAAAATTTGACATAAAAGATCTAGGTAAACTCTCATACTTTCTAGGAATAGAAATAGCCCACTCAACCAAAGGATTGTTTCTATCCCAAAGAAAGTACACATTAGATCTACTAAAAGAGACTGGTAAATTAGGTACCAAACCGGCCACTAGTCCAATGGAAACCAACATCAAATTAAATACTGAGGATGGTAAACCATTATCAGACATAAGTCAATATCAAAGGATAGTTGGAAAATTGATCTATCTAACTGTTACCAGACCTGACATTACATTTGCAGTTAGCACAGTAAGTCAATTCATGCACGCACCTCGAACTTGTCACATGGAAGCCATTAACCGAATATTAAGATATCTCAAAGGCACTCCTGGACAAGGAACATTGATGAAACAAAACTCAACTAACACTGTGGTTGGTTTTTCTGATGCAGATTGGGCCGGAAGCTGTGATAGAAAATCAACCACTGGTTTTTGCACTTTCGTAGGTGGCAATCTAGTAACATGGAGAAGCAAGAAACAGAACGTAGTAGCTCGCTCAAGTGCAGAAGCAGAATACAGAGCAATGGCATCAACTGCAAGTGAACTCATTTGGATCAAGCATCTGCTACATGACATGCTAATTGAAAGTTCAGAACCCATACAAATGTTCTGTGACAATCAGGCAGCACGTCATATTGCTTCAAACCCCGTATTCCATGAGAGGACAAAACACATAGAAGTAGATTGTCATTTTATACGAGATAAAGTGCAATCAAAGGAAATCGAGATTCCTTTCATCAGAAGTCAGGAACAACTAGCCGATATTTTCACTAAAGCTTTGGACAAGAAAACGTCTCAACAAATTCTCAACAAGTTAGGTTCTTACAACTTATTCGAACCGAACTTGAGGGGGAGTATTGAGTAATTAAGAGCCTCAGGTTCTCAGAATCATCACAGGCTATACAAGGAAAGGCATCAACGGCTAGTATTAAGTCCATATATGTAAATAATCTAGGATTAGGCTGTAATTAGGCTGTGATTAGAATGCTGTGTAAATTTAGAAATATAGCAACGGCTAGCTACACAAGTAGCCTATAAATAGGTGTATATTTCCTCCTGTACAATTACAATAAAAATAATCTCTTCATTTTAATCAATGTCTTTCTCAGTCTCTAAATTCTACACCAATGTGCCCTAACCTATGAATTTCTTTCCAAACTGGGGGCATGTTAACCATTCAAGTGACTTTGAATTCGCCCTAGTGCCCTACATAAAGAGGGTTTGTGAGTGTGAGTTGAGTTGTGATTGAGAGAGGAGATACAAGTAGGAGGAAAGATGCGCCGCAAGAGAGGACAAGTGCAGCGGTCACCGGTGGAGAAGGCCGAGCTGAGGAATTGAAAGACGGATGCCGGAGTTGGGCAGACTTAAGCAGCTTAGAAGTGGTGAATGGGTCTGTTGGATGAGTCGGTTTGTGATTTTGAAGAGAAGGGACTGCAACCGTTTGATTTCGTGAACGGTACAAAATTACAGATCCTCTGCGCTACAAGTTGCAGCGCCACGGAGGATAAGAATCCGGACAGAAGGGGTTTCTAGCTATTGAAAAAGACCTCGATTATTGTTTCAAGTTAAAGCAATGATTTATCGTACGTATATATACTTAATTAACTGTAGTTGATGTACAGTCAATTGTCTAGCTGGCTATGACGCTGTCCGATGTAGTCTTCATCTAGCCATGCGTGCCGCGTGCCCATGTGAGATATGTGAATCCATGCACTCTAATCAAGTCAACCTTAATTAAGTTTCCAATCTGCATGGCAGCATTATAAAAAAATGGGTCCGTATCTGCTGCCATAAAAAACTATGGCAGGATAGTGCCATAAAAATGGTACTAAATTTATGATATCAATTCTGGTATCCGCTCAGCATTGTTTGTTTCCATGTCCATTATTTCTGCACTTAAACATACATCAGTGCTGCAGCTGACTAGATCTAACTTCCATTGTTCCAATAAAACCAACTATATATTCTGCTAGCAATTACGAGATTACTCGCAAAACCCTCAAATCTATTGAGTATTGACGTTATTTCATGCAAATATGGGTTCAGATGCAAGCAGCTTCTCCAGCGGTGAAATCGGCGTAGAGATCTTGATGCTACTCATTTGCACATTCATGTTTTTTGGGGCGGTGTATCTCTGTTTATTTAACTCCAGTTCGAGCCTGTACCTGTCTTCAGGTTTGAAGCTCTTTCTCCCGCTCTTGTCCTACTTGGAGTTGCAAGCTGAACAACATAAGGCCAATGAACGATCTCAGCTCATCCTCGTGTGGACGGTCCTTGCAGAGCTCATCCAAAAGAGAATCAGCTTCAGGCGTTCTTGGGAGTTATGGGATTCGATTGAACAGTGCATCCGATTGGCCTGGATCAGTTACCTCATGTATGGCAGTAACGGCGCCTTGCACGGAATCAGAATAGCTCTTGGGGTCATCTGTTCTGTTGCTCTTTTATACGAGATCATTGAAGGGCTCACTCTGTACAGAGCTGTGGGTTCTCACGAGATAGGTAAAAACCCTCAAATAATAGATCTCTACATGAGGTAAATATCGAAGGAAGGTGATTCTCAATCCTCAGCCACGACGGTGCCCATGGGCGCCAGATGCAAATACCTTTTATTTGGCGAAGAAAACTTAGCTTTTCGTCATCATAATACCATCCTCATTGACCAAAGCGATTCCGGACAAGAAAGTGTGATTACAGTGAGTCACGTTTTCAACCAACATCAACAGGATGAAGCCTTTACTTCTCATTACCCTGATTGGCGTGAAATCTGTGTATCCTTTGCCCTGGCCAAAATTTTGAGACTTAGGTTTGCTGGGCTAGCAACAGCTAAGGCCCGTTGTAGGCAAGCTGCTTTCGAGTTTGTCAACATGGGGTTAATTAACTTAAATCACGGTAATGAGGATCCTTCGAATGAAGAAATTAGTGATGAGAATGCTCGTAGTGTTTTCTGCACAATCCAGAAAGAACTACTTTTTCTTTCAGATTTTCTGCGCATCAAAGTATCTGCATATTATTTGTATTTTTGGCCATATTATTGCATGTTTGCCAACATGGTTGCTTTTTCGAGTTCTTACATTATGTTCTATAGCCTTGAACGGGTTATCAAATTGCTTGGTCCATATAATAATGTAAAACCTTTCTATATTCCCAAAAACAGTACATTTTGGATGTTGAAATTTGACTTGTTAATAACATCTCTTTTGGTTGTATTGTGCGTGGGCCTCCTTTTACCCTGGGAAAGTAATCCTAGAATATCATCTCATTGGAAAATTTAGGTACTTTTAGAAGTTACCTACATAATCCTACAACATGGAGAGCATCAGAACGGATGGTATCTCGAAGTACTAACTTCATAGAGATGTTATTTCCCAAAGATCTCTTCAATTTCTTCCTCAGAAATCGCAGACCAAATACCAGACCAGAATGCCATGTTGACGTCCAGAAGGCTCTACTGAAATCCTTTAAGATTAGCGGGGGTGAACTTACCAATGGCAAATCTTCGCTGAGTAGACACAGAGTTTTTGAGCAGATAAGTTGGGAATGGCAAACGAGTCAGAGTAACACAGAGGCCATCCTTCTCTGGTATATGGCCACAACTCTCTTTCATCACAGCAATCTGGCAACTGAATTGCTAAGCAGTAATCGGAGGGTAGCCGTAGAACTGTCCAGGTATTGCAAACACCTAGTGATATTTTTACCAGAGCTTTTGCCTGATGTGGTTGACTGGACAAAACGCTTGTACAAAGGTATGAAGAAAGAGTTATCAAGAGTTGACCGTTCTAGGTGTAAATCACAGACTGAATATTATCAAAAAATTCGGCATGAAACATGGAATAGCGATTCAGTGGTGGGGAAGGGCATTAGGCTGGTTGAGGAATTGGAGAATGTACAAGAGAAAGAAGTCATGAGCAGTTCTGGGAAATACTAGCCGATTTTTGGGCAGAAATGATGTTATATATTGCTCCATCTGACAATGTGAAGGGCCATCAGGCAGTTCTAGGTGATAGAGAATTAATCACCCAACCATGGGCCTTGCTCACTCATGCCGGTATTACTGCTCGGCCTGAGAATCCTGATCACCATGATCAGGCAGGGAGCTTTGCTGTGTGATGATCAGTAGTAGTAAGGGAAAATTGTCTATTTGCCACTTCAAAAGATGAGACTTGTCAAATTGCCACTCCAAAGTTTTGGATTGCATAAATGCCACTCTAAAGTTTTGGATTGCATAAATGCCACTCCAAAATGAGTGTTTTTGCTAAATTGCCATTATACCTAAATTTTTATACTTTTTTATTAAAAGAAAAGATAAATTATAATATAATCATATATATATATTATTATTGCCAATGATACCCTTGTACAGATCATCCCTTCTCCTTCTCCTTTCTCCTCCTTTTGTTCATTAACCCTCTACACATATTTTCTCTCCGCCGCCCTCCTGACTCCCAATCAAATATCCTTCTACAAGACCAGCAATCCTCTTCCTCCGCTCATGTGGACCTCACTTCCTCCGCTTAATAGTGCCAGCACAGTTTGACCCCATTCGGCCTATCACCCAACTGGTACAAAGCATCTGGTACCAAGCATCAAGTATTGAACCAAAGGCTACAATAAACCAAAATGAAATTCAACCTAGCACAAATTAAATCAAAATCACATCAAGCATCAAGCTGTTGTAACCGCAACAACATCAATACAAAAAAGGGGCCAAAATCATTTACTCATTTAGTCATGAAACTAAATCAATAAAAAATTTACTACTATATATCTCCATCACTTCTCACTTCTTTTCCGATAGCTTCTTCCAAGAAAAATTGTTTATACAGGAACAATTTTTAATTATAATTGTTGCTGCCACAACATGTAAATGAATTAAATTTACAGAGATTCTCAATGCGAATGCAACATGTAACAGACAAGTGAGAATTTGATGCGAGCAAAAATCAATAGATAGCAGACAGGAGAGTCAGAGAAGAAGCGGAAGAGAGTCAAGAGAAGCAGAGTTGATTCAAGGAATGCTTAATCGGGTCGAGGGAGGCTATATGTTGGCTCAATTCTTCAATCGATCGATCGATCGGATATGCCAAAATAATTGTTAAGAGGTATTTTTGACTCTCCAGAAAAATCAGTTAATTCTTTAATACAAAATATCGTGTAATGGCAATTTAGCAAGAATATTTATTTTGGAGTGGCATTAATGCAAACCAAAACTTTGGAGTGGCAATTTGACAAGTCTCATCTTTTGGAGTGGCAAATAAACAATTTTCCCTAGTAGTAAATGTTACTTCTGCTATTTGCAATTTAGTTTTGTCCCAGGTTGTGTTTTTACTTTTCTATATGTTGTACTGGTAGTTTTACTGATGTAGCAATTGTACTGGTAATTTTGCTGAAGTATTTCTTGTCTTAGAGATTCCATGTCCAGTAAGTATTTTCTGCAGTTGAATATCATTTCCTAGAACACCCCACTTTAAAAATGCTAATACTTGTTCTTGAAAGGTGGAACACTTTAAAATAAGTTATTAGTTCTTCAGTCAACCTGGTTACATTTCTCGGCGTAAAAAAAGTATTCATTTTTTGGTACTCACTAGTCACTATGCAGATCCAAATTTATCGCCGGTATCATGTGCTTTGATCGCCTTGATTGTGATATATGGGATTCACATGATGATGGTCCTAATTAATTAGTAATTACAATCTGCCTCATGCACCAAAGTACACGAAATTCCAATATCATATTAATTTTCTTTAAATTCAATTATAAAGTTATGAACCACAATTTCGAAAAGGAAAATTCTATATCGATACTGAGTTTGATACCAAATTTGATACGCAAGGTCTTAGGTGCAGTATGGTATTCAAGTTATACCTGAAAATATTTAAATTATACCATTTAGTATTCAAGATATCTGTATTTGGTAAAAAAAACCAGAAAATCATTTTTCAAGTATAAAAAACCTCTAAATTTAATATATATTTTTTATTGCATTTAATATGTCATCAATAATTTAAATTTAAATGACCAGTTCATCACAAAGTTTCTAAAAATTGACAATTTACTAAATGTTTTTTTTTTTTTTTTTTTTTGGAAAAAATAAACTACTTCATATTGCCAAAATAAATACATGTCCTGCTTAACAAAGAGGCCCAGCATTTGAAATAGCTGAAACAACACTAAAAGGCTAGTATCATTTGTCCCAACTCATGCACTAGGCCCAGCCCAATTGCTTTGCCCATGTATGTAATTGGCGGGTAGGCTGTGTAAAACCCGTGATACGATACCAAGCTGACAAAACACAATTTTGATGGAGTAAGCTAGATTTAAACTAACTTCAGAGCTTGCAAATAGGTTATAGACAAGGGGGGTCAGATCTAGTGTCCTCAATATTAGTGTCCACACTGTTACAAATTAAATTTGAGTTAAGTGTTATACAATTTGAGATAAGAGTTACAAATTTTGTATATGTGTGGACGTGTATATAGCTAAATTGAGGACGCTTAGAAAATTTATTGTATATAGTTAAAACGAGGACGCTTAGAAAATTTCTATCAATGCACCAACCAATTAATACAAGTCACAGACTCACAGTGCTGGTCTTTTTTTTTTTTTTTTGTTTGAAGAAGGCGACATATGCAGCCCACTTGATCCATTGATTGAAGAAGTTAATTAATACAAAAGTTTGAGAATAAGACCTAATTAAACCATGGTAAAATGGGTCCATTAATTATTTGTACGTACGTGCAGGGGCCCTTTAATTACTCTATGTCCTTATATATATTGTCTATTCCTAATTTCCTATGTGCAGTTTGCTTGCCGCAGGAGAATTTCTGCAACGATCCATCTCATCCTTCAAAACCCGTGGGCTTCGATTAATTTGTTTACAAGTCACAGTTGTCAATGCTATACACGACAATTAAAATGCAGACTTGGAGCATCAATTACACAAAACAAATCGTTTATTATAAAAAAAAACTCATAGATAATAAAATAATAATAAAATAATCGATGACCTACATTTTTTGTATGATTTAGGATATCATCATATATTGCCATTTGATATATTCATAAATTTTCTAGGTTATTTAATATATTACGAGTTTTGCTACATAAACATTAATTATTTACTTGTTTGGTAAAAAATTAGAAACTTTTGAGCAGTATGATCACTAAAAAGAAATAAAAAGTGTGTTACCACCAGTTTCTTATTTTAATGTTGAACTTTTTATTGATCATCGATCATGTGACTCAGATTACTCCAAGCTTTATTGTCCAATATAAAGATTCAGCCTTTGGTCTAGTGGCTAAAGGCAACGCTCTCCATGTGGGAGGTCGCGGGTTCGAAACCGGATAAGAGTCTTTTATAGACATTTAAATTTGAGTGACTTGACCCTCATCGTTATCTCAAAAAAAAAAAAAAAAAGTTATTGATGCACAAGAGAGAAAAAGATCCAGCTGAATTCTCTATACGGGATTATTTTTTTATTTTTTATTTTTTAAGAGAAATTATATACGGCCCGGATTGATTAACCGAAAAAATCATATATAAGAGCTTTATTTTATGGTTAATATATAATTGTTATGCCTTCCTATATATATACCCAGTACCTAGCAGGCCCACCCAATTTGAATTTTCTCAGGGTTTTCTAACTACCGTTTGTCAATGGTGGCTGCTGCGATGTGGGTCATTATATATGATCGTTGATACAAATAATGAAGGCATTTGTTTTTGCATTGACGATCATACACTACAAGAAAAAAGCCATTTAGCAACGGTCTTTTTAGGGGTTCAGCAGCGGTTATGCGACCGCTGTAATCGTCAGAGCTGCTAAGTTTTACTAAAAACCGCTGTTGAGTTACAATTCTACAGCGGTTATTAGTCAATAACCGCTGTTGAGTTTGAACTCTACAACACTTTTTAACAAATAACCGCTGTTGAGTTTAAACTCTACAACACTTTTTAACAAATAACCGCTGTTGAGTTGTTTTTTCTCTACAGCGGTTCTTCTTTAATAACCGTTGTTAATTTTTTTTTGGATTTCATTTTGTTTTCCGTAATTAGCCCGGGTTTCATTTTGTTTTCCATAATTAACGCACATGCTAGCTATATATATTTTTCATTCACAACAAGAATCAACATAATATTTATTTTATTAATATAATTCAAATGTCTTACATCGCAGATTGATACAATCATTTCCCAAATAAATACACATAATTCAATAGACCAATAGTTCAAACTATCCTAACCCAACACTAAAAAGCCCTTAGTCCTGAACTTTCATAACCTCAATCAACATACAAAACTAAGGACAAGTAGCTGTCTTTTGAACTTAGATCTATATATTTCAGTATACTTCTTCACCTGATAGAAGATTGACTTGCTGACATCTAGCCATCGAATGAGTATAATTAAAGAGACTCCTGTAAGTAAATAAAAAATCATTGACAAATCCAATCAATAAGTATATAAAATAAAATGTCTTAATGTAGCAGAAATTTAAAAAAAAAATTGTTATTGAACCACTTTGGCCATGCTTTTGATTGCCTAAAAATTAAGACAGAAGTGAATTGTGTAAAAAAAAGGAGAAAAAAAAACAAAGATAAAGAAGCAATTACACTTGGAATCGTGTCCTCATTGTAGCCACCAATCTGGAAATTATAAAAACAAGATAAAATTCACAAAATGAAATACAAGGAACAATATCGGCATGCAGTTTCCGAAATAAATAACATACTTTAAAATGTGTGTGCTCACCCTAGAGACCAGCAATGACCATGAAATGCCCATTTTTCTCAACTCGATATGCAGAACCTAGGAGCCATCAAAGCTGCATAATTGACTCATTCCCATATTTTTTATCAAAAAAAAAAAAAAAAATCAAAGCATAAAGCCATAAACCTTACATGACATATTACATCTTTATATTTCATCTGTTTTACCAGCAATTCCCATCTTTATTGACTACGCTTGCTAAGAACTAACAAGGTTAAAAAAAATATCAAGGTTCTAGCTATAATGTTGGGCTGTGCGATCAAGGTCTATGATATAACATTTCAGAAAAAAATTGTAGAAAAGGACACACCTTCATGCGATACATCTTCACTAGATTCCCATAGATATATTTCAATCCTCTATGTGATAAAAAGACGCACCTTTATAAGTCTGGATAAAAGAAGGAATTTGTCATTGCAAGTTAATTTGTCATTGCAAGTTAAAAATTTGCAACACCCACAAGCCCACGAGCCTCTCAGAACTTAGTCAAACTAACCAGCAATTTGCATATTTAGGCAGAATTCATGAGCCAATGTTGTTAAAATGTAGTTCACAAGCTTAATTTTAGAAATTACCCTCAATGTAGTTCACAAACTTAAGTTTAGAAAGTGAGTTGCATTTAGGTCGCCACTGCTTACATATGTACTGGTAACTGATAAGCTACAAGAATTAAAAAAACATTGAGTTTAACTTATCGAACAACGATAAAAATAAAGTCATCAATGTAGCAAAAAGAGAAGCTATAGTACCTATAGAAAATCAGAAAATTGTGGCATGTATTATTGTAGTAAGATCTGGGTAGAATATTTAGGAAAGCTTTTATTGTGTGTTGTATAGGCATGTATCTCAGCTGTATTGTATAAAGCTGGTAAATTGTAATTGGGTCAGACAAGGAAAACAGAAAACAGAAAACAGAAAATCTCTCACAAATTACTTGAAATTTTATCAGTACCGACCTAAATCTGCTAAGAGGAGATTAGTCTGTCTGAAGTGAGCATACCAGGTTGTACTCGCCTATGCCAAAGCACTGACTGCCACCAACTCTTGCATTCCGAATATAAAACTGAAATGAGTACAAATAGTTTGTGAGCTAAAGATGGACGCTATGTATCTCATCCTCATCTAAAATCATGTCCATGTGGCACCACCTAAGGAATTCTTGTTTTTGAATAATTAATCTTTAATGAGATTCAGGTGCTTCTCAGTAAGAAAAGTAGAATACCAACAGGATGAGATAAGTTGCTATATGTGCTGGAATTCTGTGAAGTACAAGATCACAACATGTACTGTATCAAAATCTGATAAAAATAATTATTGGCATAATTAAGTACTAAACCCATTCACCGGGACAGAGAGACCTATAGTACTTAGCTAACTTTATACAATCCTCAGAGATGTTGATTCCTTCCAATCCATCAGGTCCAGTACATAGGCATACAAGCTTCTAGTTCTGGAGTAACAAATGATTTTTAAATTCCAAAAAACCAGCAAAATGCATAACTTCAACATTTCATCGAATGCTTCGTGTTCATAGTAATGAATGAACAGCAATCATATTTTATACACAAATCAAAGAAATTCTAAATTGAAGAATATAGAAAATAAATTGCATGTGCTGCCACCATTGTTGCCCTCAGTGTCCCTGCGGACGTCGCTGCGGCATTGCCAACCACCTTACCTTTTGCTGGAGAGGAGGGTGGCACCTCCATTCAGATTTGCTGAAAAGGAATGACAAAATGAGGAAAGGAGGTGCGGACCAGCAGAGGGAGAGGACCCAGCGGCGGGGACCAGCGGAGGACAGTGGAGTCGGCCGCGTAGCGAGGCGGAGGAGAGGAGGAGAGAGCCAGCAGTGCAGCGAGGCGGAGGAGGGGGCCTTAGGGCGTGACACTGAAAGGAGACGGCAAAGGCGGGACCAGTTAGGTTATGGAGCAGCGATCGATGGATAAGGGCGAGTTTGCTTTGGAGAGCGGCGGCGGCGGCCGGAGCAGGGGGCGTCTTGCGGCGAGGGCTGTGCGGGTTTTGGCGAGAGCAGCATAGGGCGGCATAAAGGAGGGAGCTGACGGCGGCGAGGATTTTGGAAAAGACTTCAGAGGAGTGGGTTGACAGAGGGGAGAGGGAATTCGAAAGTGGAGTGAAAAAGGATTTTTTAATTTTTGCTAAGTGCCCTAAAAAATGTTTAACAGCGGTCAGTTGTTAAAAACAGCTGTGGAAGATAAAATTTTAACAGCGGTCTTTTACTGGGAAACGTTGTTAAATTCTATTTTACAACGGTTGCTATTTATGAACCGCTGTTAAGTCTATTTTGCAGCGTTCTTTCACTAATAACCGTTGTTAATGTATACAATTCTACAGCGGTTCTTATTTATTGACCGCTGTAGAATTGTTTAGCTGCGGTCTTTTAGAGGATGGCCCAAAAGACCGCTGTAACATGGCGTTGTTAAACACCATTTTTCTTGTAGTGATATATAGATCACGAGACTCTGATCAACAATTATTCATGAACATCCCAAAATATTTTATGCTGTCATATTTATCTAAAACATACACAATTTGATGCTACAGTGTGGTGTGATCATAGAATTGTGGATGTGGATGGAGAATACCTGGCATATCAGGATAGACAGGAGTTCTCTTCAACACCTGTGGCAAAGTTGCACTCGACACCCTAAGCAGGAGAGGAAACTGATAGTGACAGCTGCTGGAGCAATTCTGTGGGTTGTGTGGGGAGAGAGAAATAGAATAACCTTTGCAAATCAAGTCACTCACCCTAAGCCAGCCAGGTCGCTATTAGCTTTGGTTATCTCACACATTTTGTTTTGGACAGGTCAAGGGAGTAACACTGGAAGGTCAGTTCAGATTCCCTATCTGGAGGATGTGCAAGAATAAACTGACAAGCTGCAGCTATCTGAAGGATTAATAGCTAGGGATAAGATTGTAATTTTTTTGTTATATGCATACTTCAGATAGGTTTCTGTATGAAAACTTATGATGTAATAGGGTGGGATTAGAAAAGCAGATTAAGAAGAAGAGTAGTGGAGATGTCTCTTCTAATCTGCTGTTTCTTATCTTCTCTTCTTTTTTTGTTATTCTAGTTTGTCTTGTACTTGGTCTGAGTTCCAGACCAAAAAAGGGTTAGTTACGGGGTTGATGCTAGGAGGTTTAGCATCTCTATCTTTTTTTACCTTACATGTACAATTATTTAAGGATTCTGCAATGGAATTGGTGGGTCTAGAACTCACTTTATTCAACAAAAAAAAAAAAAAAACATACACAATTTGAATGCACTAATTAGACAAGGCGTCATTATATATGATCGTTGATACAAATAATGAAGGCATTTGTTTTTGCATTGACGATCATATATAGATCACGAGACTCTGATCAACAATTATTCATGAACATCCCAAAATATTTTATGCTGTCATATTTATCTAAAACATACACAATTTGAATGCACTAATTAGACAAGGCGTCAGGTGAGCTTGCAACATGTTTATATATTTAACGATAAACAAAATAAAGAGAGAGCTAGGGTTGAACAAAGAGGAATAAGAAACACAAAGGCTACACAGTAAAATTGTTTATTCTCTCTCTTAAGATTAAAATTTACAAAGTTAAGTTTTATACATAAAAGATAATGAGCCAAACAATTAGCCCAAACAAAACATAAACTAAATGGGCTAAGCACACAATGTATAAAGCAAATAATTAAGATAAATAAGCTAAATGGGGGTCGGGACCCAACAAAACTCATCCTCCCAACTCATGATGTTTAACCTTCAACTAGACTCGGCTTCTCACAATTATGGTGCTTGTTGTGAGAAGCCGAGTCTAGTTGAAGGTTAAACATCATGAGTCGGGAGGATGAGTTTTGTTGGGTCCCGACCCCCATTTAGCTTATTTATCTTAATTATTTGCTTTATGCATTGTGTGCTTAGTCCCATTTAGTTTATATTTTGTTTGGGCTAATTGTTTGGCCCATTATCTTTTATGTATAAAAATTAACTTTGTAAACTTTAATCTTAAGAGAGAATAAATAATTTTACTGGGTAGCCTTTGTGTTTCTTATTCCTCTGGATATGAAATCCACCCCAAAATGCACCCAATAAGGTTTGATAGAAGCACAACTCTATAACCCTCGCAGCAGCGACGACCAACCTGGCTCTAATATCAATTTAAGAGAGTTAGATTGAACAAAGAGGAACAATAAACACAAAGGCTGCCCAGTAAAATTGTTTATTCTCTCTCTTAAGATTAAAGTTTACAAAGTTTAATTTTTATACATGACTAAAGATAATGTGCCAAACAATTAGTCTAAACAAAATATAAATTAAATGCGACTATACTCACAATGTATAAAGCAAATAACTAAGATAAATAAGCTAGATTGGTCAGGACCCAAAACAAAACAGTCTGAAAAGCATCAGATGAGCTTGCAGTATTTTTTTAGTTAATGAAAACAAAACGGTCACAATGCATCAGGTGAGCATCGTGAGCTTGCAGTATATTCATATATATATATATATTATGAATGGAGTTAATTTTGCTGCCCTAGTCGTTGATATTATAGCTAGCATCAAGGGCTCAAGGCATGTGAAATACATGGGCAGGGTGCACCAAAGATTCCATCAAGAGTTGTTGCATACAGTCAAACAAAACAATTATCCAGCAATATACCGTGAGCTTAAACTCAAAATCATATCAAATCACTTCCAAATTTTGGTTTATATGGCTCATTATATTTTTTATATCAAAATCTTGTGGAATACAAAAATTTTCCATTTTTAGAGATTTTAAAGTATTTGTTTTGAATTTTGTAAAATTAATGCATCAACATTCAATATTTTTTATTAATATTGTATAGTTACTTTTACAAAATTCAAAACAAATACTTAAAAATCTCCAAAAATAAAAAAATTTTTGTATTCCGTAAGATTTTGATGTAAAGAATATAATAACATATAAACCTAAATTTGGAAGTAATTTGATATGATTTTGAGCTTAAACTCACGGAAAGCCCCATGAGCTTAAGCTCACGATATATTTGCTCTTGATAAATAATGCACATTAATTTATCTATCTGATCTATGTCTCATAGTCCTATAACGTCCAACAAAACAATTATCCAACTATCAATATAATAAAATGAGGAGGGATCTGTTCACAATACTTATCTTGCCAATCTTAAATATTATGGAGATTTTAAAAATTTAAAAGAAAAATGTTTAGAAAATCTTAGAAATAGAACAAAACGTATATAAATATATTATTTAAATTATAAATTTATAATATCTCAATTTAAAAAAAAAAATTGATATCGTTTGATATAGTTTATCAAAATTTTGTATATATATTTTTCAACGATAGCAAATTAATAATTTTTGATGGACTATTAAATAACATTAAATTAAATGTAGTTGAAAATATAATTTATCTATAAGGTTTAAAATACGTATACAAACCATTTTCAATTTTTTAAATTTTTTAAATAATTTTTGTACTTTTGAAAATCTCTATTGTCAATGAAAAATTGTGATTTAACTAGCTAGAGGATGGTGAATAGTTGTTTGTGGAATTTGATCAATCACAATTCTCAAATACAAACAGTTATCTAAATGACACCTGAATTTTATCTCACGAACAAGCAATTTATCAAGACAATTAGAGAGGTGACAATATTAATAAAATAATTAATGTGGATATTGATCCCTGTTTGCTATACAATATTAATAAAATAATCAATGTTTTATATGTAACTTTAAAAAATCCGAAATAAATACTTAAAAATCTCTTAAAATGGAAAAAAAAATTTTATGCAATATGATTTTGATATAAAGAGTTTATTGAGCTATACAAATCAAAAATTGGATATGGTTTGATACGTTTTTGGTGTTAAGTTCACAGAAGAGATTCTATAAAATTCACATATGAAAATGCTAGATGATACAAATATATTTTTCATTTTTGGAGATTTGTATGTACTTGTTTTGGATTTCTTAGAATGACTCTAAAGTTAGTAATAAAATGGTGCTTCTCTGTATATGAATTTTACAAAATCCAAAATAAATACATAAAAACTTCAAAAATAGAAAATTATTCCTAAGCATTTTCATATATGGATTAATTTAATGCGAAGTAGAAATCAAATATTTAGGAATGGTAAAATAAATGGTATGAGGGTTGAGGCCATATCACACTCTTTACAACTTTATTGAGATCCCTTCAATGTTTTTGAGTCACTCATTAGCATACGGAGCGAACTGTAAATATTTCACAGTAATTCTAATGGAAGAGACTAATAGTAATAGTCCACGAACTAAATCCCCGCTAAAATATTCCAAACAAACTTTTTATTTTCAGCTAAAAAACCCAGCGCTCATCCCAAACTTGCTAAAAATAGAAAACGCATTGCCAGCCTGTCCACTAGCGCTCTCAGCAGCGCGTTGACAAGCCCACAGAAACACTCAACAGTTTCCCCTAAAAGTGTTTATATATCTTTGAAAAGTGCTTATTTAAGATTGAAAAATGCTTATGTACTACTATTGAAAAGTGTTTATGTAAAACTAAAGTTCATTTATTGACAGGCCCACTTGGCCACAGAAACAGTTACCATAATTATACCCGAAAAGTACTTATATGATTTAAAAAAGTGCTTAGATAAGATTGAAAAGTATTTATGTATTATTGAAAAGTGTTTATATGTAGAATTCAAAAATTCTACGTAAATGTTTATATACAATTAAAAAGTATTTATATAACTTTGAAAAGTACTTAGGTTTTGTACAAAATTATTTACATGAAAAACAATAAGTGTATATATTAGTTGCAAATGTATTTAGTTTTCTCTAGAAAAATGTTTAGACGAGTATAAATGTTTATATTGCTCGTCGGAGGCAATGGATGGTTTGCAAACCTCGGAGACGAGGGAGGGATTGCGACCGTCAGAGGCGAGGGAGGGATCGCGGCCGTCGGAGGCGACGGAGGGATCGTGATCGTCGGAGGCGAGTGAGGAATGGTGTCCGTTGAAGACGAGGGAGGTATCACGACCGTCAGAGGCGATAGAGGGGGAGCGAGATTTGGATTGGAAGAGAGAGAAGAGAAGCAATCGGCCCAAAATCACAATCATCGGAGAAGAAAGGGCAAAGAGATCGATGAATTGCGATCGCCATGGAGAAAGTGGAAAAATGTTATCGCGAGAGTTTCAGAGACTTGGAGAGGAGAAGGAAAAAAAGAAAGTAAAAAGTTGATGAAGTATGGTTACATGTGTGTCTAGGGATTTCTTGGGGGACAGGGGTTTGGAGATGATAACATTTTATCAATTCTTATAAATTATAGATAAAATATGTATAAAAACATATATAAAAGAAAGTCAAAATTTACACGTACTTTGAATTCAAATATTGTGAAGGAAATTATTAAGGTTGTTTTCTAAGGAAATTCGATCACCAAGAAAAAAAAAAAAAACTTAATTTATGGTATACCCTTCAATTCTTTCTTATTTTCTTATTTCTTTCTTTACTTTTGTATATATCTCATTGCCATCTAACTCTTACGACCTTTTCTTATTTATTCCTCTAATTAAATTTACCAACTTAATTACACTTCTCATGTTAATAACTGATGTTTTATTCCTATAGTAAATAATAAAGACCATAATACCCTTTGGTAGTCTTTCTTTTCCATCTCTCTACTATAAGATCTCTGCAGCTTTGGACTTGCAGCTTCGTGCATTTCTCACACTCAATACAACTATGCATGCCTCTCTCTTTCTCTCTCCCTCTTTACAGTTTTGTCTTGGCCTACTATATATTGAGTTTGCGGCTTGTATTTTCAATGCAAGTTCGTTTTATCACTAGTGAAAAAATTAAATTGTGAAAATTTCTATCATTTGGAACCTAGCTCCAAGTGCAACAATTTTAGATCAAGCACTCCAGCAAGTACCCAAACGCAATAATACCTCTTAACACTTATTATAGAACCCTTTATTAATTATTAGTAAGTAAAATAATTGGAACCAAACGGAATCCATATGATTGTCCACGAGGCCATGAGGGAGAATCAAGGTAAGGAGCAAATATGTATATATTTAGTTCTCCATATATAAAACATAAGCTAATAACATTTGCAAACTCTTACATAGCTCTTGCAGTTTTGAGAAGAGAGACTAGTACTAAGATGGAGAAATGTGCGGAAACGTTAGGAAGTTGAAAATAAGAAGATGGGACACGAAAGCATTTTTGTCCCTGTTATATATTCAAAATAACGAGTAATTATGAACGTTCAGAAATATTATTGTAATTAGAGGGGTAAATGAGAAAATGTTGTAAGAGGTGAGTGGCAATTAAAATATAAATAATAGTTGAGGGAGAAATAAGAAAATAAGATAGAATTGAAAGGTATACCAAAAATTAAGCCACAAAAAAAAAGGTTGGTAGCAAGTCCATGCATGTTACTTTGGATTTTGGAACCTATTTATAGCGGTCTCACGAAGCCATATTCATGCTCTCATAATTAAGTCATAGCCAAAGAAAAAACAAGGACTTATTTCCTTTCAATCTCTCTTCCTCCGTTGATCCTCCGATAGCTTATCGATCATCCATGGCGACCGGATACGATCCACAATGGGAAGAGCAGAAGTTCACCATCTACGTGGAGCAGATTTCCTCGGGATCGACTGCGAATCAGGCAGTCGTATATCTACCAGGAAACCCCAATGGCTTTGGTGATCTTATAGTGGTTGATTGGGCCGTTCATCTGGGGCCTGAGAGAGATTCAAAGGTGGTGGGACGCGTCGAAGGTCAGATCATCAAGTGTTCTCAGCAGCGCAACTTCTGGCACAACGTCTACAGCATCGTCTTCAGAGATGACAAGTGTGTTAATTCTGTTCTCTCATCAGTAAACTAATTGATTGTTAATTAATTTTGTATGATTAATTATGCACGCACCGTATGTATATATATGTATATAGGTTCAAGGGTTCCTCACTGGAGCTGCGGGGAACGTGGGAAGTCGAGTCCGCCATCGAGTGGCCCATTGTTGGCAGGACGGGGCTGTTCAAATCAGCACAGGGCAGCATAGACGTGAAGATACTAAGCCAAGTCGGTACCATCCGTATTATGCAGCTCGATGTCGATGTGTTCTACCGATCATCAACTTCACAGGCGCCTGCAGGCAAGTAATGGCCTGCCGGTGCCGGTGCCGGTGCCGGTACATGATGCGTACGTCGATATGTGTACCTACCTACCTATATGTGGACGTTATGTACACATAATTTGTTTTATTTTCATATTGTTGTTTCTTCCTTTACATAAGGAATACTCGTTGCATGTTTGATGTTTGCATTGTTTGTTCGTTTATGGTTGTTTACTTGATTGCCGATTTGCCATGTTTGCTTTTCTTGGTTTCATCATGCATGAATAATGTTGTTGTGCTATCTTCTTTTTCATGAATAAAAATAAAGGCCGCTTTAATTTGTCAATTATTTCTTCATCAATATGTCCACAAAACATTTTCGTTCTCAGAAGTATATATATTTTGCTGTATATTAGCATCAACTTAACATACCAGTCCAGATATTCGGATACCACTAAGGATACCGTCGGAGATACCATGATCTTTGATCAATTCAACTAAACCTAAATATTCACCTTAACCTCCTAAATATTCAACTTAACACATTTTGTTTGACAACCAATAAAAACTCCACATAATAAAAACCTAATTGCAGCATGACACTTAACGCATTTTGCTTAATACATTTTGCTTTACAGCCAATAAAAACTACTCTTAATTTAACTTGCAGCATTACACTTTCTAACTATTCAGCTTATCCTCCTAAATATTCACCTTAACCTCCTAAATATTCAACTTATCACATTTTTTTATTGGCAGTCAATTTTTAATGGTATCCCCGACGGTATCTTTTGCGGTATCCCCATAGCATTTTCCTTAACCTAAAGCTAGCCTGTTGGATCGAACATTTGGAAAGAGCGTGACCGAAGAATATTTCAGAGAAACAACGACCATTGATCCCAAGTTTAATCGCAATAAGTGTTATCATGGATGTAACACCATGAGCACAAAGAGAAACAAGATGAATATATATGCAAGAGCAACTCAAGGAACTTCATCGTATATATTGCAATTTTCAATTTTTTCAGTTTCTAGGTTAATTTTGGCTATTTCTCAACTCTAGTTTAGGTCCTTCCATCTCTGTTCTCGCATCTCTTGTATATATATATCCCTTGTAATGTTTTCTATTTGCTTAATTAAAAATGGAGTAGGCGTTTTGCCTGCTCCTTCAAAATATAAAGTATAAACAACTTCAAGGATTGAGAAATACCCTCAAATGTTAAAATGTGGCCGGATAATTATGAAATCATTTTTTGACGAATCTGAACCAAAAATAATTAAGACTTTCCGAATTTTTTATTTAGTCAATCTAGGGCCGGCAACGAATCGAATCGAATCGAGCTGAAATCGAACCAAGCCAAAACCGAATCGAGCTGAAATCGAACCGAGCCGAAACCGAATCGAACTAGCTCGAACTCGAATCGAGCTCCGAGCTCCATACGAGCTCAATTATTATAATAAATTATGATTACCATAGATAATTAAAGCTAAAATAAGTATATTATTTTGTTATTTTTCGATAATATAAACAAATTATCGCTATTTTTATTAATTTTATAATAAATTATGATTAAAAATTATATTTTATTGATTTAACAATAAAATAAGTATATTTTGTTAATTAAATAATAAAATAGGTATATTATTACAAACAATTTTGACAAAACAGTTCAAAAAATGTGCAAATTACTATATATCGAGCTATGACGAATCGAATCCGAATCGAATCAGAAAAAAATCGAGCCGAGCTAAATCGAACTCAAGCTGACAAAAAATCGAATCGAGCTCAGACCGAATTGAACTCAAGCGAATTACGAGCTACGAACTTTTTTGCCAGCCCTAAGTCAATCTAGTCCGTCTAAAAACAAAACCAATCGATCTAAAAACAGACGAAAATGAATCCCCTTTTCTATTAATAAAAAAATTTGAAACAAAGGGACCCAAACATCCACTACATGTACATGCTAGCTAGTACGAGTATCTGAAACATATATATACCTGAAACACAAGAAAATTTCAAACCTACATTAATCTTCTTAAAA
The DNA here is from genome assembly GCA_030179965.1 of Cyperus esculentus. Classification (NCBI taxonomy): domain Eukaryota; kingdom Viridiplantae; phylum Streptophyta; class Magnoliopsida; order Poales; family Cyperaceae; genus Cyperus; species Cyperus esculentus. The sequence goes on from JASGLE010000031.1 coordinate 959,396, forward strand.
CTCTGTATCATTCAGCCCAATTCTGAAGGCCCACTCCATTTGCTATCCCCAAGCAACTGAATGCAAGCAGGCTGTATATATATATATATATATATATATGAAAGTCCCAAGATACCAAGTTGTAAAACACAATTTTGAATTTTGATGGACTAAATTTAGATATTACTCAAGTTCGTTAATTCAAAATTAAGATGTTTATGATCAGATCGATTTGACTGAGTTGATTGGATGCTGGTTGGTTGGAAGAAGATCTGTGCTCTGGCTATATATGCATGTATTCAAATTAATTTTGAAAAGGGCAATTTTATGGAATGCCCTTCTTTCTACAAGTTTGATTAATTGGATGCTACATGCTATCCTAAAAATTAATATATTGTATGTTTTCCAACTTCAATAAAAAGTTTGTACAAGAATAATTATTCAAAAAAAATTTTCTTTGGAAGTACATGATAACATGAAGTGCCATGTAGGTGCTTTCTTGATTCTTATTATATTGATGCTACAGGTAATTGTGCGTTCATCATATATAATTAACTAACCAAATTGGGATGATTAATTGAGAATTAAATGATGGCATATATATTGGGAATAAGAGCTGTTTTATATTTGTATCTTCAAATTTTGAGAAATTAATAGATGTTGAAGGCTAAACTTAATTAGCTACATAGTATATTTGTGTTGAATAATTAATTAATACAAATCATTATACATATACAAGAACACAACACACACATATGTATATTATGCACCAAACAATATCGAACCATACATACATCATGTCGTACAATGAAGAAACAAATAACATCTCTCTCTTCTAAGCTCCACACTGAGCCCAGCTATATATATATATATAACTCATACATACATAAAATACCAAAAACATATAAAAGTTTAATTTCCTTGCTAATTAACTATTAGTGAAGTCAACAACATAAACAGGAGACTGGTCCGGATAGAACAGTCCAAAGTTCCTCTCAACCTCATCCCCACTCTTCTGGTTCTCATTGAACATGGCAAACAGGTACGTCTCCAACTTCCCCGACCTCTTCGGCGTCCCGAACGCGACGTGGTTGATCAGGTTCTGGTTGTATATCTGCGCGTAGTCGGGCGTGGTCCCGACGCCGCCGTACGAGGGCCATCCGGTCTCGGACACGACGACGTCCACGTTTGAATATCCGGCCTTTTCAATCGCGTAGTACACCGAATCGACCATGGCGTCGAAGAGGTTCTGGTACTCGTACCCGTTGTCGTACACCACGGTCTCGGAGGATGTGAACAGGGCGAAATCGAGCTGAATCGTGCCGTTGCTGTTCTCGTAGCTGAAGTAGGGGTAGATGTTGATGAGCATCGGACCGCCCGTGCTGGCTAGGAACTGAACAATGGGGCCGACGAAGGAGGCGTTGATTATGGAGTTCGAAGGGGGCGAGGTTTTCGAGAGCACATCGAACCGCAGCGACGTCGAGACCTTGATCCGGTCGTCGAGCCCGGCGGAGAGGATCGCGTTGTGGATGTTGGTCATTGCTGGTAGTATGTTGGTGGCTGACTCTCCCATGATCTCATTGCCAACCGCAATGTATCTGTTGATTCATCATTATAACAAAATTGCAAAAGTGAATAAGAATGCAATATATATTGAAATATGAGTGAGGCTAAGTATTATTAATAGTACAAATTAGCTATACTAGCTCTCATATTATATATTTTAAAATTCAAATGATCAATTCAAACTGCTCAATATGATCTTCATATACAAATATCACTGTAGGCAAAATTTTATATTTTTTGGTATATTTTTACTATTTTCTTAGATAATTAGAAAATGACTTGATGTAAATATTATGAACCATTCAAAAATATAGTTTTTTATATATCAATAAAATTAATTTAAAAATTTGAAAAAATATAAAATTTGTTCTATAACAATATTAATATATGGAAATCACATTGAACGGTTCGGAACAACCATTTGAACTTCCAAAATAATAATATAGAGCCGTAATACTGAACACTTCGTATTATTAATAGTACCGTAGCCTCACTCTTAAAATATTGAGACTTTGAGAAGTAAGAAATTGCCCCAAAATTCAATATGACACAAATATTTTGGTATACCATACATCACCAACTAATTTAATTTCTAAATTGATGCTTATGGACAAATGAAAAAGACAATTCTAGATGTATATATTCGTAAATCAATTGTTCTTATCACATTTGTAGTGGTTGCAAACTTGTAATACACACTCAATATAATTAAGCCAAGATCATGAGCTTACAATTAAGTCCAAGTAATTAATCTCGAACATATTAGTCAAGCATCTTATCATGTCATCTACTTCTCATAAATGTCATTTTCGTATAATTATTAGTTGTAATTGTTGGTAGTCTTTGGATTAATTATTACTGGATTAATACTAAGCAATTGCAATTAATGCCGCCATACTATAAGCTTATTTGTTAGCTAAAATGCCAGAACTTTTTATTCTCTCTGCCTATGTAATATACTGTACTGTTTCATACCATTTTTTTGATATCTGTACCAGTGAGGTCTCTGATTAAATTTTTAGTGTTTCTGTCAAGTACTAATGACACAAAATATGAAAAAAATAATAAAGATTATTGACTAACAATGCTGTATATATATAGCTTTGGGAATCAGTATTGTCAAACGAACAAGTATTTGATAGTAAAGTTGTTCTTGAAAGTATAATGGCAAATCTCTGTTAAACTTTCATAGTTAAAAAAAATAAAAAATAAACTGCAAAAATTCATATTTTAAATTGAAAATTATATGAATGTTTTTAGTTCTCTAGGGGCAACAAAAAAAAAAAAAAAGAAGTAAGAACCATATGAACAACATAATGTGTTCTTTTAAATGCTTCTGAAAATTTTCTGTAGCTTTTTAATACTTTGATAGAAAATTATAGAAGATTTTTATTTATAAAATTGTTCTTGGCAGGTATTTAATTAGTAAATTATAACAAACAGAGTAATTTGTAAATGTGCCATAAGCGAAAGATATCCTACGTATAAGGAGATTAAATTTTTTGACATAAAAGTTCTATCTTCCCAAGGAATAAATTTCAGTCGTTGATTGTTTACTTAGATTGATCACCACAGTTGACGTAGTTTAATGTCTCAACTGATTAAAACTTAAGGCCCATATCAATTTTCTCAATTTAAGGCCTATGATATATTATCTTAAAAATTTATTATAAGAAATAATAATTTTAAGGCGTGTACTGTTTACTAGTAAATAATATAATCAATATTTGATCATTAGTATAAAGGGTGAGTGACATTACGTGAAGTTAACCCCATAGTGTTGAACAATGTGCATGTCGACCCATTCCGAGGCGGCGGTGGCGTTGTAGGCGAACAACTCGAGCACTTCGTTGGGCACGCCGACCATGACGCTGATGTTGGTGCCAGTCAGGGCGTTGAGGGTGTTGTTGTCGGGGTTGTACAGCCGCATCGCCTCAATGCCGTAGGACTGGTAGAGGCTGATCACTTCACTGGCCTCAGGGAGGTTGTCGCCGAGCAACCCGTTACATACGCCGATCGATTGTACATCTGCAAGTAATGCAATTTATTGTCACTCTATGTACTATTGAACTGATCATACGTACACTCCAGCTTAAGAACACGGTAGTTTTACTCGAGTCAACTATATATACATAATTTATACATCTTTTTATGTGTGTGTGTGTGTGTTTACCGAGTTGTGTTTGAAGATCTAGAGGCAAGAAAGAAAGGGATCATTACTGGTAAGGAAAGCTGAGAAAAACGCAACGATCAGCGCAAGCGCGACTCGGGTCGTAGCGTTTTCCGGTGCCATTCTCTTACTCTTGATCATCAGAAAGGAAAATATAATGATCTGTACTCACTGATCAGGTTGTACAAAGATAACACATGCCAACCTCATATATATATAATGCATGATGATGATCAACAGAGCAATCCTACACGGAATTTTGACTGAGTCTAGCTAGTAATTCCCTTCTTGCCTGTTATGACATGAAAAGGATAAAGGAAAAATGTTACAGCAGTTTCAAATGATAAATGGAGCAGAGTTGCACACGCAAGTGCAAGCTGATCATCGTGATCAATTGACGCCTGTTGTTGATTGATTAATTGATGGATCAAATCAAGCACCATGATTAATTTTGAGCAGCAGGCAGCGTCCACACCTTTTTACTTATTCACCGGTCCATCATATTTTCAATGAATTTACAAATATCATTTTTCAGTAAACATTTATATCTTTCCGATTAATAGATATTGTTTTTTAGTGAACAGATATACTACAATTTACAGTGAATGTTTATGTAACTGTGGTAAAAACACATGAGTGTACATGATGTGTCAGAGCTGTGAGAGGGGTGAATGGATGGCCTACTTGATAGGGGTAAACTTTGCATGTTATTCATTAATTTTCAGCATCAACCCATTATTGTATGATGGCAACTGATTCGTTTAAAGGCAGGTTTAACAATTTTCTAGCTTTGTCACCATCAAATGAATCTTAACACAATTTTGTGGGGGGGTCATTAATCATTAATCAATTGTTTTTTAATGAGACGCGGTAATTAGAAACTAAAGAGGATGTTGACAATGATATGCCAGAAGTTATTATATATGAGACATACTTCTCAGCTTAATTTAATTTGATTGTACAAATTAACATCTTAATTAATTTGGCCTCAAGTCAAACACGTAATTAATTTTCTATATCTGGCATGCAGGTGCTTAACATCAAATTATATTAGATGTATACAAGAGTATATATGAAATCAAAATCACCTGTCCAGCCTCTTTCACAACAAAATTTGAAAAAGAAAAAAAAAAAAAGGTTTAGAAAAGCTGGTTGCTTTTAATTAATGGGCCATCAATGGAGCTTTCATTTACAGCCCATTAAACACATTTTATTAAAGGCCTTATATGTGCAGCTATATATATACTAGACAATTAGGCCTTTAAGCACAAAGTAGAGTCCATTTTTTTTTTTTTTTTTTTGAAGAAAGTGGAATACTCCACCAGTTTTATTGAAACTTTTTTTTCGTGCCCATGGAGGATTGAACCCATGACCTCTTAGAAGTCATCCTAGTTAGCTATCACAAAGTAGAGTCAATTGATGGAAACAAATTGAGAAATATCTTGCGTCCACTCAAAATCTGTTCATATGTGATATGTCCATAGATGTACAAAGAGTAGTACTTAGCATCTATTGGAAAATCTGTCCGTAGCGTCCATAAATTACACTTCGGAATGTATCTGTTGCATTTCGGAGTGTATCTGTTACATTTTTTCATGTTTACGGACGTATGGACGGTTTCTCAATGGACACAAGATGTTTCTCATGCACAAATTATGTAACAGTCTAACAAATAATTAAATTTTGTAACTTGTATCTCAAATTCATAACCTATGGATACTCTAGACATATCATTGGTGGACGGTAGGTGTTACCTCAAACAAATTTGTTCAAATTCAATAATTTCAGCATTATTATGGAATATTTAGAGACATAATTAATATATATATGTACGATCAAGTAGTCTCTGGTATAAATTAATAGAAGTACACAATTGGGATTTCAAAAAAAAAAAGAAGTACACAATTGATCTGCATTATTGATTTATGACGGATCCCAGTAGTTGTTAATTAAGTACAGTTATATGCTGTTTTGGGTATTTTTTTTTTTAAAAAATATGTAGAGTCCACCTATAAAATATGTCACTTATCCACTATGTTACATAGGTGCGGGTGCGGGTGCGGGTATCGTATCCGATACAGTGCGGGTGCGGCGATACGGAAAATCTTAAAAAACTCCGATACGACTGCGGCAATGCATAATAAATTTATATATAAAATAAAATAATATATTAATAATAACTAAGTGGAAAGTAAAATAAAAAAATAAGGTAAAAGATGCTTTAAACTATATTATATATAACAGATAACGCTAGATGATACAAATGCCAAGTTGGCCCAGTGGTAATGCACAAATTACTGGAGTCATGCTTCTCAGGTCCGATTCCTGCATTGCGCAATTTATTTTGCAGGGCTTTCCAGCTACTTTTAGGGATCTACCGTGGCTCAAACCGTGCGGCAACGCGTGTGGCCGGCGCTTTGAGGCATCAGATACGCACCCAAGCCGTATCCCAGTGTATAGCCTGGCGTATCGGGGACGTATCGGAGACCGTATCAGGACGTTTGACCGAATAAATTAATCCGATACGCCACGTGGCGCACCGGGTACGCACCCGCACCGTATCGGGCGCGCACCCGCACCCGATACGGATTCTTCTGAGTATATGGAGTATCGGGGTAGCATAGCTTATCCACCTATCTCTTACGGTCTAACACAACCATATGCAGCCATGTACTTATAACTTATCAGTTATCACAGTTGCATAAATTTTAACTGAAAACCGTAGTGTATATGTTCTCTGAAAAATGATATCTATTAATAAAAAAAATATAAATATTCACTGAAAAATAGTATTTGTTAATTTAAATATGCTGGATAGGTGTAGGGGTGTACAACGGGCGGTTAACGTTTTTTTATCAAAATTTGAACCCAACCCGGTTATACCGGGTTATAAAATATTGTTACTCAACCCACCCGTAACCCAACCCAACCCGACTACTTTTTTATGTACGGGTTATACGGGTTACGCAGGTTAAACGGGTTATAGTTTTGGTTAAATTATTAATCATATAATTTTTACGTTTTTTGTATACAATGTTAATGGTTATTTATAACTTGATGATAATATATTTTTGATAACTTAAGTAATATAAATATGATATAACGTTAAACATAAATTAGGAATTATATATATAGTACTCATTATATATTTATTCGCTTTAGAAACATAGAACAAGCATATAAAGTTACAAAAAAATAGTTAGACATAATAAGCATTAACCCAAAAACATCATAAAAATTTTATATTGATCTTAAATAAGAACTTAATTCTTAAATTATTGTCTCCTTATTTATCTTTTTAATAAATTATATACGTAAGTTTGTATAAAATTATAATTTATAACTAGTTGCGGGCGGATCTAGGTTAGACGGGTTTCTAAATGCTCAATCCGTAACCCAACCCGGCATAACGGGTTAGTTAACATTACAACCCGACTCAACCCGGTAATATCTCTAACCCGATAAAAAACGGGTTGGGTCGGGTAGGTCGGACGGGTCGGCCGGGTTGACGGGTTTTTTGTACACCCCTAGATAGGTGGATAAGTAAAAAGTTGGTCCCTAGCTATTTTTTTTTTCTCTTGAGAAGGAAAAAGGGTCTAGCCCTTGATCATTGATAATATTTTTGGGTACTTTTGTGTAGGAAGTACGAACAAAAATACACCGCAAAAATTATAATTTTTATCATCTTATTCAGAAGAACTAAACATTCATGATTGCATGCACTTATTGAATTACTAAATACATTTAGAATCAACAGTTTTTTGTGTGCTCAAACAAAATCACAGTTGCTCCGTTGCGCTGAGGGATCGTAATCCTCTCAACTGAAGTTAATGGAGTACACTGGCGTTTCGTCAGGATAGAACAAGCCCCAGTTCTGCTCCACACCCGCATTCTTTTCGTTCTCGTTAAACATTGCGAAGATGTAAGTCTCCAGAGCTGTTGGCCTCTTGGGCGTGCCGTTACCGACATGATTTATCAAATTCTGGTTGTACGTCTGTGCATTGGCTGCTGTCGTGTCGGTGCCGCCAGCTGATGGCCAGCCACTCTCTGAAATAACAATGCCGACATTCGATGCACCGACCCTTTCCATGGCCGAGTAAACTGCATCAACCATAGCATCAAACAGGTTCTGGTAACTGTTCGAGCCATCTTGCACGACAGTGCCAGGCGAGGTGAACAAAGCATACTGCAGACTGATATCTTTCGTGTCACCGGCATAGGCGATGTAAGGGTATACATTTACCAGAAGGGGTGAATTTATTGTTGCAAGGTATTGCACTATGGATGTCATGTATGAATTGGCACCCGATGAGAAGGCCCCTGTTGATGGAGGGGACGAAGACCGATGACGCCAAAGGAGACTGAAGTCGAGACTTGGATCGAGTTCTGGAGGCCTGCCGAGGAGAGCGCAGCATAGATGTTCTGCATTGCTGGGAGGATGTTTGAGGTATCACTGTCGTTTACCTCGTTACCGACCGCAATGTACCTGTTGAAGGCACACTAATTATTGAAATTGTATAATTTGTTTTAAAAATATTTTTTTTAGAAAAAAAATTGTTGTTTGATAAATTAATATGGTAACTAATTGTTGGCAACAGTAATTAGTAATTACTAATTACTTAACATATCCAGTTATGATATAATTTTGGACTTTCTTCTTTCTTTTTTTGTTTTCTGGAATCATTAATATTGAACATAAATTAAACTACAAGAAATTGCTCTATGAAGATGCCCTACTTGAACGAGACATCCGGGTAGGCTTGGATGTTGTCATTCACCCAGGTCGAAGCAGCTGAAGCACTCGAAGCAAACGATGCGAGGTCGGACTTGTCGACATCTATCATGAGATTGATATTGGTTCCTTTGAGCGCGTTTAGTGTGCCGCTGTCAGGTGCATATATGCGCATCCCAGTGATGCCGTTTGACTGGTACAGACTGACCACATCAGCCTGCGACGGAAGGTTGTTTCCGTTCATCCCGTAGCATACGCCTATCGATTGAACATCTGTAAAAAGGAAAAAAATATATATACACAATCGATTAAATTGTACATAATAATTTTTAGTTCTAAGCAGGAACAGCCGTGACAAATCTCGCTAATAATTATTCGGTAAGTTTTCGTTTCTTTGAAACTAAAAAGGGCATATTCACATGTGCACATGAATTCGTACTATATACTTGGCTAGTAACCGATGCTAATGATTCACCGCAACGTTAAACCGCATAAGAGATACGGCTGTATGCGCGTGTTAGAGTGTGAGCAGAGAAAGAGAGAGAGGTACTTTTCATGAAGGTGCTAGCAAGCACTCCAATAAGCAATGCAAGTACTACAGCATTAGATCTCTGAGCCATGGTTAAAGAATAAGCTATTAAGCTGGCTAACTCTTATTGAACTCTCTCAATTATATATGTTCTTTTGCACTTTGTTTTGATAAGAGTACAACTGCAATTGGCCTTATATATAGAGAGATCTTCAGAAATGGAAAGAACCAATGATTTCATACTTCTAAAAATGCATATCGATGATGATCGATCGATGCTGATTGAGTTGCTGACTAACTAGTGCTAGTCAATTCTTGCCTGTCTATATAGAGCCAATTGAGATTTGTAAGCATTCTACACAGTCTACTCAGCCAAAGATCCCATGTACGCGCGGATCCTCTGCAAACACGCGCCACACTCGATCAAACTTTATTTGCGCTAAGAGATGTTACCTATCAAATTATAACTTTTCAATCCCATTGGACGCCTGTCTAATTAATTTGAGAGCTCATACTAATGTGCCCCAATTAAAGTGCTTTAGTTAAATGTTAATACCGGACAGTTGAAAACTCCGATCAGACCCAATTATGATGTTCTTCACATAGTTATGAGGGAGCATATTTGCCACTCCAAAACCCTCAATTTGTAACTTTGTCAGTCCAAATTTGAAAATTGCAAATTTGCCACTACAAACTTAATAACATTGCAATTTTGCCATTATAATTTTTAAATAACCAAATTGCCCACAATGCTTGTCCCCCCGGCAGCCCCCCCCGGCAACCTCCGGGTGCGAGGGGGCTGCCAGGGGGGGCCTGCCGGGGTGCTGCCGGGGGGACGCGGGGGCTGTCGGGGGTGAGCATTGTGGGCAATTTGGTCATTTAAAAATTTTAGTGGCAAAAATATAATGTTCTTAAGTTTGTAGTGACAAATTTGCAATTTCCAAGTTTAAAGTGCCAAAGTAACAAATAGAGGGTTTTGGAGTGGCAAATATGCAAATTGCCCTAGTTATGATGTTCGTCGCATAATTACGATGTAAGCCTACACAGAAGCTTTATCAATTTAAGAAGATGTCATGGAGGTATATATGTATACGGTAACTCACAAAATTGTTAACATAAAATGGCATTTTTATCGTTGTAACTTGTAAGAAACATGGCAGTTGCATATGTATGTTCATCAAGTTCTAACTCTGCAGCATGGCTTGCAAACTCGTCTGAGTCCGAGTCAACTCGTCTCTGCAGTCTGTGTACATCTGTGTGGATATACCAGCTCACAATTTCTTGATGGTCATAAAGGATCCAATACAGAAACACAACTACCAGTCCGCTCTGTCCATCACGCACGGCTTGAAAATATCATCAGAAATGCAGTACAGACCAAAATGTAGACGACGACCTAGGTACATTCTAACATATATATATCGTCTTGCGTACGTAATTAATTAATTCGGATTCAATTCAACTGAGGTCGGCCCCTGCATGCGCCGAACAAAGCCTAGCTCCGAGACAAGGAAAGACGAAAGGGGGTGGAAAGTTTTGCATACACAATTTCATCATGGATAGGATTTCTAGTTTTCTACCATAATTCTTTCCCATTGATTACCTGTCTAAAATTACTCTGAATTGAAATTTGTCTGGCGAATCCAATTGCAATTGCGAATAAAAAAGTCATAAGCTAGTGTAGACTACTAAGAACTGAAATAAGACGATGTAAATCGAATCCCATTTTGAGCAAGCCAGAGCGAACTCGATCGAATTGATCTGTTCGATCGAATCGAGCTCCTGCTAGCTACTCAGGTACGACGTCAATCAAGCAAGCTAATCGATCGCAAACTTCTTCTCAAATGGAACATGAGCGCGCGATAACGAATCACGATTTTCTCTTGCAGTGGTGTACGGTGGTTTTGCCCCCCTAGTTGGTTCCCCGTTTACTATTTCTCAGTGTTCTTATCATACTATTAAAAAAAAAAGGCAAGAATAAATTTCCGATAAGAATTGGAGATTCAATTCAAGCAAGCAATCTGTAATTCTGTATAAACTGTATAAAAGAAAAGAACAAAATTGAAAAAAAGTGTAGATATTAATTCCTCAACAACTTTTTAATTTTAGTTCTTCCTATCTCAGCTTATATATATAGAGAGAGTAAAACTAGCGTGTTCTTAAGCTCACGGAGGCCTCCCGCGAGCTTAACACAAAAAAACGTATCAAACTATATCCAAATTTTACTATATATATATATATCCTTACTAATAATAAAAGGAGGAGTTGATTTGGAGATTGAAATGACTATACGTTCAGGAGTATTTTCAACCGTTGGATGCATCAATCTATTTTAACGAACGCCATTGATTATCTAGATTGGTGATTCGATTTCGTTGCAGAGACATTAAATGCCCAACCCATTCTCAGAAAAGTTGAAAGAAAACACGTTTGGCAGGGTGAATATCGTTTGATTGGATAAATACCCTTGCGTGCTTATCCTCTACTACGCAGCACATTACGGCACAGTAAATCCAGAGCATCAATTTTTAATCAACGGCTCCATCTTTTCGTCCTTTAATGTTCCCATCAAGTTACTACAAGCTTCTAGGGAGTTGCAGCCTGCACGTGCCTTCTTCCCTCTTCATTCATTAGCAACTCTCTTGTTTGAGAAAATGGAAGTATCTGTTCAATTATTCAATTAATCCAAAAACTTAGCTGGACACATGGGTTGAGACTGATTTGTTAGATCAAACATATATTTATATATTTGCTTGTTGACTCATTAGTCATTAGTCTAGAAGTTTCGTATTTCATTTTTTTTTGAAGATTTGGGAGCCATGATATGGGTTACTTATATGGTAATATCATTTATTATTATTGTTGTTGGAGTTAGATTATTATACTAACGTTCAATGCTAACATCTCAAAATTTATGTTATCGTATCCAAAATCATGATTTATGGTGCTCAATAAATTTTTTTATATGAAAATATTGGAGAATACAAACATTTTTCATTTTTAGAGTTTTATAAGTGTTTGTTTTGTATTTTTAAAAAGGGGCTTGATAACTGCACCCCTTAAAAAACCCCCTTAACCGTACCCCAATATAATTTTACATTTCCCAGATAATAACAGAAAAAACGATTATACTAACACACAAAAATGTTTATACTAACCACTAATAATGTTTATACAAATAACTAAATATGTATCAAAGATGTTGATCAATAGAGGTGTGACCGGAGATGGGACTGGAGGTGCGGCCGGAGGGAGGGCGGAGGTGCGGCTGGAGAGGATGGAGGTGGGTGGAGGTGGTATGGTGGTGGGAAAGAAATCAATGGAGGAAGGATGAAGGAAATAAGGAGAAAGAAAGTATAGTAATTGGGGTGCAAATAAGGGGTGTAGTTAAGAGGGATAACAATAATTTCTCTTTTAAAACTAGCGTGTATAAACATCAATATTTTATTGATATTTATGATTTTTTTCTAAAATTCAAAATAAATACTTAGAAAACTCTAAAAATGAAAAATTTTTGTATTCCCCAATATTTTCATATAAAAAATTTATTGAGCACCATAAATCGTAATTTCGGACACAATAACATAAATTTTGAGGTGTTAGCATTTCGGACCAAAATACTAACGTTAGTATAATAGTCTAGATTCTTTTTTTGTCAAACATTATAAAAAATTTAGTTGTTGGATAATATTTTAGTATTTCTAGTACTTGATTATATTAGTATGATATAATAGGAAGTTAGATGCTATCCTAATTTTTAAATTTAATAATAGTAATAAATACAAATAAACATATTATTACCCCGCTGCAACGCGTGGGCACTATACTAGTGTATATATATATATATATATTGCTGTTCCCAAAATTACAACACCAACTAATAATTAAACAGAATTTCTAATCATTGCAATAATCATTCAGCTGTTAGCTATCTAGCTAACAACTCTTTTTATATATATATATTTCCTGTTGATCCATCCTGATCTCCAGTGCATGTTGTTCCATTGTTCCAGTGCATATCATTTGCTCAAAAATATACCCCTAAATATTTGCAAAAATATCCCTCTTTTGAGAAAAAAATTACAAAAATATACTATAATTTCTAAGAAAATTTATAAAATTGACCCTACCCTAAAAAATATTTGCACAAATGTACCTTCAAAATTTTATAAAAATATATCTATACTTATAAAACTATGTTCCATCGAAAAAGTCAGACCCACCTGCGTTGGAGTCTGGCTCTGCCCCTATCTTTGAGAACTGGACTTTTTTTACAGCGTCTGCATGCATGCATTCCCTTCATTATTCTCCTTCAGATGGTGTTATCTACTTATCAGGGAATTCACATATCCTCGGCCGTGCTGCAACCGAGCCCGGCAGAGAGAGAAAGAAAGAGGTGGGACCCTCGGTTTAGGTGGGACCCACCAAACCGAGGGTCCCACCTCGGTTACTCTCTCTTTCTCTCTCGGACTCGGTTGTAGCCGGTCAGAGGATAATTAACATCCCTTATCAGGTTCAAACCTATATCTAACGGCTAGTAACTCAGTTTGTCTTGCACATTAAACATTCACTCAGTCAAACATTCTCATCCTCATCCATCTTGGATCACAAAATGTTGTCATAATCTTAAAATAAAGTATATATATATTGAAGCTTGATTACCACCATTAATTAGAAAAATGTTGCATAAATGCATTGAGGTACTAATTAATTCGGAAGAGATCTTTTAATTCATTATATGAAGAGACAAGTCAATTTGCTGCATGCACTACATATATATATATATGTACCAACAGACAATTTGTTTTTAAAAAAATAGATATATAGCCATAAGAGGAACATTTTAGTGACCGTTCCAACAGTAGCATCTCCATATATAAGTAGTAATTAAGAAGTAATTAAGTAGTCATCGATAATAAAGGGCAATTAATTCCGATACATACATATATGCTAGGAAGAAATGTGAGGTGATCATCAATATATCAATATATATGATTTTTCATTATTTCAAACCAAAAAAAAAAAAAAAATACAATACAAAAGCACATTTTTTAAATCATATCTGTATATAAACACAACATAATTAATTACTTCATTAATTATTCAAAGGTAGAAACTATACATGAGTTGTAGGTAGCGACCACCTTTTTATCTATCCACCGGTACTTCACTATATTTTGATGAACAAATATCATTTTCCAGTAAACATTTATATCTTTCTGATCAACATATATCATTTCGTAGTAAACAGATACACTACAGTTTTCAGTAAACATTTATACACAACTGTACGTGACAAGCACATAGATGCATATAGGTGCCAGAATATTGTAAAAGAGAGGCGGATGAGTGGCTTATTTAATTAATAGATGGACTCTACCTGTTTTCCAAACTATATTACAGGATAGGAGGCATCTATGGCAAGTCCACACAGCCCTGTAGAGCTAACAATGTCCTTCTGCATAAACATGTAGCCAGAATCACCCCAGGATGTGCCCCAAGAATTCTTCACTATCCAGTAATCCATTCCATCATCAGAATTGGTACCATAACCAACTACAGTAACTGCATGATCCAGAACTGTTCCACAGGGACCATTGAAGATCCCTCCCTGGTAGTACATGAAGCCAGTGCTGTTCGTGTCGACTAACACCGATACAGGTTGATTGGCCACGGCATTCGCAAGCGCCGACTCGCTGTTCCTCGGGACAAACTCGTACCCTGTGATCATGGCGGCGGTGTAGTAATCGCTCGTCTTGGAGTAATCGCATGCGTTTGCTGTCGTGGTGTAGCCGCTTGTGTAAGGGTAGTTGTCTTCCGTAGTTAAGCCGCCATTGTTGACGACCCAGTTGAAGGCGTAGTATGGACAGCCTCCACGACAACCATGCGAACTCGTGTCGCAGTCGACGAGTTCTTGTTCTGATAGACTCACTAAGTTGCCAGTCTTGATCTGATTTATTCCCTCAATTGTAGCCACGGCAGAAAATGCCCAACAACTGCCTAGCAAGTTATATAAGTAAATATCACTTATGATCAGTATTTCATTAATTACTTTTGGTATTTGTGTAACTATTTTTTTTTAGATAAAGATGATGTCAAGTCACTCAAATTTAAATGTCTATAAAAGATCTCTATCTGAATTTTGAACCTGCGACCTGTGTAACTAATTATTATTGTATTTACTTTAGTCTTAAGATGAATATAAATGTCTTATAAATGACCCTCAAATTTATTAGAAAAAAAATATAAAACAAAGTTCGTCAGTTTGTGCGATTCCACCTTCATTTTTCCTTAAAAAAAGTTCTATATCCTTACTATATATAAAAGCATATTGGAAAAAATGAAATGAAAAGACTATCTTCCCTAAATAAGAAACCTGAGCCGTTGATTGTTTACTTAGATTTGATCACCACCGTTGATGTACTTTAATGCCCATTAACGTTCTCGGCCCATTAAAATTAAAGACCCATATAAATTATCTCAATTTAAGGTCCATTACATATTATCTTAAAAGTTTATTATAAGAAATAACAATTTAAGGAAGGCGTGGGTTTTTTATTGGTATGCATAAAATAGTATTTAAAATTGTTTGATTAAGAAACTTGACGGAAGGACATTTACTTCCAACTAATAAATCAAACTTTTGTAACTAATTAACGATCTAATTAACGACTTAAAAATTAAGTACAGCACATTAATAGCGTCTTTAATTATAACTCATTAAAGTTGATCATTCTGAAAAATATGTTACTAATTAAAGTTCTATTTATACAAAACTCACCACATTTGCTTTGGTCTTTGACGGGCGTCACCGCGCCAAGGGCGCGCCAATCGATCGAATCAGGAACCGACGTCACATTTGCGTACTGGAACGAGGTTGACGGCGGGGGTGAACCGGTGCTTCTATACGTTGCGTAAGTCTGCAGGTATTCTTCGTTCGTGAGATCAGCGAGCGGATTGAGTCCGACAGTATACGTGAGTCCAGGCTGAGTTCTCAGGGATTCGATCGACTGATAGTTGGTCTTGAACACCTGAAAGCGCCGTAACTTCTCCCGCAACGACCCGTAAGATCGACCGTAGTCTTTCATCCACTTCTCGAACACCGGCAACAAGGAATCGTCATCAGTAGCCGCTACTGTTGTGAAGAATAAGGGACCTCCAATGGAATTATGCACTAGCAAAATTAGGAGAGTGACAAAGCAACGATCAGAAAATGCCATGAGAAAATTAGTAATTTGAAATAGTTGTGTTCGTCAACTATATATATATTGATGTTATGAACTTTTGATGTTAATATGTTGGGTTAATTATGGTTTTTATAGACAGGAGCTAATTAAGTCAAAATCAGGATTAATTAATTAATTAATTAGGTTGGCAAACATTCCAAGATATATAATCATCAACACAAGTTTGTATTATTTTAAATTTAGTATGATTTGGTAAACTTTTGAGTTTTGACAATTAAGGCCGTGGTATATATAGATAGATTTGAAGGCTTAATTATTTTTAATTACGTTTTACCTGTGGTTTAATTCTTGTATTACGCAAGCTGAAGTACACAGGATATTTTTGAGAAATAAATTAATTTGTAAGGTGATCAACGCATTCCTATGAATTCATATGATCCCCTGTACTGCATTGTGCAGTTCACAGCCATTGGATTGTCTTGAGAGCCGTGCTAGTGCGTATCTCAAGAAGATCTAACGGCTGACGTTGTGAACTGCACGATGCAGTAAGTCAGGGGGATGAGCACTACCTCTTCAATCTTACGTCTGGATAAACGACGGCGATCTGTTCCAAGAAGTAAACAAAATTACTATTCCATATGTGACTTGGCTATTCTTTTTAACGTGTGTTACTGTATTATGCTAAGAAATTGAATATAATATTCGCGGCAATGGTTTGGATAATATGGAGGGAGCGGAACAGAAGAATCTTCAGACATTTATGCAAACCGGGCTTCATACGTACTTCAGCGGGAAACCGCCTTCACTGCAGCCTCCTCTTGGACTAGGAGTTGTAGTTAGGAAGTCCGACCGTGTTTCGGAGTCCATTACTTTCCATTCATGTCTTTGTAATTGTTGTAGGTTAGGCCTAAGAACAGTAAGGATATTGTTTCGGACAGCAAAATTTTTCTATTTATAATGTGATTTTCTCATATTTCCTTCTATATAATTGAGAGATTTTGCTGTCCTAAGTAGTCTAGTTGTCCTTAGACCCGACCTTACTTCTATTCTATGTCGGAAAATGCATAGTTTTTCTGTTGGTGCAAGTAGTCAAAATTTTAAGAAGCAACCTAGATTAGAAACTTAATTAAGCTGACAACAAATTGATATGCATGCTTTGTACCAAAGGTTTAAATAGCAGATAGCGGACTCGTCGCGGTGGGGTATATTTGATAGCGGATATCGGATATCGGCGCTATCGCGGGCGCTACCGGTTCCTGTTATGTAAAATATTTTAACTATTTTATTGGTTCATGAGCTCACATATTTAATAAAAATGATGAATAATTAGAATAGTGTATAAAGTTTTCTAACCAAATTGTTTGAAAATTATATAATTATTATATCACTCTTGAAACAAAAGCATTCTTATTCAAATATATTGACATAGTATAATATGTTGGTCAGTCTTTTATTGCAAACATATTATTTGTTTCTATTAAAAGGATTTCAACTTGAATGAGTAATTACTTTTCCTAAATATTTAAAAAATAATTTTCTATAACATTAATGATAGAAAAATTTACATATATTATTTACATGTTGCCTTCACTATATTTGTGAATAATTGAAGTTATAAAAAAATAAATTGTCTATCTGTCATTTTTTTTTTTAAAATTAGAATCTCAAAATTATAATAAAAAATTGTAACATTAATGATAGAAAAATTTACATATATGTTGCCTTCACTATATTTGTGAATAATTGAAGTTATAAAAAAATAAATTGTCTATCTGTCATTTTTTTTTAAAAAAAAATTAGAATCTCAAAATTATAATAAAAAATTGTAAACAATTATGATAAAACATTATGTAAATAAAAAATTATTGATTACATAACATTTTAATGGATTCTAAGTTTGTAAATCCAATTAATTGTGTGTTAAACGATTGTAAAACATAAATAACAATTATTAAGGGTTAGATATCATTAAATAATTGAAAATTCAAACTATTCTAACCACTATTTTATATGTTACTATATAAAGTATCAAATAGCGGGAAAAAACTGATAGCGTCGTAGCATTTTTCTTCTAAAACGCTATATCGGCCGCTATACTGCTTTAAATCTTTGCTTTGTACATATCATTATTTCTATTATTATTATTTGTGTATTTTACTTTGTTTGCAGGTTGTATATATCCTGTGTATATAACCTGACTCTGTCTACATCTTTTTTATTTCAAAAATGAAAATTCAGTGGGCTACTAGCTAGGCTGTCGCCTATTGCTTTAAAAGTACAAATAAAAAAAATAAAAAAAAGGTTTGTAGCGTTTCCATTCCTGTTTCTAGTAATTACTAATTACTAATCAAGAGGATTAAATGACCACAAATTTTAGTACTCTATGTCTCTATTAGTAAAAAAATTAAATCTCAAATAACTACATTTAAAATTAAAATAAAATAAAATAAAACTGACGAAGTAATATTTCACAAATATCATGTTTTATGTTTATAAAAAAATTTATATCATTTTTTATTTTGTTTTATTTAAATGTGCATCAAGCACTACAAAGAAAATCAACAATTCAAACTTTGTGATTTTTTTTCTTCTCTTAATGACTATCGAAACGATGTTATTTTTCATTTTTTTTTGTATGTATATATTATAATTGAGATGATTTACAATATATCTAACAGTTTATATTTATTAATTTATGTATAAATAATTTTGTTGTCACAACTCACAAGAGATCAAAATTGTGATCGTCGATCGGAACCTTCGACCTCATTACTAATTATATAATTATTTGTAGAGTCTGGAAATTAATGTTCAAAGAATTTCGATCCATACGGTCGATATCATGTCCAATAGACCAATTCCAAATTAAGCAAGCCTTGCTAAAGCTAGCGAATCATATTAATGTTCAAAAGAGCACTCATTGATACTTCATAAAGAGGGTAGATTTCTAAGTACCTCAACTTTATATATCACATCATCACTATTATTAACCATTGATTTTGTTTCATCTACTTTGATCCAATAGCTTGTATTTTTTTTTTCTCTCCTCATTAAATAAGGTGAATGTGACATGTTTAAAAAAAAATTAACCCTTAAAATGATCCAACATTATATATGTTCTTATTTATAAATTATTGTATTATTATTATTATTATTTACTTATATAAAAAAATTTTAAGTTTTTTTAATAAAAATATTTAAAATCTTATAAAATTCTTAGTTGATATTACTTTTCAGGACGAAACCCGAGTTACAGCTCCAGAATATAATAATTTTGTAAACCAAAATCTCTTATATATATTATGCCGCGGTTAGGAAACAAAAAAACGATATATATATATTTGGCCAGTTGAAACGTCATCAACACCTTAATTCGAATATTAATTTATAATTTTATACACAATTTTGATTAGATGAGTTGGTCTGCCTTATGGCCAATTGCATGTACTGTATGGTAATAACTTATAAGTTATATATAAAATTATTATGATATGATTAATTAAATGACGTAAACCAATATTATTTATTGTTTATCTTACGTTTTAGGTATATATATATATCATTAGTCATTGCACTCTTGTCAGCAGTTAAACTAATTTCAATTATATGTTAACGGACTGGAATCTTGTCCAAAGCCATTTGGATAACCTCTGTCTAAAGTTACCACTATAAATTGTTAAATTCAATTTATATGTTTTATCAACAGTGATAACAAGTGACTTCATATGACCAGCATACAAATATATATACATCTGTACACTGTTCCTATTTTTAACACCTACATAACTAAATCACAATTGATCAATTGCCAACAATTATACTGTATGATTCTCAAAATTTTTTGGACCATCCAAATGGTTTTGAACAAAATCCGATTCGATATGTTAATTGCATTTCCGTGGCCAAGGTATACGTATAGCATAAAGGGAGAGGTGATAAATATCCTCTTAAATCATGTTTCATTTTTCCAATTTTGTGTTCATGGAGGTGTAGCTGATAATATTATTAATCACTTGAATGTTCAGAATATTCAACTAATTCAATTATTATATATCTGCAAATTAAAAGGCGCTATTTTATGAGTTAGATTATTATATATACTAACGTTAGTGAAATGTTAACGCCTCAAAATATATATGTTATTGTGTCCGAAATAAAGATTTATGGTGCTCAATAAATTCTTTATATGAAAATATTGGGGGGATACAAAAATTTTTCATTTTTAGAGTTTCCTAAGTATTTGTTTTACATTTTTTTAAAATAGCAGGTACAAACATCAATATTTTATTAATATTTATGAGCTCTTTTCTAAAATTCAAAACAAATATATACTTAGAAAACTCTAAAAATAAAAAAAAAATTGTATTCCCCAATATTTTCATATAAAAAATTTATTATCGTGATTTCGGATACGATAACATATATTTTGAGGTATTAGCATTTCGCTTCGAAATGCTAACGTTAGTACAACATTCTAACTCCTATTTTATTATTTCGACATTATATTTAGAAAATAAACTACGTACATACTAAAGTAACTAAATGTGTGAATGGACCGGAGTGTACGACAGGGACGGAGACAGGGGTTGGCTGGGGGAGCCATGGCCCCCCTATGATCTTTGAAAAAAAAAAATTAGTATGTTATTTTAGGTTAAATATATTGAGATACTGAAGTATAATGTTTTCTATTATATTGATTGTATTTGTAATGAAACATAACAGTTTTGACTGTGTAATAATATGATATAGAACCATTTTAATTTTCAAAAAAGTTATTACGGCATCATTATTTTTAACCCCTTACAATGAAATCCTAGCTCCGTCTCTTAGCGATGAAAGACCAAACCTACCTGTCTAATTAACTAGCCCAATAAGGCCGTCTATCAGGGTTGCACTTGCACGCCTACTTGACCTTAATTTATTTTGTCTATTTTCTCCACCCGAGTGGAGCACTACATACTTGATCGGCATGGAGCATTACTTTACTTGACCTTTAATTGGACTCGTGTCTATTTTTCTTCTCGGGGTGGTACACTAACACTAGAGCCTTGTATAACTATGATTTTACAATAAGTTTTATGTAATTTGAAAATACAGCTTAAAATATAAATATAAATTAATTAATTATAAATTCTTGTTGTGTATTAAATATCTTGTTATAAATTATAATTTAATAATTCATTAAGGTTTATTTGCTTAAATAAATAAAGTGAACACTTATCAACAGACCTAAAACAATTAATAATTAACCACGAGTTAGCTTGTTGAGATCATTCAAATTTTGATACGATTTTGATGGGTTTTCTTTTTTTTTTTTTTTTTTTTTTTTACATGGTACCCAAAGTACATCAAACTTAATTAAACACAACCAATTAATCTATAAATTCTTTAATAGGTACTGCATATATAAGTGTTTTATTTTGATTTTATATTTTTATCAAATTAAATATTTTCTATAAAAATAATTAACATATAAAAGACCTATAGTCTCAAGGTGTATAGGTCTTTTAATAAGTTTATAATTAAAAGAGGGGTAGATTTCCAAGCATCTCAACTACGCCACAACATCACTATTATCAACCATTGATTTTGTTTAAAACTTTTTATCAACTTTGATCTAATGGCTTGTATTTTTCTTTCTCTCTCCTCATTAAATAAGATGAATGTGATATGTCTAAAATAAATTTTAACCTTTAAAATTGTACAACATTTATATATATTGATATTATTATATTTACTTACATAAAAATTTACAATTTTTTTTTTAAGTTTTGTTTAATATAAATTTAAAATTTTATAAAATTCTTAGTTATTTATTTGATACCACTTTTCGGGGCGAAGCCCGAGTTACAGCTCTAGTAGTATATAATTCTGGGTGGAACTTAGGAACAGTAGCTACAGTATGAATACTGTATACTACAGTTGTGAAACAGTAATTACATGTTAATTGACCATTAATTTTTTCTATATTCATGGTTTATCTTTATTTTTCTCGAATATTCTTTCACCAATACAATACTACGTGCCTCTCTCAGATGATGTTTTACATTGACTAAGATAATCAATTGACTTACAAAAAAAAAAAAAAAAAAAAAATCCTCTGCGCACCAAAACAAAGACCAACATTTAGCTTTCGTAGTCCTCTATGCTTCTAATATTTGTTAATTTGAAAAACCATCCAGTTCATAACGTTAACAAAAAGAAAAGATGCGCATAACACAAATTTTACTCGGCTTAATTTTTATTTTTAGAATTTGTACTCGGGTTTATGTGAAAACTCATTGTTGAGTATATTTGAAAAATCGTTGTCAAGATGATCTCCACTTTGATATTTCTTATCAAATATAGTGCACTATGTATACATGAGAAATGGCATATTTATGAGGTAGCAATCACCAACTAATTATCGTATAAGCGAATAGTATAATACTATTTAGCTCGCAGCCGATCGAGCGCGAAACATCACCTAAGTAGACTAATAAATAATGTCACTTCATATTCTATACATCTTAATCAATATGAATTGCAATGACGAATTGTTTATGAAAAGTAAGACAAACTAAATTAATTATTACACAAATTTTAATTAGTATTTCTTATAAACATAAAGTAATCAATAATTAATATTGAAAAAGAAAAAATCAAGTATGTCTAGCCTAAGTTGGCAGCCGCTATCATCCTTTCAAAAAAAAAAAAGTATGTCTAGCCCAACCCTTATTTATTTATCTTGTATGTATAAATTTAATATCCATGATGCAAAAATTGTATTAGTAATTAATTAGCTGCAATCATATGGGTATTAATTAATTAATCCAGCAATCAAATATTAGCATTTCCAGAAATTATACCTAGTTCAGTAGTTCATTAGCTAAAGAAATGTTTTTTGTGGGTAATTAAACCGCCTTAATTATTCATAAAAATAATTCAGATATATGATTGATCTTCATCTCGTTCTCCAAAAAAAATAAAATAAAATAAAATAAAATAAACATTATATAAAAACCTTCAATATTTTCTTATTTAACATGATCGCAAGATACATGCATGCACTTATTTAAGTTTCAGTCACATAGATAGCTGCTCAAGTAAAAGCACTTAATTATTCTGTTTCTTTCACTGGATCACAATACAATCCTCTCACTTGAAGTTAATAGAGTACACCGGCGATTTGTTGGGGTTGAACAAGCCCCAGTGCTGCTCGACACCCGCAGCCTTCTGGTTCTCATTGAACATCGCGAAGATGTAAGTCTCGAGAGCCGTCGGCCTCTTCAGGGTGCCCTTACCGACATGATTGATCAGATTCTGGTTGTATGTCTGTGCATTGCTCACAGTCGTGCCAGTACCGCCAGCAGAAGGCCAACCGCTCTCTGAGATGACAACACCGACACTGGACCCGCCGACCTTCTCCATGGCGGAGTAAAGCGCGTCCACCATCGCGTCAAATAGGTTCTGGTACTTGTTCGATCCGTCTGTAACTACGGTGCCGGAGGAAGTGAACAGCGCATAATCGAGACTGATCTGCGCTGTGTTACCGGCGTAGCTGAAGTAGGGGTACACATTCGCCAGAAGGGGAGCGTTTATCGTTCTGAGGTATTGCACTATGGATGTCATGTATGACGCGCTCGACGCGAATGCGCCTGCGGAAGGAGGGTACGAGGTGCCAATCACGCCGAAGGAGACCGAAGTCGAGACCTTGATCGAGTTCTGGAGGCCCGCGGAGGAGAGTGCGCTGTAGATGTTCTTCATAGCCGGGAGGATGTTCGAGGTGTCGCTTCCGCTTACCTCGTTTCCTACCGCAATGTATCTGTTCATAGAAATTACAAATTAATGTTTTACTAGTTTTGTGTTTTTGTTAAATGTTTGAATTATAAAAGGGCCAAAAAAACAAAGAAAAATGTAACGAACGACTGTCGAAACAACGGTATATACGCACTTGAAAGAAACGCCCGGGTAATAGGCTTTGACATTGTTGTTCACCCAGGTCGCAGCAGCCGAAGAGCTCGAAGCAAGTGACGCAAGGTCAGAGTTGGGCACATCCATGATGAGCCCGATTTTGGTGCCCTTTAGAGCATTCAGGGTGGCGCTGTCGGGGTTGTATATCCGCATGCCAGTGATGCCGTTGGACTCGTAGAGCTTCACGACATCAGATTTCGACGGAAGGTTGTTGCCAAGCATCCCGTAGCATACGCCTATCGACTGCGCACCTGAAAAAAATGAAGACATTTTAATTTAAATTTATGTTCTCCTCCTGAATAGGTGTTGTGTTACATCAGTTTTCTGATGATGATTTTTGAGATAAAATATATATGTTATGCATAAAAATTCATGATGAAGGATGTGTACAAATTAGTGATTGTTCATAAGCTTCTGCATCACTAGTTTCACAAATGGTTAGAATTCAAAATCCTCTGTTGGTACATCGCTAATTAATCAATGCATATAAATGGACCTCTAGACAGTTGGTCCCTTTCATTCAAGAAGAAAAATCAAGAAAAAAAAAAAAAGGCTTAAAATTAAAATCCTTGGCATCTTCATTTTTAATTAGTTGTATATATATAATTATATATATATATAATTATATATATATATATATAAATCATATTACAAAATTATGAGAGAATTAAGAGAGAGACTTATGAGCATGGTAGCAAGTATGCCAAGGAGCAATGCAAGCACTGCAGCCATGGGAAGAACATCTCTCTGTGCCATTGAAGGAGAAGCAGAGCAAAAAATAAGCTTAATAATAATTAGTAGTAGTTAAGTACTTGTGTCATGGTTGATGGAGTGCTATCACCCTCCTTATATAGAAAAATCCTGTGCAAAAGAACGGTAGCGAGCTTCCGCATTCGTTGTACGTAACGAAATTAACATAGTTGAATTGATTAATTACAAAGTCAAGATATATATCGATGCGAACTTTTTCCGCAAGTTAATATTATCCATTTTTTTGACTTTGTACAACTACTGTTCTTCTCCGTCTGTCTTGGCTAAATTGATGCTTAGAAATGGTAATCTGATAAGGACTTTTTACACAGACCAAAAGAATTTTGTAGTTCCCGATGAACTGAATGGAATTGAACGAACTCCTAAATAAAAGCTACGTCAATTTGTAACGTAACAGAGCCGCCTTCGATCAATGGAAAACACAATTACAGGAGAAGAAACATGAGACGATGCCGAGCTCCTTAAGGTACGGTGTCATGAAGCACATAGACCGTTGGATCGCCTCGAGATTCGAGCCTGCACGAATCTTGAGACGATCGAACGGTCCATGTGCTTCATGGTACTGTGCCTTAAGGCAGAGGATAAGCACTCGTTTCTTCGATTTCAGAAAAAAATGGTGCACATTAATAGTTGAAGAGAGTTTTCCCATAATGTTCAATCTTTTGTCAGTAAATTAAGGGCTGAAAACATTCATTGGTAGGGCAATTACTGATTTATTTTTTTCATTATACAAATTTACTGATTGTAAATTTTATTTTTTTAATTTCATTTGCGCCAAACATACTGCAGTACTTATCTAACTTTGACTTGTAAAATGTAATAACGCATTTTACAATTTGATGGGACTAAAATTGGAACTGGTACAAAGAAAGGGACATGCACTTGTAAGTTGTAGAAATTCTGAATCTGGACCAAATTTTACATGATAACGCATTATACAATTTCATGAGACTAAAATTGGAACTGGTACAAAGAAACAGACATACAATTGTAAATTGTAGAAAGTTAGATATATTCATGGACCCAAAATTTAATTTTTTTCTTTTTGTGATTAAAAAATGTTCTTTTGGCACTTCACCATTGTTGACCATAAAATGGGAAAAATAATAATTCAAAGAATAACATACTGGTGTATAAATTTCTTTGTACATCCATATTACTCACAAGAAAAAAGAGAAATAAACCAAGAGATCATAACAGTCAAATAAAGATGCAGCAAAAATGGAACTTCTGCTGACATCATATTCTGTTTCTGCCCAAAATTGAGATACAGAGATCAATCTGTTTCAGCTTTTTCATCCCTATTCGGGTCTATGTAGCATCGATAAGCTAGAAAATTCAGTATAACTGGCTGCACAAAAGAGTAAAAAGTGTCTTCAATTTAATGCAGAAAAGAGAAATATGCACGTCGATGACGTCGTTAACGACCTTCCTTTCGCACCTCTTTTTTGCCCTTTTTGAGAATCTCCTTTCATACCTCTACAAGTTAATTACTTATGCTATATTTGATGATGTTACAACTATATCTGCATTATGAAGAAAGTACTGGTACTGGTACTGTTACCAGTACATGCATAAGCTTTCATCCGAGTCGATTAAGCGGCCTGTGCCCGTCAAAGGCTGAAACAGTGAAACCTGAACAAAACATGCATCCTTTAATCTTCTAAATGCATTGATCTTCTATTCTGGTATCTTGAACTCCTCTAACTCCAATAATCTGAGCCTTCTGACTGACATTTTTTCCTGTATGCATCTCCCTCAACACTTTTTGTTGGCATGAGAAGCATTTTTTGAGAGAGCAAATGGGAACTTATCAAACAATTTTCTGCAACAAATGTCATTTTTAAATTGAAATTTTGGTATATTTTGTTTTAGTCTTTCATAAATCAGAAAGTATGGCTGGTTACATCAATTTCTGGGTGCATATATAGAGCATTATTCGAAATCTTCAACTCATTTCTCGATCGATACTGTGTTCAATTGATCCACAGAAGATCATAATTAAGTAATTACATATTATCTGAAATTATCACCATAAATATTATTATTAATTCAGATTATAACACCCCATTATAGCAATCAATTCAACTAAAAGACACAACAACACTAAATCAAAATATAATTTATTACAACGCCATCAAACTTGTAGGCTTTATTCGAGTACTTAACAAAGAGGCAAACACTTGAAGCTTCTTCTTGTTCTTTTGAATCAAGGGAATAACAATCCATTTGTTAGCTAATCATTTGAAGTTGATCGGGTAAACAGGTACCTGATTGGGTTCAAACAATCCAAAATTCCGCTCGACCTCGTCGCCTGGCTTCTTATTCTCGTTGAACATTGCAAAGAAGTCTCCAGATTGCCTGGCCTCTTTGGTGTACCATTGGCAACATGATTGATTAAATTCTGATTGTATGTCTGCGTATTTGCCTTTGTTGTACCGGTATCGGCATTACCAGCCGATGGCCAGCCGCTCTCTGATACAACGACACGAACCGTGGAACCTCCGGCCTTCTCCAAGGCATAGTACACCGAATCAACCATTGCATCAAAGAGATTTTGATACTGGTACCGGCCATCAGAAACCACCGTACCAGGAGCTGAGAACAACGCGTAATCCAGGCTGATTTGTGGGTACCCAATTTTGTAACTGAAATAGGGATAAATGTTAACGAAGAGTGGATTTCCAGTTGCGACAAGAAAGTTAACGACAGGGCCCAGGTTATAAGAGGCTCGGAATTCAGATCTCGACGGAGGGTATGTGATAAATATTGAAAGAACACAAAACTCCCAAAAACCCCTCCCTCCCTCAGTTTATTTCACAGAAAAATTTGTTTTACAGTTTCTTGAGATAATTCTTATCTCTTCTATATTCTTTCCTCTGTCCTCAATACAGATATATATCATTTTCTTTCTAACCTATATCTAGAAAGTAGATTATTACACAATCAATCTATTCCTATTACAGCACAATCATAAAATTAAATTACAGCATATTACTGGAGATATAGTTTCCAATTCCGTTGATTTTGCTTCCAGCTTTCATGTTTCTTGTGTCCCAGAGTATGTGCCAGCTTGCATCAGCTTGTATACTCGACACCCTCCCTCAAGCTGATATGTATGTATCCTTCGTACCTAGCTTATCAATTGTCTCACTGAAAATTTTGCTTGACACTCGTTTTGTCAATATGTCTGCAAGTTGTTCATTGGATCGCACAAAAGGCATAGATATAATTTTGTTCTCCAATTTTTCTTTAATAAAATGTGGATCAATTTCTACATACTTTGTTCGATCGTGCTGTACTGGATTATGAGAAATGTCAATAGCAGCTTTGTTGTCACAAAATAATTTCATTTCAGATTTTGGCTCAAAACCTAACTCAGTTAAAAACTTCCTGAGCCACAATAGCTCACACATCGCCTTGGCCATGCCTCGAAATTCAGACTCTGCACTTGATAAAGCTACCACATTTTGTTTCTTTGATTTCCAAGTGACTAAATTACCTCCCACAAAAGTGAAGTATCCAGCCGTTGATCGTCTATCTATCACACACCCTGCCCAACTTGCATCACTATACGCAAATACTTGAAGATGTGAGTTTTTTCTGAAAACTATACCTTTTCCTGGTGTGCCCTTCAAGTACCCGATAATTCTCATTACTGCTTCTAAGTGCTCTTCCTTGGGAGAGTGCATGAACTGACTTACCACGCTCGCAGCATATGCAATGTCAAGTCTTGTGTGGGCTAGATAAATCAGCTTTCCCACTAATCTTTGGTACCTGTCCACATTGGTCAGTGTGTGATCGGTGTAGGCTTCTAATTTCACATTTGGAATCATTGGTATATCGACTGGTTTGCAATCTAGCATTCTAGTTTCAGTTAAAAGATCAAGTATATACTTTGTCAAGTGACCACCAAGGCGAAGCCGCCGAGTCTTTGTCAACCTCCTGGGTCGTGAGCTGGCATAGCGTTTCATGTTCACGATTTGGAAGATCAGCCAAGATGAAGGTGCCAAGTCTAAAATGCCTCTGTCTGACTGATTCGAGCTTGGGAGATACCAAGTACATCTCTCTGAGTTCATCACCCCTGGGTTGCGTGCTGGCACAGCGCTTCATGTACGCGGTTTGGGAAGATAAAAGCTACCAAGGCGAAGTCGCCCTGCTTTTATACCTCTTCCGGAAGAGTTGACATTGACCACCAAGGCGAAGTCGCCGAGTCTTTGTCAACCTCCTGGGTCGTGAGCTGGCATAGGCGCTTCATGATCACAATTTGGAAGATCAGCCAAGATGAAGGTGCCAAGTCCAAACTGCCTCCGTTTGAACTGATTCAATCTCTGGAAGATATCAAGCACATCTCTCCAAGTTCATCACCCCTGGGTCGCGTGCTGGCATAGCGCTTCACGTACGCGGTTTGGGAAGATAAAAGCTACCAAGGCGAAGTCGCCCTGCTTTTATGCCTCTTCCGGAAGAATTGACATTTGGAAGATCAGCCAAGATGAAGGCGCCAAGTCCAAACTGCCTTCGTCTGAACTGATTCAATCTTTGGGAGATACCAAGTACATCTCGCCTATGTAGCACGAGTGCGGGTGCGGGTATCATATCCGATACAGTGCGGGTGTGGCGATACGGCGATTTTCAAATATCACGGATACGGCAGTATATATAGAATATAAAAAAAAATTATATATCAAAATGCTTAAAAATTTTGTTTAAACTCAAATTCAGTATCTAATTCGTGAAACAACAAAATAAACAAAGTCTGTACGTATTCAAAATATAGGAGCAATAAAGAACCAAACAACTGACAAATAATATAATAATATTAAAAGGTTCATGACTCGTACATAAAGTTCAAAATGCCTAATTAATTCTATTGATAACACGACCGGTTCACCAGTTCAGCTTCTACATCTATTTAAATAATAAAAGAATTGCTTGATCTCAAGAGAGAGACAAGCAAAAGTGATAAAAGGGGCTAGGGCCTAGGGTTCTGTGACCGTGAAGAGTGCAGACGGGAAGAGAAAAGTCCGAAAATCATTTATGAACATATCCGAAACGAACTCAAAAACGCACCGGAGCCGTATCCTAAGGTATCTTTGACCGAACTAGCTAGTCAAATGGTCAAGATTCGTCTGATACGTTGACCAACGTATCGGGTGCGAATTGCACACGTATCCGTATCGGATACGCACCCGATACGCGGTGCGGGGAGTTTTGAAAGTATCCGGGTAACATAGATCTTCATGTATTTAACCAAACCGGGCTTCATACGTACTTCAGCGGGAAACTGCCTTCACTGTAGCCTCCTCTTGGACTAGGAGTTGTAGTTAGGAAGTCGGACCGTGTTTCCGGGTCTATTACTTTCCATTCATGTCTTTGTAATTGTCGTAGGTTAGATCTAAGAACAGTAAAGATATTGTTTGGGACAACAAAATTTTTTCATTTATTTATAATGTGATTTTCTCAGATTTCTTTCCATATATAATTCAAAGATTTTGTTGTCCTAAATAGTCTGGTTGTCTTAGACCCGACCTTACTTCTATTCTATGTCCGAAAATGCATAGTTTTTCTGTTGGTGCAAGTAGTCAAAATTTTAAGAAGCAACCTAGATTTGAAACTTAATTAAGCTGACAACAAATTGATATGCATGCTTTGTACATATCATTCTTTCTATTATTATTATTTTTGTATTGGGTGAGACTATCAATACCCGGAGTAAAATCTCCAGACAAAATCCCCCTCAATCAGAGTACGCCATGTGGTAAAAGCGTGTTGACCGGTCAAATGTTGAAAACACGTCGCTGCACAACTCGTATCGCTAGGTGTTTATATTTTGGAACCAAGTGTTTATACCACAATCCAGTTATTTATATTTCACATTATCGGACGAACACGCTTTCCATTACGTATGCGTTTTCCAAAAATGGAAAACGCGTGGTTTCCATTATGAACGCGTTTTCCAAAAATGGAAAGTGCGTGACCCCCCACATGACGCGCGCGCTTCCCAATCACGTGATCATATTTCTGAGATAGGTATTTATATATTTCTCAGACAGACATTCATCTACATAACATAGGTATTTATATTTCAGAAATAGATGTTTGTTTTTTATATTTCACAGAACAATTCACATCAACATAACATAAGTATTTATATTTCTCAGACAGACATTTATCCACATATCATAGGTATTTATGTTTCAGCGCGACGAATTTGGAGAACGTTCGTCCAGACGCGCTACACGCTGCACTGCACAATGCGCGCTGCGCCACGTCAGGAGGAAAATAAGGGGGATAGGAACGTGGGGATCTTAAGATTTTCACTTTTGTATTTTACTTTGTTTGCAGGTTGTATATATCCTGTGTTAGAGTTCTAAAATCGTGCTGTTCCGTACCGTACCGTGTCCGGAAA
This sequence comes from Cyperus esculentus, assembly GCA_030179965.1. Taxonomy (NCBI): domain Eukaryota; kingdom Viridiplantae; phylum Streptophyta; class Magnoliopsida; order Poales; family Cyperaceae; genus Cyperus; species Cyperus esculentus. Next base: position 990,692 of record JASGLE010000031.1, read on the forward strand.
CACCGTGCCTTCGTGCCGTGTCGTGCCGTATCTTTTTTTTATTAATATTTTTTTCGTACCGTGCCGTGCCGTGCTAAAAATTGGAAGGAGGAGGCACGGCAAGGATAGCATACACCGTGTCTATCGTGCCGTGACTTATTCGTGTCGTATCCAATCGGATACGTGACCTACCGCGTCGTATCTACGTGTCTTAACCGTGCTAAACGTGCTCACTCGTTTCGAACATAAAAATTTTAAAAATTCCAAAAAACATAAAAAGTTTAATAAATTAAAATTTACTCAAAAAATCCTTAAATTATTTTTTTGTCAAAATTTAAAATACATAAAAAATATTTAAAAGTATCATATATTATGAAAATTGTCTTAATTAATAAACATAATGTTTTATAAATTACTCTTCCTCCTTTTTTCGGGCTTTGGGACTGGTTATGTTTGAAACATAGGCGGAGTTATTACATGTGTCATACCCGTGACCTGTCCGTGTCTACCTGTGTTCTATCATTTCCTACCCGTGCCACCTATGTTATTTATGCCGTGTCTGTCGTGTCCCGTTCCGTTACCGTGCCGTGTCTGACAACCGTTCCGTATCGTGCCGTTTCTGGAACACTATGCATGTCGTTCAGTGCCGTTCCAATATCTTCAAAACTCAGACACGGCACGGTTAATGACCCGTGCCGTATCTGTGTCCGTGCCTTACCCGTGCCATTACTGCCCGTACCCGTACTGTTCCGTGCCGGAATTGGCCACGGCGTGCCATTTTTTAGAACTCTAGCCGTGTATATAACCTGACTCTGTCTACATCTTTTATTTCAAAAATGAAAATTCAGTGGGCTACTAGCTAGGCTGTCGCCTATCTCTTTCTTTAGATAAAAGCGGAAGAGTAAGCAGCCTCCTCAATCAGCCACGTCATCATCCAACATCAGCGATATACCCTTTTCAATTTCTATTTACTACGCTCCATGCATCCTTTCGTTAGTAAATTACTAAAGACATCTTTTCACCACGTCTATGCAACCAGTCAATCCGACAATTCATCCTCACTTACGCTGCCTTTCTATTCTGCTTTTCTCATTTCTCTATTACCCACTATTCCATTTATATGATGTCTTAAGTGGTGCCTTCTACTGCATGCAACAGGATCTCTATCTCTCTCTCTCTTCCATTTCTCTTTAGTTTTAAATACCCCAAGGTTCCTTCCTTCCTCTTTCTTTTAAGTTGCAGTAATTTTTTTTTTTCCCTTTTTCTTGTGAGTTCCTTCCTCTCTCTCTTTTCCATCTCTCTTTCTTTCAGTTTTAGGAATTAAGTTGCAGTATATTTTCCTTTTTCATTTTTTATGCTTTGCTTCTACAGAACTTGCACACAATTGGATACTGTGTGTCAAGTTATGTCAAGTGTCAACTGTCAAGCAAACTCAGGCCTATAATTAACAATTTCTCTAATTGCCATCTTCCATTTTTCTTTCTCGCAATCTATAAAAACTTAATATATTAATCATGAGCATGTACCGTTTGAACAATAGTAAATGATTAAGAATTTTGAGGTATCAGATGGGTTAAGCTAGGTTTTTAAAGGGTCTTTTAATTATCAGAACTTCAACGCATATTGGTTGATGTCTGTTGGCACTTGACACTGAATTTTATAGATCACTCTATATTGTTGATACTAAACTTTAATTCCGAAGGCAAGGGTGATCTGCTAGCATATTTGAGGCTATATATTATTTTTTTCTTTTCCGCAATAAATGTTTCTGTATTTTATTTTGTATGGCTGGCAAACTTTTAATCCTAATGAATAATAGAAGTTTGTTATCACCTCTTACTTCCCAACATATACAGTTACATAAATGATTAATCTAATTGTTTATTTTGTAATCTAACTGGCAGCAGTATTTTTGTATGAGAAATTAAATTCTGACTGTTTCTGTGGGCACATTTAAATACGATACATGTGATATTTGCGCGGACAAATGATTCTGGTATGGATTACTGTAAATTTCTTTTCATTTAATCGTGGTATTTTTCTGGTAAAACTTAATTACCCAAACTAATATAAAGTAATTAAATCACAATTATTTTAGACCCAACTATGTTATTAATTTTTGTGATAATATGATGAGCCATTTGCACGTTCAAATGTTGTCCCGTGCATGCACGGGTCAAATGCTAGTTGCTTTAAAAGTACAAATAAAATAAAAAAAAGGTATGTAGCGATTACATGCCGGTTTCTAGTAATTACTAATTACTAGCGATGAGGGATTAAATGACCACAAATTTTAGTACTATATGTCTCTATTAGTAAAAAAAATTAAATCTCAAATAACTACATTTAAAATTAAAAAAATAAAATAAAACTGACGAAGCAATATTTCACAAATATCATGTTTTATGTTTATAAAAAAATTTATATCATTTTTTATTTTGTTTTATTTAAATGTGCATCAAGCACTACAAAGAAAATTAACAATTCAAATTTTATGATTTTTTTCTTCTCTTAATGACTATCAAAACGATGTTATTTTTCAATTTTTTTTTGTATGTATATGTTAAAATTGAGATGATTTACAATATATCTAACAGTTTATAATTGTTAATTTATGTATAAATAATGTTGTTGTCACAACTCACAAGAGATCAAAAATTGTGATCATCGATCGGAACCTTCGACCTCATTACTGATTATATATTTATTTGTAGAGTTTGGAAATTAATCTTCAAAGAATTTCGATCCATACGGTCGATATCATGTCCAATAGACCAATTCCAAATTAAGCAAGCCTTGCTAAAGCTAGCGAATCATATTAATGTTCAAAAGAGTACTTATCTATACTCCATAAAGAGGGTAGATTTCTAAGCACTTCAACTATATATGTCACACCATCACTATTATTAACCATTAATTTTGTTTGAACACTTCATCTACTTTGATCCAATAGCTTGTATTTTTTTTTCTCCTCATTAAATAAGATGAATGTGACATGTTTAAAAAAAATTTTAACTCTTAAAATGATCCAACATTATAGATGTTCTTATTTATAAATTATTGTATTATTATTATTATTTACTTATATAAAAAATTTACAATTTTTTAAGTTTTTTTAATATAAATATTTAAAATTTTATAAAATTCTTAGTTGATACCACTTTTTAAGGTGAAACATGAGTTAGTATATAATAATTTTGTAAACCAAAATCTCTTATATATATTATGCCGCGGTTAGGAAACAAAAAAACGATATATATATATTTGGCCAGTTGAAACGTCATCGACACCTTAATTCGAATATTAATTTATAATTTTATACACAATTTTGATTAGATGAGTTGGTCTGCCTTATGGCCAATTCCATGTACTGTATGGTAATAACTTATAAGTTATATATAAAATTATTATAATATGATTAATTAAATAACGTAAACCAATATTTATTTAATGCTTATCTTACGTTTTAGGTATATATCATTACACTCTTGTCAGCAGTTAAACTAATTTCAAGTATATGTTAACGGACTGGAATCTTGTTCAAAGCTATTTGGATAGCCTCCGTCTAAAGTTACCACTATAAATTGTTAGATTCAATTTATATGTTTTATCAACGGTGATAACAAATGACTTCATCACTCTACATATGACCAGCATACAAATATATATACATCCGTACATTGTTCCTATTTTTAACATCTACATGACTAAATCACGATTGATCAATTGCCAACAATTATATTGTACGACTCTCAAAATTTTTTGGACCGTCCAAATGGTTTTCAACAAAATCCGATTCGATATGTTAATTGCATTTCCGGTCCGTGGCCAAGGTATACGTATAGCATAAAGGGAGAGGTGATAAATATCCTCTTTAATCATGTTTCATTTTTCCAATTGTGTTCATGGAGGTGTAGCTGATAATATTATTAATCACTTGAATGTTGAGAATATTCAATTAATTCAATTATTATATATCTGCAAATTAAAAGTCGGTATTTTATGAGTTAGACTATTATACTAACGTCAGAAATGTTAATGCCTCAAAATATATGTTATCGTCTCCAAATAACGATTTATGGTGCTCAATAAATTCTTTATATAAAAATATTGAGGGATACAAAAATTTTTCATTTTTAGAGTTTCCTAAGTATTTGTTTTACATTTTTTAAAATAGCAGGTATAACATCAATATTTTATTAATATATATGAGCTCTTTTCTAAAATTCAAAACAAAATATATATACTTAGAAAACTCTAAAAATAAAAAAAAATTTGTATTCCCCAATATTTTCATATAAAGAATTTATTATCGTGATTTCGGATACAATAACATATATTTTAAGGTATTAGCAATTCGCTTCGAAATGATGACGTTAGTAAAACAGTTTAACTCCTATTTTATTATTTCGACATTACATTTAGAAAATAAACTACGTATATACTAAGGTAATTAAATGTGTGAATGGACCAGAGTGTTGACAGGGGTTGGCTAGGGGGGACCATGGCCCCCTATGATCTTTGAAAAAAAATTTAGTATGTTATTTTAGGTTAAATATATTGAGATACTGAAGTATAATGTTTTCTATTATGTTGATTGTATTTGTAATGAAACATAATAGTTTTAACCGTGTAATAATATGATATAGAACAATTTTTTTTTTTATTATAGTCCGTAGGCCGATAGGCGTACACACAACCATATACCCCACCTTAATTCGCCCAAGCGGGGTTCAATCCCGGGTCTCCACAATGGGAGCCAATCCCACTACCAATTGAGCCAAACTCCGGTGGGCTGATATAGAACAATTTTAATTTTCAAAAGAGTTGTTGCGGCATCATTGTTTTTAGCTCTTTTTATGATGAAATCCTAGCTCCGTCTCCGAATGAAATCCTAGCTCCGTCTCCGAGCGTTGAAAGGCCAAACCTACCGGTCTAATTAACTAGCTAGCCCAAGGCCGTCTATCACGGTTGCACTTGCACGCCTACTTGACCTTAATTTGTTTTGTCTATATTCTCCACCCCAGTGGAGCACTACATACGTTGATACGTACAATATAATACAAATACTTCATCGGCATGGAGCATTTGCATTACTTTACTTGACTTTCGCATTGCATTTGACCTTTAATTGGACTCAGGACTCGTGTCTATTTTTCTTCTCGGGGTGGTACACTCACACTAGAGCCTTGTACAAGTACTATGATTTGACAATAAGTTTTATGTAATTTGAAAATACAGCTTAAGATACAAATATAAATATAAATATAATTAATTTATATGACCAGTTAGATAGATACATTCTTGTTGTGCATTAAATATCTTATAATTACAAAATATCTTGCGTTTTAAAAAAATTAATAAAATGAATGCTTTATCAACATTAATTATCAGGAGTTAGCAAGTTGAGATTACTCCAAATTTTCAACGATTTTAATGGGTTTTTTTCTTTACATGTACTCGAAGTACATCAAACTTAATTATACACAACCAATCTATTGATCCTTTAATAAGTCCATATAAGTGTTTTATTTTATTTTTATTCTTTTTCAAATTAAATATTTTTAATGAAAAATAATTAATATATCAAATATATAAGTCAATTATTTCTCAAATAAATAATTGTGTGCAAGTAATATATCCCTCCTTGATATATAAATAAGATAGAAACAAAAATTGTCTGTTAGTTGTGACGACCGGACCATAAACATGCAAAGACTTTAAATTATGAGCGTGCAGCCCTGTTGCCGGGGTCAAACGTTCAGCCACATATCTTACTATATATAAAATCATATCGGAAAAAATGATATGAAAGGACTATTTTTTCCAAATAAGAAACCTGAGCCGTTGATCATTTTTTTGGATAGATCAAAACCGTTAATTTACATTAATGTCCGTTGATGTTAATATCTCAGCCCATATAAATTATCTCAATATAAGGCCCATTACATATTATATTAAAAATTTATTATAATAAACAACAATTTCAGCTCAAAGGGCTGTTTACTAGTTCTTAATAAAAGGCCTATACACCTTTCTTTTCTCTTTTCTTCGAATTACGGTTTAATTTGGATCATGAACAATGAAGCGAGAGTGACTTGACAATTTTTGACAACGTTTGGGACTCAGCCCATGTGGTTGTACAAGGAAATTAAATATTTGCTGACTTATTAATATAGTATATAATTCTTGGTGGAACTTAGGAACAGTACGTAGTACTACAGTATGTAACTATAAACTACAATTGTGAAACAGTAATTACATACGAGTGGGGATCGGATAACCACAAAATTTGGTGACATTACTATTATCATGAAGCATATAAATTCACAAAAAATCTTAAAAATAGAAAATCTTTTACAAATATATTCATTTACTTATAGATTGAATGCATTTCAAATTTCATTCAATTTGAGTGTTATTTGATGCTTCATCGGGAACCATTAAATTTAGACCATTATAATTATCATACAAACATGATGGTTCCCGATGAAGTACCAAATAACACTCAAATTGTATAAAATTTGAAACACACTCGATCTTTAAGTAAATAAATATATTTGTAAAAGATTTTCTATTTTTATGTTTTTTGTAAATTTATATGCTTTGTGGTAATAGTAGTGTCACCGAAAGTTGTGGTTATCTGATCTCCTCTCATTACATATTACAGTTGTGAAACAGTGATTACATATTGACCATCAATCTTTTCCATATTTATATGGTTTATCTTTATTTTTCTAGAATATTCTTCACCAATACTACATACCTTTCTTCAATAGCATTGTTGAATTTACCGTTCAAACAAATTATTAATAAATAGTTAGAAATTATTATTTGGATTTAACCTCTCTCAGATGATGTTTTACATTGGCTAAGATAATCAATTGACTTACAAAAAAAAAAAAAAAAAAATCCTCTGCACACCAAAACAAAGACCAACATTTAGCTTTCGTAGTCCTCTATACTTCTAATATTTGTTAATTTGAAAAACCATCCAGTTCATAATGTTAACAAAAAGAAAAGATGCGCATAATACAAATTTTACTCGGCTTAATTTTTATTTTTAGAATTTATACTTGGGCTTATGTGAAAACTCATTGTTGAGTATATTTGAAAAATCGTTGTCAAGATGATCTCCACTTTGATATTTCTTATCAAATATAGTGCACTATGTGTACATTAGAAATGATTACATGGCATATTTATGAAGTAGCAATCACCAACTAATTATCATAAAATCAAATGGTAAATACTATTAGTATTTAGCTAAGTAGACTAACAAATAGTGTCACTTCATATTCTATACATCTTAATCAATATGAATTGTAATCACAAATTACTTTATGAACAGTAAGACAAACTAAATTATTGCACATTTTAATTAGTATATCTAATAAACATAGAGTACTCAATAATTAATATTGAAAAAAATCAAGTATGTCTAGCCAAACCCTTATTTATTTATCCATGTATGTACAAATTTAATATCCATTATGCAAAAAATGTATTAGTAATTAGCTGCAATTAATTCATATGGGTATTAATTAATCCCAGCAATCAAATATTAGCATTTCCGGAAATTATGCCTAGTTCATTTGATCCGCCTTAATTATTCATAAAAATAATTCAGATATATGATTGATCTTCATCTCATTCTCCAAAAAAAAAAAAAAAAAAAAAAAAAAAAAAAAAAATTATATAAAAACCTTCAATTTTTGCTTATTTAACATGATCTCAAGATACATGCTCTTATTTAAGTTTCAGTTGCATATATAGATAAATGCTGAAGTAACAAGCACTTAATTATTCTGTTTCTTTCATTGCATCACAATACAATCCTCTCACTAGAAGTTGATCGAGTACACCGGCGATTTGTCGGGGTTGAACAAGCCCCAGTGCTGCTCGACCCCCGCATCCTTTTGGTTTTCATTAAACATCGCGAAGATGTAAGTCTCCAGAGCCGTCGGCCTCTTCGGGGTGCCCTTACCGACATGATTGATCAAGTTCTGGTTGTATGTCTGTGCATTGCTCACAGTCGTGCCAGTGCCGCCAGCAGAAGGCCAACCGCTCTCTGAGATGACAACACCGACATTCGACCCGCCAACCTTCTCCATGGCAGAGTAAAGCGCATCCACCATCGCGTCAAATAGGTTCTGGTAATTGTTCGATCCGTCCGTCACTACGGTGCCGGAGGAAGTGAACAGCGCGTAATCGAGACTGATCTGCGCTGTGTTACCGGCGTAGCTGAAGTAGGGGTACACATTCGCCAGAAGGGGAGCGTTTATCGTTCCGAGGTATTGCACTATGGATGTCATGTACGATGCGCTGGACGCGAATGTGCCTGCGGAAGGAGGGTACGAGGTGCCAATCACGCCGAAGGAGACCGAAGTCGAGACCTTGATCGAGTTCTGGAGGCCTGCGGAGGAGAGTGCGCTGTAGATGTTCTTCATGGCCGGGAGGATGTTCGAGGTGTCGCTTCCGCTTACCTCGTTTCCTACCGCAATGTATCTGTTCAAAGAAATTATAGTGTTTTATTACTTTTGTATTTTGTTAAATGTATGAATTATAATTTATAAAAGGGGCCAAAAAATGAAGAAAAATGTAATGAACGACTGTCGAAACAACGGTATATACGCACTTGAAAGAAACGCCCGGGTAATAGGCTTTGACATTGTTGTTCACCCAGGTCGCAGCAGCCGAAGAGCTCGAAGCGAGTGACGCAAGGTCAGAGTTCGGGACATCCATGATGAGCCCGATGTTGGTGCCTTTTAGCGCATTCAGGGTGTCGCTGTCAGGGTTGTATATCCGCATGCCAGTGATGCCATTCGACTGGTACAGCTTCACGACATCAGATTTCGACGGAAGGTTGTTGCCAAGCATCCCGTAGCATACGCCTATCGACTGCGCACCTGAAAAGAATGAAGACATTTTAATTTAAATTTATGTTCTCCTCCTGAATAGGTGTTGTGTTACATCAGTTTTCTGATGATGATTTTTGAGATAAAATATATATGTTATGCATAAAAATTCATGATGAAGGATGTGTACAAATTAGTGATTGTTCATAAGCTTCTACCTCACTAGTTTCACAAATGGTTAGAATTCAAAATCCTTTGTTGGTACATCGCTAATTAATCAATGCATATAAATGGACCTCTAGACAGTTGGTCCCTTTCATATAAGCAGAAAAATAAAATAAATAAATAAATAAAAAGGCATAGAAATTAAAATCCTTGGCATCTTCATTTTAATTATTTGTAATATATATAATTATATATATATATATAAATCATATTACAAAATTATGAGAGAATTAAGAGAGAGACTTATGAGCATGGTAGCAAGTATGCCAAGGAGCAATGCAAGCACTGCAGCCATGGGAAGAGCATCTTTCTGTGCCATTGGAGGAGAAGCAGAGCAAAAAATAAGCTTAATAATTAGTAGTAGTTAAGTACTTGTGTCATGGTTGATGGAGTGCTATCACCCTCCTTATATAGAAAAATCCTGTGCAAAAGAACGGTACTATAGCGAGCTTCCACATTCGTTGTACGTAACGAAATTAACATAGTTGAATTGATTAATTGCAAAGTCAAGATATATGGCCAACTTTGCTCTACAGCGACGGGTATCGTTTGACACGAACTTTTTCCACAAGTTAGTATTATCCAGTTTTTGGACTTTGTACTTGAGTATAGAAGGCTGATGAAGAACTGCACAACCACCGTTCTTCCCCGTCTGTCTTGGCTAAATTGGTGCTTAGAAATGGTAATTGGATAAGGACCTTTTACACAGACCAAAAGAATTTTGTATTTGTCGATAAAACGAATGGAATTAAGGAACTTTTAAATAGAATCCATGTCAATTTGTAACGTAACAGAGCCGCCTTCGATCAAGGGAAAACAGAATTACGGGAGAAGAAACATGAGCCGGCCGGCACCTAGCTTCTTCGATTTAGGGAAAAAGAGAGTTTTTCCATAGTATTTAATCTTTTGTCAGTAAATTAAGGACTGAAAACATTAGTTGGTAGGGCAATTACTGATTTATTTTTTTCATTATACAAATTTGCTGATTGTAAATTTTATTTTTTTAATATCATTTGCGCCAAACATACTGCAGTACTTATCTAACTTTGATTTGTAAAATGTAATAACGAATTTTACAATTTGATGGGACTAAAATTGGAACTGCACTAAAATTAAAACTGGTACAAAGAAAGGGACATGCACTTGTAGAAATTCAGAATCATGGACCAAATTTGATTTGTAAAATGTGCATGATAACGCATTATACAATTTCATGAGACTAAAATTGGAACTGGTACAAAGAAACAGACATGCAATTGTAAATTGTAGAAAGTCAGATATATTCATGGACCCAAAATTTAATTTTTTTTCTTTTTGTGATTAAAAAAATGTTTGATTGGCACTTCACCATTGTTGACCATAAAATGGGAAAAATAATAATTCAAAGAATGACATACTGGTGTATGAATTTCTTTGTACATCCATATTACTCACATAAAAAAGAGAAATAAACCAAAAAAATATCATAACAGTCAAATAAAGATGCAGCAAAAATGGAACTTCTGATGACAAACCAACGGTATGTAACGGCTGCTGACATCCTATTCTGTTTCAGTTTTTTCTCCCCTTTTTTGGGTTTATGTAGGATTGACAAGAAAATTCAGTAACTGGCTGCACAAAAGAGTAAAAATTGTCTTCAATTTAATGCAGATAAGAGAAATATGCACGTTGATGAAGTCATTAACCTTCCTTTCGCACCTCTTATTTTCCCTTTTTGAGAATCTCCTTTCATACCTCTACAAGTTGTTAATTACTTATGCTATATTTGATGATGTTACAACTATATCTGCATTGTGAAGAAAGTACTGGTACCGGCACTGGTACTGTTACCAGTTCATGCATTCTTTTATTGAGTCGATTAAGCGGCCTGTGCCCATCAAAGGCTGAAACAGTGAAACCTGAACAAAACATGCATTCTTTAATCTTCTAAATGCATTGATCTTCTATTCTGGTATCTTGAACTCCTCTAACTCCAATAATCTGAGTCATCTGATCACTGACATTTTTTTTTTCCTGTATGCATCTCCCTCAACACTTTTTGTTGGCATGAGAAGCATTTTTTGAGAGAGCAAATGGAAATTTATCAAACAATTTTCTGCAACAAATGTCTTTCTTTTAATTAAAATTTTGGTATATTTTGTTCTAGTCTTTCATAAAATCAGAAACTTTGTCTATGGTTGGTTACATTAATTTCTGGGTGCATATATACAGCATTATTCAAAATCTTCAACTCATTTCTTGATCGTTACTGTGTTCAATTCATCCACAGAAGATCATAATTAAGTAATTACATATTATCTGAAATCATCACCATAAACTTATTATTTATTCAGATTATAACACCCAATGATAGTAATCAAAAGGTACAACAACATAAATCCAAATATGAAAAAAAAATTACAATGCCATCAAACTTGTAGGCTTTATTCAAGTATGAACAAAATTACACTCCCACCAGTTTAGCATTGCGAAGTGGCAAGCACTTGAAGCTTCTGCTTGTTCTTTATTTGAAGTTGATAGGATAAACAGGTACCTGATTGGGTTCAAACAACCCAAAATGCCGCTCGACCTCGTCGCCTGGCTTTTTATTCTCGTTGAACATTGCAAAGATATAGGTCTCCAGGTTTCCTGGCCTCTTTGGTGTACCATTGGCAACATGATTGATTAAATTCTGATTGTATGTCTGCGCATTTGCCTTTGTCGTACCGGTATCGGCATTACCAGCTGATGGCCAGCCGCTCTCTGATACGACAACACGAACCGTGGAACCTCTGGCCTTCTCCAAGGCGTAGTACACTGAATCAACCATTGCATCGAAGAGGTTTTGATACTGGTACCGGCCATCAGAAACCACCGTACCAGGAGCCGAGAACAGCGCGTAATCCAGGCTGATTTGTGGGTAGTTGATTTTGTAACTGAAATACGGGTAAATGTTAACGAAGAGTGGATTTCCAGTTGCGACAAGAAAGTTAACAATAGGACCCATGTTATAAGAGGCTCGGAATTCAGATCTCGACGGAGGGTATGTATTGTCGAATACAGCAGAACTAACTGCTGTCGAGACCATGATTTTGCCTTCGAAACCTGCACTGCAGACGGCGTCCCATATCTTGCTCATTGCAGGTAGTATGTTGTAGCAATTCGCCTCAGGAACTTCGTTACCGACGACGATATATCTATCATATTGGTGATGTTATATTGTCAATATATATAAACATGCAATTTATACAAGAAACTGAGTACTGAAAATGAATTCCGAAATATTAAGAACAAAAATGTATATATACTTGAAAGAAACACCGGGGTACGCCACAATGTTGTCCTGGACCCATCTGACAGCAGCAGAAGCGTCGTGAGCGAACAACGGGAGGTCGCCATCTGCAACACCCATCATGAGGCTTATGCCGGTGCCCTTGAGTGCATTGAGGGTGTTCCTATCGGGCGCATATATCCGCATTGCGCTTATGCCGTTGGATCGATAGAGCTTTGTCACATCACCGGGTGAGGGGAGGTTGTCGCCAACCATGCCGTAGCAAACACCAATTGATCCCAAACCTGCATGTATATATAATTAATTATATAGTTAATTAACAACTTTTTTACAATAATGTGATCATTAATTTGATTGATGTAAGATGTATATATGAAGTTTTGCAGGGTCTGCTTTTCCCGATCCCGACCATTGAAGTGCATCAAGATTGCAGCACTAAACCAATCTTGACCGTCAGATTTGGAAAAGCAGGTCATGCTTTTCTAAAAGAAAAACAGCAGATTCGGACCCTAAAAAACCTGTAATTTTTTGGGTTTACATGTATCTTCCTTTTGTTATCATTTAAACGGTAATTACAAATCTAGAATCGTGTTTTTCCGCAAATATTTAGTTTCATGAACTTGGAAAAATTCATAATTTCAATTCTACATTTGAAAGTAAGTTGCATATATTCCATGTGCATACATAGTAGTGCGTACAATGTTTATTGTTTGAGCGTTATATGTTTTGTACATATATAAATGTGAACATATTACATATAAATGCATTTAAAATGGACATGCATATTACATTATAGATAAAAAGAAGAAAAAAAAAAAGAAAGAAAGAAAGAGAGGAGGATTCTTGGAGATTGTAGTTAGAAATCCAATAAGAAAGAGCAAACCTTTTTTCTGTGCCATACTTTTCTTATAACTCCCTAGAAACAAAATAAAATAAATTCACTCCTTTTGAAGAAAGCATTTTCAAGCAAACCTCTTTATATAGAGGACTGCGGAGAAATGGAGGTACAAAGAAAGAGGTCAATATCCTCTCTCTGTTGTTTATAAAATTTGCATATATTATTTATTATTTTGGTACTTTTGCATTCTGTTTAAAATATAGCTGATCATAAATATAAAAATCATTTAATTATTGTCTGCAATAGCAACAACTTATAGTCGGAGTTAGACTTTAAGTTATTCAAATATATTTTATCATTTTTGAAATTTTGATTTATGTTATTGAATAGACTTTTAGTATAAGAATATTGAAGATGCAAAGTTTTTTTATTTTTAGAGTTTGATGTATTTATTTTGAATTTTTGAAAAGAGCTCAAAATAATATTAAATATTGAATGTTAATTTGTTCTCGAAAGAGTAGTTCTTTTTTGTTTCCCTCAAAATTTATTTATTATTTTAAGTTACAAGAATTGCCGAATTGGAATAATATTTTCCAACTTAAAATATTTTAAGATAAAGCTCAGTCTAGCATTCTAGTTGACTTAATCACGATTACTTAATTGACTGGTTAATTATGCATTAATAATATTAATACATGCGACCACATACATGACATACTGTCATATATAGTCAATCAATTTTTCTTTCATGCAGATATAGTGATACCGTTGAGAATACCATTGGATATACTATATAGCTTGACTTGGTCAGATAAACTAATTATTTAATTTAATATATTAATTGTTCAACTTAACGTCAACTTATAATTATTCAACTCAACATATATTGTACTTAAAATGAAAAAAAAAAAACAACTATTCAACTTTAATTATATATTAATTATTCAACTTAACATGCTAATTAATCAACTTAACATATTAACTTATAATTAGCATGTTAAGTTTAATAATTATTGATATGATTAACATTCAACTTAACATCATCAACTTAACATACTAATTACAAGTTAATGCTAAGTTCAATAATTAGTTTATTTGACGAAGTCAAACTATATGGTATCCCCAATAATATTACCATAACATTTTTCTTTTTCTTTTTATATTTCTTAAGTTTCAAATCTGCGACCTTCCAAATAAAAAATAAGAGTATTATCATTGTCCTTAGATTAATGAAAACTAAGTCTCTAGTCTTAAAATGTTTCAATCAAAAAAATCATTAGATTTATCAATACAAGCAACGATAATGCTAAACATGTTGGCCGACAATGTAATATTAATAATCAATCTTTCAACTTGATATTATTAATCAAGACATCCATTAGTTGACAATACAAGCAACATGAATTCCATAATAAGATGTTGGTTTAATAATCAATCAATTGAGCTTTTCAATCAAGAAATTCATTTGATTTGACAATACAAGCAACAAGATGCTATAATAAGATGTTGATTAATTACTAATCAATGGAACTTTATAATTGAAACTTTAATTAGATTTGTCAATACAACTATATATACAAGCAACAAGACTGCTAGTCTGCTATATATAGTTGAGAGTACGACATGAATATAATTTGACTAGGTCAAACAAGACTTCTATGAACGCTAGGTATTATATATTCTATATATGTTTATTGGACAGAAGTAACGGGTCAGGTCAACATATTGTCTTTATTTTAAGATGATAAATTTTATTTCATAAATATAATTACGTAGTCATAGAAGTAACAGGAAGTAACAGGTCGGGTCAACATATACTTTGCTACACATCAACTGCACAATTTAAGTTCAATTAACAAAGTATTCTACACATCAAAAAAATATATCTCTGATTGTTTTCTTGCTACACAGAATGGAGACATACAAATAATTAATATTCGAATACCAATAATATAATAACATATTCCCGTATATATATGCAAGTGAAAAGCAAATGGCCTAGTAGCTCAAGTGGTAGCTAACTAGGATGACTTCTAAGAGGTCATGGGTTCAATCCTCCATGGGCACAAATAAAAAGTTTCAATAAAACTGGTGGAGTATTCCACTCTCTTCAAAAAAAAAAAAAAAAAAAAAAAAAAAAAAAAAAATATATATGCAAGTGAAAAATATCAGATATTATCTGCTATGTTACGACTGATTCCCAAACAAAATCGATTGTGGCATATATATTTGTAGCACATGGAGAGTGTTGAAACGGTGCACACTATTGTTGCAGCGTCCTTGCTAGTAAAAACTGCAGAACAAATTCAAATTTAATGATTAATTATCTGTAGGAAAGTAATTTGACATACTATATATATATTTGTTATTTTCACTTGGTTCATTTTATGCTCTGTTGCAAGCTGATTAGTTTACTTTTTGAGAAAAAGAATGAGTAAAAGTACTCTTATTTATTCCAAATGATTAATTAATTCGGAAGAAAAGTTCTTATAGTTTACCTCTGAGCAGTTCTGTATTCAAGTTGTGCATTCAATTGATATTGAGAAGATCTCGTTAATTAATATTATGTAGTACGGAATCTGAACCGTATATTTCGGTAATGTTGATGAGCAGATGATACAATCATCAACTATTTATTGGCTACTATCAGGAACACTGTGATGCCAAAAACTGAAAAACAAAGAAATTAAATCATTTTTAAGAGAAAACTGTCATTAAAGAAAGTAGCTAGATAACTCATCATTAACTTGGTAATTTAAACAAAAAAAAACAATAACTAACAACTAAGATGAAAGTTTTCTGAAAGTTGGTTAATTACATATACCTCAACTGTATGGTTCGCTTGGTGAATTAGTAGCAACGTTTGTTCACTCTCAATACACCGCACAGGCATTGTGGAGTGATAGAAATATACTACGTTTCAGACGACCTCTTGTGTCATTGATAGGGGTGTCAGACGTTCCAAATTAACGGCAACGGATATGGGATGTTCCGTTTCCGTTATGTTATAACGGACGGAACCAAAATCCGTTCCGTTATACGGAAATACATAGGAAATACGTGGAAAATACGTGTTTAGGGCGGAAATAGGTTGTTCCGTTTCCGTTCCATTATAACGGACGGAACCAAAATCCGTTCCATTGAACATTCCGTTATAACGGAACGGAACGGAACAACGGAAAACGTTCTTCCATTGACACCCCTAGTCGTTGATCTCGTTAGAAATTACATGTGTCCGTCGTAAAGATGTTGATTGGATAATATATTTAGTTTACTCCAAAATCTTATAGAAATAGACTACTTTAGTCATGAATTATCGAGTTGATAGATTTTAGGATTTTATTATGAAAATTGAAAAACAAAAAGTGAATATATATATATAATTAACTATGTTGTCCCTTGAATATATAATTTTTATTAACTGTTTGTGGGTATAATATGGCGCCTTCAGTGCTTATGGCTATATATATATGAGGAGGGATCAAATAACCATGTTTTTGGTGACCGATCCGTGACCGTGAAATTAAATCTTAAATAACTATATTTTAAACTCTTCAATAACAAAAGAAATTGATAGAATATGTTGTATATATCATATTTTATGTATATATAAAATATTATGTCATTTTGATTTTATTTACATGTAAATCAAACATTAACAAAAAATCAACGGTTCAAATTTTATGATTTTTTTCTCCTCTTTTGATGACGAGGGATGCTAACTGTCTCCCACAAAAAATCCCCCTTAAATGTCCCCCGCGCGCATACTCTCGTCCACGTCAACTATGAACACCGAAGACCATTGGATATGAACACCCGCCAATAAGCAGTATGAACATCCGAGCGCACTCCGATTTTCATCACGTGCTAAAATTGAATTAAGCACGTGCTTAATTTATTTTTGCACGTGGAAAATATGCCAACTCCCGTCCACGTCAACTATGAACACCAAAGACCATTTGATATGTACACCCGCGAATAAGCAGTATGAACACCCGCGCGCGCTTCGATTTTCATCACGTGCTGAAATTGAATTAAGCACGTGCTTAATTTATTTTTGCACATGGAAAATATGCCAAAAAAAATTTTCTCCCAATTTGCATTGTTCATAGAGCTCTCAGAGGGTGTTCATACTGAATGTATCGTGGTGTTCATACCACTTGCCAACTGGTATTCATACCGGTTCCAGCAGAAACAGATGGGGGACGTTTAAGGGGGACAAATGATGGGGGACAAAGAGATTATCTCTTTGATGACTATCGAAACGATGTTAAAACTTTATCATTTTTTCTGTATATGTTATTGAGATGATTTAGAATACATCTAATGGTTTAGATTTACCAATTTATGTATAAATAATAAAGTGGTCACTATGGGCACCAATAATCATGGTTATTGGATCCCTCCTCTATATATATATATACACCAGTAATTAAAACCATCAAAAAGGAAAGGCATGACCTAGCTAGCTGCAGAATAACAACTTCATGCAGTGCCTAATTCCCCAAGGATATACAAATGCATATATTCCGTACCAAAAATATAAGCATGACCATAACTACCTAACAAAAATCACACCTTTATTAATTTTGAAGGCTGTCGATTCTTAACACCACAACAAAACAACATTGCAGAATAGAGTAGGAGGTAGAGTCCACCCTTATTACTTATCTATTGGTGTACCATATTTTCAATTAACAAATAATATTTTTCAGTAAATACTTATATTTTTCCGATTAATAGATATTATTTTCTAGTAAGTAAACGGTATACTACGATTTCCAGTTAACATTTATACAATTGTGGCAAGCACATGAGTGCACGTGATGTGTCAAAACTGTGAGCGGGGTGGATGAGTGATCTACTTTATAAGGGTAGACTTACATGTTTCTCTATATATAATATAATAATAATTGTGGGACTTGAGCATATAGTTGGTACTTCACAATATTATACATTTAGCAAGGTATATATATGTTCATTTTCTTTTTCTGTAAACTAATTGAAAATATATATAATAGGCAGCATGCATAACTAATTGATTGAAAAAACAATTATATTTGAATTTGTAGACTTGTCAACCAACAATAATTAAGCATGTGAGCTATATCAAGATCTTACACCAAAATATATTTTGCTCACAGATAAATGTTAACGAGAAGTGGATTTCCAGAAGCTTGTGACAAATCAACAATTTGAGGGGGAAAAAAAATATAAATGTGGAGTGGAAATTAATATATTGTCAGGATAAGTTAATTAAAAGTGGGGAGAGAGGCTAATAAATATATGCATTGTAAGTTTAATAAATTAATATAGCTAATTAAGCATTAGTAATTAATAATATTGTCAGTATATAGTCCGGGGTTTTCTAATGATTAATATCTGTAATCTTTAGTATTTATACATGCACAATGAAAATTATTCATCTTAACTATGTACATGCATGTACTTTTTTCTTTTTTTTTGACGGTCTATCAGCCCGTAGGCTAGCTTAATTAATTATGTACATATATAATATATTACATGCATGAACTTGATCAACCACTAGTTGCATATGCAAAGAACCGGTCTTTGATCTAGTGGCTAAGGCAATACTCTCTGCAGTGGTAGATTTATTAATGGGCTAGCCCAGGCAAGTGCTTGGGTTTGATTTTGGAATCCATTATAGAGCAGCTTATTAATATTTTTTGAAAGCTTTCAGATATTTAACTCATAAATTCTATTTTTCTGGGTTAAGTGCCTAAGCTTGACTGAATATATGCTATTGTGCTTGTGCATGGCCTTGTTCCTCAGTTTGGATCCGCCACTGACTCTATGTGTGAAAGTGTAGGAGGTCACGAGTTTGAAACCCAGATTGCAAGTCTTTCGTAAACATTAACCCTCATCTTTATATAAAAAAAAAATTCAGTTTCATATGCAAGACCCAATGTATCAACCTACCATTCTATACATACGGTCTTTTTAATCGGGTAGGACCTTATTAATTTGTGGACTGTACTGCCTACTTGACATAACTATTAGTATGTTTGTATTATTATGGCTTAGAATTCCAAACATAGAAACGAACTTGTCACTTTCATATGTTTTGGCATGGCTTCTAAAACGATGGCATTTTTATTCGTTTTCAAAGCATTTCCAGCTTGCTAATTAATCGGCACGCACATTACGGTTGTTGACTTGACCATGCATGAAATTAGAAAAGAAATTCAAAGAATAGCATACTGGAAGTAGATGGAATATATATATTTTGTTGATATTATATATATATATAGTTGACTAGTTGAGACTTGAGAGGACGTCATGATGCATGGCCAGTTGAGACCTCATAATGCAAAAATCCTATTATATATGATATAGAGTAAAACTACCGTGTTCTTAAGCTCATGGGTACCTCCCGTGAGCTTAACACCAAAAACATATCAAATCACATCCAAATTTTGATTTATATGGCTCAATAAATTCGTTATATCAAAATCTTATAGCATGCAAAAATTTTCCATTTTTGGAGATTTTTAAGTATTTATTTCGGATTTTTTTAATAGCAACTATATAATATTAATAAAATAATCAATGTTTCATATATAATTTTTAAAATTCCTAAATAAATACTTAAAAATCTCTAAAAATGGAAAATTTTTGCATGCCACATAATTATGATATAAAGAATTTATTGAGCCATATAAATCAAAATTTGGATATGGTTTGATACGTTTTTGGAGTTAAACTCATGGGAGGCCCCCGTGAGCTTAAGAACACGGTAGTTTTACTCTTATATATGATATATTTATTGGATAGAAATAAAAGAACGGATCGGAATATTATCTTATTTAAGATAATATTATTTTTATTTTTTTAATTTTGTAATCATGCTTAGATGCACAAATTAAGTTCAATTAACAAATTATTTTACACTTCCATCAAAAAAAAAAAACAAATTATTTTACACATCGAAAACATATAAATTTATCCTCGTTGTTTTTTGCTGATTTAGAATAAACATGTAAACGAATATCAAAGTGAAACGTATTGGGTATCATTCACTTTGTTTCGATCCCCAAATGCATTCATCTCGGCATATTTGTAGCACACGGAGAGTGTTGAAGCGGGGCACAAACTAATGCAGGACGTCACAAGATTCTTGACAGTAGTAACTGCAGGAAAAATTTAAAATTAATTAATTAATTAATTAATTAACCCTAGGAAATTAATTAGTTAGTTAGTTCTTTGTAACAATTTTGTTATTTTAACTTGGTTCATTTTGTGCTCTAGCTGTTGTTAATTGCAAACTGCTTGATTTACTTTCTGAGAAAAAAATGAGGGAAAATTATTTATATTTAGTCTAATGGATTAAATTTTGGAGGAAATTTTGTTTAGTTTACCTTTGATCGGTTTTGTGTCCAATTTATGCAGTCGTTTGACATCGGATAGATCTTATCAAGTAGAACCATGCAGATTTCCCACAATAACGATAAGCGAATGATACGATTATCAACTATTTATTTGCGACTCCCTCAATCAACACGATGCGAAACACTGAAAAGCAAAGAAGATTTGTTTCTTTATGAAAAATATTGTCATTAAAGAAGTAGCTAGATAAGTAACTCATTAACACTGGAAATCTAAACGAAGCAATAAATACTATATATAATGAAAGTTTTTTGAAAGTCACATGCCCTAATTTCACTTGTTGCATCAATAGCAAAGTTCTTTCACTTCCAATACACCACACAGATAATATGAAGTAATAGAGTGATACAAAGTTTCAGACCACCTCTTGTGTCATAGATTTTGTTCAAAATAATACGAGTCCATCATAAATATGTCCATCGGGTCTGGTCGAGCGGGTTTTTCGGGTCAGGTCAGATTTTGCCACCTCTACATACATATTGTACTTTTGTACTTTTCTTTTTAACGGTCGATCTGCCCTAGGCTAGCTTATTTACATTACATGAACTTGATCAACCACTAGTTGCATAGGCAAAAAAAAAAAAAAAGGGCTTTTGGTCTAATAGCTAGCTAAAGGCAATGCTCTCTGCAGTGGCGGATTTATTAATGGGCAAGCTCAAGCATGTGCATGGGCTTAATTTTGGAATCCATTATAGAGCAGTTAATTAATATTTGTTTGAAGTCTTTAGAACTTTTAACTCATAAATTTTATTTTTCTGAGTTAATTAAGTGCGTGGGTTTGAGTGGATATGTGTTATTGTGCCTGGCCTTGTTCCTCAGTCTGGATCCGCCACTGATCTGTGTGCAGTGTAGGTAGGAGGTCGCTGGTTTGAGACCTAAATAGCAAGTCATTTATAAAAATCTAAATTTGAGTAGCTTGACCCTCGTATTTATGTCAAAAAATAAAAATAAAAATTCAGTTGCATATATATGCACTACCACAGAGATGGGCATTAGCAACCCCAACTTAGCAACTGTTTTCAAGAAAACCGTTGGTGAAAAGTGGCAGTGGCATTTTGGAAATTTAATTAAACATATCAGCAACGGTTTATCAGAAGGAACAGTTGGTAAAGACAACCCCAAAATCTGAGAAAGAATCAACAACTGTTCCTTTAAAAAACAGTTGGGAAAGGCATATCATTCCCAACTGTTCCTTAAGAAGAAACAGTTGTTGATTCATGTGCAAGAGTTAACAACGGTTCTCTACATAAAACCGTTGGAAAAGGTGGAGCATTCACAACGGATTATAAAACACAAACCGTTGTTGATTCTTGGTAACATAAAATATTCCTGTGCGAGAATTAACAACGGTTCACTATTAAAAACCGTTGGTAAAGGGATAATCATTACCAACGGTTCTTCAAAGAGAAACCGTTGTTGACATAAAATTCATGTGCAAGAATCAACAACTGTTCTCTATAAGAAACCGTTGCTAACCCGTTATCATTCCCAACTGTTTCTAAAGAACAAACCGTTGTTGATTCTTGGGTAACATAAAGTAATTCCTGTGTAAGAATTAACAACTGTTTTTTGTTGGGAACCGTTGCTGAGTCCTTCTTGTGGCGGGAGAATTTCCCGCCTGTGGCCCATTTAACAACTGTTATTCATTTGGAACCGTTGTTGATTCTCTCCAAGCAACAACAACACTTTTTCCTCACCCAGCAGCTAGCAAATTAATCATAAGGCATATATACCTTCTTTTTTCCCTCCCTCCTTCTCCAGCAGACCAGCAGGCAGTAGCGCCCCCTCCCCCTCCTCCTTTAATTTCAATCTAGCTCAAGAGGAAGTTGATTGGAAGGCATACCACTCTCCCCTCCGACTCCCATTTTCGTTTCGAGATATTGAGGTTAATTCTATTTATCTACTTGATTGAATAATCAGTAGTTATTATATAATTAATTAGCATATAATTGCATGCATGTTAGCATTTTTTATATGTGGGTATTGTCATGCATTAGAACCAAACTACCGGAACTTGAATAACTTTAGGTCGTTACCCGTTCGAGATTAATCCAATAGGGGTTAATCTCGAATAGTCCCCGTTTGGGACTGCTCTTTGAATACCTTGTCTCATTTAGGATTAGTGAACATGCGTTGGGCAATTTGTTGTTCGAGAAAAATTCGGTAGATCATTTCTCCATTTGTTCTCACGGGTACGTGCAATGGCGTACTCGGGGGAGCTAATGGGAAATGCTGCCGAATTTTTCTCGAACAACAAATTGCCCAACGCATGTTCGCTAATGAGACAAGGTATTCAAAGAGTGGGTTAGGATGGTTGGCCAGCCCGGAACCTATTAATTGTAGAACCAGCAGGGACCTAGTACTAATATTGCATGCATAATAAAAATTATATTTAATTATCTCTTACAGATGGATCGTAAGAGTTGGATGTATGGGAGGCGTGATACAAGTGCTTACTTGTTAGGAGTCGAAGAATTCATTAATTGTGCGAAGGAACATATGAGGCATAGGGGTGATGAAACTATTTTATGCCCTTGTTCCGATTGTGAGAACTTGCGGAGATTTAGGGATGTCAGAGAAGTGAGGGGTCATCTGATCCGTCGTGGATTTAAGGAGCGGTACACTCGTTGGGTGTGGCATGGCGAGTGCTCCGAAGAATCGGCAAATGCGGAGTCAAGCAAGGCTTCCAATGTGTCCGAGACCTCTTTAGATCGAGAAAATGATGTACGGGAGGAAATTGGGGTTGAAAATATAGAAAATATAGATAGCACTAATTGTACGGACTATGATCAAGTAGATGAAATGATGCACGACATTCCCGACGATTTTGTGGACATACCAGAATTTTCTGAAATTAATCTGAGCAAAGATGCTAATGTAGAATTATTTCCCGGTTGTACGAAATTTTCAAAATTATCAGCGGTTTTCAAATTATTTAGCCTGAAAGCAAAAAATAATTGGAGCGATAAAAGTTTCACAGATCTGTTAAAACTCTTAGGGGATATGCTCCCAGAAGATAACGAGTTGCCGGATACAACCTACCAAGCGAAAAAAATTTTGTGTCCGTTGAGTTTAACAATTGATAGGATTCCTACATGCCCGAAAGACTGTGTACTATATCGAAAAGAGCATGTCAATCTTGATAAATGTCCAAAGTGTGGGCTTTCAAGGTACAAACCGGGAACTGACCCATCAAAGAAAGGTAAAAAACCTGCGGCGAAAATCTTGTATTATCTGCCAGTAGAACCGAGATTGCAACGTCTTTTTGCAAATCCAAGAGACGCTGAGTTGTTACAGTGGGCTGGCACGTGTAGAAAAGACGATGGAATGCTCAGACATCCCGCCGATTCTTCTGAATGGAGAAAGATTGACATGACATTCCCTGATTTCGGTGGCGAACCTAGAAACTTAAGGTTAGGGCTATGTACCGACGGAATGAATCCTTACGGTAACATGAGCAGCCGGCACAGTACCTGGCCGGTGTTTTTGTGCATTTATAACCTTCCTCCTTGGTTGTGCATGAAAAGGAAGTACCTAATGATGCCACTACTGATATCGGGTCCTAAACAACCGGGTAATGACATAGATGTGTTCCTAGCTCCTCTGATTGAGGAACTGGAGAAGTTATGGAAAGAGGGAATACGAGTGTACGATGCATATAAGAAAGAATGGTGTACCATCCGTGTTATGATCTTCTGCACGGTCAACGATTTTCCCGCGTTAGGTAACTTGTCGGGATGCAGAACAAAAGGATACAAGGCGTGTCCTGTTTGCGGAGAACAAACTTGTTCCATACGACTAAAGCATTGTAAGAAGATTGTGTACATGGGGCATCGTCGATTCCTTCGGGTTGGCCACGCATATCGAGGGAAGAAGAAAGAATTCAATGGCAAGTCTGAGAGGAGAAAAGCTCCGGTCCCGTTAACCGGCAAAGAAGTTTACACAAAAGTGAAGCACATAAGAGTCCAATTTGGGAAGGATGTTGTTGCTCACGATAATCCGGACGACTTATGGAAGAAGAGGTCCATATTTTGGGATCTTCCTTATTGGCTGCACATGGATGTTAGGCATTGTTTGGATTTGATGCACATTGTAAAGAACGTCGCTGAGAGCATAGTGGGCTTGTTGTTGAACACCGCAGGGAAAACAAAGGATGGCATCAACGTTAGAAAGGACATGGTTGAAATGGGCATTCGCCCAGAGCTAGCACCCCAAGAAAAGGGAGAGCGTACCTTCTTACCGGCGGCCTGCTACACTCTATCGAGAAAAGAGAAAATCAGTTTTTTAGAATGCCTGCAATCAATTCGTGTGCCATCCGGTTATGCTTCAAATATTTCCAGAAGGGTGTCCATGAAAGATATGAAACTGATCGGGATGAAATCACATGATTATCATGTCCTGCTGACTCAGCTGCTCCCGGTTGCCATTCGAGGTATCCTCCCCCCGCATGTTAGGAAGTCGATCACCAGGTTCTGTTCCTTCTTCAACAAAGTTAATTCGAAGGTGATCGATCCCGAAGGGCTGGACTTCTTACAGTCCGATGTCGTGACGACCCTGTGTGAACTGGAAATGTATCTTCCACCCTCATTTTTTGATATCATGGTGCATTTAACAGTCCATCTCGTTAGAGAAATAAAACTCTGTGGCCCCCCATTCCTGCGACAAATGTACCCTTTTGAGAGAGCCATGGGTCAGTTGAAAGGGCTGGTCCGTAGTCGATCGAGGCCCGAAGGAAGTATGGTTGAAGGGTATGATGCTGAAGAGATCATCGGTTTCTATACCGATTACGTGGCCGACATTGACCCGATCGGCCTTCCCAAGCCTCGGCACGAGGGGAGACTCCAAGGTGTAGGTACTATTGGGTACAAACTGGTGAGGCCGGATCACGATTTGATCCGGACTGCACATCTCAAAATTCTTCAGCACCTTGCTGATGTAAGTCCGTACGTCGTCCGGCACCTGACAGAGCTACGTGAGAAAAATCCTTCGAGAAGTGAAAGTTGGGTCACCAATGAGCATAATCGAACATTCATAAGATGGTTCGAAGACAGTGTACATTCCAGACCATCCGATGAAGACGTAAGTGAGACTGTCAGGTGGTTAGCATTCGGACCCGGGTCAACAGTGCACACCTACCAAGGTTTCGACTTGAATGGCTTCACTTGGTACACTCGGACCCAAGACAGCAAGAGCACCGTGCAAAACAGTGGTGTGACGTTAGTAGCTCTAGCGGCTTCTGGAGATATGCCCCAGCCATTTTACGGTTGGATTGAAGAAATATGGGAAGTAGATTACGTTAAATTTAAGATTCCCCTATTTTACTGTAAGTGGATCGATAACGGACGCGGAGTCCAACGGGATGAGGATGGATTTGTCACCGTTGATTTCAGTCGGTTGGGATACCATGACGATCCTTTCATACTGGCTAAGCAAGCAAAGCAGGTGTTTTATGTTGTTGACCCGGCCGACAAAAAGAGGCATGTTGTTCTTACCGGTAAACGGCACATTGTAGGGATCGGAGACGTTGTCGATGAGGACGACTACGATAAGTTTGACGAAACCGGACCATTTTGTAATGGTACCGCCATCCAGCCAGTTGATGATGCGCCAGAGACAATCTACATCCGTACAGACCATGACGAAGGAACGTGGCTGAAGAGACGAAAAAGGAAGAAATCGAAGGGATCAAAGAAAAGAAAGAAAACCGCATAGAAGGTAAATGATACATTTTTTTAATTAATTAAATAGAATAATTACTTAAAGTAATTAGGTATACTTGAAATTAATTAGATATATAGATATATTAACTAAATTAATTCATTAATGCAGGTGCATGTTCAGCGAATGTATCGGATAGATGACAAGCTTGGGATCTTGCGCCTGTTGAGTTCTAATATTTCTTTTGTTTTGTTTGTGTGTGTTGCTATTTGTAATTAATGTACTTTTAGATAATTTGCTATTTGTAATTAATTAGATATTTCAAAATATTTATTATAAGCAACAAAATAATTTGCTCGTACTAAGATCATGTTTAGTGAACAACAGTTGTTGATAGAGGTATCAACAACGGTTACTGACTGAGGACCGTTGTTGATGACAACAAAATAACTTTTTAAACTAAAATCTGCGAAAGAATCAACAACGGTTATTTATTAAAAAACCGTTGTGGATGGAAAAATTAACAACGGTTATTTATTAAAAAACCGTTGTGGATGGCAAAATTAACAACGGTTATTTATTAAAAAACCGTTGTGGATGGCAAAATTAACAACGGTTATTTATTAAAAAACCGTTGTTGATTGTTTCATAGCGGGATTTCCTGAGACCCAAATAATGAATGAATTCCTGTTTCAGCCTAGCTGATAGAGGTAGTATACCAGAACACACATAACAACTAAGTGCCTTGCATGAGCAAATTGTCGTCCATTTCAGCCAACTCAGCTGCTTTAGCCGGCAGGACCAGCTGCAACACCTCAGAAGAAAAGGCAATCTGATAAGTGCCTTGCATGAGCAATCTGCTTTAACCGGCAGGACCACACCTGCAGCACCTCAGAAGAACCAGAAGGTTCACAACTCAATGCCACACCCGCAGGCAAAACCTCGCAGAAGGGTTGATCCTACCAACTCAAGCTGTAGAGATAGCAGAAATGCCTCCAAATCTGCAAAGCATGGTCATAACTCATCATTTTTGGGTACTGTTAGTTAGTTACCACTACCACAGAAAAAATCATCAACGGCGGTTATTTATGACAATTCCCAACGGTTCAGCGAGGGTTGGGAATACGAGGGTTGCTAATGCTTACTAAAGAACCGCTGTTGATGCCGTCAATCATCAACGGTTAAAAGAGAATAACAGTTGCTGTTCCTACGCAATCAACAACGGTTATTAATAAAAAACCGTTGGCAAATGACATTATCTGTGATCTGAAATATTTAAATAATATATCTTTGCCAACGGTTCATAAGAAGGAACCGTTGTTGATGACCGTAATTCACAACAGTTTATAAGAAATAACCGTTGGCAAAGAAGCTAATCCACAACTGTTCTCTCCAAGAACCGTTGGCAATGAGACGAATCAACAACGGTTATTTTGGAGAAACCGTTGGAAAATGACGTCATCAATGATCTAAATTATTTAAATAAAATATATTTTCCAACGGTTTACAATAAGGAACAGTTGTTGGTGTTGTCAATCAACAACGGTTTACAATAAGAAACCGTTGTCGGTGATGCCAATCAACAACGGTTCCTTAGTAAATAACCGTTGGAAACGACTTTAATCAACAACGGTTTTTATAGTCAATTGTTGGCAATTATATGAATCAACAACGGTTTTTTGGTAGGAACCGTTGTTGATTTCATCATTTGACAACGGTTTTTTATTAAACCGTTGTTGATTGTCGTAATTCCCAACGGTTCGTTGTTGTGGAACCGTTGTTGATTATTTACATGTTTTATTACACAGCGTTGTTACCAACGGTTTTTTTAAACAATTAAATAACCGTTGTTAAGTTTTGTCGAACTGGGCATGTTGTTTCTGTTTCATTCAGAGAACCATACACATTCACATATATTCTGTTTTCTATTTCATTCAGAAATTAACCAATCTAAATTAATATAAATCACATAATTAACACATCTAAATTAATTAACCAATCTATATACATACAAAATCAATTAATTGTACCTATTTTACAATTCGAAACCTCCTAATAATATCTACTACAAAAATCCGATCGAGATCACAATTCGTAACGCAAAAATTCGCAACAAAATTCTATTACCTCGTCGAGTTGATGTCGTTCGTACCTTTCGGATGCAATAGCCTGTAAATTTAAGATGTTGCATATATTTGAATTAGTTTGATATATAATATGAAATAAAACATATATACTTGATAAACGAAATAGGTATATATACCGAAGGTAACTTCTCCTCATAGCACGTATTTATTAGGTCATGCATCGTCCGCATGACGTAATATCCGCACTCGGAGCCGCCCGGTTGCCTTGGGCCCTACAATAATGAAAATAGATCAAGAATCAATATGGATTTCGTACGTTTTTCTTTTTTTCTTTTTTTGAATATTTACAAGCCTAATTGTATATATAAGTTACGTGTATACGTATATACCTTGATCAACTTATACGTGAGCTTGCCTCCGTTCTTCTTGATCACTCCTCTTTTGGTCCAATAATTTCGGAAGGCCCTACAATTAATATAAATTAGTGCGATGATTCATATTTTGTTTTTTAATAAAAGGAGAACGGAATTTAGTTGATTATTAAGCTTACGTATTCAAATAGCCCATAATCGTTAACTTCGGCACCTCGGTGGGACACAAGGAATCCATGATGTAGCACCGAGACTCGGCTAGATGCACGATGAGAAGCCGCCAGTGAGACCTACAATATTAATTATTTCAGTTTATTTGCCATCCAAACCAACGAGAACGAAAGGTAAGAATTTATATATTTTTTTTGTTAAAGTAGAGTTGAGTAATTTCGAACCCTTCGTGATACGGGAGGAAGACGATCGAGTCGAGCTCCATCGGCTCAATGAAGTCGGTGAGGTAAGTAGCACCCTCTCTCGCAATGTTGTCGGCCGCACATCGGTAGGGGTCCAGAAAACGGAAGCGGCCGAACAACAACATCTTGCACCGACGTGCGCTTGCACTACATTGGAAAACCAATTATCATATTTTTTTACGCTAACTACAGATTAATATTTCATGAAAGAAATATCAAAGTCAAATAATCGATCTTACATGCTAAACATTTGAAGTATTGTTACTTCGAGCCAATCATTCTTTAGCATGTCGGTGATCGCGGTGGTGGTGAGCACCGTTGTACCCCCGATCCCTAGATCCTCCACACCGTAGTCGACCTCGAAAGTGTCGACCTCTGACGGTTGGCTCATCAGCAACTGGTAGAGCGCGAGGCCATGCTCCTGAAGTCGGTGCACCTGAGAATCCTCAAGTAGTGGCACCCGACTCGCAGCTTGTGACGACCTCGGGGGCGGTGTACTCGGGCTCCGTGCCGATGCTCTCCGGGCCTACGATTAATGAAACCTATGCAATCAGGACCGAATTGGTATATAAATAGTTTTTTATTTTTTTAAAAAATATATACCTGACCGGTCGACTCGGTCTCTATCAAGTGCACCGGCCACAGAACAAAACTCCCGACTGCTTCATGGATTTCCACAAGATCCGCCACCGGAGTCGGGAGTTTGTGTGACCGATTCGCCTCGACGCAAAAATCTATCTGCACCTTTCTTTGATCGGGCGGGATCGGTTGACCGTGGCATGTGGCGCCCGGAACGGGTAGAAACATCCTTCCGGTCGCCACCTCGATCTGAGTATCCGCCGCCTCAACATAGAGTTTGCAATTGCGTGACCTCTGGAATGTAAATATTATTGTTAGAAGCTTTGAATTAACTCAACCACATGTTTTAATTCGTCGAGTAGTGTTGGACTACAAATAAAACAGAAAAAAAACGTCTACCCATATTTCGGACTGAAATAAAATATTTCGGTCCGAAATCTGTCTTCTGTTTCGACAGACAAAATTTCGGTCCGAAATATTTCATTTCGTTCTTGTTCGTCGATTGTCGTCTCCTACGTTCGTGCATCACTTCGGACCGAAATTGTGTCTGACACTTATTTCAACAAGTAGAAAGGTAAATTACCTTGTTCTCGGGGGCGGGCGGTCCCTGCGGTGCCGGCGCCGCAGATGAAGAGGTACCTGCCTGCTGGAGCTCACCTCCGAGCAGTACCTGTTGGAAGTTACCCGGGACGCAGACGGAGGCCATTAGGTCCTGGATCCTTGCGTTCATCTCCTTCGTCATTTCCGCCGTCATCTCCTCCCGTTGCTTCCTCAGCTTCTCTTCGAACTCCTCTCTCATCCCGTCAACCTCCGATTGGGAGTAGCAACCGGAGTGAGAAGTCGCGCCCCGTCTCCTCTTTTGCTTCCCGAAGACGTCTTTCCGGCGTGTGTACTCGGAGCTGTGGGCCCGCGTTCTCCCGGGATGTTCCGGCGTCCCTAGAGCGGCAGTGAGGACATCATTTGCGCCGTCGGGGACGAATGATCCCTCACTCGCTTCTCTTATTTTTCCTTCCTGCAGTGATCAATTGAGTAAAATTAACGTACATGATATATGTTCAGTTTAAAATCAATTGATTAAAAACTGTGAAAGCATCAACAACGGTTATTTAAGAGAAACCGTTGTTGTCACACTCAACAACGGTTTTTACTAAAATAACCGTTGTTGATGATAACCATCAACAACGGTTCTATACATAAATAACCGTTGTTGATACTTTCCATCTCAAAATTCTAAAAAATAATTTTGCTTGTCATTAACAACGGTTCCTCAGTTAAAACCGTTGTTGATGACAACAATCAACAATTGTTTCTTCAATAAATAACGGTTAATTTAAAATGTGCAGTTAATTTAAAATGATGAAAGCATGTGCAGTTAATTTAAAATGTTAAGTTAAGAATATATACCACTCTCTTCTGGACCTCCCGAATAGCCGGATCGTCGATAACGGCAACTCCATCGACGATGCTCTTCGACCTTGCCAACATCCAGTCGCGGCTCCGTTCGTCCAAATCGGCACTGATAGGAGTGCCCGATGGTTCCGTCGGTGCAATTACGACATTGCGAGTCCACTTCTTCCTCCTTGCACTCGCGTAACCGCCCGAGCCGAGCCTGTGAGGGTACACGTTCTTCTTGGACGCCTCTCGCCCTTGCGCACTCTTTTTCTGTCAATTTATGAAACAGCGGCGTCAGTACAAATTAAGTAATTAGTAGTGCAGATTTTTAAATAACAGTGATTTAATTAATGAACCTTAAACTCGTCAGTGTTGCAGTTCCTGACAAACTCTTCCCACACATGTTGCGGGATGTTATGCTTTGCGCAAGGGTCCTCCTCACTCTCCTGAAGAATGTAGGTTCGGTTCAAGTGCGATTTGAACTCCTTCCAACGGACTCCCACCTTTATCAAGACCTTCCTCTTCTCCCTGTCGTCCGGGAGATGCCAGAAATCCTGCAGGACATATAAAGTAATTATTCAGTTAATCAACGAATTCGGTTAATTGTACAATCAATTATGCAATTTCTATTTTGAATAAAGTTCGAGATTAAATTTTGCAATTTCTATTAATTATACAAAATCAAATGAAGGTATTCAATTAATAATATAATCTGAGATTAAAGTTCAAGAAAACACCTTTATTTTGTTCCAGCAATTCGTCTTGTAATCCAACGGGACCTTCTTCCAGTCCGAGAAATTGATGGGCACATGATCTCTCGCGGTTTGGCCCACATAATTCGCGAACGACCCCGTGGCGGCCCCTGTGGTGTTGCCATCTGTCCCGAACTCTATCTTCCTTTCGGGGTCTTTTACCTTCTTGCGGTAAGTCTCCCCGGTGGTTGGCCCTCGTCGCCTCCGGGGTTCTTGTTCGGGTTCGGATTGTTGTTCGGGTTGTTGTTCGGGTTGTTCTTCGGGTTGTTCGGTGGTTTCGGGGTTTTCAGGGTCCATGGCTGCGGAGCAGAGGAGAGGCAGAGAGGGAGGAGAGGAGAGGCAAGGCAGGGAGAGGAGAGGAGAGGAGAGGCGAGGCAAGGCAGGGAGAGGGGGCGGCGGCAGAGAAGGAGGAGAGGAGAGGCAGGGCAGGGAGAGGAGAGGCGGCAGGGAGAGGAGAGGAGAGGCAAGGCAGAGGAGGTCGGAGACAGAGAGGAGAGGCAGGGAGAGGAGAGAGGAGAGGAGCTTACAGAGAGGAGGCAGAGGAGAGGCAGCGGCGGCACGGCAGCAGCAGCGGCGGCGGCGGCACGGCGGCAGCAGCAGCAGCGGCGGTGGCAGCGAGGGCTTGATCGCCTGAACAAGCGCGAGAGAGGGTTTTAGAGAGGTTCTGGGACTTAGAGAATTTTACAGTGAAATTTGAAATGAAAGAGAGGAGTACAAACGATTAAAAACTGTGAAAGCATCAACAACGGTTATTTAAGAGAAACCGTTGTTGTCACACTCAACAACGGTTTTTACTAAATAACCGTTGTTGATGATAACCATCAACAACGGTTCTATACATAAATACCCGTTGTTGATACTTTCCATCTCAAAATTCTAAAAAATAATTTTGCTTGTCGTTAACAACGGTTCCTAAGTTGAAAACCGTTGTTGATGACAACAATCAACAACTGTTTCTTCATTAAATAACCGTTGTTGATTCTTTCCAGTTTTCAATAAAAAATATAATTTTTCCTTGTCACTAACAACGGTTTCTTTGTTAATAACCATTGTTAATGAAATCAATCAACAACGGTTTTCGATATAAAAAACCGTTGTTGATTTATTCAAAGTTTTAATTTAACAAAATTATTTTGTTGTCATCAACAACTGTTTTTCTTGAGTAACCGTTGTTGATGACGGCAATCAACAACGGTGCTGTAATTAAAAACCGTTGTTGATTGTTTCGCGCCTTAATAAAATATGAATCGCGGGGTTTCCAGAGACTTCAGATGCGCACTGGCACCAATCTCGAGACCCAGTTAATGCGGTTGCCAAGAGTACTTTTAATCTAATCAACAACGGTGGTTCATGTAGGAACCGTTGTTGATTCTGTCCAGCTTTTAAATCTGAAAAATTACTTTTTGTAATCAACAGCGGTTTCTCAGTTGGAAACTGTTGCTGATTCCTTTCAGCTTTTAATTTAAAAAATTACCTTCTTGTTATCAACAACGGTTCCTGATTGATAACCGTTGTTGATTATTTTATTGTGGGATTTTCTGAGACCCAAATAATGAATGAAATTATGTTTCAGCCTATCTGATAGAGGTAAATTATGGTGACACAATACAAATAAAAATCTTAAGTGTCTTGCATGATCAAATTGTCGTCCATTTCAGCCAACTCAGCTGCTTTAGCCGGCAGGAAGAGAAGAGTTGCAAGGTGTGTAAAAAATGGCAAGACCATTTTTACTGGAGCCACAGGGGTCCTACAGGTGTGTAAAAAATGGCAAGACCATTTTTACCTAACCCATGTCTCATGACCGGCGTGCGCGCAGCTCCAGTTAGCAGCAAATTAATAAGTGCAACAGTAATTAGGGAATAAAACAAGGATGGAAAAATGCCAGGAGCTGGTGCACCGTCTGAGTCCATTCTCTGACGGTTTGCGTCAGATGGAGACCCAACTCAAGTGCCCTGCTTGGTATTTAGACTTGAGAGAGGACGTCATGATGCATGGCCATAAGATCATAATGCAAAAATCCATAACGTATCGGATCGGAATATTATCTTATTTAAGATAATATTATTTGTATTTCTTAAACTTTGTAATCATACTTTATTACACACTAATTAGCTGGAGAAAGTCTAACTAATAAATTATTTTACACATCGAAAAAAATATGTCTGTATCCTCATTGTTTTTTGCTGATTTAGAATAAACATGTATACGGATATGCAAGTGAAACGTATTGGATGTCATTCACTTTGTTTCCATTCGCAAACACATTCATCTTGGCATATTTGTAGCGCATGGAGAGGAGTGCTTATCATCTGTTGTGCAGTATTTTACTGCGCAGCGAATCAGGATTATAGAAGGGTTTTTTTGAGATTGAGTTGTATGAATCTCAAAGCAGATTCAACGGTTAAAATGTTGTGATATGAATTGCATGGAGAGTGTTGAAGCGGGGCACAAACTAATGCAGGACGTCGCAACATCCTTGACAGTTAAAAATGCAGGAAATTTTTTTAAATTTATTAATTAATTAACTAACCGTAGGAAATTAATTATATACTTTTTTTATTTTAACTTGGTTCATTCATTTTGTGCTCTAGCTGTTATTGCAAACTGCTTAATTTACTTTCTGAGAAAAAAAAAAAGAGGGAAAATTATTTATATTTAGTCCAGTTGATTAAATTTTGGAGGAAATTTTGTTTAGTTTACCTTTGAGCGGTTTTGTATCCAAGTTAGGCACAAGATGGGCATCCAATTGATCTTAACAAGAGTATCGTGCGGTATTCCCACAACGACGATGCGTGAAAGATACGATTATAAACTATGTATTTGTGAGTCTCGCAATCAACATGATGCGAAAA
Source organism: Cyperus esculentus (assembly GCA_030179965.1). Taxonomy (NCBI): domain Eukaryota; kingdom Viridiplantae; phylum Streptophyta; class Magnoliopsida; order Poales; family Cyperaceae; genus Cyperus; species Cyperus esculentus. Next base: position 1,025,374 of record JASGLE010000031.1, read on the forward strand.
ACTGAAAAGCAAAGAAGATTACTTCTTTTTATGAAAAAATTGTCATGAAAGGAAGTAGCTAGATAAATAACTCATTAACACCGGAAATCTAAACGAGGCAATAAAAACTATAATGAAAGTTTTTTCAAAGTCACATACCCTAATTTCACTTGTTGCATCCGTAACATAGATCTTCCCCTTTCGATACCCCACACGGATAATATGGAGTACTAAAATGATACAAAGTTTTAGACCACCTCCTGTGTCATTGATCTCGTTCAAAATAATACAAGTTCGTCATAAAGATGTTGATCAGATAATATATTTGGTTTACTCCAAAATCTTATAGAAAGGGACTTGATTCTAAATTATCAGAATATAAAGAAGATCTTTCCTATATGATTTTATTTATTGTCTGTGAGTATAATATATGGCGCCTTCAGTGCTTAAGGCTATATATATATATAGGGAGAAGATATGAGTACCCCACCTTCAATACCCCAGTCAAATACCCCGCATTGACCAAATCCCAAATGCATTTACAGCCCAACTAATAATATTAACAATGTGTTATAAGCGCGCTAAACATTTCGTCCTCCAAGTCTAAATACCTATAGATCAAACCCTAAATACTACCTATAACAAGTAATAATACCTACAATGCATACATTCTGCACATCCAAAAAACACGTGACTATGAAAAAAAGTCAAATACCCCGATCAAACACCCCGGTCAAATCCCCCGTTTGACTAATATGGAAAACTAAACTTCTGCAACTAATAATACATATTATAGATGGTCTAAATACCTAGTATACAGAAGTAATAATACCATTTCATTTTATATACAAATGTTCTTATGTGATTGTCAAAATTCAGATCTTTGTAAGTAACTTCTGCAATTAGTGCTTTTTGAAACTAATAATAATAAATAAAATATAAAATATGATAAAATTTTATTTTATTTTCAATATCACAATACCATGTTAACACATTAATAATACCAACTAAGAACAACTATAATACACATTTTTTTTCACAAATAACAGATAATAATACTTCATGTTGTAGTTAATAATATAGTTGAAGTAAAGTCATAATACAAACTTCCCATTGAAACAAAGCTTATATGCGCAGTTAAAAATCATAACAACCAACCATATCACATAATAAAACATCACAAAAACTATAAGTAATAATACCTACATTATAACAAAAGCATAAATCTGTTTTGTAAACTAAAACATCATTCACAAAATAAACTAAAAGCATCCACACATCATTCATAAAATAAAACCAAAACAGCTACTACCAGTTTTCTTAAGATAAAAGAAACTCTTTGCCCTAATTAAACAGCTCTCCTAACCCTATTATTTGTGTTTCTTAAATCAGTCAGAATCTTATAGGCAACAATAAGTCTCTCCTTGCTAATTTGTACCTACAAAAGAGCAACAATACAACAGTTAAATAATAATACAAACAATTGTTAACTAGTAATAGTAACAATAACAAACTAATAATACAAACAAATAGAACAACTGCAGAACAATTAAACAACAATACAAACAATTATTAAGTAATAATAGTAACATTATCAAATTAATAATTATTATTGTAATACAAAATGAATAACGTACTAATACATTGAAATCAAAATATAAGAAACACATACAAGAACAACCATTAATACTTCAAGGTACAAAACCAATAATATTTTAGCATGTACATAATAATAGTAACTCAACAAAGTAGAAATACTTTTCGAATTTAAAATAATTAACCTCAATTAATAAGTACAATTTTTTACATACAACACAGAAAACTAGTAAACTAAATGGCCATAGCAGAAAACATGTATACAAATAAGAAAGAATGAAATCAAATAATAAGTATTATTGGTTACAACCCAGAGATAATAGTTGTAAATGCAAGTAATAATACTGAATTAACAAAGTAACAATACATTCGAGTGTTCGGACAATTTGAACTCAAATGAGAAGAACTAGACTCAATTATTGAATTAAACTCAAATTGGATCAATTCAACATGTGTACAATTAAACATAAGAAAGAATGAAATCAAATAATAAGTATTATTGGTTACAACACAGAGATAATAGTTGCAAATGCAAGTAATAATACTGAATTAACAAAGTAATAATACATTCAAGTAATAATAGTTGCAAATTATTGAATTAAACTCAAATTTGAGCAATTCAATGAACTTACGTCGTCAAATTGATGAAAGAGCATCGAGAGAGGAAGGTCAAGATGAATACAGACGGAATATGTGTCGCAGGAGGGAAGAAGAAAGCATGCGCAGGGAGGGAGGCGCAGGGAGGGAAGCGCAGGTCCGGCGAAGATGCGTCGCAGGCTGGAGGGAAGATGCGTCGTCGCCGTCGCCGGAGAAGAACGCTTGCACTGCAGGAAGGCGACGACGGAATAGAACCTCCGTCGTTCAAATTTGAAAATCGGTTACGGGAGTAGAATTGGATGGTTTGAAATTGGGAATTAATATCGGGAATAATTCTTTAACGCGCGCGACCGTGAATGAATACGGACCGTCCGATATGCGGGGTACGATAGCGGGGTACGATAGGGCGGGGTACAAAAGATTATCCCATATATATATACACACCAGTCATCAAAATCATCAAAACAGAAAGGCATGACCCTCCTAACTGAATAACAACTTTAGTGCCTAATTACCTTAACAAAAATATAAGCATGACCATTAATTTTCAAGACACCAAAAATCACACCATATAAGCACCAAAAATATAAGCATGACCATATATATAACCTAACAAAAATCACACCTTTATTTTCAAGGCTGTCCTTTTGTTCCCATCACAAAACAACATTGCAGATTTTTCTTTTTTCCCCTTTTTTTTTTGTCTCCTTTTCTGCTACCAAAAATATAAACATGGTTATGTCCTTTGATTTATTTTGAAAAGATGTGATGTTATTCCTCGGAACTCCCTATCTACAATCTCCTGTGCTGAAAAAATGAAGTCAATTCAATAGCATAAAAAATGGTCTCATATATTGCATATTACACCAACACAAAAAATAGAAACAAAAAAATAAATGTTTATTACTCAGCATAACAATCAATCAATCAATTATGTCGTAACGCATGCCATATGGTAGTACTGCGTGCAGCAAATCTGTCAAGCATACGGTCATCTTTCATTCCTCTAATCCCGAGCCTTTTATCTATCCTCTCTCCGCCGAGCAGCTCCCATCTTTTGTGGTTCACTTCTCTTTTTTCCCGATTTTCTTCCGAAACGGTGTGAAGTTAAGAATTTCATCTTGCCTTCTCAAATAACTGACTCCGCAAGGTACGTACGAGCTCATCACAAATGTCACTATTTTTAGCTAAGTACGATTCAGCCTCATACTTATTTTTGAATTGTTCTCCATTTATCCAGTAACCGCCGCATCCATTTTCATCTCTCACTATAACTCCATGTGCACAGGCCATTTCAAGCAGCTCTGCCTCACGGCGAATTCCCGTACCAAATCCAATCTCAAGTTCAGCTTTCTTCATAGCAGGGGACAGCTTATTCTTTATCACTTGTACTGTTATGTTTATTCCTGTAACCTGGCAAGTTTAAGCAAACATCTTAGATGGAAAAATGGATAAGCTTCTATAAAATGTTTCCTTTCCTCTGGTAACTCTGCTAAAACTAAATAGTTTTAGTTCCTTTCTGCTAGAGCAATATAGGATGTTAAATACAATTTTTTTTTTTTTTTTGGAGAAATTACCTTATCATCAGTTTGTATTAAACCCCTTCTAGAGATTCTCAACCGAACAGCTGCGTAGAATTTTAATGCATTTCCACCACAGGTTATCTCCTCTGCTGAAATCTGTCCTTTAGGTTTTTCTCTAATCTGCATGACCAAGATTATAATATCCAATTTTATCATTTTGTTCTAATCATTATTTTTTCTTTCGAAAATGGTATTCTCCTCATGTTGAGATAATTGTCTAAAATTAATAGGCAGCCATAGAAACAAATGCAGCTCATTTGTCAAATTATATTGCACCTGGCATCTCACTTTTCAAGTTTATTTGCAAATACAGAAATACTTCATTAGTTAAAGGGGCAAACATATAGTACTTAAGCATAATCACAACTAGTGAATTTCCCGTAAGAAAAAAATGAGTTGGATGTAGTTGAGATCAGCCTACCAAACTAAAAATTTAAAAATGGAAGAAAACATTGCTTACCTGATTAACAAAAATGACAATGCACTGAGATCGGCCTAGCGAACCATGGATTTTGCGAAGGGCCTTTGTCATGAGCAGAGATTGTGGTTCCTCTGAATACATGCCTAATTTACTCGAAATCTCCGATTGTGGTATGAGTGCTGCAACCTATTGCAACAATACACAACAGATGCGAGAGGGTATCATATAAGTTTCTTCAATAAATACAAGATAACCCAAATGCAGCAAATAGATGCAAAAAGTATATGATGGCGAATCAATGTCTCTCTTCAATACAAAGGTTGAATTTACAAGCTGTCTTCCTCCGTTAAACTAGCCAGTTAATCAGTGAATTTGAAATTCCAATCAGCATTTTTCTCAACAAATAATGCACTTGACCTATTCTATTTATGCTTTACTTTCTTGCTATGTTTGATATATAGAAGTTGTGCCCAAACCAAAAATTAACAATAATTCGAAAATGTAAATAACATACTCTCATGAAGCACAAAACAATGTCAAGCTGACAAATAAGTCAATACACCAAGTTTAATTAATAAACACGGAAAGATAGAATTGAGCTTACACTGTCAACAACTATCACATCGACTGACTCGGTGTTAACCAAAGTATTAACTATGCTTAACGAATTTTCAGCGGAAACTGGATGAGTGATAAGAAGCTTCTCAGTATCTACACCTATATCTTCAGCAAAGTAAGGATCAAATGCATTCTCTACATCTATATATGCGCAACATCCTGGAAAAGACAATTACAAAAATTTTATTATCGCATGAGCAAATTATGTTTATGAAAATGACAACTGATATTTCATCTGCCTTGAAGATGTCAACTCAAAGTATATCACATTTAAAACTACCCCAGCAGATCATTTGTCAGGCTAGAATGGAAACAGTATCTTATGTTAACAAACATGAAGCTTAGCGCCATGCTCTAGTAAAGGTATAAAGTATGTTTGGCTTCTGGATATATCAACAAGCCGTCAACGTTCAATTCAGGTAATAGAAGAAAAGAAAACAAAATGACAATGATATTGTTAATTACAAAATAAAGCATGACGTTCTTCTTTCTTTTAATATTTCTTCTTGTGTAATTGACTTATCTGTACCTCCCCTCTTCTGAGCTTCTCTTACTATATGAAGAGCAAGGGTAGTTTTGCCACAGGCCTCTCGCCCAAAAATTTCAACCATTCTACCCTGTAGAAACAAAAATCAAGACAAAAAGGTAAAGCTGAGGAGCACCTACAAGGAAGGTGTTGTACTTGAACAACAATGGTTTGTTAGGACTAATCCATGGTGCTACTGTTACATACTGAATACTGCTGGGCCTTCACAAACTCAATTAGTCCCAAAAAGAGAAAGTCTGTTACTACTCAGTTATCACATGCACTTTAAGGTGTCTTCACTGTCAAAATAGCATGACAACTTTGGTTTATCTGTTTGTTTGCTCTGTCAATTCACCCTTTACTACAATTATTCACATTTTTCTTTTTTCTTTTTAATTTGTTTCAGTTCTAAAGTTGGAGGTTGCATTATCAATAGAATGAAATTGTAATGAACTTCGCCACAGTACTTGGTAGCAAATATCAGTGGCATGCAGTTTGGTCAGAGCAGGTTGATACTATGGAAAAAGTACCTTTGGCAGCCCGCCAATGCCAAGAGCTTGATCGAGTTTAAGAGAACCAGTGGAGACGACTGAAGTGTACCTTGTGCAAAAGAATCTGTTCAAAGTCAATTTCGAGTCTCTATCGAAATCACCAGCAAGCTGCGAAAGTGCGAAGTTGAGAGATGAATCTTTTTTCGTGGCCTCACAATCATCCAAAAGGTGATCCTTTTCATACTCTAACTGTGCATCAGCTGAAAAAAGTAAAGGATATCGGTGAAAAGCACATTGAAAGTGCTATTATGTCTTTGGTTAGATTCAATCTAGTAAGGAGAACCAACAATTAGAGGGCTCAAGTCGCACCTACATACAAAATACCGGTATCTAAACCATATTACCACGGTTTAGAAATATCAAAATTAAGCAGACAGATAAATACATCCCATCTCCATCACTATGGTTAAGTAAAATTCAATGGCACCCGATATCTATTATTAAAATGCTCACCTCCAAAATATAAAAATTTGCTTACCCATAAAGAACCAGCATAAGACAAACCAAGTTATTTCATGACTAGAATTGGTAACTACCTAGTGTTACAATAGTTGTTTGTTGGTAGTTTTATTTCAGTATTTTACAAGAACAACCATACTTTGGTGGTCTGAATCTTGTTCTTTCAAACGTCTCTAACCAACAAAACTCAAGATACAAAATTGAGCCAAAGAAAAAATCAATTAATTTGGCTGAGATTGACATAGACAAACATACATTCCTCAAATTCAATAAAATCTCCCAAATTCGATTTTCAGAGCACCAATTAGGATCAAATAACAACCAATTACATATGAACAAAGTAACAATCAACTACAATTTACCTGTGGAAGACAAGTATCGAGCTCTCGACCAGAACGGAGGCCCCGGTCTGGTACTCTCCTCCTAAAAAAACCATGAATGTGTATGTGTTACAACAACTACAGAAAAAGGGGGTCTAAGAAGAAAAGAAAAGGAAAAGGGCAAGGGAGGGGGAGCGAACATGGAACTCACATAGGAGAGGAAGCTAGAAGGGGAAGGGCATGAAGGCAGGGTTTCGAAGGAGGTGGAGGCGGCGGCGGCGGCGGCGGTAGGAGGCGAGCGGCGGAGAAGAGAGGAGGAGGAGAGGCGGACGGCGCGTGTTAGGGCTCTCATTTCATTTCATTACACTGAATGAAGCGGCACTGCAGTCTGATTTGATTTCAGTGAAAGTGAAAGGAGCGCGCCGAATTCATATCCTCTACTGCGCAGTAAATTGCTGCACAGTACATCAACCGTTGGATCCGTTTTTAAGATTCGTGCAACCCAACATAAAAATTCCCTCCCTGTTATCCACATCGTTGATCCGCTGCGCAGTAGATTACTGCGCAGCAGAGGATAAGCACGCGAACGCGCCGCGGAGGATGAAAGAAAGCACGAGCGAGGGTTTTAGAGCGCTTATCCTCTGCTGGGCAGTATTGTACTTCGCAGAGAATAAACGATGACGATTATAGACGGGTATTTTGAGATTGAGTTGCGCGAATCTTAAAGTGAATCCAACAGCCAGTAAAATACCGTGCAGTAGAGGATATGAATTGAGGGTTTTAGGGGTGGTGATGATCCGCGAAGAATGGTTCAGTGTCAGTGACTCGGTAAGTCTATAAAGTGACTCGTTACACTTTTGTCTGGACTAAGACCACAGGTGGCAAATCGAGTCGGACGGATCGGGTTCGGGTCAGGTGATAGGCGGGTCGAGTCAAGTCAGATCAATTTTAGTATCAACTTTTTTGGATCATATGTTGATTTGAGTTGGATTGGATACTATTTGATTTCGAGTCGGGTCGGGTTTGGATCATGTTCGGGTTGAGTCCGTTTGACTTTTTGAAAAATATCGGTTCGGATCGGGCGGGTTTCTCAGGTCGGATTGGGTTCAGCCATCTCTAACTAAGACAGCCATAATTGACTTTTTTATGCTCCAACTTTTCTCTCGTAGCTTGCCCGTATTTAATTTGGTCTAACTTTGAGTTTGATGCAGCTCAATTTGATTTTTCGAGTTTGATATAGCTCGATTTAACTTTTGTCGGCTCGAGTTTCATTTAGTTCAGCTCGATTTTTATATCATTTGATTCGGTCTCCATTCGTAATAGTTTATTATATAGTTATTTGTATATATTAAACTATTTGTCACGATTGTTTGTAATAATATATCTATTTTATTATTTAATTAATAAAATATACATATTATTTTGTTGAATTAATAAAATACCTAAAATTTTTAATCATCACAAGTAATTAATTTATATTATCGATAAAAGAAAAGTAATATATTTATTTTACCACTAATTTATGATAATCTAAAAAATAAATACAAAATTATAATAATAGAGCTTTTCTGGAACTCAAAACTCGATTCGAGTTTAAGCTAGTTCGGTTCAATTTAGCTTGAGTTCAATTTAGTTCGAATTCGGTTCAGCTCCGGTTTGATTTGGTTCAAATTCAGTTCAGGCTCGTTTTAGTCTTTCAGACCAAGTTCAGTTAGATTTGATTCGTTTACAATCCTAAATACTCTGAAGGCGCGCCCGCCCCATTTTACGTTATTTTTAGCTAGAGATTGAAATGGGCTTCTAAATCCAACAATCTGGATCCAAGCTAAATTTACAAATTACACACAATTCACAATTCACAACCCATCGTAGCCTTCTATTTCTATATATGTTCATCTAATTTTGGGCCTCTACATCTAAATAAGAACATAACAATTTTCCAACAGACTAAATTAATTGGGTACTGACTATAGAAGCCCAAAAAAAAAAATAAACAGACAAAAATAACTCCTTATTTTTTAATACAATAAACATTTTCTTTTTTAAAGAGAGCATAAGACTAAAATAAAAAATCAACATCCCTCTTACACCCGTTCTACAAAAGCCACCCCATAACCTCCACACCGGTCCCACAACCCAGAGACACATACCCCACAAAAAAACCACTAAACCAAGTCTATACACCTCCTCTCTTAAGCACATTATCAATTTTAGTCCCTCTAAAAGTTTCCATTTCCAAAAAGAAATAAACAAACAAAAATAGCTCCTTATTTTTTTAAGAAAAATAAAAATTTTCTTTTTTAAGAAAAAATAAATATAAATATTCACATCCCACAACACTAAATCAATAAAATCAACATCCCTCCTACACCCGTTCTACAAAAGCCACCCCACACACTCCTTACCGGTCCAACAACCCAGAGACACATCCTACCAAAATACATAAACCAAGTCTATACACCTCTCTTAAGCACATTATCTATTTTAGTCCCTTTAAAATTTCCATTTCCGAATCTCTCCATCTTTCTTTGCCTTTTTCTTTCTTCTTTCCAAAGAAAAGAAAACCCAAAATTCCTCTCCATTTTCTGCTTCTTCTTCTTCTCATTATAAATAGCTTACCATACGCTTTCACCCCTCCCCCAAATCCACCTCTTCTTCTCTGCTGTTGCAAGTTTCAATCTTTGAGCGATCGATCACAGCGAATTGTGAAGAATCGAAGAGCATCTGTCTGTCTGTGTACTTGTAATTTCAGTGGGGTTGTAACTTGGTACGGTTTGTTTGTACTGTAATCCATAATCCATGTCCAATTCTATCAGATTAGTGTGAATTACTGAGAATTACGGTACCGATTAAGAGAAATTGTTACTGATTACCAGTTTATCTGATGCTTTTGAAGAAAATCCAAAGTGGAACTGTTAAAAGTGTTTACTTTTTATTAAAAATATATGATTTTTGTTTGTAATGCTGAGAGCCTGAAACCCTGTTTGTTCTGGAAAACATGTGATGGTTGTACTACTAATGTGAAAATAAGGTCGAACGATAGATTTTGATTATATTTTTTTCTTTTTGTAGAAATAGTAAGCTAAGCGGGTTACTCGTGATTGCTCGGCGTAATCAAGATGGTATGCAATCATGCATTAATATATGTCATTTTTTATTTTTCTAGACATTCTCTCTATGAAGATTTATCATTACTATATAGTTTCTTATAATGATGCATTGTTTATGTAGTATTACGACGGATATGGATACCATAATAACGGTCCTTTTGAGCAGACCTACCGTTGCTACCCGGCATCCTTTATTGACAAGGTTTCCGTTTGTAGATTTTGACACAGATTAGCACTCCAATTTTATATTTTTCATTACATTGTTGAAGGTTTTACTGAGATAGTGTTTTTTGCTCTATTTTACAGCCAGCACTTGAATCTGGAGATAAGAGTATGTCGTCTCACTTATTATTTTAATTTGTTGCATAATTATTATTTTTTTTTTTACTGGCAAATAGAAATACTTACGTGTTGTTATTTTCAGTTATGATGCCACCCTCAGCTCTTGACCGTCTAGGTATGCGTTACTGTCGGCATTATAGATATTTTGATTTGATATTAATTACGAGCAGAAATATGAATTGTTGTTGTTTATAATCTCAGCTCATCTTAATGTCGAGTACCCCATGTTATTCGAGCTACGTAACGTGGCGACCTCCAGAACTTCACATTGCGGTGTGCTGGAATTCACTGCGGAAGAAGGAATGATATACATGCCTTACTGGGTACGATTTTTTTCATAAGATTAGCAAATCGTGCTGTTTTAATGTTGAAGTATAAAAGGGTTCGTTATGATGTTTTTCTTCATCGTTATCATCTTCTTTTGGTTTTGTAGATGATGCAAAACTTGCTTCTCCAAGAAGGAGACGTTATCATGGTAAAGAATGTGACTTTGCCAAAGGGCACATATGTCAAGCTCCAGCCGCACACCACTGATTTTCTAGACATTTCTAACCCGAAAGCAATGTGAGTGTTACCTTTATTCAATTTTATTATACATCTTTAAAATCCTTCTATGTTTCTTCCAGCGCTGTATAAATTGATTGTTTGTTCTCTGTGTTGAGGATTTGTATTTTGCAAATTTCTCACAATATTAAGTGAATTTACTAGTCCCATAAGATAATAAGTTTTCTCTGTAATTTCTATATGCATATTGTTTACTCATTTTTTCTTGTTAAAATGTATTTAGATTGGAGAAGACGCTGAGAAGCTTCTCATGTTTAACCACTGGAGATAGCATTATGGTGGCGTACAACAATAAGAACTATTACATAGATATAGTTGAAACAAAGCCTTCTTCTGCAATTAGTATCATCGAGACAGATTGTGAGGTTGATTTTGCTCCTCCACTCGACTACAAGGAGCCTGAGCCTGTCAAGAAGCCTGCTGCTCCTGTCACCCCGACAGGTACACTGTCATATTTCTGGTGCTGGAAACATTTTCAGTAGCCCTGATTTTTAATCATATTAAATTTTAGTACGGTGTGTGTGTCAGTATGGTGCATTAGTATGGTTTTTGTAGGTTTGAGGTGCCCGAATTTTATTACTTGTCTATGTATATGCATACCTTTTACTATTAGTGTGGCTCAACAAGATGTTTAAGCTTCCACTGTGTTTACATATGGAACCGGGAATAATGAAAGACAACTGACACTGGATTGTTGCCAAATTTGTATAATTTTACTTCAATGTATAGTTGTGTACTCAATACTTGTTTCCAGTTGCTAGCACTTTCCACAACTATGAACCGGTCTGTATATTTGTGTATTGGTGAAGACATATTCCTAAATGTTGGAAAATGATAATTACAAACAGCTTTGGAACAGTTTATTATGACAACCTTTAGGAGCAATGGTTGCAATCTTCACACCCCTGTTATAATTTTGTATTTAATTATTTAACCATTGCAGCGCAAGAAGATGTACCAGAAGAAGAGCCGAAATTCTTGGCATTTACTGGCACTGCAAGGCGCTTGGATGGCAGGCCGGCCAAACTAGAAAATGCACCAGTCGCAGTGCCATCTGCTGTGAAAAACCAGGCGAAGTCTGCAACTGCTAATAGAACTGGTCCCGGTCCTGCTCCTTCAGCTGAAGCCAGCACCTCGTCAAGTAAGACGGGTCGGCCAGCAGGGAAACTTGTCTTTGGTTCGAACTCAAGTCGTTCTTCAAAAGACACTCAGAAGGTTTGTAAATGACACATTCTATTTGCTTCTTTCATTCTTATCCTTTAATTTTATAAACATTCTGAATTTTTGAGTAGAAGTATATTACAGTATAGTCAAAATATACTTTCAACTTTGCTGGTGCCGTTATATTAGGCATCGAAAATGAAAACCTAAAAGCTAGATCTGAGTTTTGCATTGGTACCATGATTAGCTCCTACCAAGAGATTATGTATCAAAAAAAGTTGTTATATTTGTCTTGTTAAGTGATCTTGTATTTCTTTTATAAGACCAACCTATAATATTTCAAAATACTGTCATTATAGGATGCACCAAAAGAGGCCAAGCAGGAGCCCCAAAAGAAAGAGGAACCTAAATTCGAAGCCTTCACAGGAAAGAAATACTCATTGAAAGGTTGATGTGTTGAAGACCAGGCGATATAATTTGTGTCTAAATTAGCTGTCTAGTAGAACTTGTTTTATCTTGTAAATTACTCCTTAAATTGACTTATTTCTGTTTAACTGCCGTCTCGATATTATTTTGCTGATTGAATTTATATGCTTTCGAGTGTGAGTAAACAATGTTCTCGCGCAAAGGATCCATCAAAACTTCAGACTCCATCGAAATACACTTGTTTTGAAGTAATCTTGGATTCCTTTGAAATCTATAAGGGCAATCATCTTTTCTTTTTATTTTCTTTTACTCTTGTTGCTGGAGTGGAGTCTGAGTGTTGTGTATCTCTCTTATTTTTTTGCCATCTTTCTGAGGTAGGTTGTATCTACTGCTTTTTTGAAATCTGTTCAGAAATGAAAATGCCATGTATCGAATATTTTGTGTAGAAGACACAAACTAAATAAATAGAAGATGATAACCTTTACAAGTATCCGACAACAGATTTCATATATTGAATATGGCATTGCTACATGAGTTTTGAACTTGACTCGATGGTGATACATATTTAAAAACAATCAGAGGAAGGGACTACAAAAATAATGCAGTGCAGTACATAACATTACAGTGGGAAACAAGCAAAACTTGCTTTAGCTAAACCTACGCAGCCCAAAAATTAAGCGGCCTCCTCTCAAACCCCTGAGAGAAACCAAAAGGGCACAAAAACAAAGCAAATAAATTAACCTGTACAGCCACTGGTCATCTCTCCAATCCACTTGGTGAGCGACTGAGCGTAGTTCTATCCAGATTTAGGCTCTGCTTCTTGTCACTAATCTCCACCACATCGTACTCATAAAACCCAAAAAGGGCAACTCCAGTTGGAACCAGAATCGCGTCTTCCAACCTGAACCTCCACCGCTCAGGTTCCTTTCTGCTAAAACTGCTTGCACAGAAACAAATCTACCAGTAGTAATCATCGGACCAGCGGTGATGAGACTTCCAACTGTGTCTTGAACCAGCCCTCTCGTAATGTCGTTTCCCGGTGTACTCTTCAAACTCGCTATATTGGCTTCTTTTCCCTGACCTGACCTCTTCGTCTACATCATACTTTAACCTCTGCAAAATGGACATTGTAGCACACAATAAGAACAGTGGTTTCCAAATAAAGGCGTGAAACATTTTCCATTGATCTTAAACTACTACTAAAAATTATAATACTGGGAGCTTTTGCAAATACACAACAATTATAGGTTATTTGCATATTACACCCCCACCTATATGGAAACGTTTTCGATTGGCAGAAGTCATTTGCTAAGACAAAAGGCCAAAAGTACAATTAGCATTTCTGTTAGTGCAAAACATTTAATCTTCTGATTTGGTTTGTCTAAAGTGTGATATCATTCTTTAAAAGGACTTGCGAACAGAAGCTCAAGTATGGAAATGCAAAAAATATTAAATTGAAGAAAGTAAATACCTTGGTTTCATCAGAAAGTACATTATAGGCTTCCCCAATAATCTTAAATAAATGATCTGCATCTTTGTGTACTTCCTGAACAATCTCATTCCAAAGTGAGTCATCTACAGTTTCACTTCTCACAAGGAACTGCCCAGCCTGAATAAAAAACCAATACTTTAATTAGAGCGCAAAATAAACACTACACCATTAAGCCAATGATAATAATATGAAATAGCAAACCTTGTCAGGATGATGTCGTAATGCTGCTTTGCGGTAAGCCTTCTTTATATCGGCAGAAGAGCTGGTCTGCTCAATCCCCCTGTTATGTTATATACCGGAAAAACATGATTAGCATTACCACCACCTCTGCCCCAATCACAATATTGCAGAAACACCCCTCTATTTTCATTGTTTGCGAGTAGTGTATAAGAAATTCATAATTAAGTTACTAGGTGCACCTTAAAACTAAGAAAATTTTGCATTTTCTGAGAATCAAATTTGAAAGAGAAGCTTCTAAGATAAAATATCTAACCAGCCAATGATGTTTTCAGAGAAAACAATTGAAAATAAATAAATAATAAAATGAAACTTTTTAAAGCCTATCATCATAGGCACTTATTGACCACTAGTTTATTCCAGCATATTAAAGCTTTTTAAGAACAAAAGAGCAGGCATTGTTGCTAACCCGTGCAAAGGGAAACAGTGATTCCCTAAGAGACAAGGATATCATTGCAACTTCCATATTACATTGCAAACAAAGAAAGACGTCAAATAGCACTTACAGAATCAGGTACATGTTCAAGGGAGTTCTTCTCCGTGCTTCATCTTCCATTGAAGAAAGCCTGGCTAAGGCACGTTGAAGCTCCGTATTACCTTTCGATGATTTTCCATGAGCTGTTAGCTGAGATTGTTTTTCGAGAAGTGAGATCAACCTTCGGATGTCATTTGCAGCCTGGCTGTAATCTCTAATTGTTTCATACAATGTAGCCCTTCTGGAAATTGCCTGGATTTTTTTTTTAAGGAAAACATGAATTATATTTTTTACCCATATATTGTGATTTTTTGTTTCTTCACATGACAAATTATAGTGTCTGTTCTTTTAAGATGGTATGTAGTACACAACACACCAGAGCGAAATGGCCCCTATATCTGATCTAAATAAACCAGGAACAAACAAAAATTTTTAAAAATAAGGACAAAGGGAAAGAAAATAAGTGAACTAACATAACAAACCCTAGCATGATAATCTGAGATACTAAATTTCCAAGAAAAGAAAATGAACTTATCGTCAGTATGTACAGCCGGTAACAGAAACATATACACTAAAAATACACAAAATCTTCTACCCTGAATTCAGAAAGCAATTATACAGAAAAATACATATAGGTTCAAAACTTCAAATAATTGGGCCAAAGTTTCAGAAAAAATAATGCAGTTGTCATTAAAATGGAAACAGACCTTGGCGTAATTAGGATCCAGAGCTATAGCCAATGAACAGTCAGCAATGGCATCCATGATCTGACCTTGGGCTTGGTATGAAGCTGCACGGTTCCCAAAGCATATCGCACTGAAAGGACGAGAGCTGCCATTGTATGTCAGAGCTGCAGTGTAACTCTCAATAGCTTCAGCGTACCTCCCTGCTTGAAATGCTTCATTCCCACTTTTCTGAAAATGATTTAAGAGGAAAGCAGACAAGTTCTGTATGTAAGTCTTATGATGGTAATATTCTATGTAACTTTACAATTTTACATTATAGTTATCAAACATCTATAATAACAGGACTGCTTGATCATAATGTTGTATGTTATTCTTCAAATTGAATAATGACTTATTTTGGTGCATTTCATTTTTAGAAAATGTCAAATCTCTTTTGCTTTGGTAAAATCAGTAACAAAAAATAAATCAGTTGGCCAGAAGTGTGGATCGAGATCAACTTTTAAATGCACAGATGTCTTTGAAATTAAGCCCATAAATCTCCTTGACCAGCTAAATCCGAATATTATTTCCCATAACATATGTCCATTAACCCAATTTTCCCTTGACTAAGGACGATCATGTTCAAGTTTCTTATAAGTCACATTAAAAAAGCAACAAGTACACAGATGCTAGTAAATTCCAAGAAATTCTTTTCTTGGCAAGTGGGAATTCCATCTGGTGCTTAAACCATAACCGCAGCCAATATATTGTTTTGAACCAGTTATAGCTCAATTCAGCATTGGGGGCAGAAGGTTTAGGATTTACTTTGCGCTGCACTTCAATTTATTGCTTTTCACCAATTATAACTCAATAAAGGTCCATATACACATATATACAGAGAGAGAAAGAAAAGAAAAGAAAAACAAAAGTTTGACGATACACATGGCCAAGCATGAAGCAAGACATACTGTCAGAGTTTTGAAAAAAGTTTACTGGTGATATACAGAAAAGGGACTTCTTTTGATTTAGCTGTAGACAAAAGTAGAAATAGAAGAGCAGTACCTTCAGGCGCAAGAGCTCACGAATAACATCAGGAGACGGATATATTTCGGAGGACCTAAAAAAACAAATGCTTCTATTACTTAAAAAGGCATACTTTACTAAATATCTGTAAAGCTCACAAAATGCAAAGAGCAGTTTATGCACTGCTTATGCATATAACACCAAAAAAAGTATGGTTCAGGTTGGTAGTAAACAATGTATCTAGGTCATGTCAGAAATCCATTTGAATTTTTGTTAAAAAAAAAAAAAAGAACGAAAGAAGGAAACATAAGAATACCTATCATCAATGGGCTTCACTTCCTGATAGTTCTTCAATACCTGGATCGCTTCTTCAAGTTTACCCAGATAAAAATAAGACTTAGCAAGTAGGAGCCATCTCCAAAGCCGTGGGTCCCGTGCACCCGACCTCCCAAAGTTTGAATTTTTCTTAGCCAATTCTAAGCTTTGTTCACACAATTGAACAACTTCTTCATACCTGCGCAACTGCAATAAGAGAAAGGAAAAGAAAAAAGATATTAGACAATTCACCTTCTATCTAGGAAAAACCTATTGTAATACAAGAAATAAGATATAAATTTTAAATTGTACCAGCAAGAACGCCTTCGCTTTCATCTCCATCAGATTATCTGAATTCGTACCAATAAGCATGGCATCAGAGATCAGTTCCAATACCTTTGCTACTTCATCTGATGTTCCTTTCTGTAAGAGCTGTGTGGCTTGGTCCACATATTGAGTGAATTTCTAACAAGAAACAAGGAAATAATATTGCATAAGTTAGAAAGTTTATTACTTCTGTATAGTTATCTCGTTATTTTTTTTAAATTGATTTATAGTCTATATTTAATTTGGATATTTGAAGCACTTGTAATAAAGCAAAATTGTAAAATAAAATAATAATAATAATATTTGCATCTTTCCATCCACTGCCAAAATAGCATACCAAATATGGATAGGGCACCAATAAGATGCCACTAGCTTTGTATTTATCAAAGAGAATAGGTAGAAAACACAAATCATAGAATAAATAGATATCATCATGTCATATTGTTACCTCAGTTTTACCAAGACCTTCTCTGGCCTCAGCTAAGATCTTTGAGTCAACACCATCAGATTGAATACACTGGTTATAGTACTTGATTGCCTCATCAACCTCGCCCAACGCAAGAAGACAACTGAGAGCAAAACAATGTTAACACTCTTCGTTTACAAATGCATTAACATGACTTAGCATGATGTGCTCACCCACAAAAAGAAAAAGCAGTAAGCACCAAACCTACTTTTCTCCTTTATATAAGATTAGTGCTTCAGCAAGAATGATAAATATCACCACCCCCCCCCAAAATCAAACACATAATAATTAATGCCCTTTATTCCCGCGGTTACTGCAAAAATTGCCCAGTTAACTTTTCTTCTTTATTTCTACTTGCAATCCAAAAAAAAATATTTATAATGTGTCCAGCACAAAAGAATTACAATTCTTCCAAACCCATCTCACCCTGCTTACAAATTAAAATCAAAGATGCAAATGGTTTAACATAATAAGTTGTCACACATATTTGTAACCGCCCACAGAGAGGTCATATAACTCAAGCATGGTTGAATTGAGGGTGTGACTAGGAATCTAGGCATGGTATCATAACTTGTTCTAAAACAGCCATGTTCCCCAATTATTAAGCACTTACTTTGCAGCTCTAACGCGAGCTCTGAGGAACCCAGGGTCCGCTTCCAAGGCAATGAGACAGTCAACAAATGCCTCCCTCATTCTCCCTAGGGACATACGTGTTGCTGCACGGTTGCTGTAACAAAGCATCAGTGCCCGGGCACAGCTTCCGGAACGTTCTTCAGAAGCAACAGAGTTTATTCCTCGAGTGTAGTATTCCTCAGCCTTTTGTAGACGGCCATCTGCATAAGCCTGGTTCCCCCTGGTTAAGATTAAAACATATTAGGCTCGATAATTAGAACTAAACATAATCAAACATTCTTTACAGAATGCTAACAAATATGTAGCAATGGTGCCTTGGAAGTGCAGCATCACTATGGAGTGGCCAAGATTGGTGTGGCAGCAATACATAGAGATCATACTAGATTTATACCACCTCCATACAGAGCAAAAAAAATGTACCTAGTTTTATAAAACAGACACTACTTATTTATCTTGGATGGTCCTTAATGTTTAAGTCTCAAACAACTATAACAAAAAAAGGATAAAACCGGCCCACAGATTTGTACAACCATGGTAAAGTACAATGAATTGTATGCATAATATTGACTAAAACATGTTAACTAAAGCACCTCATGCGCCACTTTTCACAAGCCTCCAGCGCACCACTACTTGCACTACTTGTCCCTGTTGTCTCCTTTTTTGTCTCTGTTCTACTTCTAGATTCCGGTTTTCCAGAGTCAACCTGCATTCCGAAAGGTGATGTGCTTGCTTCGGTCCGTTGGCTACTGGATTGTACAGAGCTACTGGCAACATGATCTGCAGTA
Source organism: Cyperus esculentus (assembly GCA_030179965.1). Classification (NCBI taxonomy): domain Eukaryota; kingdom Viridiplantae; phylum Streptophyta; class Magnoliopsida; order Poales; family Cyperaceae; genus Cyperus; species Cyperus esculentus. The sequence goes on from JASGLE010000031.1 coordinate 1,044,045, forward strand.
CTATCCACTGAGCCTCTCGTGACCCTATTTTTCCTCCTAAAATGCCTTCTGATTACAGGTGCTGTACCTTGAGAGGAAGTAGATGCGGTAAATTTAAAGCTCGATCCAGAAACAGCATTTCCTGGTTCAACAGTATTAGAAGTACTTTCTACATAATCCATGCCTTCTGCGGTTCCTTCCTTGCGTCCCACATTAGAGGCCACAGATGTTGATCCGAATACAAACCCGTTCAGATTCAAACTAATGCCTGAAGCAAAACTTCCATCACTTTCCTTGACTTTGGTCTCGTGTACTTCTTTCTCCGTAGGTTTTTCATTATTATTATTTAGGTTTTCCTCCTTTATCTCAAGCCGCTTAGCTGCCGCAGCAAGTTCAACTTCTGCTTCGGTTTCCAGGGAAGTAGACCCCTGCATCTCGAAAGATGAATCACTCTCTCGATATGGTGAACACTCCATAGGAGAATACCCAGCTGGTGAACCCGGTACAGGTTCTGTTACCGGTACATGATCATCTTTCTCCGACGAACTTGCTCTGCCACTATACTCCGGCCAGAAAGGACCACGGGGCTGGGTTGTTTTAGGTTTACCCAGTCTAGGCGGCTTCTTTTTTCCCTTCTTATCTCTCAACCCACCTGTTTTCCTGGCACCGATTTCCAACTTCCTCATTGCATCTGGAAGCGTAGCTTCCGGCATTTTTGTTTCTGTTTCCCAGTCTCGGAGGTTAAAAGAGAATGCACCCGGAGTGTAACTCTCTTGCTTATTGCCCATATCAAATTTCTTCATGTTATCACTAAAACTATTAACCGAAGAGCCGCCGAAAACAAATTGTTCAGAGCGAGTGGACTCGCCGGAGGTCTGCCTAAACCCAGCACTATCATTCACTCTAGTCTCAAATACAAAAACCGTCGGCTTGGTTTCTAAATCCCCACTTCCGCTACCCAAATTCAACCGTTCTACTTTTTCGGGTAAAACATCCGCATTACTATCTTCCGTACCACCAAAACCCTTTGCATTTTGTAAGTTGACTTTCCTCATTTCTTCTGAATTCTCATCAGGGATTCTGAAATTGACATTCGCAACCTTCTCCGCGGGGGTAGAAGAACTACTGATATGAACCGTCTTCTCCAGTTTTTCCCTCACGGAATCAACATTTGCAGCAGTCGCATCCTTAGCTTCCGGCGGCACAGTAGAAGCACCGCCGCCAAATACAAACCCTCCAACGTCGCTAGAACTTCCTTTCGATCCGGCATTTGAACCAAACGGATGCCAGGTCTGCATCTTCTCCGGCAAACTGGAAGCGCTCTCCGAAGCCCCGAAGACAAAAACCGGCTTGTTCTCCTTCCCATCCTTCACCTCATTCTCCGGCACTTTCCGGTTCGAATTACCGAACACAAACGTATCCCAACCACCGCCGGCACTCGAACCCTCACTCCCCTTAACAACATTCCCTCCTTCCCCTCTATTCGTCCCAAACCCTAACACAGAGCCACCACTACCTGGTGGTAAATCACGCGGCGAGCCCTCGCGGCTGCCCGGATCGACTGCCTCGGCGCCACCGAAGGGATTGAAACCCTCGACGGGCGGCTTGTTGACCGGCGCGCGGGACAGGGAAGACCCGACCCGGCGCCTCACCTTCACGAGGTGCGGCTTGGAGAGCGGGTTATTCGGGCGGCACGGCGGCGGGGGATGGGGATGGTGATCCATAGGGTTCGCGTCGTCGGAGGGGGTATGAGTATGACCTACGATCGCCGGTGGCATCGAGCGCGCCGCCGCATGAAGTAAATCGAAAAATACGAAGGATGGATGGTTGGATTAAGGACGCGTGTCGGTCGGGGGGAGATTGGACGGGCAGATGCCGGTGGCGCAGGTGGGAGGTAAATAAGAGAGAGTGAGAAGAGAGGAGAGGTTTGATTGATTGGGGGGTGGGAGTTTCGGAAGTGCTCATCCTCTGTAGCGCTGCACTGTGTAGCGCAGGATGCGAGCCGTTGGATCGTATCGGGATTCGTGTCAGCATAGATCGCGAGATGATCCAACGGCTCATATCCTGCACTACACAATGCAGCGCTACAGAGGATATGAAATCGAGTTTCGGAGGGAGGGATTGAGGAATTCATATCCCCAGCTGTACCCAACAACGTCAGCCGTTGGATGGTTGAGTATTCGTGCCAGCACGGATCTCGAGACGGTCCAACGGCTGACGCTTGAACTGCAAGATGCAGTAAGTTAGGGGATGAGCACTCGGATTGGTGATGATTGATTGTCGCAAGGCAGCGAGGGGGCGAGGACTGGAGGGCGCGGTATTGATTGGTGAGGACTGTGAACTGGAGATGTTTCGTGCGCTTCCGGCCGTTTGACCGGGGTCTAGGAGCTCAGGACGAGGGAGTGCTTCTTCTCCTGTTGTGACGGCGAACAAGAGGAGGATTAAGGAGGTTGCGGAGCCTCCGTTGCTGGAAAAATGGAGAGAAAGCTTCAAGCTTGTACGTTTTTTAAACTTTCGGCTTCGGTGTTCGGTCGGCTTTGTTCATTCTTAATTCTGATTGGAGCCTCGCAGATTTCAAATTTGGATCGGTTTTTCGTTCTAGGATCTCAGTTGGCTGGGCCTGAACTCTTACCCGGCCCAAAAGAGTCTCAATTCTGTTGATACTAAAGATGCACTGGTGCGTGCAGTGTCTGCGGCCTGTGGGTGGTGGATTGCATTTAGGGGGACCCCAATGGAACAAGTTTTTCCGTTGTTCCGTTCCGTTCCGTTATAACAGAATGTTCAACGGAATAGATTTTGGTTCCATCCGTTATAACGGAACGGAAAACGAAAGAAAATTTGGTTCCGCCCGTTATAACGGAACGAAAACGAAACAACTCATTTCCGCCCTAAACACGTATCCCATGTATTTCCTTTGTTCTGTTCCATTTCGTTATAACGGAACATTCAACGAAACATAAACGGCAGCAAATTTGGTTCCGTCCATTATAACGAAACGAAAACGGAACGACCCATTTCCGTAAACGTTTTGAACGTTTGATACCCCTAAAATTTATTACTTGCATTTGCACTTGTCACTCATGATGCTGTCACGTAGAAGGAGCGTTGACTGGTCAGGATTGAAATGATTTTATCTCCTTGTTGTATGTATAATTAAAAATTTAATTTTCTTTTTGTGATCCAGTGGCACCTATCCAGCTTAGCAGAATGTTTCAGAATGGAGGAATTAATTAATTGAACTCATATTTTAAAGATGAGGGATCCATTGACGATGTTTATCTTGACAATCTTGATAAACGGAGATTTTTAAAATTTTGTAAAAATAGTTAAAAATTCTAAAAAATAGAAAAAAAGTTTATAAAGATATTGTTTATGTTTCAAATTATATTCAATTTAAGTGACATTTGATAGCTCTTTAAAACTCGTTAAATTTCAACCATTAAAAAATATATAAAATTTTAATAAACTATCAAACGATGTTCAAATTGATTGAAATTTTAAACACTATTAATCTATAAGTTAAAGAATGCATCCATAAAAGTTTTTTTTTTTCATTTTTAAGATTTTTTATGAATTATTATAAATTTTTCAAAATCTCAATTGTCAAAATTGTCATTATAAGCATTGTCAATGGATCCCTCCTCTATTTTAAATAGGGGGACATTTATGTTCTCACATTTAATTCTTAAAATATTCTAACATTTATGTGTTTGTATTGCTATATGATTACATTATTATCACTTTTCCAAAAAAAAAATATATGAATTCGGATTTTAAAAATAAAACAAAGATGAATAAAAAAGCTCCACGTATTATTGTATTCTATATATTTGGACACTGCGTACAGTCAAATCTTGGATACCCAAAATGATTTTATAATTCGTTGACATTTTCAAGTATGCAGTCTTCGTTGACTCCATTAATTCTTTTCATAATCAATCAATATATATATACACAATAATAGAAAAAATAAATTAAGGAATAATATTGTGGTCCTGAATCCTGAAATCTATTCTTAATTTGCCTAATTAATCAAAAGAGCAACTGATAAAATAAAATTAAAGAGATAATAATCATAATATTGTGGTCCTGAAAGAATTAGGTCACGGCGTTGGAATTGATACTAGATACTGCATTCATGGGTACCAGTTAATTAAGTACGTAGTTAATTAATTAATTATAACCAAGTTGTGTGATTAAATTAGAGAGTAATTAATAATCTATTGAACCTTTTTTGTACGGTTAGAATTTTAATTACCCTCCTCTCCTGCATTCTGTCGGTGTAAATATATATAGAGACAAAGCCAATCAAATAATTAATTAATCAGCAGGTATCTTTTTCTTCTTTTTTTTTTCCTTTTCTCTAATGAAAACATGACAGCAGTTGTCAAGTGGTTTATCATTAAAATTTTAAAATGTCAAATTGAAATTATAATAACCAAGTTGAATTCAAAGCCTGATTGTGACACCTCCATCAAGATTCAAGAACAGCTAATTAAGGAATTTTGGCCACAAATCAATAATTTATACTACAAACGAAATTCAATGAGTTATATATGAAATTATTATTAAGTAATCTTTCTATCAAAAAATATATATATATATATATTATTTAGTAGATGAATCACATAAAAAGGCTTAAAATTATTACATGCACTACGGCCTGATGGAATTAATTAAATCGGCGGATGATCTTCCCCAATCAAATGCTAACCGGCTGATAGATAGGATTAGTTATTTTAGTTTCCTCTAAGTCTAGTATTTTCAATCTAATGTTGTTTTTCCGTTTCTAATTCTTTTTCTTTCTATATTTTCCACTTTAGTTTCTTATCCTTTTCGTATTAATTTTTTTTTTTTTTAAGAAAGTGGAATACTCCACCAGTTTCATTGAAACTTTTTTTTTTATTTATGCCCAACGAAGGATTGAACCCATGACCTCTTAGAAATCATCCTAGTTAGCTACCACTTGAGCTACTAGGCCATTTGCTTTTTGTATTAATTGCGGTCGATAATTAATTTCAGGTTGCAATATATATATCGCATATGATAATTAACACCCTTCAAGTAGATGAATTCAGTTGATCGAACTGTCTTCAACCCCAACTTCATATATAAATGGACATCATGTTAATTAATTATCATTTAAATCCCAAATAATATATAATCGCGCCATGTCTATTTTTTTTTCCTTCTAGATTTACTTGTTATTTTAATTATTTGGATTAGTACATTTGTTAAGGAATGTTGCTCAATTATTACAGAATAAAGAAAAAAAAAACATGTAATTTTAATTAATGACGTGCTCTAAATTTTCTGTTATTTGTTCTATTTTGGTTTTTTTTTTTTTTCCTTTTCTTGTGCTTTTTATAAGAAAAATAAACACGAAGGGTCAAATTAATTACTCAATTTATGTACTCTATGAAAAAAATTCCTCATCCATGTTTCGAAGACTCCCTCCATCAGTTTCTTTCTATATTCTATGCTTTGTTTCACCATGATTTATTTCTTTTTCATTCCATCCTTGAATATAAATAAATCTCATGTATTCATTTATATATAGGGTAATAATGCCAAACCCTCCGAACTTTTGGGTTTTGACAACTTGGTTCTCGAACATTTAATTTGGATGAATATCCTCTGAATATTGATTTGTCATATATATAATACTCCATTTAATTACAATTATGAAATGACCAAAATATTATGCATATACGTACGCATGATATTTTAAATACAAATAATTTTCATAAATTTAGTTTTAAAGTTTCAAATACAAAATATCCTTATGTATATATATATATACATAAAAAGACCAAAATACTCTTATTTATATTTATACTTTATTTCCCTCTAGCATGTATATATTGACTTCATTTTTTTTGCTGTCCATTGATTCAGTGTGTTAAAATCTAAGATCAATCTTCCAATGATGCCATGCAATTGGGGTTCAAATTTGATACTCTTATTAATAGTTAGTATGATTAAAAATACCACAAATTGAATAGTACAGGTACATGGTTATTAAGTACATAAGTTGGAAATATTTAATTACATCAATTGAAAGTAGTTCACTCTCACAACACATGCAGGAAAGCTTAATTATAATTCTAAGCAAAGCTGGTTCTTTTTTTTTTTTTGAGGTGGTAGGTAAAATGCCTATCAGAATTTTCATTAATAAAAAGAAGAACATTTACATATGACTCAAAAAAAAAAAAAACAAGAAGAAGAAGAAGAAGAAGAAGCAGCAGCAGCAGCAGCAAAGCTGGTTCTTACATCTTATCACCCCATTTGGTAGTGTAGTAAAAATATAGTAAGGTGATTTAAGGTGATTTAAGGTGCTTTAAGTCATCAAACGGAAGTGATTTAAGGTGTAGTAAGTTAACGCAACTATATAGATGTAGTAAACTAAATCACCAGGTTTTCACATTTTTTACACATTCTACCAACTTTAATTCATATGTTTAGTGTTTTACTCTGTTTTAATTTACTACGCTTGCCAAACGGAGGGTACATATATATATATCTACAATGTTAATCTGTTTCAGTCTTTCAGATATCAACTTCTAATAAATGGTATAACGTATACTCCTTCCTGTGTGTATATATATATATATACTCTGCATATTGAGAAAATGAGAATTGAAACTTGAAAGATCGATTTTTTAAAGTTGCTTAATTTTTTTTTTTTACTGTGTAAGTTCTGGATCGACCAGCATTTTGCATCTTGCATAAAACATGTACCAGTTTGTGCTGCTATATATATATAAGACTTGCATAAACAAGATAGAAGGAATTCATGCACATAAAATTAAGACTTAATTAAGAGAAATTAATGGCGGGTTGAGGTAGGGTTGCATTGCAGTTTATTATTATAGCGCAACACGATATATATGTAAGAGGTTTTTTGTGCCAGTAATTAATAAAAGAGATCAAATTCACAAAATTAAACTTCAATTAATCAAATTGGTAAATAAGTATATATAGTGGCTGTATATTTTTCCATTCAAATAAAAAAAAAAAAACCAATTAAACAGGTCAGATCTGCATGATCACCATCATTAAATAAATAAAGAGTGGTTCTGCATGCGCTGTGGATTAATTGGCTATAATTAATTAAGCAATCTTTCATTTTTGAATCGAACAGTTCTCATCAAACATGTCTCTTTAATTGTATCTAAAAGATATATCACAACCATCCGATTATGAAAAATGAAAGGCCAATGCATATTTCATCTGATCCATAACAGAACTAGCCTTACTCATCTGCAATGAATGCAACCACATATAGATCAAAGGACAGGTTCTAAAACATCAGCAAATGGACTAGTTAGAACTGAGTTCTACCAATTGAAGAAAAACAAACAAAAATGGTCGATCGATGAGACAGATTAAAGAGGAAAAAAACGGTATCGGAATATTCAGACTCAGATGTTCAACTTAGTCATAACATCACAAATGCAATATTCTGGTGCTTTCAAAAAATGTGATTCATAGAATAGAATCTTCAAAGGGCATATAATCAGGGATCAAATAGACCCTTAATCAAATGCTCTGAAAGAACATGGCAACTAGAGGTTCATAAAAAAAAATAAAAAAATAAAAAAAAAACACTAAGTTGACATACATGTGCACATGCTAATTAATCAAAGGGACCATTGTATCAAATCATGACTACTACCGCCATCGCCATGCTCGTAATTCCTATCGTTATGATCATTCATACTTCCCCTATTTCCATGCAATGCCGACCCCGACCCGAGCTGACCTGAATACTGAACAGTCTCCGTGACGGGCCTCTCCATCATATCCAGCCCAACATGATGTTCCGCATGTACCAAACTTGCACTTGTGTTATAACCGTGACTACCGGGGCTATTTGAAGTTCCTGCATGGAGATGAGTGAAGTTGAACGGATCCTGAAAGCTGTCACCTGTTGTGGGCCTGCCCCATTGCACCGCAGATGACAGAAGAGAGCGAGCACTACTTGAGTTTGGGGCTCCAACGAGGTTCAAGGTTTCATTCGGGTTAGGTAAAAGTTGGTGGTTAGTTGGAGTTCGCCCAAAAGGTTGTGAGCCAATGTGGGGTCGATTTGGGATGACCTGACGTGGTTGGTTCGAAACAAACGGCACTGTTGTACTTGGCCTGGTGAAATCCATAACAAAGCCACTTGATCCAGCCGCATCTACTTCTGCATGATTTAATTCAACTTATAATGTACAAAATTATGTTTAGACATAAGAATAAAATAAAAAGGGTACCTCTTCGTTGTGCCTAAAAAGTTTCACTGAATTAGTAAATTTTTGGCTGGAAAGACGGTACCAGGTTATAGTAGAAACACATTAGTTGAGCATAATGCATTGTTTGGTGAATTTATTATATGAAATTTGGTACTTTTTTTTTCTGATCATTTGAAATTTGGTACTTTAAATGCGACAATGCAAAAATGGTTACTCTACCTGCTTCACATTGTGTCAAACAATGCCACTACTAAGCACAAAAGGGGAGAAGAACATAGGTTGCAAACAAAACATACCGTTCCTATAATTTCAGCCAGTTACACAGGACACATATATATGTGCCAACTCAATGTGGGTATGAATCTATACCATAAGGGGTTCAATATCCTATTTCGTTACCCTTATTTTATGTGCTATGCAAGGTTGACTAGTGTTTTGAGACAGCCTTAGATTTAATCAATAAGCCTGTACCGCAAACAAAAAATTTGTGAAATTTGTGTCTAAATCTTGCATCTTGCAGTGGATGAATTAAAAAAAAAAAAAATTCTAACCATGGAAGAACGGTGAGAACTGTCTAGCATGAGACAATGGCCCCGAAGGAGGCTTCCGGCGTCGCTCGTTGTGCCCTGCAAGGCGACGACGGCAACTGCGCTTGCCTTGGTCAAATTCCGATAGCAAGTGGAACCTAATAGAATGAAAACAACTAGCTTAATAATTACATACAGTATATACATATGATGACTATGTTTTCAACAACAGGATAGACAAGAATAACATAACTAATGAATACAAATATAAAACAGATACTTAATTGATCAGAATTTCCTAATTTTTTTCAAGTATAAACTTTAATGATTCAATAAGATTAATTAGTACCCAAATATGTTATTTCCCAAATTAAAGATCATGAGCCATAATAAATAAACAAGACCAATTAATTAGATGCACTAAACCTTAAGACAAGAAAGAGAGACCAAATTAATTGACATGCTTATATGTACAATTTATTAAAATTTAAATTTATATACGCAATCAAAACATCATCATATGAATTAAGAATTTATGATTTAAGACCCTAGCTAGACAAAAAAAAAATAAATTATATTATGATGTTTATGTATGGCCCATTTCTTACAAGTCCACGAAAGACATTACCCTTAAAAAAAATATGCTATTGACATGTCACGGTGATAATAAACAAATCAGAATGATTAATTCAAATTGTGTGGCCGGTAGGTCAGAAGAAATTAAATGTTTATATGTGTAAGGATGTGCCAATCACTACTTAATTAGCTACTATACTTAATTATTAGAGCCTAATTATTATTATTTTTTTGGTAGTAGGCTTTGCCTACTCCATAAATTAAGTAAATTAGTATCAATCTTTTAAGTTCATATGCAGAATGGGGAAGTGACTTGATATGAGAATGAATTCTATTGAGCTCTTAATCAGATCCAAATATAAGCAGCAATAAGGGCAACGCTCTCTGTGTAGGAGGTCGCAGGTTCGAAATCCAGATGGGGGTCTTTTATAGACATTTAAATTTGAATGGCTGGACCCTCAAAAAAATATAAGCAGAAATCAAACAAAAAAAATATATATGCTGATAATTCCAATTGATTTTTATTGTACAGTTAATTACAATGTTCAATTTAGAGATTTTGATTAGGAGCACATGGGGTGTTTCTGGCCACTTTCTAATAGTTGATAATTACTAAGATTTAAAAAAGGAGAAAATTCAAGTTTGCAACAGTCAAATCAATGTTTAATTGGTCAGAAGGAATCTAAATATAAGTTCTGGAACTGAATTTTGACAGAAAAAATGTGCAATTGAGGACTTGTTGACGGGCAGAAACTAGCGAGAAAATTAGACACAGTAATAATAATTAGGACATTACTTTCGTGCTCACGGCCAGATAATTTTATCGGTTACACATAAATTTTATAATGGATAATATTTATTTACAACCATCAGATGGAAAAAAAAAAAATTTGTTGAGAGTATTGGAGTTAATTCTAACAATTAATAGAAGAGAAATTAGAAGGGAAAATAAGCTGAAAAAGATATATAATTCCAAGGACAATTCTTTCAAACGGAAGATAATTTTATCGGTTACCAATGAATCTCATAACGGGCAATATTTATTTATAATCATCAGGTTGAAAATAATTTTTTTTTTGTGGGAGTATTAAAATTCTAACAATTAATAGAAGAGAAATTAGAAGGGAAAATAAGCTGAAAAAGATATATAGTTCCAAGGACAATTCTTTAAAAATGGAAGAAAAAAAAAAAGAAAAGACATGTCCAATTAAGAACAATTCTTCAAATTAATACACAAGTAATTAATATTAATTGTGACGAAAAAGGAAAAGAATTTAAGGGGAAAGAAATTAGGAAATACCTACTGCACTGTTGGCAGAACCTCTGCTCGATTCCTCCGACGACGACGCGGGGCGCCTTCGAGTGCGGCCCGCAGACCCTGTGCTTGCAGTAGTACGCCTTCGCACCGCTCAGGTCGACGCCGCATCCCTCGACCTGGCACCTCCCAATCGGCTGCTGCCCCGGCCCCTGCGAAGAAGAGGCATTATTGCCTGGAACCGGCCTCTTCGATGGCGATGCGGACGAAGAAGTCGAGGCCCGGGATCCGTAGACAGCGCCCGCGCTCGTGCCGCTCTGCATAGCTGGCATTGTTTCGCCGACGAAGTAGATCTTCTCCTCCTCGCCACCGCCACCGCCGAAACTGAAGCCGCTCGATGAGCTTGCGTTCGACCGTGAACCCATCCGTCTCGACTCGATCGGTGCCGGCTGATCGGCCTCTCTCTCTCTATATATATATATATATAATCCCTCTATAAGTCTCTTCCGCTTGAGTTGGGTTAAAAGCACGGAAACCCTGCGCGCCGGAATTGAGAAAAAGAGGAGGGATTGATTAAGAAACTAGCTAGGAATTCCAGGACTAGTGCTGCAGTAGAATCAACCAATCTTGAATCTTGATGATGTCTTGATTTGGTTGCTAGCTAGGGTTTGGTTGGGAGAGGGAGAAGAAAAGGAGGAGAGTAGATGACCGACAAATGGAGGAAGCAGCTGGGAAGGAAGAGACAGACACACACAAACCCATTTCATTTGCTCAATCGAGAGCTAGCTACAGTGCCATTGTTGATGGGAAGCTTTTAAATTATATATATTTTTTTTAAGTTAAGAGGGAAACAAACCCTAAAGCTAAAAAAAAAAAAAAAAATGTAAGAGTGGTGGTTTATATAATGATGCATGAACAGTAACGTTGGGAATACGACAGGTTGAGTGTGGACACCGTAAGAGATTCGGATCTTATGTGCTCTAGGCTCTAGCTAACTCCGATGTTTCTGTTGTATTTTTATTCTGAGGAGGGATCCTTAGACATTGTGTATATATTGGCCATCTTGATGATGGTAAATTTGATTAATTTTAAAAAATGTCTGAAAAATCTTAAAAATTGAAAAAAGTTTGTAGATGCGTTCTTTAATATATTGATTGATGGTGTTTCAAATTTCAATCAATTTGAGCATTGTTTGATAGCTCATCAAAATTTTGAACTCTTTTTAACGGTTGTAATTTAAAGAGATTTTGATGGACTATCAAAGAACGCTTATATTGAATATTGTTGGATATATAATCAATCGATAAGTTTAACAATACAACTATAAACTTTTTTCTATTTTTAAGATTTTTTAAACATTTTTTTTAAATTAATCAACTATGTCATTGTCAAAATTGTCACTGTAGGTATTGTCAAGGGATCTCTCCTCTTTAATTTATATGTGGTCAATTAATATTGAGTCAAGCTATTATGAAAACATCTACATTTCACTTCAAAATGTAAATGACTCAATTCATAATACTTTGTCATCCCAAAATTTCAATTTATGGTTGTTCCTATTAATTTATCATATGACAATACAAGGGGAAACAAAAACTTTTATTTTGAAGTTTTTAAGGTGTTTGCATGTTTCAGATTTTTTTGCATAGTACTTGTTTGTATATGAATTTTGAAAAAATCTGAAATAAATATTTCAAAAAATCCAAAAAATCTCCAGTCTTTTCATGTGATGAATTTAATGAAGCTAAATTTCAGATGAGACAATATAATTTGAGTCATGTGCATTTAAATGTTTTCACAATAGTTGCACTCTATACATAATTCATACTCAAGAAAGACGGGTAAGCTCTCAAGATTTTTAGCTATGCCACATCATCATTAATCTCAACCATTGATTTTGTTTCTCTCTCTCTTCTTTATCTTAATCAAATGGCTCAAATTAATTTTTCTTTGTTCATTAAAGAGATAATATAATTTGTTTAAAGAACAATTTAATACTTAAAATATTTGAGACTCTTTGTATTCTTTTATATGAATTACTATGTAGCTAAAAAAAAATTGTATAGAAAAATATGTTAAGTTAAATATTTATCTAATAAATTTATGAAAAAATGAAAAATTTATATTTATTTTTAATATATATTAATTTATGTAATATTATTTTTTCGAGGTCGAAGCCCGAATCACGGCTCTAGTATAAATAATCTTGCAATGAGAAAGGGCTTAATTGATTTTGCTGTCCACATGTTTCATGCTAAATCTTTGTTGGTCAATCTTATTATGTAATAGTGTGATCAGAATTAATCAAAGGCAACAAGAATTCATTTTAATTCATCAAACAAACTTGAATTAAAAACATGGAAAAGTGAAGAATCTATTCTGAAATGCGATGATGGTATATATACTGGTAGCTAGTTAGGGTTTACCAACAGACCATGAGGTGGATTAAAAATCTTGCATCATCTTGAAGCATAAAAAGAATACAAATAAGCAATATATACCTCCTTAGTAATACCTAGTGTCCATAAAAAAACTGTTCATAGCATTCATATCTTACATTTCGATCGAGATGCATTTGTTATATTTCGAAATATAACTGTTACATTAATGGACACAAGATGTTTCTCAATTCTCATACCTGTATACTCTTGATGGAAGTGCAAATCTTTTGCAATGAAAGGCAGAGAAGAAGGCGACGGATGTAATTTGTGTTTGTGGCTTTGGCGCCAAAATAAACCTCCAATTTTCTCTTGTCAAATAATAATAATACCTTCAACTTTCTTCATTATAATTTCCTGTGATTCTTTGCAGGAGTTGGCGCCTCTCAAATCGTCAAATTAATTATTCTTCTTCTCTGCTAAGTGCTACACTTGCGAGATAAATATATATATATATGAGTACAAAGGCCCTCTTTCTGATCATGGGTTATTTAAGTTTAAAAAAGGTTTGAGCTTTCGGTATCGGCTGCTTTTCTGAGAAGAAAAGCGCACCCTGCTTTTCCAATCGGAAGGACGGGATCGGTTGCTGTACCGATCTCAAAGTACTTCAATTTTTATTGCACGGATCTCAAAATACTTCGGTGTTTCCCAACCGTCGGGTTTTAGAAAAGCAGCTAGTTGTCTTTAGTGTCCATACAATGAGAGAGCATATCAGCAGAATCAATCAACCTTATAAAAAATAATAATGAGTTACCTGGCGTCCATAGAAAAACTATCTATAGTGTCCATAGTGTATATTCCGTACATATATTTGTTACATTTTGGAATGTATCTGTTACATTTCGTACACGTTTATAGACGTACGTATATATGGACAGTTTTTCAGTGGACGCTGGGTGTTTCTCAAAAATAATAATAAGAAAGAAGAAAAAGATGTACCCAAATCAAAGATTGTTTATTTATTGAAGCCACTTCATCCGGAGCAATTTGATCCATCCAACTGCATAATAAATAAATAAATTAATTATTGGCTGCAATTATGGGAATAGCTGTCTGGCTACACAATAATACATGTTGATTGCACATATATATATATTGTCTGTAAAATTGATACAAGATCATTGATTCGTTGCACGTCTTAAAAGCTTATATATTTTTTTAATTTGATTATGGCTGAAAAGATATGTTAATTTATAGCACATTTGTATTAAAAAAATGATTAAATATATGCACCAATCGCGTGTATTCAGTTGGAGCTTGAAACTACAGAACTAAAGAAGATTGAAATAAAGAAAAAAAAAATACTATTATTATGTATTATATATTGGGACGAATTTCAGAACTCTTATACATGCATGCAAGGTCAATGTGTACTAAAAAAAAAAAATAAGCTTAATTTACTAATCAAATTCCATAAAAATTAACAAAATTGTATATCTATATATGATTAGAATAATTATGTTTCATACATAATTTGAGAAGTCAAATTGTGTTAAGTTTCATGATAATTATATGTAGATTTCATAGTAATATTTATTGATTGATTTGTATACCAGAGCTTGATTAATCAGTATGAATATTGAGAACTCTTTATTAAGAAAACAATTGTTAAATTTAAATATTGAATTTAATTAATTGTAGTTTTTTGTTTTCTTTCATACAAATTAGTCACTGAAATTGTGAAACAGATATTTTGTTTTGGTGAAAACGTACATAAGATATCTAAATGTATGAAAAGAATTGAAAAATGTTATGTTGATGATTCAATCAATTAATGTATACGAATTCGTAAAACTTAAAGTCCTCATATTTTGACATATATCCTTAATTTAGTTCTATTTTTGTGTGTTTGACATAGCATATTTGTAGAATCTATAAGCTAATTTTGATATTTTAATTTAAAATGACATTATTGGAAGTTCCAAACTTAACCTTGAAGGAATTTGCGCAATATTAACATATCAACTTTTTTTTTTTTATTCAATTAAGCTTGATCTGAAATCTCTGGCAAGCTCAAGAGAAGAATATAATTTGCCAGGCATCTTGAAAATTTAATTTATGTTACTCCATAAATTACTTATGTTAAAGTCTCGTAGTATATCAAAATTAATTATTTAAAAAAATGTACTTTTCTTTTCGGATTTTGTAAATATTTTTAAATATTTGCAGACGAGCACAGGTCATATATATATATAATTCCAGGAATCTCCAAGCAGATTCACATAGGATACGTTCCGTATATATATCGGAATATGCGATGCTCCACTTGACTGCACTACTATTACTATATCATAATAACAACAATCGGAAAATTTTCATAAATGCTCTTACATCCGAACTTATCTCTACCACTGTCTAAACTACTAACTTAATTTTACGGATGGCCAAAACATTGGGCGTGACTTCAACTTGCGCCTTAGAGAACTTTATTGAACTGCCCATGCCGTGCCCGTTGCCCATGCCTTAGAGAACATTGGGCAGCACAGTATTCCCCTTTAGGCGCAAGTTGAAGTCACGCCCAATGTTTTGGGCATCCGTGAAATTAAGTTAGTGGTTTAGGCAGTGGTAGAGATAAGTTCGGATCTAAGGACATTTGTGAAATTTTTCCACAATAATCATATGTACTAATTCCTCTGTCCACAATTAAATGAATTTATACCATTTACAACTTGTCCACAATTAAATGAATTTATACCTTTTGTTTGAATCCACTTTCCTCCTCAAAAATATATATATATATATATTACGAAATTCTTAAAATGCCCCTCGTCTCCTTCCAAGAATGTTCACTTTTCTACTAATTAAGGGCATAAAAGTAATTTCACTTTTCCACTGTTTCTTTTGACTTTTGCTACAAATTCATTCTTTTGTGGATAGAGAAAGTAATTAATTAATTATACTATAGGAATTAGGAAAGGGTATATATCTAAATGAATTCTGAAATGCATCATGCTGAAATGTCTGGAATAATGGAATGCCAATTAATTTCGGTGTCGTCTAATTAATTCGTCTGTCTCGCAGTTGGCGAATATCAAATTATATATCAACGGGGTTGGCTTAAATATTTAAGCCTCACTAAGTTACACTCGTTCGAAAAAAGAAAAATACTCAATTAAAAATAGTTTATCTAATCCACAATTGCTCTAATCCTATGTCGTTGCCACTACAGCGCTACAGTATCCGTCTAGTCGGATATACAATGTTTTTTTTTTTTGGACTTTATTTTTTGGATTTTTTTTAGTTTTTAATTTTTTCGCTTTTTCTCATTTTTTTTAATTTTCTTAATTTTTTTAATTTTTTATTTCATTTTACGTTTTTATTCCAAATATTTTTTTTCCACGTTTCGTTTCTTCCCTTTTTTTAAAATTTTTAACAGAATTTTCTTTTTCCCAACAAAGTGTTTTTTTTTGCCAAAAATGTTTTTTTTTTTATTTTAATTATTTTTTATTTTTTTATACTTTTTTTTCGTTTTTTACTATGTTTTTTCCTTTTTTATTTTTTCCCCAATAATTGTTTTTCCTACAATTTTTTTTCCTTTCTTTTTTACAATCCCTCTTTTCCCCAAATTTTTTTTAAATACATTTTTTTACCTTTTTGTTTCTTTCTTTTTTACTTTTTTTCCATTTTTTCTCTCAACAAAATATTTTTTTTAGAACCTTTATTTTCTTACAAATTTTTTTTTTTCAAAAAAATTTTTTTCAAGAAGTTTTTTTAAACTCTTTTTTTGGTACTTTTTTTCAAGAAGTTTCCTTTTTTTTAAAAAAAAAATGGTTATTGGCTTTTTTTTTCAGATTTTCTTTCTTTTTTTGATATCATGCTGTAATAAATAAATTGGGTGGTCTTGATATTCCAAACATAAGGATATATATATTTTTTTACAAATATTTTTTTACCAAAACCTTTTTTTTGCAATTCTTTTTTTCTTTTTTTTGCAATTCCTTTTTTCTTTTTTTTTTATACAGGCCAAATCATCTACATTAATTTTTTTCCTTTTCTTTAAAAAATTTCATAATTAAAAAAAATCTTCTCGAGTTGTCAAATTTTGTGTCTTACTCATTTAAATTGGGTAGTCTTGATGTCATAACCTAATACATTGGGTGGTCTTAATATTCTAAACATAAGGATATAAACTACAAATCTAAATTTTTAACATTATATATCCCAATTAACATTTCCATATGAGTCAATATTAATAGACCTGTAATGACAAAAAATATTCAATTAAGCACGGCATAGCGCGCATACCGGCTAGTAATAAGAAAGCTTTAGAAAAAATTAAAAAAATGAAAAAAAAAGACTAATTATTTTTTTTAAAAAATGTACTGTAGCTGATTGGACCAGAACTGTATAAAAAAATAAAAAATGGAAAAATAATTAAAAAAATTTTAGAAAACATAAAAAATAATAAAAAAAAATCCAACAAAATTTTGAAAAAAAAATAATAAGAAAGTTTAAAAAAAATAAAAAATCGAGAAAAAACACTGTAGCTGATTTGACTAATATTATTGCGCACCAGTAAAAAAATCCCAAGGATTAAAAATTTAAATAATAAAAATTAAAAAATTAAATTTTTTTAAAAAAATAATAAAGAAAAATAAAAAATACTGTAGCTGATTTGACTAATACTGTAGCGCAATAGTAAAAATCCCAAGGATTAGAAGCATTATAGATAACTTAATTTTATTAAGGAACCAATTTGGGTCCAATACGTTACTCCTAATTAAAATATTGTTTTTCACCAAAACGTCCTTAAAAAAAGAAAAACAAATATTCATCAATTTCATTTCTGTTTTGAAATGCCGTCACTGACATATATGTTATTGAGGAGGGTTCTAATGCCTTCATTTTTTATGTCTCCATCATGTCTCTACCTTTTAAATTTCAAATAACTCAAAATTTAAAACTCATTTTTCAAAACAAACCCGTTAGATTTGATCAATATGATATTCTCTATGTGTACATAACAAATTTTTTCACTTTTTTGTTTTATTTTATATAAATCAATGAGTTATAAAAATCAACGTCTAGAAATTACTCAAATTAGTTCATTTTTTTTAAGCCCTTGATGTTAAACAAAATAATATTCAAATTTGATGATTTTTTACATATACATAAATGAAAGGATATAGATTAAATCTAACGGTTTTGTTTTGAAAAATGAGTTTTAAATTTTGATTTATTTGAAATTTAAAAAGTGGAGACATGATGGAGGCACAAAAAATAGAGGCATTGGAACCCTCCTCTATGTTATTTCCTGAGGATTGCGATTATATAACTAATTCAAATTGAAAAATACGGTAATGACTGTAGACAGGAGTGACACTTGCGGCACATTTGAAGCAAGAAAAATGGTAAAATACTGATTCAATATATTTTTGTCTCGATAAAAAAAAAAAAAATAGGGACCACGTAATAGCAATCAATAACGTCAGAGACATTAATTCTTTCATGCCTAATTAATCTGGGTTATATATATGTTAATTGTTTCGTAATACGCGTCCTGTATATCAATCTTTCTTTAGCAAACACATATACAATGCACGCACAGTGCTTACAAAATTCCTTCCTTCATACCATCATATATACAAATTTTTTTATAAATCGAAATTGGAAATTTTTTTTGCGGAAACTAGTAAGATGACCGGAGTTTTTAGATGGAATAGATAGACCCGAATTAATTTTTAGGGTGCTTCCAAAGTACCCGAAAAATTAATTCGGGTTCTTCTTTTTTTTTTTTTTTTCCTACCAAATTCAACCGGCCACAAACCATCCCACCCGAATATATTTTTCGGGTGCTTCCAAAGCACCCGATTTATTTTTTCGGGTACTTTGGAAGCACCCGAAAAATATATTCGGGTGGAAAGTTTTGGTTTTTTAAAATAGGGGGCCTGCCTCCCTTCTTCTTCCCTTCTTCTTTTCCTCCGGCCGCCATTGTTAGGGTTTAGGAGGTGGTCATACGACAAAATTGATATTTTTGAAGATCCACGTCAGATCTGCGTTCGCCGCGTTCTTCTCATCTCGCTGGTACCTTTTTTTTCCCCGATCTGTTTTTATTTTCCTCTAGAAAATTGGATTATATTTTTACTTGATTGTTGATTTACTTCTCGTAGAAAAAATGAGTATGATGCTCATCAATACATACTATGGAGGTCAAATCCTCAATACTATGCTCATCAATATATACTATGGATCCAAAATAGATATCCATGATCCATAATTAATCTTATCTTGGATATTGAACATTTTCAAATATGGATATCTATTTTGAATCCAAATATGTTTTCAAATGTTCAATTGTAGACTGAGATTAATTATTTTGCTCTCAAAAATTGGAGACTAATTGCAGAGTCCGGATTTGCTGCTAATCTCTGAGAATAACAAGCCCTGTTTATCCAATATGGACCGTTAGATCAAAAGGACGGCCGATCTGGCCCAATAAGATTATGGGGGTCTTTTTCACAATTAATCTCATCCGTTGATTTTGATCCGATGGCCCATATTTGGATAATAGGGTCCTGTTATCCAAATTATGATAACATCGGAATTAAATTCCTAATTGTATATGAAGTTGCATCTTACTGTTGCTAGAAATCAAGAGGATATGGTGATATGTGTGCGGATTGTTTTGTTCAATAATTGTATTATTGTGATTTTATAAAAATATTACCTCAAAAAGTATGTTTCTCTCAAACTATGAATGTTATTTTTTTAATTTGTACCAATGATGGAGGTTCAAAATAAGCATGTTTAAGAATGAATTAGGCCGGTGAATACTGATGAGCAGTACAAATTAAAGAGGGCCCGCTGCATGACGCGGGTTCACGGCTAGTGTCTATAAAAAACCCCACATCCGGGTTTCAAATCTGCGACCTCCCACACGGAGAGCGTTGCTCTTAGCCACTAAATATATCAAAGTATTTATATTTACATAACTATGAAAAGTGATTATACTCTACAAAACTGTGTATATTAAAATGTACGTATGTCATAAAAATATAAATACTTAGAGTGAGAAAGTATTCTTGAGGAGGAGGATTGCTATATAAGCGGGACTAGAATAATTTTTCTGTAATTTATAATTAATCGTCAAATCATATTGGTCATTCCATGATGCAAATCAGTGTCGATTAATATTGCAAATCAATAATTGATACTTTATAATTATATACCTAAACAATGACACTAACATGCATGATGTAAATTAATCAAAATCCAGAAGAAAAAAAAAAGCCTATAGGTCTAGCTACTCGTAGTATCAAACCCATGAAGACGTGCATGTTTAGGTCCCGTTTGGAGTCACCCCTTTCCCATGGAATCTTTACTGTTTACGTGGAAAAAAAAACTTTTCTGTGAGAGTAAATTTGTTTTTTCCCAGAAAACAGTAGAATTCCTGTGGGCTGAGGGTTGGTCCAAACAGGCTCTTAATGAATTCAAATAAACCAATCTCGTATCAAAAAAATTAAGGAAGTATTATTATCAAGTGATATGAAGATTTTCTAACAAGGTCACACGCTTTTCATATGCTAATATACTATCATCTGAATGTAGTAGGAGTGGTTTAATTTGAAATCTGACCAACTAAGTACATCATCCATCTGATTCGATCGATCTGATTTTTTTTTTAATAAAATAAAGCTAATTTGGATCGATATTGCCTGTATTTTGATATAGAAGAAAACTAATTGGGCCGAGATTTTTCTATATCAATATCAATCACCTCAAGGCTCAAGCTAAAAATGAGGACATTGATCATTAATTCCTTCTTACCAGATAAACTACTGGTATTGTAATAAGAGATGAGTATATATTAATT
This sequence comes from Cyperus esculentus, assembly GCA_030179965.1. Lineage (NCBI taxonomy): Eukaryota > Viridiplantae > Streptophyta > Magnoliopsida > Poales > Cyperaceae > Cyperus > Cyperus esculentus. The sequence continues at coordinate 1,064,870 of JASGLE010000031.1, forward strand.
TTGTGTGTGTTCCTTTTCTCTTACCTCTTTTAGTATCTTTGTAGGGTTTGTTGTTAATGGGTTGGCACTTAATTGGTAATACTATGCAAAAACAAATATTAATTCGTCCGACTCAATCAGGTTTATTTATTGGTTTAGAATCTTATGTAATTGGGTATGGATTGTGATTTCTTACGATCCCTTATTAAGTTGGTTTTAAATTAGTTTGCTTCTAGAAAATCTATTAGCCGAACTCATTGTCCTTAATTACAAAAATGAGTTGATTTTAAAAGTAATCTTTTTGTGATTTCTTACAAAAATGTGCATCCATTTATCAAGTAATCAATTACCCAATTCATTTAAAAGTTGATTTTTAATTTTATTTTTTTGTTTTGCTTATTAATTATGAGATATTTTCCCTGCACCCCAATTTAGCACTCAATATTTACACGCCCAATGTTTTCTGTGGGCATTTCCAATAGTGTGGAAAAGTATATTGTTTTATTTTTTTAATTTAAACATATGCAATTTTTAGGAAATGTTTGTAGTTAGTATTTGTTTTGGTGTAACTATATATCCTCTCCTAATTATATATACATTGGTACTTAATTTTTGTTATGATTTTTTTTTTAATTTATGGATACCAAGTGTCACCCTTTATTATTGAATATTAGTTCAAATGTTCATTAATATATGTATATATGATCATAAGCAATGAATATTAAAATTTTACACATTTATTCATATATGAATTTTTTTTTATTCGATCAATTGTTTCTAATTTTTCATTTCGCATTTTCAATATCATCAGTATAATATTGAATATATCATTAATGTTAAACTATGTTTTCACAATTTCTTAGTTTGCCTATTTTGCAAAATAACTTAATTGTGATTCTAATATGTCTTGTAAGATTGTCAATGTAGGGAATATAGATTGCAAGATTTAAAGAGTCCAGACGTAGTTTAGAGTTAGTTAGAATCAAAATTTGGTGCAAGAATCAATCAGATTGAGTCAAAATTTGGTGACAGAAAATGAAGTTTTTCAGATTGAAGCGTTCCAATGCTTTGTTGTGCAGAAAAGTTTTCAAAAAATCTGTCACGAAGAGTTCAACACTTCAACGAAGCGTTCCAATGCTTCAGGGTGCAGAAAGTTTTCAAAAAATCTGTCACAAAGAGTTCCATCTTCCAACGCTTCAGTACGCAGAATTGTAAACCTAGCAATTTTTGGATTGTTATAAATAGATATCCTTCTTGGCTCTCAAGGCAAGCTTGGCCCATACTTTCAAAACCCTAAAGGGGCCATTAGAGAGGAAAAATAAGCAAAATCTTTTGACTCAAAGTGATTGATTCTCAAGCCAAACAAGAGAGATTTAGCTCTCACCCCTTAGACCTAGTTCTTGATCTATTGGATCACGTTTGTCTCTCACCCCTTGTGGTGCTTCTTCACCCGTGTGTGGTGGTTTTTCTTGTCCCGTGTGTGATCTTCGTTGTTTCTTTTTTTGGCCCTTGCTCCATTGTTACATAGTGTAGGAGAAGGGTTCAAGGTTGTAAGAGACATTGTTTTAGTAGAATCGGCGCAACCCGTTTGGTAGTGGTTGCAGGTCTCGGAGAGTAGACAGAAATGCCAAACTCCGTTAAAATTCGGTGTTCTTTCTTCTTCCTCTCTACGCTTTATTTTATTTTCTTAGTTTTTACTTTGATTAGAGTAGCCGAGTTATCTTGTTTGTGTGCCTTGAACAAATTGAATTGCAAACTTGTCCAAACGGTTTTGAATAGTAAAATTTGTATACTCTAGAAGTTGGACAAACAACAAATAAAGTAACAAAAAATGTGTACTTACATTATTCAATTAGAATGACACCACGTAACTCTATATAAATCAATAAAATTCCATATAGAAATTAAAAATGGGACGGGTCAGATGAAATTACAAATAAATTAACTAACACTGCGCTCCAGAGAGAGGTAGAGGAGGGGAGGGTATGGGAATGGAGGGGTGATCGCTTTTGTTGTTACCCTGCCCAAGTCAAGAACCTTGCTCCACAACCAATTTTTTTGGAGGGGACACGATGGAAGAGGAGGGGAGAGGAGGGGAACAAAGTACAAAATTTGTTAAGAGTTTCCATCAGACCTCTACACCCCGATTTGTGAGGGTACGGTTCATTCACAACCCTCCCCTTCCATTCTCTACCCTTCCCTTCTCTACCATCTCTGGAGCGCAGTGTAAAGCACTTTTACCACATAATTATATATAATATAAAGTTGGTTTAAAATCTTGATAAAAAAATATTTGCACTTAGCTATATATAGTAGTTTCACTCTTCTACATACATACGGCCTAAAAAATGAAGGTTCTCGAGTCTCTCCGTGTAACCGAAAAGGCCTAAAACTATATATTCTCCTCTCTCACCATGTTCCGAGTTTCCTCGCATTCTAACTTGTAAGCCCCGTTTGGGGCATATATACACGGGAGAAGGGGCGTTCCGATGCCCATCGGACCAAACCCTGTCCGATGGGCAGTCCGCACTGTCCGATTGGATTTTCGATCAGATCAATCTGATTAACGGATCAGAGATAACGGATCGGCAATAGACTTTTTAAACCCGTTTACCCTTCTAAACCTTACAATCCGTCTCCCACCCAAACCCAAACCCAAACCCTCGCTCATTCCCTCCGTCTCCGTCCGACGACTCTGACGGTCTCTCATCTCTCTCGTTCTGCTCGCCCCCGCCCCCTCACTCCTGCCCCCACGCTCCGGCCTCGCCCCCCAACCGCACCCTGCTCTTGCTACCTGGCTCTCTCTTTGCTCACCTCAAGCACAGATTGTCTCGTCGCCTCGTCGGTGATGGAAGCAGATACATACGCTCATAATCACCCAAGGTAAAATTTTAGAAGTAACAAGCAAAATTGAGCTGTGGAGGCATGGGGGGATTATTTGTGAAAAAACCTATTTCGTACTTTTTTTTTCTGCCCTCTTCTCTAATCTCCTCTACAAAAATGATTTTCTATTTCTAGAATTGGGACCTGTGATAGAGGTTAGCTAGGTTACTAACAATCTTTAAAAAGCAGTTCTCTGTGATATTTTGGTATGAGTACATACGTTACTTGAATTCATTTCTATTGGAGGAATGTATTGATTGTTATATACTTTGTTGTACTGATGTCATATAATATCTTAGGTGATTCTGGCCTAAATAAAAATTATGTCTTTTAAATTTCCGAATTAATGTTACACCACCAAATTTTGTAGGCACAAGTTTATCTAATACTGCCAAATACATACCTTTTAATTTAATATTGCTTAACACTTTCTTGATTAAACTTTGCATGTTCAGAGAAGTTCTGTTAAAGTTGTTATTATGCTTAATTATGTGGATATAATTTTGGTACAGGACTGATGAAGGTAGAGGATGCTAATTTGGTGAAGGACTGATGAATATAATATAATTTGGGCAGGACTGATGAAGGTAGAGGATGCTAATTTGGTGAAGTGCTGGTTTCCTGAAGATTCGAACCTAATTCCCCCCTAAATGGTATCACTTGTGCAACTGCTATCAACTTGAAGTAAATTGTGAAGTGCTGTTACTCTAGGGTATGATGATACTGGTACAGGAAAATTTAGTTTGATATAGATACTTGTAAGAAGTGGCTGTTATTTAGTACAGGACTATTTTTTTTTTATTACAGGTTTGATTTTATAGAGAGGTAGGTTTATTATCTTGTTTGTAAGAAATGGCTTGCTATTTAGTACTTATGTCAAGCCTTTTGTGATTTTGATATATATCATGAGTAAAACTACTGTGCTCTTAAGCTCACGGGAGCTTTCCGTGAGCTTAACACAAAAAAAGTATCAAATCATGTCCAAATTTTGATTTATATGGCTCAATAAATTATTTACATCAAAATCATGTGGCATGCAAAAATTTTTCATTTTAGAGATTTTTAGGTATTTATTTTGGACTTTCTATATATCATTATGTTATGGTTTATTATCTTTTCTGGAAATGTATTTTTACTTTTATCAGTTTTTTTATATTATGCAAATGACTAACATCTGTACAAATGCCTATAACAATAGGCAACCACCTTCATGTCTGAAAAAGAAAAATGAACGCATTACTTAGCGAAACTGAACTGAAATAACACATATTATATTACAGCGTATACTCTTTCCGGAAATGGATGAGAACAATTGTGAAAAAAAAATAATAATGATACAATCTTTACCCCAAATCAACAAAATATCACATTGCACCTAAGACTTGACCTCTTAAAAAATATTCCTTAAAAATGAATCTTTCCAAGCAACCCATGCAGTGATTTATTCTCCGTTCAGCAAAAATCCTTGTTGATCCTGAACTTTGAGCATCTGAAAAATTCAAGATATAAATGTTTTATTACCTTGATATTTTAATAAACCATGCCTGATATATCATTTGCAGAAAGCAAAATTGATGACAAAAGAAGTTCATTTAACAAAAGCTTCGCATAACAATGAAAAAAAAAAAATATCTGACACATTGTATAAAATTGCTCTCTAGACATATGAAACGAAAAATTACTTGTCTTCAGAAAGTTAATTCAAAGAGTCATAGATTATCTCTTTTGGCAGACATCAGCGAAGCTAAAACCTATCAAAGCTGCTCAATGTATGTGCATCATGTATTCATGTACTGGAAAGGGTAAGATACAGTGACGGTCTTTTCAATAGGAGACCGAAGAGAGATCACAATCCAAACCAAATTGTCTGCCCCTAATTTTCAGATATCCATCCAAAAACAAAGAGGGAGAGGGGCGAGCGGGAGAGGAGGGGTCGAGAGCGGGAGAGGGGCGAGCAGGAGAGGAGGTCGAGAGCGGGAGAGGGGCGAGCAGGAGAGGAGGGCCGAGAGCGAGAGCGGGGCGACTGGCGAGAGAGATGGGGTGACCGGGTGAGCGAGCTGTGAGGGTTTGGGTTTAGGTGAGGGAGACGGATTGAGGGTTTAGAAGAGTAAACGGGTTTAAAATTGTATTCTATTTTCCATCCGTTAATCAGATTGATCTGATCGAAAATCCAATCGGACGGTGCGGACTGCCCATCGGACAGGGTTTGGTCCGATGGGCGTCGGAACGCCCCTTCTCCCTATACACAAGGTTAAATATGGATTCTATATATCAATGTACGTGAATCTCAAAGCATTATTCTTACAGCCTCGTAAGTTGCAATTACCATTCAGTCATTCACCAGAATACCTACGGGTTTCTCCTCAAAAAAAAAAAAAAGGTCATTCACCAGAATGTCCTTATAGTTATAGGGGACTGGACAGCTTAATACTAGTAACACCTACCGTCTATCGGATAGATGTCCATCATAGACACAGAGTGTAACAAGTGAGATCCACCATGTGACACTTTATGTCTACGGTGAATGTCCATCGGATGGGCACAGGAAGTTTCTCTAAGTATTATGTTAGTGAAGTCTGAAGTGCAACAGTGAAATCAATTGACCTGGGAATGGGATTAATTATAGAAAGAAAAGCCCTGCCCCAGTTAATTCGGCCTTCTGAAAACATCTACAAAATTACAAAATTTACAGCCTCTGCTCTGTTCTGTCATATATGTATGTAGGTGTGCTTTTGCTGTTTTGCATGTGCGTCATTCGCTGTTGCTACCCCTATTCTGATAATCTTATTCTACAGTTGCTAAACCAGGTTAACTGTTCTGAAATTCAGTGGAAAATGATTAATTTACTATTCAGATTTTGACTATACTAGAGCTGTGAGCCCCAAAAAAAATAACATTACATAAATTAACAAATATTAAAATAAATATATATTTTTCATAAATATATTTTGTTAGATAAATATTGGACTTAATATATTTTTCATATAATATATTTTGAGCTACATCTCAATTTATATAAAAGAATACAAAGAGTTCAATTATTTTGATTCTTAAATTGTTCTTTAGATACATCATGATATTATCTCTTTAATAAAAAAATTTTAATCGAATCATTTGAATAAGATAAATGAAGAGAGAGAAACAAAATCAATGGTTGAGATGAATGATGATGTGGCATAGCTAAAAAGTTTTGAAGCTTACCCCTCTTTCTAGTGTATGAATTATTGTCAATAAAAAGTAGTCATGCGACGTGTAAAATATATTTGCAATTGTCAGATTGTTAAATTTTTCATCTCCACCGATTTCAATGAAACATAAATAGAAATTACAGCCACAAGAACCAGCTTTCGGTCTAGTGGCTAAGGGCAACGCTATCCGTGTAGGAGGTCGCGGGTTCGAAACACAGATTGGGAAGTCTTTTATAGACATTTAAATTTGAGTGGCTTGACCCTCATCTTTATCTAAAAAAAAAAAAAAAAGAAATTACAGCCATAGTTTTAGTCATGTCTCATACCAACCATCTTGTATCAGAATATGGAAACAAAACTTCAAAACTAAAAAGCTACACAATAAACGTCAGACTGTTAACTGAAAGTTAGGATAAATAGTTGAATACCAAACTTGATTTTTTTTTTTTTTTTTAAAGTTAAAGAAACTTGTGAAGCACAATATTCCAATTATTTACGATTCATTAGTCGTTACTTAAATGTCAGACGTTATTGAAAACGAAAGCAAACTCTAATTTACACACACCGAAATTTAATTTATAATGTCCTTTTCAAATCATTAACAATTTCACATGTGTTCCACATTCTAGAGAAAAATAATGTCACATTTAAGTTAACATCAGTTTTTTGTTCTCTAAATATCAAACAGGATTAATGCCTGGGCAACAGAATAGAAGGCCCATCAATCAGACCATGCTGTGTTTTAAAAGATAGATGAATTAATACTGATACTGTATCAGTTGTTCTTCTTATCGGCCATTCTCATCTTCGGACACAAATCCCTCTATAGTATATTTAATTTTGAATGGGCTGCTACAGTAGAAAGAATAGTACCGTAAACAGTGTTTTTTTTTTTTTTTTTTTTTGTAAGATCTCTTAGAGGTGACAAAATCTGACCCGACCTGAAAAACCCGCCCGACCCCAAAACTCAACCCGAGTTTCAGGGAAAGTCAAACTGATCCGAACTCGACCCGGAAATCTCTTTATAGTATATTTAATCTTAGATGGGCTGCTACAGTAGAAACAACAGTACCGTGAACAGTGCTTTTTTTTTTTTTTTTTTTTGTAAGATCTCTTAGAGGTGGCAAAATCTGACAAATTTTTTTATTAATCGAAATTGAAAAAAAAAATTTCGGAAAAGAGTAAGATGACACCTGTTTTTACACCACTAGATAAAACCGAAGGGTTCCTTCGGTCCCTTTCTAAAGGAACCAAAGGGTTCATTCGGTATGGGCATTTTTTTTTTCGTCCGCTGGTTCCTTTGTTTTGCAACCGGCCACAGTTTCAAAATTGGGTGAGTGGAAAAAAAAATTTCAAAATGGGTTTGCACCCGAAGTTTTTTTCAAAATGGGTTTTAAGCGTTAGCATTTCGATCTCAAATGCTGATGTTAGTATAATAGTCTAACTCTATATCATATTATAACTATGATTAACCACATAATTACTGAAATATAGTAAATAAACGGGTGCAAACCCATTTTGAAAAACATTTTGGGTACAAACCCATTTTGAAAATTTTTTTTCCACCAACCCCATTTTGAAATGTGGCCAAAACATTTCAAAATGGGGTGGGTGGCAAAAAAATTTTCAAAATGGGTTTTAAGCGTTAGCATTTCGATCTCAAATGCTAACGTTAGTATAATAGTCTAACTCTATATCATATTATAATTATGATTAACCACATAATTACTGAAATATAGTAAATAAACGGGTGCAAACCCATTTTGAAAAACTTTTTGGGTGCAAACCTATTTTGAAAATTTTTTTTTACCCACCCCATTTTGAAACTGTGGGGTTGATAAGTTATTTGGGCCGGACGAAAAAAAAGGGGGCATACCGAAGGAACCCTTCGGTTCCTTCAGAAAGGGACCGAAGGAACCCTTCGGTTCTATCTAGTGGTGTAAAAACGGGTGTCATCTTACTCTTTTCCAAAATTTTTTTTTTTCAATTTCGATTAATAAAAAAATTTGAAAATCTGACCCGACCTGAAAAACCTGCCTGACCCGAAACTCGGCCCGAGTTTCAGGGAAAGTCAAACTGATCCGAACTCGACCCAGGAATAGAGGTGCAAAATCTGACCAAAAACGAAAAACCCGCCCGACCCGAAAAAATGCCGACAGACGTCAACCTATTACCCGACCCAAAAAAAATGCCGGCAGCCGGCAGTCCGATACCCGACACGACCCGAACCCGAACTCGACCCGACCCGGGAATCTGCCATTGAAATGTAAATAAACAATATACAAAATACAAGCTATTATTGTTGACATTGAAATGTAAATAAACAATATACAAAAGAGGAGAGATCTATTGACAATGTCTATTTTGACAATTTTGACAATCTCAATTTTAAAAAATTTGAATAAAATAGTTAGAAATTCTCAAAAATAGAAAAAAGTTTACGGAACTATTGTTTAAGTTATAGATTGATTATATTTCCGATTATATTTAATTTAAGTGACGTTTGATAGCTTTTCAAAGATCCGTTAAACTACAACCGTTAAAAAATGTATGAAATTTTGATAAGCCATCAAATAATGTCTAAATTGATTGAAATTTGAAACACTATCAATCTATTAGTTAAATAATACATCCATCAACTTTTTTTCATTTTTAAAAATTTGTATGATTTTATTCAAATTTTTTAAAGTTGCATTGTCAAATTTGTCAAGATAGACATTGTCAATGGATCCCTCCTCTATACAAAATATAAGCTACAATATATCCCTTTATAATTATTGCTTCACTTGGCATATATGTCTTCTATTATTATTATTTACAATCATTTTAGAAGATTGAAAATAAATACTTACAAAATTTGTTAAATGGTAAAAAATTTTATATCCAATAAGATTTTTAAAATATTAAATTAAACTCACAAAAATTTATAACAAACCAACTATGTCTTCAAAATACTCACCTTTCAGAAAAACAATATAATTGTATGAAAAAAGTTCAAAAAATTATGTTTATTATGATCTCCTCAACTTTTTATTATTTGTTTGTATTCTTTTTAGTAGAGAGATGTGTATGACTTCAGTTTTCTCTCAATTCTAAAATAGATAAGCTCTGAAAATAGTAACTTATATAATATGAAAATTTATTCATAATTTATATTTTTTTCTTCATAGTTCATATTTTTTTAGTTTTTATCCTTCTTTAAGATTTAAAATTACATTCCAGTTCCTTTATTTTTCTAAGAAGTATTAATCTACCGCCGAAGCAACGCGAGGCACATTTCTAGTTATGTAGGTTTATATATGAATTGATAGTCTATAGAAAATAATTTATATTCACTGTTCGGCATACTATACTATTTTATTCCTCTAAAACGCTTGTTTTTAGAGGAAAATATTAATTAAGTTGGATTGGATTATTTTTCTTCCTATAAATGATGTGCTTTTCGTAGGTTTTCAACAACTACAATTTGAAATCCTGTTCTAACAGAAAATTTTTTTTTTTCTGTAGGATTAGTGACTACCGAACAGTATCTTCAGCTGGAGAAGTATATTTCGAATATAAAGGCCCAATTCGACTTATGTTTGATTCCTGAATAAAGGATTATTTCTTAGAGCCCATTTTGGGTTTCTCATGACTCAAGGAACTTTAAATCTTTTGCTCAGTATTCAGGCCTATATATCATGATTGGATAGGAAGTTTGTAAATTTAATTCAGCCCATTTCGAGTTTGATGGAAGTTTGTAGATTTAATTCAAGATAATTTGATAGAAAGTGAATCACAAAAGTTTTCTTAAAGAAGAAACATGAAACGTCATATATATATATATATATAGTTAGATTATTATACTAACGTTAGCATTTCGGACCGAAATGCTAACGCCTCAAATTTTATGTAATCGTATTCCAAATCACGATTTATGGTGCTCAATAAATTCTTTATATTAAAATATTGGGGAATACAAAATTTTTTTATTTTTAGAGTTTTGTAAGTATTTGTTTTGAATTTTAGAAAAGAGCTCATAAATAATAATAAAATATTGATGTTTGTACATGCTATTTTCAAAAATGCAAAACAAATACTTAGAAAACTCTAAAAATGAAAATTTTTTGTATTCCCCAATATTTTCATATAAAGAATTTATTGAGCACTATAAATCGTGATTTCGGACACAACAATATAAATTTTGAGTCGTTAGCATTTCGGTCTGAAATGCTAACGTTAGTATAATGCATCGGTATTGGCTGAGATCCAAAAGGGATCTCAGGGCCTTGAGATCCCGATCCGACGGTTCTCGGGGACCCTGAGATTCGGACTCAGTAGATACGGGCCCTGAGAACCGTCAGATCGAGATCTCAAGACCCTGAGAACCCTTTTGGATCTCAGCAGATACCGACCTGTAGTATAATAGTCTAACTATATATATATATATATATATGATGTTTTTTCTACACTTTGAATTGAACTTTGAGATGACCCACAAAATATACCAGCAGAAATTAAACGAACTCACCTACATTAATTCCCACAAGTTTTCTATAGACTGATACCTAGCGTCCATATAAAAACCGTTCACAGTGTCCATAACTTAGATGTGTATTTGTTATATTTTGAAGTGTATTTGTTACATTCTGTATATATTTATGAATGTATGGACAATTTTTTAGTGGACGCAAGATGTTTCACTTTTCTATATTTCATCCAAATTTGTGTTTGTCCGAGTAGATAAGAGTTAATTGCATCACTTTTTTTTTTTTTTTTTTTCAAATTTAAGTTAATGTATATGGAAATGAAAATATAAACAATGTAAATGTATCATCAAGTACTTTGCTCCAATGATTCATGTTTGGCTTTTTTTTTTTTTTTTTTTTGTCATATTCATTTGACAAGCGAGTGTAATCTGTCTAAAGCAACAATATTGAATTCCTAAAATGACCCGATTTTTTACAATTATTTATATATTATTATGATCTCACCTGAATTGCTTTCTATAGGTATAAATGTTTGTATTATTGAAAATGAATATGACACTCGCTTATATACGTACATAGACAAAAAAATTGTAAAAAATATTATTGAAAATGTATAAGTTAAAGAGTTGCTTAATTTTTCTCAAATTTCGAACTTTTATTGAAAATATTTAATTCTATATACTTCCAAATAACAAATTATATATACGTACATAGACAAAAAAATGTTTGCACAAAATTGATGATTACTATGTTGTTCAGCTATTATAAATATATATATATATATCCCCTATTATATTTTTCCAAGGAAAAACATCTTATGTGCATGTAACAGACAGAGACATCTTGGAAGCATGCAACAGAGATATATATATATATCTCTAGCAAGCAAGTCAGACAAGACTAGTTCTGTCTTGGATGCATGTAACAGGGACATCTTGGATGGAATATATATATACATATTGCTGCTATTGTGACTTGTGAAGATACGGTCTAAGATTCGGGGAGAGTGATAGCTCATAGTTGCTTGCATTAATTTGTTCAAATTTAATAATGACTGACAATCAAAATTCTCCAAGAGTACTATATATTTTTGAGTACTACCTAGCGTCTATACAATGAAAATCTATAGATGTAACAAATAGGTTGACAAGTGGGACCTAATAGGCTCCATTTATAACTACTACACTCACAAAAGTAACCTATTAACGCTTATTTGTGGACACTTAGGGTGTGTTTGGATACAATCCGAGTAGAGCTAGCCAAGAGTAGTGCTGCTACTCTGAAAAAGGTAGCAATCCAAACATAAAACATGGAAATTGGTTAGCGGATGAGTAGTGCTACTCTGCTAAACCGTATGGAAGTTGGTTTAGCGGAGAGCAGCATCAAGAGAGTAGTAAAAATGATAGCAAATCCAAAGTCTTATTATTTTAATCATTCTTTCTAGTTTTTTTTTTCTCATGCACAAAGTTTGGTTTAAAAAAGAACAAATAATTTATTATTTTTTTATTTTTTATATCACTACTCTAAAATCATCATCCAAACAATATTTTACTAGGTTGAATAGCACTACTTTCGCATTTTCCAAGGTACTACAAACCTCACACTATTTACAATCTTTAACCCAAAAAACACTACTCTTACACTAATCTTTACGCCATTCAAAAAACACAATCACTAACCCAAAAAAACTACTTTTTCCCATATTCTTTGTATAGTTGGCAGCAGCCAGCATGTCAAATTTGCCAGTGATGAAAAATTGAAAACCACTTGAGGAAAGAAGCACTCAACTCAGGCAATGGATTTGGTCTATTCTTTGGTGCCATTGTTTTTTCCAATGTTCTAAATAGCGCGCTATAGTGTCGCTATAGCGCGCTATAGCATTTTCCGGACCTAAAACGCGATGCTATTGGCCAACACTGCGCAAGTTGCGCTATTTCCGTTATAACGTAAATAGCGTGCGCTATAGCGCACGTGATAGCACTAAAATAGCGCACGTGATAGCGCTAAAATAGCGCGCTATGCTACATAACATATTTTTTCAGAAGATGAGGATAATGAGCCGCCAGTTAAGTCTGATACTGAGCCAACAGATAATGAAGTGTCTGAAGAATCTATAGAATAATATATAGTTTGACTTGAAATTAGAGTAAAACCTGATATATATGATATTTTGTATACGGTTGATAATAGGATTAGTTACCTTTTGTGCAGGAAATGACTTAGGATTAATGACTCTTTTGTGCAGGAATCCAGGAAATGACATTTTTTGTGCAAGAAATGACACAACTTGTGACAGTTTAGATCATTTTGTATAGAAAACAATCCTATATCAGATATTTTGAATAGCAACTCGGACTTTGTACTAGTTTAATGCAAAAACATTAGTTTGTTAATTATTTTGTTTTGATTATTTGCTCTATAGAATTCTTAGTAATGTTGAAATTTAATACAAAAATATAATACAATTTGATGCACCTATTTCATATATGCATATTAACCAGACTTGCATCAATATTTGTACCTAAAATCCTAAGTTCATTTGCATTTAGGTAGAAGATTGTCTAGAATCAAGTTACTTCTGTGTTTTTGGTCCTATTTTCAGGTAACGGAGCTTTTGGAGCTATTACGGACTAAATTTGGAGCAAAGGAGCAAACATAGGCGAGGGAGCATCTAATTACAAGATCAGAACCGCCTATTTCGGTGCACAACCGCCATATCTAAATCAAGGAAACGAGCAGAGAGCCAATTTAAGCAACAGACATGCTATTTCAAGGCCGAGCTCTGTTTGGACTTCTAAATGCGGACCGCACTCCTATTTCTGCGGATCGCATTCAGTTCAAAACAGAACAGAACACCTATTTTCTGGCGCGTGCTATTTCTGGCTGACTAACTTTGGGACTTTTCCCTTAATTTCGCCCTAAGAAACTAGAAGTTAGACGCCTAAATCTGAGACATCTTCTCCTATAAAAGAGACCCTTTGGGGGTGCTCTCAGATTGTCTTTGTCATCGATCATCATCTTGTGCTAGTTGTTAGGTCTCATGTATTGAGTTAGTCTAGTTCATAGTTTAGTCGAGAGTCGTGTCAAGAGAGGAGCTCAACGCCGTTGGAATCGAAGGAGACGGTTACCACCCTCTTCCTAAGCTTACTTGGTGCTTTCTTTTCTCTTACTTTTGTTTATTTGTTGTAGTCATGTCTAGGTCCGAGTAGTCGTCTTTGTTCTTGGGGTTTAGGATGATGTTTGTATGTATGGATTAATTGAATACTTGCTTTTAACGTTTATGCATTGAAGTTATTTTCATATTTGCTTTGAGCTTATTCATAATTGTGCTTGAATTGTTTTCTTATTCTTTGATATGATCCTGTGGATGTACGTTCGTATCTAGTTAGTAGATTTATATCTTCTTAGGCCAGAATTGCTAATTGCATGAGAGTGCACTTGTAGTAGTTCACCCTATTTTGATAGACTTGTGGATTGGGCATAGTCTAGTTGGAAAACTTAACGTCAATTGATAGAGATTCAATACTTGCACTATTTGGGTAGATAACTTGTTGTCCAATTGTATCCGAGAAGAGAAGTTGTGGTTATAACACGAGTTAAACCATACCTGTGATCGAAAGCAAATCGGGTTTAGGTCAGAGATAATCTAAAGATTTCGAATTGATCTAAAAGTATTTAAAAGTGCCAACAAACGAGAGTTGAGGGACTTGTAATTGCTTTGGGTTAGTTGGGGATCGGTAACTTTGATCAACAATAGAAACTGAGCTTGAACTGACTCTGATCTGTTCCCTGCGGATCGCATTGGTGACAGGTGCGAACCATACCAAGCAAGGAACAGACAGAGAACCACAAATTTGTACATCTTGCGGTTCGCACCCTCTCGGGTGAGGAATGCAGGCAGTTAGTCCAAACATCAAACTGATTCTGAAAACCCTAGGAACGTTTGTTTAATAATTGTTTTAGAGTCTTTTATTTACTGTTATTTACTAATTTGCATCTGTTAATTGTTAGAAAACCAACTTCAAACAAACCCCCCTCCCCAAATCGGTTACGTTCACATTAGGATTAGTTTAGGATTTAAAGAACTGTTTAGAGATATAACCGTCCCTGTGGATTCGATCCCGACTATATTGCATAAATCGTACGCTTGCGATAGATTGTTGTATTTAGGGTAAAAGCCTATACAATCCACGCGTATCACAATTCATAAAATTAATGGACACGCTACGTACGATAGCTTCCGCTATAGCTATACAATCCACGCGTATCACAATTCATAAAATTAATGGACACGCGGCAATAGCTTTTCCGAAGACCCGTTGCGATGATGCTATAATCGCGATTTAGAACCTTAGTTTTTTCTACTCTCAAGTTGCAACGGGGACATGGATGATGGATCTGATAACATTTGTTATATGCTAAGCCAGATTCACTTGAACCCGACCTACCTGACCCGTAATGATCTGAGACACGAGGTATAACTGGAATTTGATAACTCAAAACTCGACACAACATGACCCATGATTTGACGAATCTTTACTAATCAAACTGATTTGACTCGACCCAACATGTCTAGTTAATCTTGAAATTAATAGCAATATTTGGCTTTTACTCAACATATTCAAAACCCGAATCTAACCGAATCTGTCCCTGAACCCGACCCTACCTGACCCGTCCAATTCCCACTTCTAATAGCAACTAAAACTATTGTATAAAAAAAAAAAATAAGAAAGCTAGTAACACCAAAGTTCAAAAATTAACATAATAATATTATAAAGTATTTTGTTATAAACATAATTCAACAGCAAAATATTTCTCCATGTATTCTTCAATATAATAAATCAAAAAATATTTTTAATTATCTTTTTTTTTTTGTTGAGAAAAGTAGAGTCAAAACACTCTACCAATTCTATTACAGAATCTTAAATTACAATGCCGGACAAATACAAAACACTCGGCTATGCATCTTTTTAACTATCTATTATTTTAATTCAAAACTTTGAATTATTTCAAAAGAAAAGGGGGCACAAAATTGCTTGATCACCAATCATGACACTTTCATAGCCAATCTTAGCTCACGAATAAAAAAACTCCATATGTTCTCCTTATGTGGTGTTATTATTGCAATAGATGTTTTTTATTTCCTAGTAGCATGACACTACCACATGCTAGAGATCTATGCACATCTTATCAAGCAACAAAATAGGAAACATCTAGCCCTAATCTAGTTATATATCAGATTAACCTGTCCAATTTAATTCCTTGCACAAAAATGAGATGCGACTCAAATCAACAAATCAACATAAAAGTTTACAAGATTTGACCTCCAACCGTTCAAAATTGGTTAAAATAAAGGGAGAAGGTTCACCTTTAAAATGACACTTGTACACTAACCACGTCAACCCATCAAGTCTTTGCTAGACAGAATCATGGTTTAAACTTTAAACACATCATTTATCCAAACAAATCCTAGAAGAAGAACATCAACTAACAGCCCCAAATTGTGAAATTAGAAATTAGAAATAAAGCCATCAGCAATCAGCAATCAGCCATCATCTCCAAGAGATTTGCTCAATCATGGCATCTAATGGATGGTTAAATATATATAGTAGGGCACCCAATGACCACCCAAGTGGGTGTTCTGTTGGGCCTTTCATGGGCTATAACCAGACAAGATTGGATCTTTTTTTCTTGACAAGTGACAAAGATTGTATCTTTGGTGTGTGGCATGTTGGGTGCCGGTGGGGACAACTTGAGAGGTCCATGTTTAATTCAGTGTTGCTGTGTTGGTGTTTGTTTACTGTTTTACCCTCAGCTGGCATCAGCATATGCTATTATTGTTTTTATTAAGCTCAGTTATCATTAACTTATCGGTAACACAATAATTGACAACAAGCATCAACTTATCCAGTTTCTGGGATCGGATCCGCTGCTGAGAAACACCCAAGTACTTCAAGATCCGTGCAGTAAAAACCGTGCAGCAACAGATCCAGACCATCCGATCGGATAAGCAGAGTCTGCTTTAAGATTCGGATCCCAGTTTCTGGGATATCCAATCCTCTTAGCTTGCTCTGTCGTTAAACACATCATTGGTCATTTGCTAATTCAATTTTGCAGCACTATTTTCTCTTGCATCACTTAACTTGCCATTAAATACATCATCGTTGGTCATATAATTTTGTGGAAAACAAAATCTTAATCTTTGCTGAAGAAACTAATTCCCTTGTGGATCACAAAGACCATTTTCAGTTCTTCACACAAGAGGGTTCAACTTGGGCGTTGTATGTACAAGTCTTCTGTCAAAGGCCTTGATCGATGCTCATCAATTACAATTACTCAATGAGTAATAACTAGCATCCACATGTTACATTTTAGGATGTATATATATTATATTTCGGAGTGTATCTACTATATTTTTTGTACGTCTATAGACGTATGGACGGTTTTTCAATGAACGCAAGATGTTTCTCTTACTCAATCAACCAAAATTAAGGACGATTAGACGCATCAATGGAATGGATGCAAGTTAAAGCAGTCTAATTAGCGTCCATAGGTTACATTTTGGGACGTATCCATTATATTTCGGGATGTATCTGTTATATTTTTTGTATGTCTATGACGGTTTTTCAATGGACGCAAGATGTTTCTCTTACTCAATCAACAAAATTAAGGACGATTAGACGCATCAATGGAATGGATGCAAGTTAAAGCAGTCTAATTAGCGTCCATAGGTTACATTTCGGGACGTATCCATTATATTTCGGGATGTATCTGTTATATTTTTTGTATGTCTATGACGGTTTTTCAATGGACGCAAAATGTTTCTCTTACTCAATCAACCAAAATTAAGGACGATTAGACGCATCAATGGAATGGATGCAAGTTGGAGCAGTCTAATTAGCGTCTATAGATTATATTTCAGGATGTATCTGTTATATTTTTTGTATGTCTATAGACAATTTTTCAATAGACGCAAGATGTTTCTCTTACTCAACCAAAATTAAGGACGGTTAGACGCATCAATGGATGCAACTTGGAGCAGGCTAAGTAATTAACACCCTCGTAGTGTATCTAGCTACTCTAATTTGAGCAAGGATGTGGGCTCCTGTCTGTCTGTCCCGGATTGACTAGATGGCATGGCGTCATGGTTTGCTCATCTTGTGCAATTTTGCTTTGCTTTACGATAAGATTGATGAAGTGGCTAGCCTATATATACTTCCAACTACGATCGAGCATATTCCCTTCCATGATTCTTAATTGTAGAATTCATCCCAGATGCTTCCAATTTTTTTTCACTTTTCATAGAAGTCCTCCAATATTTTAATTTGAATAAACCAGTGAAGATCTCACACATTGTTTTGGGCTGAAATTATTATATCTTATAATAAAGGTCCGAAATCTCATCTCTCGTGAAAAACTAATATGGGTCTTAAATTTTAATGGGTCGGGACATTAATGTACGTCAACGGTGGTGATCAATCTCAGTAAACAATCAACGGTTCTGGGGAAGATAGAAATTTCATGTCAAAAAATCTAATCTCTTTTTATTAGGATCAAGGATATCTCCAACGAAATATTTAAAGTATTAAGATCTAATTACTTAATTCTAATTGATATTTATTATGTGTGTTGATAAATAAAAATTTAGTAGAGTTCAATAATTAGATGGGTGTATATGAAAAACTTTGAAGAATTTGAGGAGATATGTGATATATTTGGAGTTGACGAGCAAATATGAAAGGTTTAAAAGATTTCAAGGGTATCTATAATATATTAAAGAGGTGAAAAAAAATATTAATAAATGAATTAAGTGTTGAAGGTTATATATGATATTACTCCTAATTGAATGTTGCAGCCATACATTTACATAATTGTATAAGAAGCAGAATAGTTCATTTTTCCATAGTTAAGGTCAAAACAAAAAATATGAGTCGTGCACAAAAAATATTGGAAAGGAGATCTATTGAGTCTTAGGCTGGACCGATTGTATCAATATTGGGCCTATGGGCCTATCAAGAAGACCATGTGGCTTTTTTAAAAAACCTTTTTTTTTTGTGATTTTACAATCACAAATTCTTACTCTAATTGACATGAAAGTTCTATCTTCTTCAAAGAAGAAATCTCTGCCATTGATTATTTACTTAGATTAATCACTACCGTTGATATACATTAATGTCCGGCCCATTAAATTTAAGGTCCATATTAGTTTCTTCACAAAAGATGAGTTTTTGATCCTTTATTATAAGATATAATAATTTCAGCCCAAAGCAAGGCGTTGGCTCTTTACTAGTATATATATTATACAGACAATATATCTAGATAATGTTTATTTGACAATTTTGGCAATGAGATTTTTTAAATTAAAAAAATTATTAAAAGCTTTTAAAAATAAAAAAAAGGTGTTGTAGAAGTATTGCTCAACTTACAGATTAATTATTTTTCGGATAATATTCAATTTAAGCAATGTCTAATAGCTTTTTAATGATTTGTTAAATTACAAACGTTAAAAAGTATATAAAATTTGATGAGCCATCAAATGATGTTTAAATTGATTAAAATTTTAAAAACTGTTAATTTATTAGTTAAACAATGCATCTAAAACTTTTTTCATTTTTAAAATTTTTTTTATGAATTTTTACATGCTAAAAATTTTTAAATTGTCAAGATTTTTTTTTTTTTTTGAAAAATTGGTAGCGGTTACCAACATGTATATCGTCTAGATTGTTAAGATAAGCACTGTGAATGCATCCCTTACTCTCATGGTGCCGCTTGCTATATATAAAGCGAAGCAAAAAAAAAAAAAAAAAAAAGACCATTCACAAAATGAAAGGTACTCGATAAGCAGTGACGAAGTCAGAGTGAACATCAAGCAGGGGGCAAAATTTTCTTTAAGCCAAAAAACTTTTAAATAGAAAGATGCCATACGATTCTTTTAAAAAAAAAATCTTTTCTTTAAAAAAAGATGCCATACAACCTTAAATACAAAATTAATTTATTTCTAATTTGTAGTCTCTTAAAGAAAAAGAAAGAAGCATGGTTAGTTATTGGTATTTAATGTATAAATATGAACAATATTTGATACAATGATATATACATGTTGAGTTGAAGATGAGAAATTTTGATTTGCATAGATTTAATAGACGAGTTTATTGATAGAATCATTATAGAATAAAGCAAGAATTAATCATTCAATAATTAATTGTTTCTTGTCAATTAACTTTCTCAACTATAGAAAGCAATCATTAAAATATCAATTAACTAATGATATTTAAGTGTAATTAAGGTGGATATATACAACATCCTATTGAAATTGCATATTCAAGGGGTACATAACCCCCAAACCCCCCTAGCTCCGTCATTGTCGATAACAATAAAATGACTTTGTTTAGTTTAATTTAATTTTGAAATGGTTACATTTTGTTATATATATATAAAAAAAAACTCCCAGATGCTGATCTTATAGCACTATAGCAGTATATCAAATAGTAACACCTACTGTCCATCTGTGGAATTTCTATCATAGACACAAAAATATAATAAGTGGGACCTACTATGTGACATTTAGTGTCTATAATGGAAATTACACGGATGGACGCAACATGTTTGTGTTACATCGAGAATCCAACGAATCGAACAGTTTTGTTCTCATGTACTTTTTTTTTTTTTCTTTTTTCCGTTCTTGAGAATTTTTTTTTTGGTGAGAAACTTCTTGAGTACTTTTCCTTATTAACTGTTAAGTGATTAAGTGATAGTACAAGTTCCAAAGGTAATGAAGTACATGTAATCTTGTCGGGGAGGACAGCATTTTGGGGACATTTGAGATTTTCCGTGTAGAATTGCGTGAAGTACATCGTGCCGTCAATTGTTTAACTTCACAAATAAAAATATTTTTCTATCATACGAGTATTTAATTAATAATCTGAATATGAAAATGGGAAATAT
This sequence comes from Cyperus esculentus, assembly GCA_030179965.1. Classification (NCBI taxonomy): domain Eukaryota; kingdom Viridiplantae; phylum Streptophyta; class Magnoliopsida; order Poales; family Cyperaceae; genus Cyperus; species Cyperus esculentus. Next base: position 1,085,331 of record JASGLE010000031.1, read on the forward strand.
ATATATATATATATATATATATATATATATATATAAAGATGCGCAGAGAAGAAGATTTTTCTGGTATATATTTTAATATTCTATTAAATAAATATCGTAATTTTAAAAGAAAATAAGAAATAATTGCTAGATTAATGAATGTATTTGTACTATATTGAAATAATATGGAGAAATAGATTGATATGTCAGCTTATAACATAAATATTATTCATGGCCTTATTGCCAATCGAATATGTCAATTTTATAACTTATAACTTAAATTAAAGCCCACCTCATGCAATATATATCAAAAATTGCCCATGAAAAACTAATGCATTAATGTGCCAATTAATATATTGGATCTCAATAATTCATGATAGTTAAGTTATGATATAAATTTACATATTCACTCTCAATTTTTTTGTTAATATTCCAATAACATAGATTAAGCAATTCACACCACTTTATTCAATTGCCAAGGAAAAAGAAAAAGAAAAATTAAGTTTCCCATAACTTTGAACTTAATAATTTCCTTTTTAAACATATATGGAGCAATACAAAAAAACTAGCTATTAATTAAGTATGTACAAGAAAAATAAGAATTCAAATTAACCGCCACGACACGTATTAACAAGACGCTGAAATTACTTACGAAATCCAATCGGATCGGAGGACCCTCCAATCCTATATGAACAGCTGAGATTATTTCAAAAAACCCTCTAAAATCCATAATTGTTGGATCAGGAATTGGAAAGTCCTTCGACCCGATTTGGATCATAGCCCATACATACTCTACTGACATGAAACAAATTTACAAACCCAAATCACAAAGAACCCTCTTTTCTAACACAAAAAAGGGAGGCCTATATATTATTGTGGAGGAGGATACTTTTGAATCTCTTTTGAAGTTTTCATATCTTCCACCATTTCCGTTTCTTTGTTACAATGATCTCACTTTGAAAGCATGTTTCCTTCCAACCCTCAGATTCTCAGCTTGTCCCTTCATAACACAACTCATTTATTTCTTTATTACTTTCTTTTTTCTATCTTGCAAATACTTTGCTGCCCTAGCTAGCATTTGTATAAAGTTAAAAGAGACATCTTGCGTCCATCAAAAATGTGTCCATATGTCCGTATATAGACACACCCAAAACGTAACAAATACATCCGATTTTGTAACAGACACATCTGATTCCGTAACCTATGGACGCTACGGACAAATATTATATGCACGCTAGGTATTACTCTAACTTTAATTAAAACTTTTTAATTATACAAATGGATTTGAATTTGATTAGCTATGTTTTAGGGTTTAGTAGAGTGCTGACTGGTGGCAGCCTACATTTTTTTTACTTTTTAAGAATCATTGCTGGATCCATGTTGGATAGGATATTAGTGTGGTAATTATTCTTCAAAGTAGGTAAAAGTTATAATTAATATAACAAGTGTCATATATGGCCTAACTCCAACCTTTGCATTATAATAATTGTCGACCACGTTTCTAATTTATGAGATTTTCTAAGTTTGCTTTATTAATTTGCTGGATTCCTTTTTTTTTTTAATCTTTTATAAAGTATTGAAGTAGAAGATGTACACTGGCTATAACCTTCACAGAAATTAGTATTTATATGTTATAAAATTATTTTAAGATTTTTTTTTAAAAAATGAACTATATATTATGAGATATGCTAATTTAGATGAGATTAATTACATCTGGAACTGTAAGCATGTAAATATACTAAACATTTAATGCGTTAATTAAAGTTTCACTTACCAACTAACTCTTTTAGATAAAAAAAAAGCTCTTATATTTGCTATTTTAAAAGTAAATGATACAAAAGTCTACATATTTAAATTTTATCTTTCATAAGTAATAATGCAATAATTAGTTTAATTCTTTGAATACAGATTGAATCCCCTTTTTAGTTATATTTTGACTAAACCATACTTTTTAATTATATAAGAGGCTGCTAGTCTAAAAATCCATATATATGACATTTAAAAAGTAAATGATTCAATCTAATCTTTTATAAGATGGTATATATTCTTTTATATATGGTAATTGGATAGCCCTACAAGAAATACGATCTGTAAAGTATCTGTTAAATCAAGACAGACAAGATATAATTAAGAGAATCAATGGTTCTATATATATATATATATATATATTCTATCTAGAATTCTAGCTAGATCATCTTGTTTAATTCTGAGCAACCACACATATATATTATACTTTTTACATTCCATTTTGAGGCAACATATATATATGTAATATGCTTGAAAACATAATGATGACACGCATATAATTAATCTAGAAGGAAGAAGAACATATGCTAATAGTTGTCTCACTCTAAAACCAAGTGAGTCATCTTTGGTCTTACTTAGAACTAATAATATGAATTGAGAAGTGGGGTTGGCTTGGTTCTGCTTTTTGTGGACAACTTGGGGACTCTTTTCAGACAGTTTTTCCCGTGTCTGGCGTATCCTCTCCAGTTCTTATAGAAACTGGAAGTTTCTGGTGGTACGTCTCAAGAAAATTCTATAGCATTCTATAGCATTAGTTTAATCGTACAAATGAGACCAATATAATTGCTTTCATTCAAAATAGGTGCATCCATGTTTGTGAGCGTATATAATTTAAAAATATACGCAGTAACTAGGTTGGAACTTTTATGAGCAGAGTAGGAAAATTTTAAATTAGCATACGTGTAAATACATATATAAAACAAGTACGATTACAACGCGTATGTCCTTGAGAAACCATTAAAATTAAATAGATACAAAGATCCACAATTATTAATTATACCGTAGTTCTTTTTTTCTTTATTGCGTACAAGTAATAACAGAATTGAAATTGAGATCATATTATAATTTATTATACTATAACCCCAAAAAAAGAGTGATTTTTTCTAAAAAAGCTAATCATGATAAATATATAATTATTAATACTTTTTTACCGGAACTAGATTTTTTATATGTTGAGAAAATAATAACTTCTTTAAATCAAGGATACACAACAGGTAAAACACCCTTTAAAATACACACACAACAAACACATTTTTAATTTCCAGCAGTAATTAATGGTGGAGTCTAAGCTGCACCTCCATGAAAGCGAAATGGAGAGCAGCCATTCATAGAAGGACATAAAGCTCTTGTGAAAGCGAAATGGAGAGCTAGCAGCCATGCATATATAGAGAAACATGCACACATATATATATTATTATACCCTAAAGAGTAAAGACTAAATAACTTTGTCCAAGTCAAATTAAATTTGGTCTTAGATTCGGTGGGAATGGGATTACCAAATACCAATGCACTAATTACGACTTAAAATCTCACTTTTCATGCAAATTAATGTGGTCTCAACACACTGCACTGCACTGCACTGCTTGGAGAGTGTTGCACACGGTTTGCTTTCAATTTCAACGGCGGCAGGCAAGGGGGTTAATTTATTACCTACAAGAAAGGGATTAAACAAAGTACTAGCTAGGTCTTTGACTATTGCTTGTCTATATATGAATTAGGCTGGCTATATATAATTTGATCTAAATATATATATCTCATCTCGGGCTGTAAACGAATCGAATCGAATTTGATCTAAATTACAAACATAATAGTTTAAAAAATTTGCAAATTACTATATATCGAGTTATTATATATGAATCGAATCTAGAAAAAATCGAGCCGAGTTAAATCGAACTCGATCGAGCTAACAAAATATCAAATCGAGCTTAGACCGAATCGAGCTCAGACCAAATCGAATTCGAGCAAATTACGAGCTACGAACTTTTTTGTCAGCCCTATATATGTATGTATAAGTGTTTAATTATGAGCTTATAATTTATGAAAACATCATGTGTCCATTGGAATACCCGACCATAGGTCCATAAAGCATAAAAAGCATAAAGAAATGTAACAGTTATATATTAAATGTAACATTTATACGTAACGTGTAACATTTAATATCTATAGATTTTCCACGATGGACGCTAGGTATCACCCTATAATTTATATCGAATCCCTTTATATAATTAGATGGTGATCTCACTTCCAACTTTCCAACTCTAACAGCTGCATTTTTTGACCCTCTTTGTTATGCTATATCTTTTACTTAATTTATAGCTCTTAACAGTCGCATAGCTAGCATACAGTCTGGCTATATAACTGGCTAGCAAAGACGATACGGCTAATTTACATGTGACTAATAGAAAATTGAGGTTTTTTATTATAAAGAAACTAGCTAGCTAGCAAAGAAACTTCAGCAAAAAAAATTTAATTAACAATAATTATTTGAAATAATTGTGATTTCAATTAAAGGAAAGGATCAAATGACAATGGCTATATCATGATAATCTTGACAATTGAAATTCAAATAAATTAAAAATATCATAAAAATAGAAAAGAAAATATATAGAGGTACTCTTCAACTTATAGATTGATAGTGTTTCAAAATTTAATTCAGTTTGGATGTTGTTTGATAGCTCATCCAAGTTTTGTACAAGTTTCAAAGGTTGTATATAACTTAAACATATTTTGACGGACTATCGAATATGACTCAAATTATTTACAATTTAAAACTAAATTAATGTACAAGTTCCACAACATTTGCAAAAAAAAATTCTACCTTTTTATTTTGTAAATATTTTTTTAGTTTCTTCTAAGAGCTCATTGTCAAAATTATCAATAAAACATGCCGAGGAATAATAGTGTTAAATTATAAATATTTGTTGATTATACTTATTATAACTGAAGGTGGCACAGTGCCATACGGCACATAGGCCGTTGGATCACCTCAATATTCAGGCCAGCACGAATCTCGAGGAGATCCAATGGCTTACGTGTCGCATGGCACGTGCCATATGTTAGGAGATCTCAATTGGGTGTTCCAATAGAGGTGGCGCGCTAGTTAGGAAAGACCATTAAGATTATTGGGACATGGGTTGGGTCTAGAGGTGGCAAAACCTGACCCGGAAAACTTGCTCGGGCCGATCCGACCTAGTATTTTTTCAGAAAGTCAAACTGACTCGGCCCGACCCGAATCAAGATCAAACAACATGCAATCCAACTCAAATTAAGCAACATATGATAAAAAAAAAGGCGATATAAAAATTGACCCAACTCAAAAAACTTCTAAAAAGACAAATTAATTGACCCGACATGACCCACCCAACCCCAACCTCGACACCGACTCCCCTACTCAATTTGCCACCTCTAGTGTGGTCCAACATTGATCTTATTTTGATTATTAAGTGATTCAGAACGATTTAGAGTAGTTCAATCGATTCAGACGTGTAGATTAGTTTACTGCATGTGCTATATATTATTAGCTTGATATTTAGCTGAAAATTAAGTAGTTCACCTAGATTTTCAGCTAAATCTCGACTTAGATTTGGGACCGTGCTCAAATGCAAGTACATCTGGTCAGAGTTTTAGATTCAAGGGGTGCTATTTTATGGGTTGTGCAGGGAACCGTAAAAATTACGATAACTGAGAGAATCTGAATTCCATACGTGCGTTCCTAGATCAGTAACCCGCTATATATTGTAAGTTCTGGTGTCATGCTACTAGACCATAAAAGATAATAAGTTCATAGAATATACGTCTATATATATATAGTATGAGTTTGACTATTATACTAACGTTAGCATTTTGGACCGAAATTCTAACGTCTCAAATTTTATGTTATCGTGTCCGAAATCATGATTTATGGTACTCAATAAATTCTTTATATGAAAATATTAGGGAATACAAAATTTTTTCATTTTTAGAGTTTTCTAAGTATTTGTTTTGAATTTCAGAAAATAGGTCATAAATATTAATAAAATATTGATGTTTGTACATGCTATTTTCAAAAATGCAAAACAAATACTTAGAAAACTTTAAAAATAGAAAATTTTTGTATTCCCCAATATTTTCATATAAAGAATTTATTGAACACCATAAATCATGATTTCGGACACGATAACAACAATTTTAAGGCGTTAGTATTTCGGTCCGAAATGCTAACGTTAGTATAATAGTCTAGCTCTATATAGTATCTATAGACTATAGGTTACAAATTTGACATTAATGTTACAAAATCGGACGTATCTATTACATTTTTTAGTATATATATACTATATAGAGATATGGATAGTTTTTGGAGTCATGTTACCAGACCATAAAAGAGTAATACCTAGCGTTTATAGAATATACGTCTATAGTGTCTATAGCTTACAAATTTGCATGTACATATTATAAACTCGGATGTATCTACTACATTCTTAGTACAAATTGTATACATATTATAAATTCGGATGTATACGTTACATTCTTAGTACGTGTATATACGAACGTACAGTGACTCTTCAATGGAATCAAGATGTTTCTCCAAAGGGTTCATGATTTCACTCCACACCACAAAGTCACAAGCCAAGGCGAAGCAGACAGCTAGCTAGCTTAGCATATATAGCTTAGGTTAGGTTGGGACATCATTTATATATAGCTTTTGACTAGGTGCCACTCTCGACACCTCATTGGTTAGTGGTTACATATCGATTATGGGTCTCTGCCCTCAATCATGTATATATCCCTTTAGGACTCTGTTCCTCTGTCCCCATTAGTGTAGTCACTTGCTTGTTGCATAACTAGAAATTAGAAAAGCACCTTTTCATTTGGGCAAATTTGTTCTTTAGTGCAAGTGCAACTGACATGGAAATTGGAGATATGTAGTTGAGACAATTATTAGCGTGCTTACTTCAGAAAAATATATAGTGATAGCCTACAAATCTTATTATGCACGAATTAAGGTGTAACATATAGAGGACACCCTATAAAGTAGGCCACCTATATCCACTCCTCTTACAGTTCGGACACACCATGTGCATCCATGTGCTTACCATGGTTGCATAAATGTTTACTAAAAACCGTAGTGTATCTATTTATTGTAAAATGGTATATATTGATCGGAAAAATATAAATGTTTATACTGGAAAAATAATATCTGTTCATTGAAAATACAGTGAACCAGTGCATAAATAAACATTGATAAGTAATTAAACATCAGGCATAGGTTGTAAATTGAGAAATTTGCTTTTTGGCCACACTAGTAGTTCAATATTACATGCTTATGCTATAATAATGTGGAATTCTGGACACTAATTAAAGTACGTAAATCCTGAGATATAGTATACTATATAATGACATAGACTCGAATTTTCCAAAAGACATGCATCGATGTTAATGCAATAATTAATTACGTGAATAGTTATTGACAATATAAAACATTAATGACGTCAACATCATACAATTAAACTCACTATTCAAATGTTCTTTCAACAAATTTCAGCTCATAATTAGTTTCTGAAGTTCATGTATTAACGTATGACCAAGAGTCTGTATCAGCTGAGATCCAAAATGGATCTCTGGATCCTACAATTGAGATCCGATGGATGTGGTTTTTAGGGGTTTTTGAAAATAATCTCAACCTTGCATCCAATGAAGATGGATCTCAGCTGATTTCTACCCGTATGACCAATAGTATATAAGTATATCTCAAAATATACTTTTCTGAGTAAAACTATGGTGCTCTTAAGCTCATAGGGGCCTCCCGTGAGCTTAACACCAAAAACCTATCAAATCATGTCCAAATTTTGATTTATACGGCTTAATATAAATTCTTTATATCAAAATCATATAGCATGCAAAAATTTTCCATTTTTAGAAATTTTTAAGTATTTATTTCTTATTTTTTAATAGCAACTATACAATATTAATAAAATAATCAATGTTTCATATGTACTTTTAAAAAATTCGAAATAATTACTTAAAAATCTTTAAAAATGGAAAATTTTTGTATGCCACACTATTTTGATATAAAGAATTTATTGAGTCATATAAATCAAAATTTGGATATGGTTTGATATGTTTTTTGTGTTAAGCTCACAGAAAGCTCCCGTGAGCTTAAGAACACCATAGATTTACTCTACTTTTCTTTATCCGGAATTTTGATCAAAATTTCTCACAATACAAAGTTTTTTAACTTTCAAGATTTGTTAGCTATTTTCTTAATTTTCCAAAAAAAATATTTACAAAATACAGAATATTATTATCTTTTAATAATACCAAGAAATTATCCAAATTTTTTTACGATAGTAGTGAAAAATGAGCAATTATTGTACGGCTACACAGTTGAGGTGCATTGAATCTGGACTACATTAATATCCTAGTGCACAAACTATCATCATGGCATATATAAATGGGGTAAATTTTCTGGGAGGTCACTGAACTTCACCTCAAATCTATAATTGGTCAGTGAACTTTCATTTATCCATTTTTGGTTACTGAACTTAGATGTTTATCCAAATTTGGTCACTCTGTTAGTTTTTCCATCCAATTTAACGGAATAATTAATATAACCCTAATTTTAAACTTCGGAGAAATCATTTTTTTACATAAAAGTATTTTTATTTAATTTTCTTTCATAAATTTAATTTTTTATTTATTTTTTCATATAAGGTATTTGAAAGTATTTTTTTCATAAAGTATTTTTTTAACATGTCTAAAAATTTGAAAGTTTTGTATTGTCATAAAAGAAAATAAATAAATAAATATTTTCTTTATATTCTTATATTTTTTACATGAAAAAATATATGTCCAAATCATAAAACTAATGTCATGTTAACTATTCCGTTAACTTGGATGGAAAAACTAACGGAGTGATCAAATTTGGATAAATATCAAAGTTTAGTGACCAAAAACGGATAAATGGAAGTTCAGTGACCTCCCAGAAAATTTACCCTATATAAATGAGGAGAGATCCATTGACAATACTTATTTTGACAATCTTGACAATATAACATTTTAAAAATTTGTAAAAATTCATAAAAAATCTTAAAAATAGAAAAAGTTTTACGGATATATTACTTAACTTATAGATTGATAGTGTTTCAAATTTTAATCAATTTGAATATCGTTTGATGACTTATCAAAATTTTATGTACTTTTTAATGGTTGTAATTTAACGGATCTTTGAAGAGCTACAAATATCACTTAAATTGAATATAATAAAAAACATAATTAATCTCTAAGTTAAGAAATACTTCCGTAAATGTTTTTCTATTTTTGAGAATTGTATGAATTTTTACAAATTTTTGAAATGCTATATTGTCAATATTGTCAAGATAAGAATTGTCAATGGATCCCTCCTCTGTATAAATATACATAACATCACATGACCCCCCACAGTTAATAGCCCACAAAAGGAGACATGAGTGACAATATATAGAACATAATTTTTTTATATTTTGTACGACCCTTTTGCACCATTTATGACCCGGCACAAGGAGTCCTCTGAGAATTCTCAGGGGCAGATTTATTAAGGGGCATACATATATATAGGCAAGTATCCCCCTTAATATTTTAGTTGCCAGTTGCCACTAATAGTTATAACTTTCTTAAAAAATTAGTATATTTTTAGTAGAGTAATACCTACCGTCCATCGGATGGATGTCTATCATAGACACAGAGTGTAACAAGTGGGACCCACCATGTGACACTTTGTGTCTATGATGGATGTCCATCGGATGGACACAAGAAGTGTCTCTTTTTAGTATCATATTTTGTACTGTGGATTATATGTTATTATAGTTAGAGGAAGACAAGATCTAGAGATGTAAATTGAATAAATGACTTAATATATGTATATTAAAATATTTAATGTATTTTTAGAATTAAATTAAATTGAATATTTGCAGTGATTTTATTTACTTGGAAATTGTACAAAGAGTCAAGTTAAATACTGATGAAACAGATGAGATGTAAATTGAACAAATGAAAAGATATATTACAATATCTAATGTGTTTTGAGAATTAAATAATTAAATTAAATATTTGCAGGGATAATTTTTCTACTTGGAAATTGTACAAAGAGTCAAGGTTAAATACTGATATATGAAACAGATAATATATATCTAGTTTAAGAGTTTGACTATTATACTAAAGTTAGCAGTTTGGACCGAAATGCTAACGCCTCAAAATTGTTGTTATCGTGTCCAAAATCATGATTTATGGTGCTCAATAAATTCTTTATATGAAAATATTGGAGAATACAAAAATTTTTCATTTTTAAAGTTTTCTAAGTATTTGTTTTGAATGAAAAGAGCTCATAAATATTAATAAAATATTGATGCTTGTACATGCTATTTTCAAAAATGCAAAACAAATACTTAGAAAACTTTAAAAATAGAAAATTTTTGTATTCCCCAATATTTTCATATAAAGAATTTATTGAGCGCCATAAATCATGATTTCGGACACGATAACAACAATTTTGAGGCGTTAGCATTTCGGTATGAAATGCTAATGTTAGTATAATAGTCTAGCTCCAAGTTTAACAAGTCTTATATAAACTATATATATAGTTGCATGATAGATCGATATATAGTCAAGAGTCAATTATAGCATGCTTATTAATTCCTGCAACTGCAAAAGGTTGTTTGTTCACTTGCTGTAATGTTGTGTGCGCCTAGCTCATCAAAACTTTTTAATCAATCAATGGTTAAATAATTGCACACAGTCTTTGTTCCAATAATTCACCTCCGACGTCATATATATTAATATATGGGGCCAAGGATATCAAATGTTTCAATCCAAGTCAATAGTCGCAATTGATTAATTAATCAATAGTTTTTTAAATAGCAGTAGATGACTCCACTAGTTTCATTGAAACTGATGAGTTTGAATTACAAGACTACAAAAAAGGTGTACGTTCGTAAGTCCTCATCTGTACCAAACAACTGGTACAGTATGAGACAGTCTTCTGTTAATATAGTTGGTACTTATAAGATACAACAACTGGTACCAATATGAGACAGTCTTCTGTTAATATAGTTGGTACTTATAAGATACATGGCGTGTTCAAACTCTATATATGCATGCATGTCACTGCATTATTATTGGGATTACTTAAATAATGTTATCCCTGATCATCTCAATTCAAAAGTAACAAAAATTAGAACAATTTGTACATTCCCAAGAGTTTGCATTTTTTTTTTTTTTTGAGATAAAGGTGAGGGTCAAGCCACTCAAATTTAAATGTCTATAAAAGATCCCAATCCGGGTTTCGAACCCGCGACCTCCCACACGGAGAGCGTTGGCTGCCTTAAAGTTTGCCTTTTGTCCAGTGACAAAAACAATATTCTACCCTCCGTTTGGCAAGTATAGTAAGTTAAAGCGGAGTAAAACGTTAAATCACCTTAAATCAGTGGTGTTTGGTGGTAGTGAAGTAAATAGATGAAGTAAAGTTTATGTTATGTGTAAAAGATGTGAAATGTTGGTGATTTAGTTTACTACACCTATATAGCTGCGTTAACTTACTACACCTTAAATCACTTCCTTTCGGTGACTTGAAATTGATTTAAGAGCTTAAATCAATTTTACTACGGCTACCAAAACGCGGGTTTATGTGATAACACAGGGAGGAGGGACGGATCGAATACATATAATTAAATGAGATATATTCTTTGTAGTTTTTGAAAGTTGGATATATTATATAGCTTAATCACCATCATATATCTCTGTCTATTGTCTAATAAGTAATAACATATATATCATGACTGCAAACTATATACAAAGCTTGGTATCACATTCTATCACCGTTGATAGCATGCTGGTTATATATATTTAGAATGATGGGATCGCATGCTATCACCGTTGATAAGCATATAATTAAATCAAATCGAACGGTTTAATCATTCATGACTTTGGGCGGAGACCGTCCAAATAGCTTTGGACAAAATTCTAATCCTGCCGACAAAGATATATATATCTTTTAGGTTCAGGTTGCAAAGGTCCCACAGGGCCCCAGGGATAGAAAGGCATGCAGACTATATATATATATATATAATCTATACACTGTTGGAGACTTGAATCAGAAGCACTACTGAATGAGCTGCTTGACGGCCCCCCACGAGAGCAACCGAAAGAAGAACCCCAATTAATACATACCCCCATAGGAATTAATTCAAGATGCAGGGGCCACAGCCCACGGGCACAGGGTGCATGCAATGCAATGCAATATTGCAATTCCCACCACCCGGCCCCGGCCCTCAATTTGCTCTCCGGAGGCCACCCACTGCTGCTACTTTTCATCCTGTTTGCTACTGCACTCGCTCTTTTATTTTCAGTTTTCAACCGCTGCTGTTGTACTTGTACCGGAACATGCATGGTTCTTCTGCTTGGTTTTTACTTGGTAGTCATCTGTGCTGCGGCTGCCTAATTAACATCCATGCATGCATGATAGTTAATTGGTTAAGAAAAAGTTTGTGAAGAAGAAGATCTATATATATATATATATATAGACCAAGATACCAGTATTTTTATGGGTAATACCCAATGACGGAGCCAAGGCGGGGTTTGGGGGGGACATGTACCCCCTTGAATTTCCAAAATAACTTGCGGTTTAATTAAATTACAGTAAATGACCCCTCCAATTGTTCCTAAGTGCAACCCATTTAATTGAAATTTTCATATTTGAGTAAACGGTACATATAAGAACAAATTAGTATGATGATTTGTTTTTATCTTTCATAAAATAATTTTATCAGTAGCTCATCTATTCTTATTAATGATTTATCTTAGATTGTATAAGACATGTGCATTATCCTTACTATATATAAAAGCATATTGAAAAAAATAATATGAAAGAACTATCTTTCCAAATAAGAAACCCGAACCGTTGATCATTTTCTTGGATAGATCAGAATCATTCATTTACGTTAATGCCCGTTGACGTTAATGTATCAGCCCATTAAAATTTAAGGTCCATATCAATTTCCTCAATATAAGGCCCATTACATATTATCTTAAAAATTTATTATAAGAAATAACAATTTCAGCCCAAAAACAATCTGTGGTCCCTTTACTAGTACAAAATAAATCAATATACCTATTTTTCACTATTATAACATGACATCGCTAGTGAAATATGGTATTTTATTTATTCTAATTATTTAAACTCAATTATTTTTATTGGCTTGAAAATTTTTGTCCCCCTCTTCATGTTTACTCTGGCTTCGTCACTGGGAATACCTAGCGTACATAGAATATCTGTGTATAGCGTGCATAGGTTACAAAATCAGATCTATTTGTTACATTCTCAGTGTGTCTATATATGGACATATGGATGCATTCTCAATGCACGCAATATGTTTCTCTATTTTTATTCATGTTATTATTCAGATGAAATATATACGTGACTTGTTATATTTTGATGTTAATGGGTTTATTTTGTTGTGCTACAGATTTTTTATAGTACTTTGTTATTTGACTCAGATGAGTTTTATTTATATCAACAGTAATATCTGTACAAAAAAATTCATCATCTACTTATAAATTTTTAGCCAGAGCTTTCATGATAAAAAAACAAAGAAGATAAATTTTGTGATCGGATTGCAAAAATTGAATAATTATAAGCTCTTAATTAACAGTAATTATTTTTCCTTCTGTTAGTCACCAGTCATTACATGGTTAATTCAAACTATTCATATGGGTTTGCACAGATATATATATATATATATATATTATTTTTCCTTCTGTTAGACTATTATACTAACGTTAGCATTTCGGACCGAAATGCTAACGGCTCAAAATTTATGTTATCGTGTCCGAAATCATGATTTATGGTGCTCAATAAATTCTTTATATAAAAATATTGGGGTATCCAAAAATTTTTCATTTTTAGAGTTTTCTAAGTACTTGTTTTAAATTTTAGAAAAAAGCTCATGAATATTAATAAAATATTAATACTTGTACATGCTATTTTCATAATTGCAAAACAAAAACTTAGAAAACTCTAAAAATGAAAAATTTTTGTATTCCCTAATATTTTCAGATAAAGAATTTATTGAGCACCATAAATCGTGATTTCGGACACGATAACATAATTTTTGAGCCGTTAGCATTTCGGTCCGAAATGCTAACGTTAGTATAATAGTCTAGCTCTATATATATATATATATATATATATATATATATATATGATGAATTTGTAAATCTGTAGGTCAAGTAGTCATGATTACAAACAATTATAGGAGTTAAAATAGGAGTTTCACCGCCGGTATGAAGAAAAACCAACAAAGAGCCAAAAATGAGGATATGAAAGCATAATATTAATAGCATACAGAGTAATGCCTAGCGTCCATAGAATATCTGTCCATAACATGCATAAGTTACAAAATCAGATCTATTTGTTACAGAATCGGATAAATTTGTTACATCCTGAATGTATCTATGAACGTACAGATGCATTCTCAATGGACGCAAGATGTTTCTCTGTATACATATACATAAGAGTCCATCTTGTCAGGTTCTCCAAGACTAGAATCTGGTTAAGGAGCAGATCCATTTTGTTACATCCTGAATGTGTCTATGAACGTACAGATGTATTCTCAATGGACGCAAGATGTTTCTCTGTATACATATACATTAGAGTCCATCTTGTCAGGTTCTCCACGACCAGAATCTGGTTAAGGAGCAGATCCATTTTGTTATATCCTGAATGTGTTTGTGAACGTACAGATGCATTCTCAATGGACGCAAGATGTTTCTCTGTATACATATACATAAGAGTCCATCTTGTCAGGTTCTCCACGACCAGAATCTGGTTAAGGAGCAGATCCATTTTGTTACATCCTGAATGTGTCTGTGAACGTACAGATGCATTCTCAATGGACGCAAGATGTTTCTCTGTATACATATACATAAGAGTCCATCTTGTCAGGTTCTCCACGACCAGAATCTGGTTAAGGAGCAGATCCATTTTGTTACATCCTAAATGTGTCTGTGAACGTACAGATGCATTCTCAATGGACGCAAGATGTTTCTCTGTATACATATACATAAGAGTCCATCTTGCCAGGTTCTCCACGACCAGAATCTGGTTAAGGAGCAGATCCATTTTGTTACATCCTGAATGTGTCTATGAACGTACAGATGCATTCTCAATGGACGCAAGATGTTTCTCTGTATACATATACATAAGAGTCCATCTTGCCAGGTTCTCCACGACCAGAATCTGGTTAAGGAGCAGATCCATTTTGTTACATCCTGAATGTGTCTATGAACGTACAGATGCATTCTCAATGGACGCAAGATGTTTCTCTGTATACATATACATTAGAGTCCATCTTGTCAGGTTCTCCACGACCAGAATCTGGTTAAGGAGCAGATCCATTTTGTTATATCCTGAATGTGTTTGTGAACGTACAGATGCATTCTCAATGGACGCAAGATGTTTCTCTGTATACATATACATTAGAGTCCATCTTGTCAGGTTCTCTATGACCAGAATCTGGTTAAGGAGCAGATCCATTTTGTTATATCCTGAATGTGTCTGTGAACGTACAGATGCATTCTCAATGGACGCAAGATGTTTCTCTGTATACATATACATAAGAGTCCATCTTGTCAGGTTCTCCACGACCAGAATCTGGTTAAGGAGCAGATCCATTTTGTTACATCCTGAATGTGTCTGTGAACGTACAAATGCATTCTCAATGGACGCAAGATGTTTCTCTGTATACATATACATAAGAGTCCATCTTGCCAGGTTCTCCACGACCAGAATCTGGTTAAGGAGCAGATCCATTTTGTTACATCCTGAATGTGTCTATGAACGTACAGATGCATTCTCAATGGACGCAAGATGTTTCTCTGTATACATATACATTAGAGTCCATCTTGTCAGGTTCTCTAGGACCAGAATCTGGTTAAGGAGCAGATCCATTTTGTTATATCCTGAATGTATCTGTGAACGTACAGATGCATTCCCAATGGACGCAAGATGTTTCTCTGTATACATATACATAAGAGTCCATCTTGTCAGGTTCTCCACGACCAGAATCTGGTTAAGGAGCAGATCCATTTTGTTACATCCTGAATGTGTCTATGAACGTACAGATGCATTCTCAATGGACGCAAGATGTTTCTCTGTATACATATACATAAGAGTCCATCTTGCCAGGTTCTCCACGACCAGAATCTGGTTAAGGAGCAGATCCATTTTGTTACATCCTGAATGTGTCTATGAACGTACAGATGCATTCTCAATGGACGCAAGATGTTTCTCTGTATACATATACATTAGAGTCCATCTTGTCAGGTTCTCTAGGACCAGAATCTGGTTAAGGAGCAGATCCATTTTGTTACATCCTGAATGTGTCTGTGAACGTACAGATGCATTCTCAATGGACGCAAGATGTTTCTCTGTATACATATACATAAGAGTCCATCTTGCCAGGTTCTCCACGACCAGAATCTGGTTAAGGAGCAGATCCATTTTGTTACATCCTGAATGTGTCTATGAACGTACAGATGCATTCTCAATGGACGCAAGATGTTTCTCTGTATACATATACATTAGAGTCC
Organism: Cyperus esculentus; assembly: GCA_030179965.1. Classification (NCBI taxonomy): domain Eukaryota; kingdom Viridiplantae; phylum Streptophyta; class Magnoliopsida; order Poales; family Cyperaceae; genus Cyperus; species Cyperus esculentus. Next base: position 1,101,714 of record JASGLE010000031.1, read on the forward strand.
ATCTTGTCAGGTTCTCTAGGACCAGAATCTGGTTAAGGAGCAGATCCATTTTGTTAAATCCTGAATGTGTCTGTGAACGTACAGATGCATTCTCAATGGACGCAAGATGTTTCTCTGTATACATATACATAAGAGTCCATCTTGTCAGGTTCTCCACGACCAGAATCTGGTTAAGGAGCAGATCCATTTTGTTACATCCTGAATGTGTCTGTGAACGTACAAATGCATTCTCAATGGACGCAAGATGTTTCTCTGTATACATATACATAAGAGTCCATCTTGCCAGGTTCTCCACGACCAGAATCTGGTTAAGGAGCAGATCCATTTTGTTACATCCTAAATGTGTCTGTGAACGTACAGATGCATTCTCAATGGACGCAAGATGTTTCTCTGTATACATATACATAAGAGTCCATCTTGCCAGGTTCTCCACGACCAGAATCTGGTTAAGGAGCAGATCCATTTTGTTACATCCTGAATGTGTCTATGAACGTACAGATGCATTCTCAATGGATGCAAGATGTTTCTCTGTATACATATACATAAGAGTCCATCTTGCCAGGTTCTCCACGACCAGAATCTGGTTAAGGAGCAGATCCATTTTGTTACATCCTGAATGTGTCTATGAACGTACAGATGCATTCTCAATGGACGCAAGATGTTTCTCTGTATACATATACATAAGAGTCCATCTTGCCAGGTTCTCCACGACCAGAATCTGGTTAAGGAGCAGATCCATTTTGTTACATCCTGAATGTGTCTATGAACGTACAGATGCATTCTCAATGGACGCAAGATGTTTCTCTGTATACATATACATTAGAGTCCATCTTGTCAGGTTCTCCACGACCAGAATCTGGTTAAGGAGCAGATCCATTTTGTTATATCCTGAATGTGTCTGTGAACGTACAGATGCATTCTCAATGGACGCAAGATGTTTCTCTGTATACATATACATAAGAGTCCATCTTGCCAGGTTCTCCACGACCAGAATCTGGTTAAGGAGCAGATCCATTTTGTTACATCCTGAATGTGTCTATGAACGTACAGATGCATTCTCAATGGACGCAAGATGTTTCTCTGTATACATATACATTAGAGTCCATCTTGTCAGGTTCTCTAGGACCAGAATCTGGTTAAGGAGCAGATCCATTTTGTTACATCCTGAATGTGTCTGTGAACGTACAGATGCATTCTCAATGGACGCAAGATGTTTCTCTGTATAAATATACATAAGAGTCCATCTTGTCAGGTTCTCTATGACCAGAATCTGGTTAAGGAGCAGATCCATTTTGTTACATCCTGAATGTGTCTATGAACGTACAGATGCAATCTCAATGGACGCAAAATGTTTCTCTGTATACATATAGGGGTGGCAATGGAACGGAACGGTAGCGGAAATGGGGTGTTCCGTTATAACGGATGAAACCAAAATCTGTTCCGTTATAACAGACAGAACCAAAATCCGTTCCGTTTCCGTTCCGTTATAACGGAATGGAACTGAACAACGGAAATACGTGGAAAAAATACGTGTTTAGAGCGGAAATGGGTTGTTCCGTTATAACGGATAGAACCAAATTCTTTTCCATTTCCGTTCCGTTATAACGGATGGAACCAAAATCCGTTCCGTTTCCGTTCCGTTATAACAGAACGGAACGGAACAACGGAAAAACTTGTTCCATTACCACCACTATATACATATACATAAGAGGAGCTAGGCTACAATAATATGCATATCACGGTTTTGCCGTGTTACGCGGTCCATATCTCCGTTTTCGGTGTCCAAATAGGCGATTTGAACCGCTCAACTTAATCTTTATATCAAAATATACTAGCAAACCAAATTTCATAATTTTTAGAATTTTTTTGCTATTTTTAATGATGGGGACAATATCACTATTTTTGTATAAACCAAATCCCTTGGATGTAGTCATTTTCTCCTCATCATTAAAAATAGCAAAAAAATTCTAAAAATTATGAAATTTGGTTTGCTAGTATATTTTGATATAAAGATTAAGTTGAGCCGTTCGGATTGACTATTTGGACACCGAAAACGGAGATATGGACTGCATAACACGGCAAAACCGTGATATGCATATTATTGTAGCCAGACTCTACATAAGAGTCCATCTTATCAGGTTCTCTATGAACAGAATCTGGTCAAGGAGCATATCCAATCTATATATGAATTGCTGCAGGGCAGGCAGAGATATATGCAGCAGACCAATTAACTTTATCTAAAAAAGATGTGAACAAAAATGAATATAGGATTGTCCCGTGGCTGTGCCAAATAAGTCACTGCACCACATGGCTCCCAACACGTAGTACAACCAACTGTTTCCCACGTGTATGCCAATTGCCATGATATATTGCTTCAAGAGCTAGCACAGCACTGTACTTAGGGTCATCAATGCAACACAATTTTGTGCTATTTCATTTCGTTTAGAAGCGAAACAATCTATTATATTTTGTTTTCCATTTTTATATAATAACAAAAGTGATTATTTTTGTTATCCTGTTCAACAAAACGACAAAAGAAAGGATCTATGGTTTCGTTAAACAAAAAAACCCATTTTCGTGATTCTTTCATTGCATTGATCACCCCTAACTGTACTTGCTCATCAACTGCATGCTTCATCTCCAAAACATAACAAGCACTTTTATCATATTAGATATTTCCATTTTTGTATCAATTATATATGTTTTTTGAATATGAACTGATCTATCCACAAGTACGTATATATACTTCTTTATATATATGTAATAAATGGTTGTAAATCAATTAAGCTTTTACTGTTCTTTGTTTTTTTTTTTTTTTTTAAATTTCAACTTCCACCTACAATGACTTTATTATACATATATAGGTAGCTAGGTTAGATATGAATCACATGATAGGCTTTTCTTTTCTGGCTAAAATTAAAAAAAAAATGAGATATTGAGATGCCCAAAAGTCACAACGAGGAGTCCAATTATAGGAGTCTAGCTACAACATCAACTCAACAAAGCAAGTGATCAAATTTTTTTTTGATAGGCCACTTTTTGGTCAGATCGCACCTCCTCCCATCAACATGTCACTTGGGAGCATCTCCAACCAGTAATCCTAAATCATATGTAGACCTGACATATATAATAATATCCAAATTTGTTAAATATATATAATTAAGAAATATTGAATTTACCACATACATAGTTCATAACATATATTAGAATATTTTATATAGTAATTAATCTTCAGCACGGTATCAAATCATTTACCTCTGTTTTTTTTTTTTTTTTTTGCTTAATTTCAATTTAAACTTATACAGTATATTTTTTTTGATAAAATGAACAAAACTATGTCCATCACTTCCCATTTTTTTAAGGAAGCAAAAGCTAAGTGCATACAATTAGGAGTGGCAAAAAAACTCGTGGCTCATGGCTCGGGCTCGACTCGTTATTGGCTCACTCGTTAAGCTCGTTAAGCTAATGAGCTGAGCTTGAACTTGGCATGGCTCGGCTCATTAAACTCGTTTGACTCGATAAACTATTACTAATTGCAATTTGTACTGCTATTATCGTAAATTATTAATATATTATACATCATATGGTCAAATATATATGAAATTGTTATGTAAAATGTGTATGAGCATATATTTATTAGTCCTTTTATATTAATTTTTATATAAATTTTGATATAACATACTTAAAATTTTATTATTAAAAAATAAACGAGCTTAACAAGCCAGCTCGGTCAGCTCGTTAATTAAACGAGCCAAGCTCGAGCTCGTGTTTTTGGCTCGTTAATTAAACGAGTCGAGCTTGAGCTTAGTCTAGCTCGGCTTGGCTCGGCTCATTTACACCCCTATATACAATCCTAAAGATAGTCTAAAACAAACATAGTCAGAATCCACACTGGAAACTGATATAAGTCTTATAATCAGAATCACACATGAAACTGATATAACTATCCTGCACTTACAAAACATAAGATATTAAGTGGCAATCCTCACAAAATATAGAGCAATTAATAGGGAATAAAACTTATTAAATCCCCTAAAAGAGAGCCAAGAAGTGCTAGGTAGTTGTGATAACTCCAACTCCTACTTCACTCCTTGCTCCTTCAATACTCAATACTCTATCAGATTGAAGCAGATGCTCCAACTCACTATTTTCTCCTGTCCAAATATTATAAAAAATTAGAATTTTGAATATTAAAGTATTAAAACTTGGCAGAGCTGTATTTTTAAACACATATTTATTACTACAATTCCAAATAACCCAAAAAGTAATACAAATGATACATTGGACATATTTTCTTTTGTACTCATCCAAAACAAGAGTACTATTCCATGAATCGGCTAGTTCACCAATGCAAAAGCCTAATTTACAATATTAGTCAGAATTTTGATACTTATAAGATTTCTGAAAGACGACTTTTTCATATGTAATTTTTTTTTTTTTTGATGAAAAGATGGGAGTCTAGCTCATCAAATTTCACTAGGTGCCTATGGAAGATTGAAACCATAATCTCGTGGAAGCCATCCTAATTAGCTACCACTCGAGCTACTGATATCTAACACATATGTATTAATAAAGAAACCTGTACAGATGCTTAAATTTGAACCATGTTAGTGATTGATAATTAGAACAAATAATTTTAAATAAACCCATGTTGAAAAAAATATTATAATATTCAGTAGCTAGGAATATTCAAATCTCTTTATTTCCTTTTCTTTGTTAATTCAACACATATATAAAATTAAAAAATATATATATATTCTGAATAGTTTTTTGTCTGTATACACATGACCAAAAATCAACAATCCATTCATTTTTTTTTGACCAAAAATCAACAATCCATTCATTAGATGCGCATTCAATCTGTTCCTCAAAAGCTCATTGCTACAAAGGAAAAAAAAATGCTCTCTCAACCAATGGGGTGATTGATATGAAGATCTCCACAGAGCAGATCACCTTATTCTCCTAGTCATATGTCTACCTGATATTTTCAAACCAAGTTAATTCCTATTGGACCTCTATATAATATATATACATACGTACCGATTGATATGAAAAGGAATTTTTCATGTGTCCTCGTTTTAACTGTCCACACGTTCACATATGCATATATAAAATTTGTAATTCTCATCTCAAATTTTGTAACAATATGAATAGAGGTGGCAAAACCTGACCCGACCTGACATTTTCAGAAAATCAAACTGACCCGACCCAACCCAACTCAAACCCGACCCGACCCAAGATCAAACAGAATGCAATCCAACTCAAATCAACATACGATCCAAAAAAACTGATATTAAAATTGACCCGACCCAAGATCTTCTAGAAGATCAAACTGACATGACCTACCCGATCCAAACCCGAACCCTACCCGCCCGCCCGATTTGCCACCTCTGAATATGAACATGTGAACACTAATATTGAGGATACTAGATATGACCCATATGAAAATCATTGATCAATGTTGCTTTGTGTGTGAAACTTCTAGCTTTTTTTTTTTCACAGGCCAAAATTTGTTTAATTTCAAGTAAGTATATTAGGCTTTCTTTTTTAAATTGAAATCAATGCTTTACTAAAAAAGAATGGCAGTTAATTATTTTACTATGTGGATTTTACAATTGAGAATTAAAAATATTGAACCAACTAATTAATGAAACCAAATAAATGTTGTTAAACAATGGTTTGCTGATAGTATAGTATCTCAGGGAAATCTCATTTTTTCCTTCTTGAAGAACTTAATTAGAGATACAACATGCTTTGTTCTCTGAGGGGAGAGAGATGCATCAGATTCTTTAGAGAAGAGAGTAAGGGCCAACTAACAATTATATGAGAGATTTTAATTACTTGAATACAAAAGTTGGTTTTAAGTTGTAATCTGGTTTTCTAATTTTGTGATTTTTTTATTATTATTTTTTTACTTTTCCTTTTTAACTTCAACTCTAATCAGATCACATTGTACACATTGTACATATTGATTACTTTTTATTTTAATCAGTGATTGTACATATTGATGACATTGTCATCTCATTAATAAAAATTTAGGGGCTATGAACCTATCATTTTCTAAAAAAAAAAAAAAAATTTTCTTGGCTCTTTATTTTTCTTGAATGGATTATGTGCATACCAATATTAGCAAGAAATTTGTTACACAATATACTATAGGGGTAATGAACCCAAACCCCCCCCCCACGAATTACCGATTTGCGACAAATTGCCCCCTAGATGATAATTAGCCATCTAATACTCCATTTACAAGTATAAAAAGACCAAAATACAAGGTATGTATAGTTTCATGATATTTTAAATATAATTAAATAAGTTCACAAAAATTATTTAATTAAAAACCATTAGATTTAAAAATATGTAAAAAGTTATTACATATTTTCTATATACAAAATATTTATCATTTACTTTTTATTCTTTTATTTCATAAACGTAATATTTATATTTATGTAACTGATTTTGATGGGAAAAAAATAATTACGTCTTGAATGATTTAAAATTTTCGATTAAATTTGAAGTTAACAATTTATAACATCATTAATGTCATTAAGTTTGTAATTTCTCACATTATCAGAATTATTTTGTATCATAAATATCTATTTTGAAAAAAAAAATAACATACAAATTCAAAATAAAATAAAAATAGCAAACATATTTAGTTGAATACCAATACTATCGATAACTACTTCAGATTTAATATTCATAAGGCATAAACATTTTAAAAAAAAATTTAATTTATTTATATTTAAAATATCATACATATATACATAAGGGTGTTTGGTCTTTTTATATTTGAAGATGGAGTATTAGATGACTAATTAACAGTCGGGGGGCAATTTGTCACAAATCGATAGTCTGTAGGGCATTTGTCCAAATTAAAAGTTTGAAGGCCAAATTGTCAAAACCGAAAAGTTCGGGGGGTCCGGGTCATTACCCTTTTATTGTATTATGTTACATAATTGGCTCTTTATTTTACTTGAATGAATTATTCTAAGGTAATATTAATTGAGTAATATTATGTATTATTTTTCTAGAAAATATTAATCGAGTAATAGCTAGTGATCACCCCTTTTATCTGTCCATCGTATTTTTAATAAACAAATATTATTTTTCAGTGAACATTTATATCTTTTCAATCAGCATATATTATTTTCTAGTAAATAGATACATAACAGTTTCTAGTAAACATTTATGCAACTGTGACAAGCACATGAGTACATGTGGGTGTATCAGATTGTGAGAGGGGTGGATTGATGACCTACTTTTCCATATTAATTCCCGGTAGAACTATAACTTTCTAAGTATAATTGTCAGTTTGATTACATTATTACATGTTCACACTAATCCTTACTCCTAATAAAAAGAGATTGAATTTTTTGACATAAAAGTTATATCTTCCTCAAAAAAGAATTTCAGCCGTTGATTATTTACTTAGATTGATCATCATCATTAACATACATTAATATCCCGGCCCATTAAAATTTAAGGCCCATATTAGTTTTCTCATAAGGAATGAGATTTCGACCCTTCATTATATAATATATACAACCTCCGTCCACAATTAAATGAATTTATACCCTTTACAGCTTGTCCCCAATTAAATGAACTTTACCGATTCAATATTATTTTTCTATTCGTCTCTTAGTTGTCTAGTAAAGTTATTTGAATCCACTTGTTTCTCCAATGTTATGATTACCCCTTTATATATATTATTTAATTGAAACAATTACTATGTAATGGTTACAAATTGAGGGCATAAAAGTAATTTCACTTTTCCACTAATTTCTTTGACTTTTCCTAAAAATTTATTTATTTATGGACAGATGTTGTAATAATCTTAGTCCAAAGTAAGACGTGAGCTATTTACTGGTATCCGGAAACATAGCATCCCACCCATTTTTCCTTTTATTTCACATGTTATATATACATACATTGGAAAACATAGCAGAATATGACGGTGCCGGAAAGTCTACGGTCTTTGGACCCATCACCCTCTTCCCACCCACACGTGTCGGCTTTGAGCCTTGTTACGTTGTACTACATGCAGCTGTGCTGGCTGCTCTCTTCGCCTCTAATTTTGCTCTCTTGTGAGAAGAATCAATTGACCACCTTTTGATTTTGATTATGATTATGATTATGATTATGATGTGCTTTTGATATTATTGATGATACGACGACGACGAGAGTGCAGAGGTCTCCGTGTCAAAATTAACACAATACAATATTGGACGTTGCTTTCATGTTTACATCCATATAATTTTATTGGTTACAAATGAATTTCATAATGAGTAATATTTATTTATAATTGTCAGATCGAAAATAAAATTTTTTTGGTAGGAGTATTGAAGTAAAATTCTACAATATATTATCTAGTAAGTATTCGGCGTCTCCATTTTTTTTCTCCTCCTTTAATTTTTTTTAATTCCTATTCTACCCCTCAATCAATGGTAGAGATCAAAATGCATTGATTTCGAAGGTGTTGATGTTCTCCAATTAAACAACTTCCTGTCCATTTTGGTTTTTACAAAAATAGAAATATATCAATTTTGATATGGAAGACATCAATTCGATTAGAATTTACATTAATGAGGAATTAATGCTTTATATTCTAAAATTTAATGAGTTAATTTAGCGTAAAGATGAAATTTGAATGGTAAATAATTAGCCAAAAACCAAAAGCATGTTATATGTATTACACGGCATCAACTCAAAATTTGAAACGCCCCCAAATTGATATGTGCCTTAAATTTTTAATAAATTTTTAAGATAATATGTAATGGGCCTTATATTGAGGAAATTGATATGGGCCTTAAATTTTAATGGGCTGAGACATTAACGTTAACGGACATTAACATAAATCAACGGTTCTGATATATCCAAAAAAATAATCAACAGCTCAGGTTTCTTATTTGGGGAATATAGACTTTTCGTGTCATTTTTTTCAATATGAATTTTTATATATAGTAAGGATATTATGTAGCAAGGGACGTTGCTTCCATGTTCACACCCAAATAATTTTATTGGTTACATATAAATCTTATAATGAGTAATATTCATTTATAATTATCAGATAAAAAAGAATTTTTTTTTTTTTTGGGTGAGAGTATATTGGAGTATTTTCTAATTTATCTCTCTCACTCTCTGCTTTGAAGTAACTTGTCGGTCGGTGACTGTGAGTGGTGGCATGTGATATATGCATATATGATATGGATAAAGATGTTACGCCCCTGATATTGTCCCCAACTATACGATGTGCTGGCAGATTGCTGTCTATTTAGAATGTTTTTGTAAACTGGTATCTCAAGTTGACAGTTTTGCAAATTTGTAAACTGTCTTTTAGAAAGTTTACAACATTTTATAAACTGTCTTTTTGTCCTTTAAAACATTTAGAACGTTTTGTAAACTGTTCATCCTTCCCAAAATTTATTTAGAGTGTTTTGTAAACTGCCCATCTCTTCCTAAAATTCATTTAGAACGTTTTGTAAACTGCTCATCTCTTCTCAAAATTCATTTAGAATGTTTTTGTAATCTGTCTTTTAGAAATGTCAACACATCATTCGGGCAATATGTGAGGCGTGGTATCACTGCCCATATGATATATGAAATATGATGTATGATCCAACGGGTGCGTATTTCAGTGAGAAAAGGATTTATGATTTATCCAACTCGTACAAAGGTATATATGATATTCGCCTTTTTGGATGCGTCAAGCAGAGGGACACCGGTACGTGCGCTCTGCTCTGCTCTGCTTTGAGTCTTTGCCTCACTCGCCGTTGCCCGTTTTGCTAGAAAAGAAGCTTTCTTTGCTCCGTGACAAAATCACTACTCAAAAAGGTTCCATTGTTTTAATCAAAAAAGCAAAAGAAAAAAAAATAAAAAAATAAAAAAACAAGAAGAAGAAGAAGAAGAAGGTTCCTTTTGTTAGTTTCTCGGTCTACAATTTAATACCAAAAACCACGTATTTAAATTGGGAACCAAATATGAAATGGCATAACTGATGTTATTCCTCGGGTGCTCATCCTCTGTAGCGCTGCATTGTGTAGCGCGGGACGTGAACCGTTGGATCATCTCGAGATTCGTGTCAGCACAGATCTTGAGATGATCTAACGGTTCACGTCCTGTGCTACAGAGGATATGAAATCGTTATCCTTTATTTTTCAATTATTTATTTCTTGAGATAAATCTTCTTTTAAGTTTTAATGATTTATTAATTAGTTAAGCTGTTTAATTTCCAACTCTTTTTGTTAATTAAAGTTCAACAAAACCTTATGATGCCAACTCTTTTGTATTTCTTATTTTAAAAAGAATATTTTTATGAATTACGTTTTATTGGTTACATATATATGTTATCATCGATGGATTTATAAATAGTAAAAAATAAAGGGTCCGTTTGGCAAATCAAGGAATAGAGTTAGAATAGTGCTATCGGATTAGTAAAAATGGAAAAGTGATGTTTGGAAGAGTAAAAAGAATAGTGATATTTGGAACTATTCGGAAGAGTGATTATGTTATTTGGCAAGATATCAATTGGAATAGTGTTGTTATGAGTTGTATAACAAACTTAATTATGTATATGGACAAAATTGCCCTTTTGAAAAGTTCATTTTAAAGAGAACTATTTTCATTTATGATACCTGTATGCACTATGTAATATTTATAATTTCATTTCTATTTAAATTCATAGGCCATTAAGTAAACGGGGTACTAATGTGTACTGAATTATTTTAAAATTAACAATGTACGATAACTTTTGTATTATCAGTTACGTAAAGTCCAATAAGACTGTTTGAAATTGTGAATAAATTTGTGCCAACTTTCATATACTTTCAAATGCACAAAAAAAAAAAAAAAAAAAAAATGAATGAGATCATAACCAACAAATTAACAAATTGGAAGCTAGCTTGCCCTTCTTATATATGAAGATATATACTTGTGAAAGCAAAAGGAGACAAAAAGTTCTAAGAATTCTTTTATCTGCCGAGAGAGTCAAGAGAGAAAAAGAACAATAAAATAATCTGGAAATGAGGGTAAAATGGGTTACTTTTGCTATTCCTTTGAGCTAAAATGAATGCTCTTCCGCTATTCGGTCGATGGGGTCGAATAGAGGATTAGCTATCCGCATAGCTAATCTGTGTCCCTGTTTTACGTTTGACACCACCAACAATCCGAATAGCATTACTATTCGGCTATTCTAGTCTGAATTGAGGTTGCCAAACACAACCAAATAGAATTGTTTTGTTTTTAGTAATTTATCAAAATTTCCTTCAACAATAAGGCATGTTCGCCTCTTCCCCACTCGCCACTGTGTGAGTGGTGAAAAAAAAATTCGCTGAGAGCAAATTTATGTTTTTCCACCCGCACGGTGGCAAGTGGGAAATATGTGAATAAGGCCTTATGGAAATGTTTTTTTGACAGATATTCTTGCAAAAGCAAAATTGTCACCATAGTTGTACCTTTACCCGATTATCCAGAATCGACACAAAACCAATATTATAGTGCGTAGGTGGGTATGATTTAATTACCCAACAAGAAATCGAATCCAGCCCGGTACCCGTATCGGTAATTCAAATGTTCAATACATGATATATACTATGATGATACAAATATGAATAACAAATTTAAAATGTGAGAATTAATGATATGTGATCGATATTTATTTGTGAATTAGGAGTATATATGTTTATACAATTCTTTAGAAAAGAAAATTTATAATTAATTAAATAGTTTAATGATTAACCAGTGTATAATTTGACAACACCAACGACAACTTAGATAATGTTTAAATCATAAATTTTGGAACAGAGTTGTCCAAACCTGACTCAGGACAAACCTAGAACTAAACTAGAACTGGATAAAATAAGGATATGAATTAAAATTTGGACCCAAGCACTTTAGAGAAACAGGTCCAAGTATGATAGTATCCCGACCCGACTCGACCTGATAGAATCTCTAATTTCCACTTGGTGTGTGATCTTATATTATTACGCATACCAACTCTACTCCGGAAAATTAAAAAAAAAAAAAAAGATGATTTGACTTGCAAATATAGATCATTGTTAGAGAATTGGAATTAATGAGGACTTCTAATCAATTTGTCCAATCCAAATTCCAATTGAGTTTCTGTTGAGATTATCCTCCCATAATTAATTGTGACAACAAATTATAAGAATATATATGACCCAATTCATATCCCCTGTTGTATGTACTTCGTTGTACAGTTCACGACTTGAACCCTTAGATGTCTTGAGATTCATGTCAGTGCGAATCTCGAGACAATCAACAACTGACATTGTGAACTGCATAATGTAGTACGTTAGAGGATAAGTACTCTGACCCAATTCATATATGACAAACTAAATCATATTATTTTTGTTGTTATTATTATTATTGTTATTATTTTTGTTATTGTTATTATTATTATGATCATCGTCATCGTCTTCTTTGACCTCTGCGTAGTGTATAGGCTTTTAATACCCTAAATAATGCCCTCGATCGCAAGCGTACGATCTATTGCAATATAGTCGGGATCGAATCCACAGGGACGGAATTAAATCTAAACTATGCTATAAAATCTATTATACTCCTAAAGAGAATGTTTTTGGTGTTTTTGGTATAAAAGTTGGGGGGTTTTGTTTCAAGATTGGTTTCCTAATTATCAGATTGCTATAAAGTAAATAAAGACTCTAAACAAATGCTAAACAGGTGTTTCCAGGGTTTTCAGAATCAGTTTGTTGTCTGGATCAATTGCCTGCGGTCCGCACTTGTTAGGTACGGCCCGCAGGGTGTACAATTTCGCTTCTCTTTCGGTTACCAGCTTAATGGTCCGCAGGGGTTAACTGCAGTCCACAGATAACTGTCTGAGAGATAGATTCTCTGTCGGTTTCTTGCTATTGCGATCCGCAGTCTGTCACACTGCGGTCCACAAGGAATCATACAGAAAGCAGTTTTGGTTCGGATTTCAATTGTTGACTTAAAGTTACTGACTCCTAACTAAACCAAAGCAGTTACAAGGATTATCTCTAAATTTAAGTTCAATTCATCTAATTATCTCTAAACCTAAGTTCAATTCATCTAATTATCTTTAAACTTAAATTCAATTCATCCAATCCTAAATAACACCTTTAATTCAATTAGAAATTCATAGGATTATCTCTAAACCTAAGTTCAATTCATCTAATCCTAAGCTCAATTCACTTTTATTCTAGGGTCTGGTTTTAACTCTCGTTCAAACCACAATTTCTCATCTCGGGTACTTTTGGACAACAAGTTATCTACCCAATTAGCACAAGTATCAATTCTTGATTGTATGACGTTATATTTACCAACTAGATCTGCGCAAAATCTACAGGTTCTTACCAAACGAACAAGAAACAATTCAAGTACAATTATTATTAAGCGCAAAGTAAATTGAAAATAACTTTAATTCATAAACATTAAGAACAAGTACTCAATTAATCCATACAAACAAACATCTTCCTAAACCCTAAGAACAAATACTACTACTCAAACATGACTAAAGAAAACATAATTAAATAAGAGAGAAAGAAAAACACCGATTGAAGGACGAGTCGATGAGGCTTGACACGCCTTAGATCTTCTTCTCCGAGTAATCTCCCTCTTCTTATCAACTCTCTAAATTAAACCAAACTCGACTAAATTATTGACTCTAAACTAACAACTCTCAACTTAACAATGGACTAACTCTATCTACAACTCATGATCGATGATTCTTAGAACCCATCAAAGGTGATGCTTATATAGGTGAGGAGGTGCACAGAAATAATCGCCTGACTTCTAGTTTCTTGGGGCAAAATTAAAGGAAAATCCCAAATGAGATCGCCCAAAATAACTGTGTCGCCAGAAAATAGATGTTCCAATCTGTTTTTAGCATAGTACGGTCCGCAAATAGCAGAGTACGGTCCGCAATTAACATGTCAGTTGTAAAATTAGCTGGTTGATTTGTACTTCTTCGCCTATTTTTGCTCCTTTGCTCACATCTTCTCCGAATTTAGCTCCAAAAGCTCCATTTACTCAAATTTAGACATCTAACTAACTAAATGCAACTAAACCTAAGAAATTTAGTTAAAAATAAAAGATACAACTCTAAAATATGCAGATATAAATGCGATGCATCAATCTTTTTGACAATACATAAATCACAAGATATTTGTGAATTATTTGATCAATATCATTCATGTAATAGTTTCAAAAGCATTTTGAATTTTTTTTTTTTTTCATTTCTATATATGAAGCTCATTGTTCTGAAGAAGATGGAAAATTGAAACTTATTTGCAGTAAACGGTAAAAAATAAAAAAATAATTAAAGTTTAACATATATTGACGAAATTATCTTAGGCCTTTTTCTCTAGCCCCAAGCTAATAGCTAGTGCAAAAAAAAAAAAAGAAAAAATTATATAAAAAATCTATATTTTGTGTTGTGTACTTGTGTTGCACTTGCAAGAAGTGTCGTTAATTATCCAATCATTTCAAAAGTTGTTTGAAGTGAATTATTGATTTTTTTTTTTTGAAATAGTGAATTCTAATAAATATTTGGCCTAAATATTTATACAATTTAGCTGTCTATACACTGTCCCACTGAAAATTAATTAACCTATCAATCTCTCAAAAAAAAAAAAAAAAACAAAGAAAGAAAGAAAGAAATTAACCCACACAAATGTAGAAAATAATTTGAGATTAATAATTATGACAAATTAACAATGGTATTACTATAAACTATAAATTAAGATCCTCATCAATATATCAGGTAGCGGTCCAAAATTGTAAAAAATGGTGTAAGACAAAATAATTATCTTTTTCGATTTTCTTCTTTTTAATAGATAAATCGAATGACAAATAATATCTTAAATTAAATTTCAGTTTAGTTTGTTTGGAATCTAATTTTTGAGTTATTATATTAAGTTTTAGGGGAGTGCTATTTTATACGCAAGTTTTCTTATTTTGAGAGCACAACCAATTTTTTTTCTCTTAATGCCAGTTTTACCCTCATTTAAGTAGCATCTTATAATTGCTTTGAACCAAGTATCTTTGCTAGTGCGTACTCCAATGCAAAAGGAAACTCTTCTTGCATTTATATCGGTCTTAATTAATTACTTGCTTTGAGTTTGAGCTATGAAGTACAATTGTACAAGCCAATTACTGTATATATATACACACAGTTATATATTATCTATATGTATTTAATTATAATGGCATTATATAATTTCAATCGAAATAAAACATAGAGGCTATATTTAACCAAGATTGAATCTTAATTTTGTATTTGGCCATATTGATTTAGAATATTCGACAGGTTTTGTTACAATTTCAAGTTATAAACATAATAAAAATTAACAGAAAGATATGCGATCACAAGTCTTAAAAACTTATAATTTATATAACAGAGCTAGACTATTACACTAACGTTAGCATTTCGGACTGAAATGTTAATGCCTCAAATTTTATGTTATCGTGTCCGAAATAACGATTTCTAGTGCTCAATAAATTCTTTATATGAAAATATTGGGGAATACAAAAATTTTTCATTTATAGAGTTTTCTAAGTACATTTTTTTTTTTTTGCATTTTTGAAAATATGTACAAGCATCAATATTTTATTAATATTTATGATCTCTTTTCTAAAATTCAGAAAAAATACTTAAAAAACTATAGAAATAAAAAATTTTGTATTACCCAATATTTTCATGTAAAGAATTTATTGAGCACCATAAATTGTGATTTCAGACACGATAACATAAAATTTGAGGCGTTAGCATTTCGATCCGAAATTCAAAACAATTAGAAATACCGATTCATGTATGATATATATGTGTGTGTGTGTGTGTGTGTGTGTGTGTGAGCAAATATACCGTGAGCTTAACCTCCAAAAACCTATCAAATCACCTCCAAACTTCGATTTATATGGCTCAATAAATTCTTTATATCAAAACCTTACGGAATACAAAAATTTGTCATTTTTGAAAATTTTTAAGTATTTGTTTAAGATTTTTTAAAAGTGATACATAAAACTTGATTATTTTATTAATATTGTATAGTCATTTTTTAAAAAAATCTCAAACAAATACTTAAAAATTTTTAAAAATGGAAAATTTTTGTATCCCGTAAGATTTTGATATAAAGAATTTATTGAGCCATATAAATCAAAATTTGGAGGTGATTTGATAGGTTTTTGGAGGTTAAGCTCACGAAAAGCCCCGTTATACCGTGAGCGCTCACGGGGCTTTCCGTGAGCTTAAGCTCAAAATCATATCAAATCACTTTTAAATTTAGATTTATATGGCTCACTATATTCTTTACATCAAAATCTTATGAAATACAAAATTTTTCTATTTTTGGAGATTTTTAAGTATTTGTTTTAAATTTTGTAAAAGTGACTATACAATATTAATAAAATATTCAATGTTTATGCATTACTTCTATAAAATTCAAAACAAATACTTAAAAATCTCCAAAAATGGAAAATTTTTGTATTCTACAAGATTTTGATATAAAGAATATAATGAGCCATATAAACCCAAATTTGGAAGTGATTTGATACGATTTTGAGCTTAAGTTCACGGAAAGCCTCCGTGAGCTTAAGCTCACGGAAACCCAAGTTAATTATGTCAAGATTATTATGAGCTATTTGGATTAAAATTTCGGACGACGGATTTTCGAATTCGGATTGTAAGCGTTTCGGCCCGAAATGCTTATGGAAGCACCGTAGCCGGACTCTCTCTCTCTCTCTCTATATATATATATGTTAATGCATGAATCAGTGTTTCTTTATTAAAACACTCCATATCAAAATTTATATCATGTTGTGGTATTGAGGAAGGAACACAGATTTATGTATAAAATGAGTAAAATATTTTTGTATAAGTGCTAAGTTTATATTGCCATAAATATATTTATTTATAAAGACGGCACAATGTACCAAAAATCATTCATTTTTTTAGTCCATTCGTTAACTATCATTTAAGGCAAATATGCGTGAAATTTGAAAAATAAAAATTCTCGTAATTTGTATTCTCTCATGGGGGATGCTATTTTGAGGGCGGTTTTCACTATTTTGAGGGCGGTGAGAGAATATCTTGTCGAAATCCCAATTTTACCCTTAATTAAGAAGGTTTATATTTTAAATCTAGATTAAATGTTGCTCCCAATGCAAAGAGGTATTCACATTAAAAAAAAAAAGTGTGAACAGGTATTAATTGTAGCGGAAAAAAGGACAGAATTAATAAATTGTCCCATATACAATTTTTATAAAGCGTGACATTTAATTAAGTTATTGCTAATATAGTGTTAATTCACACAATTAATTAACACTATATTAGCAAAAACTTGGGATGTAGTATGTTCTAGCAAGAGTCAAGGAGGTTTAGGGATTAAGAATTTAGATAGGATGAACATAGCCGTATTAGGGAAATGGTTATGGAGATATTTAGATAGTTCTGAACATAGTCTATGGAAATCTATTATTAAATTTAAGTATAAAGATAGATTAAATATATATCAGTGTTCAACCTTTTGGCAAGGGGTTTTAAAAGAAAGAAAATCTTTTGAAATATGTATTAAAAAGGTCTTAGGAGATGGCCAAACAGTTCTTTTTTGGACAAATATATGGTGCCATGAATGTAGCTTAAAAATTTTATTTCCAGAAATATTTAATTTATGTGTAGATAAAAGAATTACTGTTCATGAAGTATTCAATATAGGCATAATTAATATAGAGTTGGAGGGTCTTTTAGATAGTAATTTAGAATATAAATTATTAGAAATTAGAGATATGATATTATATTTTACTTTGTCTGATAGTAAGGACTCTTTAGTCTGGAGATGGAATGCTATAAGATTATTTTTAGTTTCCTCATATTATTTATGGTTAGAGGAAGGGGGGTAAAGAGTAATAGATTTCAGGTTACATGGAGATCTAATTTGCCATTAAAAATTAAGGCTTTTTTATGGTTAATACGAAGAAACAGGATTTTTACAAAGTTTAATTTGTCCAAAAAAGGGTGGCCTGGTGATTTGGAATGTGTTTTTTGTGATGAAATAGAAACTACTGACCACTTATTTGTTAACTGTCCATTAGTAAGAATTCTTTGGAATTGGATTGCAGACTTTAATAATTTTCAGTTTCAGTGTAGTACTATAGAAGATTTATGGCATATTGATAGGTATATATCTATACAAGATAGTAAGATACTAGAAGTTGTTAGAGGGGCTGTATTGAGAATAATTTGGATAGAGAGGAACAATATAATTTTTAGGAACAAACAGAAAAGATCAATTAGGGCTTTAGGTTACGATATCATACATTTAGCATCCTTTTGGTGTCAGAAAAATAAAAATGATATATTTGTTAAATTGCAATTAGTGTTATCATTTAATACTATAGAACCTTTACAGATTACAGGGGCAGAAGATACAATCCCTCCTTTGCCGGAGGATCTCTGGTATGGAGAAGAAACAATGCAGTAGTTGGAGCTCAGCCATCTTCTCAAGAGGCTGAAGGAGCATCTAATAACAAATGAATAGCTAGTTTAATTGCTTACATATCTTTTTGTTAAGAGCGTATTATAAGATTTGTTTTGTTGACTATGTTGATTTTGTGTCATGGAAGTGTATGGATTTTAGGGGTCAGTATATGTGGTTTTAAGAATTGTTTGATTTGGAGTTGTAGGTGGTAATTAGGAGTAAGCATAAACATAATATTTTGTAGGTAAATTTCTTACGAGTACCGGGGTTATGTGGTACTCATTCCAATTGTTTCTTAATGAAACTGGTGGGTCTCCCACTTTTGTTCAAAAAAAAATAATATAGTGTTAATTCATCCCCAATTTAACTAGGTTTAAGCATCAAATTATCAATTTAATACAAAAATAAAAGTAAAATTATGGTGTTTTTAAACTTATGGAGACTTCCGTGAGCTTAAATTCAAAAAATATAACAAATCATATTCAAATTTTGATTTATATGGTTTAATAATTCTTTAATTTATATAAAATCTTGCGGCATACAAAAGTTTCTATTTTTTAAATTTTAAAATATTTATTTTCGTTTTTTTTAAATAACTATATTAATAAAATAATGAATGTTTCATGTATAACTTTTAAAAATCACCAAAAAAAGATGGAAAATTTTTGTGCATCACAAGATTTTGATATAAAAAACTATTAAAGTATATAAATTGAAATTTGGATATATTTGATATGTTTTTTAGATTAAACTCATAGAAAACCTCCATGAGTTTAATAATACCGTAGTGTTACTCCGAAAATATAACATTACGTAAATCTTCTCAAGATGTTTCAAGTTAAAACATGTAAAAACAAAAAATAAAAAAATATATATATATATAACATTTAATAACATTTAACTTAGACAAATTATTATATTTTATTTTTTTATGCCATCAGCAATTATTTATCAAGGACGATGGAAATTTTTTTTTAAAAACTAATCATAAGACTTATTGTTCAAAGAGGGAATAAACAACGGATTTAATCAACTTATGCTGCAATGTAAATAATGGTATAGTCCGTATGGACCTCTAAAAGCGGACTAAAAGATTTAAAGGATGTGACTCATATATATTTTTTAGAAAATATAACAAATGTTATTTTTTTGATGTGCCTCATATATAATAATACAAATACTTCAAATTGCCTGGACTAAAATATCATGTTCCATATCTATCCACAAAAGAACAGCGGATATAAATCTCTTCCCAACCCACTGAGTTTTATGGGAAGTGGGAACTATTTGCAGAGAGAGATTATAGTGTTATTAATGCTTTATTAATGGGGAGTTAGATGACAGAGAGGAGAGTAGAGGGTAAAATAGGTATAGAGAGTAAAAAATATTTATGAGCCCTCAATATAGCAAAAACTGCCCTCAAAATAGCACTCCCCTTCTCTCATTACCAACTGTGGTTATGCATTAATGTGCAGTTGTGCTATTAACGAGACTAATGAAAGCAAGAAGGGCAACATAGGTAGATATGGAAAAAAAATTCTATCTGCTCTCAAAATAAGAAAACTTGCGTGTAAAATAGTTCTCCCCTAAGTTTTATGACAGTCATCTACCAGTAGTACTAACCGACAAATTTTTAGGAACTAATTACAAACAGATAAAATAATGTTCCATAAATGAAATAAATTAATAGCAGATAAATATGGACAAGAAATCTCACAAAATAATTAATACAATTTCAGCATATATTAATTCATACTATAGAAAGAAGGTAAGCTTCCAAGTTTTTTTAGCTATGCCACATCATCATTAATCTTAACCATTAATTTTTTTTCTCTCTCTCTTCTTTATCTCAATCAAATGGCTCAACTTATTTTTTTCCATTAAAGAGATAATATAATTTATCTAAAGAATAATTTAAGACTCAAAATATTTGCAACTCTTTGTATTCTTTTATATGAATTGATATGTAGCTAAAAACATATTGTATAGAAGATATGTTAAGTTCAATATTTATTTAATAAGATTTATTTATGAAAAATGTATATTTATTTTCAATATCTATTAATTTATGTAATATTATTTTTTCAGGGCGAAGCCCGATTCACAGCTCTAGTCAAATTAATATTTGAAAATTTTTCAATATAACATGAACCGAAAAGAATTTTAAACCTGACATAAACTAATTCATTTATACAGTAAAATTTCCAATACTTTCACATTTCTACATATAGATGCATGAGAAAATAATATCAAGCTCATACCATATATATACACGTTGCTTAAAAAAAAAAAATCTTTGCTTACCAAATAGCGATTTGTTTTGTATTCTTGTCAAATAATTTGTGCCAACATGGAAAATTTAGTTTTGACACTTTATAATTGAGTTATTTATGCTAAATATGTATGTGTTTTCTAGTATGACCAGGTCAAACTGATTAAGACCGGATTCCAAATCATTTTCAGTGCTAAGCAATAAATTAATTTTTCATGATTTGCACGAGGGCATTATGGGCTTTATTGACTTGGCTTTGGTTGTTTGTAAGAGCATCTCCAAGAGACTTCCTAAAAATGGATCCTAATATACTTATATTAGGTGTCATCCTAAATTTTTTGGGAGCAAATTTCACCTCAATCTCCAACAGATTCCCAAAATATGGATCCCAATACATTTAAACTAGGCCAAAATACGAATCCCAATACATTTGAACGGTTTGGATTTGACTCTAGTTTTGGGAAGTTGGATTGGGAGTGCCCAAAAAAGCCACCAAAATAGCTAAAATTAGAGAGGATTTTGGGATAGCCCAAAAATTGGGAAGGGTTTTGGGCTTCTATTGGAAACCAACTTTTGTTCCTAATTCCCAATAATTGATTTTAGGAATGGTTTTGGAAAGCTCTTGGAGATGCTCTAAGCGCGTTTGCTATAAGTTCCGAATCTCTGTTTTTTTTTTTTTTTTTTTTTTTTTTTAAGAAATTTTTATTGTCCCCTTCTTTTGTTCCCCTTAAATGTCTTCCACCAAAATTCCACTAAGATTATAGTTCAAGATTCAGATTCTCACTAATTATACATTTATGTTGACTCTAATAGTTAGGTCATACCACTTAATAGTCAAAATTGTTGTACCATAGCGTTATGGTAAACACCTGTCTGCGCAAATCTAATATTCATACCTATTCGTCGGGGTGTTCATATATACCTCCCAAGATGAAGTGTTCATAATCGACATATGAAGTGTTCATACCAAGATTCCACGTTCTGGTGAATGACCGTCCGCCCTAACTTGAGTGTTCATACAATGTATTGCCGGGTGTTCATATCTATTACATTGGGATGTTTATACCTTATGTACAAGAGAGTGTACTAATGTGGAACATTTAAAGGGATTTTTCTTGAGATACAGTTAGCATACCTCTTTCTTTTTATATAATTAGACAGTAAGATATGGAACATCTTGATACTAACTTTTTATAATAAGATATCGTTAATTCACAATCACGGAATTGGGACAAGCCATGTACTCCAATCTAGACAATTTTTACTCTTGTCTTATATAAACACACAATTATTTGGCCTTGTCTGCAATTTATTACATTTAATTTATTTTTTTTTTTGCAATAGAATAATTAATTAATTAAAATTTATACAATTTAAACTAGTAACAGTTTCATTGTTGCATTTACATACAACTATACAAAGTTTTACTACAAAATTTTTTGGCTAATTCTGCAATGGATCGGATGAAATATAGGTCATTCATTTCTTATAATCGGATGGTCGCGATATGTCTTTCACATACAATTAGAGAGCCATGCTTGATAAGAACCGTTCGATTCAAAATGAAAGGTTGCTTAACTAAATCATAGCAGAACCACTCAAAATTTAAACCCCTATTTGCCCAAATAATATTATGGTTAAAATTGCCCCAAAATTACATGTCTCATCATGGCATCACCAAAATGTTTGTTTGACTCAATGTCCCCAAATCATAGTATATGCTTGTGCTTTGTCCTCCCTGAAGTGCCCCACTGTTTGGAAGGCATATATGGTTCCCACCAGAGGCAGCAAAACACAGAGCACCTTATATTATATTCCTTCTTCTTATTAACTAAGCAACAACATATAAATATAATAAACTCGACAAAACCACATTCCTTGTCCTCCTTTACCTTGCTGCATTGCACAGTGCACACACCCTAATTAAATTATTATTATAGGGAATTTTCTGAAATTTATGTTGCATGAAAAAAAAAATTTTCCGAAATCTTTGCAGCAGCTACAAAGTTGTGTGGGCGGGTATTAAACTTTTGACCTTTAGGTGAAGAATACCTCTAAGATTTCTCTCCTAACCAACTGAGCTACCGCCCATTTTCCAATTTATGTTGTATGATTTTTTTTTTTTCTCCAAAAGTTGGTAGCAGACAATGCATGCATTGTGCTTGGAATTGCGTAAAAGGGATAAATTCAACTGAAAGATAACAATTTAATTTGCACAAAAAAAATAAAAAAACACATAAAATTATCAGAAAACAATAATTACCCCCCCCCCCCCCTCCCAATTTTTTTTTCCCTGTCCAGTTGTCCATGTCTCTCACCACATGTCCAATTCTCCATGGTTCATGGTGTACGTAGTGGGCCGAGTTGGTCAAGGCCTCTTTTCTTTTTCTCCATGGAGTTCACACCAGTAGTACTAGTACCCCACTTTAACTAACGCATCTCACTCTTCCTTCAAGGTTCAAAACATAAATAGTACTCCAGAAAGGCCAAAACTGTGGGCTTCTTCAAGAGGAAACAAAATTATCTTTACTATATATAAAAACATATCTAAAAACATATCGAAAAAAATAATATGGAAGAGTTATCTTTCTCAAATAAAAAACCTGAGCCGTTGATCATTTTTTTGGATAGATCAGAACCGTTGATTTACGTTAATGCCCGTTGATGTTAATGTCTCGGCCGATTAAAATTTAAGGCTCACATTAATTTCTTCAATATAAGGCTCATTACATATTATCTTAAAAATTTATTATAAAATATAACAATTTCAGTCCAAAGCAACACGTGAGCTCTTTACTAGTAATATATAACATAACATAAAAAAAAGTAAAGAATAGAAAAGAACACCTAAAGAAGGGTGCAATGCAATGTAATATGCAATATGCAATAGGAATTTTCTATGTGTCCTCGTTTTTTTTAGGAGACGACATACCGTCTATACTATGGACGTCCATAGAACGTAACAAAATCACTGATATATGGGACCAAATGGGTCTTATTTGTAACTAAAACAGTCACAAAAAGTGATTATAGACATCCATAGTGTGGACGCAAGATGTTTCCCTTTTAATTATCAACATATCCACACATATACAAAACTGTAACAGTTATACTGTGGACATATCTCAAATTTTGTAACAACATAGATACGTTGACACTTATACTGTGGACATTAGATCTGACTCATACGCAGTATGCAACAACAAAAGAATACTTAACCATGTTAAGCCATTTCTCTTTTAATATGTGCTGTATATTAAGAGGAGAGATCAAATGACATACTATTATTTTGACACAAATGTTACACTAAATTATATAAATTTATAAAAAATTCTAAAAATGAAAAATCTTTTATAAACATATTCATTTACTTATAGATCGATTGTGTTTCAAATTTTATTCAATTTTAGTGTCATTTGATACTCCATCAAGAATCATTAAATTTAGACCGTTCTAATTACTAGATAAACTTGATGGTTGTTGATGGAGTATCAAATGACACTTAAATTGAATGAAATTTGAAACACAATCGATCTATAAGTAAATGAACATGTTTGTAAAAGATTCTCTATTTTTAAGATTTTTTATAAATTTATATGATTTAGTGTAATATTTGTGTCAAAAATTTTGAATGTCATTGGATCCCTCCTCGTATATTAATTGCTTTATCAACTATCAAGGAGTATCAACACATTAATTGGTTGACCAATCCACCTTCTCTCTCTCTCTCTCTCTCTATTTTCCTTCTCTGTTTCTCTCTCTACCTCAGCCTTTAAATCTCCCTCCATCTCCTCCCTTCTCCCTTATACCTTACCATACCTCTCTTAAAAAAACCCAATTTTTCAGTATTTCACCCCTACCTAATTGATCATCATCAATTCATCATCAAACATGTACACCCACAACCTCCCCTGCCTCAAGCTCTTCATGCTGCTCGCCCTCAGCGGCTTCGCCATGATGCGCATATCCAACCCCGACCCGCTCGTGCCCGCGTCCCTCCAGACTCTGCCCCTCGACGGCTATTTCCTGTTCCAAAACCTCACCGACTTCGCAAGAGACTTCGGGAACCGGTTCAGCTACCAGCCGTCCGCGGTGCTGTTCCCTGGCTCGGTGTCTGACATATCGGCTACGGTCAAACATGTGTACCGGCTCGGGGAACAGTCGGGCCTCACAGTTGCGGCTAGAGGCCATGCGCATTCCCTCCAGGGCCAGGCGCAGGCACCGGGCGGTATTGTCATACGGATGGAGTCGTTGCAAGGGACCGAGACCCGGGTAGTGCACACGGGACGGTCACCGTATGTGGATGTCTCGGGCGGTGAGCTATGGATCAATGTGCTCAAAGAGACACTTAAGTACGGTCTCTCGCCCAAGTCGTGGACCGACTATTTGCATCTCACCGTAGGAGGGACCCTCTCGAATGCAGGAGTCAGCGGGCAGGCGTTCCGGCATGGCCCGCAGATCAGCAACGTGTACGAGCTCGATGTCGTTACTGGTAATAATTAGTTCGTGATCTTTGTGTTTTCGCTTATATATGATTTGAGATTTCAATTCAGTTGATCGATGTTATACTTGGTCGAGTTATATATATATTCTCTAAAGAATGGCATGCGTATCGAAGTGCAGGAAGAGGAGACACCGTGAAGTGCTCGGCTAACGAGAACTCCGATCTCTTTTACGCGGCTCTCGGTGGCCTCGGACAATTCGGCATAATTACCAGAGCTAGGATTGCACTTGAGCCAGCTCCTAAGATGGTAATTTGCAATACAAAAATTCAAAAACTACAATAATTATTACTTCTAATAACAAAATAAAATGATATATTAAGGGACTACTATTTGCACCTTAAATATGCATTTTCAAAACCATAAAAATATTTGACATTCATTTCGAAAAATTTTGTCATAGGTGAAGTGGATTAGGGTCTTATACTCGGATTTCAGGACCTTCACTGAGGATCAAGAGTTGCTCATATCGGCGGAGAAAACGTTCGACTACATCGAGGGGTTTGTGATCATAAACAGAACAGGGCTGGTCAATAACTGGCGCACCTCGTTCATGCCCCGTGACCCGGTTCTCGCGAGCCAGTTTAAGTCCGACGGACGGACGCTGTTTTGTCTGGAAATGTCCAAGTACTATAGTCCCGACGAAGCCGAAACCATGGAACTGGTACGATATGTTTCAAAATACGTTTGTTCGTCGAGTACATTTCAAGTACATCATATAATATCTTTTCATTATTTGAAAAAAAAAAAAAAGAAACAAAAAGTACACTACATGTTATGATTTAACTTTAAGAATGATGATACACATTATAAGGTACTACAACATCAACAAAAAAAAAAAATTAAACTAAATGAAACACAGAATTTACAGATCTTAATCATTTTTTACTGATTTTTCCCCCTTGTAATTTCCTGCAGGAAGTGGTGGAGTTACTGTCTCGCCTCCGGTACGTCAGTTCGACGCTGTTCCAGTCGGAGGTGGCATACACCGAGTTCCTTGACAGGGTGCATATATCAGAGAAGAAGTTAAGGTCACAAGGCCTATGGGAAGTGCCGCATCCCTGGCTGAACCTTCTGATACCGAGAAGCAAAATCCATGAATTTGCCAAGGAGGTTTTTGGGAAGATCCTGACAGATACCAGCAACGGCCCGATACTGCTCTACCCCGTTCACAAATCCAAGTAAGAATTTTACTCCAATACTCCCACCAAAAAAAAATTATGTTCGATCTGACAATTATAAATGAATATTACCCATTATGATAATGAAAATCATCTATAACCGATAAAATTATCTGAGTGTTAGTATGGAAGCAACATCCAGTATATATTAGAATATATATTCAAACTAAACTTATCATCATCAGTATATTTTTTATCAGTAGCCTTTTGATTTCTTCTTTGTTTTTGTTTACTTTTGGTTTGCCTTTGCGTACAAGCCTCTGGCTGTGATTTTGTGAATCAAGTTCAACTCCTGATAGTGTTGGAACTGAAATCCAATGTCGAATTGTGCGTGTCGAAAGCGACGATTCTGATATGCAAATATATATATTACAAGACGACTTTGACTTGAGCAAATTTTCTACTGAATTAATATGGCAAATCTAGCTTTTGTGTAAAGTGATCTTGACCAATCTGAAGAAGCATCGTTTCAAAGCTTCTAATTAGGATTAGTTAGTTAAAACAAAACTTGAAAAAATGAGAAAAAACAGTGACGGCGACCCGAATCCGATGGTCAATTTCTGATAGTGGAACTCACTGTCTATTAAATTATGTAGCACATAATCACATGATATCAAAAACCAATTAATTAATTAATTAATCAGCTAATTAATTGTTGTTATAAAACAATCGATTTCAGGTGGGACAATAGAACATCAGTGGTGCTGCCAGAAACTGAGGACATATTCTACCTGGTTGGTTTCCTCTCCTCGGCTCCTGCATCAGCATCACAGCCTTCCTCGGCATCAAACGAGAATCTGGAGGTTGCGCTGCAGAAGAACAAGAGGATCGTGGAGTTCTGCCGGAGCGCGGGCATCGGCATGAAGCAGTACCTGCCCCACCACACCACACAGGAAGAGTGGCGGTCCCACTTTGGCGAGGAGAAATGGGAGACATTCTGCAGGAGGAAACAAGCCTATGACCCCCTTGCCATGCTCGCGCCGGGACAAAGGATCTTTCACAAGGCACCTATGCCACTATTGTGACACTAGTCCGTATATATCCGCTGCGACCCAAAACATGATCTACGATCTTGATCCAACGACTGAGGCTTTTTAGGGGGGGATTTTTGAAGGAATCTCAGCCGTCCAATATCCAGGTCTCAGGGCCCTGACACCGGATTTGGATCGCAGCTGATTTCAGCGCGTAATACCATCACCCAAGACTAGATTACATTATTATTCTTCCTAATTATTATTTTCTTCTACGCATAACATAATTAAATAATCAATCAAACATGATAGGTTAATATATATGTCCTATTTGTAGATTACAAATGTACAAAGCCATGCATATATAGGTTGTTAATTACTTGATTTTTGCAAGGGGATTAGCCGTTAAGCAGTTGCGGTTAGCGCCTTTTTTCTTTTTCTTTTTTTGGGTATTTGCAGGGTTAGTAAATAAACTAACTATATGGAATTGTACTATTAATTAACTTAATTAGGTAGCTGTAACAGGGAAAGTTAAGATGCGATATAAGTATGAAAATTTTCTTATTTTCTGATTAATTAATTAATTAATTAAAATCTCTGTTCTAGCTTTGAGACATAAAAATTTTATTAAATATGTTTTTATTTTTATCACTCAGATAAAAGTATGAAAAGTA
Organism: Cyperus esculentus; assembly: GCA_030179965.1. Lineage (NCBI taxonomy): Eukaryota > Viridiplantae > Streptophyta > Magnoliopsida > Poales > Cyperaceae > Cyperus > Cyperus esculentus. The sequence goes on from JASGLE010000031.1 coordinate 1,129,790, forward strand.
AAAATTTTCTCCTATAATGCCTCTTATATATAAAGGAGAACGGTGAAATATTTTCTTATATATATAGTAAAAATTGGCATGCAAGGAATATTAATAAAGTTTGTGTTATACCAACCTTACAAAAAAAAACTAAAATCTTCAAAATTATCTGGACAAAGTTAATAAGGGTCACATTCTTAAATAAAGCAACTCCAATTAAATTCGAACTTCTTACATTACATCTTACATAAATAAAAATATCTAACATCATTATAAAAAGAGCAACTTCATGAATGAAAATGATGTTGCATATATATGTCCTTGTACTTCATAGGGACTTTTAATTTGTGTTCTGTTTTGTTTGTGAAGAACTCCACATGTATGATCAAAACAGAGCATTAATTTGTCATCAACTCTAATCAAGAAATATTGATCGTATGATCATGGATGCACTTTTTGTGTGTGTGTCTCTGTCTTTTGCTTTGCAACGCTATTATTGCTCACTGTGCATGATATTCTCATGATGAAATTAATCTTTAAATACTTGGATCGATTTATTTTTAATTTCTAGCCACATTGGATTTTTCCGATAAAAGAGTGCCGCTGATATGTAGCCACTCCCTAATTACATATCTTTGGGATATTTGAGGAAACAAAATATATATAGACTATGTACGGTATCAAAAATTTCTGGAATGAGGTCCATAAGTTTGTTTAAAATTTTCATAATCATTATTAAGTTCAAATAAGTTATTGGCTTATGCACAATAAATTCTCCAAAAATTTACAATTAAACATTCAACAAAACCATTATACTAAGTATTTAAAAATTTTAAAGAAAAACTTATTTCGAGGGTGCAATAACATAATTAATTTTCTTGAGAAGATATTAGGATTGCAATTTACATATTAGACAGATGACAAAATAAGCTAAATTATTTGTAAACATTTTTTTTAATATCTCCTGGTTCTTTATGTGGGTTCTTAGGAAGGAAATTTATGATATTTGTTATTGTACTTCATTAATTAGCATTTAGTTTGAACTAGGAAAAAAAATTATCTGAAGATGTTTTAATACAGGTTCGGGTTAACTTCAAGCAATCAAATCACAAGTTCTAGCTAATGGAGATAGCTGATAGTGAGTCTAATAATGGTCTACCACTTGGTCTTCAAAGAACATTTTTTTTCGGCCGGGAGGTTGGGGCAGCTGATAGATTTTTTTTTTTTAACCTAAATACCAGCTCAAGAACAGGAAGTATGTTGGCCGATTAATGCAAAAAGAAAATTGCTTGCCAACAAAAAAAATATATTGAAGCCGCAATAGTTTTTGCTTTCTTTTTTTTAGGAAAAGATGGAAGTCAAGCAATTGAACCCGTATTAGTTATTGGGCTAATAATTTTTTGGGTAAATTTTTTGGATGGTCACTAAATTTTACTCTCAATCCATAATTGGTCACTGAACTTCTATTTATTCATTTTTGGTCACTCAAGTTTGATGTTTATCCAAATTTGATCACTCCGTTAGTTTTTCCATCCAACTTAACGGAATAATTAATATGAATTCAATTTTAAGTCTTAGACATATTTTTCTTCATATAGAATATATACAATATGTGAGATGTAAGAAACAAATTAAAATTTGGTTTATTTTATTTCAAAAAAACTATTTTTTCAAAATCATTTTAATTAATATTCTCATGTAAATTTAATTTTTAACATTTCTAAAAGTATGAAATATTTTATTGCAATACAAAAAAATAAATAAATAATAATTTGTATCATTATATTCTCACTTTTTAAGTTTTACATTGAAAAAATATATATGTAAACTCTAAAATTGATGTCATGTTAATTTTTCCGTTAAGTTGGATGGAAAAACTGACGGAGTGACCAAATTCGGATAAACATCAAAATTCAGTGACCAAAAATGAATAAATAGAAATTCAGTAACCAATTATGAATATGGAGCAAACTTCAGTGACCTTCTAAACAATTTACCCTAATTTTTTTAATCCCAGTTGGATTCGGTAGGGTTCGGTTTTTCATAAGAAATCAAAAGCTGGACTGTTTTGCAGCCTTGAACTTTTCATTTCCTAGGACAACCCAGGCGTTGGTGTGGATTAATGAGACCACACAGAGAGTTCAATTAAGAGAGCAGGTTGCCTGGGCCAATAAACATTAAATAGGGATATTAAATTTATGCTACCATTACTTCTGAATTAATCTTTAAATATTGTAACTGATAGATCGACTTATATCTAATTTCTAGCAATGTTGGAATTTTCTGCTAAAAGAGTACGGCTGATATGTAGCCACTCCCTAATTATAGATTCATTAGGACATTTGAGGAAACAAAATATATATAAACTATGGACGGTATGTCGGTATCAAGAGCTTTTGGTATGAGGTTAATAAGTTTTTTTTTAATTTTATAATCATTACTAAATTCAAATAAATTATTTCACAATAAAGTCTCCAAAAATTACACAATTGAACATTCAACAAAACCATTATGGTAAGTAATATCTTTTAGACAAACTAATTTCGAGAGTGCAATAACATAATTAACTTTCTTGAGAAAAGATTAGGATTGCAATTTACAAACTAGGCAGTCGACAAATTAAGCTAAATTATTTGTGTCCATTTCTGTAATTTCAATTTTTTTTACAAAAGTAAGATGTGTATAAAATAAGTATTAGAAGAATACAATTGCTACTTTTTATTGGTATCACCTAAAGACTTTAGAAAGAAAATAAAGATGTAATTTTAGAAGTTATTTTTTCTTGAAATGTAATGGAAGTGGATCGTGGTTAGCTTATTATATTATTAAGTGAAATATAAATAATTGGTCATTTTAATTTCCAAAATATTAAAATTGAAAAAGGCTCGAAGAAAATGCAAAGGTTACAGTCTCATTCTTCTATCATTTCCTTATGATTCTATAAATCCGTTTTTAACTCATTTTTTTTCCTCCAAATATCATTACAAACCTATGAAATAAATAATTTCCTAATTAAAGTATGAAACTACTAACAAAAAATTGCAAAGTAACATGTGTGAAACTTCTTTTTTTTTTTCGAAAGAATACCATATACTAAGGCCCACTTCTAACATAATACCTAAACATATATTACAACGATACCATCCCATATATATGAACATCAGGCCCACACTTAAGGCCCAAAAATATAATAAAGGCCCGTAAAGAAGGCACAAAGTTGTAAAATGGAGGCCCAAAATTATTCTAAGGCCCATAAAAAACAAAAAATTTCAAGAACGAAGAACACCAAAAACCCTACTGCGGATTCCATATCCTCTGTAGCGCTGCATTGTGTAGCGCAGGATGTGAACCGTTAGATCATCTCGTGATCTGTTCCAGCTCGAATCTCGAGATGATCCAACGGTTCTCATCCTGCGCTGCACAATGCAGCGCTACAGAGGTTGAGCACTGGGTGCGTCGCAGAACCCAGCGCCATTCGCTTCGCTTCGCTTTCCCTCGAACGCTCTCGCTCGTTCTATTCATTCTCTTCTTCCACCTTCTACACACCGATCGAGTGCGACTGTGTCAAGTCCAGCCTAGGGTTAGGGTTTCGTCGTAGGATCGGAGGAGATGTCGTTCGCGGCCCAGACCCCCGACATCCTCGGCGAGCGCCAGTCCGGCGAGGGCGTCCGCACGCAGAACGGTGAGTGAGTGAGTCGGGGTCTTATACAGATCGCGCGCAATGCGAGATCTGCTGAGGGAATAATGGATGTGCTTGATTTGATTTGTGATTTTGTTATGTGCAGTGATGGCATGCCAAGCCGTGGCGAACATCGTCAAGTCGTCCCTCGGCCCCGTCGGCCTTGACAAGGTCTGTAATTGCATGCACTGAGTGTACTGTTGTTATACTTAGAACTGGATTGGTTTGAGTGATCGGACCCCGAGTAGCCTGTATCTGGCTGTGTTGTGTACTGATTCCAACCGATGTGGTACCGAATGGCATTGTCATCTATGGCTGCAGAGATTCTGATCTATTTAATGAACATCATGGCCAGAATTTGTTAGGTTGTTTATGTTAGATTGTCAATTGTTAAGGCGTGCGTTAGTTAACTGATAATGTCACTGATCGTGATCTTTTTAGATGTTGGTGGATGACATTGGTGACGTTACCATCACTAACGACGGTGCCACCATACTCAAGATGCTGGAAGTTGAGCATCCAGCTGCCAAGGTATGTTCTTTACAGCGAACTAATTTTATTGTAGCTTAGTTTTGCCCTTTCTGTATTATGTACTAAATAAATATGTTATTTCATAAATAGGTTCTTGTTGAGTTGGCCGAGCTTCAGGATCGGGAGGTTGGAGATGGTACTACATCTGTTGTTATTGTTGCTGCTGAATTGCTTAAGGTGGTCATTTTAGATAGTTGCATGTCATTTTGCGTTTTTAATGCTTCATTTCTAGTCTTAATTTTCTTGTCTTTCGATTATGGCTTAGAGAGCAAATGAGCTTGTCAGGAACAAGATTCATCCCACATCTATCATCAGTGGCTATAGGGTAATTTATTTAAGATCCAACCTTTATTTCAAATATAATTTTGTATGCAAGTGCATTATACATAACCTTTTTTTTTTTTTTAATTTCATTGTGCCAGTTGGCCATGCGGGAGGCTTGTAAGTATGTTGAAGAAAAGTTGGCTACTAAGGTACTTATAAGTTGCATGCTCTGTTAATAGTGTGTTTACTTTTTGTATTATTGACGAGTTGTCAAATGTATAACATTTCATTGAGTTGAGTGCACAACATCTGGATAACCTTAAGAAAGCTGTTGTTATGATTTCTCTAGGTTGAAAAACTTGGCAAGGATTGCCTTATAAATTGCGCAAAGACAAGCATGTCTTCTAAGCTGATTGCTAGTGACAGTGATTTCTTTGCTAATTTGGTAAGTTTTGATAATGCATGCTTAAAATTATTGTTTATATTTTCCTTCAGTATTTTTTATATCAAAATTTCACTTTCCAGTAAGCTTGTTCTTTTCTTTTTATTACTTTAGGTCGTCGATGCTATTCAAGCTGTGAAAACCACAACTGCCAGGGGAGAAGTCAAATATCCAATCAAGGTCAGTCAAAGACTACTTGAATTTTAACCAAGCTGTGATCTAGTTGAGCCTAGTTTCAGATGGTTGTGTGCAAAATATTTTTTAACTTTTTATATTTAAAAGGTCATCTCGAAATAGTTTTTCAATTTTGATTCTCAATCATTCTTTTTCAAAAAATTATATTGTTCTTGGTACCCTTGAAAATATCATAACATTATTCTTATATTTACTTGTATTTTACTCATCGTTGTAACTTGTTATGCTTTCTCGTTCCATGAAGGGAATAAACATACTGAAAGCTCATGGATTGAGTTCAAAAGAGAGCTACTTGCTGAAGGGGTATGCTCTCAACACTGGTCGGGCAGCACAGGGGATGCCTACTAGAGTTGCACCAGCGAAGATTGCTTGTCTCGATTTCAATCTTATGAAGACTAAGATGCAGATGGGGGTTCAGGTCCTCGTCACAGACCCCAGGGAACTTGAAAAAATTCGTCAGAGGTGACTTTTATTTTTCTATTTCTGGTTGCTTATTTTTGTCTGTTGATTGAGGTTTTGTTTGTTTGGGACTAAGGGCCTTGTTGTTGCTTGAGGTTTTGTTCGGTCACACATGGTTTGTCCATACACTTGTCACAGCTAAATACTCCCAGAATAGGTATCATGTGAACACTGAAGTGATGAATTGTGTTAATGGGTTATTGGTACAATTAATTACTTTGCCTGGCATGGTGGAGCATGAATCCAAGTTTTTGGCAACCTGCAGAGAATCTGACATTACAAAGGAGAGGATTGAAAGAGTTTTAAAGGCTGGAGCCAATGTGGTGCTGACAACCAAGGGAATTGATGATATGTCACTAAAGGCAAGTTCTTATAGAAGGCATTATGTGTTAGCTCCTTTTCTTAAAAATAAGTCTTAAATCCGTCAGTTTATGAGTTATATCTCTTTAATGAGGATTCCAACTGAACCACTTATTAAGTATATAGAGCATGTGTATTGTGTACGTTGCATATTGCCTTTCGATCATTGATGTTTTCCTCATTAGGATGTCTCAGCGTGCAGCTTTGTTGGTGATTTTCTATTGTAAATTAAATGGCAAAACTGAAACAATTTTATACGGGTGAAGATTGCTAAGCGATTTAAAAGTGTTTTTAATTCATAATTTCAGTACTTTGTGGAAGCTGGAGCGGTTGCTGTGAGACGTGTGCGCAAGGAGGACCTCCGTCATGTTGCCAAGGCTACTGGTGCCACTGTGGTATGATTCTGAAAAGATATTATTACCAGTAAATGTTTCCGTATGCAATTATCTATGGAGGGGTACTTGTTGGTTAGACATGTTTTAGTAAAATTAAAAATAAAAACACAGACATATATTCTTGTTGTCATAGGGTTGATAATTGTAGGCACTGCACTTGTACATTTGCAAGTTAAAACAATTTCATGCTGTGTTATAGAGTTTCCTTAGAGCTACATCTATAGCTTGAATTAATTGTGCTGAATATTGATACAGGTGACAACCTTTGCTGACATGGAAGGAGAAGAAGCCTTTGATTCATCACTCTTGGGACATGCTGATGAAGTTGTGGAGGAAAGAATAGCTGATGATGATGTAGTGATGGTCAAGGGCACCAAAAACACTAGTGCGGTTAGTTCTTGTCAGCCCTTATTTTTTTCCTTTCACATGGTCGCTTAATCTAGAATACGTAATGATATTCTGCTACTAATTTGAATTCTGACTCTTCTAAAAACTGGGTTTTGGGAGACTAAATAAATGATCATTTTCTGAAAACAACAAACATCACAAATATGTGAACAACAATTCCCGTTTGAATATGGATGGTAATGAAGCTACTTACGTCTAAAGTTTGTAATGTATTTAACAATTATAGTCTCTCTAATAGAGAACAATGCTTATTTGATTGGGGGTTACCTTTAATTAAGCTGCAAGTTGGTGGTGGATGCATCAGGTTTCTCTTCCCACAATGCTTATTAGAAATATGTTGAAGGGGTCATTATATGTAGGACCACACATGAACTTGACAACTAGCAGTTGTCCTTTTTTGATGTTGTTCCTTGTTGGTTTTACACAGTACTGACAGAAAACTGATGGCTTCTTTGCAGTGTGTAGTTGTCCATTTTTGGTTGTACTCCCCTTTTACTTCTGTTAATTGTTTTCAGCCTCTGATTCGCACTGTTTCTGCAGGTTTCTTTGGTACTGAGAGGAGCTAATGATTACTTTCTTGATGAGGTTGAGAGATCTTTGCACGATGCATTGTGTATCGTAAAGAGAGCATTGGAATCAAATACGGTATGCAGGCCTCCTTGTATTAGATCGTGATTTGTAATTAACAAACTCGCACTTTATGAACTCTCTTATACAGGCCTCACAAATTTTTTGTCTAATGAAAGTCTTAACTCTTATGTGATGTTCTTTATCTAGCTCGGGCATTTTTAGCAAAATCAAATCTAACTGGCAGTTTTCTCTCCCAATCTATCTTTGTGGTTGTTGAGCTTGTCACTCCAATCCTATTTGATGGCAAAATTTAAGCAGAAAGAAATATTACCTTTTTATTGACCATCTGCAAACAAAGATATCTGAGATGAGGTTTTTGTCAATGCAGGTTGTTGCAGGTGGTGGAGCAGTCGAGGCGGCTCTTTCTGTGTACTTGGAATATCTCGCAACAACTCTCGGCTCCAGAGAGCAACTTGCTATTGCTGAGTTTGCTGAAGCACTTTTAATTATCCCAAAGGTACGTCATACATCTCTATTCACATCTATATTAGGCTATATTTTGTTAGGTGTTTGTATGCCTGAGCCACTATACCTCTAAACTAATTATCGGAAACTGATGGTGGCAGGTTCTTTCTGTCAATGCCGCTAAGGATGCAACTGACCTTGTTGCAAAGCTTCGGGCTTATCACCACACTGCTCAAACTAAGGCTGATAAGCAACATTATTCAAGGTAAACAATTTGACATAAATATTCATCTTTGTAGAACATATCTTGTTCATGAAGGAACGTGGTTAAGGCAGCCTATATAGCATGTAAAGTTTTCTTGTTTCAATTGAAACGTAACAAGTTCAAGCCCAATCTAAATTTTCAAATATTTTTTTCCAGCATGGGTCTTGATCTTGTAAAAGGCACAATCCGCAACAATCTGGAAGCTGGAGTTATCGAGCCAGCTATGAGCAAAGTAAAGATTATTCAGGTCTGTTGCTTTTCTAGTTTTAGTTTTGTTTGGATTTTGGCAACTGCATAGCTGTATATTTTATATTTGAATGGGAAGGAACCCTATCTCGTGAGAAGAAAATTTGCTTGTGTTATTGTCATGGGGGTAAAAATGTTATGACCAGAACGAAACAGTTAATATCTACTGTAATTTTGGTAAAAAAAAATCAAACTGATCCGTGATCTCATTTTATTTGGTGACGCAGTTTGCCACTGAAGCAGCCATAACAATTCTTAGGATAGATGATATGATCAAGCTTGCGAAGGAGGACCAAGGCCCTGAAGACGACTAGACTATATTAATTTTGAGTTTTCACTTATTTGTTTGCTAGTTTCCGCTCCCTTTTGGATGGAAAATGTGTGTTCACCACTCGATATTTTTGTAGAATGATCACCTTTTGGAAGATTTTGTTGTAGCATTTGTAGTTTTTGGGGTTCTTCTGTTTTGTTACTTGTTGGCCTGAGACTAGTTATTTACAATCTGAAATTGTTCTGATTTGAAGGTTCGTGCTATAAGGTGCAGGGCAAAGACAGAAATTCGGTTTGTTTTTTGTCTAGGTGCATGTGATTTAGATGTATTTATTTTAAAACGGGAAAATTTTGATAAACTAGCTTTAACCTCGTCTACCTACAATTGTGCATCTAATTGCTCTTGTATTTGGAAATTTGGACGACGTTCTGTTTTACAGTTAAGGTCATCACAATATATCTTTGAGAAAAGTATTGGCGACGTTACTGATACAAGTATCATGTGCAATATACAAAACCCTGCCTATTGCGATAACATACGGAACGTCTTTTGTAGTAGTGATGAGGCAAAGGCTGAATTTTCTTAACGTGCTTGTATGTAATTTTTTTTTTTTTTTTTTTTGAGATAAAGATGAGGGTCAAGCCACTCAAATTTAAATGTCTATAAAAGATCCTATGTGGGAGGTCGCAGATTCGAAACCTGAACGTGCTTGTATTTCTATTATTAGGAATCTTCATCTTTGTTTGAGCAAAGGCCCAAGAGGCTTGTATTTCTATGATTAGGAATCTTCATCTTTGTTTGAGCGAAGGCCTAAGAGGTATCGATTAGCGTGATTTAACACAATTTCTCTACAATCATAACATTATAATGTTCACCCAGGTATAAAAACAATGCAGCTTTCAATGAATGTATGAAGCATACAGGAGCAGCAACCCCAAATTTGATAAATCCACGCATAAAAAACTCACTCCACAACTGAAAAGTTCTGAAATATTTAACTTGATTCTCTTAACAGGCATCATTTATTCACATATCCACAGGCTAAATAGTCTAAAATACTAGATCAAGGATAGCCTCAAAGTCCTAGTTTATTAAGACATCATCTCTCTTAAGGGAACCAAAACTTGATACGGAAATTACTGCAGCTAATATCATATAACATTAGGCTCATTTCTTACAGCTCCTTTCTTCAAAGAAGGGCATTGGCATGGTGAGCAATGTGGTCATCAATGAAGCTAGCGATGAAAAAGTAGGAGTGGTCATAACCCGGCTGCATGCGAAGAGTCAGTGGTACAGATGCACTCTTACAGGCCTCTTCGAATTTATGTGGTAGCAGCTGGTTTTTTAAGAAGTTATCGTCCTCGCCCTGACAAAATGCAAAATACAAAGGTTATACCAGACAAGCAATTGAAACAGTGGTTATGCGTTTGTGCAATCACAGGATATTTAATTAAATTTAGTAATTATTTCTTCCAATGTGACTTCCATTGATCTTTTTTAAGAATTTTATAAATTACCTGATCAATGAGGATTGGAGCCGAGACTTTGTTGAACTTTGAAACCAGGCAGGTAGCATCATATTCCTGATTAAATATGACGAAGAAGGACATATCAATTCAGTTGCAGTTAAGAAAATGCATAAAATTGCAATACCCTTTCACAATCTAGAACCAGCATGTACCAGGCAGTAGGTACTTAACAGGCTTATGATCATCTTTTTTCAACTATATGGCTTTTTTTATCTCTCATGTGAAACTATGGATCATTGAGATTGAATTGAGTTGTCACGGCATACACTTATGTGCATTAATTGATGCAGAATTGGAAGAACATCAGGTGGCCTTGTGCATACATGAAAGTCGATTTTGGTCTCATTAGTTTTAAAAGTACTGACATAACACAAGCCGGGCATGCATCACATTGGTAAAATTCGCCCATTTTTTTACAAAAAATAACAGAATTTTGTAATAGAACATACCTCCCAGTCTGATTTGTTGGTGCCTAGATAGTTTGAGAAGGCCTTCTGACCCCAAGGGCAATTTATGGGATTCACAATTGGTGCAAAAGCTGAGACTGACTGCAAATTTGAAAGAACATAACAATATCAAAACAATCAAACTAAAGCAGCATATTACAATAAGCACTTTCAATGCCACACAAGATAGCTGTCATATTGGTTAAACTAAGCACCTTGTATTTGTCAAGGTTTTTCAGATAGATGGTCAGTGCACCGTGCCCACCCATGGAATGACCAAAAATTGACGCGCGTGAGGTGTCCAGCTGCTCAAAATTTTCACTGAGTAATGCTGGTAATTCCTTGACCACATAGTCATACATGTGCCAATTCTTCCATTTCTCATTTGTTGCGTTCAGGTAAAATCCAGCTCCTAATAAGACGTCACACAAGCAACAACAGAAAATTAAGCCTTTTTTTTACTGTTCTAAATAGAAAAAATATATATATATATATTTAGCAATCCTAGTTGCTGAATTTACCAACACCGAAATCCCAGCTGTCAGATTCTCCTTCCACATTCAGCCCTCCTGTTTCAAACAAGAGAATTAACCATCAACAAAATAACACCGAACAGACAAACTGCTACAAAATGTCAGCATGCCGTAAGGTCAATAATGTACGATGAATCCTAGATGAATTCAAAGGTTTCGTGACATAAACACAACTTATGCCTTACTTGGGATCAATTGTGGTAATTATAATGAGCAATTTAAGAACATAACCGAACCAAGCACACAAATAGACATTATGAAAACTTCATCACATCTTCAATGAAGTAAAATGCAGAATTCAATCAACTCTAAGAAAGACCTAGGTTTAATGACATCTCCACAAAGCAAATCACAGTTTCCTCCCTTCTCACAAACTATCAGCATACCTAAATACAATTAGAGAAATACGATTCTCTAATGAGGAGGGATCAAATGACATAACAATATTGTGACACAAATGTTACACTAAATCATATAAATTTCTAAAAAAAATCTTAAAAATAGAAAATCATTTACAAACATGTTCATTTACTTATAGATCGATTGTGTTTCAAATTTCGTTCAATTTGAGTGTCATTTGATACTCCATCAACAACCATCATGTTTATACAGTAGTTAGAACGGTCTAATCAATCAATCTATCAGTAATCAGAGGTTAAGAAAGGTGAGGTGAGGGATGATGAGAGCACAGACTGGGAGAGGTGTCGGGCGCGACCAGCGCGATCCCCCTGGCGGCGGCCATGCGCTGCGCCCCGGACTTGATGACGAAGTTCTCGTCCGTGCACGTGAGCCCCGACAGCCAGTACAACACCTAATTAATTAACACCAGATCACATAATCATAATCAAATTCAGGATAAGAAAGAGTGAACAGATCGGATGTATAGACGAGTGCTCATCATCCCCTAACTTACTGCATCCGTTGGATCGTCTCGAGGTCCGCGCTGGCACGAATCCTGAGACAATCCAACGGCTGATGACGCTGTGAGCTGCACGATGCAGTACAGCAGGGGATATGAATTCATGTATAGATGGATGGATGGAGGGATTGGGTACCGGGAAGGAATGGGAGGGGGAAGGGGAGGGGGAGGGAGGGAAGAAGAGGGAGAAGGTCATGGAGCAGCCGAGAGTGGGGCTGAAGTGACGGAAGCGCTTGTTGAAGCCGCCGAACATCTTGTTGCTCCCGATCTCGATCGGCGTCGTCGCCTCCATGATGGCCGATGCTCAGCAAGTGTAAGCAGTGACTGTGACTGTGAGCTTGGGGGTTTGTCGTTCGCTCTGGAGTGCGATTGGGATTTAGGATTTAGGAATGAAGGTGAGGATGAGGGAGTGGCAGGAGAGTGACAAAATTTATGTCGAAGGTTTCTGATTTTCTGATGCTACATTTTAAGTAGAGCAGTAGGCAGCGACCTTTTTATTTATCAACCGGTCCGGTCCACTGTACCAATGTATTTTCAATAGAGGTGGCAGATTGTTACGTAGGGTCGGGTTTGGGTTCGGTCGGGTTAGTTTGACTAAATAGAAATGTCGGTTCGGGTCGGGTCAGGTATCGGGTTGACGGCTACCGACATTTTTTCGGGTCAGGTCGAGTTCAGGTCGGGTCGGGTCGAGTATCGGGTTGACGTCTGCCGACATTTTTTCGGGTCAGGTCGAGTTCAGGTCTGGTCGGGTCAGGTGAGTTTTTCGGTTTTGGTCATATTTTGCACCTATATTCCCAGGTCGAGTCGGGTTTGGGTCGGGTCGGGTTATGTTCGGGTCAGCCTGACTTTCCTTGAAACACGGGTCGGTTGGGTTCGGGTCAGTCTCACTTTCCCTGGAACACGGGTCGGGTCAGGTCAGGTTCAGATCAGTTTGACTTTCCCTAAAACTCGGGTCGGGTCGGGTTTCGGTTGGGCGGGTTTTTCGGCTCAGGTCAAATTGGCACCTCTAATTTTCAATGAATAAATATAATTTTTTAAACATGTATTTACAATAAACAAATATCATTTTTCAGTAAACATTTATATATTTCCAATAAGTAGATATCATTTTATAGTAAACAGATATAGTACAATTTCCAATGAATATTTATACAACTGTGGTAAGCTCATGAGAGTATGTGGTATGTCAGATTTATGAGAGGAGTGAATGATTGACCTACTGTATAGGGATTGACTTTACATATTTCTCATTTTAAGTAGGGAGCAGATACATCCATAACAAACAAGGTGATACCAAAATTTATACTTACTAAGTTACTATTCATGTAACTCATGTACATGAGTTTATGAGTTTGTATTCATATTAATTTATTAGTATTAAAATTATTCATATAATATATATAATCTATTATTTTAATTAAAGCTATTAATTTGAATTGTTTCTTAATTCATATAAATACTAATTCGATCGGTATCAATTTTAATATCAAAGTTAGTATCCTTATAACATTTTCCTAACTGTATAACTACGGAGAATGGACTATGAAAATGCAAAATGAGTTGATGTGGCATTTTAAGGACAAATGAACTTTTATGCAAATTTAATTATGCTTAATAGAAAATGGAAAAAAGGTTCAATGTTTAGCTTAATAGATAGTTTTCAACGTAATGAGTAATTTATGGATGATTGTTAATTTGATGATTGTTTAAATAATGAAAAAAAAGGCGATCTATAGACGCATTCGAAAACTTGGACAACGTTCCAGCTTGTACTTGATCAGTATGCAAGTGTTAGAATACTTTTATAAACTTTTCTGCTTACAATTTTTCGAACTTATTTCGAAATATTATTATCAAATTTAATATAAAATTAAGCATTAACTTCACTCGTTAAATTAAATCTGGTTGCATAAATACTGAAATAGAGCTAAAGCGAACACAATTTATATGCACTGTATCTCTGAATTGGATGTAAGAAATGAATGAGAGAGTAATCTAATCAGGACCCTTAATTATATTAATATTTGCATGTCCCATTTTGTCAGATTTTAAGCCCAAAAATTCTGTTTTGAAGCAATAACTCATCGACCCTTATAAAAGTCTATAAATTAGAATCAACCCTTAGTCTAGTGGCTGGCTAAGAGCAACACTCTCCGTGTGGAAATTCGCAGGTTCGAAAACCGAATGAAGGTCTTTAATAGACATTTAAATTTGAGTGATTTGACCCTCATCTTTTATCAAAAAAAAAAAAAAATTCTATAAATTGACAAGATACTTGCAGCATCTCATAATTGGTGATAATATACCTTTTATTTCTTATATAGTTCTATGACATGTTGTACATCAAAATGAAATCCAAGCTTGCTTAGTACCAGTTAAAAAAACAACAACAAAAAAAGGTACTCAGCTAACAGGCCATCATGTATATATAAGCCACTTCTCTACGGTTGGTTTAGGAGTGACGGCCTATAGAACGCATGGCTTTGTGCCATCTCGATCCTCTCTCGCGGGTCGGTCACGGTTTCGTCACGCAATGCTTGAAGAATGTCCTTTGGTGATAGCTCCCTAGAAAAAAGAAAAAAAAAAAAAAAAAAAAAAGGAATGAAATTGCAATCTGGTTATTTGTCAGGTACTGTTATCGCGATGTTGGAAGGGCATAAATTTGAAGAATATCCATGCTGAGAAAATCGAAGAAAAATGCTGCAGATTGTCAGGTCGATCGAGAAGGGTACAATGCTACACTGGTTGAATTTGAATATACAAAGGAATGTACACAGTTGCCAAATGTATGATTTATAACCTTTTGATAAGTATCTTGTAAAGTCTTTTAAGGATTGGGCAAAGCTCGGCAGGAGCAACGGGCTTGTTCTGCTCAGGATGTAATACGCTCAGACTTGGCTGACTCAACAGCTCGTAGAATGCACCAATTGCTGACACACCCTGTTTATTGAGAAAAGGGTATCAACAAAGTTCATATATAATTTTTTTTATTCATTGGATTCATTTGGATGTTTCATTGTTTCCAGTGCTTAGTGCTGAATCTGCATTAAATGAGCCGATATAGACATTACCGGTCTTTCTTGACAGTGTCGTGCAAGAATAATTTTTTGTGTTGTGTTCTTTTTGGTACTTCTAGTGGAACTTGTATGAACAAGTTACTTTTCTTGGTATGGTATCAAAAAACAAAAAATGTTGCCTCCTTTTTATAAAATTTTAAATGATATGCGCGTAAGAGGGCAAATTGCTTAATTGTATAAAAGTAAAACTTCATGAAATTTCAGACAAAGTACCTGAATCATTCCTATTCCTTTGATACTGTCGCCCATGTCAGGGCTGAGCTCTCCCTTTGCCAGCATTTGACCATACCAGGCATTTCGTCCTTTCAGTAACGTTACGTAAGTATCAGCCAGAAGGGGGCCGGCCAGCTTCTCCGGTTGTTTTGTCAGAAGGTGGGTTATGAAAATCATCTCCGATGTGCAGTGTGCAAAGTACACCGACTTACTCGTGGCACTCTCATTGGTTAAAGCCGCCACCATTCCTACATAAAAAATAAATGTATAATGTAGATGTTAGAAGCACAGCAATTTCAACCAGTACATACTCAGGGACGGAGAGAGGGGGTGGCTAGGAGGGGTCATGGCTCCCCCATGATCCTTTAAAATTTTTTTTTTAGTATGCTATTTTAGGTTAAATATATTAAAATGGTTAAATATATTGAGATATGCCACCCTATGATCTTTGAAAAAAAATTTTAGTATATTATTTTAGGTTAAATATATTGAGATTCTTAAGTATAATGTCTTCTATTATGTTGATTGTATTTGTAATGAAACCTAATAGTTTTGACTGTGTAATAAGATGATATGAAACCATTTTAATTTTCAAAAAAGTTATTGCGGCATCATATTTTTGGCCCCCCTATGATGAAATCTTGGCTCCATCCCTATACATACTGGTATGTAGAATTGACATGCTTTTACATAATTTCCAGGCATCAGCACTTTAGGTTTTTGTTTCCATTTTTGCTTTTCTGGGATAGCTTGAGTTATATAACTTCATATCCTAGATCAGGCATTGTAACATTGGCTTGAAAATATGGGAATAATAGTTGAGTTAATTTAGGTCTCAAAACACTTGGAAAAATTATTGGGTTAAATTGTTGTTGACAGGACCAGTTATCTCGTAAATTTGAATATTTCAATATGGGTCATAATTCTTATAAGCCAAAATGGGTTTGTTCATAAACGGTATGCACACCGGGTGAGTACTTACTACTTGGATTTGCTTAAGCATAGACACAAACCAACACACACATAGACTGATATAAAGAATCGACATTTACCGGCGCCAATGGCATAGACATTCTTAAGGCCTCCCATGACTTCATGCGTGACAAGGTCACTGTTATCCCACACAATGAAATGTGGCTGCCTTAAGAACTTGGCTAGAGGGCTCCGCCACTTGTCAGATCCGCATATGCGTGCATTTGCGTACTCCTTGTTGTATATCTCGGACGCAATGTTCGGGCCCCCAAGATACAGAATGTTCTCCATTGGCACTCCAGCTAGAAAAATTAGGGAAAAATAAAATTAGAAATAAGAAAGGAACTTCATTTATACTCCTCCAAAACCAGAAAGACAGTACCAGTATCTATAAGCATACTTTCCATAAAATATCATGCCCTCCGAGATAATTAAATCCCCAAATTGCCCTCTTTGATATTGGAGAAAATTCAAAGGTACTTCTAAGAAATTTATACCAACTCATATATCTATGCGTTGAAATCAGCTGAGATCCAAAAATGGATCTCAGGACCCTGAGATCTCACTTTGGGCAGCTGAGATTATTTCAAAAATCCCCCCCTAAAAACCACATCCGTCGGATCGAGATTGCAGGGTCCTGAGATATGGACTCATATATCTATACCCACATCAAGAGTCTGATATTCCGTGTGAATTTGGGAGGATATTTCTTTCTGATTTTGAATTCATTGTGTCAGTACTGATCATCTAGTCATAATCTAGAAAGAAATAAAAAGAGGGGATAAAAAAAAAATGTATATATACATGCAGAACTGATCATCTGTGTGGGCGTAATGATACGGGGTACTGGGTCGAGCGACGCCTCAATCCCCTTTGCCAGAGAAATAATAACGGGATATCTGATCCGCTCCTTCCAATATCGGCTGATTTCCTCAAAAACCTCCCTCGTCTCAGTTGAAGGCAAGGCGTTAACTACAATGTCAGCATCCCACACTGCCTCCTGGAGATTGGTAACAACTTTTAATGGACAAAGCGGTGTTTCAATCATGTTCAGGCAGAAGCCGTCTCGAAGGATTTCATCTGCATAGAGGGTCCGGTCTCCTAGCCGTGCCTCCACATATTTTAGGTAGCAACACCTGGACAATGATTTGTTAGAAGTTTGTTAGGACCTTTTTGGAATTAGTATAACAACTTATAAGATGTTTATCTTTCATAACAGAAAATATTAATTCATCTTGCGAATAACATCCGATACTTGGTGTAATTTCATAGACTTAAGTTTATCAGTAAAATCACAGTTATTTTCAAGACTGCAAATTTGATCTTATAATTTAGCCGATTATGTATTTTGACTTGCAATATCAACCCCTCACCACAAAGTTGATTACTAAAAAATATATACCGACGAATGAGACGTCTAAGAACATCCTCTCTTGAGTTGATGACCTCAAACAAGTGCTCAGCTGTTGACCTGTCGACTGATCTGCCAGGACGACGCCAGATCCTGATCTGAATTTTATCTCTAAATTGCCCATAGGCATCCTGTAATAAGGCTGCGAAAACACTGCCCCACGCGCCAGCACCTATTCCCACAATCTTCAGTAGGTCCCCTACATTTCAATCAAAAATGAGATTACAAAGAAACGATCACCCGGGAACTGAACAAGTGGCTATAAAATGAGTAAATTCTCCGTTATAGGATCATGCAAATTATAATTCAGAATGAAATAAAAACATCAACGTCGATATGTGTCGATAATTGTTATTTCTTAATATAAGGCCATATTAATCTAATCTCCGGGTTTACAAACTGCTTAAGTAATTCCACTTCGGCTTTCTCAGTAAAATAATAACAACAAAAATCAACAAATTACCTTCAGATTTACCGAGGCGGTGTCGCAGCTCTTCTAATTGCTCTTCCGATGCCGAACTGGTGCCATTGTTATGAACTGATCCATTTGAATAGGTATGCGACGACCCATTCGAGTCCGCAATTTGGGAGTTTTTGATCTCTACACTGCCCACCATTTTCTATCCTCTTTGTATATGCCAATGACACTTGATAATATTTGTACAATTCAGCACAAATTGAAAGTATTATAAATAAAGATTATAAGTTTATAAGTTGGAAATTGGAAATTGGAAATTGTAATCCAAAATGGAATTGATCTTGCTGAAATTTGTTCAACCACACTCAATTATTCCAGCAGTACCAACCAAAACATTGAATGATAAACTTGAACACTACAACTTATTCAAGTAACCTCCAAAATTTCAACCTAAAAAGATACCCAAAACTTTCTCTATTGTCAAACCAAGCCCAAGCACTCAACCACTCCTTGAAAAAAAAAAAAAAAACCAGATTCACTTCACAAACACCTTTCCCCTTAAAATAATAAACTCCCAACTAATATTATAACACAAATACAAAATAATCAATCCTCAAATTCCAGTCTTGGATTGCTTTGAATATCCCTGGAGAAGATGTTTGGTTATCCACCTCTCCAACCAACTTCCACTCACACAAGTACTTATATAATCTGATGAAAGAAGTGAGTGAGTGAGTCAGGCAGCAGTATACAGTGGAGGGAAGAATGGAATAGCTGGCAGTGAATTATGTGGTTGGAATTAAAAGGCTAGCAAGTAGTTGGGTTCTTGATTGAAAGAAAAAATGCATAAATGAGAGAGAGAGAGAGAGAGAGAGAGAGCTTCCACTGATCATCACTGTCTTCTTCTTGGGAAGGAGGGGAGTTGGGTGGTGGCATTAATGAGAGGCTTGTTTGCAAGCAGTGATGGATGGAACCAACTGTACCCTCAACTATAATTGGCAATTTGGCATGCACTGTTTTTTTGCTCTGATTTATTAGAATTTAGAAAAGATGTAAAAAGAAGGGAAAATTCATCATTTGGTCCTCAAACTATCTCTAAAAAAACTAAATTGGTCCTTAAATTTTATATTGCACCAATTTTAGTACCTGAACTTTTATAAACAGATTGAATTAGTCCTTCAACTTCTTTAAAAAAACCAAATTAATCATTTTGCTATATTTCTTGTTAACATGTATGCATTATTTGCCATGTGGACTATAAATGTGCCACATGGGCCGGGTTGACAACTGCCGG
Source organism: Cyperus esculentus (assembly GCA_030179965.1). Lineage (NCBI taxonomy): Eukaryota > Viridiplantae > Streptophyta > Magnoliopsida > Poales > Cyperaceae > Cyperus > Cyperus esculentus. Next base: position 1,149,131 of record JASGLE010000031.1, read on the forward strand.
CATTTTTTCGGGTCAGGTCGGGTCGTGTATCGGGTTGACGTCTACCGTCATTTTTTCGGGTCGGATGGGTTTTTCGGGTATGATCAGATTTTGCACCTCTATTCCCGGGTTATCTCGAGTTCCAAGTCGTTTGGGTTGGATCAGTATGACTTTCCCTGAAACTGGTTGGGAAGGTTTTTCGGGTCGGGTCAGATTTTGCCACCTCATCTACCATGGTAAGTTGAATAGGAAGCCCACATGTCACATTTAAAGTCTATATGACAAATAATGCATACATGTCAACAAGAAATATAGCAAAATGATTATTTTGGTTTTTTAAAGAAGTTAAACGACTAATTCAATCCGTTTGTAAAAGTTCAGAGACTAAATTGGTGCAATATAAAGTTTTAAGGACCAATTTGATTTTTTAGAGATAATTTGAGGACAAATGATGAATTTTCCTAAAAAGAATGGGAAAAAAAAAAAGAACAGATCTTTTCTAGTGGAGGTAAAAAAAATTCAAATAGGAAATGTAACCGAATGGCAGTTGGTAACTTGGTTTTTTTCGTTTGCCTTTTTGAGAAACGTAACAGATCTTGGGACCTACAAGTTTTATTATGAAGTGAAGAAAAATAACAATATTAATTGTTAACGATATTTAAATATTAATTTAGAAAATAATAAAGATTTTTTTCGAGATATTAAATTTTGATTTTCTTAAATCCGTAAATAATTTATTGTTGTACATTTTTATCATAAGAAATTTACACCATGAAATAAGAAAAATCGGATTTGGTAGTATGATGATCATGTTACTGTTTTTTTTTTTTTTTTTTAAATGAAAGCGGTGATGCATTAGGTTAGACTAGCAAAAGTGCGCGCTCCGCCGCGCTTAACTGAATATTTTTAGTCGCCGCTGGTCTATTAATATTAACTCATATGAAAATATTGGTTCGAATATATAACACGAAAAAGTTAGATTTGTAGTAAATATCCTTGTGTTTAGAATATCAAGACCACCCAATGTATTAGCTCATGACATGAAGACTACCAAATTTAAATGAGCAAGACACAAAAAGTCAGACACAACCCGATAATATATTTTTTTTTTCTTGAGTCAGCAAATTAAGAAAAAAAGAAAAATACTCAATTAAAAAATACTGTATCTAATAATCCTATGCTGTTGCCACTACTGCGCTACAGTATCTGTCTTGTCGGATATACAGTGTTTTTTTTTTTTTGGACTTTATTTTTTAGTTTTTAATTTTTTCGCTTTTTCTCATTTTTTTCCAATTTTTTAAATTTTCTTAATTTTCTTAATTTTTTATTTCATTTTACGTTTTTTTTCAAATATTTTTTTCCATGTTTCGTTTCTTCCCTTTTTTAAAATTTTTTTCCAAAATTTTCTTTTTCCCAACAAAGTGTTTTTTTTGCCAAAAAAGTTTTTTTTTTAAATTTTAATTCTTTTTTTTATACATTTTTTTCGTTTTTTACTATGTTTTTTTCCTTTTTTAATTTTTTCTCAAATAATTGTTTTTTCCTACAATGTTTTTATTTCTTTTTTACAAACCTTCTTTTCCCCAAATTTTTTTTAAAAATATTTTTTTATCTTTTTGTTTCTTTCTTTCTTACGTTTTTTTCCAAAAAATTTTTTCTCTCAACAAAATATTTTTTTTAGAACCTTTATTTTCTTACAAAATTTTACTTTTCAAAAAAAAAATTTCAAGAAGTTTTTTTAAACTCTTTTTTTATTTTTTTGGTACACTAACTGTCAAATCAGCTACGGTAAAATTTGTTTCCTTTTTTTTTAAAAAAATGGTTATTGGCTTTTTTTTTCAGATTTTCTTTCTTTTTTTGATGTCATGCTATAATAAATAAATTGGATGGTCTTGATATTCCAAACACAAGAATATATATATATTTTTTACAAATATTTTTTTTACCAAAACATTTTTTTTGCAATTCTTTTTTTCTTTTTTTTTATACAGGCCAAATCATCTACATTAATTTTTTCCTTTTTTTTTCAGAAAAATTGTTATTGCCTTTTTCTTTAAAAAATTTCATAATTAAAAAAATCTTCTCGAGTTGCCTAATTTTGTGTCTTACTTATTTAAATTGGGTAGTCTTGATGTCACAACCTAATACACTGGGTGGTCTTAATATTCTAAACATAAGTATATAAACTACAAATCTAAATTTTTAACATTATATATCCCAATCAACATTTCCATATGAGACAATATTAATAGACCAGTAATGACAAAAAATATTCAATTAAGCGCAGCGGAGCGCGCATACCGGCTAGTAATAAGAAAGCTTTACAAAAATAAAAAAATTGAAAAAAATAAAAAAAGACAAACTATTTTATTTTAAAATGTACTGTAGCTGGTTGGACTAGAACTGTATAAAAAAATAAAAAATGGAAAAATAATAAAAAAAATTTAGAAAACATAAAAAATAATTAAAAAATCCAACAAAATTTTGAAAACAATAATAAGAAAGTTTTAAAAAAATAAAAAGTTTTAAAAAATTAAAAAAAATAAGAATAAAAAAATAAAAGGATTTTTTTAAATATAAAAAACACTGTAGCTTATTTGACTAAAAAAATAAGAACAAAAAATTTAAAAGGATTTTTTAAAAATATAAAAAACACTGTAGCTGATTTGATAATACTGTCGCGCACCAGTAAAACAATCCCAAGTATTAAAAATTTTAAAAATAAAAATTTTTTTTAAAAATAATAAAGACAAATTAAAAAATAAAAAATGTTGTAGCTGATTTGATTAATACTGTAGCGAAACAGGAAAAAATGGAAAAAAATTTAAAAAAAGAAAACACTGTAGTTGATTTGACTAATACTGTAGCGCAATAGTAAAAATCTCAGATTAGAAGCATTATAGATTAGTAAAGAGCTTACGCGCTTACTTTGGGCTGAAATTGTTATATCTTATAATAAATTTTTAAGATAATATGTAATGAGTCTTAAATTGAGAAAATTGATATGGACCTTAAGTTTTAATGGGTTGAGACATTAAAATACGTCAATGACAGTGATTGATCTAAGTTAATAATTAACGGCTGAGACTTATTCCTTAAGGAAGATAGACATTACATGTCAAAAAATCAAATCTGCTTTGATTAGGATTTAGGAGTAAGGATAAGGATTAATGGTGTTAATTTATTGAAATTATGAAATATGTATTAAAAAAAGAAATATACTATTGTGTACTGTAAAAGTACAGAGACAGTGTGACAGAGCCCCGTGGGAAAGAAAAGAGCAGCTCATGATCTGAGCAAGGATCATATGTGCAAGTTATGATGTAATCCAGCTTGGTGCTTGCCATTTTCTATTATTATTTTATTTATTTATTTATTTATTTTATTATTATTATTATTATTATTATTATTATTATTATTATTATTCTTATTATTCTTATTGTTGTTGTTGTTTTTGTTGTTGTTGTTGTTGTTGTTATCATTATTATTATTTTTTTTATTTTTGTTTTTTGGAGAAAAAACGCATGTTCTTACTTCTTAATTCTTAGTGCATACAATTACAAGTTTCTGTTAGGTAAAAAGCTAAGTGCTGGTTTTGACCTTTTTTTCATAATTTAAGTACGGTCACAGAGGACAATGATATTGTTCTTTAGAAATAACTCATGATTCTATAATTTGAAGTATCGAAATTATCTACGTACCTCACAGGCTCATACCCATTTTTTAGAAAACTAATCATTGTCTTAAAATAATTTAAAAATAGTTTGAAGTATTACAGAATTGCAATTCATCGCCGCACGGAGCACGGCCGTAAACGAATCAAATTAAATCAAACTAGAAGAATGGCTCGCGTTGCTTCGGCAATACTAATTGAGATGAATTATATATCCTTACTTGTATGGTTCTAATTTATTTGAAAGCTTATGAAAATCATAATGTTATAATAAATATTGTTATTTAATTTTTTACTAATTTTCCATTTGGACAATTTTTTAATAAATAAATAATTCTCAACTGATGGTACTATTGAGTCTAATATCAAAGTTACTGTATTAAAAAAAAAAAAATGGCAAGTGCCGTGGACTATGGAATTCAGTCTCATATATCATCTTCATATATCTATTTCTTTTTTTTTAATACCATGCAATTCTTTTTTAGTTACCAAATAATTGCTTTAAAAATATATATTTTGAAGTAGAATAAAAAATTTACTACAATTTATATGAATTATAATAATTTTAATATTTTTCTGCCAATGATTAATTTATCCCTTCATTAGCATAAAATATAGTCTAAAACAATTTTATCGGTTTGAATTTTGTAGCATTTATATAAATCGAATGGAGGAAGTGATTAACATATATTTTAAACTAATAAAATTTGTTATATATGTTCCAAATTTAATACGCAATTAAAAGTTGTACAACTTATTTAATCATGAAATAAAAACTAATAAAGTTTGTTATATACGTTCCAAATTTAATACTCAATAGAAGCTTGTACAACTTATTTAATCATGAAATAAATATAAATGTGATAATATTTTGTTTGATTGAATTCAATTGGAGTTTCTTTCTATGAATACACTGTGTCTTATAAAAAAATAAACAAATTAAAGAAAAATACACTATGAAGTTGATTAAATTTTATGGGAATGATTTTGTTGTGCCATAATCAGTATTATCAAAACCGGACCGGACCGCCGGTTTAACCAGAAAAAACCGAAACCAGAACAGTTTCCGAGTTGATTATTTGATTGGACCGTACATGTAAATGAACCAGTAAAAAGCGTGCTAACCCCGGTTAATTAGCCAGTTTTCAGAAAAAACCGTACGCGGTTTCCGGTTTCTGAAGCTGGCACCCGTGAATGAACTCATCGAGGGGAGAGATGTAAATCCAATAAAAAAAAAGGCTATGAGCCTTAGATGTTACACCCTATGATCTCACGAACAGGTCTCAAAACTCCAAATCTTTTTTACTTTTTCGAATTTCAAGAAAACATAGTTGTTTATAGCATACAGTCATACACATACACATTAATCATCCATGATTTTATAATAAAAAATTATGATTATTTTTTAGTTATTGTACTTTATTTGAAGGTTCGAAATTAAAAAAAAAAGTTACATTTTTATTATTCATGATCATAATATTAAATAATTTCAAGAATGTTATATTTATCAAAGAAAATCCGGATCTTTGTTTATAAGCTGATATTGTAATCTATTTTACAAGTAATTTTATTTATGTTTGTGGACAAATTCAACGTTATATTCACTATTTCAAAATATATTAGGTTTTTACATATACTTATACAATAAAAATAATTATTTTATAACAATCTTTTAAGTCTAATATCTCATAAGTATATTTGAGAAAACCAGCGGTTGAATTGGTTGACTCAGCGATCAGATCAATGACCCATCGATCCAAAACTTTACCGGGTCGATGTTCGGTCCAGTTATGATAACATTGCCCATAATAGACTAATAAAAACGATTCCACTATCCATGTTTTTTTATGTTGACCTATGGAGTTTTCTAGAACACATGGACTCTTTGTGTTCATTATTATAGTACACTATGAAGTTGATTAAATTTTATGGGAATGATTTTTTTGTGTTCATTGTTATAATATTATAAAGTTACTATGCCTCACACTATAGCTACAGTGCAGCTAAAGTGGAAGTATCGGTCCAAAACTAATACATATAAAATAGATTTGGTCTAAACTGAACTTGAGCCGAGTCAAACTCAAACTAAACCGAATTGAACTAGTTAGAATTGAAATCGAGCTCCAAACTCCAAACAAGCTTAATTATTATAATTTTATATTTATTTTTCATATTACCATAAATAATTAGTGTTAAAATAAGTTTGTCCTTCTCCAATAATATAAATTCATTATCTATATTTTTTTAACAATTTTATAATAAATAATGGTTAAAAAAATTTTGGTATTTTATTAATTCAACAATAAAAAAAATATATTTTTTAATTAAATATTAAAATAGATATATTATTACTAACAAGTCTAACAAAATAGTTAAAAGTATGTGCAAATAACTATATATCGAGCTATTACGAATTGAATCCGAATCGAATTAAGAAATCGAGCCTGGTTAAATCGTACTCGAACTGACAGAAAATAGAATCAAGCTAAATCGAACTTGAGCTCAGACCAAAACGAACACATACGAGCGACGAGTTGCGAACTTTTTTCTCAGCCCTACACCGAGTTTATTTTCTATATGTAATATTAATTTTGTATCTTCTCCAATAAAATAATTTCATATTATGAAGAATTGAGAAGCACAATGTCGACGTACGGCCGCTGTACGTAAACAGAAACTATAATTACGGATCTAATCATAATTTATGGGAACTGTGATACATAGATTAAAAAAAAAAATCAAAATCGATACCGAGTATATCAGTATTCATGTTAAATAAGTCGACATTCATATTAACTCATTTATTATTAAAATTATTCATATGATATATACAATACAATGCATATCAAAATTATTAATTTGAATAATCTACTTATTTAATTTGTTTTAAATACTAATACAATCGGTATTAAATTTTGGTTTCACTTTTAATATCCAGTTCTGAATAGTTTACTCATTTTTGTTAAGAACATGTCATTGTTAGGCTGTTTGCACTTGCTATGTATGGGCCGAAAACAGGCCCACTATCTCCTCCTAACCACTACACAATCAAGGCCCAACAAGACTTAAAAATCTCCCATTACCGGGTCCAATCCAAACTCACCATTCATCCGGACCCGACCCGTCTATAGCCCTAAGAGGATTTCATACCCTCTGTAGCGCTGCAAAGTGTAGCGCAGTACGTGAACCGTTAGATCATATTGTGATCTGTGCCTGCACGAATCTTAAAACGGTCTAACGGTCCACATCCTGCGATGCACAGTGCAGCGCTACAGAGAAAGAGGACGCGAGCATTCCTTCCGCCATGGCCGCCAAAACCAAAACAAGGCTTCGCTAGAAACTTCTCTAAACCCTTTCTTCTTCTTCTTCTTTATTTCCCTACTGCAGTCTCTTCTCTTCTATCTCGACACCGAAGAAACCCTCTCTCTCTCACTCGCCTCCGATGGCGTCCATGCTGGTGAGTTTGCTTACCTTTCTCCCCTTCTCTGTATCGCTCGCTGTTATGTTACGTTCTGTTAGATTTACCGGATCTCGTGGGGGATGCGGGGTGGGGGGGTGATCCGGTGATCCTCTTCATCCAGATCGCGACACTGGGAGTGGGAAACGAGGAGGTTATGTGTTCTATCGTCGGGGCTAGGTTAGGTTTGATCACTGTTTGCTCGGAATGTCGTGGATTAGTAAATGTGGAAGATGAAGTTGGTGTGATCCTCATGTGTGCATTTTGCTTGTTGTAACTGTGATTGTTGTGTAGTGTAGAGTCAGGTTGTTGTTCTGTTAGGTTCCTTGTATGCAAATGTAAACCCTAAACCTCAGTGCAGCTTACCATAAAGTAAGATCCATGCACATGCTTTTGGATAAAACCTAGGGTATCTACGAACTATTCATTTAAGCATAGATCAGTGAGAATTTGACCTTGATCTCTTCTAAGATTGCTTATAAGAAAATGTGGAAGATGAAGTTGTTACCATTGCGGGCTGCTTTGTTGTGTGATCTTCATGCATGCATTCTGTTGTTGTAACTATGATTGTTGTATAGTGTAGAGTCAGGTTGTTGTTCTGTTAGGTTATTTGTGTGCAAATGTAAACCCTAAACCTCAGTGCAGCTTTGCATAGAGTAAGATCCAGTATATGCTTTTGGGTGAAACCTAGGCTATCTACGAACTATTCGTTTAAGCATAGATCAGTGAGAATTTGCTAATTTGGGGAAGCTTACTGCTATCCAATCTCCCATGCATTAAAGATCGACTTTGATCTCTTCTTAGACTGCTTATTAGAAAATGTTCGGTATTTCTGTGAAATTGTTTATGAATTATCATGTTTAGAAGTATCAGAAATCGAGTAATGAAATATTGTCTAAAAAATTTTGTAGCAACCTCAAATAATTCTCCTGAAAGAGGGGACGGACACAGCGCAGGGCAAGGGACAACTCATAAGCAACATAAATGCATGCACAGCTGTGGCGGATGCTGTGCGAACAACACTGGGGCCACGGGGTATGGACAAGCTGGTGCATGATGATAAAGGCAACACCACTATTTCGAACGATGGTGCCACAATCATGAAATTGTTGGACATTGTGCATCCCGCAGCCAAAATATTATCTGATATTGCCAGATCACAGGATTCAGAGGTTAGTACAGATTAATTCTTTTGATACAATGGTAATTTGTAAAAGAACATATTATATTGATTATAGCAGATCAGTCCCTCCTTTAACATTGTTTGGGAAAAAAAGTGATCACGTCCCTGGACTTGTATCTCAGTCTATGTTTAATTAGATAAGAGCTATGGGTGGTATACCCTGGATAATAGTTCTTTGCTGTTACAACATTTGTAATTTAAAAATTATGTCAGGTCGGTGACGGGACCACCACTGTAGTGCTTCTTGCCGCAGAGTTCCTAAAGGAGGCAAAACCTTTTGTAGAGGATGGAGTTCACCCCCACAACCTCATAAGGAGCTATCGCACTGCCTCTTCTATGGTATGCTATTCACATTTTTTATGCATTATTTGCAAAATACTAGAATGAAAGAGCATCTTTTATGTGACCGACTTGTGATATTAATTATGGATCTGAATTTTACTCATTTAAAGGCTTTAAAGAGGATAGAGGAACTGGCAGTGAGCATAGAAGGGAAGAGCCTGGAGGAGAAGAAACAACTCTTATCCAAATGTGCTGCAACCACTCTTTCTTCAAAGCTGATTGGAGGAGAGAAAGAGTTTTTTGCTTCCATGGTGGTTGATGCTGTTCTTGCCATTGGAAATGATGACAGACTTAATCTCATTGGCATCAAGAAGGTATATAACCTTGTTGTCAATTCGATTATGGAGCTATTAAGAACACCATCCGGTATATGTGATGATATGGACTATGCACTGTATATCTCTTTCTTAATATTGGTAATGGTACAGTACGGTTCTGGTACTAGTACTAGTCCGTACATGTACAGTCAGGTGCAGGAGGATTGAATAGTTATGGAGGATTTTCTATTTGTCTGTGCTTGAGGATTTTCAATTTTGACTGTGTATCATATTAATTTTACTGGATGGTGCTTGAGGTACAAGCATTCCGTAGTTTCATGTATCTGTTATGCCTCCCCTTTTAAGTTTAAAACTAATGAAAGCTACTTGTTGTGAGATATATTACTTAACTTGAAAAAGGCGGTATTGGCTGGACTTGATATTAACAGGAACCAAAAACTTGAAAAATTGACATCCTTGGTGGATCTTTGTAAGCTCTTGCTGCCAATTTAGATCGAAGCCATATATATTAGTGTAGAAAATGTTGATGTATGTCATCTTATGGTATGCACTTCATATTAGATTTGAATTTTAAATTATTAAAATTTGAAAATTGAGGCGGCAGTGGAGGTGGCATTTGAGCACTTGTCATGTTCATTTCAGATTCCAGTAGTATGAAAAATGCTGCGCAGTTAACATTGATGTTGTTATTTGTAGAGTTTGTCCTTTTGCCATTACAGTTTCACTGAAACGTACCTTGAACTTAAATCAGTGGTTGCCAGATTGCACAGCCTTTTTCTTACCATTTCATAACTTCTGTTTCTCTGCAGGTTCCTGGTGGTACCATGCGCGATTCATTTTTAGTAAAGGGTGTTGCATTTAAAAAGACATTTTCTTATGCTGGGTTTGAGCAGCAGCCTAAGAAGTTCTTGAACCCAAAAATACTACTACTGAATATAGAGCTGGAGCTCAAGTCAGAAAAAGAAAATGCTGAAATTAGGTACAATTGCCTACCTTTAGAAAGATAGTTTCTTTATGGTGTTAGCATCTATCTTCGAATTGTTATTGTTGTTGTTATTATTGTTATTATCACTACTATTATTACTATCTATTATGATCATTATAATCATTTTGCTTTTCAGACTGTCGGATCCTTTGCAGTACCAGTCAATTGTCGATGCTGAGTGGAATATCATTTATGACAAGCTAGATAAGTGTGTGAAAAGTGGTGCTAAGATCGTGCTATCAAGATTGGCAATTGGTGACTTGGCGACTCAGGTATAAAAAAATATATATAGTCCCTTTATAGTTAGGGAAGATAGCATTACGTCTATATTGACCTTGTTTGATCATAGATAAGATTACATTATTATTATTGGATAGCTAGTCTCTGTTATTACTCGATTATCGAGATAGCTAATGAATTTGTAATTTGCAACAGTATTTTGCCGATAGAGATATATTCTGTGCTGGCCGTGTCGCGGAGGAGGATCTGCAGCGAGTTGCTGCAGCTACTGGTGGGACTGTCCAGACATCTGTGAATAATGTCATTGATGAGGTTAGCTCTCAAAATATTCTGGAATACTTTTTTCTGTACAAAAGTTAGAATTAATTATGAAGCATCTATATATAGAAATGAAGTGTTCATTGTATCAGTTGTCGTACCAATATTTTTTCTCTTATGTTTTCAATAATGCACCCTAGTTGGTTTTTTCTTGAAGAAACCATGGAGAAAACAAAACATGCAGATAATTCTATATGTCCTTTGAGAAAAAAACAGCATATGCTAATGTTGGAGCATGAATGCTTTTCCTGTGGTTTTTAGTCACTATTGTATTTGTATCTTTATTTTCACAATGATCAGGAGAAATATTGCCTTTGCCATATCCCACAATGTTGTTTCTTCTTTAGTATGTATCATATTTGGTCTGAATCTAGAACTGACAAATTTTTATTTCTATTGATGATATAAGGTTCTTGGTTCCTGTGAAGTTTTTGAGGAGAGACAAGTCGGTAATGAGAGATTTAACATTTTTAGTGGCTGTCCTTCTGGCCAGACTGCTACAATAGTTCTCCGTGGTGGTGCTGACCAGGTGTGGTATTGTTTCAAGAATTAAAGTTTTATTATTTTTACTTATATCTGATTAATATTTATTATTTTATATTGACCATCGGATTGTATTCCTTTCAATGGTTTAGTTTATTGAGGAAGCTGAAAGGAGTCTTCATGATGCCATTATGATTGTCAGAAGAGCTATGAAGAATTCGACTGTGGTGCCTGGTGGAGGTGCTATTGATGTATGTGTATCTACTTTTATGTAGACTGTATCTGAGTACTGGCTGTATGTATTTTACTTGAACACAAAACTTTTTTTGATTTTCAGATGGAGATAAGCAAGTATCTCAGACAGCATGCCCGTACAATTGCTGGGAAATCGCAATTATTTATTAATGCATTTGCCAAAGCCCTTGAGGTACTGTTATGCTGTACAATTTGTGAAGACCATATAAAGTTGTTTACTGCCTTGAGTAACTTCAAGGAATTCATTATCTATTTAGGTTATTCCTCGTCAACTTTGTGACAATGCTGGGTTTGATGCAACGGATGTGCTCAACAAGCTTAGACAGAAGCATGCATCTGGTTGGTTTCGTTGATAAATTAGCAAATTATTCTAATAATCTGCATGATTACCCTTTTTGCTGACTCTTGAATATGACTAATTAGTTACATTGTAATGACAGGTGAAGGCGCAAATTATGGAGTTGACATAACTACCGGTGGAATAGCTGACTCATATGCCAACTTTGTTTGGGAACCTGCTGTAGTGAAGGTAGTGTTTAATTGATAGTTTATTTGTTTGTTTTAATGTTCATTGTTTAGAAGATTCTTAACATGAATGTGCAATCTTTTCATTTGTTTCAGATTAATGCTATAAATGCTGCCACTGAAGCTGCCTGTCTTATATTGAGCGTAGATGAAACTGTAAAGAACCCCAAGGTATCATTTTCAAAAAAAAAAAAAAAGAAGGGCTCAGTTTCAGTGTTCCTTTTCCCTTTTATTTATTATTATTTTTTGTGAAGAGTTCATTAACCAATTAACACATTGCAGTCTGAGAGTGCCCAAGGCGAGGCAGCTGCTAGTGCAATGGCTGGCCGTGGGGGACCTGGCATGCGTGGTCGTGGTGGCCGAGGAATGAGGAGGCGTTGATTGACTGGTTCCCAGATTTGTGTTTTCTTTCTTTCTTTCTTTCTTTCTTTCTTTCTTTGTTTTTTTTTTTCTTTTTATTTATCCCCCTCCCTAGCCGCTGTCAGTTCAGCCAGATCTAGTTTGGCCAGATTTTGGATTGGTGTTTAGACTTAAATGTAGTGTGTATTATTGTGCAAGACTTTTTTTTCTCTTCTTTTTTCTTTTTTGATGATGATCTAGTGGAGTTTGAGGGCAAGAGCGCAGTTTTGTGACTTTTGGTATCTTTACGTGTCTTATTAATTTTATGTCGACATGGATTGCAAACCTTAGTTAAATATTTATTAGTATTTTTTCTTAATTCTTTTCCTGTTAATTTGGGTAACTTTATTATCTGGTTAAACTGAATGATTGAAATCACATCGGTCAAAACCTCCGTGGTATTCATGGCAGCAGAGCTGAATCCCACGTGAAAATGTGAAATATCACAAGTTTTATCGTTTCACTTGCAGTAATCAGGGAACGTAAGATTTTAATTTCTTGTGTTCCATTTTCACGGTTTTACGACCCAATGGCCCGCTAAACTGTTTTGAACAATTGAACATGAATAGCATATGCATCATGTAGAATTGTAGAGGGCTACTTGCATTACATGAAGTCGAATATAAAAGGGTTGATTGTAAGAATCAGTCTTTGGTTTAGTTGTTAAGAGCAACGCTCTTTGTGTGGGAGGTTGAGGGTTTGAAATTTGGATAGATAGTATTTTTAGATATTTAAATTTGAGTGGCTTTAACCTTGATTGTGTCTGGAAGTAAGAAGTAACCTTGAGCATTATAATGGGCTTGTGGAGAGGGATCGGGATCATCTGCTTTTCTAAAAAGAAAAGTAGGCCCTACCTTTTTTGGTCCGACGGTTGAGAAACACCAAAGTAGGTTGAGATCTGTGTAGAAAACACTGAAGTACTTTAAGATCGGTGCAATAACCGATCCTGACCGTCCGATCGGAAAAGCAGCTGATTCTTATCCGCGGAGAAGTCTAGAGCCATTCAGGATTCAGGCTCGCCAATCTTCTCGAGTACATGCAGTGCTACCTGCACTCTCAGTCCGAGCTCACATTAAGCGGTCTGATGTGAGTGTGAGACAGACCATCGCTTTGCGACTTGCATTCCCCGGCTCCCCCACAGCCCACAGGATATAATACAAACTCGCAAAAATTCAAGACTTTAAGATCCGTGCGAATCTGATCCGATCTAACCTAAGTCGTAGGATCTGCATTCTTAAGGCTATTAGTATTTCAATTTTGAAATCAGCGAACCGCGACTGCGAGCGCGAGCGCGAGAATTTGAAATCTCGACGAAGAAATGTCGCAAACCGAGGAGGCGATCGCGGCTCTCCGGTGCCGGATCCGATCGGGGCGCCTGACGGAGGGGACCCTGGAGGTGCTCCACTCCATGCTAACAGCATCCAGAGACGTGCGCGCTGTTCTGGAGACCAGATCCAGGCTGCGAGGTCTCCTGCGGTCCGAGGCACTGCCGGCCCTCCGCGAGGTGTCATCATTGTCATCATCATCATCTGCTGCTGGTAATGGCGATGATGATGATGAGAACCTCCACGTTGTTCAGTTCTTTGTCACTGCATTCGCTCTGATTGGCGACGTCGAGGTCATAATTTCATAGGATAGGGATCACCTGCTTTTCTAAAAAGAAAAGAAGGCTCTGCTTTTCTTGATCCGACGGTTGAGAAACACCGAAGTACTTTGAGATATGTGCGGCAAACACCAAATTACTTTGAGATCAGTACAGCAATTCATTCTGACCATCCGATCAGAAAAGCAGAGCCTGCTTTTCTTGTGAGAAAAACAGCAGATCTATATCCAATTTCATAATTTCATTTTGATCTATTCATATTCCAAATTAATGCGCCTCAATTAGTTACCTACTCAATTATACATGTATGAATAGGAGAAGATCTGATTAAGAAATGTCGAATTGTTGTTGATAGAGTTGCTTGGCGCTCAAGTACGAAGCATTACTTCTCCGGGAGTCGAAGACTGTTCAAGACAGACAAATGCAAGTTACCTGCCAGGAATGGGTTACTTTTGCAAAGGACTCACTTGACAATGGGTTTTACTCCATTGCCGAAAAGGTATTAAAATTTATTTATCATCTGCCTAAACCGCCAATTTCCATGATTTTACTGGTAAATCTTCTGTTACTGTTAAAATTGAAGGGATTTGGCAATGCCCTGAGATGTGTTCACTCTGGGACCGGTGTCGATTCCTACTCCTCAGAGGTTGGTACTGGTACCGGTACGAAGTGCAGTGATGTGAATGAAATCAAAAGGCTTCGAGAGTTGGCCTGTTCGTTAGTTTCATCACATTCAGGTGTCAGTTTCATCGACAATGCTCTAATCATTTTTCCTTTCGAGTACAATATACTGATGAGTAATTACTTTGTAATGTTTGCATCAGTTCAAACACAGTCGATGCGATACATGAAGAGAAGAGCTGAAAGGGTAGAGGAGAACCGGAATGCTGTCGGATTGACCAAACCAAAGCATGCTGGAAGTGAGCTTTTTAGAAATGGGATAAAGAAGAGGAATGCTCAGATGCTTCTTCTCAGTCAATCTCGTCCTTCTGATACACATACTCTTCCCTATTATCCTGATCGAGTGGAATTGGATTGAGCATACTTGTTTTTTTTTTTTTGCAAAATACCAGTGTTTTGATGAAATGTACATAGAACTATGGTGAGCCATCTTGCAAAGTTCTCAACTTCCATGCCCTTGTAAGATTGTGCCACTAACAGATTGTATGTGTCGGTTTAAGTTCCTTCAGTCGGTGAATGAAGTTCTTCCAAAAGCTTTGTCCCGGCTTTTGTCTCAGTAAAATATACACAGATTCCTTTTGTAATAAATTACCAAGGATTCAAGAGGGGGAAATTCTGCCATGGGGGACCTGTTATGCATGGTCGTGTTTGTCGATGAATGAGGGGGCATTAGTCAACTGGTTCTGAGCTTTGAGATTTGTTCTTCTCGTTTTTTTTTTCTTAATTCTTTTCTCCCCTAGCCACTGTCAGTTCAGCCAGATTTTGATTAATGCTTAGACAGTGTGTATCAATTGTGCAAGAACTTGTTTTCTTTTTTCAATTTTTCATGATGGTCAAGTGTGTATCTGACTCTCCGTTATCTTTACAAATCTTATTAGTTTATATCGACATGGATTGCAAGCCTTAATTAAACTTGTATTTGACACATTTCTTAATTATTTTCTTGTTTATTTGGGTATTTTTAAATCTGGTTAAACTGAATGATCGAAATCAATTGGTCCAAAACTCCTTTTGCAGTATCCATGGCATCAGAAATGAATCCCATATGTGAACAAAAATGAGAATTTTGGACCTAGCCTACCGTTCCACGTATGGTAAGTTGGTATGTGGTAACGACTGACACAACAAAAATGAGAATTTTGCGTGGAGGAAGAAAGAGTAATACCTAGCCTCCATAGAAAAATTGTCCGTAGCATCCATATGTTATATTTGGAGATGTATGTATTACATTCCGAGATGTATCTGTTACATTATATTTCGTACATGTCTATAGATCTATGGACAATTTGGATGGTTTTTCAATGCACGCAAGATGTTTCTCACAATGAAACACCAGATTCCTACTTGTGTTCTTTTTACCCTTGCCGCCCGCTAAACTGTTCTTCACATAAGCATCATTAGTGGGCCAATTCCATTCGGCCCATCCCCAACTTGAACCATGATACATAAAAGTTTGGAACTAATCTTAAAACAATATAATGGGCCTGTGAGCCCATCAAATCGTTCCCTCCGTCTAATTCATGATTTCACAGCCCTGAGCCAAACGAATTCATATCCCCTGCCGTTGGATTGTCCCGAAATTCGTGCTAGCATGGATCTGAAAAACGATCCAACGGCTGACGTTGTGAACTGCACAATGCAGTAAGTTAAGGGATGAGCACTCGCCACTCGAACAACTTCCGATTCGAACTGAACAGGATCAAAAAGGGCAAAAAATAGAAGAAAGAAGAAAAGGAAGGGGGGCTAAAAAGACAAGAAAGAAACCCCAAATGATGTCTTTGGTTGAGTACGGCTCGTCCGATTCGGAGGAGGAGGAAGCGCCGGAGATCGCTCCGGCAGCACAAGCTCCTCCTGCCTCCGTCCCTACCCATCCGCCTCTCCCGCAGCCGAACGAGTAAGTACTTTTTCACATGCCCTTTCTGGTTTCACTGAGGTGCTGTGGAGGCCAATACAAAGCGCAAATGATGAAAGGAAGAGGGTCAATAAGGGTTTTGATTATGGTTTAGTTTGGATTGATAATTAGTGATCAATTGCTATTGGCATTGAGTTTCAATGTTGGTTTTTAATTGGGTTTTAGCAATTGAAACCAATTAACTGCGCAAAAGATGAACCCAGATGTCTGGTAAATGTTATGCTAGTACTTGCAGGATTGGGTTCATGTTAGTATATACGGATTAGCTAGCATTTTATATTTTTGCTTCTAAATTGGTAATTTGTAAATTCAATATACCCAAATTATTCACTGTTCGGCAGACTATGCTATCAATTCCTACTAGGAATTTATTCCTTTAAAACGCTTGTTTTTAGAGGAAAATATTAATTAAGTTGGACTGGATTATTTTTTTTCCTATCGATGATGGGCTCTTCGTAGGTTTTGATCAAATACAATCCGGAATCCTACTCTAATAGAAAAAAAATTATGTAGGATCAGTGACTACCGAACAGACTGTTGGTTTAGATTTCTAGATGGGTTTTTATTTGTATATATGCAGACTGAAATGTGGTTTGGTTTGGCTAATTAACTTAGTTTGAACTGCGCCAACCAGCATTACGCCCTTAATTCAGTAATCACTGAGTTGTCTTGGTTGCATAAATAGGAGAATTTAAAAGGATACCTGATACCGGCTTAGGTCGAAATCCTTGCAAATATATCATGTATCACATTTCATTTTTATTGTTGTTTGCAGAAACCCTGTGATGATATCATCAGGTACTGTGCCAGCTCCTTCACCAACTACAGCACCAGCTCCATCCATATCAACAGCTCAAACAAATACTGTACCAGCTTCATCCTTACCATCTCTTGACGAACTCCCTGACGCTGAGTTTCTGTTTTCTTCTCCTCAAAATGGATCAAGGAAAAGAGAATCTAATGGGCGTGGTGCAGTGGCGTCACAGCAGAAATTTCCAAGAGGTGGGAGCCAGTCATCAGTAGCACAAGTGAGGAACTCTCGTGCGCCCATAGCGGGATCCCTGGTCCCACCACAGCTGGCTGGCAGGTTGGTTCTTTTTTTTTTTTTTTTTTTTTTTAAGGTATGGATGTGACTAGGGATGGAGCCTTGGAAATATTTAGAAGCCTCTTCTTTCTTGTGGAACTATGTTTATCTGAAAGGTGAAAGGTGAAACTGGAAAGTATGTTTTGTGATATGCCACTTTGTGTGTACCAATTCAATGAGGCTCTGTGAGAAAAATTATAAGCACAATTTGGATACCTCTTTTCTCATATCATTTTTTCCACAAAACAAACAGTTGTAGGTTTTGATGGTTCATTGATTCACATAAAACTGTTTCTTGGTTTGAAAATTTGAATGTGGTGAAACTTAATAGTCATATGTAAACCAAATGTCTTTGGATTTCACATTTCTTTCTCATTATTAACATTTTTCTCTATTTTGGTTGGCAGGAGCAATGTGGTCACAGAAGACATAAACAAGCTATTTGTGAATAGGCGTAGGGATTCTAGTGGTTAGAAACCATATCTCTTCATTTATCTGTATGTTAGAAATATCCAGCGCATTTAGTTTGATGAAGTTTGTAGAGTGCTTACGAGCCGGAGGAAAAAAAAATGACACATGGAAACTCAGCAAATAACATTTAGGTGCTAAATTTAGCAACTTTCTTTGTTCAAAGAGCAACCTATTTTTTCTTACTTTAATTTTATTGGACACAAATACACAATAGATGCCCTTCTTACTACACATACAAATCATGCATGAAAAAAAAATGTTCTAAATCAATGTTAGACATCATGCCTATAGGCTCATGAAATTTTCATTAATGAAAATCTGTGGTAAATTGATATGTACCAGAATCTCTATTAAAAGCTTCTATTTAAGAATAGTAATTCTTCAAGAAGAAATCTACTAAAAGTTGGAGGCTACAAGCAGAAAGGAAATTAAACTCTCTAAATATTACACAAAACAAAAAGAAAGATAAAATTAATTGTGACTCTAAACTAAGCCAAATTTACAACAGTTAAAGAAAAAAAGTTTTATCTAAGAATCTAAAATAAAGTTAATGAGGCAACAATGAAAGCAGGTTAAACTGAATCAGGACCAGAAGGAATTGGCTCATAGCCTTCATGCCCTGATCCAGAGTCTCTGTTAGAATCAACTGGAATGCACTTCAGAATTGCACCGGTTATTAAGCTTATTGACCCTATCAAAATGCTGTATAGCCATAGTTGCCAGCTTAACGGGACGGTGTTTGCGAAATCCCCAAGGTATTCTATGAGAATCACTTGGAAAATCACTGTCGAAAGAATAATACCAGAGAAGATCCAGCTACTGAATATTCCCTTGAAGATGTTGATCTTCTCTATCTCACGGCTATTGACTTCATTAAATGCCTGTTGAATCCATATTCGTTACAAATACTTTAGGGCTCGTTGAACTGAGATAATAGTTGGGGATGCACATATGAGTGCATTCATGTACTCAACTTACCAGTACAGTAGTGGTTGACATTAGTGTTCTTTCTTTCCCTTTTTAGAACTTTTTGTTCTTTTTTTCTTTTGGTTGCTAAAACCATATTTATTACATTGATGGGTACAATTGGAAATACCTTTAATTTATTAACATTCACACCATTGGGTTAGGTTGGGTTACTTTTTATCTATAAAATTTTGGTATGGTTTGCAGAATAGAAAGGCTAACATTGCAGATTTGGAGTGTAATATACAACTGACATGTACCTGGCAAAATACAAAACTGTTGAAGATGAATGTGTTCAACGTGGTATCGGCGTCTGAACCGCTTATTCCCAAAAGGCTCTTCCCTGTGAAGATCAAAACGCCAAGTACAATGAGCTGGTATATGCTCTGACCGATGATGTTGCGCCACATGGCCTTGGTGATGAAGTCATCTAATTTTGAGACGGGTGGCCTTTTCATTAGTTCCCCGTTGGGCGGTTCAGTGGCCAACGCCAATGCGCCGAGAGTGTCCATAATCAGGTTGACCCAGAGCAACTGCACTATTGTCAATGGTGCACTTCCTGTGATTTTAAATAACATGCAACATCAGTGAGAAAATAAAATGAGGTTCAAAACTGGCATCAGTAGAGAAGAAAGTTTTCATGTGGCGTCGTGATAATTAGCTGTACGATATGTTGAATCGACAAATATTTACTTCACTTTAAGTGAAATCTAGTTAAGTAAATATATGATTGTTTTGATATAAGGATCTTCCTCTACCTGTTATTGAAGCAGACACAAAGTTGACGACAAGAGCGACTACATTTACTGTGAGCTGAAACTGCACAAATTTCTGGATGTTTATGTAAACTGATCGACCCCATTTAGCAAGGTTGATGATCGTTGTGAAATTGTCATCCATTATTATCACATCCGCATTCTCCTTCGCTACCTGTCCAAGAGAAGCAATCATGTGGTGAAAGTCGAAAACTGAATGACACTTTCAAGGCATCGATAAAGTCACTGGTACAGATGAACTTTTGATGTTGGTACAGTAAACTGCCCCATACCTCAGTTCCAGCAATGCCCATGGCGAGCCCGATGTCAGCCTCATGCAACGCAGGTGCATCGTTGGTGCCATCACCGGTAACTGCCACGACTTCATCATGCATTTTCTTCAAATTTGTCACCAGTGTGTGTTTATCCAGAGGCAAAGATCTTGCCATCACCTAAACACATATTGCACAGAAAAGAAGGATCAAGTTTGGTTTTGTACTTTTGTCAGTACCAGAATGAATTCTATCACAAATTTACTATTAAAAGGAAATAGCTTTGCTGCAAATTAATTAGTAGTCCCCAAACCTTTGCCAATCATGGTCTGATGATGAATAACAAATGCATAATTAATTTGTAATCAATGTATTCTTTGGTAGTGCTGGTGCATAAGTTTTAAAAAAGTTTTCGTTTCGGCTTGTCAGATGCTCTACTCCCCTTGTCACTTAACATTTTCCTTGATAATATAATTCTAGGTTGTTAAACATTTGATTGGTGTTTCTAATCATGGTAAATTACAGAGGTTATTCCAATTCCGTCGAATCACGAAAAAGAAGGAAAATATAGACAAATTTACTTTTTTTTTTTAAGAACTTTTACTGAAGAAAAAGAACCAAGTAGAAGCAACAACAGAAACAAAGGGGAAAAGCGCGAACCTGAATTTTGGGTATCAACTCTTTCATCTCCTCGGGACTTTTGCTGCGAAATTCGGGTCCCTCTATCGCCAATCCGTCTTCTGTAAAAATGCCACACTCCTTAGCAATGGCCTTTGCTGTGTTGATATTATCTCCTGTCACCATTCTCACCATAATTCCTGCATCCTGGCAAGTTCTTACAGCCTCTTTCACCCCTGGACGTACCGGGTCTTTAATCCCGAATAGCGCTACAAACGTGTAGCCGTCATTCGGCATTTCAATCTCTTCTCCCTTGATATCATTGTTATCATTTTTTAAACTGATTTCCTTATAAGCTACACAAAGGGTCCTTAATGCATCACACGCAAAACCATTGATCACCTCCGATATGTTCTTTCTCTGGTCTTCTGTCATTTCCGTGTCATTGCCTTCGTTGTTTATCATTTTGTCGCACATTTGTAAAACAATTTCAGATGCACCTTTGCAGAATGCATGCACCTGCCCGTTTGGCAACGAGACTATTGTCGACATCTTCTTTTTATCCGAGTTGAACGGCTCGACCTTCAGTTTCTTGCATTCCTTGGTTTCAATTCGACAAGATTTCTCCATATCCATTGCGAATTCTAGCAGTGCAGTTTCAGTCGGAGTCCCCATGACAGTGTGCGTGCCGTTTTCGTTCCTCACCACTTCCGATCCTGAGTTTTCAATGATACCCTCATGGAGGATACCAAGTACTTCATCTGAGATTACTTCCTTCAATTCTTTCAGTGCATCTTTGCTTTGAACTGATTTGTCGATTTCACACAACCACAGTTTATCGACAACCATGTGATTTGTTGTCAACGTGCCAGTTTTGTCGGTGCAAATACACGTAACAGAACCCATCGTTTCGCAAGCTGCTAAATGTCTGACGAGGGCTTTTTCTTCCATTAATCTTTTCATGGCAAATGCAAGACTCAGTGTGACTGCGAGAGGTAGTCCCTCTGGTACCGCTACCACAACTATTGTAACCGAGATAGCGAAGAAATTCAAAATGTTTATGGCATCATTTAAGGACCAGTGGCTAAGACTTGAGTGCGTTGATTTATTGGTGATGAAGCGTCCCATCAACACTATAAATGTCACAATTGCAAAAACCAACCCAATCTTTCCGATAATTGTCGCCACCCCCGTTCAATTTGACCTGCAACATAGGACAAAGTTACACTTTTTTTGTTCTTCAACCCCAGTAGAGAATTGAAATAAACAGGAGCATATATTCTGATAATTCATGAAAATTGTATTGCTAACTATAATTAATGCTGTATTTTTTTCTTATAAAAGCTAAAACAGGAATGCTGGTTTTTAATAATCTTCATGGGGCTCTAGTTGGGTCTCATTTCTATTTTTACCCCAATATGCTTGGGATTAAAGGCTTTTTTGTTCTATGTGTGGGGTTGTGCAATTCAAAAATGCTTTCAACTAGGGCTTAAAATATTTATTAATAAAAAGAGAAACATCTTGGGTCCATTGAAAAGCTGTCCATATATCCATAAACATGTACGGAATGTAACAGATATATTCCGAAATGTAACAGAGACATCCTGAAATGATACAGATACATCCCGAAATTTTTATAACATATGGATGCTATGGACAGTTTTTCTGCGGACATGCAACTGTACACAATTAAGACTTTTAAGCAATAGTTCACCTGAAGTGGAGTCTCATCCTCCTCATCGCTGCTAAGTGCCTCCATGATATGTCCCCACTCAGTTTTCATGCCAACTGCCGTGACGAGCATCTTACCGGACCCGTCTTGCACTTTGGTTCCTCCAAGCAAGAACGGTTTCTTTTCAGAAACAGGCACCGGTTCACTCTCTCCTGACAAGCTCGACTCGTCAATCACTAAACTGTAACCTGATATCAGCAATCCGTCGGCTGGCACCTGATCGCCAATCGATAAATGCACCACATCTCCTACCACTAACTCGTATATCGACACCTTTTGCCTGCACCCGTCTCTTGTCACTTGCATGGAGATCCTTTTCTTTTCTTCGTCCAGATCTCGGAATTGCAAGGACTGCCTATAATCGCTCACCGCAGTTATACTGACGACCAAGAAGATTGTCAGTATGATGCCAATTCCATCGTAACAACCTTTCGGGAAGCCTTCTTTTGCAAAGCCGACCGTGACGGAGACAACAGCGCAAATTATGAGGATCATGAGGGTTAAATCTTGAAATGCATCCCAGACAAATTGCCAGAAACTTCTCAGGGGCTTCTCAGCGTACTGGTTGCGGCCAAAGATGGCTTGCCGGTTCTCAACTTCGCTCGTCTTGATTCCATTGTGAAGATTGACCTTTAGTTTCTTAGAAACTCCTGAGGTGCCCCCGAGGTTTTCCAGGCTGTCGATCTTGTGGTCCCGTGAGATTGAGGAAATTTCATCCGGGCTGATTTGAAAGCCGGCACTGACGACATCATCACTTATGTCGTCCGTTTGTCTACCAGCTGTCGAGAGTTTTAATTAGTATACCAATCTTGAAATTCAAAATCTCGTATAACAAAAGCCAAGAAATGTAGATTTACGAAAAAATGTGTGTGTATCATGATCATGAATGTTCTGATCCGAAATTTGGAAGCCGATCTTTTACGTTTCTTTTCAGTGCGAAAAAAGTAAATTAAATTACCATCAATAAATTGCAGAGCAGCAGCCTTTGTTAAAATCGCAACTCGAAGCCTTTCCTGCATAGGTAGAAATAGGCAGTCTACTATTATATATCAAGAAGAAATTAGGACTGAATTATAAAAATGAAGTTTTCTAGGACATTTTCACTAAATGTCACTGGTACAGTGGTACCAATGAATTGAAACATTGGGAAACATGTTTTTAGTCTGAAAAATGTCTTCTCCTTTTTGTTAATTGAAGTATTCTTTCTCTTTATGAAACCATTTCTATATTTGAGTTCATATATATCATCTCCTTTTGTGTTTCTGTAACTACATTTCGAAGTACAGGCGTACCGCGTACCGGGAAATCCACAGGTACGACTAAAATGATAAATTTACAATGAAATTCGAATTTAACGGGTAATTCGATAAACGTATATTACGCATATATATATGTTATAGGGCTCGAGGGGATCGACATTGGCACAGAATTGGGTGTCAGGCACGACCTCTTCCAATACAAAGATCGAGGATCCACTATATGCGCGCATGCGTATATAACTATATACCTGTGTCTCACGACGCCTAGTCTTGACACGAGTGAGCTTGGCTTGGGTGGTTGAGCGCTGTTCGAGGTCAGGAACATTGCGGAAGCGGCGGCGCGGGTTCTTGACGACAGCACCAACGGCCTCCCTCCAACGCCGTTGGGCCTCCTCCGAGGGCTTCTTACCCGTCACCTCAAAGTTCTTCATGATCGCACCCGACTTTCTCCGTATGTACTCTGCCATTTTCACAATTTTATCAATTTGATCAAGATCAATTCATCCAGCCTAATTTTAAGAGTTTTTTTGATTTTATAGGCAAGGTAAGAGTTGATTGCTACATTCAAGGCGGGGAGAAAGGAGAGTGTCTTGGTTTGGCTTAATTTAGCAGAGGATGTTGATGCATATATGCATGAGTAATGTTTTCCTCTTGCTTTGTTTAAGTTTTCTTTAATTGATGTTATATATGGTGTTAATTATGCCTATAATGATAAATTATAGTTTGGCAATGCATAAAAATGGGGATTTTTTATGATTGCTTGTTTCAATATATTCACATTTATAAAATTTACCCGTTAAATCAAGTAATTTGACACTTGAAATTTTGAAAACAAATCTATATATATTTGCCAAACTCATAATGGAGCTAAATTTTAAGAGCATCTAACTATCAAATGATCCTTTGCGCTCCTCAAACATATGCAATATAATCGCATATATTGATATATATATTTCGGATAGAGTAAAACTACGGTGTTCTTAAGTTTATCGAGGCCTTCCATGAGCTTAACACCGAAAACATACCAAACCATATCCAAATTTTAATTTATATCACTCAATAAATTCTTTATATAAAAACCATATGGCACGCAAAATTTTTTCATTTTTAGAGATTTTTAACTATTTATTTCGGATTTTTTAAAAGTTACATATGAAATATTGATTATTTTATTAATATTGTATAGTTTCTATTAAAAAAAATCCGAAATAAATACTTAAAAATTTCCAAAAATAAAATTTTTTTACATGCTTTAAGATTTTGATATAGAGAATTTATTGAGTCATAGAAATCAAAATTTGGATGTAATTTGATATATCTTTTATATTAAGTTCACGGAAGGCCCAAGCCCATGTCCCATGGTATGTCCTTGCTACCCAGGCTGATCCACCTTCGATCAAAACTTTTTTTATTAACGTGTCTTAAAAAGGAAAAAAAAAAAATATTAAAGCTCCATGCATGGTGTTATATACAGATTCACAAAGGAACAACAATAACTTAGAATGTGACATATAATTTTATAATTCAAAGAGGTTCAATTTTTCAATGGGATTAATTATATATATATATACAGAGATGGGTTACGGTGATATGCATACCAAAACTATGTTTTTGCTATGCGCTCGTATCTCAACAACCAGGGGCGGAACCAGGATTTGAAGTTGGGGGGTGCCGAGATGCCGAGGGACAAAAAAACAACCACATATATAAAAAGAGTTGGGTTACGATGTTATGCATAACAAAATGATATTGGCATTGTACGCTTATATCTCAACAATCATAAATGGCCGATCCGATTCAACTTATATATTTTACGTGTTGAAATCTCATAGGATATATATATTTTTTTATTTATTGAGATTGCTAACTATTTTTAACTATTTTTGAAAGATGGCCAAAAAAATAATAATAAAATAACTCATTTGGAATTAAATTCAGGTTGTTTTTTTTTGCCAAAATCTTTAAAAATTGTTAAAAATCTCTAAAAATAAAAAAAATTTGTATCCAATAAGATTTCAATATATAGAATGCATCGGTCAAATTGGATCGGCCATCGAATTTGTGGTTGTTGATTGTTGAGATACGAGTGTATAACGCCAATGTCATTTTGTTATGTAAGTAACAATTTTTAAATATATATATATATATAACAGTAAACATCTTGAAAAAAAATAATTAAATAGGTCAAATTTTTAATTTTGATATTTGAGAGAGGTCACAGAAGAGTAAAAAAGAATGGGGCAAAACCAAAAACAAAAAGCGAATTAATCGGCTAATAAAGAAACCGGCAAAATTTTAGAATGGAGGCAATTGTGGTTTTCAAAAGAAATAATATATTATTAATTGATGGTCAGTGGGCCTTCAGTCTTCTAAATTGGATTACTTCTTTCTATGTATTTTACATTTACAATTATTAATTTTAATCGTTAAGGCATAGACATAAAAACAGAGTTTTGGGGGGTGCCAAATCAACTATTTTCTATAAAATACAATCAAATTAATGCTCTCAATACACAATTTCTAAAATCTTGGGGGGTGCTCAGCCCCCCTCTGTCCCCCCCTCGTTCCGCCCCTGTCAACAACCGTAACTCGGATAGCCGATCTGATTCGACCGGTGCATTCTACGTACATATCGAAAACTCATAGGATACTAATTTTTACTATTTTTGGAGATTCCTAACTATTTTTACCGATTTTTGAAAGATGGCAAGAAAATAATAATAAAATAATCTATTTGGAACTCATAATCAGGGTCATTTTTTCAAAAATCATTAAAAATAGTTAGGAATCTCCAAAAATAGTAAAAAATAGTATCTGATGAGTTTTCAATATGTAGAATGCACGGTCGAAACGGATCGGCCATCCGAGTTACGGTTGTTGAGATACGAGCGCATAGCAAAAACGTAATTTTGCTATGCATATCACCGTAACCCAACTCTATCTATATATATATATGTATATATATATATCGAAATATATTTTTTTTAAATTAATCTTATTCTTAGGTTTTTCGTACTATTAGCTATTTCGTTTAGTTGGATCATGAAGCTATTTATATCAGCAAACGTACATATATATCACACGTTATATATTTTTAAATTTCTCCTTAATAATTATATCTTTAAAAAATTAATGCTTTCTATTATTATTATTATTATATATATATATATATAATTTGATCTTCGACTAGGTTTCAAAACTTCAATTGAAAGTCTTTTACCATATTAAATGAAGCTCTATATACCAAGTGTCCTTCAGTCTAGCTCCCATTGTCCTATTGGATTAAGGCATTCAAGCTCTGAAACAAGCCAATTATAAAAGCAGCTGAGTATATATCAAGAAAACCTTCTTATTGAAACCTTCACAATTGTATGATCTAAATATAATGTCCTTAAATATAGACCAAATGTAATTTTATATGCTCCGTTCAAATGATTTATAGAACAACTTTTATATTTTAGAATTTTATTAACATAAATACAAATTTAGTTCATTTATGTACATTACAGATCATTAAAAAGGTGATTTAATTGCCAACCTAAATAAAAATAGTAATTAACAAAATCTAAAAAAGGCATAAATTTTGTTATGCGAGTAAATATAATAAAGATCATGTTAATTTTGTGATTAAGATATATACACAATTTCTCTACTTGTATATATATATATATTCAATATACAAGTAGAAATGCAATACTATTTATCAACATACCAATAATAATTAACCTTATATTAGAAATCAATTCCACCTTGCTAATTATATCTGAACCACCTCTTTCTGGTGCTCTATTTTAGTCAGGCTGAGATTCACTAAATATATATAAAGGCGAAACATATATTAGCTAATCTATATGTCTTCTTTCAAAAAAAAAAAAAAAAATTAAATCAAAAGCAAAACTCTCTCTTCATAAAGAAGTTTGCCGATTCGTACCGGCGATCGCCGTCGCATTACTTACTTCTAAGCATCATATCATTATAATGGTGGATCCCGTGTTAGCAGTCATAGTCACTATAGCTGTCATAGCTTTTTTGATCCTGGTCTGGATGGAGGAGCACAAGAATCAACGAGCCCAGCCAGCAGCGCTGCCCGTGAGGGCGCCTGCGGCGGCCCCTGCGAGAGTTCCGCTACCTCGGGAGCCCATGAACAACAATGCTAGCAGTACCAGTGCAGCAGCTTCATCATCAGGTGTCAAGGCAATCACCTTCTGGAGCTCCATCTACCAGATAATGAACACGGGCGGCGATCAGAGAGTCGACACCGACTGTGTCATATGCCTGTGCAGACTGCAGCACGGCGAGAGGATCGCGGGGCTGGAGTGCTGCAAGCATCTGTACCATCAGACGTGCCTTGCGGAGTGGCTCGAACGGAACCTGAGCTGCCCTCTTTGTCGATCGCCTGTTCGCGCCCTCTGGCCAAGATGCAGTGCAGACATAGTTTAGTTGTGAATTTGTGATTGAATTGATTTTTTGTTGGGTGTAATCATTTTTCTCGCCAACATTAAAAATAGCAAACAAATTCTAAAAATTATAAAATTTGTTTTGCTAGTATATTTTGATATAAAAATTAAGTTGAGCAGTTCGGATCGACTATTTGGACACCGAAAATGGAGATATGGACCGCATAACACAATAAAAATGTGATATGCATATCACTGTAGCTGCACTCTATATATATACACATATACATATACATACATACATATATATATATATATATATATATATATATATATATATATATATATAGAATTTTGCTAAAATGAGTCATGACTCATGGGCTGCTTCATGAGTCAGGATCTAAAAACATACCAAATCACCTCCAAATTTCGATTTATATGGCTCAATAAATTTTTAATATCAAAATCTTATAAAACACAAAATTTTTTCATTTTTGGAGATTTTTAAGTATTTTTTCTAGATTTTTTAAAATGATACATAAAACATTGATTATTTTATTAATATTGTATAATCACTTTTAAAAAATCTAGAACAAATACTTAAAAATCTCCAAAAATAAATTTTTTTTGCGTGCTATAAGATTTTGATATGAAAAATTTATTGAGCCATATAAATCGAAATTTGGAGGTGATATGATATGTTTTTGGATCGTAACTCATAAACCAGCTCGTGAGTCATGACTCATTTTAGCAAAACTATATGAGCAAATATACCGTGAGCTTAAGCTCATGGAGCCTTCCGTGAGCTTAACCTCTAAAAACCTATCAAATCACCTCCAAATTTTGATTGATATGGCTCTATAAATTCTTTATATCAAAACCTTACGGGATACAAAAATTTTCCATTTTTAAAAATTTTTAAGTATTTGTTTAAGATTTTTTAAAAGTGATACATAAAACTTGATTATTTTATTAATATTGTATAGTCATTTTTAAAAAATTTCAAACAAATACTTAAAAATTTTCAAAAATGGAAAATTTTTGTATCCCGTAAGGTTTTGATATAAAGAATTTATTGAGCCATATAAATCGAAATTTGGAGTTGATTTGATAGGTTTTTAGAGGTTAAGCTCACGGTATATTTGCTCAAACTATATATATATATATATATATATATACATATAGAATTAGGCTACGGTAATATGCATATCACGGTTTTACCGTGCTATGTGGTGCATGCCTCTATTTCTGGTGTTCAAATAGTCCATCCAAACCGCTCAATGTGATCTCTATATCAAAATATACTAGGAAACCAAATTTTACAATTTTTAGAATTTGTTTGCTATTTTTAGTGATGGAGAGAAAATCGTTATTTTGTATGAACTAGAATCTTTGGATCTAGCCATTTTCTCTCCATCATTAAAAATAGCAAAAAAAAATCTAAAAATTATAAAATTTGGTTTGCTAGTATATTTTGATATAAAGATTAAGTTGAGCGTTTCGGATCGACTATTTGGACACCGCAAACTGAGATATGGACCGCATAGCACGGTAAAACTGTGATATACATATTATTGTAGCCAGATTCTATATATATATATATAGAGAGAGAGAGAGAGTCCGGCTACGGTGCTTCCATAAGCATTTCGGACCGAAATGCTTATGGTCCAATTTTGAAAATCCGTCATCCGAAATTTTGAACAAAATAGCTCATTATAATCTTGACATAATTAACTTGTATAGAATCCCAATATTTCCATTTTATGAAAATTTTAGCTATTTTTAATGCTTTTTATTAGTACTAGTAAAAAGTCAACGCTTTGCTTTGGGCTAAAATTGTTATTTCTTATAATAAACTTTTAAGATAATATGTCATTGGCCTTAATTGAGATAATTTATATGGGCCTTTAATTTTAGTGGGCTGAAAACGTCAACGGGCATCAACGTACATCAACAGTGATATCTAAGTAAACAATCAACGACTGAGGTTTATTCATTGGGAAAGATAGACCTTTGATGTCAAAAAATCGAATATACTTTTTTTATTAGTAGTAAGGATATATAATTTGATCTTCAACTAGGTTTCAAAACTAAATTGCAGGGGCATCAAAATAAATTTGCGGGGATCAATTTGGAAAATATCAATCCCTTTAAAAGTCAGAACTTTTGTGTGGCTTGTTTTGCAAAATACGATACTGACTAAAGTTAATTTGTTTTTTAGGGGTCGGAATGGTAGTGTGCACTGTGAATTTTGCTATGACATTGAGGATGTTAACCATCTTTTTATTCATTGTCCACTGATGCTGAAATTTTGGAATGCTTTTAACTTTGAATAATCAGAGGGGATCAATCTGAGCTTGAATTCAGTTAATGAGTTGTGGGACAATACAATGGAACTGGATGGTTCTAAAAGAGCTTTTGTGCAAAATTTTATTTGTGTGGCCTTTTGGGTTATTTAGAATTGTAGGAATAGGGCTGTATTTGAAAATAAGGCACTACCAAGTTTTAATTCTTTAGTGTTTAAGATACTAACTCTTTATCAATCTTGGACAGGGAAAGTAGCAACATGGAAGGAATGTTGCAGGAAGAGAGAGTTATGATTGAAGAAGCTGAGGAAGAGGGAGCTACTGGTACAGAGGGTGCCATCATAGCTGCTTAGTCCTTAGCTTCTTTTAACAATGCCATATGTTATGCCATTTGTTACATGGTTTTTGTTTGTGATTGTTATTTTGGTTGTTGGTAGTTTCAGTTTCCTCTTAAGGATTCTGAATGTTAGTTGCTTCAGTTTCCTGATATGGATTCTGATATTGGACATGCTTAGTTAATCTTAGGTTATAGAACTAGTAATTTTGTCTCCTTAAAAGAAATGGGAGGCGGTGGACTATTTTTGTCCACTTTTTTCAAAAAAAAAAAAAAGTTTCAAAACTTCAAATTGAAAGTATTTTACCCTATTAAATGAAGCCTTACATATATCAAGTGTCCTTCAATCTCTGGAGGCATGAATCGATATCATCTGACATGCGGTACGGTGTGCAGCACCCCATTTTTGGAAAATATTCAGATCCAATAAGACCTCAAACTTTGTAACTTTGGTGTAGTGAGCTATGTTCTAATTATGTAGTAAGGATTTGAACATAGTATACAATATTGGTATGGTAATTCCTGAATTACGAACCTAGAATATTTGAATTAAGAAGTCTTTGTACCCTGTTTTAATACAAAAATTTTCTCGCTTTTTGCATAAAAACCCTGTTAATACTCCAATTTTACGAAAATCTCTCCAAGGAATACTATCCCTTACAACCAAAACTTTCACAGACAGTTCATGTCAGACTGACGTCTAACCTCTGGCAGTGACAATTACAAGGAAGCTCTTACCGCAACAACCACTCTTGGAGCTCCTGCAGTCAGTTTTGCTAAGCTTGAAGACGTGACAGACAGAAACAAAGCCGTAAAAACAATCATAAAACAAAACAACCTCCTCATTCAACTTCTGGTCCAAACCAAACAAGATCTTGACGATTGTAAAACCACAATCAATGAGATTCAGCGAAAACTAACAGCACAGAAAGAACCGGAGCCTCAAATTACAGAAGCAATCTCAAACCTTGAGGCAAATTTGAGAAAATTGTCTCTGGGTGAGCCATCCAAGCCGAAACCTCGTCCTAAAGGTCCAATTTACGTATTCAAGGATCCCCTCAAAATCCTTGCAGAAGAAAAGAAGAAGGGGGTCAAAATGAGTTCAACCAGGACTCAAACTGTTGTTGAGCTCAGACCCTCAATCTCTAACCGTGAGGCTCAAAATGAAAGAACCCCCTCAGTCCAGGACCAGATACGTGGCTACAGACTTGGTCACAGACTCCGTCATCAAGCCCAAAGGATGTTGCCCAGGCGAAACAATGGCTTCAGACGAACACTGGAGTCAGAGATGAACCCGAATACTGAGCTGAGTTTATCAAATTTCAGACAGGCTCAGAATGTTCAGGCTGAAGTTCTCTATCAAGTCGGATGGAATCAATCTCGAAACAGAGTTTACCAGCATAACTCTGATGAAAGAATTTTGGTGGTTGGTAGCCAGCAGCTAGAGCTACCATTTATCACAAATGAGTCGTATGAACGGCTCATGCAATCTGGTTTCCAGCATCTACACATCGGGATGATTATGGTGAGGCTAAGCACGTTGCATAGGAGGAATGCAGGTGTGAATGCGTTGGTGGTATTTCGAGACACAAGGTGGTCTGATGATCGATCTATCATATCAACAATGGAGATTGATCTCATAGGAGGTGCCCAACTGGCGTACACGGCACCTGATTTAATGATGAGTATCTATGATTTCTTTAATCATATACAGCTGGTGGTGCAAACTCACGGATACAACAATTGGCAAGCTGGAGAAAGCAATCTGCTTATCTCTAGATCTCTAATTGGGAGACTGTCAAACGATAGTTTCACCAGGTTCAACTACAACATACAAAATGTTGCTGATCACCTAGCAAGTCATGGTGTGTGCAAGCAATACCTGGAAGGAACCAAAGTACTGCAGAACTGAGAGGAAGGCAGTGGACAATATGACCACCTGAAGTGGCACAAATCCAAAACCCACAAAGTGCACACTTCCGAGCAAGAACAGATGGTTCAGTTCAAGTACAATTCGGAGATTATGCCCCAACCAAACCACAGACGGAGGCAAAGAAAGGTACAGCTGGGGAAGATATCCTCAGTGATGAAGAAGAATTCGTAAATCTCCTGGAGGAGGAGTTTACGGATGTTCAGCCAGAAGATGACCCAGAGGATGACGATCAGGATGATTTCCTGGATGTTATCCAAACATTGGTAGCCCTACCCAGGGAAGTTGTGTCCCAACCTGACTATTGCCCTGCATGGGATATGTCAGATGATGAAGATGAAGATGGATTCGTTAATCCATTTGCGGAAGTTGGTGGGAGAATACCCAATTCTTTCGCGTTCTCAGCAGAAATGGAGTACCCTATGTTGTAAAAACTACTGGAGAAGGTAGAAGCTCAAAAGCAGATGCCAGTCGAAAAGGCGTACTCAACTGCTATGAGTGGAGTATCAGGCATACCAAGAGAGCCAACCATGTCCCAAGCAAATTACCCACCTAGCCGTTATGAGCGAGGAGAGTCCTCAACTCGGCCTGAAGGATTCACTGGAGGTAGCCGTTTCAAAGGTGGCTACATAAAACAGCATAATTAGATGTATGATCTCCCCTTAGCACAACAAAATGAAGGGGTGATATTGGTTTTACCAGAAGACATCTCACTATACCCAGATGTCATATCCAGATGGGAGTCCATTACACTGAACATTGTGAATGAGAGAATCTGGAATGACAACAGATCCAAAGTCATGTTTATTGAAAACCTGTTGGGAGAAGTCGAGAAGATATTGTTTATGCAATGGCGAGCAGCATACCCAGAGGATTATGAAGAGCTGGTTAACATAGCTGAAGATCCTCAAAATGTTACTTCTCAAATCAGGATGATGTTTCTATTCAAGGACCCTGTTCAGGGGTCAACAGAAGAGCAAAACAAGGCGATCAGAGACTTGGAGCGTCTCACATGCCTAGGCATGGCCAACATCATGCAGTACCTAAATGATTATTTGGTACTGGCAGCCCGATCTGGCAGAGCGTACATAGACCTGGACCTCAACAACAAACTATTAATGAAGATGCCAGAACCAATTGGCAATATCCTAATGGAGGCCTTTAACAAGAAGTATTCAGGCCAGCATGAAAGAGGTGTAATAGGTCTTGTACCAAAGATCTATTTCTCTCAGAAGTACCTGCAAGAAATGTGCCAACAAGCAGCCCTGCAACGAAGTTTGAAAGATTTATCTTTCTGTTCAAAGATACCCATACCAGGGTATTACAGCAAAAACCCCTCAAAAAAGTATGGGCTTCGCAAATCTAAAACCTACAAGGGCAAACCACATGATTCTCACGTCCGTGTATTCAAAAGAAAGCATGCAGACAAATTGAGAAAGTGCAAGTGTTTTATTTGTGGAGAAGAAGGGCATTTTACCAAAGAATGCAAGAAAAATTGCGGTAACATCACTAGAGCCGCAGTTTTGGAGAACCTTGACATCCCGGATGATTGGGATGTTGTTTCAGTAGATCAAGATGAGCCGATTCAGACGCAATTTGCAGTATGTCTGAAGGTGAAACTGGTGTATCTTCATTAAAGGCACAAACAATCATTGAGTCATACCCTTATGAGGATGCGTTCATGCTAACAGTCAGCAGTTGGAGGCCATATGTGGAGCTGGCTGATGCCCAGAAAAATTGCAGTCATTTATGGCAACACAATGATGAAGTTCCAAAGGGCAAGGAACGTTGTACTTTTTGCAAATTCCTCACAGCCAGAAACATGAGAATTTTCTGTGGGAATTGTGAAATTACAGCATGTCCTATGTGTGCAAGGCACTATGTCAAGGAGAAGATCAAACCAGTACAAAGTAGTCTCAGGGTGTTCTCAGAGAAGGATTCTCTAATCAAAGAGCTGCTGCAATACATCGACTATTTGCAAGCAGAAAATGATCGACTGCAAAAGCAGTTGGATGAGCTGCTTGTAGAAAATCTGGAGGAAGGTTTCAAAAGATTGCTCATCCAAGACAAGCTAAAGGGAAAGGCCAAGGTTGATAAAGAATTCGCAAACGTGGTATTTGAAGAAGTTGAGATCCATACAACCACCACAACCGATGTTCCAAAATACAAAGAATCAAGGCGAGTAATCAACAGGCTGTAAAATTTCATTGCAGTCATGGAGATTCCTGGTGTGAAGAGTTTTGAATTACGAGCTATCCTTGACACAGGCTCCTCAACCTGCTGTGTCAATAAATGAGCCGTACCTCTAGAGGCCTTAGAGCTCAGTGCCTTCCCAGTCATTATAAATGGTGTTAATTCAAGGCAAGAGGCTAAACTCAAACTAAGGAATGGTCTCATGAGAATAGGGGACAACAGTTTTAGAATCCCCTTCACATTCAGCTTTGATATGGGTACTGGAGATGGTATCCAAATGTTGATTGGCTGTAACTTCATCAGAGCTGTTCAAGGAGGCTTACGGATAGAAGGCAACACGGTCACTTTTTACAAGGGAGTGACCTCCATTGAGACGCAAGCTGATATTGAGGTTGTTAATCAAACCTCAATCCTTGAATTAGAGCTTAACGAACAGGAGTACATAGAAATCCAAGAGGCTGTGTTCTATAATTTTGGTGAAGAAAACAAGTTTTTTAAAAGCCGCTTTGATCAACTGCTGAGGCGATTGGAAGAACAAGGATTTATCGGGAATGACCCAGTAAAACATTGGTCCAAAAACAAAGTGATGTGCAAACTGGAGATCATCAACCTAGACCTAACCATTTAAGATAAACTACTAAAGCATGTCACTCCTGCTCAGAAGGAACAATTCGAAAGGTACACCGAAGCTTTACTGGAGATAGGTGTGATCAGACCAAGTAAGAGCAGACACAGGACCATGACAATAATGGTAAATTCCGGTACCTCTATTGACCCTATTACTGGAAAAGAGGTAAAAGGAAAGGAGAGAATGGTCTTTAATTATCGTACCCTTAATGATAACACTCACAAAGACCAGTACTCCTTACCCGGTATTAATACCATACTCAAGAAGGTGGGTAACTCAAAAATCTACTCAAAATTCGACTTGAAGAGTGGATTCCACCAGGTGGCTATGGACCCACAGTCCATAGAGTGGACAACTTTTGTTGTCCCAAATGGGTTGTACGAATGGATGGTGATGCCGTTCGGATTGAAGAATGCTCCAGCAGTATTCCAAAGAAAAATGGATAACTGCTTTGATAACACTAGTGATTTCATTGCTGTTTACATAGATGATATCCTGGTATTTCTGAAACTGAAGAACAACATGCCAGGCATTTGGAGGTGATGCTTTAAATCTGTGAAGCTAATGGACTTGTCCTTAGCCCATCCAAAATGAAAATTGCGGTTAAAGAAGTTGAGTTCCTTGGGGCAATCATTGGCAACAGCAAAATCAAATTGCAACCGCATATTATCAAGAAGATCATAGAATTCCAAGAAGAATTCCTAAAGGAGAAAAAGGGGTTACGCTCATGGCTTGGTATACTTAACTATGCCAGGTCATATATTCCCAAGCTGGGCACACTGCTGGGCCCACTCTATTCAAAAACCTCACCTCAAGGCGATAAAAGATTTAAGCCATCAGAATTGGATGAAATTGGGTTTGCAAATTTAGATAATTATCTAGAGCCTTAATGGGAATCTTCAGAATTCCACTATTAAAGCTCTTAAGTGTGTTTTTACTTTATTTTAGAGCGTAGTGGACCCATGTTGGTGACCACTCGTTCACTTTCGGTTTGTTTTTTTTTTAGTGTGCTGGCGAATATATTCGCTCTATTATTGCTTTCCTTTGGCCTACCTGTTTGGTCATTAGTGTTCCTTTTATTAGTGCGCTCCACTTTCGGTGAAGTGGGTGTACGAATTTTATCTTTTCTAATCAACCTGGTGGTTGATTCCATTTAGTGGTAGACAAATGTTTGTGGTAATCCAAATAATTGCATGACGATGGGGCCCAATGAGTACTCGATGCATTATTGAAATACCAGCATGAGATGCCTATATAAGAGTGTGTTTTAGAAGTTGCAAGACACGCAGAAATAATCTGAAGTCTTACTCTTCTCTCTTGTATTAAATCTCTGAGTAAAATAAAATTTCCGCTTTCAAACTTCTAAAAACTCGTGTTCTTAGTAACCAAAGTTTTGAAGTTTGGAGTGATCCTCTTTCAACCTGGTATCAGAGCAAGGTTTTAAGCAAGATTCTAGCAATGTATTAATGGTTTTTTAAATTTTTATATATTCTAGGTAGTAAGGACGGAAATACTGTACTAAGGTTGTTATTCAATCATTTGTTTATTGACCAAAATTAGGATGCTGTATGCCAAAATATTGAACTATATTAAAATTTTGCAGTTCTATATTCAAACGTTGAATAATATTTATAAAGGTCTAAGAAATGTTTGTGTACAAGTAAAAGGTGTTTATACAGCTTTAAAAAGTATTTATAAAAACCTAAAGAGAGTTTATGTACAATTAAAAGTTATAATATACTATATTAAGAGATGTAAGCCAAGAACTTAAAAGATAAGTGGTAATAATTGTGAAAAGATTAGAACAAAAGTATCAGGCCAGGCTATAGATAGATGCAGAGGCAGGAGGCTACTAAGTCATCTTGTTGGAACCTGTCTGGTTGAGTTAAATCTGACATATGAAAGATCACACCATTTGTATAAAGGCAAATTTCCTTATTTGGAAAGCTGCAAACTTTGTAGCATGTCAGAGTAATCATCCCTGGAGGCATATATATATATATATATATATATATATAGCTAGCTCCCATTGTTTTCTTGATACTTCATGGAAGGTTACGATCGATCAAATCATCACAGCACTTTCTAAAGATTCTAAAGGCGATTTAAGCTCTGAAACAAGCCAATTAAGCACCTTAGTATTTTTAGAATTTTATTAACATAAATAAAAATTTAGTTCATTTAAATACATTACGGATCATTAAAAAGGTGATTTGCCAACCTAAATAAAATAGTAATTAATTAACAAAATCTAAAAAAAGGCATACAAATTTTGTTATGCGAGTAATTATAATTAAAGATCATTTTAATTTTGTGATTAAGATACACAATTACTTGTATATATATATTTAATATACAAGTAGAAATGCAAT
Source organism: Cyperus esculentus (assembly GCA_030179965.1). Lineage (NCBI taxonomy): Eukaryota > Viridiplantae > Streptophyta > Magnoliopsida > Poales > Cyperaceae > Cyperus > Cyperus esculentus. The sequence continues at coordinate 1,186,758 of JASGLE010000031.1, forward strand.
ACTATTTATCAAAAGAGGAGGGATCCATTGACGATGCTTATCTTGACAATAGTATTTTTTTAAGAATTTATATAAATTCATAAAAAACCTTAAAAATGAAAATAATTTTATAGATGTATTACTTAACTTATAGATCGATAATGTTTCAAATTTCAATCAATTTGAATATTGTTTGATGCCTTATCAAAATTTTGTGTATTTTTTAACGGTTGTAATTTGACAGGTCTTTAAAGCGCTATTAAACATCGCTTAAATTATATGTAATCAGAAACATAATCAATCTACAAGTTAAGCAATACTTCCGTAAATTTTTTTTTATTTTTAAGATTTTTAATGAACTTTTATTAATTTTTGAAGAAACATAATCAATCTATAAGTTAAGTAATACTTTCGTAAACTTTTTTCTATTTTTAATGAAATTTTATTAATTTTTGAAAAGTGTCATGGTCAATATTATCAAGATAACCATTGTCAATGATGCCTCCTCTTATCAAAATGCCTATCTTATAAATGAATTCCACCTTGCTAATTATATCTGAACCACCTCTTTCTGGTGCTCTATTTTAGTCAGGTCCTATATATATAAGATTTACTAAATATATAAAAGACCAAACATATATATTAGCTAATCAATATATGTCTTCTTTAGATATATATACATCAAATCAAAAGCAAAACTCGCTCTCTTCCATTAAGCTAGCTATAGCCAATTCAATTGATCATAGCCATTGATAAGGAAGCTTTGCCGATTTGTACGTACCGGCATACCATCGATCGCGGTCGCGTTAACTACTTCGTCTAATTAAGCATCATCATTGTAACAATGGATCTCTTCTCATTATTTATATACACTGGAGGTGCTATACTTTTTTTGGTCCTGATCTGCGTGGATGAAAAAAAGCGACGTCGAGCTGCTGCAGAGCCCGCGGCGGCGCTGCCCATGAGCACGCCGGCTTCGGCCCCTTCGAGATCAGTTCCGCTACCTCGGGAGCCAATGAACAACAACAACAATGTTAGCAGTACCAGTGCAGCAGCTTCATCATCAGGTGTCAAGGCAATCACCTTCTGGAGCTCCATCTACCAGATAATGAACACGGGCGGTGATCAGAAGGACACCGACTGCGTCATATGCCTGTGCAAACTGCAGCACGGCGAGAGGATCGCGGGGCTCGAGTGCTGCAAGCATCTGTACCATCAGACGTGCCTTGCGGGGTGGCTCGAACGGAACCTGAGCTGCCCTCTTTGTAGGTCGCCTGTTCGCGCCCTCTGGCCAAGATGCAGTACAGACATAGTTTAGTACTTTAGTTGTGATTGGATTTATTTTTCTTCGAGTAATACTTGGTGTCCATAGAATATTTGTTTATAGTATCCATAGGTTACAAAATTGGATGTATTTATTACATTCTAGATGTGTCTATGACATATGGACACCTTTTTAAATGGATGTAATTAAGATGTTTCTCTTTTCCTTTGCTTTGCTCCATTAATTGATTTGAGAGCATGGCACAGTCAGATTTGTTGTTACTTGTGTATAATATTAATTTTAGAAGTTGAGATTTTCAGTTAAAATTAATATCGTAGTTTTTTTTTTTCTTAGTTTGCAAAACACCATAAAACAATTGTACATAGCATAAGAGATTATGTAATTATGTTATATGCTTGCATAAGTTAACAACAATTATATGTATCATGTGCATTGCATTGAAGTAACAATATCTATATTTATGACTTTATGTTTGATGCAATAAGAGAACAACAAAATATAACTGCTAATCTGCTATATTGATTTAGAGACGACTTAATTAGATGCTATTCTTATTAATTAACCATCTATCATCACTTTTAAGTATTTATTTGAGATTTTTCTAAAATTTATCATACATAAAATATTGATAATTTTATTAATATTTTACATGTTACTTTATTTAAATCTTACACAAATACTTAAAAATTTAGAAAAATAAAAAATTGTGTACACTATAGCATTTTTATATAAATAATTTATTGAGTCTTATAAATCGAAATTTAGATGTGATTTGATATATTGAGGTTTGGAGGTGAGCTCACAAAAGAACACCACGAGCTTAAGCTCAGTTTACTCATTTTCTATATGAAAGTTGCTTACTAAAAACTAAAGAATGCTTAGAAAAATTTTAAAATATGTATTGTTTGAAGTGATATATATAAAAGTAATTTAATATTGTAAATTAGCTTAACTTTATCTATTCTTATAATATCTTGTAAATTTGCACAACGGTTCTGTGTACATTGAATGCGTCATACGTGCAATTCTACTTTACCAACTCAATCGAGCTATTAAAATGCAATAGGAAACAAGAGGAAACTAGAAAAACAATAACAGTAAGTTCATAAAAAAGATGCACAAACAATAACAGTAAGTTCCTTGACATTTTATTGGGTTTACATTATTTTCTCACCTTCTTACCTTTTGATCAAATCTTATTGATGATATGGATTTAGGTGAGATATGATGCCTCAACTTAGAAATTAAATAGGATGAAACATAGAATATTTTGTAAAAAACTTTGTGATATGTAATATGATTGAAACAAAAATCGAGAGAAATGCAACAACTTCACGAGATAGATAAATGTAAAGAAACTTGAGTTTTAATCTCACAAATGAGTACCGGTGGAAAAATATTCTCAAAATCCACTAAAAGATATACATCCACCTTCATATCTACCAAATAAACAAAATTCGGTACTATTCATAATTCCTTTTTACTATTTCACCAACCTTAATACTATTTACGATACCTTTTCACTATCTAGTATCAATTATGGACGTGTCTATAGAAGACACAAATATGGTGTAAGTGGCCCCACATGTAACACTTATACCACATTTGTGCCTGCTATGGATACATCCATAATGGACACTTATGTTTTTCTAATATGATTATATTGCATAAAATCAGTAACGAAGCTCCATAAAAATAATGGACTACAACATAATAGTAAGGAATTTAATTAAACTTATTTTTTTTAAAAAAATAGAAGTTCAAGATACTTTTGATTTGAAGGAAAGTTTAAAATACTATTGATACAATTTTATTTTGCAAAAAGAAGTTTTATTGGATACCATATTTATATTATTCAATAATAATAAAATTACTGTGTTGTAAACCGACACATTTATTGGATGTCCAAACAAACTTGCAACTCAAGTTTTCAATTTGTGTGTAAGAAGGAGCCTATATTTATGAAGGGATTGTAAGTTTATAAATGCACTGATAAGAAATAAGAAACACAAGAAATAAGAGATAGCAATTTTCTCTCTTCCATATCATCTCAATTTTATAACATACTGTAAATTTTGTAATTTGTGAACTATTTTTTTTTAAATTATAGAATGAAAATAAAATAAGAATACTTTTTAACTCCTTTGTCCCCTCTGTGGGGAGACAACCAATACACTGTAAGAAGGTGACAAAATGGTACTCAATATGCTGATTACAACTTTGAGTAAACAGATCGGGGCCCAGATGGAGTATCCACAAGAAGTGGCTGATTATTTGCAATTTGTTTTAGTGTTTCGGTGGTTTTTAGCTCAACCGCCAGTGGAGGATAGTAGAGGAAGAAAAAGGAAAGTGGGTTAGAACTGTGTTAGGGTTTTAGAAAGTCTTAAGGAGCATTTATATTTAAGTTGATCCGGTTTTGTTGTGCACAGGAATAACTTAAGCCTTAGAGCATCTCCAATGCGCATCTGAAAACGCTCCCATAATCTGATGTGGCATTTGTAATCTGACTCCCAGCATTGTAGCACGCTCCTAAATTAAGAGAGCTTTCTAATTTAGAGATCGCTCCCAAATTTGTGACGTAAGCGAAACAAATTGTTTCTCCGTAAAAAAATAGACTGTGTCAAGTCTTTCTTCTCCGAACTTCCTCGCCCCAACTCTTCTCCTCCGAACTTCCTCGCCTCAACTCCTCCTCCGAGCTCGTCCTCCCCAATCGATCATGGAGTCCTCTTCCATCTCCGCGCCGTCGACTCCCCGCTCCTCCTCGTCACGCCCGACCTTAACCTCCCTTCCTCCAACGTCCCTCCCGACTCCATGACCCCTTCTACCCCACTGGCTTGATCACCGCCTTCTCCACCTAGTCCCACGAGCACGTCACCCTCTACACCCGCTCTACTACCTCCTCCGGCCACCTCGCTGAGCTCAAGCGCCTTCTCGATTCCTCCTCTTCCTGCACGGACTCCTTTGGCCCCATGGTGTCCATGGACAACCTGAGGGCGTACCTCCAGATTGTGGATGTGGCCTCGATTCTGCGGCTGGATCAGTTTCTTGAAGTACTGGTAAAAATGTTATCTAACTTGGGTATCTAATTTTAATAAAAAGGTCACAATTTTGCAACATATTTCAGGTTGCATTGAAAGGTGCAGCTTCCTCTATTCAAGAAGATCTTAATCATATTGCTCGGCAAGCAAATACCTCGACAAATGAGGGTTACAAGTATGTTCTTGAAGGTACAACCATAAATCTTTAAAATCGTCTTGTGCTATTGTCAATGATAATATAAAGATGCATTATGTGTCCTTGATGAACTCTAGTAGTGCCAGTTTGACATTTGAAGTTTGTTTATCATATTAATTGATGTGAAAATGATTCATTTGGTCTTGCAGCAATCCTTGAATATTGTGGGAAATTAGAGCTCATGTGATAAGAACATATGTGTTTAATGCAAAAACAGCAACAATATATTTTTCCTGATGGCTTAACTGTGTTCTTATACTTGGTTCATTTTGTAAAATTTCTGTATAAGGGTGATGTCCTAAAACGTATAGACTTTTAAATTTGTTACTCGAAGCAGAACACTCGATCGCAAGCGTACGATCTCGTGTAGTACAATCGAGGTCGAACCACAAGGACGGGAATCAATTCTAAACCAGACTTCAATCGCAATTCAAATCCTAAATAAAGTGGGGGTTTTTGAAAGATTGGTTTAAATAGTAACAGATGCAAACAGTAAACAACGAGTAAATACTGGAAAACAACTAATTAAAAAGGCGTCCTAAGGGTTTTCTGAATCTGTTTGGTCTCTGGATTAACTTCTTGCGGCCCGCAGGAAGGTCTCTTGCGGGTCGCAGGGATTGGTTAGAGATTCCGAAACTACCTGTTACCCACAGAATAACTCCTGTGAATCACAAACAGTTTTGTAATCTCTGTCTTACACTTTCTGCAGATTCTTGCGGCCCGCAGGATATCTCTTGCGGTCCGCAGGAAATCTGACAGAGAGCAGTTCAGTTCTGGTTCAATGTTCGACTCACGTTATCAATTCTGAATCAAACCAGCAATAGTACAAGTCCTCAACTTTCGTATTTTGGTTCTTCTAACAATACCGGTTCGACAGAAATTCGTGGATCTATTTCTAAATCTACGTTCAAGTTACTTTTATGTCTAGGATTCGGTTCCACTTTCGTAAGAACCGCAATTTTACCGTTCGGTTACTCTTGGACAACAAGTTATCAATCCATACAGTGTAAATAACAATTCTTGCAAATATGATACTCTATTGACCAACTAAACCTTGTGCCTAATCTACAGGTTTACCATACAACAAGCATGATATTCTATTAACCAACTAGATTTTGCTCGCAATCTACAGGTCTATCACATCAACAAGTCAAGTCAAACACACATAAACATGAAAATCACAAGTAACATGAAAATAACGTAAGTCTCACAACAAGAAGTCAATCCATTAACACAAACTTCATCATCTACCCTAAGAACTAAAAGACTACTCGCTCATGGCGAGGGAAAACAAAGAAAACAAAACAAAGAAGAAGTTCATGATACTAAAGAACCGAAGAAGAACTCGCGTGGCTTCAATCTTCAACGTCTCCTCGAAGTCCTCTCGAAATCTCCTCGAAAGATGGTGAAGATTGACTCCCAAACACGCTCTCTTCTGTCCCTGGCGGCTAGGGTGAAAGAGACAGAAAGTAAGATGCCAAAACCATCCAAAAGGATGGTTTAAATAGCCAAAAAGGCTGCAGAAACAGAAACAGCGCTGCCGCGGGTCTTGCGGCCCGCAAGAAGTAGGTCTTGCGGCCCGCAGGAAGTGAGTTCCAGTGCAGACTTGCTCTCCAGGGCTTCAAATCGCGTCCAAGTGGCTCCAAAAGCCCAATTTACCTGAAACATGGACAGAATTGAACAAGTAACTGGAATCTAAGAATTCTAACACTAAAATGCAGTTAAACTCGGGATTTTAAGTCGAAAACAAGGTACAAGTATGGTAAAATGCATATATGAATGCGGTGCATCAAAGGGACTTTTTAAAATTATGATTTCGGATGCAGAGATTAGCAGTAATCTAACTTCTATTTTGTGTATATGTAGAATCTACAAAGGCTTTACTGAGACATTCAGAGTTCTGGCTGTCATCCTTTTTATCAGTAAGTGGTACATACATGACTTTGTTAGTTTAGTAATCATATATATCAGGAAGCATTCTTCAATACACCATTTATAAATCTCGTGCAGCATCAGGCAGTGGCGTAGTGCATTATATGTGACTAAATTCCTATGCAGTCAAGTTGTTTGATGAAATTCCCCGTCCATAACAGGTAGTCTATTATAAATGTAAAATTTTGTTGTCCCAAACAATATCCTTGCTGTTCTTATGCTTGACCTAATATTAATTCATTATCTTTCCCACACTGCAGGAAACTTTGATTATATTGATAATCGCGAGAACTTTAATGTATCAATGCCCGAAATCCGTTGTAATCGAACGAATGACCATGCAGAGTACATTCGAAACCATGTCAAGGTTCGCAACCAAGGTACAAATTCTTGGCTAAAAGCAGATCTGATGGAAGAGATTTGGAACCGTTTCGGAGCAAACGAGGATGGCGGAGCAAACGAGAATGATGATTAAATTAGTTTTTGTAATATTAGTTACTTTGTATGAATTTAAAAAAATGTTTTTTTTTTCTATTTGAATAATTAGACTAGCAGAAATTTTAAATTAAGTTGACATAGCAGTAGTAGAGTTTTAATTTTACTTTCATCTTGTTTTTCCACTTTGGATTAATTAAATGGAGGGTGTATTTGGTGATTAACCGGAGATATTTAAGTAGTGGATTTGCGTTTCAGAGCGCAAATCTGACTCTAGCGATGAGACTTGGTTGAGATTGATGGGAGCGCTCCATCATTTAATTACGTGGCGTATAATTTGGGAGCAGAGACGCATCATGCATTGAGGATGCTCTTAAAATGTAACATTTTTTTTTTTGAGGCCTTTCGAGATAAAAATATAAGCAAGTTACAATTTTAGTTTTTATAAAAAAATCTTAGTTCATGATAACGATAATAACCACAATAATATATAGATTTATACGTAGATAACATATTTATATTATTCAACAATAATAAAATTACAGCAAATTTTGTAATATGTGAACTCTTTTTTTGAAATTATAGAATGAAAATAAAATAATAATACCTTTTAACCCCCCTTGCCTCCGTCCCTGATCACAAAAGTTTTTCTATAATCATTAGTTTACTTGTTACTTTATAATATATTAGCAAATTCTAATTTTCAAGTTTTCGAATTGACTTCTTCCAAACTTAAAAAACAAAATTATTTTCCATTTATAAAAGAAAAAAAAACAAAAGTTAAAAAAATAAAATCTAATTGCTCCCGGCTGAAACACAGACTTCCACACCACACCGTACCCAACTAATCCATTTCCTTACACTGCATCAGAATTCAGAAATCAGGATATTATTACTTCGATTCTGATAAGCGATAATGGGGTGCTCATCCTCTGTAGCGCTGCAGTGTAGCACAAAACGTAGACCGTCAGATCGTCTCGGGATTAGTGCTGCCACAGATCTCGAGGTGATCTAATGGCCACTGTTCTGCGCTACACTGTGCAGGCGCTACAGAGGATATGGGATCGCGATAATTGTGTCCTTCTAGTTTCTACTTCTATCAGACCAGGCTATCACTGTTTCCCACCTCCACGCAGCCAGTCTCCGCGGTGTCGCTGTTCCTCGTCCTTTGTTTTCTTTCGGTGCAGTGAGGCTCTCCTAGACCAAATCGGAGAGCAAACGAACCAACCGTTTTCGAGCTGAAAAGGGACACCAAGAAAGAGAGATAGGCGGAAACGGGACAAGGCAAGGTTAGTTTTACCTTGTGTCGAGCTTCTGTTGTCATGTGGTTGGTCATCCCTTTGGACCGGGTGTGCGTGCGTGCAAGGTGTTCGACGAAATGCCTGACATTGTGTTTGGCCAGATTAATGGGTTATGGGTTGGGTTGTAGCCTGTTATAGATGCACTAGTTTATTTGTGGGTGGTAAACCATATAGGAGAGCGAACGAAACAAATCGTTTTCAGGCTGAAAAAGGGACACCAAAAGAGAGATAGGCGGAAATGGTACAAGGCAAGGTTAGTTTTACCTTGTGTCGAGCTTCTGTTGTCATGTGGTTGGTCATCCTTTTGGACCGGGGGTGTGTGCAAGGTGTTCGACGAAATGCCTGACATTGTGTTTGGCATAGATTAGCTGGTTATGGGTTGGGTTGTAGCCTGTTAAATATAGAATGAATTATTTGTGTTTATCAAATTCAAATCGTTTTAGAGGCAAATTAGTATTTAATTTTTTTTTTTATTTCTTGATTGGTGACATGGTTTTGGTGTAACGCTTAATTGAAGTTACTTTGTTTTGCTCTCCTGTCTTGTTGCAATGTTCCAGGCATGGTGTCACATTCCATTCTAGTATTGGCATGTCGAAAGTTAATCCTCAGGAATTCTAATTTTGAATCACGCAAACTTTGACATTCAGGTTTAAGAAACCGGGAAGATTGGAAGCTGCGTACAATAAGAGAGCAAGAGTTTACAGCAAGGCTGCAGATATTGATATGGTCTTATCTTAGCATACAAAGAATGAATTCAAGCTAGAAGGTACTTGCTCGTAATAAAATTGGGTCGGGATGGGTTTCTCTCCTTGTTTCCATGTTCAGTCCCATCCTTCATTCGGTGCATCCCCAGTATTCCCGACCAACTTGAACAGTTGTCATTTCTATTCCTGTCGGGGTTGGCGTCTGTGCTGGCATAAAACTCGAGAAGGCCCAATTGGTTTAGTTGTAGGTGCTCCCCTCCATCTCTCCTCATCACAATTTGTACTACCGTCGGCATCACCGTCAGCTTACCCTCCGTCTCATTCATTATCTGGGTCCCTTGAATCAGATGCTATCCCCAAAATCAAAGCCAAGTTTAATCACATTGACAGTTGTAACAACAATGAGGCACAAAAGGAGAAAAAGGGGAAGAGGAAACCCCGACCGAGCTTTAATGACCTGACCATGCAGAGGTGGTCCCGTCATAACCCTTCTCAGCGAAACTCCTTTCCCTGGCAGACTCGGCGCCATCATTCTTCCCCTTCTCCTTTGGATGACCTCAACCACAGTGAACGTAAAAACAAATTAACTTCACCCAATTCTGAGGATAAGCCCCATGATCCTCTCATGGTTGAATATGTCAAAGATACAAGCTGTGCCGCAGCTGTGGTCTCATCGTCACTACGAAATCAGACCACTTCTCGCAAAGAGATTGAAGCTGACTCTCATCCCCAACAAACTTTTTTTCCGAAGAAAAGTGCTGATCAAATGCGGACAGCAGGGTTGGATAAATCTGTTTCAGACAAGCCCACAACTCTCAAGAGAGTTATCCTCAGAGATACTGCTAGTTCCAATGTTACTTCTTCAGCTAAAACAATGCCTATACTCTCTGATCATTCCAAAGCTGAGCTAAATGTGAGTCTCCCCTGGGTAAGGGAAAGGAAGTTGACTACTGATACTCATGGTCAAAGCCAAAACAAGCAGCGTAGAAGAAGAAGCAACACTGAGATGGCAGAACAGATGATACCTGAACTTGAGTTACAGAGGCTGAGAGATGCTGCTCTTAGGATGAAAGAGAGGATGAAAGTGGGGCCTGCTGGGGTGACTGAGGCTGTCGTTCAGGCCATTCACGATAAATGGAAGGAACAGGAAGTTGTCAAGCTGAGGTTTAAAGGCCCGCCTTCACTGCATATGATGAGAACTCATCAGATACTAGAGGTCTATACACTATTTTACTGGCTTCTTTTCTTCTTTTTGAAATAATTTGTTGTGTTACATACAAAGAAAAGAACAACAAAGCCTTTAGTAATACAATTCTATTGAACTATGGATGTTATTAATTTCTCAGAGTAAGACAGGTGGAATAGTAATATGGAGGTCGGGAAGGTCTGTAGTTTTGTACAGAGGAATGGGTTATGAGTTCACTTGTGTGAAGTCATTTGCAACTTCGAAATCAGGTGCCAGTGACCAAAATCGTAATCCTGACCGAGTGCTTCCTGATAAGAAGCCTTCTTTTTCTGGTCGTGATTGGAGTAGAGAATCAACATCTGCTGCCACAGAAAGCTTTTTAGATGAGCTGGGCCCAAGATACAAGGACTGGTCGGGGTGGGACCCCGTTCCAGTGGACGCTGATTTGCTGCCAGGTCATGTACCTGGTTACAAGCCGCCATATCGGATGTTACCATTCAAGACAAGGAGCAAGCTACGGGATTCTGAGATGACTTCACTTCGCCAACTTGCCAGAAGCATAGCACCACATTTTGCTCTCGGTATCATGCTATTTGCTATTTCACATCCAACATTTTATATAGCAAGTGTTAATTGGCACCCAATGATTGGATCATGATATACTAATATTAAAAACAGGTCGAAATAGGGAGCACCAAGGGCTTGCAGCAGCTATAGTTAAGTTGTGGGAGAAGAGTGCTATTGCTAAGATTGCTATTAAACGGGGAGTGCCAAATACTTCTAATGAGATAATGGCTGAAGAACTCAAGGTCATTGTTTTTTCTTAAACTTTTTTCTTTTTTTAAATATTATCCTACCTTTGATTTCAGCTAGCACATTTCATGTATTATGAGATACTTTTTGTTGCCATAAAGTATTTGATTTAAATATTTAAGAACAAAATTATGTGTTGCAACATGCAGAAATTGACTGGAGGGACACTAGTGTCAAGAAACAAAGAGTACATAGTTCTCTACAGGGGGAACGACTTCCTGAGTACGTCTGTCAGGGCTGCCCTGGTGGAGAAGCAGAATCAGGCAGTGATGGCGCAGGAAGATGAAGAACTATCTCGACAGAAGGCACTCGAGTTGTTGTCTTCTGATAGTAGACAAGTTAAGGGGCGTTTAGTTGCGGGCACACTTGCAGAAACGATAGAAGCCACATCAAGGTGGGGCAAGAACCATAATTTGATAACCGAAGAAGAAAAGGAAGCAATGAGGAGAGACTCAGTTGTGTCTAAACATGCCTCTCTCATCCGCCTCTTTGAGAGAAAGCTTTACCTTGTGAGCATTCTTTGCCACCCATAACATCTTTCTATATGTTTTTTGGATAAATCGGTGTCAATGCACTATTTGTGCTGTGGCAATTGATGCTATTATGCTATCTTATCTTGTCAGGCAAAAGTGAAATTTGCAACAGCAGAGAGGGCACTGGCCAAAGTCCAAGAGGCCCTTGTGCCCAAAGACCTTCCAACTGATTTGGAAACTGTTACTGATGAGGAGAGAGCCAAGTTTCGTTCAATTGGTTTAAAAATGAATTCCTTTCTATCTCTTGGTATATTACCTCTGTCAGCTATCTTTTGTTTTTTCAACCTGAGGCATCTAGTGAAAATCTCATATTGGCATATCTTTTATACCTAATTTAGTTAGAAATGAGTTAGGACATTGATTATTGCTGGTTTTGTATGATCTCAAATGGATACATGATTAGTGGCATGATAGGGTCTGAGATTTCAATATTTTAATTTGGCCTGAGGCCACACATGGTATTAGTATTTCTTCTTTAGTTTGATTTTGACTAGTAAGATGCATGCATCTATGAAACAAAAAATATTTTGTATTTTATATCTGGCATGTCAATCTTACTGCAGGAAGAAGGGAGGTTTTTGATGGGACAGTGCAAAACATACATTTGAACTGGAAGCACAAAGAGTTGGTCAAAGTCATTGTGAAAAGAAAGAACTTTCTGCAAGTGAAGCACATTGCCATCTCTCTTGAGGCAGAGAGTGGGGGGGTTTTGATCTCTCTTGATAAGACAACAAAAGGTTACGCAATCATACTTTACCGTGGTAAGAACTACCGTAGGCCCCACATTTTGAGGCCCAAGAATCTTCTTACCGGCAAGCAAGCTTTGGAACGCTCTATTGAGCTCCAGAGACGTGAGGTATAACATTTTTCTTAAAAGGAATAGTAATAGTAACATGTCTTGTTTATTTCATTTTTTGTTCTATTTTCTAAATCTCTGATACATACTAACATATTGAATTTCCTTCCTTTGATTCGATGATTAGGCACTAAAGCATCATATGTGGAAGCTGCAAGGCAAAATTCGTGCAATGAAAGAGCAGCTAGTATGGCTCTACTTTTGATTCTCAATTTTTTAGGTTCACTTGTATTGCCTACATTGTAGGAAATTTATTTTATTTATCAGCTAAAAATGGGGCAATGTCTTCTGCAGGAGCAAATGAAGGCAGGTGTGGAGATAAAAGGAAAGGACCTCTCGGAAGAAAACGATGCTTTCTTGTCAGATGAAAGTGACGATGACTTTGATGTATATCTTCATGTGCTACTATTGTTCTATTTATACTTTATTTATTCATTGATTGAGACTTAATATCTTATTCTCATTATTATGTTGTTATTATTCTTGCAGGAGGAAGGAGAAGAGGCCTACCTTGAAACATACGACTGCGGAGATGAGGATTCTGATGATCATGAAAGTGAAAGCGATGATCAGACGGATTGAAAAAACGATTCGATAGCCAAATGTATTGATGCGATACATTGTTTGTAATTATCAAAATGTGTTAGTTGTATATGAAGTATTTATTGTTGATTCCAATTTTACTTTTCACCACTCGTTTTACTATGCCAGAAGTGTGATTACATAAAAGCAATACCTCTCATCAAGCTATCCATAAATCACAAGCACAAGCATCTTGAATTATCATGAAGAGGAAAGAAAGAATAATGCCAAAAATATAACAAAATATATGTGTCATTTGAACTGTTACAGTAACTTTTGAGATACTGAAGTTGGAAAATCCAAAACTGTGTAAAACTACCTACAAACTCTGTAACGCAACCGATCAAGCATCAACAATTGCATCAGAAGACTTCACTAACACTTCATCATCCGACTTCCTTTTAGATTTGTTCATCTTTTTAATTTTATCCGATGCTCTGTCAGCTTGCGAGACGATCTTAGATACAGAGAAGCCGGGCTCCTCAAAAACCGCCGCTCTGGCGTGTATGAGAGAGCTGCGAGAAAGAACCTCCACCCCGTCATATGTCCACACACCCAACACGGCTTCTCCTCTGAGGCTGATGCCGAACCATCCGAGACCCGACACAGCAATGTCCACGCAGTTGGAATCCCAGCTGTTGCCAGACACTTTGAACTCTTTCCTGACCCATTTGCCAAGCTCTTTCACCCGGTCCTTCCCTATTGGAGGCTGCATCGATTGTAAATTGATTTGTATAAGAGAAAAAAAGAGAGAATTAATGACTGATTAGTTGAGGTAGTACTGACCTGTAACTGCAAACCGAAGTGATTTTGTAATAAAGAGGAAGCATGTTGGGTCTGACCCATGTGGAGCGGGAGGAGAGACGAAGCCCAAACCGTCACATACACAGACCCCACCGCCATTTCCTCAATATCCATTCTTGCCAGTCCTCCTATATGTATTGATTGCCCCACCTGTTACTTGGCCAAATCAGTTAAGTGTACTCAATACACAGGATCCAAAAGCAATTATTTTCTTTTTTTGTTTGCTATTTTTTGCTTTCTATTTAAGTTTAAATAACACCGCACACAAAAGTCGTACCACGCTTCGATGGAAGTAAAGTATGCCTAGACAACAAGTATTTATCCATAAACCCCAATTTGACAATAAACCATGAACGGTAGCATTCCAGAAGTGTATATTGAATCAATCTATGTTCTTATTTCTATGTGCTAACAATTAACAAACCAACAAGAAGTAATTTCATAAATATTAGCTGATATATCAGTAAGTTTTGTGAAGGATGCAATTTGCAACTTAGTCGGGAATTATGAGCCATATGCCTTACATGTACATGTCTAAGATAAGAATATAAACTGAAAATTGCGGGTGATTTGGTACTTACTTTCACACGGTAAGTGCGAGGACGGAGGGGCTTGCTGATATGTGCCAGCTTCAGCTCATCCCGGTTGAGGCGGGTTGTAATCTGACTCGGATTCAGTATGCCGGGTGTATCATATAGCTTGGCTCTACCCTCCAGAACCCCATCCACCTTCACTACCCCCAGAGTCGTCCCTGGCACAGGCGACTCTGTTAGCCGGGTCCGATTACCCGCTGCAGGGCCCCACTGAGCCATGGCATTGATCAAGGTGGATTTGCCGACATTCTGTGAGCCCACAGCCCACACATTCCCCCTGGGCCCAGCCAGGCCGTGCACCTTGTCCAGAAGCTCTCGCACGCCCCAATTACGGAAGGCACTAGTAACATGAACGCCTGTGAGAGGGGCAGTGAGGCCCCCATCCCGGGCCCTGCTGCGTGCCCACTCCTCCAGGTGCCCGGGCGGTAGTTTGGGAAGGAGGTCAGCCCGGGACACAACGAGCAACGGACGGGGCAAATTGGAAGGCTCACCGTGCTTCCAGGCATCAGAATGGGACCGATGCGACGCAGAGATAAGCCGGGCAAGGCCCCTGGGGAAAGACCCATCAAAATCAGAAGCATCGGCAAGAAGTAAAAGCAGCGAAGGGGCACCACACGGCGAAGCAAGCCGGGGAGCAACGGTGGCCTGGAAATCAAACTCCGGCAACAGGCGGTCGGCAGACGGGTTCTTGACCCGGCCATAATGCCGGAGCGAATGGCACCGGGCACAAACCACCGGCTTTGTTGGTTTTACCTCTAATTCCGGTTCGGGTTCTGGGTCGGTACCGAGGTGGCCCGACTTTAGAGTACTGGAGAGGAAAGGGAATGAGTGGGGCAAGGTAGGGGAAGGGGAGGAGGAAGGGAGGGTGAAGTAGCCCGGGAGGGAAGGGGAGTCGGGCTGCATGTGGATGCCGCACCCGGGGCAGAGACAGGGAGGTTCAGATGTTGGGTCGGGTGGAGGGGAAACAGAGGAGGAGAAGTGGCGGAGAAAAGTGGGAGTGGAGGAGGAGCAGCCCCGCCACCGCCGAGCGATGAGAGATGAGAGCGAGACCATGGAGTGTACCTTCATGCTGATCAAACTCAATTTCGATTGCTTGTGGTGGCCTTGGAAGGCATGCACGGGAGGTGTTCGACGGAATGCTCGCGTTTGTTCGGGGAAGGGAAGAGAATTGGCGCCGGCGGTGAGAGTGAATTATTACTAGGCATGTGACGTTAATCCAATTCTTTCCTTTAATTTTATCGAAAAAAGATACCAACATAATTGTTAATCACATATAATACTATCAACAAATTAAATATTGACCGGCCTAAAAACCTATTCCACGATACTCCCTATGGACAGTCTTCAAACAGGCTAAGATGCAGTCTAAAAAATACTCCGCACTATATACTTTCACTTGGACAATAAAAAAAAATCCCAAAAAAAAAACAGAAATCCAAAAAAAAAAAAAAAAAAAAAACAGAAATCCCAAAAAAAAAATTCCCAAAAAAAAAAAATTTCCCCAAAAAAAAAGGTACTGTCCAAAACCACGACACTCCTTATAGACAGTCTTTAAACGGACCAAGATGCAGTCTAAGAAATACTCCGCACCATATAATTTCACTTGGGCAATAAAAAAAAAATCCCCCCAAAAAAAAACACCCCAACAAACAGAAATCTCAAAAAAAAATTCCCAAAAAAAAATCCCCAAAAAAAAGATGGGAAAAAAAAAACGGCATTGTTTTAGTTGTACCTAGAGGGTATACCAAAACTATCCAATTGAAAAAAATGAACGGATTATATTTCTTCTAATCCACAACGAAATTTATATGCCTCCATATAAACTATAACCATATTAGATGATGTTACACAAACCAAAAAAAAAAAAGGTAGAAACGCGAGATAGTAATTAATAAGGAATTTAAGACCTCTATTTTTAGTCTAACTCAGTTATATTTCTCATAATTATTACCCCCACAGAAAAATCTGGAAAACCACGACACTCCTTATGGACAGTCTTCAAATGGGCCAAGATGCAGTCTAGGAAATACTCCGCACTATATACTTCCACTCGGGCAATAAAAAAAAATAAAAAAAAACATAAATCCCAAAAAAAAAAAATCCCAAAAAAAAAGGAAGCACTGCTCAAAATCACGACACTCCTTATGGACAGTCTTCAAACGGGCCAAGGTGCAGTCTAAGAAATACTCCGCACCATATACTTTCACTTGGGCAATAAAAAAATCCCAAAAAAAAGAAAAAACCCCAAAAAAAAAAATCTCAAAAGAAGAAAATCCCAAAAAACAGAAATCCAAAAAAAAAAATGGCACTGTTCATTCGCACTGTGGAATCCACAGTATAAAGGTTGTTGAAACCTTATCTATGTTCTACAACGAACTTCACATGCCTCCATATAAAGTATAACCATATTAGATGATGTTACACAAAAATGAAAAGGCAGAAATGCGAGATAGTAATTAATAAGGAATTTAACTCCTCTATTTTTAGTCTAACTCAGTTGTATTTTTCGTAATTATTACTCCCCACAGAAAAATCTGGAAAACCACGACACTCCTTATGGACAGTCTTCAAACAGGCCAAGATGCAGTCTAGGAAATACTCCGCACTATATACTTTCACTTGGGCAATAAAAAAAAATCCCAAAAAAAACAGAAATCCCAAAAAAAACAGAAATCCCAAAAAAAAAAAAAGAAGCACTGTTGAAAACCACGACACTTCTTATGGACAGTCTTCAAACGGGCCAAGGTGCAGTCTAAGAAATACTCCGCACCATATACTTTCACTTGGGCAATAAAAAAAATCCAAAAAAAAAAATCGCAAAAAACAGACCACAACGAAAATCAAATGCCTCCATATAAACTATAATCATATTAAATTATGTTACACAAACACAAAAAAAAGGCAGAAATGCGAGATAGTAATTAATAAGGAATTTAACTCCTGTATTTTTAGTCTAACTCAGTTATATTTCTCATAATCATTACCCTCACAGAAAAATCTAGAAAACCACGACATTCCTTACGGACAGTATTCAAACGGGCCAAGATGCAGTCTAGGAAATACTCCACACTATATATTTTCACTTAGACAATAATAACAAAAAAAATCCCAAAAAAAAAGCAGAAACCCAAAAAAAAAAAGAAATCCCAAAAAAAAAAAAGAAGCACTGTTCAAAACCACAACACTCTTTATAGACAGTCTTCAAACGGGCTAAGGTGCAGTCTAAGAAATACTCCGCACCGTATACTTTCACCTGGGCAATAAAAAAAAAAAGAATCCCAAAAAAATAAAATAAATAAAGAACCCCAAAAAAAATTTCAAAAAAAGAAAATCCCAAAAAACAGACCACAACGAAATTCACATGCCTCCATATAAACTATAACCATATTATATGATGTTACACAAACAAAAAAAAAAAGGCAGAAATGCGTGATAGTTATTAATAAGGAATTTAACTCTTCTATTTTTAGTCTAACTCAGTTATATTTCTCGTAATTATTACCCCCACAGAAAAATCTGGAAAACCACGACACTTCTTATGGGCAGCCTTCAAACGGGCTAAGATGCAGTCTAGGAAATACTCCGTACCATATACTTTCACTCGGGCAATAAAAAAAAAATCCCAAAAAAAAACAGAAATCCGAAAAAAAAAATCCAAAAAAAAAAAAGAAGCACTGTTCAAAACCACGACACTCCTTATGGACAGTCTCTAAACGGGCCAAGCTGCAGTCTAAGAAATACTCCGCACCATATACTTTCACTTGGGCAATAAAAGAAAAAAAGGAAATCCAAAAAAAAAACCCCAAAAAAAACCCAAAAAAAGGAAATCTAAAAAAAAAAATAATTAAAAAAAAATGTTCAAAAAAAAAAAAAAATCACTGTTCATTCGTACTGTTGAAGCCACAGTAAAAAGTTTGTTCAAACCTTATCTATGTAGTATTTGGGTAGTATTTGGGGAGCTAAAAAGAAAAGAGTTTGAAACAGTTAGGAGTTTGGAAATTTGGGCCTCATTTTTCTTTGGGCTATTTGGGCCTCATTTTATTTGGGCTATTTTGGGCCTCAATTTTATTTGGGCTATTTTGGGTCTCACTTATATATTATATGTATGAAGAATTGAATGTTATATGAAAGAGGAGGGATCCAATAACCATGAATTTTGGTGACCGCGATGACCATTTCACTATTTATATATAAATTGATAAATCTAAACCGTTAGATGTATTCTAAATCATCTAAATAATATATACACAAAAAAATGATAAAGTTTTAACATCGTTTCAATAGTCATCAAGATAGGAGAAAAAATCATAAAATTTAAACCGTCGATTTTTGTTAATGCTTGATGCATATGGAAATAAAATCAAAATGATATAATTTTTTGTATACACATAGAACATGATATATACAACATATTTTATCAATAATTTTTGTCATTTAACAGTTTAAATTGTAGTTATTTCAGATTTAATTTCGCGGACATGATCGGTCACAAAAAATATGGTTATTTGATCCCTCCTCTGTATGAAATTAACGTGACAGATGAAAGGAGGTTTCCAAAACAAATCAGCTGGCCGCGCCCGCCCTGCCCCTCTGCATATTACATGCTTGGTTGCTTAGAATCTGAAAATAAAACTTTTCCTTCGCGACTGATTCATGCATCAATTAACTAATCTCAATTTATTTCACTAATTCTAGAACAAATGAACAATTGATTTATTAATCATAAAACAGAACTTGGCCTTAGTCGGTTGATAGATATCATGCATGCCATTGCACCCACGTACCTATATATCTAGCAATTTAATTTTTCATTATTTCAAAACTCAAGAACTCTTGCATCTTCTATTTCTATATCTAAGCATGCAGCTTCACTTTAATATCTCACTTCTGTAATTTTTGGGTCATAGATGCATCTCAAGTGAAGAAAAATCACGCGCGCTTTTATTTTTAGGCCTTTGAAGGATTTAATGCTAATAGCACTTTAATTAATTGCTTCCCGTACGAGCATTGAATAAATAAAATATTTTGAAGGGAACTAACATCAGATCTAATTAATTAATGAGGAGGGTTCCATGACAATGCTTATAATGACAATCTTGAGTCTTGACAATGGGGATTTTGAAAAATTTGTAAAAATAGTTAAAAATTCTAAAAAATAGAAAAAAGTTTATAGAGATATTGTTTAACTTATAGATTGATTATGTTTCAAATTATATCCAATTTAATGTTTAATAGCTCTTTAAAGCTCGTTAAATTTCAACCGTTAAAAAATGTGTAAAATTTTGATAAACTATCAAACAATGTTCAAATTGATTGAAATTTGAAACACTATTAATCTATAAGTTGCATTTATAAATTTTTTTTTTCATTTTTAAGATTTTTTATGAATTATTATAAAATTTTCAAAATCTCAATTGTCAAAATTGTTATTATAAACATTGTCAATGGATCCCTCCTCTTAATTAATACATGCATATATAACAGAAAGAAAATAATAATCTCGTACCATAACTTGAATCGATTTATTGCCAACAATAACAAGAGTTACAGATACTGCATGCTTGTTTGAAATAACAGAAATTCTTAATTATTTATTAATTTATTTAAAAAAAAAAACGATGCAACACACACAATGATGACAGAAAATAAACTTGAAGCAAAAGAAAATGAGTATCAAAGTTGGCGGCAGATGACACTCGATAAACGTACACCATTCACGCCGAATTGTCACACAAGTAGGAGGCTTCATTCGGAACTGCCGCCAACAGCACTCCCGCCTACGGCGCTCCAACTCCCGGCCGCGTTGCCACCAGTGGCAGTTCCGCCGGTACCACTACCGCCGGAAGCATTCCCCCCAGATGCATCTCCACCTGCGGCATTCCCGCCTGTTGCCTTCCCGCCAGTTGCGTTGCCACCAGTCGAACTGTTAGTCCCAGTTGCATCGCCTCCGATACCATCACCACCTGTTGAAATCCACTCTCCCTTAGCATCACCTCCGGTTGCAGTTCCTCCTTTGGCAGTTTCTCCTTTTGCACCGCCACCAGCGGCTCTCCCACCAGTTGCTGCACCACCAGATGCGTCTCCACCAATGGCATTTCCACCGACATTACTGCCGCCTCCACCACCAACAGTTTTACTGGTAAGCTACAATAATATTACCAGAGAAACAAAACACATTAATACATTATCTTATCCGGAGTAAAGTAATTAATGATTCATCCAACAATTCATACAGCACACTACTTAATTTACTGCTAGAATTAATTTACTGAAATAGTAAAAAATATTGAAGAATATCTATACCTTATAATAAACTCCAACCGAGTCCAAATAAAGTCCTTGAGATCCATGGAAGCCGATAATTTCCGCCTTCATTGTTTCTGTGTCGATCACAGGGAACTCAAACTCGGACCCTCCTGATCCGCCATATGGTCCGTAATTTTGCAAGTTTGTTTGGATTGATATCAATTTCACAAGAGTAGCATTATTACTATATTTACCGGTCTGGCCTTTGACCCCTATAATATACTCCGATGGCTGAAATGTAATCTGCAAAACCATTTATATATAATTAAGGTTTATAATGGAGTTTGATTAGGCTGACTTTTTTTAATTATTTTTACCCTTTTTATATGGATTTACACTTCACAGCTAATCATTATTTTATAATCATCAATTTTTGAATTGTAAGAATTAGTTTTTATAGGTGCATGCACTGTATATGAGTCATTGTCATCACTTGAGCTTAATACATCAGGAAATAAAAATCGATCATTCAACCCTTTTTTTATCTCTCAACAACTCATCTCATTTTTTATTTTAGTAATACCTAGCGTCCATAGAATATCCGTCCATAGCATCCATAAGTTACAAAATCGGATGTATTATCTGTTACATGGATTATTTCTATATCTATAGACGTATGGACGAGTTTTCAATAGATGCAAAATGTTTCTCTTTTTATTTAATGATGGTGTCATAACTAGCCCATACGTCATACGTACCTCTGCAACCTTCCTTCCTACAGATCTGCCCAACATATGATTATCCATGCGGCCACTCCGATCAAAATCTAAGGAAAGACCGCCCACAAAGCCTTCCGTTTCCCAAAGGGCGATCTTCAGGATGCGCGTGACTCCGGTTGTGTCCATAGGTACTAAAGGTGGATTATAGCCGCCAACCGGCCCCGCCTTTACAATCATCGGGATGCCGCCGGATGTCTTTATCAAAATGAACAATAATCATAAATTAACACATACACCCATGCATGGGATCTACAATTCGACCAAATATATTAAATGAAGGGAAACATCATACGTCCACTAAAATAACTGTCTATACGTCTATAAAGTACAAATTAATTGTGTAACAATTACACCAAATTTGTAACATTTAAACTGTATGGGCAGTACTCCATCTAGCTAGGGACGATATATAAGTAGCACTCTTAATTTAATGAACATAAGAAATATCTTTTCTGCTTCTATTCTAGACTTCACACACACCCTATAATTACGAATTAGTTAAGAGTACTTACCATTTGTATATGTCTGAAGTGGAACTCTTGGGCTCGCTTTTAGGTTGGTGTGTGTTGATTGTACGTTTTGGTGGAGGAGAAGGCTCCTACTAGCATGTATATATACACCCCGGGGGGAATGCTCATGATTTCTTATTCTAATTAGTAATTAATCCAACCCCACCGGCCACATGCACCACCCAGTCAAACAAATTGGGAATAGGTCATTCACATCAACTTCATTAATTATTAATTATTAATTGGTAATATATATATATATTCCCACCTCGGTACCGATCCAGATACGAATATGTTATATATTGATTTTAACTATGACGTCGGACTATATATATTCGAATATATATGTCAATATGTGGAACTACATTATATACATAGCATTCTCTTATATATATAGCAAGCTCTTGTATTTGCAGAAAACTTATAAGTGTACGTAGTGAATATCATTTAAGCAAGAAAAAGTTCGTTACTTTGTTAAAACGTCCCCCAAATTTAATTTATAATGTGAATTGCTTGAAATCTCTACAGCATTATTATGTACTTGTGTTTATCCACTTGACTTTAATCCTTTCATATATTGTCCCATCAAATGTACCACAACATGATCAAAATTGTAATCAATTCACAAAATTCAATTTTTTTTCATCATAATATTCTTATTTTCTAATCAAATTAAAGCAAACACTATATATAAAACTTTTTTAATTTCTTTGTGACCTAATGAACCATGTGCGCACTAGACACACCACAAGTACTTCAAAAATACATGTACAAAGAATTCATGTAAAAACTTGAGATCGCAAAAGTAAATTAAAAGTTGGTCTATTAGTCCAATACGGTGCATGGATGTGGAACCAATTACAATTAATGGGTCAATATATTGCAAGAAATTTTCCAAGTGTCCTCGTTTTAACTATCACGTGCCCACACATACATAAAATTTGTAACTCCTATCTCAAATTTTATAACATTTAACTAAAATTTTGTAACAATGTGGACATATGGATAGCAATATTTAGGCTACTAGATATGACCTACATTGCAATTGCAATCTTCAGGGTCCATCACGAAACACAATTCAGATCGTCTGACCCGGGGCACGGTGACCTGGGTCATGTGATCCGTTAGATCTCCTCGGGATTCGGTTGAATCCTTCGGTATTCGGACAAACCCGAATCCCGAGGAGATCCAACGGATCACATGACCCGGGTCACATGCCCCGGGTCAGAGGATAATCATCCCACGAAACATGGCCAATAGATAAGGAATTAGTTGTGGCAGTCCCTTTTTTAAATTCATCATGCCAATCATCTGCATTTTTTTTTTGTTTATCATTCAAACACCACTTGCAAGGCTCGAATTAAACGGCAAATAAGCTAGAAAGAAGACATGCATGATCCGGATGGTCCGCCCTGCAATATATGGAGAGAGCAAATATCGAATATATATATATATACACATATACAGAGTAAACTATCGTGTTCTTAAGCTCACGGGAACCTCCCGTGAGCTTAACACCAAAAACGTATCAAACGATATCCAAATTTTGATTTATATGGCTCAATAAATTTTTTATATCAAAATCATGTGGCATGCAAAAATTTTCTATTTTTAGAGATCAGGGTCAACCCGATTCATTTATAAATTTCAAAATACTCTATTTGAAACATTCGCGATCTTCAATGGCGGAACTACCGGTAGTGCCAGGTAGTGCCTGGGCACTACCTTGGCCGAAAAAAAATTGACAACTCCCAAGCTTATAAAACTATTTTATGCTGATCGGCGGAAGTGATTTGGTAGTTTGACCTTTATGCATTTAAAAAATATTATAAATTGACACTAATTGTATAAATATTCATATTAAATAAGTTGTTATCAACACTCATAGTATTATTATGCTAATTATTTTGTATAGCATATTTTATATACTATATAAAATACTTTGTATGTTAAATGAGTTAATTCAAATGTCAATTTATTTAATATATATATTAATTAACCCATGCAGTATCAATTTGGGCATCCTTTCGGTATCTACGTAGCAACTTACTATAAAATTCAATTTAAAACCTTATTGTATGACACAAATAATAGAAAAATCAAACTTCTTTAATAATTATAATTAAATCTATAGCTAGGACCTAGCTCATACAATATACCAGTATAGTTATTACAATTTTCATACTTTACTTCTTTTGCTGAAATTTTTTTGACAGGATTTAATGAAACGAAGCAAGTAAGAGACAACATAAATAAGTCATGAGGCCAATTAAATTATAAAGTATCAAATAAACTCTTTATGTTGCAAATGAGATGGATGACTCCAATACTGATCTTTCACTAAATATTTTGAATTTTGATAGTTTAATTGAATGACTATGTACTAGTCTGCATATGTGTGTTACAAAGCAAAGCCTCCTAAATATCGGCACCCCTTCGAAATCATCCTGGTTCCGCCACTGGCGATCTTATCGCTCCTGTCGAGTGCTATGTCAACACTGACAAAAGTTTCTACTCAATGGCACATAGCAAATCAAACGGAGTTTTGTCGTGTTTTACCATTTCATCAGAAAAGAAGCTAGAAACGAGTAGAGATATCTGGCCAAATTAAATTAAAATTACGTTTAATTTGGGGTGTTTTCTTTACATGCATATGAATATATATATGATAAGGTAGAACTTTATAAATTGTGTACAGTACCTTGTAATTAGTAATACCGCGAAATAATTTCAATCTATATGAACGGGACAAATAGATAATTAAGAAAGGAATAACTTAATTAATTGCATGTCATGCCACAGCGTTGAAGCAATATTTTGATAATATCACACAAATCATGCATGCATACATTTTTTTTTTTTTATTATTATTCTCATCACCAGCCCCCAGCGAGATCCAATGATATTATATATGCTAGGTAAGCTTGTGAAGCAACAAGATATATATCCACATGGTCCTCTTTTAGTTAAGTAATTAATTACGAAGAACAAATCAATCCAAATCGATTTTGTGACATTTAATTAATTATTCTCGAATTAATTAATATTTGGGTTTTGCATTAATCCTTGATGTAAATCGGAATGGACTTATATATAAGTGTGCATCATGCGTGTGTACTTATTTTATTCTATCATCAGTCGCAACGCATCTAATGCCAGATATATAACTAGATCATAAGCTATAGTATGGGAACCTCATCGATCTACATTATTTAATTTGTATTTATTCCATATATCATATATCATATATGTGTGATGCGTGAAGAGCTGTATATACTAAAGGCGTATATATATAGCTAGCAAAATGATTTACTTATTGGGACAAACATTTTTATTTTTATTTACTCACTGATAACTAGTATATATATAACTGCGATTAATAATTACTTTGTATATGGTTCCCAACTTACAATTGCAATCTTGTATATTAATTCATGGTTTGTTTATCAGGTGTGAATCAGGTGTTGTTTAATATATATACACTGTGTGAATCAGGTGTTGTTTATTTAATTACTTTTGTTTTGTAATGCTGTCAGTTGATAGCAGCTAGTAATTGCAAATTGAATTAATTACAATTTTGACTACTCTTAAAGGTTGAATGTATTATCTTGCAATTGGGTCATATTAATGCCAAAATTTGTATATAAAATGGGTCATTTTTTTAGAATCTAAAAAAAATAGTTAGAAAATTTTGGTATGCAACTAGGTTTTAATCTTAAGATTATGGTGAGCAATTTGGATTGATCATTTGAGTTATGGTTTAAGAGATATAAGCCTAAAATGCACCAGCCACTGTACTTTGCAAAGCGCAATAGCCTCACTCATTTTATAACAGTTACATTAATTTTGTAACTTTTATCACAAACTTGTTATGAAATATGTGGATATCCATTAATTGTATGAAAGTTAGGTAGCACTCTAACACAAATAATGAAAAAGTCAAAATTCTCTAACTGTTATAACTAGCAAGAAATCCGCCAATTGTGCGGGCGTTTTAAATTCTGATGTCATACCGTGCAATACATATAACGTGCTTTTGGTGTTTGACTAATTATTTACCATCTAAATTTCATCTTTGCACTAAATTAACTCATTGAATATTGTAATATAAAGCAATAATTCCTCATTAATGTAAATTCTAATCAACATTGATGTCTTCCATACCAAGATTGATATCTTTCCATTTTTAAAAACCAAAATGGAGAGGAAGTTGTTTAATTGGAGAACATCAACACCTTTGAAATCAATGTATTTTGATCTGTACCGTTGATTAAGGGGTAGAATGAGAATTAAAGAAATTTGAAGAAGGAGAAAAAAATAGAGACGTCCAATACTTACGTGCTTTATAATATAATATAGATTAAATTTATAGCCAAGGCTTAGTTCAAACAATAGACCTGTATAGGTGTTGTAATTTTCGTATTTTTCCTCTTAATTATGTTAGAAGCTTTTTGACAAGATGAAACCAAACTAGTAAGAGACAATCAAGACAAGTCATGAGACCAAATAAACAAAGCACCAAATGAATTTTTCATGTTACAAACGAGATGAATGACTCAAGTATAATCTTTCAGTAAATATTCTGAATTTTGATCATTTAATTTTAAATGACTAATCTATAGGAAAGGGACAAACAGATAAGAAAGGAATCATCTGCATGTCCATCACAGCGCGTTGAGGCAATTTTTTGATATTATTACACAAATCACGCATACATTTTTTTCTTTTTCTTCATCATGCACCAGCCCATGAAATCCAATATGCTACCACAAGATAGTTTCTCAAAAAAAAAAAAAAAAAAAAACATCCAGAAGATAAGCATTTTTTTAAAATTAATTACGAAGAATATACTAATTCAAATTAATATATACAGATAAGAAAACTCAAATTAAAAATTTATAACAAATTACTCCAAATATAGAATCCGCAAGCTCCCTCAAATTTGTCTTAATTTGTCGACAAAGAAAATTTTAGTTAATCAATTAAACATATATATAACAATTTCCATAGAATACCAATTGTTCTAGCCTTGAATATCTGTATAATTTTTTTTTCAAGTTTTTAAAAGATTGACAAAATTGCCTAATTTTAATTGCAAATAGTATTATTCCATCTTTAAAAAAAAAACTTAGTTAAAAACCTAAAAGAAATTAGAAAAGAAAATTGTATTCTATGAAAATTCAATAATTAGAACGCACTGACCACTCAAAAAAAAAAAAAAAAAAAAAGCTTTTACAAATTGAGAAACGCGTATTTTGGGACATTTTTCCAATATTTTAATCATTCTTAAATTATTAATTTGTGTGTTTGAAATCCTAGATGTAAATCGGAATGGAGTAGTTAAGTGTGCATGTATTATTTTACTCTATCATCAGTCGCAATTAAGTGGCAACGCATCTAATGCCAGATAAGCTAGTATGGGAACCTCATGTACATTTGTATGCAGGCCATATTGCCATGCATGTATATATATAGGGGAGAAGCTTATTTGGACGAACATTTATAATTTTCATATATACAATTTTTTATAACTAATTATTTCTCTAAAACACTTTGTTTTCAGTTGCGTTACCAATTTCGGATTAGAAATGATGGGTTTACGCACGGTTCAAAAAAGAAAAAAAAAATACACTGTGTTTATTAGTTTTGTGCCACGTCGGCGTTCACTAATTCACATTTGGTTCCAAACTTATAATTGCAATATTTCCTATTCATGGTTTAATATATACTTAACATCTGAATAGTGCCAATCGAGATGACTAATTAATTCGTGCCTTTTATTTTTAATATGTACACTGTGAATCAGGTGTTATTTATTTAATTCTTTCTTTTGTAATAAATAATGCTGTTTGTCAGCTAGCTTCAGGCTAGCTGCAAAAAAATATCAAATTAATTATCAATGATATCTTCTTCGATTACATACTGTCATACTGACTACTAGGAGTAGCTACTTAATTTGGTTCTCCTTTTGATCCCATCTAAAAGGAAATTGAATTATAATAATATGGTTTGGTAGAAGCTTCAACTAGCTAGCTAGCTGGGAAGTTTAATTCAAAGAAGACAATCAATTAATAAATAATTAACCTTAGAAGTATATATTATTTTGAACTACACATGACTTGTTTCGAATTTGATCACATGCTTAATTAATTTCTAGAAAAAGAAAACCGAGTTCCCTGTACTTAATTGCTGTGTCTAAATTTTATTTAATTTCCTGCAGGCACCAGGCTGAGAACTTAGACTACTTGGTTGATAATTAGGGGGAGAGATGGGTTGACAATGCATATTATACTTGCTGTGGGTGTCTACTTGAACTTATAGATTAATCGTGTTTCAAATTTTATTCAATTTGTAAGTTGTTTGGTAGCTCATCAAAAGTTTGTATAAGATTCAACAGTTCTAAATTAAACAATATTTAATATAAGAGGAGGGATCCATTGACAATACTTATTGTGACAATTTTGACAATATGATTTTTCAAAAATTCTTAAAAATTCATTAAAAATTCTCAAAAATAGAAAAAAGTTTACGGAAGTATTGTTTAACTTATAGATTGGTTATGTGGAAAAATTTCACAAATGCCCAAAGAAACAAACTTATCTCTAGCAATACCTAAACCACTAACTTAATTTCACGCATGCCTAAAATATAGGGCATGACTAGAACCTGCGCCCTATAACCATTTTCCTAAATAAAAGTATAGCAGGGGCCTGCCTATCATTGAAAGCAGGATTTGTAAGGCATGAGTTGAACTCGTGCCTTATAAACCCATCCTTTCATTAAACCCTTCTCCCTTCCTTAGCTCTCCAACTCCTTTCCTTTCTTCCTTCTATAGGGCGCAAGTACCAGTCATGCCTTATATTTTGGGAATCCATGAAATTAAGTTAATGGTTTAGGCAGTGGTAGAGATAAGTTTGCTTCTTGGGGCATCCGTGAAATTTTTCCGATTATGTTTACGATTATATTCAATTTAAGTGACATTTGATAACTCTTTAAAGACATGTTAAATAATAACCGTTAAAAAGTGTATAAGATTTTGATAAGCCATCAAACGATATTGAGATTGATTGAAACTTAAAACATTGTTAATCTATAAGTTAAATAATGTATCCATGAACTTTTTTCATTTTTAAGATTTTTATTAATTTTTATAAATTTTTGAAAACCACCATTGTCAAGATTATCAAAATAGCAATTATCAATGTATCCCTCCTCTTAATAAAATATCAAGTATGACTAAAACTACTTGGAATTTAAAATATAGTAATATACTCAATCTACATGTTTTATAAGATTCAACCGTTCTAAATTAAACAGTATTTAATGAAATATCAAATATAAATAAACTAGTTTGGTATTTTAAATATGGTAATATACTCAAACTACATGTTTCATAGCATTTTCATAAAATAGCTCATTCGAAAATCTAAACCATAATCATGTGTGTAAAATTTATATATTATTTTTTCTTGGGATCGACTCTCACCCCAGGTTGGGGCCTTGGGGGCCCTATTTTTACTTCCAAGGGAATAACCCATGTAGCCTCAGTCAAGATTTAAACCTGATCTAAAATGGAAAAAAAATGGGTTGGGCTAGCGCTTCTACATATATAACAGATCAGTAAATATTATATATGGGCTCGGTCGAGGAAAGCCTGAAACCAGAAAACAGATCAGAACAGAAGACTGCTGTGTAGCCTGTGTTCGGCCTAACCTTGTCTTAACCTCATCGATCATCCCTTTGGGCTTTAATTGGACAAGGGAATGCAGCGAGGGCACGAGTTATGAACAGTAGAAAGGGGCTGTTGTGTGACCTGTTGGGTTTGATTGGGGATTCCATATCCTCTGTAGCGCTGCATTGTGTAGCGCAAGATGTGAACCGTTAGATCATCTCAAGATTCGAGCCCGCATAGATCTTGAGATGATCTAACGGTTCCCATCCTGCGCTACACAATGCAGCGCTACAGAGGATGAGCACTCTTGATTGGGATATAGATTTAATTACGAGTTAGACTATTATACTAAACTGAGTGCTTATCCTCTGTAGTGCGTAGCGAAGGATGTAAACCTTTGGATCATCTCGAGATTCGAGCTGACACAGATCTCGAGATGATCTAGCGGTTCACATCCTGCGCTACACAATGCAGCGCTATCGAGGATATGAAATCCTATTATACTTACGTGATTCTCGCAACATGCAAAGTGAACTATTATTGTGATGAATGAGAACTACAAGTTATGTTTTCTATATATATTTATATTTTACAGGGTGATATATTTGATACTCTACCGGACCAAATTTCTACCAGAATCCACCATTCCAGCTCAAATTTCAGATTAAGGTGGATCCTAATATATCTATATTGGGTGTTATCTTAAATTTTTTGGGAGCAAATTTCACCTCAATCTTCAACGGATTCCCAAAACATGGATCCCAATACATTTGAACAGTCTGGATTTGGCTCTGGTTTTGGGAATTCATATTGAGAGTGCTAAAAACTGGGCCAAAATAGCTCGATTTGGCTCTGGTTTTGGGAGTGCTAAAAATAGGGATAGTTGTTTGGGTATCTTTTGAAGACGGTTTTCTCTCCTTAATTCCCAATTTTTGGTTTTAGGAGTATTTTACGACGTCTATTAGAGATGCTTTAACTCATTATCTACTCTGTCAATCATCAATAATTTGTCAATCATCAAAATTTTGATATGGTATCTTCAAATTTGTGATATTTGTGCATAAACGTTCAGAAAAATTTGCCGATGGCTCGGGCTGAGAAACCATGACGTGGCTCAGGTCAGGAGCCTTGAATTGCTCTGCAGCCTGGGTCTGAAGCTGCATGCTCATCAGATCCTCAATCTTGGCCTCACCGAAAGTTACATATTGTCACAGATGTTGAGCTCTTGAAGACATCTCGCTTAATTTGAGATAACAAACAAAATCTAAAATATTAAGAGAATGCTTTTTTTTTTTTATTCAAATATTAAGAGGATGCTTTTTTTTTTTTTTATTCAAATATTAAGAGGATGCATGTTATACATCGTGCAGTCTTTAAAATTGCACATTAGTACGTATATACCAGTTATTGCAATAGCCCGATTGATGCAAAGATATGAGGTCCTAATTAAGGCATAGAATGAAATTTCTTTGCAATCCAATACAGGTGCTTTGTCTGCATGAATAAATAATATTTGATAACATACAGTATTTTTACAACATACAGACTCAACAAGAAAAGACTCACTCGGCGTTTACTACAACAGACTGAACAAGAAAAGAAAATTTACCAAAAAAAGAAAAGAAAAAAAAGGAATCACAGAGAAAGTTCCCAATCAAAGTTGTTACCCTTCAGCTATAGCGCTTCTCACGTACTTTCAGCTAATTTCAATCATAAGCTGATCACACATTCTGACATTCACACCACACTGCCGCAGCCCACACATTCTGCAGGAGCTGTGCACCCGGACACCCCAGTTTCAAAAGGCAATGGTGATATGGATTCCCGCGAGAGGAGCAGTGATAGAATGAGTGGGGTAAGGTAGAGGAAGGGGGAGAGGGGAGAGTGAAGTAGCCCGGGAGGGAAGGGGAGTGCAGAGGCAGGGAAGTTCAGATGGGTCGGATGCAGGTAAAGAGGAGGAGAAGCCCCGCCACCGCCGAGCGAGAAGAGATGAGAGAGAGTGAGATCATGGAGTGTACTTTCATGGCATGCGAATTCAAATATTCAAATTACTGATGACGATGCAATGCATGCACGAGAGGTGTTCGACGGAATTCGGGTTCTTCTACCGTTGGTTGGATGGGTTTGGACTTTGGACCGTTGTGTACTTGGGCCTCTGCTTTGTTTGGGCTATGTTCCAGATAATAACTTTTTGGGCCTTATTCAGTTTGTCTTAGCATCTTGAAACACCGCAACAACTAAGTGCAAAAGTTTGGGAAGTTGTGGAGACAAGGCAATTTTATTCTCTTATTCATTCTTAAATAGTTCAGTATATTTTATTTATCCTTTAACTCTTACGACATCCGACCTGTACCATAAATATTTTACCATCCCCCGGACTCAACTTTTTTTATACCAGATTTGGTATCCAACCCGTTTGGTCTCATCTATTTTTTTTTTTTTTTTGGATGAAAAATAAGGGTCAAGCCCCTATTTACTACTTCCTCTGTCCACAAAAGAATGAATTTGTAGCAAAAGTCAAAGGAAATAGTGGAAAAGTAAAATTACTTTTATACCCTCAATTAGTAGAAAAGTGAACATTCTTGGAAGGAGACGAGGGGTATTTTGAAAATTTCGTAATATATATATATATTTTTTTTTTGAGGAAGAAAGTGGATTCAAACAAAGGGTATAAATTCATTTAATTGTGGACAAGTTGTAAAGGGTATAAATTTATTTAATTGTGGACGGAGGTAATATATTATAAGAAAAACTAAACGGTACATGTTACATTAAAGAAAATAAAGCACAGCTCAAAAGGATTGAGTTGATAAAAATAAAAGAGAAAGGAATGGGAAAATAATATAAGAACAAACAGTTCTATTGTCCAAGAAGATGCTGATTTTCATTCAATTGATCTGTCCCTTCCAAAATTCGGTTGCATCTTTCTCATCAAATGATAAACTGCGAAATGATCAATAGTGTCGATCTGACTGTTCTGTTTAGTGTCTTGTCCCCCTGACAGCATGAATGTAATCTATCCCACCATGCATCTATAGCTCATTCTGAAATCTCTTGAGTTACCAGCTCATAGAAATGAATTGTAAACTGGCAAAAAATAAACAGGTGTGTTACTGATTCTTCGTTTCTTCTGCACATGAAGCACATATTGACCAAGATCCAATCTCTTTTGACAAGATTGTCAGTTGTTAGTATTTTATTTTTCGCCATAAGGCATGCCAAAACCTTCATTCGAGGGGCACAGTGCAGTTTTCAAATTCTATGTAGGTCAGTTTACAAAAAAAAAACAAACAATTTTATAGTGCCTCGTCAGCTCTTAATTAATCCAATGAGTTCGATCAAGATGACAAAACAGAATGGCGTGTGGAGATCGAATAATGATTTTGGTGATTATTTAAAAGTTGACTTACTAAGTCAAACAAAATTTTATCTCGAGTTTGATATTAACCGTATATATCCAGGTCGATCTCTTGCTCTTTCTATCTATTCGCAATTGGATATATAGCAGGAATAGTTGCTCTCCTCTTCTGAATATCGAGATTGATGTTTACCAGGTTCTCATGATGGGAGCGTATCCACTATAATTAAGTTAACTCAAAATTTGAGTTAACTCGTAGACAGATTTGGACCATTGGTTTCGGATCCTGGTCAGGACGGTCAAGACGGTCAGTGTTTAAAATTCACGGGGCTTTTTATAAAATC
Organism: Cyperus esculentus; assembly: GCA_030179965.1. Taxonomy (NCBI): domain Eukaryota; kingdom Viridiplantae; phylum Streptophyta; class Magnoliopsida; order Poales; family Cyperaceae; genus Cyperus; species Cyperus esculentus. Next base: position 1,219,903 of record JASGLE010000031.1, read on the forward strand.
ACTGTACGGGTAAACTCAATTTTTGAGTTAACTTAGAGGATCTCAATTCTCCCTGAGGATGATGGGGTAATTAATCTAGTGCATAATGTAAAAATAGCCACTACCACAGAAAAAAGCATCAACAGCGGTTATTTATGACAATTCCCAACGGTTCAGTGAGGGTTGGGAATACTAGGGTTGCTAATGCTTACTAAAGAACCGTTGTTGATACTGTTAATCAACAACGGTTTATAAGAAGGAACCGTTGTTGATGATAGCAATTCCCAACGGTTTATAAGAAATAACCGTTGTTGATTCTTAAGAATTAACAACTGTTTTTTGTAAATAACCGTTGTTGATTCTTAAGAATTAACAACTGTTTTTTGTAAATAACAGTTGTTGATTCTTAGAAATTAACAACTGTTTTTTGTAAATAACAGTTGTTGATTCTTAGAAATTAACAACTGTTTTTTGTAAATAACAGTTGTTGATTCTTAGAAATTAACAACTGTTTTTTTGTAAATAACAGTTGGGATGATGATTTTTAAAAAAAAAAAAAAATTGTTTATTTATAGAGATCAGCCCTTTGCTCATTCAAATTAGATATTATATACCATATTAACAAAAAAAATATACATTAAAATACTAATAATAAATTCTAATAATACCACAGATTAATTACCAAACTAAAATCCAATATAATATCATATTCATATATCCAACAAAATTAAAATCCATCATAATATAATAGAATTTCTCAAATCCTAATAATATCCGTATACATCAGCACCTTCTCCTGATCTTGCACCATCACTTCCTCCTGATCTTGCACCAGCATCTCCTAATCTTGCATCAGCACCTTCTCCTGGGCCCGAATCTATAGGGAGTACAGTGAGTTTGCAATAATATATTTTTTTGCAATATCTTAGAAACAATTTCGTACATGAATTATTTACAATTCAGTTTGTTAATTTTTTTCTTGACTTTAGGGGAAGAAAGTTTGACTACGATTTGTTTGAACTTTGAGAGAGCAAGGAAAGGAAGTGCCGGTGCTACCTTGAGAGAGCAAGAAAAGAGCAGTGATGGTGCTGCCTTCGCTGTCGGAGAGAGCAAGGAAAGCGAGGGTTGGTGCTGGGCTTCTTTGTACGGAGAGCAGGAGAGTGAAGTTGGTGGTAGCCTCCGTTGCGGGACCTTTTCGCGGAGAGTTGGTGCTGGCCTCTATTGCGCCGCCGTTGCCGCTATCAAGCAGCCCTCCATCGTGCTCCATGAAGAGGGAAGGGTTTTAGTCGGGTTTTGAAATTGGGGGAAATACAAATTGACTAAGGCCTGAAGTTGAAATTATAGTAGAGCAAAAGACGAAGTGGTGGGTGAGTTGGTGACATTCAAAAATTGTCTTTGAAAAGAATCAACAACGGTTTCATATAAAAAACAGTTGTTGAAAGATGTGGAGGCGGGAAACTAGGGAAAACAATCACCAACGGTTGTTAAACAAAACAGTTGTTAATTCTTGCACATGAATATTTTATGTTACCCAAGAATCAACAACGGTTATTAATAAAAAACAGTTGTTAAATGGGCCATAAGAAGGAATCAGCAACTGTTATTAATAAAAAACAGTTGTTAATTCTTGCACATGAATATTTTATGTTACCCAAGAATCAACAACGGTTATTAATAAAAAACAGTTGTTAAATGGGCCATAAGAAGGAATCAGCAACTGTTATTAATAAAAACAGTTGTTAATTCTTGCACATGAATATTTTATGTTACCCAAGAATCAACAACGGTTCCCAATGAATAACAGTTGTTAAATGGGCCATAAGAAGGAATCAGCAACTGTTATTAATAAAAAACAGTTGTTAATTCTTGCACATGAATATTTTATGTTGCCCAAGAATCAACAACGGTTTATACTTTAGAAACCGTTGGGAATGCTATCCCATTCCCAACGGTTTTTTATAGTGAACCGTTGTTAATTCTTGCACATGAATATTTTATGTTACCAAGAATCAACAACGGTTTCTATTTTAGGAACCATGGGGAATGCTCTCCCTTTCCCAACGGTTTTTTATTGTGAACCGTTGTTAATTCTTGCACATGAATCAACAACTGTTTCTTCTTAAGGAACAGTTGGGAATGATATGCCTTTCCCAACTGTTTTTTAAAGGAACAGTTGTTGATTCTTTTTCAGATTTCGGGCAAGTCTTTCCCAACTGTTCCTTCTGATAAACCGTTGCTGATGTGTTTTATTAAATTTCCAAAATGCCACTGCCACTTTTCAACAACGGTTTTCTTGATAACAGTTGCTAAGTTGGGGTTGCTAAAGCCCATCTCTGTGGTAGTGAGCTGTCCGGAGCATGCGGCGAAGCTGTGTATGTTGAAGTCAGCGATGGCTTCATGGTACTTCTTGTTCAGATTGGAGACAGATAGAATGAAAAGTTTGCAAGTCAAAAGAAAAAAAAAATGAATTAACTTGTTGTGTCCGCACAGCCACAGCAAGGTCAAACCCAAGTGATCTTATTCAGTGATGCTTTAAGTAATTTCTAAATAGTTGAAAGCCAATAGAAAAATCTAAGATATTATCTTACGAATCCAATTGTATGTACAAATAGTTAAATACACAAGAGTCATGTGGCTGTATAATACTGTAGAGCGTAGAGTGATAGCCAGCTCCTCTCTGCATCTTGGAAGGATGGTGTCATGTGGTTTTGTTCTCGGTTGACAATACTAAATTTGACAATCTTGATAATATATATATATTTTCAAAAAATTGAAAAAAATAATTAAAATATAATAAAAATGGAAAAACTTTGATATAAATATTGTGAGACTTGCATATTGATTATGTTTTAAATTTCAAGCAATTTGAGGTATATTAGATTTGTGCTTTCACGGAATCTGTAAGAAGACCGTTAAAATTGACACAAATTTTAGATGAGCCATCAAATGACTTTCAAATTGAATGCAATTTGAAACACTTCCAATCTATAAGTTCAAGAATGCATCTATAAACTTTTCTCTATTTTTAAGATTTCATTTAATTTTTTTTTTGAATTTCAATTGTCAAGATTATCAAGTTTTGCATTGTCAACTGATCCCTCTTCTTCTTAATTAGAAATCAAACAAAAAGGTCCAACACAACATATATAGTTATTATTTATAAAATTATTATATTATTATTATTTACATCAAAATATTTAAAATCATATATAAATATTTAAAATTTATAATATTTTATTATTTCTTTGATGTTATTGGGGCTAAGTGCGAGTAATTAACAGCTCTAGTTTCTAAATAATTGTAAACCAATAGGATAACCTACATATTATCTTATGAACTGCCAATTGTACAGTACAAATATATAGATGAGGGATCCATGCATTGACATTGATTATCTTGACAATGATATTTTTCGAAAATTTATAAATAATTATAAAAAATCTTAAAATAGAAAAAAGTTAAAGGAAGTATTACTTGACTTACAAACTGATCATGTTTCTGATATATTCAATTTAAGCGATGTTTGATAGCTCTTTAAAGACCCGTTAAATTACAACCGTTAAAAAATATACAAAATTTTGATATGGTATCAAACGATGTTCAAATAAATTGAAATTCGAAACACTATCAATCTATAAGTTAACTATTGTATCCATAATTTTTTTTTCATATTTAAGATTTTTTTATGAATTCTTACAATTTTTTTAAAAATATCATTGTCAAGATTGTCAAAATAAGGATTGCCAATAGATCTCTTCTCAAATATATATGTGGATGGTGTCATGCATGTGGCTGTAGAGTGATAGTCAGCTCTCTTTGTATCTTAGAGGGTGGTGTCATGTGAATTTTCCTTTGAAATATATACCATATGTAAGAATATATAGTGAAAGAATGATATGAATAAAATGTGGTTTCCAATTTCTATGTGTGTCTCCACGTAATTTCCAATTGATGCTTCCGCTGGCTCTTCAGAAAATTTCCAACAGTGTAGTGCAGTATAATCAAGTAAGAGGGAGGGAATGCCAGCGAAGAGACTTTTCTTCATCCACTTTCAAGAATATATTTTGTGTGCACACGCAAGAACTCGAATATTCAAGCTGAATCATCTCAATTTATTTTAATAAACTGTTGGTACATTTTACTAAAATGAAACCTTGTGGCATTTGCCACTCTGTTATTCGAAAGTTGACTTGCTAATAATTAGTCAAATAGCAAAAAAATTTAGTATCGATCGAGTTTGATACATATATATTAACCTTGATTATATATATATCCATGTCAAAGAAAAAAGAATAGTTTAACATGCATATAATTTCTGTACATTGGGAACAAAATTACTGCCGTTAATTAATATACTTTTCTGGTCATGCATGTTTCATTTTCCGGCTTGGATCCTTCCTCTTCTGCTATTAATACGCACTGTTTTGTAACTCATAGCCTGTCTTTGAGTCTCTCCATCCTCTCACCATCGCATCCCAATAATGTAGAAAATAAGCAGGTGGTGGAAGCAGTACATGTTGAAGTCAGTATAATGACTCCACGACTTCACGAATGCTTGGTGCAAATTGGAGAAGGATAGCATGATCAAGAGTTTGTAAATGAAAAGTGAATAAATGAATATTAGGTCAGGCCCAACTACAACAAGGTCCAAGCCCAGTGATCTTATTCGATGATGCTTGAAGCAGCTTTACAAGTACCTCGACTATGCTAGCTCCATCATCAATATAAATTATTTACCATTGATTTTGTTTGAAACTCTTTCGTTATTTTGATTGGATGGTTTACATGTTTTCTCTTTTCTTAATTATTAAATAAAATTAGGATGATATGTCTAAGATAACAAAAAGATCCAACACAATATTTATAGATATTATTAATAAAATTAATATATTATTATTATTGCAACAAAATATTTTAAATTATGTTCAAATTATTTAATATAAATATTTGCAATTTATAATTTGTAAATATAAATATTTAAAATTTCTTATTGTTTGTTTGATAATATTTATCGAGGCGAAGTCCGCATACCAGTTCTAGTTTCAAACTAATTGTTAACTAGTAGAAAAACCTAGATATAATCTTATATATGAACTACCAAAATTATGCATAAATATAAAGGAGGATGGTGTCATGCATGTGGTTGTAGAGTGATAGTCAGCTCCTCTTTGTCTTAGAAGGGTGGTGTCATATGGTTTTTTCCTTAGAAATATGTACAATATATGTAAGAATAGAGAAAAAAATAATATGAATAAAATGTGGTTTCCAATTTCTGTATATCAATCTCCATGTAATTTTAAATTAATGCTTCAACTGGCTCTTTACAAAATTTTCAACAGTGTATTCGAGTTTCTAAGAAATGTGTTTACAATTTCTATATATCTATCTCTTTCTCTATTTTATAATTTTTTATTATTTATTTGATATTATTTATCGGGGCGAAGTCCGAGTAACAGCACTAGTTTCTAACTAATAATTGTAAACCAATAGGAAAACCTAGATATTATCTTATGAATTGCCAATTGTATGCATAAATATATAGGAGGATGGTGTCATGCATGTGGCTGTAGGGTGATAGTCAGCTCCTCGTTGTATCTTAGAAGGGTGGTGTCATGTAGTTTTTCCTTAGAAATATGTATCATATATGTAAGAATAGTGAAAGAATGATATGAATAAAATGTGGTTTCCAATTTCTATATATCTCTCTATGTAGTTTTAAATTAATGCTTCCACCGGCTCTTTACAAAATTTCAAACATTGTATTCCAGTTTCTAAATAATGTGGATTTCAATTTATATACATCTATCTCTTTCTCTATTTTATAATTTTTTTATAATTTGTTTGATATTATTTATCAGGGCGAAGTCCGAGTAACAGCTCTAGTTTCTAAGTAGTTGTTGTGATATCTGAATTTTTGACATCCAAAAATTAAGATATATTTTACGTAACTAGAAACTGAAATATTCTTGAGATGTGCAATAACCGATTTTCAGTAATCAAGATTTAGATGTTAAATAAAATGTGATGTTTGACGGATCTTTAGATTATTGAGCAGTCAATAATCAATTATCCTTGTTATTAGGAGATATTATCACCTGAAATAGGCAAGGTAGAGATGGAATTATACTATAAAATAATTTGACCAATTGTCAATGGTTTTGAATCACATAGTACCAAAGTGTGAAATTGACATTTCATTTAGAAAGGAAAAATGATCTCTTCACAATACTACAACTTGAAAGGATAAATTTGAAAGTTTCCATAAAATATATCTCACTTAATTGTATGCAAGGCCTTCTCAACAGAGAGATGAGATTTTGGTCTCTCTCATGCATGCGTGGCTTGTTCTAGGGAGTTCTCTCATAAAATATTAAATATACATGATGACTAAGTTGCTTCCTTAATTACAGTGTTATTTATATTAGGCGGTTCCGAGCTTCTAGTAAATTCTCGGGTTCTCTTGGATATCTTTCATTTACAGAGTGCTAGTTGGGGTTTGATTATTATCCTCTCCCATGTATGTGTTTCCTGCCTTGTGGATGAGTATGCTTCCTCTTTTCTTGTATGTGTGTGCATGGCAGAAAGAGCGAGATGGTGTATGGGGGTGCTCTTATTCAAATACCACAGAGAATAGGTCCAGGAGTTATCATGGTATATATATTACTTTCCATTTCTTTGTATATACTTAATTGGGTCATGGTCTTTGAGGGTGTCGGTTTAAATAAATCTGATTATGAGGGAAGGCAACGGGCCGGGTTGACCATTCATATATGCAATACAAGCTAGCTTAATCATGCTCTTCTTACATGGTTTGGGTTCTGAATATTATGTATTAATTGATCGTGGTAATTAAGTACTGATATATATATTTTGTGTCACATGGAAGTGAATATATAACAGGAAAGAAAATATATATATATATGCATGTACCTTGTATCAGGATGGTGAATATTAATTAGAGGACCAAGGTAAATTTGTTATATAGGTAATTAACTAATTAGTGACAAATGGAAACTGAAAAGGCAGGGTGTCCAAAGTCGGTTTAGATTAGGAATGGGGACATTCGTATTTTCTTCTTGACGTTCATAAAGGAATCAGTCATGTCAGTTGCTACATAGTTAAAAATAATATTATTATAATTGATTAGGGACATGCTAGTAAGATGTCTAAAGTTGACTTTGACTACGGTGGACTGTTGAATCAAACGAGAATACGAGATAAGACAACAGGTTTATCACGTTGCGGCTTGCAGTATCGGATCGTCAAACAGGTGCGGGTTCTGGTTATTTATCAAATCTATGAATTGAACTGAAAATTTTATTTATCGAAATGTTTATGTGATAATTGCTTATATTGTTGATATGCGTTGAATTGTGTGAACTGATTTAAATATTTGCATGTGTTGCATAACTGATAAAGGTAAGTGATTGTATTTCTGTGTGTGTTTGTGGATACCGTTGTTACTATTGGTGTTGTTGTTGTTGTTGCTGTAGTTCTTGATCATGTACCTGGATAGAGATACCGGCAGGAGGTTAGCTACTTCACTATAGCGCTATGGTTTACGAACATGCATGTACAGGCATGTACGGGTTGTATAATTGGATCTCTGGGTTCGTCAGGTACATGAGGTTATACGTGCTGGTATGCATGGGATGTGTGTGCTTGTTCTCTGTGGTATCAGATACGTGCTGGTTGCACGGGTTTGGGTTTGTTTGACTTGCTTGGTATGTGATACGTGCTGAGATGCACGGGATATGCAGGTTGCTTGTGGATTCGTCTGATACAGGTTTGTGTGATATGTTTGATATTTGGATTTCTAGTACAGGTTTTGGGTTGTTTGTGTATATTTCGGTATTTATTTTGGTTTGATGTGAGATAGTGAACTAGTACATGTGGTTTTGCAGGGAAGACGTTGAATTGGTTTTGGAAAGGAAATGGAATGTATTTATCGACTTGACGTCTAATTCTCTGTAGTTGCAGGGATAATCATTATCGTCACTGACGTGCAATGTTTATTGGTTGATGACATTTATTTATTTTTTTTATTTGAAAGTGATTATTTAGTGGTATTCAGTTTAGCTAGTGGATTTGATAAATACCACCGGCTGGAACTAAATACCGCACTGAGAGTATTTCAGACTCTCACCCGTTCCACTTTTCGTGGGTTCCAGGTTATAGGTTGCGATGCAAGGACGACTTGGGTGAAAGAAATGATTGCGGTAATGCCACAAGGGATTTTACGGGATTTCATTTTATTAATTAATTCCATTGTATATAAAGGGTTTGGGACCTGGGGGTTGGATATTTGGAAATTGTGGCTATTTTGCTTGTTATTGGTAAAGTATATTGTTGCATATTTTATAGCCTTGTGCTTGTCAGCACTGCTACTGTTCCTCCTGCTTGTCGGGATGTTACAGTTGTAAACCAATAGGAAAACCTAGATATTATCTTATGAACTACCAATTGCATGTATAAATATGTAGGAGGATGGTGCATATATATGTGTCATGCATGTGACTGTAGAGTGATGGTCAGCTCCTCTTTTTATCTTAGAAAGGTGGTGTAATATGTGGTTTTCTTAGCAATATGTACCATATATGTAAGAATAGTGGAAGAATGATATGAATAAAATGTGGTTTCCAATTTTTATATATCATATAGTTTTAAATTAATGCTTTCGTTGGTTCTTTACAAGATCTCCAACAGTTTATTCTAGTCAAATAAGAGAGGACAATGTGATGAAGAGACTTTTCTTCATCCACCTTCAAGTACATTACTTGTGTGCATACGCAAGAACTCTTGTGAAACTGAATCTTCTCAATTTATTTTAATGAACTGTTGATACAATTGACTAAAATGAAACCATGTGGCTTAATTTTGCCACTCTGGGTCAATTTAAGAAAGAGAGGGGAATGCCAACGCAGCAAACTTCTATTGTGTTACAGAATAAATTTTCTGTTTTTTAATAGTTCTTAGAATTAACGTTAGCTGTATCCTATTTGCATCCATGTTAGGGGGAGAAGAAATAAGGAGGGAAATATTTTATAGCAACGGAACTATTAATTAATTAACTGGAAGTACACCTCAAAATGTGTATATAAGGAGATAAACTCTGTTCTTTGGAATCAAGAGCTAGCAATTAATAAGAGCTGTAAACATCTAATAAGCAGCAAGAATATGGCGGAAATCTCTGGTAAATATGCATTCAATCAATTCTTGTTTGTTTAGTAAATATCATCACATCTCATTAAGTATTTTCCATCTCACAACATCTATTAATTTTTCATTGCAGAAATGTCAGACTTAGATGGACAACATGATAGTGCGGTCAACATTGGTGAATATGCATTCAGTCAATTCTTTTTTGTTTAGCTATAATCATCACATCTCATTAATTATTTTCCATCTCACAACATCTATTAATTTTTCGTTGCAGAAATGTCGACAGTAGTAGCCAGACAACATGATAGTGCAGACAACTCTGGTAAATATGCATTCAATCAATTCTTTTCTCTTTAGCTAATATCATCACATCTCATTAATTCTTTTCCATCTCACAACATCTATTAATTTTCTGTTGTAGAAATATCAGTAGAAGACGAGCAAGAGGACAGTGCGGACAACCGTGGTAAATATGCATTCAATCAGTTCTTTTCTAGTTAGCTACGATCATCACATCTCATTAATTACTTTCCATCTCACAACATCTATTAATTTTCCGTTGCAAAAATATCAGCTGTACCCGGACAACATGATGGTGCAGAAAGCTCTGGTAAATATGCATTCAATCAATTCTTTTCTGTTTAGCTAATATCATCACATCTCATTAATTATTTTCCATCTCACAACATCTATTAATTTTCCGTTGCAGAACTATCAGTAGTAGCCTGGCAACAGAATATTCAGCCGAGTACAATGAATGGGACTACATCAGCCCAGTATATTCCGCTGGGTACAATGAATGGGACTACATCAGCGGAGGAAACAAATCCCTTGGAAAGGAAGACTATCTTCCGTGTTCCTGCTTTTGTCCGTGAAGCTCACAAGGATCTTTTTGAGCCAAAGATGGTGTCGATTGGCCCTTACCACAACTACAATAAGGAGAGCCTTCGTTCCATGGAAGAGCACAAGCAGTCCTTCCTTAAGTCCTTCCTAAAGAGAAGGGAAGACATTCCGCCTTACCACTACTTCAGGGCAATGAGGGAAGTTGCGATTGAAGCTAGCAAGTGCTACAGTGAATTCTATATCAACATTCAAAATTTTCAAAATTTTGATGAGTTTGTTAAGATGTTGATACTAGATGGTTGCTTTATCCTAGAGCACCTTTTAAGGTTAAGAAGTAATGCAATTGAAGAAAGAAACAGAGCATACTGTAACTCCGGGTGGGTTTTTAGTGCTCTAAAGACTGACTTGGCCTTATTAGAAAATCAAATCCCCTTCTCTGTTCTTCACAAGTTATATGAAACCCACAATGGTGGAAGTATCGACTGTGGTACAGGTTCTTGTCCCCTGCAAGAGCTATTCTTTAAACATAGTCTCTGTTCAGACTTTAATGGTGGAGTACCAGAGGTAGAATGTAAGGACATTAAACACTACCTTCACCTTATTTACCTATGCATGACAAGTCCATGTCAGGATCAATTGGAACAGGGTGAGACGTCTACTGTTCAACAAAGTGCAAGTGACAATCCAGGAGAAGTGAGGGTTTCAGTGCAAGCGGATGAGAATACCGGTACACCAGGTGCAAGTGAGTGTAATGTTATACCATGTGCTAGTGAGCTCTATGAGGCAGGTGTGACATTCAAGTGTAAGCAAAACTCTACCTACATGTTTGACATAACCTTTGAAAATGGTATAATGGAAATACCATCTCTGACAATAGATTGTGATAAAAAAATCATCTTCTCGAACATTGTTGCATTAGAGCAAACTCAAGTTATGTTGGATTACGTACCACCAGCACTCATGAGTTATTTGTCCCTAATGGATGCACTGGTTAACACAAAGAGAGACGTAAATTTGCTTGTTAAAAAAGGCATCTTGCAGAATATGATGCCAGATGAAGAAAATGTGGCAGCTTTCTTCAATGATTTAGGTGAGTTTTTTGTTCCAGTAAAGTATAAGAGACAACATAAGGTCTACCCTGTTATACAAAAGTACCGAGCCAAGCGTTGGCCTGCTCTAAGGGCACAGTTGAAGCATGATTACTTCAGAAATGCATTGTCTACTTTCTCTGTTATAGTGGCAGGAGTTCTGCTCTTAGCCACCATTTTACAAACCATTTTCACGGGCATGCAGACCTTCTAAAACCCGTTTGAAGTATTTATCTAAAAGCTTGTGCAATTACTTTGTTTTTAATAATTGTGTTGCTATTTATTGTACCATCTTTCTCTCTTTGTTTTTTTTTTTTTTTAATTTTTTATTTATTTAATTTTTTTTTAAGAAAAATGCCATGGTTAATGGAATGTTTCATATGTTGTGTTTTGTAATGACCATGAAGAATTATATATGATATTTCTCACATTCGCAATTTTTTGTACCATAAAATTTATGTGCTTTATTGAATAAAACTACACGAGCTTATTAAGCTCATAGCCTGCGCACCTCCGAAACATATCAAGTGACATCCAGATTTTGATATATACGGCTCCATAAATTATCTCTTTCTTTAAAGAAAAGCGGACGAAAATGGAAGAATTCTATGAAGCCACGTCACCTCTTCTACTAAAAGGCGTCAAATAATTTTCAGTGGTCGAGTAATCGAGTTTTCCTTCAAGAAAGTCATTTGCAGCGCTAAATGAAAAGAGTCGAAAGACGTCTGCTTAAACCGGCATCTCCTTATTTACTTCCCCGGCCCGCACTCAAGATGCACTTCTTTCAAACGGCGCCGTCTGCCCATCTCATTACTTCTATCTCACCATGTCGCTCTGGCGCTCTTACTTGTCATCATCTCCGCTGTTTAACATTAACCCACTCTCAAAATAATCCATTTAGCGTGCAACTGCAGACGGAAAGAAACTAATCCATCTTTCAAGACCCGGAGCCCGCAATTACCATGAATTTGACCTTCCCCATGAAAACAATAATACAATTAATAATTCTTCAACTAAATCCAAGACACGATCAGTTTTCTTTCAGAAATTAAGCATGGCTCTCTAATATCAATCGCGCAAGGATGCATAAGGTAAGAGAATGGGTCAGTTCATCAATTGCTACATTTGCCAATGCTCTGAGTCACATCTGCTGATACTTTGAATGCTCCACAAATTTTTTCGATTGAATTCATCTTTCTGGTAAGTTCTTTTATCTTCAGTTCTCAATTAACACTTTGGTTCAGAAAATATCACAACATTGTTTAACAAAAATTATGGATGAATAATTATTTTATTAACACGTAAGTAAATTAATCGAATACAAGTTGTACAGGTACTTATTGTTCTTCTCTTAGAAATAGTACAGCAACACAAAAAAAATTAGAGTAAATTACACAAATGGTCTTTAAAGTATCACTCTTTTACCAAATTGGTCCTTAAAGTTCCAAAAGTATCAAATTGGTCCCCAAAGTATTGATTTGCTACCAATTTGGTCCCTAAAGTTTGGGATGTACCATTTTGGTCCTTAAAGTTTCATTAACATATCGTTTTGATCCCTAAAGTTTTAGAAATTTATCAAATTAGTCCCAAAATTAAGTATTTCATTTAAAATTATTGTTTTCATGTATCTTAAGTTAATTTTTAACATTACCATAACAATATTATATTGTTAAAAAAACATAAATAATGTAAAAATAAGTATATTTGTTCATGCCATCAAATACTTATTAAATAAATTTTATCATTAATAAATAATGATAGGACTAATTTGGTATAAATAAAATATTTTAAGGACCAAAACGGTATGTTAGTACAACTTAAAGTACCAAAATGGTACATCTTAAACTTTAAGGACTAAATTGGTAGCAAATCAATATTTTAAAGACCAATTTGATACTTTTGAAACTTTAAGGACCAATTTGGTAAAAGAGTGATACTTTAAGGACCATTTGTGTAATTTACTCAAAAAATTATATACAATATCAGTGATAAAAGCGGCAATAAGAATTTCATCAGTGGAATTATTAAATTAATTAGTTGCCGATGATTATCGTATATTGGAAGTTTTCCCAATAAAATGAGGAGGGTTAGGCGTTGTCACATATTATTCATTATTTCTTATATTTCACAATTTTTTTCTAAAACTTAACTATATAAATTTGTCCATATTTTATTCGATATTCCTTTTGTTACTCTCTCTGTATAAGTTTGATCTAATTTTTATGAATATGATTTTTGTTCTTTTTTTTTTAAATTAATAGCATACTTATACATTTAAATTTAATTGAGCTTTGTTTATTATATTACAAATATATAGAACATTTTTTTTAACATTCCTTATCTGTCTGAGTCTACATTTTTGCGCTATATAATTAATATGTACATCTTAACACATACATGTTTCTTTTTTATCTTTTACGAAATATTGATCCGCATGCTTTAGGTGCATGGATTATACAACTATTATGCTTATAAATTGTACAACTATTATTTTATTCAAATTGTCAAATTGTCAATATCCATTATGTCAATTAGTTTTCCACAAATGTAAATATAACTTTCTATCATGCACTATCTTACAATGAAATTTGTGATGATATAATATATTCCAACTCTTTAAAAAACTTCTGTTTGAAATAATTTAAATTATTATCCCGTGCATGCACGGGTTTAGTGCTAGTTTTATTAAAATTTCACTACTAGAAAATTGCTCAGTTGCAAGGGTAGGCTAGATGAGTGCCATCGATATTTGATACCCATGCGCGTTGAGATTATTTGCAATATATTTAATTCACAACATCGGCTATCGGATGAGAAAGTTACCCATGCAGATTTGTACTGATGACGTGGCCTAAGGTTGAAACTTTATCATGACCTCATGAGCATTGATTGGGACTTGGGAATATTTTAATATATTCTATTTATTTTTTGTGTCAGGTAGAACCGTAGGACTATAGGAGAGCTCACAGGACAAAAAAATTATTTTTTGATGGCAGCAGATTGGAACCCATCACAGGACAAAAAAATTATAAGAAAGGATTCAAGTCCGATTCAACCCAAGTTGTATGCCAACTTAAATTTATTTAAAAAGATTTGGCGATGCCGCTCTCACCATTTAAAATTTAACAAAAATTTTACTATTGACGAAAATTCGGCCTTTATTTTCAAATGAGTAATATATTAAGAGTATAAAATATTCATTTCACTTCCAACTGAATGTGTTATTAAGGAGTTTAACTGTTGTGAAAACTTTTGCATTTTGCTCCGCAATACTAACGGTCAAAATTATAATTTGTCATGCCCGAATTTCAATTTATGGTTCTCATTAAATTTGTCATATAAAAATACTAGAGAATACAAAAATTTTGCATTTGGAGGGTTATAAGTATTTATTTCGGATTTTTTAAAATTTACGTACAAACAATCACTATTTTATTAATATTTTAGAGTCATTTTGAAAAATTCAAAACAAATACTTAAAAAACTCCAAAAATGAAAATTTAGTATATTCTCTAATATTTTCATATAATGAAGTTAATGGGAACCATAAATAAAAATTTGGATGTGATAAAATATTATTTGGACAGTTAACATTTGGAGCAAAATGCAAATCGTTTCATATCAGTCGAGCTAGTTTGAGTATAAATAATAGATATTCGATCAATATTATTGCTGATGTGACGTGAAATGTTTTTATTGAATGATAAAAATGTTAAATATTTGACTTCACATGATATAACAACATAACATAGCTAAAATAATGGGGAAAAAATATCGCTTCTGGGATTCGAACCTGGGCGGATCTGCATAAACAACTCTACTGATACCGACAGCATCACTAGGGAATTTTTTATTAATAAAAAAATAAAAAATCAAAATATCAAAAGTTGAAAATAGTTTTGAAAAATTGCAGAAATAGAAAAACCGCGACCTGAGGTAGCGGCCTAGTCCCAGACTAAGCCGCGACCTCAGGTAGCGGCTTAGTATTCCTGTTTCACATGCGCTGAAGCTCTGGTAGCGCTGAATCTCTGGTAGCGTTGAAGGATTGGTGGAGCTACCAGGCAGCTCTGGTTTCACTTCACTATATATTGAGGTAGAAGCTCTGCTGCTTTGTTATATTGAGGTAGAAGCTCCCCTTTGGTACTCGCTGGCACCGCTATGGCCTGCTGCTGCTGCTTTGTTATATTCCGCTAATCTGCCATGTTCGTCGAAGGTTAGATATTGTCAAGTAATACATTATCTTATTATAAAAAAATATTACCATGTTAAGGATTTATATTACCCTTAAAATTGTTCTACATTTTAATTTGGTTGCTAATATAATAGTTTAACCGGATTGCTAATAAAAAATATAACCCTGTTAATTAATTTATGTAGGATACTATTGGTACCATATTAATTAAAGATTCCGTTGACCTATTTTAGACACCATCCACCAATTGTACGGTATATGAAACAGTTGTTTAAATCCAAAAAAAAATTAGGACTTATATATTTAATTTCTGAAACACTGTTCAGACTTATTTTAAACACCATCCACTAATTTAAGATTCCACTTATAAATTATTATGGGAAAAATTTTAAATCAATTTATTATTATTCTTAAAGATTTGTGAGATATTAAAACAGTTTTTTAAATGTACTGTACATATGTAGGTCTAGTTCAATGACTTCCGTGTCATTCGGTGTTCATGTCGGTGGTTGCATATTTGTTGGCCCGATGGGTGTATGTTATAACCAACCACCAAGATTTGTGTTTTCATCAGATGCTAATGTGTCATTCGAGAATTTAAAACGAATGATATACCGGCATTTGGGATTGATGGAAAACGAATTCGCACTAAATATTCAAGGCAAAATGAATACAGCGGACCATGGCAGTTTCTTCTTCAGCCCAGTTCAGATTTATGATGATCGTAGATTGCAAGCTGCAATTGCACAGACCATAAGGTGTCAGTTTTTGTCGATGGTTGAGTTATTCGTGGAAATTGTCCCACACCACTCCGGTGATGCATATGTGCCGACGGGTGACAATTTACCGGGTAGCAGTTCCCAAACATATTGGAACACCTCAGAGTACCGGCCGCCGTATCAACCGCAGTCCCCCCCACAGTACCAGCCGCAGTACCAACCGCAGTTCCCCCCGCAATACCCCCCGCATTACCAGCCGCAGTACCAACCGCAGTCCCCCCCCGCAATATCCCCCGCATTACCAGCCGCAGTACCAACCGCAGTCCCCCCCGCAATACCCCCCGCATTACCAGCCGCAGTCCCCCCCGCAGTACCAGCCGCAGTCCCCCCCGCATTACCAGCCGCAGTCCCTCTCGCGGTACCAACCGCAATTTCCGCCTCAGTCGCCCACTCCATACCAACCGCAGTCCCCCCCGCGTTACCAGCCGCAATTTCAGCCTGAGTCGCCCACTCCGTACCAACCGCAGTCCCCCCCGCGGTACCAACCACAATACTCTTCCCTGTCGTGTATACAGGAAGGTGAGGATAATGATACCGAGGCCGAAGAAGCAACGACAGTAGACAACGATATCGAAGTTAACGATATCGAAGATGAAGATGAAGATGAGGAAGATGATGATAGCGAAGATGACAACGAAGAAGCAATGGCAGCAGAAGAGGATGACAGCGATAGCGATAGCAGTGGTAGTAGCGATAGTAGCGATGCCAATGAGAACAGTGGTTACAAACCGGCTTCCGAAACCACTTATGGCAAACATTTTTGGAAGCCACACGTTTTTGCTGATCGGGGACCCGAGCACCCAGTGTGCACATTTAACCAATGTCCGACTGCAATAGAAGTCGACTCGTGGACGGTTGGTGGTAAGAAAGTTTTCCATCATCCCTTAGCGGTCGGTCGTACCTTCGCTTCGAAATATGAATTAACAAAGGCAGTTGGAAAGTGGCACCTCAAAAAGAACCGACAAATTGAGGTTGTGAGCAGCAATAAAGTACAATACGTTGCAAGATGTGAGCAGTACGTGACCTGTAAATGGCGATTGTATGCCGCAAGTAAGGATGGGTCATCATTTACTATCAAAACAAACCCATTGGACCACTCATGTACGGTTGAAATAGCAAGGCGTGATCATAAACAGTTAACTGCGTCACTTATCGCAGACGAGATCGGCCAAGCGGTAAAAGACAATCCAGCTGTTTCCATGAAGGACCTACGCAACGTGGTTCGTAAGGTCTTTCATCAGGAACCGTCATATAGTAAATTGTGGCGTGCTAAAGAGAAGGCCATCGCTGCAGAGTGGGGCAGTTGGTCTGGGTCTTATTCCATTCTTCCCCGATTACTGGAAGAGTATCGTCAAAAAAATCCGGGGACAAAGATAAAAATCGAAGGAGAGCCCGGAGATCGCGACGGTATTAAAGTATTCAAAAGAGCTGCATGGTCGTTTGGTCCTTGCCGAAGAGCATTGAGGTACCTCCGGCCGGTGTTTGGCATCGACGCCACCTTTCTTAGCGGTCGGTACGAAGGTAGACTCCTTGTTGCCACGGCATACGATGCAGACAACCAGTTGTTTCCTTTTGCTTATGGCTTGGTGGATAAGGAGGACGGTGATGCATGGAACTGGTGGATGAAGTGGGTGCAGAAAGAAGTAATACCACCCGGAGCGGAAACATACACCGTCATCTCTGACCGACATCCTGCCATCCGAAATGTTTTTTTGCGCGTTGATTCAGGATGGTCTGAGGCGAAAGGGGAGTGCAAACATCGTTTTTGTAGTCGCCATATTAAAGAAAACATACACAAGACATTCAATAATGCGGGTGTGCTTACACTCTTCGACGCAGCCGCATATGCCAGTAAGATGAGAAAATACGACGATCCAATGAAAAATTTAAAGGAGTTGCATAGCGAAGCATGGGACTACATAATGAATATAGGAAAAACCGGTAACAGAGAACGGAGGGCAGAGCAACCCCCACGAACGGATCTATGGGCTCTTAGTCACGACGGTGGCAAGCACAGGTGGGGAATCATGACAACTAACGGCGTAGAGTCTCTAAACATGGTGTACAAGGACGCACGTGCCTTGCCTGTTACTGCTCTGGTGGAGGTAACCTTTTACAAATCAATGTAGTGGTTTGCCGATCGAAGAGAACTTGCTCGACAAAATATGAATTTGAGCAAACCTTGGGCACCGAAAGTGCACGCCAAAATTGAAAATCGAACAATGAAGTCTCATGCAATGGAGATAAGAACAAAGAGCTGGTCCAGGTATATGTATGAGGTGAGGGCAAAGGAGGGTAAGAAAGGAAATAAAAAATGGTACGCCTATCAGGTCCAGCTCTTGCCGCCTAATGGTTCGACATGTCAATGCCAGAAACCAAATCTTACAGGGATTCCTTGTGGGCACGTGATTGCAGTTTTGAGCGAACGGAATCTCGACATAAAGGATTATGTCTCTCCATATTACAGTGCGGAATATCTTTTCAGAACATGGCAGCCTTTGTTCGAACCAGCTGGAACAATTGAGGCGTGGCCAATATACAACGGTGTGCAATTTGTCCCAGACCCGAGCAAGGTGAAGCGAGGTAGGAGAAAACATCACCGAATTCCAATGACTATGGATGAAATGCAGAAGCAGGTAAACAAGCGAAACAACAAGTGTTCCAGATGTGGCGCCCTAGGTCATAATAAAAGGAAATGTCGGGCACCTTCTGCCCATGAGACCGACCAATCCGCACCACGTTCAAGGCCTGCAAATGCCCATATATTGAACGAATTTCTTCCGGGTGATTATTTTTCCTTTCATTCCTGCAGTCACAACAACTATCTAAATTTAGTACTAATCAGTACCGCTACAATTTCATATCAATCAGGGCGGGAGAGCGGACGTCGCTCGACTAGTGGCGTTAGAAGACCTTCGACAACAGACAGTATGGAACCAGAATCAAGTCGCAGGCAGAGCGGACGTCACTCGATGAGTGGCGTTCCGAGACCACCGACAAGAGATAGTGTGGAACCTGAACCAAGCCGCAGGCAGAGCGGACGTCACTCGGTGAGTGGCGTTCCGAGACCAACAGACTTACCTACACAGGACAATCAACAACAAGAACCAAGTCAGGGTACGTAGTATAATTTGTAAACCGTTCTTACATATATCCATATTTATTATCATATTGCATTTTATTTATTTTTGTAGGGAGTACACGTCAAGGAAAGACAAAGGTCAGCAAAAAGAAACTTGCAGGGGTGAAGAGGTGGTTTAGCCGGCTTGTGTAGCATTTATCTGACAATCCGAAAATGTATCATGCGTAATGTATTATTGAACTATTGTATGAGAAATTAAGTGTGAGTGTACTTTTTGGAAAATGTATGTGAGATGTTACTTATGATTATACGTATTATCGATATTGTATTAGATATTAAGTGTGATTGTATTTTCTATGAGATATATGAGACAATTTATGATAATAATAATAATAATAACAGTAATAATAAAACAAAAAAAAAACCGAGACTAAGCAAGCCAAGCAAGCAAACCATACAGATGGAAGAAAAATAAAATGTCCACTAAATTAGCAAAGTCCACTAAATAAGTTCGCACGAGCGAGATCAATTTAGAACAAGTTTACAACAGTTAAACAAAGTCAAGCATTATACAAAGTCTCTGTATCTCTCTGGTGGCTCCCCACGGTTCGGTCGAGTACGTCTTTCCTCTATTCTACCTGTTAAAGAGCAAAGAATTCATCTTAAATTCGATT
Organism: Cyperus esculentus; assembly: GCA_030179965.1. Taxonomy (NCBI): domain Eukaryota; kingdom Viridiplantae; phylum Streptophyta; class Magnoliopsida; order Poales; family Cyperaceae; genus Cyperus; species Cyperus esculentus. The sequence continues at coordinate 1,239,702 of JASGLE010000031.1, forward strand.
GGCACGCAATTTATATGCAAAAACGGAAAATCAACGAAATTAAAGAGTAAATAATTTATATGTACGAAATCCGATTGGTACAACAGCTACACATACGCTGGGTGGTCGATCCAACCACATAAGGGTGACGATGTGTTTGAGCCGCCTGGGTGACTGGCATCGGTGTCGACTCCGCACCCGGACCGAAAACGACATCGCCAGATGCCGAAGTACCGGCATCTTCACTCGGTCCGACATCAACGGGCGTGTCGTTACCACGTCCTCCGGAACATGGAAGGTAATCCGCGTAAAAGTTTTCCATGTCCTCCATTGTTGGCGGGTCCGGCGTCGGGTCCAACGACTGGTCATCTTCTCCGCTTGACTGCCGACTGTCAATGTCCATAGGGAGTCCACGCGCCTGTAGTAACTCGTCCAAGCGATACCCCTGCCCAACGTCATCTAGACTTCCGCGACACGTACTTAACATGAACTTTCCCACCTTCTTGGATGTCTTGGAGACCATCAATCTCAGTCCGTACGCTGCTTGCCTAAGCATGCGCTGAACCTGCATAACAACTGGATAAGCGATATTCTTAATTTGAACACCAAAAAAAAAAGGTCAACAGAGAATGCGTACCAAGCGCGGGGTAACATCATGTCTAGGCGGGACAGGCATCAAACTCACTGGCTGGGAAGGCAACGGCAGCGGCTCGAAAAATCTCGCTAGGATCCTCTCTCGCGTGTGCACGGTGATACACCCGTTTCGTGAAAACCATATCATGTAGTCACGGTAATCGCTCGGATCGTACACCTCAGAGTGGTCAACAACATATCGGTCGATCTCGTCCCATTCTTTGATGTAAGTGTCGTGAACATCCTCCCATCTTGGCGGGCGCAGATGATCTTGCGGGCCGTGATCAAGAACATGGAGCCTGCAAGTTTTTTCCCACGGCTCTGGAGCCGGCGGGGGTGATGGCTGTTTTGCACCTAGCTGTCGCATGACCTGATCCGGGTAATGGCACTCGACCATCCAAAAATGGACCAAGTGGATCCTAGCCCACCACGCGTCGGACTCCTCGAGCACTCGCGCAGGCAATAACTCGACACCATCCTCGTCCAGCAACTCTGTATAAGGCTCCCAGTTGACATCACCTTCCCGCAATTCTTCTATGGCTTTTACATAGAAACTGACCTTGCCGTGCAGGTTGTCGTTGAACTTTCTGCTGTCGCACCATACGATCCCGTACGCGTGCCGTCTCTCCGGATCCGGACCCCCGAGAAAATAATCGGACACGACCTCCGGTCTACCCATATAAAAATGAGTCCACGCCCACTTCTGGAGAAAACCTAGCGGTCCGGCGATGGACGTCGCATTTGCCCACGAAGCCCGGCAGAGGTTCCGATACAGGCATGCCAGGACAGCCGCTCCCCAATTGTACACGACCGGCTGGTCCAAATTTTGGAGGAACTGGCAATACATAGACGGCATGCAGTCACCTGAGCCGTCGGGTAGGAGAACGGTTCCAATCAACTCCATGATGTACCCCGCCAGGTTCTGATGCAACAGATCCTCGTTCTCTGGAAGTTCGGCAAATCTCTCGGCCAACCAACGCAACCTAAAATCATTTTAATGAACCCATATAAACAACACGACACCAAAACATATGAACGTGTACAATTGGAAATTAATTAGTGAAACTACCTGAGATGGTACTTGGACACTCTATAATAAGACGAACCGTCCTTCCTCGTGACCTTCTTGCGCTTGAATGCATCGTCCCCGACCCCCGGGCCGAACACACTCTCGAGAGAGTGTGTCCAGTTTATGTCCGTCACTCCGGTCACGGGCTCACCTTTAATCGGCAATCCCCACAGAATAGCTACATCCTACAATGTATTCATAATATTTAATCGGCATAATGAAAATGGTGTTGCACATCCATTAACAAGTTGGTATGTCGTTTATACCTGTAACGTGATAGTGATTTCGCCCGTTGGCATATGAAATGAATGCGTCTCAGGACGCCACCTCTGCACAAGGGCTGTGATTAATGCCCAATCGAGGTCGAACGTTTCCATCTGGTCGACCTGATACAACCCCATCTGAACTAGCTTGTCATCAAAGTAGTCGTGGTGCGGGATTCTTCGTCGGGACTGCCTCATGGAGAGGGGTTTAATATCCTACAACGCATGCAATATATGGGGAGTGTCAGGTTATTACTTGTCAAAATTTAACATTTCATAAGAAATAAAGGGAATTACCTCATTGGCGATGTCACGCATGCGGTGACATTCCTCGGGTACCTGCAACAATGTACCTGTTGTTGGCGCATTTGACGGTCCAGCACCATCGTGGCCTCTGCCAGTCGACATCTGTTGCCATTATTTGATTAGTAACTTCAAATTTAGTCGCAAAAATCCAAAAAGATATCAAACTTAAAAAAAAAACAACACCATTTTGCGCATGGTGCACACAAAAATGGAAAACAGCAACTCTGGTGGTCGAAAAATTCTCAAACTTTCAGGACATGTGAATAACACCTAAATGAAGGTCCTGACCAAATTTTACATTTTTTTGAATTTTCTGTGAATTAATACGATTTTTCAAATGACAACCAGAAAACCAAACCGTCAAGTTTTGCTTCTTTTTCAAATGAAAAAACTGCTCTATTCCGTAAATTGGACTGCCCCATTTTTTTTTATATTCTTGTAATAAACATCAAGTTTTGCTTCTACAAAAATTTTCACCGAAAAATTCCAAGTCTAAGGCCCCCAAATAAATATTTTAATAAACCGGCAGCACTGTTTCCAGCACCACTACTTATGACCATCACTCACAAAAAAAAATGAAAACATGTGGTTCTGGTTGTCTAAAAATTCTCAGATTTTTATCACATGTATACAACACACAAAAAAACGTCCTGTCAAAATTTTACCATTTTTGAAAGTTTCTGTGAATTGTTATGAATTTCCGAAGTCAAACCAGAAAACCGATACCGGTCCTTACTGTTACAATACTGGTACGCAGAGAAAGAAATGAAAAACTGTACAAATCTATGCATTGGACTACCATATTTTATTTTATATTCTTGAAGTACACATCAAGTAGTGCTTGTACAAAAAATTTTATTGAAAAACTCTAAGTCTAAGTCTTCCAATTAAATGTTTTAAGCAAATTGCAAAACAGTTTCCAGAACTACCCTCCCGATGAAATTGGATTAAAAGTACATTAAAAATGCACCAAATCGAAAAATGTTATACATGAGAAGTGTTCCCAAAACACCTCTCCAAATGCTCGTCAAATAAAATTGAACTGTTTTTAACAAAAATTTTAAACGCCGGACTGATTCCTCTCTCGAACTTTCTGTGATACCGGTGCTGCCGGTACCAGCAGCAGCGGAAATTGATTTTTTTTCCCAAATTTTGAATATAACACACAAGTCTAAGATCGCGAGCATGTTTTCTATAATGTTTGGGTGCTCCCGACAAGATTTCACATTTTTCGGAAATTTTTATGATTTCCTACAAATTTTACAAGTGAACAACCCTTCAATAATTTAAATCCAAATTCACGACAATTCAATCACCAATTCTAAACAATTTTCAACTAATTGAACATGTCAACATACATTCCCTAAAATAAAACTACAAAACAAGACAATAATCTCACCGCTACTCCGAGAAGACGGGTCGGGGGCTGCGGGGTCCCGCAGGGGGGCGCCGGGGGGGGGGGGGGGGGGGGACGGACGGGGGGGCGCTGGGGGGGGGGGGGTGGGGGCGCTTGGGGGGGGGGGGGGGGGGGCTGGCTCGGACAGAAAGAAGAGAAGAAAAGAAAGAAGAGAAGAGAAGAGAGAAAGAAAGAAAGAAATGGGAGATATATGCCAGTCCCAGACTAAGCCGCGACCTGAGGTAGCGGCTTAGTCTGGGACTAGGCCGTGGCCTGAGGTAGCGGCTTAGTCTGGGACTAGGCCACGACCTCAGGTCGCGGTTTTTTTATTTCTGCAATTTTTCAAAACTATTTTCCGCTTTTGTAATTTTGATTTTTTATTTTTTATTAATAAAAAAATCCCGCATCACTACGCTACAATCACATTTGATTAATTTCTCTTGCCAGTAAAATTAAATAGAATTATGTAATGTCAGAATATTGGAGTTTCTAAAAAATAATTTAAAAAAATCGTTACAAGTGGCAGAAGAATGTATTAAAACTATATAAAGATCAAGGATCTATGTTTGCACAATACAAAATATTTTTTCCTTCATTTCATGGTTATTTGAGTATCCATCAAGACATTTTAATTTCAGGCCCTTCGTTGTTACAAAAATAAATATGTACGATGGACAATCAAATAAACTCAAAACTCTATATTATTTGATTATCAGGCAATCTAAGCAATGTTTTTTAACTCCAACGGTTTGGATGGGTGATTTGATATATTTTGTGTAACGAAAAGCACATTAGTGAACAATACAAGTTCATATTCAATGTATTAGTATCATGATTGCTTGTCAAAATGCTTTCAAACACATCCAAACACAACATGTGATCAATCCAAACCGTTCAACTTCAAGAATACTATATAGATTGCTTAAAAATGAAATATGATGAAATTTAAAGTTAATTTGACCATTGATCACGTGAAATTTATTTTTAAAAATTAGATGGCCAAGAATTCAAAACTACGATCGGAGTTATCTATAAATTAAACATATGATCAAATTATATATCGACAATAATCTAGTTGTATGATATGCGTAGATGAAAAACTAAACTATTTTGTGAAGCTTTTACCGTTTAATTTTTTAATTTTAATTCATACCGTTCATTCAAAAAAATAATGGTAGATCTTACAACAATTACAAGTTACGGATCCTCTACTATATGATCGTATACAAACTACAAAAGGTCCATACATTACCTTCCGATCTCATCATTTATCATTGATGATAAAATCCAATGCGTTGAAATTTGATATTGTTCTCAAGTGAATGTATTAAATTACAAAACTATCTATTTCCCAAACTTTTACCAAATGCCGTGAATTACTGAAAAAATTTGGCTCTATTCCCGCTCCCCGGCTCCCTACAATTCGTATCACCTACTGCGCATAGTGTTGTCCATCCGATTTACATAGAGATTTGTTATGTCCGAATCGCAAAGACCCCCCTTGAAAATCTCATGGTCTTGCAGCTGCGCTGGATTGTCCTGCACAGCAGACGATAAGCACTCTGCTCCCTACGCCAACTCCTATCTCAGAAATTTCCCCCAAGATATTTCACTTCCTCTCTCAGCGCCGCCGCATCACCTCCCAAATATTGAACCTAACCCTAACCTCTAAGCACCACTCTTCCTCTCGCTCCCGCTATCTTTTTGCGCTTTTGAGGGAGAGGAGGTTGGGGAAGTGGCGGGCGACGCGGTCGGGGGACGTGGAGTAGGAGAGGGTGACTGTGACATGGCGGCGGGTGCAGGCGTCGGGGCGGTGCTAGGCGCCGCAGACCAGGGAGACGGCGGCGCGGTCGGCGGGGCGGTCGGCGGGGCGGTCGATCGGCTCAACCTCCTTCGTTGGTGCCGTACGGAAACCTTCTGTTCCGCAACCACCGATACCCGGTGCGAATCTGCGGTGTCGAGTTCGTGCCGCTGGAGAGATGGAGCAGACATTGACGCCGCCGGTCAGTACATGCAAATCCCCGGTTCGGTCGCCGCTCCACACTGATCTTGCGGTGGCTTGCAAATTAAGCCCTGGCGACGGATGCTCGGACTGAGGGTTTCCGAGTCTATTCACCATAGCAGACAAAGAGAGACAGACTTAACTAGCTGCCAAGTACTTCAATCTCCCCTACAGAAGAGGTATGGAGGACAAATCCTAACTGAAATTACGAATTAAACATACTATTTTCCTTTCCTATTTTAATTGCAAACAAATTTGCTAACTTAAATTGCTCATATCTTCAACAGGTGAGAGGAAATTATTGGAGTTGGGTTGGATTATCTTTATTGTCTTCAGCAGGTCAAGGAAATGGCAGATGCATTTGATGTTTGTTTATATCTTTATTGCTTATTTCACTTAGAAAAGTTGGTCCAAAAATTGCTTGTGGTTGTACCCAAATTGCATATCTGATGTGTTATTAATGCACGCACATGATTTGAAGGAAGAGGCAAATGAATCAGCCAACAACTTGTAAGATTTTTAAAACATATACAGTTTGAATTAATAGTGCAAGTAATTTGTTAAATAAACCATGCTTCTATCATGTTGTACCAAGTAATTTTAAGCGCCTTCAGTTTGAACATGAACATGAGATTATTTCTGATTAGCAAATCAACTATGTGCACATAGGGATATTGCTAGACATGAGCTCATTACTTAGAGCCGCCAATGGGTAATCAAGTTTTATTATACAGTGATACTTGCCTATAATCACTTCAAACCTCAAATGATCATCTTTGTTTGCTATAGATAAGAGTCATCCAAAATCTTGGTTATTTGATGATGAATTTCCCTTTGTCACTTGCGTTCCATAAATAATGGCCAAAGTCTATTGGGTGAAGTCGATGGATTGAGTAATATGAGCTGAGAGTTAGAGTTAAGAATATTGGCACAACACATAGGCTCTGGTACAATATGGTTACCAAGTTTTATTTAAGACTGAACTTAGATTGTGTTGAGTAGTATGAAATGAACAAAGGAAATAAAAGGAAAACATTAATTACTTGTACTATTATAACTTTTGGATTTAAGAAAACATTTTCCCTCATCAATTTAGAATTATTGAAGTGCCTTTCTCTTTTCTCTTTGGTGCAGGTTTGCACTCTCTATCTAAGAGAACCACTAATATTTTGTAAAGCCTAAGTTGGTTGTGGTTTATTTGTCAAAATGAGGTAATATGTGATGTTTTGAAATACATTCCTTAGTATGAGATCACTATAACAGCAATAATAGATAAGTACACCAATCTGTGGTCCAAATTTTACAATTTGTGTTGTTATTTTTGTCTCCAGGGGCAAAATTAATACAGCATAACAAGGAGGATGCAATCAAATTGGTAAGTTCCTTTGTAGGCTAGTATAGTTATTTTTATTCAGATTTCTCAAGGAATACAACACGATTAATCTTTGGAGTTGCATTAGGAGCAAGGACAGTTGTCATATGTTTTATTTTAGGTTTCACTACTTACCTCAGGATCACTTTTGGTTCTTCGTTTTTGTTGTATTATTTGATCTTTGATCTTTAATTGACTGCAACTAAAGATCTTTTGTGCAAAAATCACGACACAATCATCAGTCGTATCTACTTTTGTCACAGGTTTCAGTTTTGACCAAAAATAACATCAGGAGATCTGAATTCTTGGATTTTTAGTGTTAATTTCTGTTACTTACATGTCAATTATATCAGGTTTATATTGAACTTTAAAAGGCATGGAGTTGAACATCTCCGTGAAGATTTTAAATGACAGTATAGGTACATTTTAATTGTGTGCCATTATTTTTGCCTTCATTTAGCTTAATTTTATGTGTTTTACTTAAATTCTGAGCCTATATGGAATTATTAATTTTAATTTTCCTACTGCAGAACTCTACTCTGATTCTTGGTTTTTGACGGTTTCAATAAGGACCTCTACATTATATTAATGGTACCAGCTTGGATGTTACACTTTGTACCAAGAAAGGGGGTAAGTTTTATTGTAGGTTGATAGCTTTTGATTAATACAAAAGTTTTGTAATATGGAGAGATGTGAAAGGTTTCACTTTCCTTTTGTGAGGTGCATATTTGGTGTTTTAAGCGTTATATACAAGTGTTGTAAAGGGTATCTGTTGTACTTTTATTTTCTTTGATTTTGTATTGTTATAACACTTTTTGTACTGCTATGCTTATTGAAAATATATATGTTTTAAATCATTTATGAGATATTTTACATATATTTGAAATGGAAATGTTTAATTATTGATTTCCGGTATCATTTATATATTAAATATTTAGAAGAGTTTATGAATTGCAAATTGAAAATCATGTCAATTATAAAAATAGAAATGCTGACGTAAAATGAGTAATGTGTACATTTTTAGGGCCTGTTCGGTTTTGTGGGTTTGAGTGGAAACGGGTGGGAATGGTATTGGGTTTGGGTAAAAGTTTCTTAACCCGTTCGGTGGACAGACTGTATTTCCCATATGGGCGCCTTTACCTAACTCCAAACCTTTCCAATAACGTGTACTCATGGGAAAATAAAAATTGGGTCCGAGTGAATTTTTTTTTTCCCAAACCTTAATCTCTATGCTCTCTCCTTATTACCTGCTGTAATCGCTCCATATTGAGATATGCGGAAAAAAAATTTGAAGACGCTAAAGGCAAAATAAATGTTACCGGTGACTTCAATTAATTAAGGTATCCAACCACATAAGATATATTTGGATTTGGCCATTTTGAATTTCATTCTGTTAATGAGTTACAATTTAGTTCATAATTAAATAAGTATTACCTTTTAGTCTATCCGATTAACTCGATAATAAATTAAATCTCAGGTTTCATAATGGATGAAAGTTTTTTTCATTTTACACTTTTTTAAATATTTTTTTTCAATTTTTTTAAAAGGTCAATAGTAGTCATAATTTTCAAGATAGGCATTGTCGATTGGTCCTCCCTTATAACTAATTACAAGTTTAGCATTATGTCAATTATAATAAAAGGGTGGCGACTCAGGTGCCAATATTCTTTTTGACAACCACGACAATGGATCCTCAAATAAATGTAAATAAAATCTCTAAAATAAAAAAATTTTGTACAAACATATTGTGAAGCTCATAAATTGATTGTGCTATAAATTTAACTAATTTGAGTGTTGTTTGATACTATATCAAAACTCATAATATTTTGAACCATTGTAAATATTAAGAAATTTTAATAAGTCTAATGTAGTATCAAATGATACTCAAATTAGTTCAAATTTAAAACACAATCAATGTATAAGTTTCATAATACGTTTGTATAAAATTTTCTATTTTAGAGATTTTATTTATATTTATTTGAGGATCCGTTTTCACAAAGAATAGTTGTCATCCGATCCCTACCCATAATAAAATATCAATGATATTTCCCATGCCCATTCCCATCTGATTTCCGAACAAGGTATTTGGAAAATTTCCATTCCCATTCCCACTTCAAAGTTTCCCACAAATATAATTTTAAATTCCTGTACCCAAATATTCTCATCCCACAAAATCCCACGGCCGCCGAACACGCCCTTAAAAAATAAAGTGCATGGGTAATTTTGTGTCTCCAGCCCATGTAACATTCTTGGTCAGTGTGCTGTGAGGTGTCTCTGTGGTGGGTCCCATTCCAAACTCACACAAGGGTAAAAGCCCTTGCCAACCATACAATGTACCCTTGCGTGAATCTTTGCAACGGCCCCATGCAACTGGGTAGCAGTTGCAAGGAATGCAATTACAAGGGTGGCTTAGCAACGGCAGGCCTATGGCAAATGCGTTTTACAAGGGTCCGCCAATGAGACAGACTAGAGGTGGTAGAATCTCGGGTCGGGTCAGGTCGGGATCGGATTCGGGTCGGGTCGGATCGGGTTCGGGTCGGGTCGGGTCGGGTCGGGTCAGTTTGACTAAATGGAAAATGTCGGGTCGGGTCGTCCTCCACCACGGGCTGTTGTAGAGAGTTGACCTGCTCCTCCTCCACGGGCTGTTGTAGCGGACAACTCTCATAGACATGAGAGTCCTCGTCGCAGAGCACGCAGGACTGAGCCTGCACAGCCTTCGAGGTTGCCTTCTGCTGGTCCAGCTGCTTGTCCATCCGCAGCTGCAGTGCCTCTAGCTTGGCCTGGACGAGGGCGAGCTGATCGACTTCGTAGCGCCCTTTCGTGCCCCTGTTGGACTCGCGGCTCGACCACTGCTGCTGCTTGGCGAGCTTGTCAAAGATGTCCAGGATGTCTTGCGCCTCTGGGTCAACGATGGACCCACCTGCGCATGCATCAACCATGACGCGGTTCTGCTAAGTCAGTCCATCATAGAAGGCATCTGCTAGCATCATGTTGGAGAAGTTGTGATGGGGGCAAGACAAGCAGAGGTGGTTAAACCGATCCCATGCATCTCCCAGCGACTCGTCATGTGCCTGCTTGAATGTGGCAATCTGGGATCGAACCTTGGCAGTTCTCCTAATTGGGAAGAATTTCTCGAGGAACTGCGATGAAAGTTCGGCCTAGGAACCAATTGAGCCCTTCAGGAGAGAGTTGAACCAGAATTTGGCCTTGTCCCTGAGAGAGAAATGGAACAAGGCAAGGCGAACGTAGTCGGGGTTCGCGTCTCCATTCTTCACGGCCCGGCAACACCCAAGGAAGTTATCCAAGTGATCGTGCGGGTTTTCGTTCTCCAAGCCGTGGAAGCAGTTCTGCTGGATCAGGCTCACGGCTCCGGTTCCGAGAGTCGGAGGACCTCTCGGCACATCTGGAAGTATGATGGGCCCTTGTGCGTCGTCTACCCGTGAACTGTGAAACTCCTTGAAGGTCCGCGGCTCGAGGGCGTGCCCTGCGACTTGCTGCCTCAGCTGTTCAACTTCTGCTTGCAGCAGTCGCCGAGATTCTTCTACTGCCCGCCATTGTTCGTCGAGCTCGTTGGCCCGAATCCGGAGCTGCTCGCGCTCCGCTTCCTCCGCCATGTCCGACGAAGAGTCTAAGTGTGAAAGGACGGCGCTGATCCCCGGTCGCGGAGATCGGAAAATCGGACTCCGGGGTCCGCTCCTCAGAAAGTAGTCGCCAACAGGAGGAGGGAATCCGTCCAGCGTCTTTCTCCTGAAACAGAAAAAGAGAGAAAAGAAGAAGAGAAGTTAGAACTTAGAACGAAAGAAAAGCAAAATCTAAGGTTAATATCGCCGTCCCCGGCAACGGCGCCAAAAAGCTTGACCGCGCGAACGGGTATAGGCTTTTAAACCTAAAGTATGCACTCGATCGCAAGCGTACGATCTCGTGTAGTACTTGAGGGTCGAATCCTCAGGGACGGGATTAACACCAGACTTTACTTAAACCTACTTCTAAATTCTAAGAGAGTTTGGATTAAAGGGTTAATTGTTGGGGGTTTTAACAAGGCTGGTTACAAACACAAGGAAACAGTGCTAAAACAAGTAAATAACTGAAAGACAATTAATTAAAAGGCGTTCTCAGGGTTGGCAGAATCAGATTGGTCTCAGGATCAGTTGCCTGCATTCCGCAAGATATCTCTTGCGGACCGCAAGTAGTTGGTTAGGGTCGCAAAACCGTCCACGAACCACAGATCTCTCTACTAATCCGCAGTCAGTTTTGTAACTCCTGTCTTGCACTTTCTGTAACTGAGTGCGGACCGCAGGCACGTCCCTGCGGACTGCAGGCAGTTGACAGAGAGCAGTTTTCAATTCTGGTTTGGTGTTCTGACTAACGTCGTCAGTTCCTAAGCAATTCAGAGTTGGTACAAGTCCTGGGTTTTCACCTTTGGTCCTCCTAACAATCCTAAATCGATTCGAAACTCGTAGAATAGGTTCTAAACTACGTTCATGTCACTTGTTAACTCTAGGGTCCGTTTCGAGGTTAGTCGAAACGCAGTTTCGCCTTACGGGTACTTTCGGATACAAATCAACCCAAATTGTGCAAGCAATCAAATCTGGTCAAATGATACTACATTAACCAACTAGGTCTGGCCACAACCTATAGGTTTACCAATTGAACAAACAAATCACAAACACATTATAATGAAAATCTCAAGTGATTATGAAAACAACGTAAGTCTACACATTCAACTAATCCATCAACACAATCGTCATCATTCAAACCCTAAGAACAGATAGATCTACTCACTCATGACACAAGAAAACAAAGAAAACAAAGAACTGAAAGAAATCATGATGCAAAAGAACCGAAGAAGGATTCGAGGTGACACGATCTTCACTCCCGCGCGAGAATTCTCTCAAATCCGCTTCGAAGAATGATGAACGGCCTTCTCTCCTCTTTCCTCTGCCTCTGGTTGTGAATATGCAATGAAAGGGCGTGAGAAGATGAGTGAAAAGATGTCTGGAACCGTCCCAATGACCGCCTTATATAGGCAGAGCGCCAGAAAATAGAAAACTGTAGTGCAGTAACCTCCCTGCGGACCGCAGGCACGGGCCTGCGAACCGCAGGAAGAAGGAAATGGCGGTTTTTCTGCTCCACAGGAAGTTTTCAGCGCCGAGCAGAAGGTCAAACGTGCTGTAACCTCCGTCTGCTGGACGCGGGAGGGATCCTGCTGACCGAGGAGGGTCCTGCGGACCGAGGAGGGTCCTGCGGACCGCAGGAAGTTCATTCCTGTTTCGACTTGTTGTCTATGGCTCCGAATCGCGTCCAATTGGCTCCAAAAGCCCGATTGACCTGAAATTTGGACAAAAGTAAGGAAGTAACTGGAATCTAGACATCTTACTACTTAAATGCAATTAAATTTAGGAATTTTAGGCCAAAATACTAGTGCAAGTCTGGTAAAATATATATATGAATGCATGACATCAATCGGGTTCGAGTCGGGTCGGGTCGGGTATCGGGTTGATGTCTGCCTGCATTTTTTCGGGTCGGGTCGGGCGGGTTTTTCGGGTTTGGTCAGATTTTGCACCTTAATTCCCGGGTCGGGTCGGGTCGGGTCGGGTCGGGTTCGGGTTAGCCTCGCTTTCCCTGGAACACGGGTCGGGTCGGTTTGACTTTCCCTGAAACTCGGGTCGGGTCGGGTTTCGGTCAGCCCAAGCTGAGAAACGATGAATTACGCAATCCAATTGCTCTTCGTCGCCTCCAACAATGTAGCCGAATATGAAGCTCTACTGGCCGGCATTAAGCTGGCAAAAGGTGTCGGCGCCTGGAGGGTGATGATGTACAGCGACTCCCAGTTAGCCGTGAATCAAATCTCGGGAGAGTTCGAGGTCCGCGACCCGAAACTCGCTAAGTACTTGGAAGAATTGCGCAGTGAATGTTCACAGTTCGAGGATGTGGAAATCGCTCACATACCTCGAAGATTGAACCAAAAGGCAGATGCCCTATCTAAACTAGCAGCAAGAGGAGATCTTGACAAAGACCGACCGGTGGTCGTACTAGAGGTCCCGAACCCCAGTATAAACACCGAGTTCGTGGAGCTGTACCACATCCTGAGAGGGGATGAATGGTATCTCCCCATATGGGAGTATCTCAGAGAAGGACAATTGCCGGGCGACGAAGCCGAGGCCAAGCGAATCAAGCGTATCGCCCCGAGATATATGATCGTCAACGAAATCCTATACCATCGGGGATACTCCTCCCCTTGGAAAAAGTGTATCTCTGCACCTCAAACAGACATGGTCATTCAAGAGATACACGAGGGAACTTGTGGAAGCCATCAGGGAGCGAAAACCCTGGTGCACCGGATCATCCGTGCGGGATTCTTCTGGCCCACAGTGCACCGAGATGCCAAGGCATGGGTGCTAAAATGCGTGAAATGCCAAATCCATAGCAAACAGGTCCACCTTCCCGCAGTAACCATGAAGAACATCTCCAGCTCGTGGCCTTTTGACAGGTGGGGGATCGACTTGGTCGGACCCTTTGCCCCAAGGAAAGGGCAGGTGAAATTCCTAGTCGTCGCAGTGGATTATTTTTCAAAATGGGTAGAAGCGGCCCCACTCGCGACAGTTACCACCGGCCGAATGATCCAGTTCGTACAGCGCAACGTACTATGTCGGTATGGCGTCCCCTCGGTCATCGTCTCAGACAACGGACCGCAATTCAGCGCTAGGGAATTTCAGGAGTGGTGTGCCGAGCGAGGCATAAAGAACAAATTCGCATCAGTGGCTCACCCGCAAAGCAACGGCCAAGTGGAAGTCACAAACCGAACTATAGTGGAAGGAATAAAGAAGAAACTGGAAGGAGCGAAAGGCAACTGGCCCTTGTTCTTAGATGAAGTGCTCTGGGCATACCGAGCAACACCAAGAACGGCCACGAAACGTTCCCCGTACGAGCTGGTATACGGGATGGAAGCTATGACACCGGTAGAACTTCTCATCCCCTCCCCCCGAGCAAAGGCGCATGACCTCGCCGCTAATAGGGAAGCCAAACTGTGTTCCCTGGACAGTATTGAGGAGGTCCGAGAAGAAGCTCGACTGCACATGACCGAGTATCAGAGGAAGGTCAAAAAAGCGTTCGATCAAAGGGTCGCCCCGAGGCATTTCCAGAACGGAGACCTTGTATTGAGGAAGGTAGAAGCTACCGGCAAAAGGGTAGACAAGCTAGATCCAGCATGGGAAGGACCTTTCCAGATCGTCCGAGGATTCGAGGGACGAGCATACAAGCTCCAAGCCATGGACGGCACCCCCATACCCAGGAGTTGGAATGCCGAACACCTGAGGCGTTTTTATGCGTGAAAGGTGCTGGCACACTATTCCTTCCCTCCCTTTTTTATTTCGTTCCATCTCTTTTAAGGCTTTGAATAAGGCTATTGTCAGAAGTAGGAGTAGCAGCTCGAGGCCGGCCTGACACTTTGTTTGTCCAGACCCCTCGGAATTTTCGGTTTCATGCAAAATGTAATGTTATTGTGATAATAAAGATCTACACCACTGTTGTCTTTCTTTGACTTGTTCGCTTAAATAGCACAATTAAATTTTTTCTACACTTTGCATTTACTACTTACTATGTCGCTTTTACCATTTAATTTTTATTGCATTTACTACTTACTGTTATCAGGTTTACATGCTTATACCTTGTTTTATCATTTTTTCACATATTCGCAACTCAAACCAACATAATAAAAATAAAAAAAATATAATAAACTAAATATCATCAGAAAATGCAACAAAAGCAGTTATACATACATCTCCAAAATACCAAACATACAACAACATTAAAATTGTTCATGACAAATATTTCTCAACATGAAAGCACATCATTCGGGTTTCTTCTTCTTCTTCTCCAAAGAAGCTTCGGGAACTCCTAGCTTTCCTTTTCTTCTCCTTCTGGACCCTGGCTACTTCTTCGGCAAGGGCTTTTTCCCCGGCAGCAATCACCCGGGCCAACAGGTCATCTTCATCTCTAAAAGCAAAATATCTTCTTGGCCACGGATGCTTTGGCACAATCGTACCGAAGGCAGAGACATCGGGATCGACTGCAGGAGGTTCCAAAACTTCCCCCTCCGGGCTCACCAATCGATCGTTCAAACGATCCCACCTATACCCTCTCAAAGCAGGGGCCTTTTCGTCCTCAGAGACGGGATTAATTCCGAATTCTTCGGCCTTAAAAGGCCAAAACTCGTTCAGAGCATCCACCACTCCATACAGGACCCTCCGCATTTCTACACTACTGCATACAAGGGCAGCAACCTCAAATGCTCGGGAATCCAAGAAAGCCCCTAGGGTGGCATCTACCCCTTCTGCAACTCTCCCTTCTAAAATTCTCAACTCTTTCGCTTGAGTTAGTTGCAGCTCCTTCAGCTCGGTCACCTCTTTCTCCCGGGCCCCCAGGGAGGCCCGAAGCCGAGTCACCTCTTCCCTTAGACCGGCAATTTCCTTATCCTTGCCCTCCACGAGGGCGTTATATTCAGCACTCTTCTTCAGCGCTGCTTCACGCTCCTGATCAATCTTCTTCTTCTCTTCTTGGATAGAGCACATAACCTGCTCGTACTCCTGGTTCTTAGCCTTCTGCTCCCGTTCCCATGTGTCAAACCACTCCTGCGGGAGCTTACCCTGCATCACCTTGTCATACTGGTGAGCTCGGGCGGCCAGTTCAGTGGCCCGAAGACCGCAAAGGTAAACATCCCGAAGAAGACGGTTGGCTATCCCTCCCAAGGGGGTATCCCGAAAGTCTTTGCGCAGGGCAGTAGGAGCGGTGAAGTTGAAGATGTCGAAGGCATACTTTGTAAAACCCTCGGGAGGGTCGTCGCTACAGAAGCTCGGCTCCCCTTTAACTCCATCATATTCGGCAACATTCTCCCGAACCTTGCGGAAGTCCCATTTTATGGAAATGGGAGGTTTCTGACCCACACCCGGGCGCCTCGGCAGTTCACCATGAGCGGTACTTGCAGCAACTGGTGTAGCGGCATTCCTCGACTTCTTCCCCGAAGGGGCTGGCCGGACCTGCAAGGGAATTACAACCTGAGGGTTAGCACACGGGCGCGTAGAAGTTGATAACTCGACGATGCCTGATGGTACCTTCGGTCCTGACCGCTTCGGGACCCCGAGCTCAGGAGGAACTTGTTCCTGCTCGGCGGGAGACGAGGCAGGACCCCTGATGACCGGGCTCTTGGCTTCCGCCTCTACCTCCGCTTCCTTCAAAGGTGAGCCGCCCTGCCCCGACCTCCCCTCAGGGTCTTCTGCTCCCTCTCCGCTGGTTAGCCGCCGGAGCCTCTCAGCTTCGGCAAAATATTCGGCCTCTATTTACGCATGCTGAAGATCTTTGCAACGCTTGTTCGCCTTCATAGCATCCTTTGCAACACCGGTGAAGCTGAGAGGAGCGCCCTTCCCGTCCTTATCCATGCCTGCAACAGGAAAGCCGTTAATATATATATATATATATATATATATATATATATATATATATATATATATATAACCATAAAAAACCATAAATCGCGTTCCGCACCATCACAAATCTCTTGAATATGAAGAAGAGTAGCTTGCTCGTCTAAACTAACTTCGGGGCGCCCGGGCAACACAACGGATTCTTTCCAAAAAGGACACACCCCAACCTCAACCAACCCCTTATAAATAGAACTCTCGGGAACCAAGTAAAACCAACCCTTGTTCCACTGATCCAGCTTACTAATGGGTTTAAATTTGTTTATCTTAGATCTCTTCTTTACAGTGACCTAGGAGTCAACCGACATGAAGGAGTAAAGATGCAGGAACATCCCAACCGTCGGAAACTGAACGGGGGCACCGACCAGATCCTGCTGGTGCTCTACGAAGAAGTGGTCGAAGGAGTTCAAGGCGCACCAAGCGATCCCGGTAAGCTGACCGGGGGGCACCTTCAAGAGAGTCAGGATGTCAATGATGAATTGACTGAAAGGGAACCGAACACCATACTGACCACTTTTTGAATAAAAAGCCATACCCAAACGATAATCATTGGCCCGATCTTGGGGCCGAGGAGATCCCCACTCCCGGACTGTAGTCCCCAAATGCAGGCTCAAATCCGCCATCTTCCCAGCAGAAACCAACTTTCCGTCTGGAGGAATACCTTGAACTGTTGTTAAATCTAGCGGAACTTCCCGACTAGAGCGGTCGGCTCTTCGCACCTTGAAGAGGGAAGAAGAGGCCCGGAGCTCGTACAACTGTGCCGGACCCTTTCCTTTACCAGAGCCAGCTCCTTGAGGATGGGATGATCGAAGGTTATATGCCTCAATAACCTCCGGGTCTGTCACCACTAAAATCATGCCTTTCGTCCCTACTCTCCTTCCCCTTCCTCGCACCCGGAGGAATAGCAGGATCCTTTCCTTTGCGGGGATCCCTACCGGTAACCTCGGCATCCCGACCAGAAACACTCGCCGAAGTATTGCTATCCTCCGAAGATCTTTCGCTGCGATCCGGATCCATCCGACCACTCCAATCTACATGAGTAGTATAAATAGGTAACTTACCCTGAGAAGAAGAAGAAAGAGAAGACTTCCCCCAATCTATACCAAGTTCGCCAGGAGGTACTAGTACATCACTCCCGCCAAAATGAGGAACCCCCCGGGAAGAAATAGAAGTATCAAATTCATCCCAGTCAATATCCGATATCGAGGCAGTTATCCACCCGGAGGGATTCCCCCCCACCGAAGAGCGGCGGGTCGGCCCAGTAACACTGGGACCCGAGTCATCAGACGAAGATTTCGAAACCCCTATTGATGCGCTGGGGTTGTACGAATAATCTGAGGGATCGGCATAAGAACTACTAGACTGGTAAGAGGAACTACCACTCTTGCACGAACCACCAGAGGATTCCATCCCAAGGGGGCTGAACAACTAAAGGGAAGGAAAGACCAGGCAAGTACATGAGTACACAAACCGTTCGAATGGCTAGAATCTCACCAGACCCCTGTACAAAGGAATTTGAAAAATTACTAAACCATACCTACCTAAAGACTTATCACACTGAAAAAACCACAATGGAGTAGAGAGAGAGACATACCTTTCCAACAAGACTAGCAAAATGCAGAATATCGTTGCAGTCCCCTCCGCTATCACCCAAAACCACGAAGAAATAGAGTGAGAAGCGACAAATAGAAACTCGACGGACAGGTGCGAAAGAGGAAAGAAGACAGTGGAAAGGAAAGAGAAAGTGAAAAGCCGTGAAATGCAGGAGGAAGGAGAGAAAAAGGAAAAAGAGATATATATATGAGGAGGAAAGAAAAGGGGGGAGTAGCAACAGACAGGGATCAAACGTGAGGGTTTTTGAAAAAATAGGGGCCATAATGCAAAAGTAAAGGAAAAATCGGACATCTCCAGTTCGTTGATAAAATGGAGGGCAGTGCAGACGTCACTTCGGAGATGACAGATAACAATGGTGAGGAGACACGTCAACCCAATATTTGCAAAAAACAATACACGTATCGATACTAAAGGACAGGGAACCGAGGTTTCAATACAAAATAACTCTCTTGAACAGAACACCGAATACTGAGGGCTCGGAGATTGTCGGCTCGGTTAAGCACCGAGGGCTTAGGAGCTGGCGCTTCGACCAACACCGAGGGCTTATATATCAAAGCTGTGCAATCAACACGGAGGAAGAACAAGTGGGAGCACGAAGAAACGGTTCACCGAGCAAACCTGCACTTGCAGAGACTTCGGCATTGCTACGCCTCGCCGAAGTCTGAGGGCTAATGATGGGGCCCAATTTACCATTCAAGCCCAAGGACTAGTCAGACCCTAAATTGGGCCAGCCCAAGTCCCGACCTCAGCACCATACGTGAACACACAACCGCTGCCACAGAAGATCTCCCGACATTTGTGGTACTTCGGTGTACTTCTGATGAGGAACAGCAAGAAGACAAAGACACTTCGGTCGGGATTTCAGCCTATATATAGGACCCTAGAGCCAAAGACTAGGGTTGTGACTTATTCTGATAGGATAGCCATTTGCTTTAAGCCTAGTGATCTGTATTAAGCCTTGGACTCTTTCTCTCTTTCAGTGTAGTTTGGCTTAGGACTACCAATACATATTTGCAAAAAAAAAAAAAAAAAAAAATTCTATTAGACATATATATTGGAGTACCATATACAAGTTAACTTCAATCTTAAAAAAAACGTTACTTTGAAACTTTTGGTGCTCCACTTGTTTCGAATTAGCCATCGCCAATCCTCGGGATCTACATGACGTGGACATGCCTTGTTTTGACGATATGCTTTGTATAGGTTGAAAAGTCTAATTTGATATTGTCGACGAACTTGTCTGATTGCATCATCACAATCATCTTCGGATAAATTTAATTTTTCCTGCTCATTATCATATATATGTAAGTATATTTTCATACTACTAATTAAAACATTGAAAATATTTTAGACATTTCTAATCAGCATACCTTTAGAAACCTCCACATTATCCTTATATCTTGCTTTGATATTTTCTTCCAATTGTCAACCTTTAGCGGTGCAAGTTGTCAAACACACACGGTAACTTCTGATTTGAATAGTTTCGCATGCTTTCCACAAACTTTGCCAAATGGCTTAGGAAACTTAATGTCCAATGGCTTGCCTTTGGTTTTCATTCTAGCTAATTTTGCATTTATTGTCAGACCACGGCCTCTCTTTTTTGGCTTTTGAGATCCTTCAAATTTGAAGTACAAAAATTTTATGAAGTATGAACACTTTCTAAAATATTGGGAAGACAATATTTGTAACTTGGAGTTTGGTCACTTGATACTATCAAAAGGAAACACGAATGATACATGTTAAGAAAAAAAAAATAAAATAAAGTTTCATCATATAAACATTAAAGAGCAGCTCATGGTATCTATGCCCCCCTCCCAACCACACCTGCTTGAAGAAAAAAACGGAGCCACATTGTTTGAATATTTTCTGTCTGACAAATCTTAAACATCCCGCTAGACAATATATCTTACAATCCTAATTTACTCCAAAAAAAAAAACTAAAAGATAGTCAAACATATTTTAATTGCTCTGACTCAATAAAGAAGTTACTTATAAATCTAATACATTTTGTGTTTAAATATATTTTAATAACCATGAGTTGTCTTTAATATTACAAATGAAGGCAGAGGCATTACCTTCTCCGTTTTCCATTTCTGAAATGTTGAGCTCAATTTCAGAATCAGCTACCACCCTTTGTCTTGCCAAATTCTCCATCTTCAATATGCAACTAAATTGAAATGTGATAAAAAGTTAGAAAATCAATTCAAATTGGAAATAATGATGAAACTTAACTATTTAAAAAGAAAAACAAAGAAGAAAAAGATGTCATCATATCATCACCAATATTAGTCCTGATTCTTTTTTCGGTGTGGAGAAGAAAATATGGTATGGGATTGATGAACTTCTTATAGAGAGGATTTAGCGGGAATTTGGAAAAAAAAATCACTAAGGAATTAGCGGGAATGTGGAGAAGAAAATCACCAATTTGGAAAAAAAATCACTTTTTTTTTTTTTTTGGAATAATGGCCTTCTTTATTTGACTCACCGCTCAATGGTTCAAGTTAATGCTAATTAGTTGAGGGGTAGATATTAGGTGAAATTTATTCTTCACTCCAGGTCATCTATTTAATAAATGAGATAGTTTGTTCCCTTTATTTTGTAAATTCTGTGTTATTGGATTGTGGTTTGTTAGCTTTGAATGCTGGACTAATTATTACACAAGGATGTGAACAAGATGTTTGACAAGAAATCTAATTAAGCGAATACAAACAGGTTCTCTCATTGTAGGTACCGATGAAATGTTTGAAGTGTTGTGTGTTGGAGATTGAACGCCATTAATTACAAGTTTCATATTTTCTTTAGATAACAGATTACAAGTTTCATATTTTCTTTAGATAACAGGTTAAAGATATTTATAAATAATCAAAGGAGCATTAGATTGCAAATAAATTTGTAAAGAAAATGTTGTATATAAGCTTGAGATATACTAATATTGCACACAAGGTGGCATATGTTGACCCGACCGAAATAGTCTGCTCGATAAATCCGATGTCCGAACACTACTCGGATTTGTTAACTTATGAAAACTGAATCAACCGAACACGTAATTGACCGAATCCGGAAAAACCCACAAATATTAAGAATCTGAATACAAATTATCCGAACCGATGTGATCTGTTACCCTATAAAAACCCAAACCCGAAGCGCTCCGGAATCATGTAACCCTAAGCCAATAGTTATCCGAATCTGAATCAACCCGAACCGAGAGTGACCAATACCCCAGATATGATAAAAGCACCTATGTAGGTCTTGTAAATTGTAATTGTTTATATTATTTGCATTTATTCGGAATTGTGCATATGATTTATTAGGAATTAATATATGCATGATGTACACAAATAAAGTTACATTATTAGCTCACATATACAATAGCCAAATATGTTATAATATTTTAGACCATTTGTTTGAATCCGACGCCTGAGTCAACCCATATCCAGATTGGCCCGAAAACCAATAAGATCTGAACCTGCAAATCTGAGCAATATAATTGTCTCGACCCGTCATTGCACCAAACCAAAATTTAATTGATCCGACAGAGTCCGAATGCAAAAACAAACCGAATCTTAGTTTATCTGACCCAAATACAACCGGACCCGCCCAATTTGTCAGGTCTAATTGCATAATGTATGCATGACTCTTATGAGTAAATCTATGGTGTTCTTAAGCTCACATCCTCCCGTGAGCTTAACACCAAAAACATATCAAATTATGTCTAAATTTTGATTTATATGGCTTAACAAATTCTTTATATTAAAATCTTATAGCATACAAAAATTTTTCGTTTTTAGAGATTATAAGTATTTATTTCAGATTTTTTAATAGCAACTATACAATATTAATAAAATAATCAATGTTTCATATGTAAGTTTTAAAAAATCCAATATAAATACTTAAAAAACTCTAAAATGAAATTTGAATCGTTGATTACTGTTAATGCTTGATGCACATGCAAATAAAATCAAAATGATATAATTTTTTGTATACGCATAAAATATGACATATACAACATATTCTATCAATAAGTTTTGTTATTTATGAATTTCAAATGTGGTTAGTTAAAATTTAATTTCACGGTCACCGATCGTCACCAATAGCACTCAAATTAATATTTAATTTGGAAATTAATTAATTTATTAGTTAGACACATTACTGTAAAATGATTATATTGTGGCTACTTGACACGCATTAAAAAATAAGATAAAATCACAGAGGTGACATATTTTGATCTGACCCGAAATACCCATCCGACCTGCTCGACCTGAAACCCGACCTGACCCGAGTTTTAGGAGAAGTCAAACTGACCCGAACCCGATCCGACCCGTGTTTCAGGGGAAGTCAGGTTGACCCGAACCTGACCCGACTTGGGAATATAAGTGCAAAATTTGACAAAACCCGAAAAACCCACCCGATCCAAACCGACCTAACCCGAAAAATGCCGACATATGTCAACTCGATACCCGACTCAACCCGACCGGACATTCGGCTACCTCTAGTAAAATGATTATATTGTGGCTACTTGACACGCATTAAGAAATAAGGTAAAATGATTATATTGTGGCTACTGTAAACAGAAGACACGTAATCTAATTGAAAAAAAATAATTAAATTGATCTCTCATTTCTCATGTGTTCCCACCTGCTCTGAATCTGATTGTTCCCACATCACACCTTCCAAATTCTCATCGTCTTCACGTCTTCACGTCCTCCTCACCCGACCTTCCCAATTCTCATCCCCCACTTCACCAGTCACCACCTCTTATACCGGTTCGACTCTTTCCCAATTCTCATGCCCCACTTCACCACCCCTTAAACCGGTTCAACTCTTTTAGGGAAATTTAAAGAGATCGTGTGGGCGTGTGGCTGCGAGGTAACGGGCCTGGCCGAAGGTAAAAGAACGAGGAGGTTACTACTCTCACTGTTTTCTGGTACGTTTCATTCTTTTTTCTGAATTTGCTTTTAATCTTCTGAGATTGTGTTCAATTTGTCTAATTCAAATCATATGACCAGAAAAATAGGTGGAGTTAGAGAGTTTACTAGAGGAAAGTGAAAAGAAGGGTGGCTGTGGAGTGAGAGTGCTGACCAGAAGAAGAAGTATCAAATAGGATCACGTTTA
This sequence comes from Cyperus esculentus, assembly GCA_030179965.1. NCBI lineage: Eukaryota > Viridiplantae > Streptophyta > Magnoliopsida > Poales > Cyperaceae > Cyperus > Cyperus esculentus. The sequence continues at coordinate 1,262,924 of JASGLE010000031.1, forward strand.
TTTTTTGAGGTACTTTTCTTTATCCGTTCTCTTCTCCTGACGTGCATTGATTGAAATTTTTTTTCAAACAATCATATTCTACCAATACATATATTTTATTTGTTGCTTGCAGGTACACAAACCATGGATAAATCATGGATGGAGATTTCTAATCGATCACTTCCTGAATATGAAAAAGGGGGTTAGAGAGTTTCTAAATTTTGCATTTTCTGAAAATTCTGAAAAGGTGTGCCGTTGTCCATGTAGAAAATGCAAAAATAACTTTTTTTTTGGATGAGGGTAATATGTTTGAACACCTAATTATGAATGGGATTAAAAGAGATTATACAATATGGTTTCAACATGGGGAGGTGTCATATGATTCTGATGAAGAAAGTTATAAAGAAATGCATATGGAGATTGTAATATGGGAGTGAAAGAATTGGTTCATGATTTTGGGCAGGCAAATGTAGATTTCACAGATATGTTTGACCCTCCAGTTAGTGAAATTAGTGAGCAAGCAAACAAGTACTATAGAATGTTAGAGGAAGCAAATACAGAGCTGTTCCCAGGTTCGGGTATGTCAAAGCTACCATTTATCTTGAAGTTTCTAAATGTGAAGTGTCTGTTTGATGTGAGTGGGAAGGCAATGGATGCTATTTTTGAAATTCTTATGGATGTCTTACCCAAAGGAAACAAATCACCGAAGTCATACTACGAGTCCAGAAAATTAATTCATGATTTAGGTTTGAAGTACATTAATATAGATGCATGCTTAAATGATTGCATTATTTATTACGGTGAGCATGAGAAGGCACAATCTTGCCCAACATGTAATGCTTCAAGGTGGAAAGAAATAGGAGCAAAAGGTAATAATTTTGACTTCAGCCTTTTCTTTAATTTAGTTGTACATAAGCATTGAAATTGTAGTTCTCACAAATTTTTTTTTTTTTGTTCTTTATGAATAATTTAGGGAAAGGAGGACCTACTGAAAAGCTCAATTCTGCTTCAGGAAACAGAAAAAAGGCAAAACTTGTTGGTTCATTGGCACCAAGGTTACAGAGGCTATACATGCCATCAAAGATAGCCGCTGAAATGTTGTGGCACAAAAAAGGTCGTCGTGATGATGGAATCATGCGGCATCCTGCTGATTCAAAAGCTTGGAAAGAGCTAGATCGTCAGTTCCTCGACTTCGCATCAGACCCGCGAAATGTTAGGCTTGGCTTGGCAAGTGATGGGTTCAATCCGTTCGGAAACATGAGTACATCTTACAGTGTGTGGCCTGTTGTACTAATCCCATATAATTTACCCCCTTGGATGTGCATGAAAGACTCTTTTTTTATGTTGTCTCTGCTAATTCCGGGTCCAACAGCCCCTGGAAATGACATGGATGTTTACTTGAGGCCTTTGATTGATGAGTTAAAGGTGTTATGGGAAAAAGGTGTAGAGACATATGATGCATTATCGAAAACCACCTTCCAACTACGTGGTGCTGTTGTTTGGACTATCAATGATTTTCCTGCCCTTGCGAATTTGTCGGGCTGGAGTACGAAGGGTACTTTTGCATGTCCAGCTTGTAATATTGATACTCGATCACTATGGCTTCCAAATGGACACAAAACTTGCTACATGGGCCATCGTCGTTTCTTACCAGCCGATCATCCTTGGAGAAACAATATTAAGTCTTTTGATGGAAAAAAAGAGAAAGGACAAGCACCAAAGTTCCTTTCAGACGATGCAATCCTCGAACAGTATGCACAATTCCATCAGGTCATCTTAACATATCTTTGTTTAAATCTTTGGTACCATTCATTTATTAAAAATTACTACATCAAATTCAGCTATCATAAAAATATAAGCATTGTTCTGAAAAATAAGAATAGGAGTATGTTTCTGGAAATGAACTAACTATGTTGTTGTCATTCAAAAATGCAGATCAAATTTGGAAAGTCTGACATGAAGAAGAAGAGGGGAAACAAGCTTCTTGGTAACTGGAAGAAGAAAAGCATTTTCTTTGAGTTGACTTATTGGAGTAAACTTTTAATCCATCATAATCTAGATGTCATGCACATTGAAAAGAATTTGATGGATAGTATTATTGGTACTTTGCTAAGTATTTCAGGGAAGACGAAGGACGGGCTTAATTCACGCTTTGACCTTGAGGTGCTGAATATTCGGCATGAACTCCATGCTTCTCCCATAGCTAAAGGAAAATATAAATATGAATCAGCCCGATACACTATCACCAGATGAGAGGCGCAAATTTTGTGAATTTCTTGCTGATATGAAGGTTCCAGATGGTTACTCCTCCAATGTCTCTCGGTATGTGAAACCTAAAGAAGGTAAAATATCTGGAATGAAGTGTCATGACTATCATGTATTTCTCCATCGATACCTCCCGCTTGCAATTCGTGGTGTGCTGGATAAAGAAGTGTGTGAGGCACTAATTGAATTAAGTGGTTACTTTAGAGAGCTTTGTGCGAAGACTCTAAGCAAAGAGGTCTTGGAACGTCTTGAAAAATCGATTGTCATTACTCTTTGTAAACTTGAAAAGATATTCCACCCTCATTTTTTGACATCATGGTTCATTTGCCAATCCACTTAGCAACCGAGGCCAAAATTGCTGGACCTGTGCAGTTTCGGTGGATGTATCCTATAGAAAGGTTCTTGAGACGATTGAAGTCGTATGTGAAAAATAAAGCTTGTCCAGAAGGTTCAATCGCAGAAGCTTATCTTGTACATGAATGTGTTGCATTTTGCTCTCAGTACTTGGATGGCGTGGAGACCAAGTGGAATCGAACAGGTAGATATGGTGATGAAGAAGAGTCTTCTCACGTAAGTGAAATTGATGTTTTTGCTCAAGTTGGGAAAGCTTTGGGAGGAGAAAAATTTGAGGAACTAACTTTAGAAGAGTGGGGGCAAACCAGATCTTATGTTCTGAAAAACTGTGATCAAGTTTCCGAATACATCAAGTATGTAATACTGTACTTTACTTTGTTACCATATCAAACTATTATATCATTTTTCTAATTTTTTTCTTTTTTAATCTCAGGATTCACAAGGCAGAGTTAAAGGAGGCAGATCATAAGAATATAGAAGGCAGACATGAAAAACAATTCTTTGATTGGTTCAAGAAACATGTAAGTTCTCTATTTTCTTTTTAAGTATTGTTCTTTAATAAATTAGTAATTTGTTTTGTTGCTTGAGTGATGAGAATATTATACTCCATTAAGTATAATAAAATATGTTATAGGGATTGAGTCTTATTAAAATTTACTTGTAGGTGCTTCATTTACAGTGTTGGAGATGGTTCAATTAGCGATGAATTTCTTAGTTTGGCATGTGGCCCAGATAGACGAGTACATCGATATTCCAGATGTTTTATTAATGGATGGTTATTTAACACCCGTGAACGTGATATGAACTTGAGCACACAAAATAGTGGAGTTCTAGTAAGGGGAGATGAGAGCACAGGTTCTGTTAATTACTTTGGTATCTTGACTGATATTGTAAAGTTAGATTACATTGGAGGAAATAGTGTGGTATTATTTAAGTGTGAGTGGTTTGATGTGTGGTTTGATGTGTATAGCAAAGGTAAGGGAACCAAGGAAGATAGACATGGCTTTGTTCTTGTTAATTCAAACTGTAGATTGTCCACTAATGAGCCATACATATTAGCCACGCAAGCTGAGTTGGTTTATTATGTAAGGGACACAAAAGAAGCTAATTGGTATGTTGCTGTAAAGACAAAACCTCGTGATGTATATGATCTACCACTGGACCATATCGGTGATGAGGCATGTCAAGAGAATGAAGATATTGTTGTTGGGCATCCCCAGCTTGGAGAAGGTTTTGATGAGGGAAACTGTAACATCCCGGCAAGTAGGTGGAACAGTAGCCGTGCTGATAAGCACAAAGCTATAAAATATACAACAAATATACTTTACCAATAATAAATAAATAGCCACAATTCTCAAATAGCCAACCCCAGGTCCCAAACCCTTTTATATACAGTGGAATCAAATAACATAATAAAATCCCGTGAAATCCTTTGTGACAATTTCCGCAATCTTTTTCTTTGCCCCAAGTCGTCTTTGCATCGCAAATCCGTAACCTGGAACCCACGAGAAGTGGAAACGGGTGAGAGTCTGAAACACTCTCAGTGTGGTATTTAGTTCCAGCCGGTGGTATTTATAAAATCCACTAGCGAAATTGAATACTCGCTAAAATAATTACTTTTAATAATAACATGAATAAACTTTGTAAAATCATAACAGTGCACGTCAGTGACAATAATAATTATCCCTGCAACTACAAAAAATTAAACGTCAAGTCGATAAATACATTCCAATTTCCTTTTAAAACCATTTCAACGTCTTTCCTGCAAATCCACATGTATCAGTTCACTATCTCACATCAAACTAAAGCAAACACCAGGATATACACAAACAACACAAACCTATACTAAGTATCCGAATATCACTTATATCGCACAAACCTGTATCTGACGAATCCACAACCTGCATATCTCGTGCATCTCAGCATGTATCACATACCAAACAAGCCAAACAAAAACAAACCCATGCAACCAACGCGTATCTGATACCACAGAGAACAAGCACACACATCCCGTGCATCCAGGACGTATATCCTCATGTACCTGACGAACCCGGAGATCCAAATATATATCCCCGTACATGCCTGTACAAACATGTCCGTAAACCATAGCGCTATAGTGAGGTAGCTAGCGTTCTGCCGGTATCTCTATCCAGGTACATGATCAACAACCACAAGCACAGCAACAACAGTATCTACAAACACACAGAAATGCATAATGCCATATATGTAATCACTTACCTTTATCGAGTCATGCACACACGCAAGCAATTCAACGCATAATCAGTATATCAAGAATATAAATAAGCACCATGGAAACATTTCGATAAATAAAATATTCAGTTCAATTCATAGATTTGATAAATAACCGGAACCCGCACCTGTTTGACGATCCTTTACTACGAGATCACTGAACTTATCTTGTCTGGCCTCATAATCATATCACTATCCAGTCTGACAACCGCTCGACGATCATCAGAGACTCCAAACATCTCAACTGATATAATCCTAGCATCCATAAGTATAGTTGTATTATATATAGTGACCTATCTAAAATATATATAAATCACAAACTGAAGTTCATGGTAGACCTGGAACCCAGTACCCACTCTAAACCATCTTAATTTCTCATTTAATCTTTTCTTATATGTTTACTCATATTATATACATAGCCCAGCAGTCCCTCATGTTCTTTCTTCCAAATCAAAGTTCAACTTGTTTACTTAGACAGGTTTATTTGTTATGGCAAGACTAGCTAGCGACCACCTTCTCAGTTATACACAAATTCATATATATCTTAAGACTTGATGTTCCCTTAATTCAGCTATTAGACCCGTAAACCTACACCAAGTCATGTTTATATACCAACTGGAACCAACACTTATATGATCGGTTTATATCGATCATTACACCCGTTATAAATTTTCTTAAATAACAATACCGCCATCATTGCCTAGAACTAATACCGAGCAACACCAATTTGAATTCCAAAACACATTTATTTTCTCATCAAGCTCAGATTGTACTATAGAAAATACAAGGATTATCTAATCATGCCATTATACTAGCTAAAGACTCCAAAACAGAATTAATTAAAGAATAAAAGAGAAAAGTATACCAAGAGTACCTTTTCATCATGTTTCTCCATCAATATCCTGACATCAACCACACAACATGCATCCCAGTGCATCAGTTTAATATACTCATAGGGAACCCTTACTAATTTAACTTAATTAAGAAGTGCATCACATAGAAAAGAAGACGGTGCAAGAGAGCCAAACACCAACTAACAGTTATCGGACATATTTTGAGAGGTCGATTTATGCGAGAAGCTATACAGCAACTAGCTTAGTCATCCAACAGGTAAATTAATTCTAGAGTGCCACGCATATACTCAACAAAAATATCAAGGTGCCCAACAGCCTGGAACTATCGGATACATACAAGAATATAAGAGGAAGAGATGCTTGTTTCCTCACCGTTAAATTCTTATACTTTTACATATATGTCCTTGCGAATTCTTATATTTATAAACTAGACCAATGTTCTTAATATACGTTTTTATATCTGTATCTCATATATATAAAACAAGAATGTCAGATGCTATATACCATCCATTTAATTCATTCCGAGAAGCTACATATAATTTGGATATCCCATATAACATATATATAATTTGGTTCTTAATCATCAAAATGAATCCGAGGTGGACACAAAATATATCTTAATTTTTGGAATGTCAAAAATTCAGATATCACAGAAACCTTACCCTGACTAGGTCAGGACTTTCTATTTCGGAAGAGGGTGAACCAGTAAAACTTGATGAACCTCAAGAAAATCTGGAAGATGAAGAGTTGACTGACTATGAACCTTATTCATCGGGTGACGAGCAAGATGGAGATAGTGATGATAATGATTCTGATTTTAGATTTTACCTAATGGTTAAATCCATACTTAATTAATGTCTGATATAATGTCATATATTGATGTTACGTTTTTGTTTAAAAATGGATCTATTGTTTTACTTGTACCTTTTTTTCTAAAGCTCTATGCTAATTAATGAATACTTTGTTTTGTGCATTTAAAATGCGTAATAGCAGCATGTTAATTATTATATTGTGCTCATGAAAAGATATGTTGCTCTTTGCTGGTACTGATGTTTGGAAATCTGCTAATTGTTATTCTTGTTTATGCAACAAAAATTAGACTTGACACCGAAACAACATTACCATTTTCTGTTCCTTCTCAATCACGATACTAACTCTATCGTAATTAATAATATTTCTTCTATAGCATTAGGTTCAAAGAGCATTATTTCTCCTTAATTTCAACATAATTTAGTTTGATTTTCAAATACAACACAAAATATAAATAAAATTAAGGAATGCCTTTATTATGACAACAAATACTAACGGTTTCAATATCATGAAAGTAAATTAAATTTTCACTAATGTACTTTTATAGTGATGAGCATAATAAGCTGTCACTAATATATTAAAATAGTGACGAACAAATATCTTCATCAATGTAAATGTGACCATATACGAAAAGTTCGTCACAAAAAAAGATTTCATATGTGAGGACAAACAATTTCGTCACTAAAAATATTCGTATGAGTGACAAAATTTTAATTCTCACAATTAACTATCACTAATAATTGCTTTAGTGATGATACGTTGAACTGTCACTATTACTTATAAAAATAGTGACGATTACGCCAAATTGTCACAAAAAAGGAACATATGTGATGAAAAAAATTTCGTCACAAATGGATCGTCACTAAAGCAATTATTTAACTGGCCACCAATATATTAATCAGTACGTCGGATTGTTATTGGTGTATGTGGACTAAGCGTTGTAGCAAGGAGAGTTTACAATCCTCGTAAACCCGTTGATCTAGCTTCTCTTACAAATTAGCAAGACTTGATTATATATTAAAATAACAACACTAAAAAGTTCTTGCAAGACAATTTGTTCTCAAGACAATATATATTGTGAAATATGTAGCATGACACTAAGACATAATTAAGTAGAGCACCTTTTACTAATTTTCTAGAAACTTAGACAATTACTCGATCCAATGCATTATGCAGTACTGTTCAAATAAGTGATTTTCTAAGTAACTGAAAAATAGTAAAATAAATTCCATATAAGATTTGTTATACTAGTTATTAATTCAGAACCGATGATCTTATATATATATATATATATATATATATATATATATATATATACTAGTAAAAAGCCCACTCCTTGCTTTGGGCTGAAATTATTTTTTCTTATAATAAATTTTTAAGATAATATGTAATGGGCCTTAATTTTATTGGGCTGAGAACGTCAACGGGCATTAACGTACATCAACGGTTCTGATCTATCGAAGAAAATGATCAACGGCTCAGATGTGAGGATAGCCCTTTCATGTCATTTTTTCCAATATGCTTTTATTATTAGTAAGGATATATATATATATATATATATATATATATATATATATATATATTCATAAATAATATATACATATAAAATTCCAGGAATTTTTAGCATTTCGTACTAGATTAAGTGGGTTAAAGATGGATGTATTAAAATTAATCAATCAAAATTAATTAGAATCATTTTTTTTTAAATCACTTGGTCTAGTACCAAATGAGTTTCAAAATTCATAAATTTTATATAAATACATCTCTCATGAACACAAATAATATCAATGGTTTGGATATACAATTTGAGTGTAAAATTTTGAAATATAAAAGAAAAAAATGAGTTTGTGGCATGCAAACTTGGAACATTACTCTAAACTAGAGTTCTAACTCGGTTTTCACCTCGAAAGTGGTATCAAATAAATAACTAAAAAATTTTAAAAAGTTTTAAATATTTATATTAAACAAAACCTGAACAAAAAATTCAAATTATCAATGTAATTAAGTAATAATTTATAAATAAGAACATATATAAATGTTGAATCATTTTAAGGGTCAAATTTGTTTTAGACATATCACATCATCTTATTTAATGAGGAGATAAAAAAAAAATATAAGCTATTAAATCATAGTAGATGAAAAGTTTAAAAAAGGATCAATAGTAAATAATAATAATGATATGGCATAATTGAGATGCTTAAAAATCTACCACTCTTTATAAAGTACAGATATACTATCCATATCAAATTAGCGGCTAATTAATTATATCCCAAGAGTTTTGAATAGACAAATTAAGCAGATACTAATTAACAATGCCAAAGTACAGCTCGTAAATGAGGTTAAAGAATTATGTAAGACAATAATTTCAGCATAATCCCTTGCCCGAAATTTGTTTTTGAGGTGGCACGTAAAAATCTTAGCTACCAAATTTTTGATTAAACAAATAAAAAGATATAATGGATATTACATTGGACTAGAATTTTGTCCAAAATCATTTGGACAGTCTCCCTCCAAAGTTACAACTAACCGATTTGATTCAATTGATATGTTTATTAACGGTGATAGAGTATGACTTCATCCCTCTCAATATAACTAGTATATAATGTATATGTATATTGTATTTATTTTTAATACCTACATGACTAAATCACGGTTAATCAACTGCCAACAATTATATCGTACGGTTCTCTTAATCCTTCGGACCGTCCAAAACGGGTTTGGACAAAATCCGATTCCTATTACATATGGGGAACAAACCCCAAAAAGAAAAAAAGAAGTAGAAGATATATAATTCAGAATTTATCAATTAATCTAGTTAACTATAGCTCCATATAAAAAAATGCAGGAAAGAAAGAACAAAATTAATTAACATGGCCGAAGCAGCAACAATTGGAGCACTTGTGAATTAGTTCATTCCTATCATAACCAACTATGTGAAGGGGTCAAGAGAAGATCACTCAGAATTTATCAATCTCGTTAGAAGGATACGAGCAGCTCTAAATGAGATAGTTAAGCAGAAAATGGATATTTTAGATAAGGAAACCCAGGGTGAAGGGGAGCACCCAGCTCTGAATTCAATAAGATTACAAGTTTCACAATCTTCTAGCCTCCTGGATTCTATTGAATACAACATTAAGAAAGAGCACAAAGCTAAAACCATATGGGAGCCAATAATGTCAGATCTTAATTTCTAGACTATCGACACTAGATAAGGCCCTCCCGCAACCTGGGGATTAGGGGCGGAGTTAGGGGGGGACATGGGGGTGCTAAGTCCCCCCATGATTTTGCAATATCAATGAATATATATCATTTTTCTGTGTAATTTGGTCAGTAATTGCTGTTTGGCCCCCCCCTATGATTAATGGATATTTAGTTTTGTACTACTAAGCACCCCCCATAACAAAACTTTGGCTCCGCCCCTGCCGGGGATTCAGTAAGAAAGATGAGAGACTCCCGGGATAACCGGCCTGAAAATAGTACCATGAGCATTTATGAAAAGGAAGCTCTAGAACTGAAACAATGGATGGTTGACGAGAACTGCGAACATTCGGTTATAGCTATCTGTGGCATGGTGGGTGTGGGCAAAACTACTTTGGTTAGGATTGCACTTGACGGTGCAATCAAACCCAAAGATCTTCCGGCTGTGAAGGAAGAAGAAGGAAGTGAAATCCCAGATTTCGACAAGATAATCTGGGTTGCTGCTTCTGAGGGTTACATGGGCGACCCTCAAGCCGAGAAGATAGCAACACTAATAGAAAATCCGTGTAAAAGAGTTGCCGAAGAACTCCAAAACGATCTGCACGAAAAAAAGTGTTTGATCGTTTTGGATGATCTGCAGAACATCTCTGGATGGAGATGGCTAAGGGGCATACTAAACAAATCGACCAGAGTTGTCGTTACAACTAGCAGCAAAGAGATTGCCCGCAGCGTTAGTAAGGACCATCTGATCCAACTTGAACTTCTCGGACAAGAGAAAGCACTCGAAGTTTTCTGCCGGAGAGCGTTTAACCAAAACACGTTCCCCACTGATTGGCCCGAAAGTCGGAGGGATTGGGCTGAAAAGATAGTGCATCATTGTGGTGGTTTGCCACTCGCAATTGTCGCCTTCGGGGACCATGTCAAAGAACTCGGGCAGGTTAAAAATCAGTGGGGGAGTTTATCCGAATCCGACAATCCACATTCCTTTATGGAAAATGAAAATGATATCCTTAAGCTGATCTCTGAGGTGATCAAGTTCAGAATTAGGGGACTACCTTACCACTTGGAAAGAAGCCTCATGTACTTTTGCATGTATCCCGGTGGATACGTGTTCAATCGCAACCGAATCACCAGACTTTTGGTTTCGCTTAAATATTTTACCGAGAATAACAACTCGACACTGGAGCAAGATGTTGACAAAACAATTTTCAAGAGCCTTCACGACCGTTTCTTGCTCCAAGTGGCTGATCAGGGCTGGGCAGTGCAGCATTACCAAACCGATTTTGGATCCACAATGTCATTCGACAAGTTGTCCGTGGCTTGTCGGAGGAGGAGTACTTTGGTAAGTTGCTCGACAGAAGCAGAGATAAGGTCGACGGCTCAAACCACCACCATATAATTGTTGATGAAAGAGGTGTTTTGGAAAATATTTCGGATCCACGAAACCTCTCTACTGTCAGTTTTCTAGGCCAAAGGGTGATGCCCAAGGACCTCTGCATGAAAAACCCGGGATTCTTGTTATTAAGAGTTCTCTCTTTGCGAAATGCAAAAGTAGAGGATGTGGAAGATGTGAAAAACTTATTGCTCTTGTGGTATCTTGATTTGAAGTACACGAATGTTAAAACATGCCGCTGGTTAAAGTTCTTAGAGGAACTGCAAACAGTGGATTTGAGATGTACTTGCGTCAAGGCTGTACCAGATGAGTGCCTGCAGAAATTAAAGAAGCTGCGGCATCTTTTAATGGGGTATGTTCCAAATAGAACGATGCTTCGTTTGGAAGAAACAACCAATGATATTATGAATTGGACGAGTTCGTTTGTACCAGATGAGCTCATAGATCCGCTCGAAAGTGGCATCAATTTTGTTTCCGTGCCACCTCTAAGATGCTGGAAGGTGCTTCGGTGAACATGAAAAAATTGCAGAAACAAAATATTCAAACCTTACGTGCAGTTAGTGCCCCAAAAGATCTTACTGATCTCCCCGAGATTGTTGACCTTTTTGTCACTGGTATGAAGAAACGCGACATGACGTTGTTCTGGAATTCCGTCGAGAAGCTAGAAAATCTCATCAGCTTGGGGCTAGCTACTGATTTCGAGATTGAAATGAAGGGCGGAGCACAACTGAAGCGCAGATTGCGCAAACTTCATATACAAGGTCCATTTTGGAGCCCATTCAAGGAGCTCCTGCAATTTGAGAGCCTCAATGAACTTACCCTTTCTATGTCAGGCTTTAAAGAAAATTTCCCCATAGACAAAATTTCCCGTTTATCTCGTCTGCTCTGCCTAAAGCTTTACAATGTCACCAAGCAAAAGCGCCTTGCTTTCGGACCAGACGGGTTTGAAAAGCTGACCAAGTTGGTCATAGCTAACATGAAAGAATTGGAACTGGTAACAATAGCAAGCAAAATCATGGGGAGGTTAGCCACAGTGAAACTTTGTGGCCTACCGAAGCTTACCGGGCTTATTATTGAGACAGATGGAGCCTCAGAGCAAGAGAATGGGTTCATCCTCAAAAGTGAAAAACCGGATTCAAAAAAACAAAGTTACTCTGAGGTTCCGTCCCAGAAAAGCATTTTTCTGAAGAACATGAATGATGTTTACATAATATCTGGTCCAGGCGTCTACAAGTATAACGGGTAATCTCTCTTTTCCATGCCAGCATCTAATTCTGCTATGTTAAAAGTTTTTCTTTGCACTAATATCATGATTTTTTTTGTTAGGAACAAAATATGCTACATCGCGGATGCTCGTCCCGAAGAATTAGTAAGGATACACACCTCCTAATTAAAAATGTATTGCTCCGCATACCAGCTATTTTGACTTGATTTACATATCTTAGTTTACACTTCACAGAAATAAATGATCTGGTATTCTGGTGAAGTCAATCTCCATGTTGTTCATCTTTCATTCTGGTTCTGCAAATTAAGCATCCAACGTTTTCTTCCGGTTCGTTCGTGCATTTCCTTTCTGCTCATCCACTCCAGTTTTCTGATGTAAAAATGGAGCTTTTTTTTTTTTTTAATTTGACAAATTTGTCAGTAATCCTGAGTATGCTCTGGTTCTCCATTTAATTGTTTTGCTTAATGTATTTGCCATACGCATTATTTTACTTATCTTCAGACTTACTTTCCGGTTTCATGCATGATGAATAGACCCAAGCTATCTGGTTTGGAATGCATGTACCTTTTATTTTTTTTGTTATTTGAAGAGTGCTTACCTTTTTATTTGCTTTGTTATTTGAATGTCATTAATATATACAGGCCGCGGCCCGCGGTAATATGTCTACCCCTGATCAGTAACCATCAGTAAAAGTAAAAATAATAGGATCTAGATACAGTGATATCATTTAGGATATCATTAGAGATATTATATAGTTTGAGTTGGTCAAATAAACTAATTATTCAACTTATTATATTAACTGTTCAACTTAATATACTAATTATTCAACTTAACATATCAATTTTGTTAATTAGCACATTAAATTTAATAATGATTGACATAATTAATATTCAACTTAACATCAATTTAACATGCTGATTATAAGTTGATGTTAAGTTCATAATTAGCATTTTAAGCTAAACAATTACTATGTTAAGTTGAATAATTAGTTTGTTTGACTAAGTCAAACTATATGATATTCTTAATGGTATTTCCAATGATATCACCATAACATCTTACAAAATAGTAATCCATATCTTTTTCTTCAAATAAAAGCAGAACACTACAATTAACGCACTTTAAGGTAAGTGCCACATCCTCCTTAGCGCCATTTAATCAAAGTGAAAATATTTTAGTCTCCCATCTTCTATCCTCCATTCTCGTACCCCAACCCAACACGTGATCTCCTCCCTCTCCTTCTCTCTGGTCTCGTCTCTCCTTCCTCTCCTTCTCTATCTCCTTCTCTCCGATCTCACCTCTCCTACCTCTGCACTCGACTATCCTCTCCGCCTTCCTCTCGAGCTTCTCTCCAATCTCTCACCCCCTTCTCCCCTTTTTTCTTTTCTCCGCACATGGCATCCTCGTATCTCTTTTCCTTCTCGACTTCTCCCCTTCTCTCCTTCTTTTCCCCACAGTGGCATATGTTTTTCAAAATATAAGCACTGTATTTTACAATATAACCATCTGCCATTAAAATTAGAGGTGGCAGTTTTCTGGGTCGGGTTCAGTTTCGGGTCGGGTCAGGTTAGTTTGACCAACTGAAAATGTCGGGTCGAGTTCTACTACCTCTACTCATTAATATATATATTTTTTTATAGAATTAAGGAAACAAGAAAATCTTTCCATACCCGTGATGATCCCATACCCCCATATTCATTCCCCCTGTTGCTTGACCCCTTTTTTGGCACCTGCTAGATGGAGTTGCACTTAACAATTTCTATTTTTAGAAACATACAAAACTGACAGAATAAACAACGCACTTTTCAAATTTTTGTGAGATATCTTGCCCCTGCACCCATAGTCCCATAAGTTCATAACTTAAAATTTTATTACGTTGAAATATTCATACTTAAGCGTTAGGTAACAGATTTGGCTAATGTATCCGTTACAAACTAATGTGGCGTGCTCATTGAATCCCCATTATGTACTTACTACTTAGTGATTCATTCTATAGAAAAAAGGGATAAACACACATAGCATAAATTTTATAAAGGACATTGATACCATGTCACAAATTTTGCCCCCACAACTCTATGATGAGGTGGTATATGGGTCGGGTGGGTCATTTTTGTAAAATTTTAAGGATCGGAGGGTCATTTTTGTAAAAATTTTAGGGTCATTTTTGTAAATAGTTTTTCAAATAAGGTCAATTTTGTAAATGTTCTTTAGAAAAAAGGATATTATGTAAATTTGTCTGAAAAAAAGGGATATTTTTATAATTATTTGCCATGTCATTGTGTGGTGCTGGGGGCAATGTAAGGGGTAATATATATTTTTCCTTTTATAAAACTCACAATAGTCTTGCCTTCTTTCTTTTTTTTTTTATAAATATATTTCAGAAGAGGTTACAATTGATGTGATCTTATGAGTTTATCATCCCATATGAGATCAGATTAACAATTACTGTGTGTTGGATGGTTTTTAGTCATATAATGATCATGCTTCAATGTTTAGGTTACAAATTGAAATTATGTGATCAAATGAACAACCTAAACGAGATTTCTATTGATATACATCAAAACAATGTTTTCTTCTTCATCAAGTCGTGCATTCAACAGATTAAGTTATATATTTCTTGCTGTTTAATTTGTTAGTATCTTACATTTAAAAATCACATATAGATAGTTCAGATATATATTGATTTGATATGATATTTGAGAAAATCAATAAAGGGACGTCGAGGAGAAAAGGTATATTGATTTGATAAGATATTTCAGATCTGCGGTGAAGTTTTTGAATATGAACATAGGCCACACATCCAAATATTTTTGGTGTTAATTATAAGTCGAGGAGAGAAGGTATATTGATATGAGACTTTAAAACTTGTATTGGTGTTTTGAAATAATTTACACTTGTAGGGGTGCGGTTAGACAAGTATACAGCGTATGATAATGCATTATCCCAAAATATAGAAGGTACATTATTCTCAAATAAAACTGACCGACTTATTTTGAGAAGATGCCTATTCTTGCGTTACCATTTTGATGAGGTGTTCCAACGCAAGTTGTTTCATGAATAATTCCATTTTCTTTAAAAAAATTCTGCACATTTCTGTTCAAGTATTATGTACCATTGTGACTTCTTATAGTTTTTATATCTTTCCCAAATTGAGTCTCGACAAACTTATGAAAATCCTTAATAACCTTGGACACTTCATCTTTTGCTCTCAATAAATAAACCCATGTCATTCTCAAACAATCCACAATAAAAGAGACATACCATCTACAACCAGACTTGGAAATTACGGGTGAGGGACCCCAAACATCTATCTGAATCAGTTCAAAAGGATTTTTGCATTTATTTGAGCTACTGTATGTAGTAAGTTACTCTATGACTCTTGGATTTAATACAAGTCTCACAAACAAAATCACTTGGGTCATGATCAGAAAACAAACTAGGCATCAGCCTTTTCATATACCCAAAAAGGGTGTCCTCATCGTCTGTGCTATAACCAAATATTATTGCTATCAGATACTTTTTTCCTTGGACTATATGACTGCTGCCAATACCGAGCTCGTCCAAGTAATACAACCTGCCTCGTCTAGTACCACGGCCAATGATCCTTATCGCGTGAGTATCCTGGAATAGACAACGATCAGAGGACATAAGTAAATTGCAATTTTGGTACTCTGCTAATCGATCCACAGATATCAACTTTGAGGCAAGAGAGGGAACCACTAATGTATTTTTCAATTTCAAGTGATTTGGCAATATTAAATCTCCAGTAGTTTCAACGGGGTATATTTTTCCATTTGCATTAATAATATTTCTTTTATAAGTGGCACACAAATTTTTTAGATCAGATTTTGTATGTGTCATGTGGTCGGTTGCTCCGGAGTCAAGAACCCAACCTTCGTTAGCAGAGCAACAATCTGCAATGTTGCACTTACCTGTGCTAGTTTCTGAGATACCACATATATTTACCTTCACATTCTGGATTTGCCACGCTTGTATTGCCTCTGGTAAGCTGCTGCATGCCACCCTCATCTGCCTTGATTTGGAGAGACTGTCACGGTTTGTCGTTGGATCACCTGAATTTCTGATCGAGGATTCGTAATGACAGCTGCTTGCATGGCCATCATTTGTGACATCAGTTGTGTCCTCTCGTCGAGAAGAGCAGAGGTAGAGGACCTATTGTGATCATCTCTAATGGGTTGATCGCTCATCTTAGCAAACTAAACCACCAGAACCTAGTGCTCTGATACCAGATCACAAAATAGCAAACTACAAAATCTATGAACACCAGACTCCCCAAATGATGAGTGCGACAGATGCACAACACTTCCACACTTGTGGCAGCTACCATCACTTGAAAGTCTTACACTTCATGGACTTGAGAGCTTGAAGCATATATGCAGTAGAAATCCCTTACCTGCTCATGTTGGTGATCCGGCAATCGACATGTTCCGTAAAAACTAGAATATATATCCATGGATGACATGCCTAACTTAGAGAACTGGAAGGAAGACGACCCAGTCGGAGAAATATCTTTAGCTCCCGCAACTTGTTCATGTCAATTAGTAAATGTCCTCAGCTACTCGGCATCCCTACTTGTCCTTTGCTAGATGGCATGCATAGAGATGGAGAATATGAATACTTTTCATTTTCGAGGATGAGCTTGAACTATATGAATGAGAACACTGAATTTATTATTATTTTTTTTTGCCATATTTAATAATAATCATACAATGTGAGAGGGAAAAGCTGTTAATTCGTGTAGTTTTTTTACAACAAAAAAAGTTTTCAGTTTGTTCGACCATATTCATACCATATCAGTATATCACCATATATTAATACACTGAAGACTCTTGAGGGCAGAAGAAGCATTTTGTCAAGCACCTTGCGTGCGACATGATAACTGATACATCCAGATGATTATTTTCGATAAGGAAAATGATATGGGGATACCATTGAGGATACCATTGGGATACCATATGGTTTGACTTGGTCAAACGAACTAATTATTCAACATAATATACTAGTTATTCAATATAACATTCTAAGTATTCAACTTAATTAATATCAACTTATAATTAGCATGTTGAGAATTTAGTATCAACTTAACATGCCAATTATAAGTTAACGTTAAATTGAATATTTAGCACGTTTAAGTTGAATATTCAACACGTTAAGTTGAATATTCAGCACGTTAAGTTGAATATTCAGCACATTTAAGTTGAATATTTAGAACGTTAAGTTGAATAATTAGTTTTGTTTCATTTTAATTACAATATATATTAAGATTGATATAATTATTCGAGTTAGACTATTGTGCTAACGTTAGCATTTCAATCCGAAATGCTAACGCCTAAAAAATTAAGTTATCGTATCCGAAATCGTGATTTGTGGTGCTTGATAAATTCATTATATAAAAATATAAGGGTAAACAAAAATTTCTATTTTTAAAATTTCCTTAGTATTTATTTTGTATTTTTGAAAAATACATTAACAAACATCAGTATTTTATTATTATTTATTAGCTCTTTTCAAAAATTCAAAACAAATAGTTAAAAAACTCCAAAAATAGAAAAATTTTGTATTCCTCAGTATTTTTATATAAAGAATTTATTTAACACCATAAATCACAATTTCGAATACGATAACACAATTTTTGAGGCGTTAGAATTTCGGATCGAAATGCTAACGTTAGCACAATAGTCTACTAATTATTAAACTTATAAGTACATTTTATGTTGATTAATTAGCATATTAAGTCGAATAATTAATATGTTTAGTTGGATAATTAGTTCGTTTGACCAAGTCAAACAATATAGTATCCCAATAGTATCCTCAATGTATCTCCATATCTAAACCATTTGGATAATTATTTTCACCAGGTATTGAAATTTAAGGATAATAATCTTGGCAAGTTCAGATAGAATTTAGAACTGGACGTCGGGAAAGTATCAGAGCCGGGGAAGGCAAATTAAAGCTGAATTCAATTCAAGATAAGAGAAAGAAAATTTTATTTGTGTAGTTCTCACTGAATTTAGCACAAAGAAACATTTGTATATATATTGTCAGAACTAAACAAACTACAGCTGAATTTCATTCACTCTGAATGAAAGTAAATTGCAAACAGTGAGTAACTACTGGAACCCTATTGAAGAATCAAACATGCAGTATAAATTCGGACCTCAGAGGCAGGCAGCTCAGTCGTCCGCGGTCCGTCTGTTTCCAAGGAAAACCGGATTCATTTCTGAAAGGCAGAGACGCAAGAGTTCTAAGTACTACGTAATCCCTTGCTGAATGCTGGAATACATCGGATTTGGGCCGTCATTCGATAGCTCTCAGAGTTGAGCCCATAATGTTTTTCTTCTTATTTGATGAAGGCCCATCATACTTGCATGTGAGTTTTGTGATGGTCGCACAAACTGCAGTGTTGGATGCTTAAATGAAAAATTAGAATGACGTGATGACATGTATAATACCGAGTGCTTATATGGGATATACTGCACGTGAGCCGTTGGATTCTCTCGAGATTTGAGTCAGCTCGGATCTTGAGGCGATCCAATGGCTCACGTGCTGTACTGCATAGTGCAGTAAGTTGTGCAGTTCATGACACTAGCCGTTAGCACGAATCTTGAGAGAATCCAACAACCAGCGTCATCAACTGCATAATGCAGTACTGCAGGGAGCGCGCGTTGTCCTTGAATAATAATAACAGTTAGCTATAGAAAATCAAATGCACATATCAATATGCTAATTAAGATATTTGAGAAAATTAATAAACTAATCATACACCTTGACTCCTTGGGTTTTGATGGCTTGTCCTGAAACATATGGAAAAATCTGTTTAGAGAAGCTGTCCTTGTTTGTAAACTTGTAATCGCTTTTGGTTTTTATTAAAAACTTAAAATTGTTACTCGGTTGAATTGTGCGATCTGATTATTTATTATCCGTTTTTTTTTTTTATCTCGAGGCCACATTTTTTATTTTTTATTTTTGGAGATAAAGATGAGAGTATGCCACTCAATTTAAATATCTATAAAAGATCTCTATCTGGATTTTGAACCCGCGTCCTCACATACAGAGAGTGTTGCCCGTAGCCAATCTCTAGGCCACTTGCTTGTAAAGTTGTAATCTATATGATTGATACGTTGAAATTCATAATTATTTTGTCCTTAATTTGAAATTACATATTCAATTATCCGAATCTGGTGTTAATCGAGCGCCAGCTGATTCTAGCTACTTGATCATATTGTATAAGAAGCAAAGTGCAACTGGTAAATGAGATACCGACTTATGCCTCTAATAATTATTGCAATATAATATTGAAATAACAAAATTAAATTACATAGAATTTTCTTACTGTTTATAGTGCAAAATTTTATCTTGTTGAAGATATATCTCTGATATTTATTAGAACGATTTCATCAAAAAGAAAAAAAAAATAGATGATTAGGGTTTGGACACAACACTCGGTTCTTATGAAACAACTTGTTTCAGAAGTGGAAGAGGATCCATCAAATTTCTAATATTCCATTTGCCAGTTTATTAAACTATAGCTTCGGGGCTTCATCCTGAAAATTGACATCAAATGAAGGCTAATTCTGCTATGGATGAGGTGAAATATGAGCCGTTAATTCATTTTTCATAATCGAATTATCACGATATGTATTTAGATACAATTAAAGAGATATGCCGCTCGATTCAAAATGAAAGGTTGATTCATCGATCCATAAAAGACGCACTCTCAAATAAATAATTACAAACCTTTTTTTAATTAATTATATTAAAAAAATTGAACATAATTTTTGAATAATACAATATAATAATTTATAATAGCATATAAATATTGGACTAATCCTACTCCTCTCTAATGCCTATAAATAATATATCTCGAACACGATAATAAATTAATCTGGGAACTGGGGTTTAGGTTGAGGTGCCCAATCGGACGGGTCAGGTCAGTTTGGGTCGAATCGGGTGATAGGTGGATCAGGTTGGGTCAATTTTAATATCAATTTTTTTTTTTATCGTATGTTGATTTGAGTTGAATTGGATGCTAGTTGATCTCAGGTTAGGTCAGGTTCGGCTCAGGCCGGGTCAGGTCAGGTCAGTTTGAATTTTTGAAAAATGTCGGATCAGGTCGGGTTCGAATCAGATCGGATCGGACGGATTTCTCGGGTCGGGTCGGGTTCTGCCACCTCTAAGTTTAGGCCTCACTGGATCCGACCCGATTACAATTGTACGTGATCATCAACAATCAACATCAACACCGAAAAAAAATATTATATAGTCCGTTATGACGATCCACCAAAAGTTTAGTACACGTTTCGTTTTGTTTTGTTTAATTTTGTTTTTTGTTAATTATGTTGAACCCTTTTTTTAATATAAACGTTGACCCGTTGACTAGGTTTTGATGACATTTGTTGATTCCGGTCTTTCAACAAACATTAACTAAAATTCTCAACTAAATTCAATCAGTTGAGAGAGAAATATAATAATATAGAAGCAGTTGTTTCATGACGAGCAAGAGAAAATAATGTCGTACCTAGTACGTACTAAATATAACTTAATTATATGCGAAGTTGACGATTGTTTTTCGCTTTCGTTTCTACTTAAGTGATGTGATCCGCTGGACGTGCGGTCATCCGCCATGCAAATTGTAAAATGATTGATTAATATTCTCTGTGAAAATTAGGTTTCATAAATATATTTAGGCCGTTTTCAAATATATAACAGAGCTAATATTCGTATCTTTACTTGCCCCGAGTTCGTTGCATTATTGTCTGTTTGATCGGCGATAATTTTTACTATTTTTTAATAACCAAGTCGCGCTTTAAAATTTGGTTTAGCAAATTTTAACCTACTCATAACCTAATGGTCCAACTATCACGTTACAATTATCATACTATATAGCTTATTACGCATATTATATAGATTAATATACAAATTAATGTATTTATTATGCAGTTTGTTTCGTATACAATTTGTTAGTTGTAGAATATATGTAGGAAATCATTGTGCATATAAAGTTGTTTATTGTGCACATTGATTCATTTAATTAGTATGCAGGTGGTGCCATTTATTGCCATGCCCAATAGGCAAATACTGACCCCCTTTTTACAAAAAGTTTAAAATCTAGGCAAACAATTTTTAAAGATCTTTACAGATGTCAGAATATGCCTTAACATGAAAATCACTTTCACAATTATGCTTAATTTTCAAAATAAGTATATATAATTTTTATGTCTAATTGACCACTCTCTGGTCGGCTTCTGGCTCCAGCTACCCTGTACCACGATGATACATTTGATAAACTTTATTTCGGTTTGAATTTTTTTAAGTTGTTAGACCCTATTTAAAGAATTTCTTTGTTATATTGTGATTAATTACATATAGGTTCAGTTATTTATAATTAATTATTTAATTATAAAAGAATAAACGTATTAGGTTCGGGGGTTTCAAATATTGTGGGTTAATTCATTACGGCTAAACCATGATTAAAATGTCCAATGATATTTATTTTGTTAATGATTTAATTCCTATATATATAGAGTCAGGTTACCTAGTTTTGCACAACAAATTGACCTCCGTGTTATGCGGTCGTATCTCAATGATCATAATTCCAATGGCCGATATGATTCGACCGGTGTATTCTACATATCGAAATCTCAGTGGATACAATTTTTTTTTTCTATTTTTGGATATTCCTAACTATTTTTAATGATTTTTGAAAGATGGCCAAATAATAATAATAACATAATCCATTTGAAACTCATATTCAGGGTCATTTTTTCAAAAATCGTTAGGTTACACAATGTTTTGCATAACAAACAGGCATCAGTGTTATGCGCTCGTATCTCAACAACCATAACTCCGATGCCTGATCCGATTCAACCGGTGTGTTCTACATATGGAAACCCCTTAGGATACAAATTTTTTCCATTTTTTGGAGATTTCGAACTATTTTTAACGATTTTTTAAAAAAATGACCCTAAATTTGGATTTCAGATGGATTATTTTATTATTATTTTTGCCATTTTTCAAAAATCGTTAAAAATAGTTAGAAATCTTCAAAAATAGAAAAAATTTGTATCCTATGAGATTTTGATATGTAGAACGCACTGGTCAAATCAGATCAGCCATACAAGCGCATAACACAAAGACCATTTTGTTATGCATAACACGCTAACCTAACTCTATATATGTATTACCATGGGTCGTATAACTCAAAACTAGCTAATTAGATAGAGATGTAGTTAATTACGATGGCCCGAGAGCATTAATATATCATCTAAAAGATTTTCAAAATTGGGTTTAAGTTTATGAATCAATCAAATAATTTCATCTGCTATCAAGTAGCACAACAGGGATTAAAAAAAAATCGACAGAAAGGAATCGAAGACGAACGTCACTACTGACTGTGACCTTAAATTATAAATTTTTATAACACTTGGATGGTATTATAGATGAGAGGTGGGAATGTGTTATGTGATTTCTCTTAGAAATGAGAAACCTTGTTAATTTATAGCCACATGTAAATAATATCGCCATTCACCAGTATACCTATCGGGAGTAGTTTTTCTGCCAGTTGGATATCAGAAAAAAAAATTTTCAACATGGCTCGATCAATAATTATATCTGTAATTTTTCTCTTATTTTTTTTTTTTAGTCTTCTAACCAACCAACTGCATGACCCTTCAACAGTTCAACTTATTATATTGTCCTATTACATTTGTGTGCGTTTCATTTTTTTTTTTTTTTTTTCTCTTTAAATTTACTTTTTCTCGTTTTAAACTCGTTACTGATTTTCCGTGTTCATAATTATTAGTAATGGATCCCTCCTCTTATTAGTAATGTGCGAAAGGATGAGTTGCAATTATACACTGCCAAAACTGTAAATAGAATAAGAAAATTGGCTCAATCTCCATTTTACAATTCCTATATCCATATACAGGACAACTGGACAAGGGAATACAAATTCAATGAGATTAAAAAAGGGTTTACAAATAGAGTGCTATTTATTGGCTAAGCAACCTTTTAGTTTGAATCAAGCGGTTCTTGTCAAACATGTCTCTTTAATTGTATCTAAAAGACATATATATCACGACCATCCGATTATAAAAAAATGAATGACTTATATTTCATTCGATTCATAGCAGAATTAGCCTTACAAATAAATAAGAAAAATGACTTAGTTGTTAGTACACAGGGTCGTGCCAGTTAGAGGTGGCAAAATCTGATCAGACCCGAAAAACCCGTCCAACCCGCCCGGTGTTTCAATAAAAGTCAAACTGACCCAATCCCGACCCGACCCAAACTCGAACGACCCGAAACCCGAGATGACTCGGGAATAGAGGTGCAAAATCAGACCAGACCCGAAAAACCTGCCTGACTTGACCCCACTAGAAAAAATGCCGGCAAACGTCGACCTGATACCCTACTCGACCTAACCTGAACCCGACCCCGACCCGACATTTCCATTCAATCAAACTGACCCGACCTGAACCCGACCCGACCCGACAATCTACCACCTCTAATGCCAGCCTTTAATTAGTAGTGAGTAGTTTGTAATTATTTTAAAGTTTTGCTAGTTTTATAATTTTTTAGTAAAAGTGTAGCTTTGAAGGCTAATTTTTTGAAATTTCTTCCACGGAATGGCATAAATTTATAACTTTGAAGAAACTTGAGCATATTTTTGTAGAAGTTTGCTTATAAAGATCTAGTTATAGAAGTCCACATATATAGTGCATATATTATATATAGTGCATTGAAATCAACTGCGATCCAAATCAGATTGCAAAGCCTTGAGATCCTGCATCAACTGAATGATATGCATCGGATCAGGATCTCAGAGTCTTGAGATTCTATTTGGATCGCAACAGAAACAGACTCAGTCCATAGTACTCATCATCAGTTCATGCACAGGCGAAGTTGGCTAGTACTAAATATAAATCTTCCATTCCATTCCATTTCTCCGTTACTTGCCTGATTATTTTCTCAAATCAAGAACCGTAAATCAATATAATACATCCAATACAAACAGAGACAATTTGGAGGGGGAATTTTACATGGATCATGACAAGTTATTCGCATGTAAACATATAAAAAATGTTTGTAACAAATGACAATTTGAACAGCGCGCAATATATATATTTTTGGCATACAAATGTTTGAAACAAATGAAAACTTAACATATCATACATACTTATCCACTGTGAGATGCTTTATAATGTAAATACAGATACAAAAATACATTGAAAAGTACCAATCCACACCAATTCCACAAGAACGCCAATCACGCCAGACCCTTGTACATATTGAAAAGTAAAAACCCAGAACACATTTATTTTGCACCCAGATTGGAGATGGAAAACCATCCTATCCCCGAACTGATTTACAACATATAACACCAATCTTTTCACCCTTCAATTACACCAAATTATGAGGCTTTCTTCCTATGGTACTGCCAACGACAAGCCTTTCCGTGATCGTAAACAATAAGTTCAAAAGTAACTGAGTTGATAAATGCAGCAACGTTGGAGCCCACTAGTTTAGATACCACCACCTCGCGACTCAGACGCTCCCTGAACACCCGTTCACCTAGACATTCAAATTAACTTTCAAATAATGAAAATGCGAGCACCAATATTTTGCACACGCACAAAATGAATTAAAAATCTCTGTCCCTCTATATGGGATTAACTTTCAAATTTTTGATCCCCAACCTCCTAATTGTCTATGCTACTTCTCCAAAGTGCGAAGATTCTTTTGTGCATGGCTAGCTAGCACAAAGGGCGTCATATAGAAGTGAGCACTGAACAACTGATTAAAAGCTCAACTTGATGGGGGAGATTCAAAGCAAAAAAACAAATAAAGAAAAGACAGTGAGAGAGTAGGGATTAGTTAATTTCACCTGTGTCTGAGCAAATCTTATCAAAGTTCATGCTAGTGGCAACTTTGTTCGCCACCTCTTTGACGTGCGTACAAATTTTTGTTACGTCATCACAAGTAAATTCACTTTCTCCGGACCTTGACCTAGAAGCCCGGCTGCGCTGCGCATGCGCCCTACCACCATCCGGGACTGGGCTGACATTAAGATGCACCAACAGTTTGAAGGGCGTTATCCCGGCGGCCTTTGCCTCAACCCTAAAGTCGTAAATTACAGACGAGGCATTCTGAGATGCATCTCCAGGTTTTGGTTGCCCCTTACTTACTTCCACGTTGTTGCCATGGTTTTTCCAATTACTTGAAATGCATCTGCATTTCCTTGGTGCCGGACTAACGGACATGCTGCCTTAATCCTGGGTTTGGGGACGATTATCTGAGCACCCGGGTATTCGCAATGGCAAGGTGGCAGATGTCCTAGAGATGGACGTTTAAGGTGGTATTGGAAGGTGCTGATAACTTGGTGTGGTATGTGTTTGTGTGGGTTTGTATGTTCTGTATGCGAGATTTTATAGCGAAAATGTTTGACAATCTTGACAATAACAACTCTTTTAAAAAATTTGAAATTTTTTTATGATAACTTAACAACATTTATATAATAGGAGGGATCCATTGACAATTCTTAATTTGAAAATCTTGACAATGGGAACTTTCAAATATTTGTAACAATTAACAAAAACTCTTAAAAATGAAAAATGGTTTATGGATGTATTATTTAACTTATAGATCGATAGTATCTCAAATTCAATCAATTTGAACATCGTCTAATGACTTATCAAAATTTTATACACTTTTCAACGGTTGTAAATTAATGGATCTTTGTTCAAACTATCAAATGTCGCTTCAATTGAATATAATTAGAAACTTAATCAATCTATAAGTTAAATAATACATCCATAAACCATTTTTCATTTTAAGAGTATTTGTGAATTTTTACAATTTTTTTAAAGTTTTCATTGTCAAGATTGTCAAATTAAGCATTGTCAATGGATTACTACTCTTTATATAAATATTTTGGAGCTTATGAATGGATTCTCTGTTTCCAAATCTCAAAACAAAAAAAATATGTATATGTAGAAGTCCATTAAAAATTGTCCAAATTATACAAAATTTAGGTAAGTTATATATTAATGAAACTCTATTAATTTTTTTTTTTTTTTTTTTTGAAGTGGAAGGCAAGTGCCAACCAATAATTTCTATTAAACAAAAAAAAAAGTTATGCACAAGTGGTAAAATTTACAACAATGATGGGAGGTTACATTTTGGATATCCCATCCATTAAAACTGAATAATAGCTAAATATCCTATCATGTGCAATATATATCCCAATTTTCTCTATCTTGCAGAATGCTTCGCTCCAAAAGATAAGGAGGAGTGATTTTGCTGTTGAAGATGCGTGAATCACGTTCTTTCCAAAGATTCCATGTAGTGGCCGCGAAGATAGACTCCCATGAAGGTCTTGCGGAAGGCGGGAGGCTGGAGCTGAAAGAGGTCCAGAAGGAGAGTACATTTGAGGTATTGTTGAAGTAATGGAGCGGCATCCCATGAAGAGATGCACATTATCTTCAGTTATTTGAATGGTACATCGTGGGCATTGTGAAGGTGCCGGCCAATTTCGCTTGAGAAGGTTAGATGCTGTCAGTAGTCTGTTCTGGAAGAGAAGCTAAATGAATATCTTAACTTTGGTAGGTATTTTTGGAGCCCATGCTAAGGAGAGTGATGGTGTGATGAGACCTGGATTGATGAGAAAACTGTATGCTGATTGGGTTGAGAATGTACTCTGGGGCGTCAAACGCCATATTCTTATGTCATTATTATTTTCATTTAAGTTTATGAGTGCAAGTTGAGATTGTTGTAATTAAAAATGGCGAGGGATTGTTGGTTTTGAGAGGAAATGTAGAATGGGATGTGTTCATGTGAGAGAGTGTCTCGTATTGTTGCATGGGGTTGGGTAGTGAGTTTATATAATTCAGGATAAGAATATTTAAGACCTATGTTTTGTAGCCAAATATCTTTTTCGAAAGCAGTTGATGTCCCTGAATGTAGAATGACAGTAGTATAGATGTTAAGAAGATAGGTAAAAGTGAGGCGAGGTCTTTTAGGAAAAATGAGAGGTGGTTTGGATTTTTAAGGAGCTGTGAAGGTGTATGTATGTTATATGATTTTTGGAGGAATAGAGTCCAAGATGAATTGCTGTTATTGTGTTTGTTGGCGAAGGTGATAATTTCTCGAGCGAGACCAAAAAACTGCATTATGTGGCGATTTGTATGGATGTTATTGTGTTTTTAATAAAGGATGTTTGGTTTGAATGGATGAGATCATTCATATGAGGTGCGATTTGCTAATATGGTGGTTTGTATGGATGAGATCATTCATATGAGGGTCGAATCCACAGGGACAGTTTGACAAAATCGGACTAGACTTTGTTTATCCCTAAAACTAGGGTTTGTTCACAAGTTGGGGGTCGAATCCACAGGGACTACAGCTGGATGCAGGGGACCCATGCCATGCAACGCGAGACACGGGAGATGGTCCGACATCAGGATCAGCAGATCCAGGACTTGCAGATTGGGCGCCTCCAGGACCGCGCCCGCATTGACGATATCTACGCGCGACAGCTGCACATCAGTAAGTGGCAAGACGAGATGCATGAGCTCCTCACCGCCCTGCGAGCGGCTCAGCTTGGGGAGGACGCAGGCAGGGGCCCCGCTGACGACACTGCACCATGATCTTTTGAGGTTGTACTCTTTCTCTCTCTCTTTTCTTTTCATATTTATGGTTCTATGCACTGAGGGCAGTGCATGGGATAGCTTGGGGAGGGAGGGTGGACAGAGTATGTTGATTGTATGTCGAGTTGGAGGGTTTTCTTTTCCTTTTCTTTTTCTTCTTTTTCATTTTCATATTTGCATTTTGTGAAAAATTTTGGGAAAATTCAAGGCCCAAGTCAGTTGAATGACAAAATAAAATGGGTACACTCGTCCTACCTGACTGCAACCTTGAAATGTCAGTTTTTATTTTTAAGACATTCTAGGCCATGAATTTCCACAATTCAAACCAAGTTCACGTGGGTACCACAACTGAGAAGTTACTCTTCGTCCTCAATTAGATTTTCGGTTTGCTACTTTTTCCAATTAGTACCTACTTTATTCATGGAACTAGACGCTACAGAACAAAATTCTCTTCCCTAACACAAATCTCATGAAGTTATCATACACAGTTTTTCACAATACAAACGTCAAAAGTTTCCATATGCCCTTGAATTCAACATTTTCCCAAAGTTTTTCAAAAATGCAAGCATGAAAATGAAAAAGAAGAAACAGAAAAAGAAAAAGAAACTCCTAAAACTCAGATTTATTCTGTCCTCTCTCCGCAAGCTAATCCATGCACTGTCCTCAGTGCATAATATCATAGGTATGAAAATAAATGAGAGAGAGAAAGAATACAACCTAAGAGACTCATGGTGCAGCGGTGTCGTCGAGACCTACGGCAGGGTCTCCCCAAGCTGAGCTGCTCGCATGGCTGAGAGAATCTCATGCATATCATCCTGCCCATGACTGAGGCGCCTCTGCTGCTCAGATAACTCCTCTATGTGGCCTCTATCCTGAATTCAGCCGCTCTGCAAGGCGCGAAGCGACGAGGCGGCTGCGTAGGGGGTGCTGGAGCGACGGCGATGCAGGTCTGGATCACTGCGTGTCCAACTCTGTGATGAACTGCTTGCGGGCCGCAAGATACAGCTTGCGGGGAGCAAGAGGCTTCCAAAACCTCGTTTCTTCTCGATTTTGAGCTCCGATGCCTTGCCGTTTCCTCGAGATTGGCTCCTGAGACTGCACAAGCCAACTAAAACACCTGATGCAACATGAGAATGAAGTAGCATGCAAAATAAACAATGCAAAAGAAATAAAAGAAAAGTCGAAAGAAATGAAACTAAATCGAAAACCTTGGTTTGCCTCCCAAGAAGCGCTTGTTTTAGGTCCCGAGCTTGACCCTAATGCCTCTAAGTTCCTGTTGGAGAGGGTTGGGACAGATGCCAGGCTATGCGCGGCGGTGACCTGTCCGTTTTGACCTTGACTTTGCCTGTTTGCGGGCCGCAATAGGAGCTTCCGGGCCCGCGAGTGCCATAATGCAGGATGTCAGCAGCTGCCTGCGAGGCAGCAAACATTGGATGCGCCCTGGTAAGCAGTGGGCCGTCTGGGTGATCAGTTCCTTGCGGGCCGCAAGAGTTTTCTAGCGGGCCGCATGCAGGAGCTTCAGACGCTACATCATCGCTGTCTACTGCACAAACTAACTGAACCGAACTGAACTCATCCTTCAAAGAAGATAGATGGTCAAAATGATACCTGAGTGAGTTCTGACGCTCCCCAAGCAGATCTTCTTGCACTCCTAGGACGAGCTCATCGTCTAGTCGGTAGCAGTCCTCGTAGTAGTCCTCGGAGAAGTCGGGGTACTTCATCGCCTTTTCAATCTGGAACTGTACCTTTTCACCCCCGATATTCATGGTGAGAGTGCCCTCATATGTGTCGAACACGGTCCGAGCTGTCCTCAGGAAGGGATGTCCTAGGATGATCGGTACATCCTTGTCCTCCGTCATATCTATCACCACGAAATCTGCTGGCACAAAGAACTTGCCCACTTGCACGGGCACATCCTCAACTATCCCTAGTGGCTTGCGTGTAGAGGTATCCGCAAGTTGGATCGTCATACGTGTGGGATTGAGATCGCCCACGCCTATCCTCTGAAAGACGGTGTGAGGCATGAGACTCACACTCGCACCCAAGTCGCACAATGCCTTCTTGATGACGGCTTAGTACACGGGATGTGAACTTCCCTGGGTCCCCAAGCTTCGGAGGAAGGTCTCGGCTTACCACTGCGTTACACTTGTGGTTGAGTTGCACACTACTGCAATTTTTTAAGCTCCGCTTGTTGGACAGGATGTCCTTCAAGAACTTGGCGTAGGATGGCATCTGCATGAGAGCGTCAGTGAATGGAATTGAGACAGTGAATTGTTTCAGTACCTCCATGAACTTTGAAAATTGCTCGTCCAATCAGTGTTTGGCGAGTCTCTGTGGGAAAGGAACAGGTGGTCTGTAGGACGACGGGATTGCTGTCGTCTTGCTCTTGTCCTTGGCTGGCGCGGCATGCGAAACAGGCTCGGCATTCTGGTCTGTCTGCCCCTCTGTCACCACTTCTTGCGGGCTGCAAGCTTGGGCTTGCGAGCCGCAAGCTGTGTTGGGCTGGCCTGCGTGCGCTAGTTGTGCTCCCGATGTTTGCTGGGCAGTAACCACCACTGGATCAGTCTGTTTATCAGCTTGCTGAATGCCTCGCAGGCCGCGAGATGTTGGTTGCGGGCCGCAAGGTTCTGCGCCAGGGCTGGTTTTCACTGCTTTCTGGGCTGATTCGGCATCTGCTGGCACTGCAGCTGTCAGGTCTGTTTCCTCTGGCAGAGAAGGGCTGTACTGTGTGCCACTCCTCAAGGTGTGAATGGACTTCACCTCGCCATTGGGATTTATCGGCTGGCTCGGCAGCGTGCCTGCGGCTCCCGAGCTCGATGCCGCGCCCCCGTCACCTCATGCTAGCCTCGCCAATTTCTCATTCATGGCTTGCATCTGCTCGAAGATCATCTGATTCATCTTTCCTTGCTCGAGCATGAAGTTGTTGACCACTGCTGGCTTCAACTCCTGGTGCGGAGGCACGTATGGTGGGCAGTAGGCGTTGTTCGGCTGGGCATTTTTGTTCTGGGCATTTTTGTTCGGCTGGGCATTTTTGTTCGGCTGGGCACGTATGGTGCGTTGCCACTTCCTTGCCCTTGGTTCTGGAACCCTTGAGGAGGGTTGTTGTTGGCCCCGAAGTTGGGACGGTCGGGTCTCTCTTCTCCAACTTTGGCGATCCAACGGGTTGCTAGAATATGACTGCGAGAATGGCAGTTTTGGGAAGGAGGGCTCGTTGTTGATGGAGTTCACGTGCCCTTCCTCCTCCTCAGGTTGACGCAGTGGACAGTTGTCGTAATTGTGAGAGTACTCTTCGCAAAGAGCACAAGATTGAACTTGCACTGCCTTGGAGGTTGCCTTCTGCTTGTTCACCTGCAGCTGCAGGGCGTCTATCTTGTCTTGCATGAGGGCGAGTAGATCCACCTCGTACCGCCTTTTTGAGCCTCTGCTGGACTCGCAGCTAGACCACTGCTGCTGCTGTGCCAGCTTCTCGAAAAGATCCAGAATCTCATGCGGCTCCAAGTCGACAATCGATCCAGCTACACCATAGTCAACCAAAACGCGACTCTGCACAGTTAATCCATCATAAAAAGCATCCACCAACATCCAATCAGAAAAATTGTGGTGGGGACAGGACAGACAGAGATGGTTGAATCTATCCCACGCATCACTCAGCGATTCATCATACACTTGTTTAAATGAAAAAATTTGAGATCGAACCCTAGCGATTCTCCTATCAGGGTAGTAGTTTTCAAGGAATTGAGAAGATAACTCAGTCCAGTTACCAATTGAGCCTTTGGGAAGAGAATTGAACCAGAATTTTGCTTTGTCTCGGCTTCTGCCCGCCTAAGATGCTCTAGCTCTTGTCGTTGGGCTTCGACTTCTTCTGCTTGCCGACATCTTTCGGCTGCTGCCAGCAGGAGTTGTTGTTGCTCTGTAGTGTTGTCGTCCATGTCAGATGAAGAAGAAGCGTTTGAATCAGATGAAACTGAGCTGATCTTCGCTCGCAGAAATTCTAATGTCGGAATCCGGCGCCCACTTCTCAGTTGTAGTCACCAACCGGAGAGAATCTGTGCAGCTTCGATCACCTGAAACAAGAGAAAGAGAAAAAAGAAAGTTAGAACTAGAGAAGAAACTAAAGCAAAGTCCAGAATTAATGTTGCCGTCCCCGGCAACGGCGCCAAAAGGTTGGTTACTCGGATGTGTATAGGCTTTTAAATTACCTTAAGTAAACACTCGATCACAAGCGTATGATCTCGTATAGTACAGTCGGGGTCGAACACAAGGACGGTATTAAATCTAAACTTACTCTAATTACGATTCTAAGTACTAAGAGAAATGGTTTTGGTCTTTTGGTCTAAATGGGTGGGGTTTATCAAAGATTGGTTGCAGAAACAGTAAATAAGTAAAACAGTAACAACAACAAGTAAAGACTTGAAAACAAATAATAAACGGGCGTTCCTAGGGTATTCAGAATCAGATTGATTTCTGGATCAATTGCTTGCGGCCCGCAAGATATCTCTTGCGGGTCACAGAGGGTTGGTTAGAGATTTCAACGCTGTTTGCTGGCCGTAGAATGTCTCCTGGGGTAGCGAACAGTGTCGTAATCTCTGTCTTACACTTTCTACAGGTGCTTGCGAGCCGCAGGATGTCTCTTGCGGTCCGCAGGCAACTGACAGAGAGCAGTTTCAATTCTGGTTCGGTGTTTCGACTCACGTTATCAATTCCTATTCAATTCAGAGTTGGTACAAGTCCCTCAGTTTTCACGTTTTGGTCCTTCTAACACTTCCAAGTCAACGGGAATTCATAGAAATATTTCTAAACTACGTTCAGTTCACTTTTTACTCTAGGATTCGGTTCGACTCTCGTCGAAACCGTAGTTTCTCCTCTCGGATACTTTTGGACAGAGATCTATCAATCCGAATTGTGCAAACAACAATTCTTGGTCAGATAATATTTTATTAACCAACTAGATTTGCGCATAATCTATAAGTTTACCATACGAATAAGCAAAGTCGTAAACACGTTATAATGAAAATTGCAAGTAAACTGAAAACAACGTAAGTCTCAACAACATACAATCAATACATAAACACAAACGTCATCGTCAATCCTAGAAACAAAAGATCTACTTGTGCCACCCTTTTCGGATGCACGAAACCTCTCTACTGTCAGTTTTCTAGGCCAAAGGCAGATGCCCAAGGACCTCTGCACGAAAAACCCAGGATTCTTGTTATTAAGGGTTCTCTCTTTGAGAAATGCAAAAGTAGAGGATGTGGAAGATGTGAAAAACCTATTGCTCTTGCGGTATCTTGATTTGAAGTACACAAATGTGAAAACATGCCGCTGGTTGAAGTTCTTAGGGGAACTTCAAACAGTGGATTTGAGGTATACTCGTGTCAAGGCCGTACCAGATGAGTGCCTGCAGAAATTAAAGATGCTGCGGCATCTTTTAACGGGGTATGTTCCAAATAGAACGATGCTTCTTCTGGAAGAAACGACCAATGATATTAAGAATTGGACGAGTTCATTTGTTCCAGATGAGCTCATAGATCCGCTCGAAAGTGGCATCAATTTTGTTTTCAGTGTCACTTCTAAGATGCTGGAAGGTGCTTCGGTGAACATGAAAAAATTGCAGAAACAAAATATTCAAACCTTACGTGCAGTTAGTGCCCCAAAAGATCTTACTGATCTCCCCGAGATTGTTGACCTTTTTGTCACTGGTTTGAAGAAACGCGACATGACGTCGTTCTGGAATTCCGTCGAGAAGCTAGAAAATCTCATCAGCTTGGGGCTAGCTACTGATTTCGAGATTGAAGTGAAGGGCGGAGCACAACTGAAGCGCAGATTGCAAAAACTTCATATACAAGGTCCATTTTTCCGAGCCCATTCGAGGAGCTCCTGAAATTTGAGAGCCTCAATGAACTTACCCTTTCTATGTCGGGCTATAAAGAAAATTTTCCCATGAAGAAAATCTCCCGTTTATCTCGTCTGCTCTGTCTAAAGCTTTACAATGTCACCAAGCAAAAGCGCCTTGCTTTCGGATCAGACGGGTTCGAAAAGCTGACCAAGTTGGTCATAGCTAATATGAAAGAACTGGAACTGGTAACAATAGCAAGCAAAATCATGGGAAGGTTAGCCACGGTGAAACTTTGTGGCCTACCGAAGCTTACCGGTCTTATCATTGAGACAGATGGAGCCTCGGATCAAGAGAATCAGTTCATCCTCAAAACTGAAAAACCAGATTCAAAGAAAAAGAGTTACTCCGAGGTTCCTTCCCTGAAGAGCATTTTTCTGAAGGACATGAATGATGTTTACATAGTATCCGGTCCAGGCGTCTACAAGTATAACGGGTAATTAATCTCTCTATTCCATACCAGTATCTAATTCTGCTATGTTAAAGATTTTTTCTTTTTCTTTGCACTCATATCATGATTTTTTTTGTTAGGAACAAAATATGCTACATCGCGGATGCTCGTCCCGAAGAATTAGTAAGGATACACACCTCCTAGTTAAAATTGTATTGCTCCGCATACCAGCTATTTTGACTTGATTTACATATCTTTGTTTACACTTCACAGAAATAAATGATCTGGTATTCTGGTGAAGTCAATCTCCATGTTGTTCATCTTTCATGCTGGTTCTGCAAATTAAGCATCCAACGTTTTCTTCCGGTTCGTTCGTGCATTTCCTTTCTGCTCATCCACTCCAGTTTTCTGATGTTAAAATGGAGCTTGTTTTTTTTTTTTTTATTTTACAAAGTTGTCAGTAATCCTGAGTATGCTCTGGTTCTCCATTTAATTGTTTTGTTTAATGTTTTGCCATACGCATTATTTTACTTATATTCAGACTTAATTTCTGGTGTCATGATGAATAAACCGAAGCTATCTGGTTTGGAATGCATGTACCTTTTATTTATTTTTTTTTTGTTATTTGAAGAGTGCTTACCTTTTTATTTGCTTTGTTATTTGAATGTCATTAATATATACAGGCCGCGGCCCGCGGTAATATGTCTACCCCTGATCAGTAACCATCAGTAAAAGTAAAAATAATAGGATCTAGATACAGTGATATCATTTAGGATATCATTAGAGATATTATATAGTTTGAGTTGGTTAAATAAACTAATTATTTAACTTATTATATTAACGGTTCAACTTAACATACTAATTATTCAACGTAACATATCAATTTTTTTAATTAACACATTAAATTTAATAATGATTGACATAATTAATATTCAACTTAACATCAATTTAACATGCTGATTATAAGTTGATGTTAAGTTCATAATTAGCATTTTAAGCTAAACAATTACTATGTTAAGTTGAATAATTAGTTTGTTTGACTAAGTCAAACTATATGATATTCTTAATAGTATCTCCAATGATATCACCATAACATCTTACAAAATAGTAATCCATATCTTTTTCTTTAAATAAAAGCAGAACACTACAATTAACGCACTTTAAGGTAAGTGCCACATCCTCCTTAGCGCCATTTAATCAAAGTGAAAATATTTTAGTCTCCCATCTTCTATCCTCCATTCTCGTACTCCAACCCAACACGTGATCTCCTCCCTCTCCTTCTCTCTGGTCTCGTCTCTCCTCCCTCTCCTTCTCTATCTCCTTCTCTCCGATCTCACCTCTCCTACCTCTGCACTCGACTATCCTCTCCGCCTTCCTCTCGAGCTTCTCTCCAATCTCTCACCCCCTTCTCCCCTTTTTTCTTTTCTCCGCGCATGGCATCCCCGTATCTCTTTTCCTTCTCGACTTCTCCCCTTCTCTCCTTCTTTTCCCCACAGTGGCATATGTTTTTCAAAATATAAGCACCGGATTTTACAATATAACCATCT
Organism: Cyperus esculentus; assembly: GCA_030179965.1. Lineage (NCBI taxonomy): Eukaryota > Viridiplantae > Streptophyta > Magnoliopsida > Poales > Cyperaceae > Cyperus > Cyperus esculentus. Next base: position 1,298,748 of record JASGLE010000031.1, read on the forward strand.
GCCATTAAAATTAGAGGTGGCAGTTTTTTGGGTCGTGTTCGGTTTCGGGTCGGGTCGGATCGGGTCGGGTTCGGGTTCGGGTTGGGTCAGGTTAGTTTGACCAACTGAAAATGTCGGGTCGAGTTCTACTACCTCTACTCATTAATATATATATTTTTTTATAGAATTAAGGAAACAAGAAAATCTTTCCATAGCCGTGATGATCCCATACCCCCATATCCATTCCACATGTTGCGTGACCCTTTTTTGGCACCTGCTAGATGTGGAGTTGCACTTAACAATTTCTATTTTCAGAAACATACAAAACTGACAGAATAAACAACGCACTTTTCAAATTTTTGTGAGATATCTTGCCCCTGCACCCATAGTCCCATAAGTTCATAACTTAAAATTTTATTACGTTGAAATATTCATACTTAAGCGTTAGGTAACAGATTTGGCTAATGTATCCGTTACAAACTAATGTGGCGTGCTCATTGAATCCCCATTATGTACTTACTACTTGGTGATTCATTCTATAGAAAAAAGGGATAAACACACATGGCATAAATTTTATAAAGGACATTGATACCATGTCACAAACTTTGCCCCCACAACTCTATGATGAGGTGGCATATGGGTCGGGTGGGTCATTTTTGTAAAATTTTCAGGATCGGAGGGTCATTTTTGTAAAAATTTTAGGGTCATTTTTGTAAATATTTTTTCAAATATGGTCAATTTTGTAAACGTTCTTTAGAAAAAGGGATATTTCTGTAAATTTGTCTGAAAAAGAGATATTTTTGTAAATATTTGCCATGTCATCGTGTGTTGCTGGGGGCAATGTAGGGGGTAATATATATTTTTCCTTTTATATAAAACTCACAATAGTCTTGCCTTCTTTCTTTTTTTTAATAAATATATTTCAGAAGAGGTTACAATTGATGTGATCTTATGAGTTTATCATCCCATATGAGATCAGATTAACAATTACTGTGTGTTGGATGGTTTTTAGTCATATAATGATCATGCTTCAATGTTTAGGTTACAAATTGAAATTATGTGATCAAATGATCAACCTAAACGAGATTTCTATTGATATACATCAAAACAATGTTTTCTTCTTCATCAAGTCGTGCATTCAACAGATTAAGTTATATATTTCTTGCTGTTTAATTTGTTAGTATCTTACATTTAAAAATCACATATAGATAGTTCAGATATATATTGATTTGATATGATATTTGAGAAAATCAATAAAGGGACGTCGAGGAGAAAAGGTATATTGATTTGATAAGATATTTCAGATCTGCGGTGAAGTTTTTGAATATGAACATAGGCCACACATCCAAATATTTTTGGTATTAATTATAAGTCGAGGAGAGAAGGTATATTGATATGAGACTTTAAAACTTGTATTGGTGTTTTGAAATAATTTACACTTGTAGGGGTGCGGTTAGACAAGTATACAGCGTATGATAATGCATTATCCCAAAATATAGAAGGTACATTATTCTCAAATAAAACTGGCCGACTTATTTTGAGAAGATGCCTATTCTTGCGTTACCATTTTGTTGAGGTGTTCCAACGCAAGTTGTTTCATGAATAATTCCATTTTCTTTAAAAAAATTCTGCACATTTCTGTTCAAGTATTATGTACCATTGTGACTTCTTATAGTTTTTATATCTTTCCCAAATTGAGTCTCGACAAACTTATGAAAATCCTTAATAACCTTGGACACTTCATCTTTTGCTCTCAATAAATAAACCCATGTCATTCTCAAACAATCCACAATAAAAGAGACATACCATCTACAACCAGACTTGGAAATTACGGGTGAGGGACCCCAAACATCTATCTGAATCAGTTCAAAAGGATTTTTGCATTTATTTGAGCTACTGTATGTAGTAAGTTACTCTATGACTCTTGGATTTAATACAAGTCTCACAAACAAAATCACTTGGGTCATGATCAGAAAACAAACTAGGCATCAGCCTTTTCATATACCCAAAAAGGGTGTCCTAATCGTCTGTGCTATAACCAAATATTATTGCTATCAGATACTTTTTTCCTTGGACTATATGACTGCTGCCAATACCGAGCTCGTCCAAGTAATACAACCTGCCTCGTCTAGTACCACGGCCAATGATCCTTTTCGCGTGAGTATCCTGGAATAGACAACGATCAGAGGACATAAGTAAATTGCAATTTTGGTACTCTGTTAATCGATCCACAGATATCAACTTTGAGGCAAGAGAGGGAACCACTAATGTATTTTTCAATTTCAAGTGATTTGGCAATATTAAATCTCCAGTAGTTTCAACGGGGTATATTTTTCCATTTGCATTAATAATATTTCTTTTATAAGTGGCACACAAATTTTTTAGATCAGATTTTGTATGTGTCATGTGGTCGGTTGCTCCGGAGTCAAGAACCCAACCTTCGTTAGCAGAGCAACAATCTGCAATGTTGCACTTACCTGTGCTAGTTTCTGAGATACCACATATATTTACCTTCACATTCTGGATTTGCCACGCTTGTATTGCCTCTGGTAAGCTGCTGCATGCCACCCTCATCTGCCTTGATTTGGAGAGACTGTCACGGTTTGTCGTTGGATCACCTGAATTTCTGATCGAGGATTCGTAATGACAGCTGCTTGCATGGCCATCATTTGTGACATCAGTTGTGTCCTCTCGTCGAGAAGAGCAGAGGTAGAGGACCTATTGTGATCATCTCTAATGGGTTGATCGCTCATCTTAGCAAACTAAACCACCAGAACCTAGTGCTCTGATACCACATCACAAAATAGCAAACTACAAAATCTATGAACACCAGACTCCCCAAATGATGAGTGCGACAGATGCACAACACTTCCACACTTGTGGCAGCTACCATCACTTGAAAGTCTTACACTTCATGGACTTGAGAGCTTGAAGCATATATGCAGTAGAAATCCCTTACCTGCTCATGTTGGTGATCCGGCAATCGACATGTTCCGTAAAAACTAGAATATATATCCATGGATGACATGCCTAACTTAGAGAACTGGAAGGAAGACGACCCAGTCGGAGAAATATCTTTAGCTCCCGCAACTTGTTCATGTCAATTAGTAAATGTCCTCAGCTACTCGGCATCCCTACTTGTCCTTTGCTAGATGGCATGTATAGAGATGGAGAATATGAATACTTTTCATTTTCGAGGATGAGCTTGAACTATATGAATGAGAACACTGAATTTATTATTATTTTTTTTTGCCATATTTAATAATAATCATACAATGTGAGAGGGAAAAGCTGTTAATTCGTGTAGTTTTTTTACAACAAAAAAAGTTTTCAGTTTGTTCGACCATATTCATACCATATCAGTATATCACCATATATTAATACACTGAAGACTCTTGAGGGCAGAAGAAGCATTTTGTCAAGCACCTTGCATGCGACATGATAACTGATACATCCAGATGATTATTTTCGATAAGGAAAATGATATGGGGATACCATTGAGGATACCATTGGGATACCATATAGTTTGACTTGGTCAAACGAACTAATTATTCAACATAATATACTAGTTATTCAATATAACATTCTAAGTATTCAACTTAATTAATATCAACTTATAATTAGCATGTTGAGAATTTAGTATCAACTTAACATGCCAATTATAAGTTAATGTTAAATTGAATATTTAGCACGTTTAAGTTGAATATTCAACACGTTAAGTTGAATATTCAGCACGTTAAGTTGAATATTCAGCACATTTAAGTTGAATATTTAGCACGTTAAGTTGAATAATTAGTTTTGTTTCATTTTAATTACAATATATATTAAGATTGATATAATTATTCGAGTTAGACTATTGTGCTAACGTTAGCATTTCAATCCGAAATGCTAACGCCTCAAAAATTAAGTTATCGTATCCGAAATCGTGATTTGTGGTGCTTGATAAATTCATTATATAAAAATATAAGGGTAAACAAAAATTTCTATTTTTAAAATTTTCTTAGTATTTATTTTGTATTTTTGAAAAATACATTAACAAACATCAGTATTTTATTATTATTTATTAGCTCTTTTCAAAAATTCAAAACAAATAGTTAAAAAACTCCAAAAATAGAAAAATTTTGTATTCCTCAGTATTTTTATATAAAGAATTTATTTAACACCATAAATCACAATTTCGAATACGATAACACAATTTTTGAGGCGTTAGCATTTTGGATCGAAATGCTAACGTTAGCACAATAGTCTACTAATTATTAAACTTATAAGTACATTTTATGTTGATTAATTAGCATATTAAGTCGAATAATTAATATGTTTAGTTGGATAATTAGTTCGTTTGACCAAGTCAAACAATATGGTATCCCAATAGTATCCTCAATGTATCTCCATATCTAAGCCATTTGGATAATTATTTTCACCAGGTATTGAAATTTAAGGATAATAATCTTGGCAAGTTCAGATAGAATTTAGAACTGGACGTCGGGAAAGTATCAGAGCCGGGGAAGGCAAATTAAAGCTGAATTCAATTCAAGATAAGAAAAAGAAAATTTTATTTGTGTAGTTCTCACTGAATTTAGCACAAAGAAACATTTGTATATATATTGTCAGAACTAAACAAACTACAGCTGAATTTCATACACTCTGAATGCAAGTAATTGCAAACAGTGAGTAATTAATTACTGGAACCCTATTGAAAAATCAAACATGCAGTATCAACTCAGACCTCAGAGGCAGGCAGGCAGCTCAGTCGTCCGTCTGTTTCCAATCAAAACTCGATACATTTCTGAAAGGCAGAGACGCAAGAGTTCAAGTCAGTTAGTAATCCTTTGCCTGCCTATGGGCATGTGGTAATTCAAACAAAAACAAAAGAAAAGTAATCCCTTGCTGAATGCTGGAAACATCGGATTTGGGCCGCGCGTCATTCGTTAGCTCTCAGAGTTGAGCCCATAATGTTTTTCTTTTTATTTGCTGAATTAAGGCCCATCATGCTTCGAAGTAAGGAGGCTTCAACAATACTTGCATGCGAGTTTTGTGATGGTCGCACAAACTGCAGTGTTGGATGCATGCATAAATGAAAAATTAGAATGACGTGATGACATGTATAATACCGAGTGCTTATATGAGATCATATCTCCTGCTGTACTGCATTTTGCAGTATAGCACGTGAGCCGTTGGATTGTCTCAAGATTCAAGTCAGCTCGGATCTTGAGGCGATCCAATTGTTCACTTGCTGTACTGTATAATGCAGTTGATGACACTGGCCGTTAGCACGAATCCCGAGAGAATCCAACAGCCAGTGTCATCAACTGCATAATGCACTACTGCATATATGGGATATGAATTCGTATAATGAGAGCTGCTATGGTCATATCATTGGTGATGCCGTTGGTGTCGATGCCATTGGTGATACCATAAACTTTGACTTGGTCAAACAAACTAATTGTTCAACTTAACGTTTTAATTGTTGAACATAACGTAATAATTGTGCAACTTAACGTAGTAATTGTGCAACTTAACGTACTAATTGTTCAACATAACGTACTAATTGTTCAACTTAACGTACTAATTAATTGTGCAACGTAACGTACTAATTGTGCAACTTAATGTACTAATTGTGCAACTTAACGTACTAATTGTGCAACTTGACGTGTTAATGGTGCAAATTAATGTACTAATTATTTAACTTAACATGCTAATTGTTCAATTGAACATCAACTTATAGTTAACATGTTGATTTTAAGTTGAACAATTAGCTCTATTGATCAAGTCAAAACTATATGGTATCACCGTAACATTTTCGTTTGTTAAAAACTTAAAATTGTTACTCCGTTAAATTGTGCGATCTGATTATTTATTATATCCATTTTTTCATCTAGGCCATTTTTTTTTTCAGATAAAAATGAGGGTAAAGTACTCAAATTTAAATGTATATAAGAGATCCCATCTAAGTTTTGAACCCGCGATCTCCCACACAGAGAGCGTTGCCCGTAACCAATCTCCAGGCCACTTGCTTGTAAATTTGTAATATATATGATCGATATGTTGAAATTCATAATTATTTTGTCCTTAATTTGAAATTACATATTCAATTATCCGAATCTTGTTAATCGAGCGCCACCTGATTCTAGCTACTTGATCATATCTCTTTCTTTAAAGAAAAGTAGAAGTGAACGAAGTGTTTTAATGCAGCCACGTCACCTTTTTTAAAAATCCCGTCCAACCAAATAGTTCAATGATCATGATTTCTAAGAGCATCCGCATCCCTAAAATTTCACGGAGACTTTCTTAAGGGTAATCTTGTAATTATAATTGAGATCTGAAAATTTCTTTAGAAATTCATTCATCACATCTTTGAAATTTACTCGTTTCTAATAAAAAATTAGTCTTGAAAAGGTTTTCTTAATTAGAAAGATTTTCTATTTTCTAATTTAGAAATTCTATTGAAAGTCTCTACATCCTTGAAAGGCTTTCAAAAGATGCCACATAGGATTTAGAAATACAATTAGAAACACCAATGCGGATGCTTTAAATTCTAATTATAACTCTCTTCTAAGAATCTAAACGAAGAGACGCCTGGCCTCTTCTAATTTACGACCCTCCAGTTTAGATGGACCAAAAGACGCTCAATTGCTCAAAAGACTGGACTCGGTCTCACGCTCTTCGCTCCAATTTCTTCACCGCATTTCAAAGGACGCTTACTTTTCTATACAGCCCATTCCTCTATAGTATCAAGGCACTAGAGTACGTATGAGATGGAATGTGACGCAGTAAAGCCAGAGTTATTTCAGAGTGGCGATGTAATGGAAAGCCGGCCGGGAGGCAAGATGATCTGTGAGAGGGTGCCAAAGTGGAGACAGAAGAACTAATCATGAATGTTCTTCATTCGCTTTGTTCTCAATACTGCGCGCTGATTTCATCAATCATCGTGAAGAGAGAATGGTATTGGAGCCAATCAGACAAGAATATTGAGTTAAATCGAGAGCATGGCAGTAAATTTTTTACACCGATCCAGCACATTTTTTTTTTCTTATCTTCTGCGATTTGTGATTTCATTTCGATCATTAATTATGGCGTATATTATGGCTACACTTGTGCAATTTCCTAAACAGATTTAGATTGTTTTTCCAAAATCTGATTGTTTCAAATTAACTTGATTTTCATGTCTATATCAAATTGATATTTGGGTAACGATTTGGATTTCGTATTTCCGTTAATTTTTTTTTTTCATATTTATTTCACTTCAAAATGGTCTTTTAACTCTTTATCTTCTTTTATCTTTATATCGGATTATATTATTAATCAAGAGCCAAGACTACTGTCCATTTTAGTTTTAAAATGTCAAAGTTTAATTAAATTTCTAATTAGAGTTCTAATTCATACTTTATATATTTTTAAGATTCTTTATTGAGTTCTTGATTGTTGTATTTCTTCATATCTTTCTTGCCTTCATTTTTCGCCTGAAATTAAATATTAAATTTTGGCTTTTAAATTATCCATGGAAGTGGATCGATTGCATATATCATTGGTAATAATTAATTCTGTTTCATCGCAACAATTAAATAATTGTCACATTTTAGTACACTAAGTATGGTGAGGCAACGTAATGTAGATTATAAAATTGTGAAAGCATCAAGAGACAGCCCAATTTTGAGATTTTAATTATATTCAAGTAATCAAGTTGTTTGGTTCTTACGGATTACATGTTATATACAATTAGATTTTCTAGGATGCGTGATCCCGTGCATTGGACCGGTTCCATGATTTTCCTGTGAATTATCTTGGACACACATACTAAAAGAAACGGACTTTCTTAAAATAAAAATTATGACAACAAGCCCACAACAAATCATTTTAATATCGGCATTTTGAATGTTCTTGTCGAAATTTTGATTTTATGAGGGGTAACAATATGTGTCTTTTTAAGGAAAAAATAAATATATATATTTTTAAATTTCTCAAACAATCCAAAATGTGAAATACAAACAATATGCTACATGTTGTCTTTTTACGCATGTAGTGTACATTGATATGTAATTATATGGTTTTTATAATGCACACTTTATTGATTGCAGTACATTTACATATTATATTGAATTAATTATTTTTTGGATCAATATTATTATTATAAAGAATTAGTTATCTTCTGAGGATTAAAATTAAGATTATTAATTGAATGCAATAATTATTTAATTACATGAATCAAATTTGATTACTTCAATAATAATCCCGTGCATTGCACGGGTCTAATGCTAGTTGTATATAGAAGCGAAGTACAACTGGTAAATGAGATACCGACTTATTCCTCTAATATTTTTGTAATATAATATTGAAATAACAAAATTAAATTACATAGAATTTCTTACTGTTTATAGTGCAAAATTTTATTTTGTTGAAGATGTATCTCTGATATTTATTAGAACGAATTCATCAAAAGAAAAAAAAAAAAAAAAGATGATTACTTGATTAGGGTTTGGATACAATACTCAGTTCTTATGAAACAACTTGTTTCAGAAGTGGAAGAGGATCCATCAGGTTTCTAATATTTCATTTGCCAGTTTATTATACTATAGCTTCAGGGCTTCACCCTGAAAATTGACATCACATAAAGGCTAATTCTGCTATGGATGAGGTAAAATATGAGCCGTTAATTTATTTTTCATAATCAGATGGTCACGATATGTATTTAGATACAACTAAAGAGATATATGTATTTAGATACAATTAAAGAGATATGTTGGATCATAACCGCTCGATTCAAAATAAAAAGTTACTTCACCGGTCCATAAAAAACCCACTCTCAAATAAATAATTACAAACCTTTTTTTAAATATTTGGGAATATGACCCAAGACCCCCCCAAACTATTGGGTTGTGACAAGTTGGCCCCCGAACTTTTAATTGTGACAAACACCCCCCCGAACTATGCATCTTGTGACAAATGACCCCCCAACTCTTAATTTGCCATCTAATACTCAATTATAAGGTATGAAATGACCAATATACCCCCATATGTTTGTTATCCAATATTTAAAATATATATGTTTATATTTATAATGTTAATTTACAAAAAAAATATTAATTATTCCGAAAATTATAGGTAATATAATAAATATTGGAAATACAAAACTGATCATATTATATTTATATGAAACTAAAAATATAATGAATTAAAAATATTAATTAATTTAACTTGATGGTTACAAAAAAAATCATATTTTTTCAATCTAAGTATATTACGTAACGATATAAAAATAAAAAAATACATATAAAATAAAATAATATTATAAAAATTTTAGTGTGGTTATTAAATTATATTACTATGATAATTAACAATATTTTTTTTACAAATAAGTACTCCATAAACATGATTATGTCAAATATTGTACAAATAAGCACACAAGGGTATATTGGTCATTTCATACCTTATAATTAAGTATTAGATGACAAATTAAGAGCTAGGGGGTCATTTGTCACAAGATGCATAGTTCGGGGGGGTGTTTGTCACAAATAAAAGTTCAGGGGCCAACTTGTCACAACCCAATAGTTTGGGGGGGTCTTGGGTCATATTCCCTAAATATTTATATTAAAAAAATTTTGAATATAATTTTTGAATAATATAATATAATAATTTGTAATACCATATAAGTATTGGACTAATCCTACTCCTCTCTAATCTATAAACTAGAAAGAGGGGTAGCTCTCCAAGTTCCTCAACTATGCCACATCATAAATATTATTAACCATTGATTTCATTTAAATATTTTCATCTACTTTAATCCAATGGTTTATATGTATTCTCTGTCCCCTTTTAATAAGATGATATGATATTTGTAAGACAAAATTTAACCATTAAAGTGGTCTAACATTTATGTGCTATTATTTATATTTATAAATTATTTATTTATTTTTTTGAAGTAGTAAGCAGGTTGCCTACTATTTTGTATTAAATGAAGAAAATTTACACAGTACAAAATTAATACAGTTCCAGGCTACATGTCTGGACTGCACCAAATTAATTTATATTTATAAATTATTACCATCATCATATTATTATTATTCACATAAAAAATTTTAAAATTATGTTCAATTTTTTTAAAATAAATATTTTTAATTTATAAGTTTTATTATTTATTTGTTATCATATTTCGAGACGAAGCCCGAGTTACAGCTCTAGTGCCTATAAATAATAAATCTCGAAGACGACAATAAATTAATCTGGGAACTCGGGTTTAGGCCTCACTGGATCCGACCCGATTACAATTGTACCTGGCTCAACCGCTCAACATCAACCAAAAGTTTAGTACACGTTTTGTTTTATTTTTGTTAATTATATTGACCCGTTTTTATGATATAAACGTTTGACTTGGTTTGATGACATATTGTTTGATCTCGGTCTTTCAACAACCATTAACTAAAATTCAATGAATTGAGAGTGAGATATAATAATATAGAAGTAGTTATTTCATGACGAGCAAGAGAAAATAATGTCGTACCTACGTACTTAATATAACTTAATTATACCTACGTACTTAATATAACTTAATTATATGCTAAGTTGACGATTGTTTTTTCGCTTTCGTTTCTACTTATAAGTTATGTGATCCGCTGGACGTGCGGTCATCCGCGGCCAATTTGTAAAATGATTAATATTCTCTGTGAAAAATTGATTAGGTTTCATGAATTTAGCCCGTTTTTAAATATATAACAAAGCTAATATTCGTATCTTTACTTGCCCCGCGAGTTCAAAATTAATTGCGTATAGGGTTGCATTATTGTCTGTTCGATCGGCGCTAATTTTACAATTAAAAAGTGATGAAGATACGTTACCGATACTATTTTTAATAACCAAGTCGCGCTTCAAAATTTGGTTTAACGAATTTCAACCTATTCATGACGAGTGCTTATCCTCTAACATATGGCACGTGCCATTCTTCACGTGGGCCGTTGGATCACCTCAGGATTTGGGTCAGCGCGAATCTCGAGGGAGATCCAACGGCTCACATGAAGAATGGTACATGCCATATGTTAGGAGATGTGAAATCATTCATGACCTAATGGTCCGGTTCATTGTAGCATCCTCTTTTTCTCTCTTTCTTTCACTATCACGTTACAATTATGCATACTATATAACTTATTATGCATATTATATAGTTTACTATCCAAACTAATGTATTTATTATGCCGTTTGTTTCGTATACAATTTGTTAGCTGTAGATTGCATGTAGGAAATATCTTTTCATTGCACATGTAAAATTATTTATTGTGCACATTGATTCATTTAATTAGTATGCAGGCGGTGCCATTTATTGCTATGCCCAATAGGCCAATACTGATCCCCTTTTTTTACAAAAAAATGTAAAATCTATGCAAACAATTTTTAAACATCTTTTTTACAGATGTCAGAATATGCCTTAAAATGAAAATCATTTTCACAATTATGCTTAATTTTCAAAATTAAGTATATATCATTTTTATGTATAATTGACCACGCTCTGGTCGGCTTCTGGCTCCAGCTACCCTAGCTGTACCTCGATGATGCATTTGATAAATTTTATTTCGGTTTGAATTTTTTTAAGTTGCTAGACCCTATTTAATGAATTTCTTTGTTATATTGTGATTAATTACATATAGGTTCCGTTATTTATAATTAATTATTTAATTATACAAGAATAAACGTATTACGTTGGGGGGTTTCAAATATTTTGGGTTAATTCATTACGGCTAAACCATGATTAAAATGTCCAATGATATTTATTTTGTTAATGATATAATTCCTATATATATATATATATATATAGAAATCATATTCAAGGTCGTTTTTTCAAAAATCGTTAAAAATAGTTAGGAATCTCCAAAAATAGTAAAAATTAGTATCCGATGAGTTTTCGATATGAAGAACGCACCGGTCAAATCGGATCGGCCATCCGAGTTACGGTTGTTGAGATACAAGCGCATAGCAAAAACGTCGTTTTGCTATGCATATCACTGTAACCCAACTCTATATATATATATATAGGAATTATTTAAAGATGGACAGAAAATAATAATAAAATAATAATCTATTTGTAACTCATATTCAGGATCATTTTTTCAAAAATCGTTAAAAATAGTTAGGAATGTCCAAAAATAGTAAAAATTAGTATCCGATGAGTTTCCGATATATAGAACGCACCGGTCGAATCGGATCGGCCATCCGAGTTGCGGTTGTTGAGATACGAGCGCATAGCAAAAACATAATTTTGCTATGCATATCACCGTAACCCAACTCTCTCTATATATATAGAGAGAGAGAGTTAGGTTACCGCGTTTTGCACAACAAACTGACCTCCGTGTTATGCGGTCGTATCTCAACAACGGTAACTCCGATCCGATTCGACCGATATATTTTACATATCGAAAACTCATTGGATAAAATTTTTTTTCTGTTTTGGAGATTTGTAACTATTTTTAACAATTTTTGAAAGATGGACCAAAAATAATAATAAAATAATCTATTTGGAACTCATATTCAGGATCGTTTTTTCAAAAATCGTTAGGTTACAATGTTTTGGAATGACAAACCGACCTCTATGTTATGCGCTTGTATCTCAGCAACCGTAATTCCGATGGCTGATCCGATTTAACCGGTGTGTTCTACATATGAAAATCCCATAGGATACAATTTTTTTCCAATTTTTGGAGATTTCTAAATAATTTTAACGATTTTTTAAAAAACGACCCTAAATTTGAATTTTAGATAGATTATTATTTTTTGCCAATTTTTCAGACATCGCTAAAAATAGTTAGAAATCTCCAAAAATAGAAAAATTTGTATCCTATGAGATTTTGATATGTAGAACGCACTGGTCGAATCAGATCGGCCATACGAACACATAACACGGAGACCATTTTGTTATGCATAACACTTAACCTAACTCTATATATGTATTACCATGGGCGGTGTAACTCAAAACAAATTAGATAGAGATGTAGTTACGATGGCCCAAGAGCATTAATATATCATCTAAAAGATTTTCAAAATTAAGTTCAAGTTAATGAATCAATCAAATAATTATGTCTGTTATCAAGTTGCACAACAGGGATTAAAAAAAAATCGACAGAAAGGAACCGAAGACGAACACTACTGACTGTGACCTTAAATTATAAATTTTTATAACACTTGGATGGGATTATAGATGAGAGGTGGGAATGTCTTTAAGTGATTTTTCTTAGAAATGAGAAACCTTGTTAATTTATAGCCACATGCAAATAATATCGCCATGCACCAGTATACCTATCGTGAGTAGTTTCTCTGCCAGTTGGATATCAGAAATTTTTTTTTTCAACATGGCTCGATCAGTAATTATATCTGTAATTTTTCTCTTATTTTTTTTAGTCTTCTAACCAACCAATTGCATGACCCTTCAACAGTTCAACTTATTATATTGTCCTATTACATTTGTGTGCGTTTCATTTTTTTTTTCCCCTCTTTAAATTTACTTTTTCTCGTTTTGAACTCGTTAGTGATTTGCCGTGTTCATAATTATTAGTGATCGATCCCTCCTCTTATTAGTAATGTGGGAAAGTATGAGTTGCAATTATTATACACTGCCAAAACTGTAAATAGAATAAGAAAATTGACTCAATCTCCATTTTACAATTCCTATATCCATATACAGGACAACTGGAATACAAATTCAATGAGATTAAAAAAGGGTTTACAAATAGAGTGCTATGATCGGCTAAGCAACCTTTTAGTTTGAATCAAGCGGTTCTTGTCAAACATGTCTCTTTAATTGTATCTAAAAGATATACCATGACCATCCGATTATAAAAAATGAACGGCCCATATTTCATTCGATTCATAGCAGAATTAGTCTTACAAATAAATATAAAAAAGGACAGGGCCATGCCAGCTAGAGGTGGCAAAATCTGACGAGACCCGAAAAACCCACCCAACCCGTCCTGTGTTTTAGGGAAAGTCAAACTAACCCGAACCTGACCCGACCCGAACCCAAAACCTGAGATGACCCAGGAATAGAGGTGCAAAATCTGACCAGACATGAAAAACCGTCCGACCTGACCCGACCAGAAAAAATGCCGGCAGACGTCAACCCGATACCCGACTCGGCCTGACCTGAACCCGACCCAGCATTTCCATTCTGTGAAATTGACACGACCCGACCCGACTCAACTCGACAATTTGCCACCTCTAATGCCAGCCTTTAATTAGTATTGAGTAGTTTGTAATTATTTTAAAGTTATGCGAATTTTATAATTTTCCAGTAAAAGTGTAGCTTTGAAGGCTAATTTTGAAACTTTTTCCACAGAATGGCATAAATTTGTAACTTTGAAGAAACTTGAGCATATTTTTGTAGAAGTTTGAGTATAAAGAGTTATAGAAGTCCATATATAGTGCGTTGAAATCTGTTGCGATCCAAATTGGATCGCAAAACCTTGAGATCCTGCATTAACGGCTGAGATTATTTTAAAAAACTCCTCCTAAAAACGACATGCATCAGATCAGGATCTTTGGGTCTAGGATCTCAGGTTCTTGAGATTCTATTTGGATCGCAACAGATACAGACTCAGTCCAGAGTACTCATCATCGGTTCATGCACAGGCGAAGTTGGCTAGTACTAAATATAAATCTTCCATTCCATTTCTCCGTTACTTTCCTGATTATTTTCTCAAATCAAGAACCGTAAATCAATATGAATATATCCTATACAAACAGAGACAATTTGGAGGGGGGATTTTACATCGATCATGACAAGTTATTCGCATGTAAACATATAAATATTTTTAAAAAAAAAAATTAAAATACTCCACCAGCTTCATTGAAACTGAATTAAAGATATTACTTCCTACTGATTTAAATCCTAAATTTAAGTACCAAACAGAACTGACATAAAGGATAAAATCAAAATTACTACTAATTAAAGTACAATTCCAACAGCCGGATTAACCCTAATATTATATAGAACTTAACAGAAAGACATAAAATCCACTACACTTCATAACAATTCACATTCCCACAACATCTAATCCTTTAATGACTCAATCTGATCTGAAGAAAGAACTAGGTGAAATTCAGTTCTCTCCAAGTGTAGGAGTAACCAGAGTACACATATAAAAAAATGTTTGAAACAAATGACAACTTGAACAGCGATATATATATTTTTGGCATAAAAATGATTGAAACAAATGAAAACTTAACATATGATCATACATACATATCCACTGTGAGATGCTTTGTAATGTAAATACAGATACAAAAATACATTGAAAAGTATCAATCCACACCGATTCCACAAGAACGACAATCATGCCAGACCCTTATACATATTACAAAGTAAAAACCCAGAATACGTTTATTTTGCACCCAGATTGGAGATGGAAGACCATCCTATCCCCGAACTGATTTACAACATATATAACACCAATCTTTTCACCCTTTAATTACACCAAATTGTGAGGTGCTACTGCTACAAGCCTTTCCGTGATCGTAAACCATAAGTTCAAAAGTAACTGAGTTGATAAATGCAGCAACGTCGGAGCCCACTAGTTTAGATACCACCACCTCGCGACTCAGATGCTCCCTGAACGCCCGTTCACCTAGACATTCAAATTAACTTTCAAATAATGAAAATGCGAGCACCAATATTTTGCACACGCACAAAATGAATTAAAAACCTCTGTCCCTCTATATGGGATTCACTTTCAAATTTTTGATCCCCAACCTCCTAATTGTCTATGCTACTTCTCCAAAGTGCGAAGATTCTTTTGTGCATGGCTAGCTAGCACAAAGGGCGTCATATAGAAGTGAGCACTGAACAACTGATTAAAAGCTCAACTTGATGGGGGAGATTCAAAGCAAAAAAACAAATAAAGAAAAGACAGTGAGAGAGTAGGGATTAGTTAATTTCACCTGTGTCTGAGCGAATCTTATCAAAGTTCATGCGAGTGGCAACATTGTTTGCCACCTCTTTGACGTGCGTACAAATTTTTGTTACGTCATCACAAGTAAATTCACTTTCTCTGGACCTTGACCTAGAAGCCCGGCTGCGCTGCGCATGCGCCCTACCACCATTCGGGACTGGGCTGACATTAAGATGCACCAACAGTTTGAAGGGCGTTATCCCGGTGGCCTTTGCCTCAACCCTAAAGTCGTAAATTACAGTCGAGGCATTCTGAGATGCATCTCCAGGTTTTGGTTGCCCCTTACTTACTTCCACGTTGTTGCCATGGTTTTTCCAATTACTTGAAATGCATCTGCATTTCCTTGGTGCCGGACTAACGGACATGCTGCCTTAATCCTGGGTTTGGGGACGATTATCTGAGCACCCGGGTATTCGCAATGGCAAGGTGGCAGATGTCCTAGAGATGGACGTTTAAGGTGGTATTGGAAGGTGCTGATAACTTGGTGTGGTATGTGTTTGTGTGGGTTTGTATGTTCTGTATGCGAGATTTTATAGCGAAAATGTTTGACAATCTCGACAGTAACAACTCTTTTAAAAAATTTGAAATTTTTTTATGATAACTTAACAACATTTATATAATAGGAGGGATCCATTGACAATTCTTAATTTGATAATCTTGACAATGGGAACTTTCAAAAATTTGTAAAAATTCACAAAAACTCTTAAAAATGAAAAATGGTTTATGGATGTATTATTTAACTTATAGATCGATAGTGTTTCAAATTCAATTAATTTGAACATCGTTTAATGACTTATCAAAATTTTGTGCACTTTTCAACGGTTGTAAATTAACGGATCTTTGTTCAAACTATCAAATGTCGCTTAAATTGAATATAATTAGAAACTTAATCAATTTATAAGTTAAATAATATATCCATAAACCATTTTTCATTTTTAAGAGTATTTGTGAATTTTTACAAATTTTTTAATATTTTCATTGTCAAGATTGTCAAATTAAGCATTGTCAATGGATCCCTACTCTTTATATAAATATTTTGGAGCTTATGAATGGATTCTCTGTTTCCAAATCTCAAAACAAAAAAATATGTATATGTAGAAGTCCATTAAAAATTGTCCAAATTATACAAAATTTGGATAAGTTATATATTAATTAAAATCTATTATTTTTTTTTTTTTTTTTTTGAAGCGGAAGGCAAATGCCAACCAATAATTTCTATTAAACAAAAAAAAAGTTATGCACAAGTGGTAAAATTTACAACAATGATGGGAGGTTACATTTTGGATATCCTATCCATTAAAACTGAATAATAGCTAAATATCCTATCCTGTGCAATATCTATACCAATTTTCTCTATCTTGTAGAATGCATCGCTCCAAAAGATAAGGAGGAGTGATTTTGTTGTTGAAGATGCGTGAACCACGTTCTTTCCAAAGATTTCATGTAGTGGCCCCGAAGATAGAATCCCATGAAAGAGGTCCAGAAGGAGACTACATCTGAGGTATTGTTGAAGTAATGGAGCGGCATCCCATGAATAGATGCACATTATCTTCAGTTATTTGAATGGTACATTGCGGGCATTTTGAAGGCGCCGGCCAATTTCGCTTGAGAAGGTTAGATGTTGTCAGTAGTCTGTTCTGGAAGAGAAGCTAAATGAATATCTTAACTTTGGTAAGTATTTTTGGCGGGATTTTTTTATTAATAAAAAAAAAATCAAAATTACAACAGTAAAAACTGTTTTTCAAAAACTACAGAAATAGAAAAACCGCTACCTGAAATCGCGGCTTAGCACTGTTCATGAGCCGCGATCAATGCTAAGTCGCTATCTGAAATCGCGGCTTAGTCTCCGTATTCTGCTGCGGATTTATGAAGACATTTGAAGGGGCAAACGTTGGTTGTTTTTTTATAATGACCCCGTTTTAAAGGTCTTGAAGTCTACTTTCCAATGGTTTAACTTCCAAGGCATTTGGAGTTCTCACCAGAGAGTTATTGCAGTTTTAGTGGAGAGGGGTCAGTTTTCTGTATTATCTCTTTAATTACGAATTTCTAGAGTTTAAAGGTCTTGAAGTCTACTTTCCAATGGTGCAACTTCCAAGGCTTTTGGATTTCTCTCCAGAGAGTTATTGTAGTTTTAGTGGAGAGGGGTCAGTTTTCTGTATTCTCTCTTTAATTACGAATTTTTAGAGTTTTCTGTTGGTTGTTTTTTATAAATGACCTACCGTGTTAAAGGTCTTGATGCAGTAAGGCTTCTACCAGCCTTCCAGAAAATTCTAAATAAGGCAACCGAAGAATATTTGTCTACAGAAGGTGCCTCTATTGATGGGTGGTCCATCCTGCACACTTGCCTTGATTATGAAGATTTTGATAGTGTGTTGAAATTTCTAGGAGCTAGGCGAGCTGAAGATTTTGATAGTGTGTTTGAATTTCTATTGAGAAGTAAACAGGCATATTGTTCCTAAAGATACTGTTTTAAAATTTCTTATCAAGTATACAAATGCTCTTGACCTCCCATTATTGCAGCCTCCTGATATTGATTTGGCCGTTTTAAATGCCGAATTGACATGTGAGAAGGCCTTTTTACTACTCAATTGGGTCAATCACTTGACGAGGAATTACAGTAGTTTGCCAAGTAGATTTGCAAGTAGTGTGCATTGTGGTAGGTGGTTGAAGACCATTTCAGGTTTTGACAAGCCTGAAAATTGCTTTATGACGACAGGAGAAAGCGCCCTCTCGTCTTTGAAATGACACAATCTTTACTTGGATTTTCTGTAATTGATGAGCAATACTATGGTGGAAAGATCTCGTTTTATGGTGATGCACTCAAACAGATAGGTGTGACCTTGGGCACATAGCTTTGCTACACTTCCATCATCCAGCAATTCATTTCCCTAGCAACAACAATGACAATGAGTAGCAAAAGAATTGAAAGTGATCGGTGTTGCTGTTGATCTCAATGATACTGAAAATAAAATAACAGATGTGTTCAAGTCCATGCTTTCCTCTCCCAGCAGTCTTACTTGCAGAAAACTCTAGAAATTCGTAATTAAAGAGAGAATACAGAAAACTGACCCCTCTATACTAAAACTGCAATAACTCTCTGGTGAGAACTCCAAACGCCTTGGAAGTTAAACCATTGGAAAGTAGATTTCAAGACCTTTAATACGGTAGGTCATTTATAAAAAACAACTAACATAAAACTCTAGAAATTCGTAACTAAAGAGAGAATACAGAAAACTGACCCCTCTCCACTAAAACTGCAATAACTCTCTGGAGAGAACTCCAAACGCCTTAGAAGTTGAATCATTGGAAAGTAGACTTCAAGACGTAGGTAATTTGTAAAAAACAACCAACATAAAACTCTAGAAGTTCGTAATTAAAGAGAGAATACAGAAAACTGACCCCTGTCCACTAAAACTGCAATAACTCTCTGGTGAGAACTCCAAACGCCTTGGAAGTTAAACCATTGGAAATTAGACTTCAAGACCTTTAAATCGGTAGGTCATTTTTAAAAAACAACCAACGTTTATCCCTTCAAATGTCTTCATAAATCCGCAGCAGAATACGGAGACTAAGCCGCGATTTCTGGTAGCGGTTTTTTTATTTCTGTAATTTTTGAAAAACAGTTTTTTCTGTTGTAATTTTGATTTTTTATTTTTTATTAATAAAAAAATCTCATTTTTGACGCCCATGCTAAGGAGAGTGATGGTGTGATGAGACCTGGATTGATGAGAAAACTGTATGCTGATTGGGTTGAGAATGTACTGTGGGGCGTCAAACGCCATATTCTTATTTCATTATTATTTTCACTTAAGTTTATGAGTGCAAGTTGAGATTGTTGTAATTAAGATGGCGAGGGATTGTTGATTTTGAGAGGAAATGTAGAATGTGATGAATAATCGTTCATGTGAGAGAGTGTCTCGTATTGTTGCATGGGGTTGGGTAGTGAGTTTATAAAATTCAGGATAAGAATATTTAAGACCTATGTTTTGTAGCCAAATATCTTTCCAGAAAGCAGTTGATGTCCCTGAATGTATAATGACAGTAGTATAGATGTTAAGAAGATAGGTAAAGTGAGGAGTTTTTTTATTAATAAAAAAAGAAAAAATCAAAATTACAAATCTAAAAACTTTTTTTAAAAATTGCAAAAATAGAAAAACCGCACTCTCAGAACGTGGCCTAGTTTAAAACTAAGCCGCACTTTCAGAGAGCGGCTTAGTCTCTGTATTCTGCTGCAGATTTATGAAGACATTTGAAGGCGCAAATGTTAGTTGTCTTTTATAAATGACCTACCGTTTTAAAGATCTTGAAGTCTACTTTCCAATGGTCTAACTTCCAAGGCATTTAGAGTTCTCACCAGAGAGTTATTGCAGTTTTAGTGGAGAGGGGTCAGTTTTCTGTATTCTCTCTTTAATTACGAATTTCTAGAGTTTTCTGTTGGATGTTTTTTATAAATGACCTACCGTATTAAAGGTCTTGAAATCTACTTTCCAATGGTTCAACTTCCAAGGCGTTTGGAGTTATCTCCAAGGAGTTATTGCAGTTTTAGTGGAGAGAGGTCAGTTTTCTGTATTCTCTCTTTAATTACGAATTTCTAGAGTTTCTGTTGGTTGTTTTTTATAAATGACCTACCGTGTTAAAGGTCTTGAAATTTACTTTCCAATGGTTTAAATTCCAATGCGTTTGGAGTTCTCTCCAGATAGTTATTGCAGTTTTAGTGGAGAGGAGTCAGTTGAAATTCGTAATTAAAGAGAGAATACAGAAAACTGACCCCTCTTCACTAAAACTGCAATAACTCTCTGGTGAGAACTCCAAACGCCTTGGAAGTTGAACCATTGGAAAGTAGACTTTAAGATCTTTAAAACGGTTGGTCATTTATAAAAAACAACTAACATTTGCCCCTTCAAATGTCTTCATAAATCCGCAGCATAATACAGAGACTAAGCTGCACTCTGAAAGTGCGGCTTAGCACTGTTTATGAGCCGCACTTTGAAAGTGCGGCTCAGTTTTAAACTAGGCCTCGTTCTGAGTGCGGTTTGTCTATTTTTGCAATTTTTAAAAAAAGGTTTTTAGATTTGTAATTTTGATTTTTTATTAATAAAAAAAACTCAAAAGTGGTTATATGATTTTTAAGGAGCTGTGAATGTGTATGTATGTTATATGATTTTTGGAGGAATAGATTCCAAGATGAATTGCTGTTATTGTGTTTGTTGGTGAAGGTGATAATTTCTCGAGCGAGACCAAAAACTGCATTATGTGGCGATTTGTATGGATGTTATTGTGTTTTAAATAATGGATGTTTGGTTTGAATGGATGAGATCATTCATATGAGGTGCGATTTGCTAAGATGGTGGTTATGATTTTGGAAATTCCATTAATGACATTTATGAGGCGATAATCTTCAGCCGTTGTTGGAGTTTGTAGTTTTGAAATCAAGGTGATATTTGCGGTATTAAACCTCCAAAGGTCTAGCCTGTTATGGAAATTAGCCTGAGGTGAGTCATGTCATTTTTAATTATGTCCCAGTAGATTGACTTGGAAAAATTCAACTAGAAAGTCATCGAGTGCTACTGATTTTCCTTTGGCTAATGTGTCTATGGCAAGTTTGATCTCGTGAGGTGTGAAAGGTGAATCAATAGTTTGAAGTGGAGTAGGTGGTTGATATATATAAGTTATGCAGTTGAGTTTGTAGAGGTGGTGATGTCTGAGATGGACCAAAGAGGTGTCGATAATATGTGGTAAGATGTTCATTTATTTGATGCGGTTGGGAAATGTTGATGGAATCTTTTTGTAAAGTGGTTATCAAATTCTTGCGTTGCTTGGCATTAACTAAAAAATGAAAATATTTAGTATTGTTATCTCCAAGTTTTAGCCACCTACAAGATGATTGTTATTGCCATTTCGTTTCCTGAATGACAGAGATGGTATGAATTTTTTCCCCAAGACGGATACGAAGTGAGGTTTCATTTTGTGTGAGAGGTCGCTTTTCCTCATAATGATCTAGCAATTGAACAAATAACTGAGCAGATGATAATCGAGCTTTTTTATTACGGAATTTATCTTTGGCCCATGTATTTAAGTGTTGGTGAGTGTTGGCCAATTTGTTTAATAGGGAAATGGCCTGGATGGAGGATGCTTTTGCATGTTGACCATGCATTTTGAATAACTAGTAGCGTTGTTCACTCGAAAGTGCACTACTTTTAATATCCCTACTAAGCGACAACAGTCGCAAGCGTACGACTAAGTTGTAGTGTAGTGCAGGGTCGAATCCATAGGGACAGTTTTGCAAAACCGGACTAGACTTTGTTTATCCCTAAAACTAGGGTTTGTTCACAAGTTGGGGGTATTTTGGTATTGTGCCACCCTTTCCGGCTGCCAGCTTAAAGACGCGCTTAAGACGTTTTAAGTGGGGAAAAGGACACGGTCACCCCTGTATGTGTGTGCGTGCTAGTTGACGTCGCGAGGCGTTAACTCTCACTTACTCGCATACAAAGGTTTTAAATATTTTAAGTGATTGTGTGGTCCCGGATTCCAATGAGCGCAAGTCCTCATTGTTAATTACCCTGAAACTGTTAACTCCAGGCACCTCTGATTAAGAATAGGAAAATATTAAATCATGTGTTCAAATCTAAGCAAGAATAAATAAAGGAAAGGAAAGAAAAATCCTAATTAAATGTTGTGCATGGATGAATGACAGACTTTTAAATCGAAGGTGAGGGTTAGTATTATGATGTTAGCAGGTGTTAGTGGGTGAAAACCTTGGACTCATTTGTTTGTCCCGGAGACGTATGTATCTCTTTAGGTTTTCGCGACTTGGGAATCATATGTTCATCCCGGGGACCTTGTGTCCCTTGAAGCCGTAATCATCGGTCGGGTGGGAAACATGATTTCGTGATCATTGCAGTCGATGCCCTAGATTGTGAGATCAGAAGCAATAAGCCTATCTACGATCGAGGTGCCAATCTTATAGTCTCACTCCTGGCCACTACTTAGTGGGAGGCATGATCGACTATTGATTGGAGGAGAACCTAGGACTGATTCAGCTAGTCCAGGGAGCTTCGCATCCCTTGAGGTTTTCCTAATCGGAGAACATGACGTTTCTGTCTTTTATCGTTTTCTACTGATTCTTGAATGACGAGCCAATAACCGTAGGGTTGCCCGACACTCAAGCGCTCACTAAATTCGAATCTGGATTTTGCCCTTACTATGAATTCGAAAAATCATTTTTTGAAAAAGAGAGCATGAAATTTACCCAAATATTCATAAAAGAAGGGTTTTCAAAGTGCTTGGATTTAGCTCTTTATTTGTGCACTTTTAAATATGAAATTCAAGAAGAAGATGTTCTTATGAAATTCAAATTGTAATGAAATTCCAAATGTTTGTGCTGATATAAAATCAATGGAATAAAGAGGAAGGCGTAGACTTTTATTTTAAAACTTTGTTTATTTAAAACTTTCACCTTTTTCATTTTGGTCACTAAAATATAAAGTGTGCTCAAACGAGGCACAAAATTCTCAAATACATCTTTAATGAGAAACTATATATGACAAACGTATGCACAATGTCACGATCAAAGTGTTCTAATTAACCTAACACTTATTATACACTTTTGAACATAATTTTACAGAAAAATGTTTTGTTCTTTTTAATTTCAAAATGTGCTCAAATGAGCACAAAAAATTCTTAAATATGTTTTAATGAGAAAATATATACATAATGACAAAAGTATATACAATGTCATAGTCAAAGTGTTATGTCTTACTTAAACACTTTTTCTAACACTTTTTTAAGCTTTTTTTTATGAAAAAGTGTTTTTGGCATTTTTATTTCAAAATCAAATATGTTTTTAATGAGAAAATATATACATAAACAAACATATATACAATGTCATATATCAAAGTGTTCTAAACATTTACACACTTTATTCATACACTTCTAAGTAAAACTTCAAAAAAGTGTTATTGTATTTTCACTTTTTAAATTTATGAAGTGATCAAATAAGCATAAATTTGTACAAGAAAATCAAGGAAATATTCACATGAGTTAGGACTTTTATTTCTGAAAATTTGTATTCATGTCTCAGGAGTTGGCATGGATCTTAGCGCTCGAAGCTCCGATTGACGATCGGTCAGTTGCGTTGGAATCGTAGGAGCATGCAGAATCCATCTATGGTCGCCGATTGGGCTATGGTGAAGTGTGGGGCACTCGCATCAATCAAAGTTGACGGCAGTAATGGCGCTTCGCTGCCAGTTCTTTTCCTAACAAATTTTGTCATATTGGCGATTTTTTTTTATGAAACTTAATCCTAAGCTAACGGTCTCAATATACTTAACATGTTTGCCAACTTAATTTAAACTAATTTCAATCGCATGGGGCATGAGGGTCTTGTACCAGTATACTGTTCCTGTACTAGTTGAGCACTTTGCATAATTTATCAGTCAATGAGTTTGGATACACTTTTAATCTTAATTCCGATGTATCCACTACACCTATGTCATTTAAAATCCCTTTAAATCATGTCCATCAAATATCAAATGTCGGGTTCAGTATTCGAGCAGACGATGTCTAAACAGTACTATGCATATGCAATTAATATCATAATTATGCAAAATGATATGAAACAATGCAACTATGTTGTACAAACATCTTTTCTATACTACTGTAAACGTTTTGGCTTTAAAAATATCCTTAATATGACATTATTGTATTGTTTAAGAAAATACTCAAAAATTCCAGGAAAATACCAGAAAATGGAAAAATTGTCAGAAATTTAATATTTTTATATGAATTTTTCTAAAACGAATTTGGAGAAGTGTAAAACATGAAACATGCTTGAAAATTACCAGGGATGCATGAAAAATAATAAAGATATGCACTATGAACAGAAAATATGAACTGACATTTTTGTTGGAATTTCCAGAGAAGAAACAGAAAATATAACTGGAACTGACCCAGTGAGGTTACTGCCTTGTTATTTTTATAGGAATTTTTATATGATGAAATAGAGAAAACTTTGTACATGAAAATTGTGCAAAAAGGTATGAGGAATGCAAATAAAATATTTAAAATATGCATTAAGTGAGAAGAATATGACTGAATCAGAAAACTGACAGCAGAAACAGCACCGTCTTGACATGTTTTGAATTTTTACACCAATATTTTGAAAACAAGTGGAAAAACAAATTGAACAGTAATATAGAGTATTTTTTCCTGAGAATTTTCATAACAAATGTACATAAAATTGAGATGCTAAAGCTAGTGTTTTAATGACTTTTCAAAACAGTGAGAGATTCTGGCATATTTAGACAACAACACTTGTAAAGTTCATGTGATTTTTTTCTACAAAGCATTCTATAAAACTTATTATATGAAAAGTTCTTAGAATTTGATTATAAATGCAGGAAAAATATAAAAAAAATGCATTATGTACATGAAATGCACGGGAAGGGGTCAATTTGACAGAAACTGTGATTTTCCTCAATTTTTCTGAAAACTAGGAGCATTTTGGCAGCATTTCATCATATGAAATGATTGAAATACTGCACAAATTGCTTCCTGGAGTGTACACAATCACCTGGAACAAATTGGGCAGCATATCCCTATGAAAAATAGGGATATGATGCCTAATTTGCTTCCCAAAAGAGTGTACACTCAAATTTCCAGGAAATTGCGGGGAGAGTCAAGGCTTTTGCCAACTCAATCCCTTCCTCTTGCTATCGTTAAGAGGCTCTCCTCCCTAGACACGTCCAGAGGAGGGTCCATGGAGCTATGCTCAACATGTTTATTGTGTTGTTATTTCTCTCTTGGAGCAAGCTCGACAAGAGGTCCATGGCTAGGCCATGTTTTGTGTTGTGTATTATTGTGTTTTCGCGTTCTCTCTCGGAGCAAGCTCAACAAGAGGTCCATGGATAGGCCATGTTTAGTCTGAAGCACTCAACCAAAGAAAAGGAAAAAGGAATGCGATAAATGTCACAAAATGCAAACAGATACAAGAAAAATGCAATAATCAAGCAATTAGCAACAAATGGCAGCAAGCAACAGTGAGCATAATTCATCAAAGTATGGAGAGATAGTTCATGAAATTGAACTTCTCCCTTTCATTCTGATAAAATCAGTGAGCATAATTCAACAAGGGGTCTTGCCGTTGGAGAAGAAGCCCTTTATATAGCACTTAATTAAGGCGGCAAAATAGCAGCAAGCTTGGGGGCAAAGGATGCTCCTCTCAGCCTCAGATCTGCCTGGTTCCTTTTCCTCCTTATGACAGCCCTTGGATCGATCTGTATTCTGCTGGAAGAGTGAAAGATGCCTGGATAAGACTCAAAAAGCATGGGTGCCTTGACTGCATGTGCTTTCATGTTGGGGACCATGGAGCTTCTGCCATCTGCTATAGGACAACCTCCCCTTGCTTCTTGCGTGTGTGTCACTTGTTTCTGAGTGTGCTCTTTCCTCGTAATGGGCTTTAATCATCTCCAAGTGTATTATTTATAGATCCAATTAAGCCCAATTGAGTCCAACTGCCAAAGAATGCTCTATCTCAAAATAACTTAACTGATTCGGGTCAAATTAAGGCCTGTGAAGTGCAACTCCCCAATTCATGCTTATGCCCTTCAAATTGACCACATTATATTCACCCTGGATGCTTGAATTGATTATCCATTGCCTTACTGATAGTTCAAAACGTATAGGCTTTTAATTTACCCTAAGCAAACACTTGATCGCAAGTGTACGATCTCGTGTAGTACAGTCGGGGTCGAACCACAAGGACGGAGTTAATTCTAAACTTACTTTAATTGCAATCCTAAGTCCTAAGAGAATTATTTTTGGTCTTTTGGTATAAAAAGGGGGGTTTATCAAAGGTTGGTTGCTAAAACAGTAGAAGAAATAAAACAGTAGATAACGAGGTTAAACAAGTGCTAAACAAATGTTCCTAGGGTCTTCGGAATCAAAATGCTATCTGGATCAATTGTCTGTGGTCCACAAGATGTCTCTTGCGGTCCGCAGGGGGTAGTTTAGAGATTTTAACACTGTTCTTTGACCGCAGGATGTCCCTCGCGGGTGGCAGACAGTGTTAGCGCCTCTGTCTTTCACTTTCTACAAGTGCTTACGGTCCACAGGATGTCTCTTGCGGTCCGCGGGCACCTGACAGAAAGCAGCGGGATTTCTGGTTCGGCGTTCTAACTCGAGTTACCAATTCCTGTTCAAACCAGTCGTGATACAAGTTCCTCAATTCTCATATGTTGGTACTTCTAACAATTCCAATTCAATAGAAATTCATAGATTTATTTCTAAACCTATGTTTAGTTTACTTTTTATACGAGGACTCGGTTCGACTCTCGTCAAACCGCAATTTCTCCTTTCGGATACTCTTAGACGGCAAGCAATCAATCCAAATAGTGCAAATGACAGTTCTTGGTCAAATGATATTGATAACCACCCCGGATTTGGCCTAATCCGTAGGTTTACCGGACGAACAAGCAAAGACACAAGCACGATATAATGAAAACGCAAGCAAACTAAAAGCAACTCCAGTGGCGCTTCCTTTTAGGAGATTTGGGAGGAGAAGAGAGAATTTGGTTTTGGATGCCTCTTGGAGTTAGTTGGAAGTAACTCTCATCCTCCTCTTCGATCTCTTGAATGAGAGGGAGAGTGGTTTGAGTGACCGGGGCGGAGTAGGTGATCTCCGGAGGCGCTACGCCAAAGTTTGGCAGAGAATACTGGGCAAGCCCTGCCGGCATGACGAGAGTGGTGCCGGACGAGTAGAGAGGTGGGAAGAACACCTTCTGAGTTGGTGCCATATTGAAAGTTGTGAATCCTGTTTGACTGAGTGGTGGGAATGCATCGTCATCCGTCATGTAGGGCACGTAGCTCCCCTCGCTCCATGGGAAAGCCGGTGGTGGTGCCATTCTTTCCTGCAACAGACAACAGAAAACACTTAAAACCATATTAGAAACCTTGTATACAAAATATGCACATATTTTATCATTTTCCTATTCAAAGATGAGAGGAGAATCCAGGTCCCACCGGGCGTGCCAGAACCTGTGCCACCCTTTTCGCCGCCCGAAGAGGCGCTCTAAAGAGACAACGTTTTCGTCGGGAAAAGGACACGGTCACCCTTGTACGCATGCGTGTGTTAGTAGACGTTGTGAGACGCTCACGTTCAAAGGTTTTATGATTTTCAAGTGATTGTGGGGTCTTGGATTCCAATGAGCGCAAGCCCTCATTGTTAATTACCCTGAATCTGTTAAATCCAGGTACCTCTGATTAAGAATAGGAAAATGCTAAAACTTGTGTGCAATTATCGTACAATACAAAGGAAACAATCTTATCTAAATGATATGCATGGATGGATGCACACTTTTAAACGTCAAGATAGTCATTTATTTCGTTAGTGAATGTTAGTAAGTGTTAGTAGGTTAAACCTAGGACACGTTTTGATGGTCCCGGAGATGCTTATATCTCTTTCAGGTTTATGTTAGCGGGGAAACCTAGGACACGTTTTGATGATCCCGGAGACGCTTATGTCTCTTTCAGGCCTCCTACGACTTGGTAAGCCGCAATCGTTTGAGCGCAAACTTGATTTCTTAAAACACTACAAACGATATCCGCGATCGTCAGATCAAGACTGATAGTCTATCTGCAACCGAGGATCCAATTTACACCCTCACGCCCGGTCTCTCTGTCAGGGTATGATCAATCGCAATTGGAGGAAATCTGGAATCGACTCTGGTGGTCCCGAGAATGTTTTCTCCTGTCAGATCTCCTAACTGAAGTGCAAGACATCGCCGTTTGGTAGCTTGGTATTGCTTTCATCAGTTGTATGAACAACGAACTAGTAACCGGTTGGCCTAATTGACGTTCAGGTGCTCAATGACTTCATTCCAAACCTGGGTTCTGCCCTTTGATTCGAAAAGATTTTTGTTTCTTTCTTTCTTTTTAAAATGAGCACAAAACTTCACCCAAACGCTTCTGGAAGAGGGTGTTCTTAAGAATGCTTGGATTTGACCCTTTATTTATGTACTTTTAATTTTTGAAATTCAAAAGAAGGTTTTCCCGTGATATTCAAATTTTTTCAACAAATTTCAATGTCCTTACCTAATGAGAGGCAATGAAATATTTACAAAGAATTTGGGCTTTTTATTTTGTCACTTCGGATATAGAACGTACGATGACTCTAAATGTCTGTGAGTGTAAGAAGTTTTATTAATGAAAGTGCTTGGACTTTTATTTCTTGAAATTTTTATTTCCTTTTATTTCCTTTTTATTTAAAAGATTTCGAAGAAGAATGCCCATGATCCAAGTGCCTTGCTACTTGAATATTTATATTTTTTTATTATTTTTTATCGAATCAATTTTATTTACAAGAAGATCCATTTTTTTATTTTTATTTATTTATTATATATTTTTATTTCAAAACTTCATGCCAAATCATGCAAGAAAGTGACTTCAAGGCAATGGAGGAACTTATTTTGAAAATTCGGGAGGGAATCCTTTTCAAATTTGAACTTGAATTTGTGTTTGAAAATTCAAATTTTAAATGAAAAAAATATTTTTACATGGAAAAATCACAAATCTTATAAAATGAATTTTTAAATTTATTTTGGAATTTTTGGAGTTCGGTAACTATTTTTAGAATTATTTTTAGTGAAAACCCGAAAAGAATCGACATATTTACAATTTGGGCCGAATTTGAAAATGGTTCTGGGCTTGGACTGAATTCTGGTTTTGGGCTGAATTTGATTTTTGGGCCAGATTTGGGTTTTGGGCCGATATTTGATTTTGGGCCATATTTGGGTTTTGGGCCAACTTTTAATTTTGGGCTAGATTCAGATTTTGGGCCGATTTTGGGTTTTGGGCCGACTGAATTGGCCTGTTCATTCCCTGAGGTTGCGTTAAGATTCGTACAGATCTGAGATCTTCATCAAGATTCGTGCTGCTGGGCTGGAACGAGATCTCTGGGATTGTCATCAAGATTCGTGTTGTTCCTGATATGAACTGGGCTTATCTTGGCCGTCAATGGCTGTGCACGGTGGATCTCGGTGGTGCATGATCGGATTTTTGATCGGCCGCCGCCATTGGAATCGTCTCTACAAAGGGAACACGTCTGTGGTGTTGGATTGAGCTAAGAGGACTTGGATTTAACTCGAATGAGCTCATTCTTGAAGTGCTGTGTCGAGTTCTGACTTGGATTTCGATTTCAAAATTCCAATTCAATTCTTAACCAATTTGTGCAAGACTTGGCTTGTTTGAATTGTATTGGTGTAAATAATATGTATGCATGCTTAATTTAAATCAATTTGGACTGTACAGCAGATGCAAGTTTAGTACAAGTTTTCAGTTTTTTCAATTGTCAGTTCTTGAATTTGACACGTGAAGCTCATTTTAAATCATGCAAGCAACTTGTTTATAATATGTGCAGTATGTAGGCATCACTTACTTCACAAAGTGGCTTGAATTTCACATTTGAATTTGATTTTATCAGTTGTGCAGAAATTGACAGAAAACTAGTAAATTACTAGTTTGATTTCTTTGCAATATTTTGAATGTAGTAGTTTAATGTTTTTAAACAGAAATGTTCATTGAGATGTTAGAAACAACTTTTATATTCATCAAGTGTCCTAATTCTAGGTTATTCACAGTGTTCTTGACTGTTTGTGCTTTCAGGGTTGAATCTGCAAATTTTCACAGAATCTGTCAGAAATTTCTCATTTTTATGGGAATTTATTTACAATGAATCAGATCAAGTGTAAAACGTGAAAGTTAATTATGTCAGGTGATGTCCTAAAACGTATAGGCTTTTAAATTTGTAACCCTATGCAAACACTCAACCGCAAGCGTACGATCTCGCGTAGTACAGTCGGGGTCGAACCACAAGGACGGAGTTAACCCTAAACCAGACTTTATCGCAATTCAAATCCTAATTGAGTAAAAATGGGGGAGAATTTGTAAAAGGTTTGGTTTCAAACAGTTCAAAGTGCAAAACAGTAAAGGGCAGTAAGTAAAACTCAGAAACAGATAATAAAAGGGCGTTCCTAGGGTTTTCAGATTCAGTTTAGCCGCTGGATTAATTGTCTGCGCCCCGCAGGATGTCTCTGCGGGTCGCAGGGGATTGGTTAGAGATACCGACACTGTACGTTAACCACATAATGTCTCCTGTGTTAATAAACAGTGTCGAAAACTCTGTCTTACACTTTCTGTTACTTTCTGCGGCCCCGCAAGATGTCTCTGCGGGTCGCAGACAGTCGGCAGAAAGCAGATTTAGTTTTGGTTCAAATTTCGACTCACGTTATCAATTTCTATTCGAATCAGATTTAATACAAGTACTGCAACCGTCGTATTTTGGTCCTTCTAGCAACTAGTTCAATAGAGATTCATAGATCTATGTCTAAACCTACGTTCAAGTTACTTTTATTCACGGGTTCGGTTCGACTTTCGTCGAAACTGCAATCAACCTTTCGGTATTTCTTGGAAAGCAAGCAATCAACCCAAATAATGCAAATAACAAGTTTTGGTCATGAGATATTCTATTAACTACACCGGATTTGGCCTAATCCGCGGGTTTACCACACAAACAAATCAAGTCAAGAACATATAATAATTAAAGCACAAGCAACTATGAAAACAATGTGAATCAAAACAAAGTACAATCAATCCATAAGGCGTAAACATCATCATCAACCCTAGAAACTACAAGTCTACTAGCTCATGGCGAGGGAAAACAAACAAAACGAATGAAAGAAAGAGTTCATGATACTAAAGAAAAGGAGAAGAGCGAGAAGGGCTTCAATCTTCGGTTTCTCCAATGAAATCTCGCGAATCCATCGAAGAAAGCGATGAACAAAGCAAGCAAAAACGTCTTCCTCCTCTCCTATGGCGGCTAGGGTGAAAGAGGGTGAAAAGATATGAAGTAAGATGCCTAATCTGACTCAAAATCGAATTTAAATAGCCTAAGGCGGCTAAAGCAGAATTTGCTCCGCACCGCCCTGCGACCCCACAGAAAAGTCCTGCGGGTCGCAGGATCCAGTTCCAGCGCTGATTTGCTCCGAATCGCGTCCAAATGGTTCCAAAAGCCCAATCTACCTGAAATTAGGACAAAAGTAAACAAGTAACTGGAATCTAGGCATTCTAACACTAAAATGCATATAAACTTGGGATTTTTAGGTCAGAAACAAGGTGTAAGTCTGGTAAAATGCAAATATGAATGCGATGCATCCTCAGGAATGCATTGAAATTATCAAAAATATGCATTGTGAAGACAGAAACATGTGATTAATTTTCTTGCCAAAATTTCCAGAAAAGGGACAAAAACTGGGCTGATGCAGTTGTCTGTTTGTCATTTTTGTGAGAATGTATTTACAGAGAGTTAGATCAAACTTTATACATGAAACTTGTTCAGCAAATAGTGATCTTTTCATATAAAACATTTAAAATATGCATCCAGAACATACAATGTACATCAAGATCAGTTCTTTGAAGTTCAGACTTGCAGTTCAATGTTACACAGACAGTCAGATTTGCAATTCTTGGACTTATATGACATATTTTTGAACATGAGTGTTTAAACAACTTTAACAGTAAGTTAGTGTATGTTGTTGTGAACATTTTGGTGTATAATTTGTACAACTTTTAACTTAGGAAGGTCAATGTTTCATTAAATTTTCAATTCAAGGGGCATTTTCTGTCATTCTGTGCAGCAGATCTTGTGATTTTTATATGAATTTTTCTACACAGAATTTGACAATAGTTTTTACATGAGAAATGCTTGTAACTTTATTATGGACATATAAAAAATGTGACTTAATTATGTTATGAACATAAATCCACAGAGAGGAGTTGATCTCAGCAAATCTCTGTTGTTCTTCCAGTTTCTTGAGTCTGGAACAATTTTGGCAGCATTTCCCCTACATTTCGTAGGTAAAATCTGTTCAAAAATATTTGTTTGAGCTCATAACTTATCCCGGAACAATTTTGGCAGCATATCCCCTTGTGAAAGGGAGATTTGATGTCAAAATAAGCTTCCAGAATGAGTTATTCACTCAGTTCTCAGGAAACTGGGAGGGCAGCAGCATTTTGCTGAGCTCAGCTCCCCCTCTCATGCTATTGCTATGAGAGTCACCCTTTGGACATGTCCTTAGGGGTCTGTGGAGCATGCTCAACACAGTAATTAAGCCACTCTTGGAGTTAAACTCAACAAGAGGTCATGAGTTGCTTAAGCAAGCTCATGTGTGTTAATTTTAACTGTTTATTGACTTTTAAAGCAACTCACTATTGGAGCAAGCTCACAAGAGGTCATGAGAGCACAAGGCAACTCATGTTAGCTGCATTTTAATTTTATTTGTCTTATTTAACTGAAAGAAAGCAAAAGAATTGATGCAAATGCATCTCAGATTAGCAACTCTCAGAAAATCAATTCATCTAACAGAAATCAATGTTCTTATGCAAGAAATTCAAGAATCAAGCAGTTCAGATCAATATCTATGCATCTTAAGGCATTAAATTACTTAAACAATCAAGAGAATTTCAAATCTATTGCTCAAAACACAGGGAAACGGTAATTGATTTATTGTTCCTTTCTTTCATTTCATGGCAGCAACACTTACACTTAATTTCTCACCTTTTTCTCTTGAATTATAATCTCTAACACCTATATTACAGTGATTTGAGGCTAGCCTAACAGGTTTGAGAGAGTGGAGAGATGATTTGGGCAAGGTTTTGGCTCAGTTTCAGTTCTGGTCAGATTTTAGCAAAGTTTCAAATGGCAATTCAGCTTTGCAATTGGTTTTTCTCTCTTGGATCTTTTATCTGGGGTCTATTTATAGGTTCCTGGAGGGGATCCTTAGGGGAGAAGCAACTCAGTTTGATTGGAGGAGAGCTAGTCCCATAGATTGTGTTTTTCTGGTTTTGATTTCAGCCCTTGGATTTGATTTGATGTGTTCTTATTCAATTTCAGCCTTTGGATCTGCTTGGCAGCTTAGGAGAGGTTAATTGGCGCCTGAGCAATATTTAAATGGCTTGAGAATCACTCCTGGGCTTGGTGCATGTGATCTGGTAAAGATTCAACCCATTTTCCAGTCAGAACTGGTCATGCACTGGTTTCAGCCAAATTTGGGGCTTTAGAGAGGTTTAAATCGATTGAAAGATCAATTCTTTGGTGCTATGATGAGTCTTAATTGTACTCTATTTTATATCGGGATTTATCTCTTAAACTATACATTTTTATTTAGTTTTGAGTTAATTTAGTTTAGTTTTTGTGTCAAGTTCGAGATACTGTCGCATTCTTGATTTTGATTGCAGATATGAAGAATTGGAAGAGATTTGGATACGAAACAAGAAGACCGAAGGAAGACAGACGAGACTCGAACTTATTGAAGAAAATTGCAGCAAATTCGGACCGAAACAATTCAATTCGGACCGAATTTATGTCGAGACAGAGAAGAATTTCGGACCGAATTTATTCCTGCCATAATGACCATGCTATATTAATTCGTCATTTCAAGTGGGATGCATTCCGAATATGAGAAAACCCAAAACTTGAAAGTTGTCACTCTTTTCACTATCTTTCTACTAAATTTTAAATCACCTCATTTGGACCTGTATTGAGGAAGTTATGGTCAAAATACCACAGCATATCAATCTGACCAGTTCGTGGGTGGACCGCCGGGCGGTTCTGCATCATTTATTGATATATTAAAGGCAACCTTTGGTCTGTTTTTGGGTCGGTTTTTATATATATAGACTCACATTCTCTTGTAGAGGGTCATTAGAGAGTAGTTATCAAATCAAGACCTAGGGTTAGGGAGGAACTTGGAGAGAACTCGAAGATCGGAATCGAGAGTTCTCGCGATATCTCGGTATTTGATTTCTTCTCCCCGTTTTCTCTCTTTTCTTTATCTCTTGCTTGAACATGGAACTAGATTTGTTTCTTGTAGCCATGAGAGGCTAATCCCCTCTCTAGGGATGTAGGTTTTAGTTGAACTTGTAGTTTAGTTTACTCGGATAACGCTTTTAATTGTTATGTTGTGATTTTATTTCTTTATTTAATTTCTCATGTGTTGCTTAATCGTTGTGTATGAAATCTTAGAAACTAGGGTTATGATTGAACAAATTCAACTTTAGTTTTGAAATTGAAGAAATAAAATTAAGTTAGGCGAGATACTTAATCGTGAAGCATTAACTTAAGAGATCCCGGTAATTAACCATTAATTGTGCGAGGTACTTAATCGTGAAGTATGATTTAGGAATTTTACCAATTTGTATCATGAACTTAATGAACCATAGACTTGTAGGTGAGGAACTTAATCGTGAAACCGGAGAGTTTTGGTACGGTATTAAGCCAAGAAATTGTAGTTTAGTACCAACATTTATTGATACCCTCTCACAACAATTCAATTAAAAGTGTTAGTCGAGTAAATTGCATCTACAAGGAATACGACACCGAAGTCCCTAGATCATGTTTTATCGAGTCCTACCAATAGTCGCTAGTGTTTATTTAATTAGAATTTGTTTTCTTTTACAAAACCTGAAAATTGATTAGTCTAGATCGGTAGTTTAGGTTAGAAATCAGTGTATTACGTGTTGTCCCTGTGGATTCGACACCTGAGTACTACATCGGTAGGTTCATGCGCTTGTGAACTGAACCAATTTAGTATTAGGGATTATTAGCAGATATTTCACATCATGCTGCACATGGTCCATGAGGTTGCGGCAGTGATTTGGAGTGATTTGAGTTGTGCTGGTATGAACTAGTTTCAGCTGAGAGCTGTTTCATCCTAGGCAGCACTTTCTAGAAGCATTCTGTTGAGCTTGGGTGCCTTGGATCCTTTCTGGGAGGTGAGGGGAGTTTAATTGATCATGGAGCAGTGAACCAATGCAGTGGAAAGTGTTTATTTCAAGTTTGGAGCTTGCTGCATTGATTCCAGCTGAGAAATCAGCTTCTGTTAGGGTCCCCACAGCCGTTTCAGGGTTGTTTCATGTATTGGATTCTTTCCTGGCCCTTAATGGATCTTATTTGAGTCTAATTGAACCCTTTAAGCAATCCAATTAAGTCCAATTATTCATTTAATTTGAATTTCAAAGTTGCAGGGGCATTGTGGTCATTTTTCTTTAAAATTCTGTTATTCAGTTGAGAGCACGGGTTCTCACCCCTTTCTACTCAACTCCTGAGTATAAAACATCCCTCTTCACTCCCTTATACTAATCCCCTTCTCTCTTTTTCAATTGAATCGATTTTGAGGTGAATTCCTCAATTTCTTTCACTGTTTCATTACCAGTTTCATTAATTTATCTCTTCTCATGGTTTTAAATGATTGAGATCATGTTTGAACATCTTTTCTACTCTAATTGACGCTCAGGGGATCAATCAATCAAAGAAAGTTTGAAGCTTGGACTCGATTTGGGACTGAACTTGGTGAAGGTTACTGTTTCATCCTGATTTTCAATTTTTTACTCAATTGACATGTTGTTCAATCAATTAACATATTACCCATCATCATTAGATCATGTTGATTGATTCTTTGAGATTTGTTTTGGTCAATTGAAGGCTGTCAGGGGCTTTGATGGTAGAACTCATTGCTAGGAGCTTGGAGAAAGACATCTGAGGCATTGAACATCATCATGAAGGTGTGGGCAAGCTTGGGCAAGTGTCAGTTGAGCTCAGCAACCACCATCGCCGGAGTTAAGCTTTTCAGATCAGTTTTCCCCCTTTTCTGGTTCTCATGTCTCCATTTTTTGCACAGTGCACAATAGTTTGCAATTAGGGCATAATTGGATAGAGCTTGAGTAGACGATTCGATTGGTATATTATTTGCTTGAAATGGTGGCCGGAGTTGGGAGAATTTGGCCGGAGAAGGAGGTGGCAGCGCGGCGGAGGAGCTGCCTGCGTTTTTTTCTTTTTCTTTTTTATTTTACTGACTGGTGGGCCCCATTATTTAATTGACAGGTGGGCCCCATGTATCAGAAATTCAATTAGTGAAATGATTAATCTGATCTGCACAGGTGTCGGCCCATGATTGGTCCATTTGAATAATTAACTTTGATTAGCCCATTAACCAGCCTATAATTCAAATCCCAACTCTTTATCTATTCTGTGAATGGAACTGTGTAGCTTTAGTTGTGGTGGGTAGGTTTTAGGCTTTAGGTGGGTCACAGTGACCTGCTACATAGTTTCCTGTTATTCTCCAGATCTTCTGTGCTCTGTCTATGACATGTGGGCCCCATTTGTCAGTTGTTTTGCCTATGACAGGTGAGTCCCACCTTGTCAGAGATTTTTTTTTTAATTCTGTTTGGGCATTTGGGCTGATTTGGGGAACTGGGCCTCTTTCTTAGTTTTATTTAATTCCTTATATATCACTTCGGCCCAATTCAAACATTCGGCCCAAAAACCAATCCTGGCCCAAAATTAGATCTGATTTTCTGTTTTTCCTGCTGACAAGTGGGCCCCACTTGTCAGTTTGACCTGACTTTGACTGCCACGTGTCATTTCCTGATTGGTCGGTTTTGTTGATTTTGTAATTGGTATATCTTGAGCCCTGATGCTCGGAATTTCGCAAATAATATACCAAAATTCTCAGAAAATTATGAACTTTCCGTTTTTGACCTCCTTTTGGCAAAAGCAATTTGGAGATAACAGGAGATGTTCTCAACTTTGTGTTTCTAACATCTCCCGGTGCCTCCGAACTGCTGACCCGGAACAACAAATCCTGTCCTTTATATCCTTAATTCTTGTTTAGCTAGTCAATGTGGGACTATTGAAGCGCTTGAGTGACTTTGTTCCGGATTTGGTCTTTGACTTAGTTGGTTGCTGTCTGTTTGGCTCCTTATTGGCTGCTGACTTATTTCCTACACGTCTTGAGCTCAGAAACTCAGTTTTTTTTTTTTAAATAGTATATCAGAATCTTCAGAATTTGGAGGAGAATTCCAATATACTGGATTAAATAAACTTTCTTAAAGTTATGAGACATATTTTTTTTCTCATAACAACAAGTGGACCATTGGTCAAATTCTTCAGCTGAGCTTTGTTAACAGCTTTTCTTGGTTGACTTTCTTTTTGTCTTTTCAAGGAATTTTCAGTCGAATGCTTCTTTCATCGACCTATTTGAAGAATCTTTCCGGCTGAATTTCTCTGTCATCAACTTAGACTTTTGACTGAATCTCTCTGTCATCAGTCCTTTCATTTTCTCTTTCTCTCCTTTTTTGTTTTGCTTCTGAGTTTCTTGGTCAGCAGTTTTAACTTTGCTTCTTCATACATGACCCTTTTCAGAGGTCAACACATACACAAACTGAAATTAAATGAAATAAAATTTATATGAAAGATAAAAGAAAGTTATAAAACTTTCATGTTTTGAGTTGATCTTAATTCAGAACATATCTTTGCCAAATAACTGCATAACTGGACAGCCATCAAAATTTCTGTACAGTTATGAGGCAGCGAACACCAGTTAGTATAATGGGTATAACTCCTATATGCTAATTCGGAATGAAATGAAACAAAATTCATACAAAAGATAAAAGAAAGTTCTAGAACTTTCATGTTTTGAGTTGGTTTCAATTCAAAACGCATAACAGCCAAAAAGTCGTACAACGGAGCAGCCATCATGAGTGGTGGGCGGTTACCCACTACCTGCACGTTCTCACGATCTTTAGAGCGTTTTTCTTCAGAGATATCTACATCCATTGGCTATATAAACACCCATAATCCTGTCAAAAGATGAAAAATAATGATAGATAGAGAGAAATCCTCCAAAAGATAAAGAGAATACAGAGAAAACTGCCCGGCTGACAGGGCTTATACGGAAGGAAAATTTTATAGTTATTATTTTAATACTCGTATATATACTGGAGTTGGTTATTTGTGTTTGATTGGAAATGGAGGCCGTGTACTGGGGCTCATCTAGGGATAGGTATTGGGTTGGAAAATTAATGCAACCGAGAACATACAAGTAAAAAGTGATCAGAGACTTTGAAAGCTAAATTTGATTAATTAAACAGGGACCTTTTTTGAAAATATATATACAAGAAGATAATATTTAGTGAGTTCATTATATAAGTTGGACAAAGAGAGACACAGATGCACAAATATCCCTGCCCAATAAGAATTTACAGATTAGTTTATTTTTACAGGTTTAATTAGAACTCTATATGAGTTGGGCCTAATCATTTATATTCTAAAATATCTCTGTAACTATATAATTTTGGAAAGAAAAAAAACGCACTTCTATGCTGCCACGTCACCACTTCAGTGCACCGCTTATCAATTTAATATCTCCATCGCAGTTAATTTTAAAAAAAATAACAATAATAATTGAAGAAACACTATTAGCCTATTATATTGCCATTCCTACGCTCGCCAGAAAGACGCGCCTTCCATTTCTCCGCTCCCCAGGAAGCTTCCCATTCTTCATTCCGTTTGCAACAAAGGAACCTCCTCTTCTCTCTGCTGGACAGGAAGGACCCCTCTTCTACACTCCTACTCTTCCCAACGAAAGGGGCAGTTGTGTTACTGCACACTGTAACCGCATATGCAAGTAACATAGAGAGCCTCATAGGGGTGATGATCACATGCATTCAGGTTCGTTAATGAAAGCATACCAAAAAACCGTAC
Source organism: Cyperus esculentus (assembly GCA_030179965.1). Classification (NCBI taxonomy): domain Eukaryota; kingdom Viridiplantae; phylum Streptophyta; class Magnoliopsida; order Poales; family Cyperaceae; genus Cyperus; species Cyperus esculentus. Next base: position 1,338,243 of record JASGLE010000031.1, read on the forward strand.
AGACTCGGTGCAAATAAAAAGAGTGGAATTCAACCACTATTGTAGTGCAAGTACGTAACTGCATGCATCAAAAAACATCTAGATATCTTCGTAAAGACGCACTCTGGGGAAAAAAAAGGACTTAGCCTACCTTACCGAGGTACTCGATTGGAGAAGAGCGCCACATTCGCTTGACTTAGATATAAGTTATGGAAGTTTCTTGCTTCGGTTTTGAATTTGAAGTTTCTCGATGCTCTGATTTTTATTGCTCACACGGGTTCTTGGGGGGGAAGGATAGATTGGCGCATCTACAAGTTGAGAGTGTGCTAGGGCAAGATTTTCCTTAAGATTATTGTTTCAAAGCATGCATGTTACGTACATATTTTTTCCATATAAGTTATTGTGGCAAAAGTTTTATTTATGGGAGAAGATATACATCCCCAGGGTAAATCTCCGGTTAAAATCCCCAGCATCCCCATTAAATAATATCTGTCCCCAAAGCTAAATCCACGGGTCAAATCTCCGCTTTGACCAAATCCAATGAGGACGGTGGGTAAGTATTAATACTTTTCAATCATAATACAAATAGTTAATAAAGAAAGACAAAATACATATAATACAAACCTTTGAAACAGTTTCCCGATCAAATCCCCAAGTCAAATTCCCAAATTGACCAGCTCACCACCAACGTGAAGATGCAAAGTGTAAATAGCTAATACACAACTTTCTGAAAAATATGAAAAATCGACATTAGTAATAATATCTATAAAGAGAAGTACAAATATTACATAATCAAAGTATAAATATTTATAATCGAAACTTTTGAAAATCATCCTAACATCAATAATATGAAAAAACGTTTAATCCCAAAAATCCCCAGGTCAAATCCCCAGTTTGACCAAATAACTACCAACATAACTAATTTTCCCAGCAGACAAAATATAAATAGTGAACATCATAAGTATAAATTGTTACATCACAAAGTATAAATATTTTTTGTATAATACTATATAAAAAAAATGAAATATTTTTACTACATGATTTTCAGAAAATAAAAAAAATGATAAAACGATACTAGTAACAATATTTACAGTGTAACGTTAAAATATTATAGACACAAAGTATAAATAACTATCAAAAATACCATTCAAAGTCGTCGTAGCATCTTAAAATTTTAAAAATGTTACGTACACCCTAAAAATTTTCACATCAAGTTCTCAGTTTGAGATTACAAGATCAAAGATGGGGGTGAGTATTGATTAGAGGTGGCAAATCGGGCAGGTCGGGTTAGTTTGACTTTTTAGAAGATCTCGGGTCGGGTCGGGTCGGATCTAGTGATGGGCAAGTCGGGTCGAGTCAATTTTAAATTTTTAATATCGATTTTTTTTTTTATCGTATATTGATTCGAGTTGAATTGCATATTGTTTGATCTTGGGTCGAGTCGGGTTCAGGTCGGGTCGAGTTGAGTCGGGTCAGTTTGACTTTCATAAAACGCCGGGTCGGGTCGGGTCGGGCCGGCAGGTTTCTCGAGTCTGGTCGGGTTTTGCCAATCATAGTATTGATAGTACAAGATATAGTACTTATGCTTGGATATGAAACTTTTACCTTATTGGCAATTATTGACATTTATTTCCAAAAAAAACTATCGTGTCGGCAACTATCGACAGTTATTTTTCAAAAAAAACTATGGTGTTTGTTAGATACGTATCACAGTAATTGGCACCTATGCTTGGGGATTTTTACCGGGGATGGAAGGCTGGGGGGCAAGATCTTTATTTATTTGTATTAAAAATAAACTGCAACTTATTGAAAGATGTGGGGTGGCAGACAAGAAAGCAAGTGGTGATGGCGATGAATGAAAGTTAGTTTTGTCAAGAAAATTAGAGTTTTAACAAGAACTCAACTGGATCTTTATCTCATCAATTTTCCATGTTACTTACTTTTATCTCATGAACTCGCTTTTTTTTTTTTTTTTGGTATGCAATCAAACAAATTAATAATTCGATGGTAATTTAAAAAAACCTTAAGTTTATCAATTACTCTCAAATATTTTGTAAAACAAGTTTGAATTTTTCAATAACTGCTTCCCTTTAATGTCTGTTATATTTTAAATATACACCATATTCAATTTTAATATTCTTATTTCATTTGATGATTTAATGTACTAATAAATGTCAAATTACATTTCCCATTTAAGGTTTTTGAAAGTCATCAGACTGGAAAAGGCAAAGGATTATTGATATTTCATCATCTTTAAGGCAATGGTACAAAATTTATTTGTGCAGTTTGTAATTTCATCAAACTTTAAATTATAATAATTTTTTTTTTGAAAAAGAACAGCACCCAATAGTGATGGGGCCCGCTTCCATTTCTTTACGAAAGCATACAATTGTCTAATCAAGGTATTCAAGACTGAATACCAAGACCATATCAGACACAACAAAATCATAGCAGTTTTGTGAGCTGCATAACAAGGAAAGAGCAACAATGTCAGACACCTGGCAATCTAGCAGTTCATACATCTAGAACTAACAAACTAAGCTAAAATACCATAACATCTAGAATCTTATATATCGAGCAGATCTTCATCTGAGGAATCAACTGTAGATTCTGCACCAGCCACTAGTGCAACAAGCTGCTCAACTTGAAGATCCATTTGCTGCTCAACCAATTCCTGCTCCTGATGCAGGAACTCACCCTGAGCAACTATCCCCTAGCCATGTTGATCTCCAACTACACCATGAGGATCATCAAGAACAGGCAAGGGGGGTACAGCCTGAGCAGCAGTATGAAGAGGAATTGTCTTATTTGAAGAAGCCTGTGTCAAATCAATGATAGCTCGATGAACAAGGTTGGTACCAGAAGATGTACCACCTGTCCAGAAATCAAATAGATGTAAAATAGAGAAATACAAACTATTAGCACAAGGAATCTTATTTTTTTGAAATATAATTCTATTTCTCAAATCCCACACAGATCGTATGCAAGCTGCAATAATCATACCCATCAATAAAAAGTCTTGATAAGGTAATGTTAGGCATGACAACCATAAGTCCCATAATGAGGAACAATTGAAAAGAGCACCTTGTGGGTGCATAGATACTATTTTTAACCAAAATGGTTTGATAAAATGACAATGTAAAAACAGATGAGAAACATCTTCAAGTGCATGACAGAACTCACATTTGGCTTGTCCAGGCCAGCTCTTTTAATCAAGTTGACCTTTGTAAGTATCTTATTTTGCAGAGCTAGCCAAAGAAATAATTTAAATTTTAATGGAATCTTTAAAGACCATACAGATTTATCAAGAGGACATATGACACCACCAAAATTTAAAAAGTTATACATGGACTTAACAGTATAAACCCCGTTAGGCTCCAGTTGCCAATGGGCAGAGTCCATGTCAGAAGTAAAAGTAACAGAATGTAAAATAGAATAAATTTCTTCTTTTTGCTGTCTCATAGCAGCACTAACCCCCCTTGTCAATCCCAAATTTATAGACCCATTATTCCATATGCTTGCCAAAGATTTTTTATCATTTTTAGCTTTAGCAAACACTAATGGAAACTGTAATGCAAGGGTACAATTAGCATGCCAAATGTCATGCCAAAAGTTTATTGAGGAGCCATTACCAATTATTCTAAATATATGCAATTGTAAGAAATGATTGACAGATAAAACACATTTCCAAAAAGGAGAACAATGTGTATAAGAATGAGAATTAACTGAAACTAAATTTTTCCATAAACATTTACACTCTTTGTATATAAATTTCCATCCCCATTTGCAAATCAAGGAAATATTCATTTGTTTTATATTCAAAATCCCCCATCCACCATGTTCTTTAGCTCTACACAAAGTGTCCCATTTGGCTAAATAGTATTTTTTAATGGGAGAATCTTGAACACCAGCCCATAAAAATTTCTTCCTAATTTGATCTATTTTCTTTATAACCCATTTTGGGATGATAAACGTAGAAATATAATATAAGGGAATAGAAGACATTACAGAATTTAGAAGAACCAGTCTACCACCTAAAGACATTTTTTTGCCTTTCCACAAAGGCAATTGAGCTTGAATTTTATCAATCATTTTCTGCCAATATGCCTTGGATGGTTTTTTCCAATGAAGTGGTAGACCTAAGTAATTTATAGGCAATTTACCTATCTGACAGTTAAGTAATTGTGCATAATAATCAGCTAAATGATCATCAATGTTCAAAGGAATAATTTCAGATTTACTATAATTAATGGATAAATCAGATATTGCCTCAAAAGCCCTAAGTGCCCACTTAATTTTTTCAACCATTATAGGGTATGCTTTAATAAATAGTAAAGTATCGTCAGCATACTGTATGTTAAGGGTTTTCTTTAAATTAGGCAAAGTAGGACCCAATCCTTCAAAGTGCCCTGCTTGAATTCCCTTATTTAAGATTAAGTGTAACCCTTCAGCAGCCAATAAAAAGAAAAAAAGGGGAAATGGGGTCTCCCTGCCTCACACCTTTATGACACTCAAAATATCCAGTTGGTTTACCATTTATCAAAACAGAACTATGTCCACCCCATAAAAGTTGTTGCATCCAAGATATCCATTTAGGATCAAATCCTCTATCCTTAAAAATTTTAAGTAAATAACACCAATCGACATTGTCAAAGGCCTTCTCAAAGTCAAGTTTAAGAAGTAGCCCTTGTTCTTTATGATGTTTAACATAATGAAGGATTTCATGTGCTGATATAACAGCATCCATTATATTCCTTCCCTTTAAAAATGCTGACTGATGATTGCCTATTAATCTATCTATTACAGGATAAAGTCGAATTGTTAAAACTTTGGAAAATTTTTTATAGCTACAATTAAGAAGGCTAATAGGTCTAAAATTCTTTATTAAAGTAGCATCTTTAATTTTTGGAATAAGACATATAAGAGCTCTATTTAATTTTGCCAGAGAGAAATTATCATTAAAAAAATCATGAAACATATTTAACAGATCAGATTTAACTAGATCCCAATAAGTTTGATAAAATAACATACTGAATCCATCATGACCAGGTGCTTTCGAAGAATGCATGCTAAATACAGCAGCATGAATTTCATCTAAAGTAAAAGGTGCTGTTAACTTAGCATTTTCAGAATCTGTAACTTTATCGGAAATACTATAAATATCTGCAGAGAATAATGCCTTAGCAGAACTTTTAGAACCTAAAAGATTTGTATAGAAAGTAAATACATGTGATTCTATTTTCACAGAATCAGAACAAGGTTCATTATCAATAGTGAGTTGTAATATTTGATTATTTCTCTTATTAGCCGATGCTACAGAATGAAAGAACCTTGTATTAGCATCACCTTCGAGAAGCCATTGAATCCTAGATCTTTGATGCCAATACATTTCTTCATCCTTATATATTTTCAATAAATCAGACTTAGTAGAAAAAAAATCAAGTATTTCTTCGTCAGTTAAGTCCCTATCTTCCTGAACCAATTCTAAATTATCTATTTTAGCAGTAAGAAATTTCTTTTGAATTTTGGCTTTGGCCTTCTCATTAATACTCCAGCCTCTGATTTTCTACCTTAAATGCTTGATTTTAAACGACCAATCAACAGCTTTATCCTGACCCAATATAAATTGATTATACCAAGTAACTAACAAGTCAGAAAAGCCCTCTTGATGAATCCATAATTTTTCAAATCGAAACAGCTTAGATGTAATAATATTTTGAGTACCACAATCTAAACAGATAGGAGAGTGATCAGAGATTTTCTTTGTTAAACAAACAGTAAATGTATTTGGGCAAATATCTAACCAGGCTGAATTAACTAAAAATCTATCTAAACAAGCTTTTTGAGAGCTTTTAGGACTACGTGACCACGTGAAATTTCTATTAGGACATTTAAAATCTATTAACGCTTCAGATTCAATCCAGTCATTGAAAATGTCCATATTGTTTTGATCAAAAGTAATCCCTTGTCTCTTGGATCTGAATCTAATAACATTAAAGTCACCACCTATAATCCAAGGACCAGTCCATTGGATTGAAAATATTTCATCCCAAAAAGCTTGCTTAAACTGAGATAAAACAGGACCATACACAGTAGAACAAGCCCATTCAACATTGTTTGACACATTCTTTAAAAACACCGTCAAAGAATAAGTACCAATGTGCCAAGATACAAGGTGAAAAATATCACTATTAAAACCTAATAAAATACCACCTGCTGTTCCAATTGAAGGGACATAGTTCCAAGAATCAAAAGTAGATGAAATAGACTTAAGAAATTGAGAAGGAAATTCGGACTTTCGTATTTCCTGAATGCAAACAATGTCAATATATTCCTCAATTAAAAGTTCCCTTAAAATTCTATGTTTTTCTGGAATACCCAGACCACAAATGTTCCAATTATCTTCATTATTCACTGTGGATAAACCCAAACATTCCTGATCAACTGTAGTAACTAATGCAGAATTATTTAAACTGGAAATAAAATCTTTAAATCTTAAAACATCATTTTGCCTATGATTTTCAATCAAAATCTCTCTGTCTGAATCTGTTTTAAATACCTGACCCAAATCAGAAAACAAATGAATAATTTCAGAGGTAGGCAACAAAACATATGGATAAGGAAGAGATGGAGGAATAAAATTACCTAATTCTGCAGCAATGGCAGCTCGTCTCCTCCTTTCAGCTATAGAAGGAAGACCCTGAGTTCTCAGCTTGATACTGTATCTTGGAAGGTCAGAACCCACCAAGGTCTTCTTCCTCTTTGGATCAGGTAGATAATCTTCAACATCATGAGTCTTTTCAGTAGCTGAATCCACATCAGCATTGCCACCCTCATCAACACTCCCACCCTCAACAGCTGCTACTACAAAGGGACCAGTATCATCACTCTGAGTCACCTTAATCAAAATTGATGAAGACTGGTTATCATGTGGCATTGGAGTAGGAATGGAGGGCAGAGAGATTGAATGAGGTTGAGATATTGGAGCTGTTGAAGTAGAACCAATTTCTATATTCCCTCTAAACACAGGTTTCAAAAGTATCTCTGCACACCCAGATTGAGAGCAAGAGCTTGAGGAGAGCACGAGGCTGAGAGGTGGGAGAGGGAATTGATTCTCAGCTGATTGGAGAGTGGTCATTGAGTTGGGATTATCACCTGGGAGGACGACGGAGAGAAATAATTGAAGGAAATGGGGGGAGAAAAATAAGAGGTAATGGGTCGGGTTGGGAAATAATAAGATAGTGCGATTATTGATCGGTAAAGAATGCAAAAGGGTATAATTGGGAAGACAAAAAATACATTCACATTATACTGCAATTTATAATCTTTTTTATTTGAAAAGTCCTATAATGACAATTAAGCAAGAAAGTTCATTTTGGAGTGGCAAATTTGCAAATTAGAAATTTGCAGTGACATTTTGACAACTCTCAAGTTTTGGAGTGGCAAATAGACCTGGCAAATCGGGTGAATCGGGTTGTATTTGGGTCGGATAAACTAAAATTCGGTTTGCTTTCGGATTCAGGTAGATATCCGATTCGGATTCTGTCGGATCGATTAAATTCAGGTTCGGTATAAAGACGGGTCGGGACAACTATATTGCTCGTATTTACGGGTTCAGATCTTATTGGTTTCCGGGCCAATCTGGATACGGGTTGGCTCAAGTGCCGGATTCTTCTTAATCGGGCTTATATGGGTTGCGGATATTTGAGGTGCGGGTTCCGGATACAAATCGAGCAGGTCGGGTTTTGGCTTTATTTGGGATAACTTTTGCATATAATATTATAAATTATATGATTCAAATCATACTTTTTCGGGTCCTTTTTCGAGTTTATGTTGTTGGAATATAACTTTATAATTTAATGTAAACCAATCAATCATTTGAAGTAACATTTTTATTTGTGTGCATCATGCATGGATTAATTCTTACAAAATCATATTCACATTTCTGAATAAATTAATGCACATAATATAAACAATTAATTCGTACTTTTATTACATCTCAGGTATTAATCACTCTCGGTTTAGGTTGATTCAGATTCGGATAATTGTCGGTTTAGAGTCACGTGAATCCGGATTGCTTCGGGTTTGGGTTTTATAGGGTAGCGGGTCGCATCACTTTGGATAATTTGTATTCAGATTCTTAATATTTGCAGGTTTTTTTGAATTCAAATATTTTCGGATTCGGTTAATTACGGGTTCGGTTGATTCAGTTTTTATAAGTTAACAAATCCGAGTCGGATTCGGTCATCGGATTTATCGGAAGGACCATTTCGGTCGGGTCAATTTTTGTCACCTCTAATGGCAAATAGACAATTTTCCATATATATATATATATATAGAGAGAGAGAGAGAGAGAGAGAGAGAGAGAGTCCGGCTATAATAATATGTATGTTACATGTATGATTCTTAATTTATAAAATACTTTGCTAATAGTTACATTGCAATTATTTTTATTAGAACTTTGGATGATTAAATGTTTATGAAGATAAAAAGTTAGTTTTTTTTTCCAGTAAAGTAAAACTACCATTAATATAACTTAATAATCCTGCGCATTGCACGGATTAAGTGCTAGTTCTAATAAAATCTAAAAAGCATGAGCAAGACCATATATGGATTATTGGATATTGTCGGGGGTATTAGTGGTATATATATAATTTAGAGAAAAGTCTGATTTTGGTCTCTAAAATATTGTATTTGGTTTAAATTGGTCTCTGAACTATTTTTTTTATTCAAATTGGTCTCTGAACTATTGTATTTAGTTCAAATTGATCCTTAAACAATTTTTTTTGTTCAATATTTGGTCTCTGAACTATATGGTTTGGTTCATATTACTCCCCACTTTACTTCCATTTATGCTAACTAGTATAGTTTAGGGACTAATTTTGGTGTCAATTATTATAAAAAAAAGTACTTGGGAGGGGTTAATTATATAAACCAAACCTGTAAGTTTACGGATCAATTTAAACAAAAAAAATACTTTAAGAACCAATTTGAATTAAATGCAATAGTTCAAATACCAATTTGAACCAAAAATTAGTTTAGGGACCAATTTGAACCAAATACAATAGTTTAGGGATTAAAATTAGACTTTCCTCTATAATTTATAATGAAGCCAGAGCTCCAAGCAATACAAGAAATATTAAAATAGAGATATTTTCTGTATTCTTATGGTAGAAACGTTAGAGACTATTTAAATGTGGAGAAGTGAAAAGTTAGAGATTAAAAATATTAGGGGAATTTGCATATTTGCCACTCCAAAACTCTTCAATTGTAATTTTGCCACTCCAAAATTGTGTATTGCAAATTTGCCACTACAAAGTTAGATACTTTGCATTTTTGCCATTAAAATTTTTAAATGACCAAATTGCCCTCCATCTCCCCATGCACCCCCAGCAGCCCCCCCCCCCCCCCCCCCCCGGCAGCCCCCCCGGCAGCCCCCCCGGCAACCCCCCCGCACCCCCGGCAGCACCCCGCGCACCCCCGGCAGCCCCCCGCACACCCCCAGCAGCCCCCAGCTCACCCCCGGCAGCCCCCCGCGCACCCCCCGGCAGCCCCTGGCACCCCTTGGCACTTGCGGGGGCTGCCGCCGGGGGGTGCGCGGGGCTGCCGGGGGTTGCGCGGGGGGCTGCCGGGGGTGCGGGCGGGCTGCCGGGGGTGCGCAGGGGCTGCCGGGGGTGCGCAGGGGCTGCCAGGGGTGCGCGGGGGGCTGCCGGGGGTGCGCAGGGGCTGCCGGGGGGGGCTGCCGGCGGGCTGCCGGGGGGGCTGCTGGGGGTGCATGGGGAGATGGAGGGCATTTTGGTCATTTAAAAATTTTAATGGCAAAAATGCAAAGTATCTAACTTTGTAGTAGTGGCAAATTTGCAATACACAATTTTGGAGTGGCAAAGTTACAATTGAAGGGTTTTGGAGTGGCAAATATGCAAATTCCCCAAAATATTATGGACAGGAAAATAAACGTTTGTTTTTTAGTTGGAGGGAGAACGAAGGCTTGATTGCCAACCTCATTTATAAATGTGAAATAAATTGCTTGAGCATGTACAAGAGCATTTTTAAACCATTTTTAAAATCAATTATTGGGAATTAAGGACAAAAATCGGGCTCCAACAGAAGCCCCAATATTAGCTATTTTTAGGGACTCCCTCCGTACTCCCAATAATCCTCCCCTTCCTTCTGCACCGTTTGATTGGTCGGGCCCAGTGACGTGGCCCATTTTAAATTTATTGGGATCCATCTTTAGGGAAACTCTTGGAGTTTAAGATATAATTTGGATTCCAAAAATTTGGAGCCGCTCCCAATATGATCATATTGAGAATAAATTATTAGGGATCTCTTGGCATAGCTAAAATGATAAGAAACTTACTCCTCTTTCTAGTGTATGGATTATATAGCCACTCTAAAAAAATAGAAAACCAGTGCTTAAAATATTTAAAAATAGATAATTTTTGTGTATCACAAAACACTACTAGAAAACGGGGCAGGTGCAAGGGGAGGAAAAGGGTCTGTCTTAGAGGTGGCAAAATCTGACCCGACCCGAAAAACCCGCCCGACCCACCCGACCCATGGTCACTCCGATTCCTGATCCTTTAAAGGAAGATGCCCCGTCAACATACACGATCCATCTATCGTCCAGCACCGCCTTCTCGGGACTCGGTGGCACCAGCGTCTCGACCACGAAATCTGCCAGGACCTGTGATTTAAGGGCTGGGCGGGAGTGGTACGTGCTGTCGAATTTAGACAGAGATACCGCCCACTTTAAAAGCCGTCCTGCTGATTCGAACTGTCCCAAAGCTTTTTTCAGAGGCTCTTTGGTCATGACTTTAATGGAGTGGCTTTGGAAATAAGGTCGGAGTTTTTTAGCTGCGATTACAAGTGCGTAGGCCAATTTATCTAGGGGAGGATACCGGGTTTCAGCGTCTCGGAGGATTCGAGAGACAAAGTAAATTGGTTTTTGCGCGCCCGACTCTTCTCTTACCAATACCACACTAATGACTCCTTCCGATGCGGCTAGGTAAACCAGCAAAACCTCCCCTCAGAGGGGTCTGCTTATCACCGGAGGGTTAGTGAGGTATTCCTTGAGCTTCACGAATGCGGCATCGCACTCGTCCGTCCAAGCGAAATTCTTCGCTTTACGGAACGTTTTGAAGAAAGGGAGGCAGACGTCTCCTGATCTGGCAATGAAGCGGTTTAACACTGCGATGCGACCTGTCAGGACCTGGACTTCTTTAGGGTTGGTAGGTGTGGCCATGTCAAGGATAGCGCGGCACTTGGAGGGATGGATCTCTATGCCTCGCTCAGAGACAATGAAACCAAAGAACTTTCCTCCGGATAGGCCAAAGAAACTTTTAGCTGGGTTCAAGCGCATGCCGACCGAACGCATCTCAGCGAATGCTTCCCTCAGATCTTCTACGTGATCTTTGGCTGTCTTGCTTTTTACGACCATATCGTCGATATAAGCTTCCATGTTTCTTCCGAGCTGCTTCGAGAACACTGCATTCACCATTCGCTGGTATGTGGCGCCGGCATTCTTTAGCCCGAAAGGCATGCCTTTGTAACAATATAGGCCCTGGTCGGTTACGAACGCGGTTTTATCCTCATCCTCTGTTGCCATTTTGATTTGGTTGTAGCCTGAATAGGCATCCATAAAGCTAAGGAATCGGAATCTGGCTGTTGCATCAACCAGCCCGTCAATGCTGGGGAGGGGGAATGCATCCTTGGGGCAGGCCTTGTTCAAATCGGTGTAGTCTATGCAAATGTCGACCCGTTAGACTTCTGAACCAGGACCGTGTTGGCTATCCAGGGGGGTACTGCACCTCTCTAATAAAATCAGCCTTCAACAGCTTGGCTACTTCGTTTTTCACAATCTCCTGTCGGGCCAAACCGAGGCGACGCTTTCGCTGGTGAACCGGTCGGTACTTCTCGTTGATTCAGAGAGAGTGTTCAGCAACATCCCGTCGTATCCCCGGCATATCGTCTGTCGACCATGTGAATATGTCCACATTCTCTGTTAGAAAAAGTTTCAACTCCCGTTTATCGGTTGGGGGGAGCTTGCTTCCTACTCGGATTGACCTGTCCGGGCCCACCTGGATCTCTTCGGTTTCTTCCACTGGTTCGGCTGATTGTTGACAAACATCTCCGCCCATGGCGAGGTTATGCCTGTCGTTAATACTGACCACCTGGGGGGCTCCCCTGAGGGAGAGGTTGTAACATTCCCGCGCCGCTTTCTGATCGCTGAGCTCGCATCCAATGCCATTTGGGGTCGGGAACTTGATCATGAGGTGGGGGGTGGAAGAGATTGCACCCAACAGGTTGAGTGATTTGCGGCCAAGGATTGCATTGTAGCCCGAGGGGGCGTCTACGATCATGAAATTTAACTGAGCCGTGACCGAGCATGGGGGCTATCTGAAAACTACTTTTAAGGGAACAACACGCAAAGAGTGAGATGTTTGACCCGCAAAGCTGGTCAACGGGGTACGCACCTGCCGGACCGCTGATACAGGAATGCTCATGTGGTCAAACGCTCCCTTGTATAAGATGTCAACCGAACTGCCGGTGTCCACCAGGATGCGTCATACCAAGTGGTGCTGCGGGTTATCGACCAAAGCCATTTTCAAGGTTAAGACGATAGCATCGTCATGAGGAAAACGGACATGTCTCAGATCTTCCGAGGAGAAGGATATTAGTGCATCAAATCCTGGGAAACGCTTCTGCACTTGAAAGCATTGTGCTCGGTCCGTGTGATACAAATACCGTCGGCGCTTGCGATCTGTATCTCCTCCGGATGCCAACCCTCCTACGATGACGTTGATGATATGATCATCGATGTCTACCTGCGCCACTGGTTGGCGCTCTGGTGACGAGGGTCTTGCGGGTTGTGCTCGTGGCTGCTCAGTAGACTCCTTCCTGTCGTCCCTGTTGTTTCGGTTGCTCCTGTAATTACCCCGGTAGTTGTTTCTCCTGCTACTACTGCCCCCATCACCATAGTAACTTCTATTGGTCGCGTGGTTGGTAACATACCGATCCACGAATGCTTTGATATCCTTTTCTCGTGCCAGCCTCTCCAACTCGTCACGCAGGGCACGGCAGTCTTTCGTGTCGTGGCCCCTGCTATTGCGGAACTCACAGTATTGCTTCTCATCTTTCACTTCGTAAGTTTCTGTCTGACCGGGGTACCGAAGATAATTATCTTCCCGAATTTCCCGAAAGATTTCTTCCTAAGGTTTGGCCAACGAATGATATGTGTTAACCGCGCCGGTCGCCTTGATTTCCCTGGTACGGGCCCGCGTGCCCCTGGAATCTGCCGGTAGTTTCGTTGCGACTGCTTCGGGATGTTCGGCCCTGAGATGGTCCTTTGCCGAGGTCAAGCTCTTGAGGACGCATGTCTCTTGCGTCCTCTTCACCCTTGCAATATGCCGAGGCGAACTCGACAAATTCCTGAAGCGTGTGGAACTGGCGTTGATGAGAGGCGAACCGCAGGTTCCCGTGTTGCAATCCTCCACGGACAGCGATAAGGGCGATTTTATCGTCGAAATCTGTGATTGACCTAGTGGCCTCCACAAACCGCTCTAAATATTCCCGAGTGGGTTCGTCAGGTGTCTGGCGGAGATGCATGAGGCTTTCACAAGAAATTTCCGGTTTTCGGATAGAGCCGAACCGGTTTAAGAATTGTTGAGAGAGCTGGGAGAAGTGGGTGATGGAGCCATTGGGGAGGGAGCTATACCAATCGAAAGCCGGGCCTTTGAGGCATGTGGGAAATAGTCGGCACATGACGACGTCGCTAAATCCGAAGAGACGCAGGCGTTCTCGGAAAATTGGCAACGAAGGAATTAGGGTTGGTATACCGGGACCGGGAGGAGCCGAAGGTCCCGACGTATGGGGTGTCAGAGTGAACAGGTATGGTTACGGTGTACAGAGCGGGGGAAAGGGGGCCGTCAGGCTGTGCTAAGGGATAGGTGGTTTGGGTGGGTCCTGCTACTTGTCCTTGCCCGGACGCCCCAGTTTGAGGTGTGGCGAAAGCGCCTTCGGCGTAAAGGTTACGGCGGATACCTTCCATAGGATCATTATGCTGGCCGAAGAATTGGAACGTGGTCGGGTTCGGTACGAAGGGTGGAGCATTGGGAACTCCGGTGTGAGCAGTGTGTTGGTATTGGAGGTTTGGGATGTTCTGAGCTGCGTGGGTATGTTAAGCTGAAGCGTAAGTCGGGATGGTATGGGTGGTGTAATAGGGCGATGGTGGAGAAAACTGTGGGGGTTGTCCGGGAGGGTGCATGTTCTGGGGTGGCCCAAACAGGATGTTCGGTTGTATAAAACGGGGTTGGGGAATTTGGTGAGGGTGAACGGGGGTTCGGATGGTGTTGGGCGGAGGTACGCTCTGTGCATGTGGGCGGGGTTGTGGGAGGTGCTGTCCGGGGCCCGGTTGGGGTCGGTGAGGGGGTACTTCGAACCCTGGGGGTGGTCGGGTCGAAGAGGGGGTGGGGTTCAGAGAGAGTTCAAGCGATAGGTCGTTTGGGTCGATCATTGTTACTCTTTAGAAACTGCGGCGCTACGCTTATAGCGGACGCAGCGTTGCAGGACTGAAGCTCAACGAAAGCATCAAATGGTAGTCCTAATCCAAACTACACTGAAAGAGAGAAAGAGTCCAAGGCCTAATACAGATCACTAGGCTTAAAGCAAATGGCTATCTTATCAGAATAAGTCCCAACCCTAGTCTTTGGCTCTAGGGTCCTATATATAGGCTGAAATCCCGACCGAAGTGTCTTTGTCTTCTTGCTGTTCCTCATCAGAAGTACACCGAAGTACCACAAACGTCGGGAGATCTTCTGTGGCAGCGGTTGTGTGTTCACGTATGGTGCTGAGGTCGGGACTTGGGCTGGCCCAATTTAGGGTCTGACTAGTCCTTAGGCTTGAATGGTAAATTGGGCCCCATCATGTATGATATGAGTAACCGTAACAAGTTAAACAGAGGCAAACAAGAGATGAAATCCATTACAGGGACAAAGTCAATAGTTCAAAAGGCCTATGAGATGGTAATAATAACTTATATTTTAAAAAATAATATTATTTTTTAAATCTTTTCAATTACAATTTTGATATTTTTCTTTCTTATAAATAAATAGAAAAAGCCAGAATCTGAAGAATGGCCTAGTGCTATGGATGTTTGGAAGGCAACAAGAATGAGGCCAAATGGAACTTGGTCAACTCCTAATGATGAAACAACTCTGGTACACTTGTTTATTAAAAATTTTGTGATTTTCGTTTTAATGAAATTATGAAATAGACATGCATATTGATTGTTTCTTTTTAGATTACTATATATTTATATATATATATATATATATATATCTTTTGTTAACATATTCCCTTTTAATTATGACAGAAAAAGTTAGAAGATATAGGCAGCTTGTACAAGGAGGAGATATCTAATGCTGCTGTGCCATTAGTTGAACATTTTGTGCTTGTGCTTGGCAGAAAAAGAAATCACTCCCTTGGTGTTGGGGTTGGTGCGATCTCCAGTATGGCCCAAGAAAAGCAATTCATTCATGCACAACTTGAGGCAGAAAGAAAGAAATCACAAGCTTTACAAGTGGAAGTTGACAAGCTCGCTGAAGTAACGAAGAAACAAGAGGAAGCTTACTCTCAACTACAAGTTCAGATGGAATCACAACAAGCTGAAATGGAGCAGCAACGCACGGCTCTTGATACTCAGACTACAGAAATGCCACAAAAGATTCAGGATGAAGTACACAGTCAAATGTCGATTATTTTTGCAAGAATTGCTTCTGAAATATCTACTATAAATTTACTAACAGCTGCATCCGAGAATATTGTAAGTAAATTTATTTCCTTAAATTTAATTTTATGGTAAAACAAGTAAGAGAGTATCACTAATTTTTTTTTCTTTTTGTTTTCGATTGCAGGAGAAGAATTGATACCATATTATTTATCAATCAAGTCCAAGAGTGACGAAAGAAAAGCTATTATATTTATCTAGTTATTTTTCTATTTTGGGCTTTAGTTTAAAGTTTAAGTCTAGTAAAAAGGGTAATTCCTTATTTTGGTTATTTGGTATTAATTAGCATATTATGGTCTATGGAACAATTATGAATGCTTGTAACAGATGCAAATTTCTTTTAATGAAATTTGTGCTCTCTTTGTGTTTTCGTATTTATTCATTTCCTTTTAACTTCACCATTTCAACTCATATTTAATCATCATAGACACGTGTATGGAAAAAATTTGTGATAATATAATGTTTTAAAATTATCTACATTGTTGCACTACTAGATAATAGTGACAATAAATTTTCATTACAATTAAAAATGTGAGTATCTATCTTGCTAAGACTAATAAATCAGTGACAACACTTTGTCCACACTAAAAGAAATATTATTTGTCACATATAGAAAATTTATTTATGAAAAAAATAGTTGTCACAAATTATAAAAAGTATTAGTGACAAACTATTTGATCACAAATGATGTAATTATTTGTGGCACAAAATATTTGTCACTTTTGAGCATATTTTTATTGACGAAATTTGTCACAAATATCATAAATATTAGTGGACAACACTAAACTCGTCACTACTACAATAATGACTTGAGTATTAGTGACGACTAGTGAGGGTCAAAAAAATTGTCACAAAGATTTAATAGTGACGAAATTTAGCATTTCAGTGACAACTTTGTTCGTCACAAAACTGTTGTTTATTGTAGTGGGTTTACGAGGATTGTAAACTCTCCTTCCTACAACGCTTAGTCCACATACACCAATAACAATCCGACGTACTGATTAATATATTGGTGGCCAGTTAACTAATCTTTCAAATTGTGCAGTTCTACGTACTGAATGGTTCAACTCTTCGTATATAACTTAGCGTTGAACATATATATATAGAGTTAGACTATTATACTAACATTAGCATTTCGTATTGAAATGCTAACATCTCAAAATTTATGTTACCGTGTCCGAAATCACGATTTACGGTACTCAATAAATTATTTATATAAAAATATTTGGGAATACAAAAATTTTTCATTTTTAGATTTTTTAACTATTTGTTTTGCATTTTTGAAAATAACACGTAGAAACATCAATATTTTATTAATATATATGAGCACTTTTTTAAAATTCAAAACAAATACTTAGAACACTCTAAAAATGAATTTTTTTTTTAATTCCCCAACATTTTTATATAAAGAATTTAATGAGCACCATAAATCATGATTTCGGACACGATAACATTAATTTTGAGGCGTTAGCATTTCGGTCTGAAATGGTAACATTAGTATAATAGTCTAGCTCTATATATATATATATAGAGTTATGCTCCGGTGAGTTGCAACTCACGGGCTGCTTCGTGAGTCGGGATCCAAAAACATATCAAATCACCTCCAAATTTCGATTTATATGGCTTAATAAATTCTTCATATCAAAATCTTGTAGCACGAAAAAAATTTTCATTTTTGGATATTTTTAAGTATTTTTTTGAGATTTTTTTAAAATGATACATAAAACATTGATTATTTTATTAATATTGTATAGTTATTTTAAAAAAATCTCAAACAAATACTTAAAAATCTCCAAAAATAAAATTTTTTTGCATGCTACAAGAACTGACAGCGAAGCTTAGGATCAAGTTTCAATAAAAACATTGATTATTTCAAATTAGGTTGGCAAACATGTTAAGTACATTGAGACAGTTAGCTTAGGATCAAGTTTCATAAAAAAAAAAAAAAAAAAAAAAAAAAAAAAAAAAAAAAACAATCGCCAATTTGACAAAATTTGTTCGGATAAGAACTGGCAGCGAAGCGCCATTACTGCCCTCGACTTTGATTGATGCGAGTGCCCCACACTTCACCATAGCCAGATCGGAGACCATAATGAATTCTCCTCGCTCCCACAATTCCAACGCAACAGACCGATCGTCAATCGGAGCTCCGAGTGCTGAGATCTATGCCGTGCAACGTCCGGCGGCCAAGATCGACCTGATAAAATAAAAGAATGAAAAAGTACGAATTTTGATGCAGTCTGATGAGCTTGGTTCGGCCCAGATCCTGACCTTTTCCAAACTGGGCCTAATGACGATGGCCCAGTAACCCTTGAACTCGGCCCAATAAAGTTTTAACAAAAGCTGGCCCAAATTCATGATAGGTTGATTTATTTCGGGTCTTCACAAAAAACAATTCTAAAAATAGTTCTCGAACTCCGAAAATCATAAAATCAGTTTTAAAATTCTTCTTATGAATTATAGGATTTTTCTGTGTAAAAACATTTTGAATTTGAAATTTCATGTTTAAATTTGGGTTCAAATTTAAAAAGGGACAAAAATGTGAAGTTTCAAAAATAAAAGTCCCACCCACTTTGTAAATATTTCCTTGATTAAATTTTAGAAAATTTTATGCTTATTTGATCACTTTATAAATTTAAAACTGAAAATACAAAAACATTTTTCTTGAAGTTTTGCTTAAAAGTGTACGAATAAAGTGTGTAAATAGCTATAACACTTTGACATATGACATTGTATATACTTTTGTCATTATGTATATATTTTTCTCATTAAAACATATTTAAGAATTTTTGTACCCATTTAAGCACATTTTGAAATTAAAAAGCACAAAACACTTTTTTCTTTAAAATCATGTTTAATAGTGTATAATAAGTGTCAAGTTAGAACACTTTGGTCTTGACATTGTACATATATTTGTCATGTATATTTTCTCATTAAAGATGCGCTTGAGAATTTTGTGACTCATTTGAGCACACTTTATATTTTAGCGACCAAAAATGAAAAAGATGAAAGTTTCAAATAAACAAAAGCCTTAGGTCTTTTACAAGTTTCTTTGTTACGTGTACATAGGAATTGTGTATATTTTGAGATTAAAAGCGGCGAAAAGACTACGCTCTTCTCTTTATTCCATTTATCTTCATATCGGCACAAACATTTGAAATCTCGTTAAAATTTGAATTTCATAAGAACATCACCTTCTTGAATTTCAGATTTAAAAGTGCATAAATAAAAGGGCTATCCAAGCACTTTGAAACCCTTCATTTATGAATATCTAGGTAAATTTCATGCTCTCTTTTTGTCAAAATGATTTTTCGAATCCATAGTAAGGGCCAAATCCATGTTCGAATTTAGTGAGTGCTTGAGTGTCGGGCAGGCCTACGGTTATTGGCTCGTCATTCAGGAATCGGTAGAAACGATAAAAGACAAGAACGTCACCTTTTCCGATTAGGAAAATCTCAAGGGATGCAAAGCTCCCCGGGACTAGCAAAGTCAGTCCTAGGTTCTCCTCCAATCAATAGTCGATCATACCTCCAACTAAGTAGTGGCCAGGAGTGAGACTATAAGATTGGCACCTCGATCGTAGATAGGCTTATTGTTTCTGATCTTTCAATCTAGGACATCGACTGCGGTGATCACGGAATCATGTTTCCCACCCGACCGATGATTACGACTTTAAGGGACATATGGTTCCTGGGATGAACATATAATTCCCAAGTCGCGAAAAACCAGAAGAGACACATATGTCTCCGGGACAAACAAATGTGTCCTAGGTTTTCACATACTAACACCCGCTAACATCATAACACTAACCCTCACTTGCGCATTTAACAGTCTTTCATCCATCCGTGCATAACATTTAATTAGGATTTTCCTTTCATTTCCTTTATTTATTCTTGCTCAGATTTGCACACATGATTTAACGTTTTCCTATTCTTAACCAGAGGTGTCTGGAGTTAACAGCTTCAGGGTAATTAACAATGAGAGCTTGCGCTCATTGGAATCCGGGACCCCACAATCACTTGAAATATCTAAAACCTTTGTATGCGGGTAAGTGAGAGTTAACACCCCGCGACGTCAACTAACACGCACACGCATATAGGGGTGATCGCGTCCTTTCTCCCTATGAAAAACGTCTCATCGCCTTTTCCGTCGGCGGTCCGGAAAGGGTGGCACACGCCCCAAGCCTTATGCGACACTGCATGGTGGGTCCAATAGATTTCAGGCAGGAGGGGGCAGGCTATTTTGGGACTCCAAGGGCGCAACTTGAAGTTGCGCCCTTGGCAAGACCATCCGTGAAAATTTGTTTGGCCCAAGGCTATTGGTGTAGATAAGATTAGGCCTAAGGCCATTTAAGAAAATCGTCCCCCAGTTACAACCGCTAACGTTGTTGCAATATCTTGTATATATTGCCACAATATGCGGTGGAGTTAAATCAAACCTACAACAGAAATTTTGGTAGCAAAAGGTCTATTGCGACTAGAGTATTGCAACGATATTCTGATGGCAACAGAAAATAGCAATTGCAACGAAGCACATTGTTGGAAAGCTATGGCAACCAGGGATATTGCAATCACTAGCAACTAATCTGTTTCGTTGTGACCCTGTTCTGATGCAACCAAATATTACCTATTTCAACCGAAATAACGGTTGCCCAACATGGTTTTTGGTGTAGTGATGTATATATATATATATAAAGGCCATTTTACTTTCTTCCATCTTTTTTCATTTCTTTGCAGAAAGGATAATGGGTTGTCCAACATGCATGGGTAGCAAAAATAGTAAGGGTACATATATATATATATGTTTCTCAAAAAATAATTAAATAATCAAATATAGCGCGAGACCGAACTTTAGCCTGTAGTTTCGAGGCCAAGCTTGGTGCGGATGTATCATCGATCGAGGAGTTGAATTTACATTCAACCTTTTAAAATTAATAAAGGAAAACACATATTGTTATATATATCGATAATTCGATATGTTAGTCGTACCAAGAGCCATACACCATATCAAATTTTGCGTATGCACTTCAATTACTGGTGGCAAAATCTGTACCGACCTGAAAAACCCGCCCGACTTGACCTGATCCGAATGCGACCCGACCCGTGTTTTAGGGAAAGCCAAACCAACCTACTGACCCGACCCGAACCCGAACGACCCGAAACACGAGATGATCCGGGAATAGAGGTGCAAAATCTGACCAGACCCAAAAAACCTGCTCGACCCGACCTGAACCCAACCCGACCCGATCTGAACACAGCCAGACCCAACATTTCCATTCGGTCAAACTGACTCGACCCGACCCGACAATCTGCCACCTCTAACTTCAATTATGAGTGCTCCAATTTTGACTCATATATAAACTGCAACTATGTAAATATATTCATAGAGTTAGACTATTATACTAACATTAGCGCCTCAAAATTTATGTTATTGTGTCAGAAATCATGATTTATGATGCTCAATAAATTCTTTATATATATATGAAAATATTGGGGAATTTTCATTTTTAGAGTTTTCTAAGTACTTATTTTGAATTTTAGAAAATGGCTCATAAATATTAATAAAATATTGATGTTTGTACATACTATTTTCAAAAATGTAAAACAAATACTAAGAAAAATCTAAAAATGAAAAATTTTTGTATTTACCAATATTTTCATATAAAGAATTTATTGAGCACCATAAATTGTGATTTCGGATACAAATGCAAATGTTAATGTTAGTATAAATAATAGTCTTAACTCTCCATCCAATGGGTTGAGTATTGTACTCTCTTCCTTTTTTTTAATCAATGAAAAATTGGTATGTTTTTTTTTTTCTCAAAATTTTTTTTTTTGAGAAAGGTTTTCTTACTTTTACTGTTACCAATACGCATGTATTTAATTATCAAGCTTTTCCGAATGGTTCCATGGTAACCATAGATCTCTCAAGAGTAATATTGAAAATAACTGAGACTACTCCTCTTAATTTACAACAAAAATGGTTCAATCAAGTTCAGGCCACGTGCTCATTTGAAGATGACCGTTTCTCATCAAAACAACTTAGTTGTGACAGCTTCAAAGACCTTTTTGGCATAATGGCATATCTAGCTTATATATGTCGTGTAACTATTCTTATCAGGTTTTATCTTGAAAATAGGAATGAGTTGAGGTAAAATATTATAGAAAACAATTCATGGAGAACTTCATTGAACAAAGTTTAGAAGCTCTTTTAGGGCGTGTTCGATTGTCATAGGATTATGTGGGATGGGATTTTATGGGTACGGGAACCCATTAATTAATTTGTAGGAACCCATACTCACAGGTATAGTTATGGGTATACAAAAATTAGTGTTCGGTTATATCATGGGAAATATTATGGGAAATCCTATTTTTCTTTTAATGGATTTGATATGTACAATATCTTCTTATTAATAAATGTAAACAAATTTCAATAGAAAAATAACAGTAGAAAAGTTTATATAGCTGAAAGACAAATCATTTAAATGAAGTTTACGTTTAAAATATCTAAAGATGTCATTATAAATATTTAAGAGGATTATTATTATAACAAAAAAAAATAAAATCAGACACAATTTTGAAAAAATTTGCTTAGTATAATAATTTTAGCAATGATTCTAAAAAAAATGCAATATATAGAAAATATTGAATGGGAGATAGTTGAATTGCAGCAGTAATTCATTTATGAATGTATTGACTAGTGATAAGGCGTCTGATGAACCATTTGCGATAACAAAGTAAATTATTGAATTGAGAGAGCAAGCCTTCCTCCGTGGGCAGAAAAAAATGAAGTCCAGACATAATTTTTTTTTCCCACCATTTTGTACTTAAATGGGTTAGAAAGTAGGATTTCTTACATATTCCCATGACCAACAAATTGTCTACCGAACATGTTTGGGTAGAAATTAGAGATTGGGTTCCATTTCCAACTATTTCCCATCAAATATGGTATCACCGAACACGACTTATAGAAAATAATTTTTGGAATCTCGTATCAACGTCATGTTTTGTACTTCCAGTAGATTTACAGCATTTCTCAAAAGGAAAGGAATCCTTTTCTAAAAGAGCAATAGGTAGACTACACCTTTTGGTGATATACATATAGCTATCATATTTTAATAAACATATATTTTATTTTTTCATTTAACAAATATATCTTTTTGATTAATAAATATCATTTTGTAGTTAACATATAAACAGTTATGTTAAGCACATGGATTTGTAAGACAAAAGGTCAATTATATGTCAAACATACAAAAGAGTTGTAAGGGGAGGGTAAAGAAAAAGATCAATTGTAATGTCTCGATCTCTTTCTAAAAGATGAGGGTTTAATGAAAGAGGAGGGATCTATTGACAATACTTATAATGACAATCTTGATAATAGGGATTTTGAAAAATTTGTAAAAATGATTAAAAATTCTAAAAAATAGAAAAAAGTTTATAGAGATATTGTTTAACTTATAGATTGATTATGTTTCAAATTATATTCAATTTAAGTGACGTTTGATAGCTCTTTAAAGCTCGTTAAATTTCAACCGTTAAAAAATGTGTAAAATTTTGATAAACCATCAAACTATGTTCAAATTGATTGAAATTTGAAACACTATTAATCTATAAGTTAAAGAATGCATCCATAAAAGTTTTTTCATTTTTAAGAGTTTTTGTGAATTTTTACAAATTTTTTAAAATATCTATTGTCAAGATTGTCACATTTAGCATTGTCAATGGATCCCTCCTCTTAATGAAATTCCAACCAATTTTGACATCATATGATAGCTCACCAAAATTTTATACACATTTCAAAGTATATTGAAATTATATTATATTTTTTAAATATTGAAAATTGAAAATATAATCCATTTATAAGTTAAATGGTACATTTAATAATATTTTTTTCATTCTTAATCATAGGTTTAAATAGCGCTCATAGTGGCCGCTATAGCGGTCGATATAGCATTTTGGAAGCAAAACGCTAGGACGCTATCGGTTTTTTCCCGCTATTTGATACTTTATATAGTAACATATAAAATATGGTTAGAATAGTCTGAATTTTCAATTATTTTATGATATCTAACACTTAATAGTTATCATTGATGCTTTACAATCGTTTAACACATAATTAATTGGATTATAAATAACAATCAATGTTATATAAACATGGTATGCACATAAGAAAAATAGTGGGATTGATTAGTGAAAATGAAGTCATATACTTGAAATCCATTACAATATTATATAATCAATAAATATTTTTTACATGATGTTTTATCATAATTTGTTTACCATTTTTCTATCATAAATTTTAGATTCGAACATTTTTCTTGAAAAATGATAGATAGATAATTTATTTTTGATAATCCATTTAATTTTTTAATATTTAGGAAAAGTAATTACTCAATGATTCAATTTGAAATCCTTTTCATAGAAACAAATAATACTTGTACAATAAAAGACTGACCACATGTTGTACTATGTCAATACATCTGAATAAGAATGCTTTTGTTTCAAAAGTGATACAATAATTATATAATTTTTAATTGATTTGGTTAGAAAAATATATACATTATTCTAACTATTCAGCATTTTTATTAAGGGGTAATCTGCTACATACCCATGAAAACTTGGTAAATTAGGTATTTGCCCATGAAACCTTTGAATCTAGATATATGCCCATCAAAAACTATGCTTTTTATATATATACCCATGAATTCTTCAAATGTTTTGGTATATGCCCATTGTGGTCTATTGTTCAGGTTTTAACTCAACCAAAAGGGTTCCAACAAGGCATTAACGGCTCCTTGCCTCTGCGCCTATCTATGGCCTGTTCTGGTGCTTTTGTTACAAACCTAAACATATCACTTTTAGGTCTTTCTGGATGATCTAGTTTTGGACAAACAAATAAACAATCTTAGCAGTTTTGATATACCCTTTCCTTACTATCTAGAATATCTTAATTTTTGGATTAGGCTGCCATACCTATGATTTTTTCTTCAATAATTGAGTTTCTGAACCTTGCTCTGATACCAGTAAGAAAAACGCCCGTTCCTTAGGATCTCAACTCCAAAACTTCGTTGCTAAAAGATACTAGACTAGAAGTTTAAGAGGAAAGAAATTTTTATTAAGCGGAAGATATCTTACAAAGAGAGAGAAGTAAGACTTGCTGGGACTCAGCTGTCTTGCAACTCTGAGAAAACACACTTATATAGACTCGGGAATGGAATCTCAATTATCACACCGGGTGCTCATTGGGCCCCATCGTCATGTGAATAAAGGGATTTCCACAATCCTTTGTCTCCCATTCAGTACACCCACTATCCAAAAGTTAGGTGCACTGATTGAAGAAAAAGAGAGATAGTACAACCACTTCACCGAAAGTGGATCGCACTGACTCAAAATTAGCACACTACTGGCCAAAACAGGTAGGCCAAAAGTAAAAAGAAAAAGATGCTCAAATAATTGAGCGCTCCACACAAAGCAAATAGTGGTTTTCCGTAGATTACCACCAGATTATTCATCACACTTAATTATTAGATAAAGTTGTGAAGGACAGTAGTTGGGTCCATCACGCTCCCAATACAGTTCACCACCTGACAAATTGCGTAATTAAGTTGTCAAGGTCCTTCTCGATTTTCTTAATTTTTGGAATTTGTTCTTCAAGTAGTAAACAGGTATCACCCATCATGCAATCAACGTTTCTGTATGGACGTGCAGTCTCATACTCACGTTCAAGCATGGTCTTCAGTACATTGATTTGTGCAAAGGCCATCCTTGCTTGAAGTTCCTTGACTTCACGCATGACGCCTCTGTGGATAGCGGCATTTGTGAGTGATCCACTATTGCGTTCTCTGGCGTAGTGTATGTCATGGATGTCTGCAGTTGTGTATAGGGGAATACTGTCTGAATACGAGTGCATAGAAGCATAGTGCTGGCGTCGTTCAGCATTCCAGTCTGAATTTCCTCTAGAACTGGCTCCAACATGGAAATGAACGCGGTTTGCTCTGGGTTGAGACATCTTGTTGTGCAGTAGGTAGTCAGTCGGGATAGTGTATCTGCAAGGGTGTTGTGCCTTCCGTCAATGTGCTCGAAATTGATATGCACACCTGTTCCTGTCACAAAATCAGTAAATTTAATCCACCTGACCCGAGAGGGTTTATTGTTAGCAGTTTTATTATAAAAGCTAATAATCGCTTGACAATCTGTCCTAAGCGTTATTTCACTTTTATCTAGATAGTGGATTTTCATGGCCGTTAAAGTCTCCATGCAGGCGTGAATTTCTGCATCTATCGTCGATTTTATGACTGGAAATTTGCCACTTGCGTATGCACACACTTTCTCGGTTGAGCGAGGGTCCGCCTTCTTTGGCTTCCATTTGCAAACACCTCCCCAGCCTTCCATACATCCATCAGTTTCGAGGATAATATAGGCATTTTCCGGGGGAAACTCCAGGTCTGGAAGATTTTGAACCTCACTCTGGATTTGTCTTATTAGATTGATATCAGACGGTTTCAGCCTCTTGTCACCATGGGGAGAAGTTTTAGAATACAAAGGGCCGAGTTTGGTACCCAGTTTTGGAATATACGCCCTTGCATAGTTGAGAATACCAAGAAAGGAGCGAAGCCCTTTCTTTTCCTTCAAAGATTCCATATCAAAATTGATAATCTTCTTGATTATATGCTCTTGGAGTTTGATCTTTCCCCGATTAATAATTGCACCTAAAAATTCCACCTCAGGTACAGCTATTTTGAACTTTGTGGGTGACAGCACAAGTCCATTTTTCTCACAAATGGAAAGCATTACCTCCAAATGCTTTGCATGTTCTTCTTCTGTCTGTGAGAAGACTAAAATGTCATCTATGTAGACTGCTATGAATGTTTCGGTTCCTCTGAAGCAGTCGTCCATCTTTCTTTGGAACACAGCAGGCGCATTTTTTAATCCGAATGGCATGACTAACCATTCGTATAATCCTCCAGGGACTATGAAAGCAGTCCATGGTATAGATGCTGGATCCATAGCGACTTGATGAAAGCCGCTCTTCAGATCGAATTTCGAAAAGATCTTGCTGTTACTGATCTTTTTCAAAATTGTATTGATACCTGGCAGAGAGTATTGGTCTTTGTAGGTGTTATCATTGAGGGTTCTGTAGTTGAGAACCATCCTCTCCTTGCCTTTTATCTCCTTCCCAGTTTTTGGATCAATTGAAGTCCCGGAATTGACCATGAATGCCATTGTTCGGTGTCTGCTTGTGCTGGGTCTGATTACACCAATTTCGAGTAGGGCTTTAATATGGTGGTCAAATTGTTCCTTCATGGCCGGAGTCACGTGTTTGAGCGGTTTATCTTCGATTGTAAGATCCGGGTTGATGATCTCCAGTTTGCAAACCACCTTGTTTTTGGCCCAATGCTGAAGTGGGTTGCTTCCAATATAGCCTTGGTCTTTTAGGCGGGCTAATAGTGGACCAAATCTCTTTTCAAAATTTTTATTGGTAATTGGGTTTTGGTAAAAGACAGCTTCTTGGATTAGTCGGTATTCATGCTCTTCGAGATCCAATTCTTGTATAGCAGCTGGAACTGCTATTGTTTCTGTTGTGGTGTGAATCTCTGTTACATTCTTATAGAATGTAAGCACCTTGCCTTCAATTCTTAATCCTCCTGCCATAGATCTTATAAAATTACACCCAAGGAGCATCTGTATTCCTTCACGCATGCCCATTGGAAAACAATAGGTGAAAGGAATGCGAAACTTGTTTTCTCCAATCACGAGTTGTCCTTGCTTGAGTTTTGTATTGACAACTTGTCGTGAATTTACTCCTGTGATTTGGACTGGGTATAATGTTTTCTCTTGTGCTTCATTTGGGATGGCAGTCTGACAGATACAGCAGGTTGATGCACCAGTGTCGAGGATTGCTCGGATATCAAATCTTTTGACTCCAGGGATTTCAATGGATACTATCAGATTATACAACCTGTTATCAATCTTTTTGTGCTGCCTGGGCTGCTGAACTTGTGTTAGAACCTCTGCTTTGTATGCTGCATAGTCAATGAAGACTACAAGTGCAGCTTCACCATCTTCATCATCTTCCTCCATTATTGGTTCTTCTTGATAGGTTACTTTCTTCTTTCCTTTATCAGAGATTGCCAGTTCTCTGAATTCTTCTGCCAATTCTTCTTCAAGGGTTTTTATTTGATTTTCTTGTAGAGGTTCTTGTTCTGCCAATTCTTCTTTGGGAGTTTGTATCTGGGTTTCTTGTAGAAGTTTTTGCAATCGTTCATTTTCAGCTTCTAGGAACTCAACATATTTTATGAGCTCTTTTATAAGGGTATCTTTGTTGGAGTATTGTCTGGGCTCAAGTTGAGTTTTCGGTTGTATTTCTTTTCCCAGATAGAATGGTGAGCACATGGCACAGGCTAGAAGTTTGCAATCTTCACAGCCTATCCTGTAGTTTTTATTTGTTTCGATTTTGCAAAAACTACAGTTACCATTGATTTGGACTTCAGTGCTGAATCGGTGTTGGCACTGTTCTTGCTTCTCAGGAAGCTGAACTTTACTTCTCCATCCATAATGCTCAATTTGCAGCATCATAGCACCTTCCCAAGGGATTTCTTCAATTGCAGTTCGCACATGGACCTCCGTGTTACCAGCTTCTCCTTCTGAGAGGCTGCATATGGCATCACTGTCAGGTTCATTTAGATCCACTGATACCACATCTATGTCATCTGGTAGGTCCAGATTATCCAACACCGCTGCTCTTGCGATGTTCCCTCTATTCCTCTTACATTCTCGCGCAAAATGACCTTCCTCTCCACATATAAAACACTTGCATTTGCGGACTCGGTCAGCATGTTTTCGCTTGAACACTCGCACATGTGAGTCATGTGGCTTTCCTTTGTAGGTCTTGGCTTTTCTAAGACCATACTTCTTTCGGCTGTTATGGTATTCTCCTGGTATGGGTATACGGCTGCATATGGTTAGGTCTTTAAGGCTTCGTTGCATTGCTGCCTTCTTACACATCTCTGCCAAATACTGGTAAGAGAAGTGTATTCTGGGCATGACACCAATTGTATTACCAGGAAACTTCTTCTGGAATGCCTCTTCAAGTTCATTGCCAATAAGAGAGGGCATTTTTCTGAAAAACTTTGCTGAGAGTTCTTCATTTACATACATCCTCCCAGATTTTGCTGCTAGAACTTTGTAATCATTCATGTAAGAGAAGAGATCTCTTACATTGTTGCAGCTCAATCTTTCAAGATCATAGTATGCACGATCTTGTTCGTCTGTTGTTCCTTGGTAGGGATCCTCCAATAGCATTACTCTTCGGATTTGTGATATAACGTTTTGGGGATCATCGGCAATGTTTGTGAGTATATCATATTGTTCTTTGAACGCCATTCGCCATTGGATCCAAATCTTCTTTTCTGTTTCACCAAGGAGGTTCTCTATGAACATCATCTTAGCCTTGTTATCATCAAAGGTTCTTTCACTCAAGAGATTTAGAGTGATTGATTCCCATCTTGATATGGTATCATTATAGAGACCAATATCTTCGGGTAATACCAGCAAAGCGCCTTGTTGTTGCATTGCTGCTGGTAAATTCCACATTTCATTATGGTGATGACCAACTCCTCCTGGTAAACTCAAGTTCTTAGGCCTTTGCCAGCTTGATGAAGGTTGTTGAGAGGTTGATGCTTCACCATGTTTAGCTTCAAGCCTAGCTGGTGTATAGGACACTTGTCCCATCAGAGGCTCTGGGGGTGGATGATAAACACCAGATGTTGTACTAGAGAAAGCTCTTTCTTGTAAAAACTGTTTTAGTTTTGGGTATTCTGTTTCTTCTTCTTCTTGATCATGCATCATGAAAACAGTTTCAGTTTGTTTTTGTTCTTTCCCAACACCTTCCACAGAAAATGGATTGATAAAATCCATTTCTGTTTCTTCATTATAACTATCCCAGATAGGACAGTCATCTTGTGGACCTTCTATCAGCTGTGCAGTGACAGCTAGGGCTCCCCAGAAAATGTCATCTTCTGTTTCGTTCTCATTATCAGATTCTTCTTCTGCCTCATAGCAAAGGACCATAGCTATGATTTCTTCGTCCAATTGCTCTTCGTCAAATTCACCTCTTGGTTGTTCTTGAGGTGGCGGCGTTGCACCATAGTTTGTGAATCTAAGCAGTAGTGAGCCATCGGTTCGCATTTGTGTAACTGCTCTTTGAGGATGTTGAGCTTCAGGCTGTTGCATTGGCCTGAGTACCCACTGCCTTCCTCTTAATTCTGTAGTGGTATGCCTTTGCCCTGGGATAGCTTGAACTCCATGACTTGTGAGATAATCAGATACATTGTTGATGTTGTATCTAAATCCCGTGAAGTTAGTGTTTGAAAGCCTCCCAATGAGTGATCTCGTCAGCAGCAAGTTGCTTTCGCCAGCTCGCCATGTGTCATATCCATGAGTTTGAATCACCAGCTGGATATGATTATAGAAATCCCTTATGGATAGCATCATATTTGGGGCAATATAGGCCAATTGAGACCCATGAGTCAGATCCATTTCCATAGTACCAATTATGGATCTATCATCAGACCATCTTGTATCTTGGATTACTACAAGGGCATTGACTCCTGCAGCTACTCTGTGGAGAGTAAAGAGACGTATCATGATCAGGCCCATGTGGAGATGTTGTAGACCTTCTCTTTGCAGTCTCTCAAATCCTTGTTGTGTGATGAATGGTAATTCCAGTTGTTGGTTGTCTACAACTGAAATCCTTTGGTCTGAGTAGTGTTGATAAACCTGATGCTGGGTTTGGAAGAGGCTCCCTGCTTGGTAAAGTACTTCAGCAGGAACATTTTGTGCTCTTCGGAATTGTGACAGATTAAGCTCTGCATCTGGATTCATCTGGGACTCAAGTGTTCTTTGATACCCTTGTTGTCTCCTGGGCATCATACGGCTTAATGAGTGCCGTGCTCGCTGTCCAAGTCTGTAACCTCTTACTTGGTCTTCTACTGTGGGGGTCTGTTCACGGTTTTGATTTTGTTGGTCACGGTTGCTTATAGATGGTCGTGCTGCCATCTCTGTTTGGGTTTGAGTTTGGCTCATTTTGATGCTTTTCGCTTTTCTTCTTCAAAGACCTTTTGTGGGTCCTTAAAGACGTAGAAAGGTGCAGGCTTTGGTTTCGGCTTGAGAATCGGTTCTCCGAGGCTGAGTTTTTGGAGGTTCTTCTCCAGATCTTCAATAGTTTTTGCGGAGATATCAGAAGACGTCCCAGCTGATTTCTCAGCTACGACCTTCTTAATATCTTTGACTGTCTCCAAACAGTCGTCGAGGTTTTCGCTTATCTTGACAAGTAGTTGGATAATTGTGTTGTTCTGTTTGATCAGGGCTACGGTGGCCTTCTGGCTGACTTCTGTTGGTTTAACAAAGCCTTCAGGGGGTCCTTCGATAGATTCAGTTGCCTTTAACGCGTCTTTATAAATTTCAGTTCGCTTGGTGATAAGCCAGTCGTTCATACGTAATTTCAATTATGCAAAAGAAAAAGATTTCAGTATATTGGCAGATTAAGATACTCTAGTATTTCAGGAATGAATATATCAATCCCGCATAAGAATGTTCAAGTTTTTGTGACATAACTAGAACTTAGCTACGTGGTGGATATATATCTAAATTAATGAAGTTTAGATGGGTAAATATCTAAATTTATAACTTTGATGGGTAAATATCTAATTAGGCTAAGTTTTGAAGGGTATATATCTGATTTCCCCTTTTATTAAATATATCAGCTCATGAACCAATAAAATAGTTAAAATATTTCACATAACAAGAACTGGTAGCGCCCGCGATAGCGCCGATATCCGATATCCGCTATCAAATATACCCCACCGCGACGAGTCCGTTATCCGCTATTTAAACCTTTGTTCTTAATATTTTTATTTTTTTTTTTCAAATTGAAAGATTATCAAGATAAACATTACTGATTGATATTTTTCTATAGCCTCATATTTGACCCAAGATAGGCATTTCATTTTTTTAAGGCTTTAGCTGAGAATCCAATCTGCTGACCATATCACAATTCACCATCGCTGCCAAAGAAAACTGTGGTACCGTCCGCCCATTACTCCTATATCATGTAAAAAAAAAAAGAAAAACGAAACGAAAATAGAACAGTATCCTCAAAAACCTTTCCGTTACTCATTTCATTTCATGTCGATAGCTAAACGGTACAATGGTATTCGTTGGAGTCCGAATCTGTTGTTATTCTAAGATAATTCTGTTATTCCAACCTAAACGTTGGATCAAAACGGACATACCAGATCCAGTTTAGATATTAGAGGATCTTTTTAAATAAATCTGATCCATTAATTTTAATCTGACAGCCCAACAAAGAATAACAAGGTGCTGTTATCCTGTTTGAGATATGAACTCCTATTCGTTGACCGCCCTAGACACACCGCTGGTACTAAAAACTATGATGCGCCTGAATGCCTAAATCTGATCATGTGAATCTGCTTTAGCGGGGTTGACCTGGCCCAGCCCCCAAGGTAAATCTTTCCCTTCTTGTTTAACTAATAACCCATTGGATCAAAAGTCAAAACCTTCTTGTTTATTAATGTTATGTCAGTAGGAGGTATTCTGTAGCCGTTGTATTTCGGACTTTCCGGTTTTCAATCAATATTTTTAAGTATATAAGTATGAGAAAGTACAAATAATTAATATAACAAATACATTTGTAAATTATAATCTATAGATGTTATGGACAACTTTTCTTCAAATAACAAAAAAATAATAATAAAAGGTACATGCATTCCAAACCAGATAGCTTGGGTTTATTCATCATGAAACCGGAAATTAAGTCTGAAGATAAGTAAAATCATGCGTATGGCAAATACATTAAAAAAAAAAATGGAGAACCAGAGCATACTCAGGATTATTGACAAATTTTGTCAAATTAAAAAAAAAATCCTCCATTTTAACATCGGAAAAAAAAACTGGAGTGGATGAGCAGAAAGGAAATGCATAAACGAACTGGAAGAAAACATCGGATGCTTTGCAGAGCCAGCATGAAAGATGAACAACATGGAGATTGACTTCACCAGAATACCAGATCATTTATTTCTATAAAGTGTAAACAAAGATAGATGCTGGCATGGAAAAGAGAGATTACCCGTTATACTTGTCAGGTTTATTTTATCTTGAAAATAGGAATGAGCTAGTTGAGGAAAATTATAGCTAGAAAACAATTCATGGAGAACTTCATTGAACAAATTAAGTTTAGAAGCTCTTTTACAGAAAATGATTTCTGGAATCTCGTATCAACGTCATGTTCTGTAATTCCAATAGATTTACACCATTTTTCAAAAGGAATCCTTTTCTAAAAGAGCTATAGGTAGACTACACCTTTTGGTGATATACATATATATCTATCATATTTTAATAAACATATATTTTATTTTTTCAGTTAACAAATATATCTTTTTTTATTTAATAATATCATTTTGTAGTTAACATATACACAATTGTGTTAAGTACATGGGTTTGTAAGACAAAGGATCAATTATATGTCCCGATCTCTTTCTAAAAGATGAGGGTTTAATGAAATTCCAATGAATTTTGGCATCATATGATAGCTCACCAAAATTATATTATACACATTTCAAAGTATATTGAAAATTTGAAATTATATTATATTTTTTAAATATTGAAAATTGAAAATATAATCCATCTATAAGTTAAATGGTACATTTAATAATATTTTGGGGTAATGACGCCAGACCCCCCCGAACTTTCGGGTTTTGACAACTTGGCCCCCGAACTTTTAATTTGGACAAATGCCCCCCCGAACTACCGATTTGTGACAAATCGCCCCCCGGCTATTAATTAGCCATCTAATACTCCATTAAAAAGTATGAAAAGACCAAAATACCCTTATGTATATATTCATGATATTTTAAATATAAATAGATTAAATTCAGTTTTAAAAATTTTTATGCCTCATGAATATTAAATCTGAATTAATTATTAATAGTACTGGTATATAACTAAATATTTGTATATTATTTTTTTATTTTATTGTATATAACTAAATTTTTACGCCTTACTATTTTTATTTTATTTTATTTTGCTTGAATTTGTATATTGTTTTTTTCAAAGATAGATATTTATGATACATAATAATTCTTTTAATATGAGAAATTACGAACTAATACATTAATGATGATAAAAAAAATTGTTAACTTCAAATTTGATTGAAAATTTTAAATCATTTAAAATGGTAATTGATTTTTTCATTAAAATTAGTTAAATATATGTAAATATTACGTTGATGAAATAAAAGAACAAAAAGTAAACGATAAATATTTTGTATAGATTTTTGTATTTAAAAAATATGTAATAATTTCTTATATATTTTTAATATCTAGTGATTTTTAATTAAATATTTTTTTGAACTTATTTATATTTAAAATATCATGAAGATATACATAAGGGTATTTTGGTCTTTTCGTACTTGTAAATGGAGTATTAGATGGCTAATTAACATCCGGGGGGCGATTTGTCACAAATCGGTAGTTCGGGGGGGCATTTGTCCAAATTAAAAGTTCGGGGGCCAAGTTGTCAAAACCCGAAAGTTCAGGGGGGTCTGGGGTCATTACCCCTAATATTTTTTCCATTCTTAAGATTTTAATTTTTTTTTCAAATTGATTAAAGATTATCAAGATAAACAGTACTAATTGATATTTTTCTATAGCCTCATATTTGATCTAAGATAGGCATTTCATTTTTTTAAGGCTTTAGCTGAGAATCCAATCTGCTGACCATATCACAATTCACCATCGCTGCCACAGAAAACTATGGTACCATTGGCCCATTACTCCTATATCATGTAAAAAGAAAAATAAAAAAAAAACGAAACGAAAATAGAACAGTATCCTCAAAAACTTTTCCGTTACTTGTTTCATTTCATGTCGATAGCTAGAACGGTACAATGGTATTCGTTAAGAGTCCGAATCTGTTGTTATTCTAAGAGAATTATGTTATTCCAACCTAAACGTTGGATCAAAACAGACGTACCAGATCCAGTTTAGATAATAGAGGATCTTTTTAAATAAACCTGATCAATTGATTTTATTCCGAGGGCTAAATCTAATCATGTGAATCCGCTTTAGTGGGGTTGACCCGGCCCAGCCCCCAAGGTAGATCTTTCCCTTCTTGTTTAACTAATATCCCATTGGATCAAAAGTCAAAACCTTCTTGTTTATTAATGTTATGTCAGTAGGAGGTATTATGTAGCCGTTGTATTTCGGACTTTCCGGTTTTCGATCAATATTTATGAGAACGTACAAATTAAGAATATAACAAATATACCTCTAAAATATAATCTATGGACGTTATGAACAACTTTTCTATAGACATGGTACACACATGTAGTATTAATTGTAGTTAAACCTTATTGGGAGTGTTTGGATGCTTCAAGAATAGTAGAATGGCTATTGTTCTCAGAATTGCATTAGTATGGTGTATCCAAACACAAAATGCAACATGCATTCGGAATAGTGAAATTAGCTATTAATGTATGTACTATTCTTTGCATCAATCTATCACTATTCTAAACATACAATTCAAACAATATTTTTATTATTTCAAATAGCACCAAACTTTTTTATTTTTTATCTAATAAAAAAATCACTACTTTTTTACTAATCTTTGCACGATGCAAACGCACCGAAATGATTTTTTGCATGCGATTATTTTAAATATTGGTAGCGCAATTAGCCGTTTTAAGCTCTCTTTTTTTGTATATAATAATAACAACTACAAGGACTTGTGCACTTTATTATTTTGACGTGTCATTATATCTAGCGCATAATAAGTGCCAAAAAAAAAAAAAACAAATTAAGAAAAAAAAAGAAGAAGAAAGGAATTGTACTAAAGAATAGAATAAACAAACCACGTAACACGAACATTTTTTGGAACTATGCATCCATCTATCTAATTTATCCAATACAATTTTGAAACTTTTTACATACCGGAAAGTTTTATTGAACTTGATATTCTTAATTAATAGTATAAGATGATATATAGATGTCGTATATGGAGTTCTTAAATTACTTGCATGATTATGCTCAGGCAATAAAGTAAGAAATGGCGTTCTCATAACGACTTAGGCTCCATCCATTATATATATGAAATTATGAACTTATAATAAGTTAATATATAACTATGAATCTATGATGATGTCAAGGAAGGTGACCTCAGCAATCTCGATTTAAAGAGCTGTGTTTATGTGTCTAAGCTCGTAATTAATTACATATATGCACCGGATTCACCGCCGGAACATTTACCATGTTCACGTTTAACTTTGATGTTGTTAATTAATTATAATCCCCAGTTGACAATCCATTGTTCTGATAATCGCAAAAGTTTTTATCAGAATAGTATAACTCGCGCGACTCATTTGAATGGAGTAGCAACAAATATCTAGAAACGATAATATTGTATTATGGCAAGTTTAATTTGAATAGTCTCCTATACTAGTAGGCTGCCCTGCTCCGCAAGAACCGGCTTTTGGTCTAGTGGCTAAGGGCAACGCTCCTCATGTGAAAGGTTGTGGGTTCGATATCCAGATAGAGGGTCTTTTATGAGTATTTAAATTAGAGTGGCTTGACCATCATCTTTATCAAAAAAAAAAAAAAAAAAAGGCGCCCGCTAGCTAGCTCCTCTTATTCAAATGCCCCCTTTAATTTTGTTTTTTTCTCGTGGTCTCTGTCGCTGAACTTGAAATTTTCATTAAGCACGATGATATATAAATGAATCCAATATTCATTGTTACGTATATTCAGGTTTAATTTCTCAAATATCTTAACAAATCAATACACATATCTATATAATATAATTACGGTGCTTTGTAAAGTTGGGCATTTTTTGCTTTGCGTTCAAATCTCATTCTCCAAAGGTCAAATGGCCAATCTAATTTGCTAAACATAATCCACATTTTGAAAACATGCAAAATACCAAATTTTACAATTTTTAAAATTTTTTAGCTATTTTTGTGGATTTTTGAAATATTGGCACTTTTTTACATAATTATTTTATTATTATTTTTGGGTCATCTTTCTAAAAATCTTAAAAAATAGTTAGAAAAATCTAAAAATTGTAAAATTTGGTATCCCATCATATTTCAATATTTAGAATATATTGGTTCAATTAGATTTGATGTTTGAGTTTTCGTTTTTGAGATTTTGAAAACGCAAAGCAAAAAGACTCCCAACTTTGCAAAGCACCGTAACATGTCCCCATATCTATATATCATATGTGAAAAACATGTTATAAAAAGTGAAACACATCGTTGTGACTTGTGAGAGACATCTATAATTATTGTGAAAGTTGTTCATTTGTTCACATCATTTTAATTAACTAGAGCTGTGTACCCGGGCTTCGCCCCGGGATAAAAAAAATAAAATAAAATAACAAAAAGCATAGAATCTTGTATTTTCTTTTTTTGGTGACATAATCATATTTTTCATGTATATATATATTATGATTATGATATACTTTTTAAAAAAACTTTCATATAATATAACTTTTTGTGTATAAGAACATGGTTCTGAATGCTTAGTAGAATTCTCATAAATAGAATATGTAGGCATAAAATAAATTACAGTAACATGATAATCAAATGAAAAAAAGAACCTGAACAAACAATCCAAAAGCACTGAACAATCCGCACACTTTCAAGATAAAGAGATTCAAAATAAAAGAAAGGCTACACATAACAGAATGAAATTGTAACAGAAAATAATTAATTGGATGAATTTTATTAAGCAAGGCAGTAACTCCAAATCAAAGTACCTTTTGGTTTCCTTAGTCATCAATTTTTTGATGTTACAGATTTTCACACAATTAGACGTAGTGGCATTTAATCGTCAATTCAATGGTTATAAAATAAAATTAAATGAAAAGCCGTGCACATTTGTTTGATACATTTAGAACCTTTAAATGGTGCGCATGAACTGAGGAGCCAACTTAAATCAATACAACTTTCATTCATAATGCGTACCTTCATTATATTAATTAAGATAGAGTAAAATAAAAAAATTATTTTAACAAATATGACGTGGCATAGCTGTATGGGCTAGAAATCTACCCATCTTTCTGGGGAATGGACTTGTAAACAACCATATATCCAAGCATGATGTATCAATATAAACCATTTTTACTACCAGTTCTTCTTAAGCATTTATCAACTCAAAAAGATGATCAACTCATAAGATAATTAATAAGATCATTGACTAATTATCCATTTATCCGATTAGAAAAGGGAAAGGGAAGGCTGTTGTGATTTGTGAGCTTGTTAGATTGCAGAGTGATCTGAATTTATCCATTTTTTCTAGAATAAATGCACTAATTAACATCTCTTGTTTGCCTTCATGATTACAAAAATAATACACTGATTCGTGTCAATTTGTTTTACACAATAAGTACTTTTCTTGCTGAAATGAATATAACTATAAGTTTGTCTTAGCAGTGACTTATAAATTCTTGTACAATATCCATTCCCTTCAGCTATCTTAGCCTTCTTCATCTACTTATGAAGGGAATCTAAATGAGGGTCCAACGACTGAGTTGTTTAAATAAAAATGAATAGATCATGATCGAAAGAATTAATCGATGTTTTATCTATTGCATGCTCAAACAAGCCTGTTCTTAAATTGCCGGCAAAATCAAAGTTGAACACACGTCGAGGGCTTTCTCTGAAGTTCCTATTGTATTATTTTGCAAAGCTACCTAGTCCTTTCAAGGAGCTATAATTTCATAATGTTATTTGTGATTTAAATCCTTCTTCACTGTCATCTCTCTTTCATTCTGTTTCTTTGTTGTTGTCAAAATGAAAATAATGAACTAATTCTATTTTCTTTATTCATTGGTTTTCTCAAATATCTTAGCATATCAATCAAGAGATGCGTAGTTATATATACAATTATATTTTATCTGGACGAATGAGTTGATAAAAAGCCAAAAGAAAATCATTGGTACGTAGAGACAGAAATAGAAAGCATTACCATATCATTTTGATTTATCACCTAATATCCGAGTCATAAAATTTGTGACTGTAAACTGTTTACACACAATAATTGTTCAAACTCTAACTAAAAATATAGAATCATCTCATAAGATCACTTGTCCTCTTCTAAAATATTTATTAAAAGAAAAAGGAAAGGCAATTGAGCTTTTATAATGTAGAATCATCTTTTGTTTTTAATTTGAATGTGAATGGGCTTGTGGCCGTTTTGCTGTTGCTGAATTTCTATCTTTGTACTTTAAATATGAAAGAACAAAACTTTTATCAGTTCCTTCCACATAGAATTCTCTTTGAAATATATATGATAACAAAACTATTTTTTGTTGAGAAATAGTAAGGTGTGTCTGGAACTTCAGCCTGCAGGTTTATCTGGAAAATACAGTTTTTCAGTTAAACAAGTCATGTTTTTAATTTAAACTACACAAATAGAGCAATTTTTTTCTTTTTTAAAAGATTGGCATTGGTACTTCAAATTTTTCTCCGTAAAATAAGATAGGTAGTCTGGAGTTATAATGAAATCATTAATTGTCTGTTAATTATTCTGTGAAAAAACTTGGGGATTTGATCTGTTAAAATTGTCAAATTGTTTAGTTAAAATGAAATCATTAATTGTCGCAATAGATTTGTGCACAACAAAAACTTTTGACTAACCTGGAACTATAATTACAATTTCTTTTATTTAAAGAGATCAATGCAACCCTAAATTAAGAGTAACTTATTCCAATCCTACTAGGACAAAATGGGAGAGGGTGAAATATAAATCACTATTTCAAAAAAGAAAATAAATAACTTCTCATGTTCCATAACCATAGTTTCATTTTAACAAACTAAAAAAAAATTTTTAACCAAAAACATGCTACTATTTTTAAACTATACAAACTAAGCTACATCTCTCATGTATGAAGCTTACACCATTCTATTTTTTAGCACTGCTCACTGATTGGAATTGTTTTAACAATATTTTTATCTCAATAGTCAAGCCTACCTTCAATTAGGCAAAATGTTTACCCTTCATATCTAGAAACTTGTATATTGCCATTGTCGTCCATAACCATCTGTCTTATTAACATTATGAGGATAGGACCGTTGAGTTCATTAATTTGTTGGTTTTCTCGAATATCATAGGGTATTAATATGTTATTTGATTTTTATATATACCTAACTATTGATTTTGAAGGAACAGTGTCTACAAAAAACAAAAATGGAACATCATTCATTAATTAAATTAGATAATTTGATACAATCATCATTTGCAAGGTATACTTATAAAGGGTAACACGCATAAGGTATTGTTCGTTAATTGATCACGCCATTTTAATTTTTCACCTAAGCTAAGCAACCAAAGTTACTATATACGACTGTAAAATGTTTTCACACACACAAATATTGTTGAATGAACTCGACTCAGTAAAAGGATGATCCATCGTCCGTTACGACAATTCTAATCATCTTATTTTTTTTTTTGAGAGAAATTCTAATCATCTTAGATTCTTAATTAATCGGAGGAGCTAGTATACGTCGATCCGTAAAGACTCCCTACCATATCTCAAAACAACTTCGATCTAGGTATCACCATTAGAAAAATTATGTGTTTCTGGCGATTAGTCCCCGTTTATTTTCCCCAACAAATCCGATAACAATATTAACACGTGAGTAACAACAAAGAAACAAACAAACAACAATTTCAATTAATGTCGGGTCCAAACCCCATGCTATCCGGAGTCCGCATCGGCTACGATCCAAGCATGATTGGAGGGCCAGACGATCGCACTGTTCTCCGTACGATCAAGAATCAACGAACGCGACCGGTCCGATGTGGTTTTGTGGGGGCAGATTGTTAAAGAATTATATCCGTTTGATTTAATCGCACGGTCCAAATTAGGATCGGAGGGCCCTACGATCGGAAATGCTATCAGCCAGTGGCGGAGCCAGAAATTTTCTGTATGGGGTTCACTAATTTTAAAAATTAATAATAATACATTATATGATATACCATTGTGTTTTTATGTATGAATCCCTTTAAAATGGTATATATTTTCTAATTAAAATCTTGTAATCTTCTACTATAGATAAAAATTGGTTTTTTATTTGTCACAAATACTAGAATTTAAATTTAGATGTTAAAGTCGTACAAAACAATACAAAAAAAATCATTTTATGAATCAATTTGAAAATTTTGAATTTTTATTGCAGCTATTGCAAAATGGGCATTTTGGTTTGACCATTTGGATATTATAAGGCATAGAAATAAACTTAATAAAACTGGAAATTCAGTTTAACTTTAAATAGAAAAATACTAATATAGTGTTTATTCTTAGGATCACCAACAATTCTTTCAAAAAAAAAAAAATCGTACTAAACTGTCATAAAAGATGGGTAAATATAAATTACTTGCTCATTTTTCTCCACCGTGGTTAAGTAATTGAGATGTGAGAAGAAGAAAAGGCCAGCTAAATTAGTTTTGGAAGATATCGATACATCATACATGGTATATTGGTATAGGAATTCATTTATTATATTTTATTAACCCTTTTTTACCTTTTTCATTTAATTAAAAAAGAGTATATATGAGAACCAACTTTATTAAGAGTTAAATGCTAAATGTAACCGATGATTATTTTACAAATTGAGGATAGAATGGTGTTCACAATTTAATTGAAGAAGATGGAATGGGGTTCACAAGTGCAATACTTTGTCAATTTTATGGGGTTCACTTGTGTAGATACATAACAAAACTTATAATTTGTAGAGGCTTATGGGGAAGCTTGCTTTCAACTTAGGGAAGAAATTGGTGTCCAGACTGGAGATGTCTTTTCATTTGGTTTATCACAGGACTCTTTATTTTCCTATATATCAGATCCGCTCCAACAGCGA
This sequence comes from Cyperus esculentus, assembly GCA_030179965.1. NCBI lineage: Eukaryota > Viridiplantae > Streptophyta > Magnoliopsida > Poales > Cyperaceae > Cyperus > Cyperus esculentus. The sequence continues at coordinate 1,379,944 of JASGLE010000031.1, forward strand.
TGCAGCGGTAATTCTATAAAGGATGACGTGGCTGCATAGAATTGCTCCTTGCATCAAACGTTTTTGTATACTACAGTAGATTATGCAACGCATATGGCTGGGCCTTTTGGCCCAAGGAGATGAACATCTAAGCCGACGCGCAGCAGTCTTCTTTTTGCCTCTCTTTCCTTGCTGATAGCAATGGCGGATCTAGTAAGTGAGAAGGGGGGACATTAGCCCCCATATTTTTTCAAATAATCCATAGTTATTATCCTATTTTCTATTAGACGGCGCTCGTACTGGGTTGCAGTAAGTAGATCAAGAGGTCGTTCCGCCCCTTGTCCCCGAAAATGGGTAATATGTTCTCATGCAATCTTGCTCCAACTTGATTGGTTCTAGAGGGCCTAGCTGGCGAGCGATCCCAGTCCGCGGCAGAGAACAAGACAGCAAGCGAGCGTACCTTTGTTCGCTTCTTTTCCACTCAAACTATGGTTAATATGAGCAAGGAATACCCAACAGAATAAGAGGAAGAACAAATTATTAGCTGAAACTTTGAAGTGCAGTAGGATAGCTAGCTATTGCCTTACAACCGAAGAAGAGAAGGCTACTTTCTTCCATTGCGGACTTTTCCTTTATCTGTATCTACCAACCCCTTTGCTGCTTTCTTTCTTATCTATAAGGATTCTGTTGAGAAGAAGGGAAGGGGCCATGGCCCGAAGACTTTCATGCAGGCTGTTCTAACAAGCCAAATAGCGTAGCCCTCAAAAGACGCCTCAGACAGAAGACAAGCACTGTTCCTCCTTCCATCTTCTTCAACGCATTTTTCCAATTGTGCAGAATGTGCAGATGAAATGAATCTCCTACATCTTTCCAAGATCCAATCCTCACGCCTCACTCCTATTTCCATATCTGTTATTAGTATTTTAGTTCTTTATATTTGAGTCTAATAAGAAGGAACTATTATAGATATACATTGATGAATGCCTTCTCTACAGACGGGCATTGATTATAGCACGGGCAACTTGCAGATTTTGGAAAGTTCTTTGAACTTCAACAACTGTATGATAATGTACCCTCTATGACAACTTATTGTTCCAATGTTACTATCTTCTTAATTAGTTCAAATTAAGCATCTTTTTATTTGGTATCAACAGTTGCAGCAAAATTTGAGTGCCAAAATTGTTTGCCTGTATTGTATCAATGGTTCTACCATGGTAATTTATGCGACTCAGTTATGCAGTACAATACAAAAAGGTGTATGTGGCATGTAATCGATAGTAAATTTGAGTTTTTTGTAAGCATCAGGGTGTTTATCATAATCTCCAAATAGAATTTATTATTATGGAAAGTTGAGCTTGTATTTGACATTTGTATTCAGCTTTAATTTGTGGATCTTGATATTTTTTGTGTAGGTTTTTTCCATAGCCGTTCTGATCTAAAGCTTCCATGCGTTCAAAGACTATAGTGCTATCAATGCAATGGAAAATGTGTTATTTTGCAATTTTCCTATTTTATTTATAAATACTATCCTATGTTTTGTAAATTAAATGATAGATTTTATGAGTCGAATGGAAAGTAATTCCAACATGAAATACTATGACGCTACATTCAGCATTTATTATATAATTTTTGTGAATTTTAAATTCTTTAAAATTGGTGTTAAGAGTTTAATGAAATAGTATATGCTAATAAATGCAGCAAAAATAATCCACCACATGGACACCAAAATGAAATGTCAGACATTATAGATTTAACAATTTCGTCGATAACAGATAGATGGGCTAGTCCACGAATGATAAATTAAGGCTTAATATCATATATCATATATATACTCTTGAAGTCTTCCTTCATTTCATATTTACCCCTCTACTCCTTAATATATCAAATATGCCCTTCAACTATTTAAAACTTATCATATTTACCCTCTACTCTTTTATATATCAAATAACCCCTTAAACTCTTTAGAACCTATCATATTTACCCATTACGTTTAGAGATGACAAAATCTGACCCGACCCGAAGAACCAGCCCGACCACACCGTTTCAGAGAAAGTCAGACTGACCCGAACCAGACCCGACCCGAACCCGAACCCAAACGACCTGACACGCGAGATAACCACAGAATAGAGGTGCAAATCCTGACCAGACCCAAAAAACTTGCCCGACCCGTCTTGAAAAAATGTCGGCAGAGGTCAACCCGATACCCGACCTGAACCTAACCCGAAAAAATGTCGGCAGCCGTCAACCCGACCCAAACCCGACCCGACCCGACAATCTACCACCTCTAATTACGTTACATATGATTCAAGACGGGTTGGGTCGGGTCGGGTCGGGTCGGGTCGGGTCGGGTCGGGGTCGGGTCGAGTCAGGTCGGGCAGGTTTTTCGGGTCTGGTCAGGATTTGCACCTCTATTCCCGGGTTATCTCGGGTGTCGGGTCATTCGGGTTCGGGTCAGTCTGACTTTTTCTGTAACACGAATCGGGTCGGGTCAGTTTGACTTTCTCTGAAACTCGGGTCGGGTCAGATTTTGCCACCTCTAAATATAATGGTAAATATGATAGGTTCTAAAGAGTTTTAAGGGGTTATTTGATATATAGAAGAGTAGAGGGTAAATATGATAGGTTCTAAAAAAATTGAAGGAGATATTTGATATATTAAAGAGTATAGAGGTAAATATGAAATGAAGGAAGACATATGATATTAAGCCATAAATTAAATACCCACCAAATTGCTTTCCGAAGGTCAAAGGACGAAAATTGTATTAGTGGGAGGCGTCACAAATTTAATCTCACGTTCTCACGAATTTGCATATTTTTTTCTGTGGAGGTTTAATTCGTGGGCAGCATACGTGAGCATGTCTTCCAAAGAATCCATTTCCCTAGGCTTAACCACAAAAGAAGCCATATTTTTATCCTCATATTTATTGCATATTCTAGTAGTGCTTAGAATTAATGTTAGCTATATACTTAGCTGTATCCTATTTGCATCCATGTTAGGGAAAGAAGCAATAAGGAGGGAATATTTTTTTAGCGCAACTGAACTATTAATTAATTAATTAACTGGATCGGAAGTACACCTCACAATTTGTATATAAGGAGATAAACTCTGTTCTTTGGAATCAAGAGCTAGCAAAAAGAGCTCACAAGTCACAACATCTAATAACCAGCAAGAATATGGCGGACAACTCTGGTAAATATGCATTCAATCAATTCTTGTCTGTTTAGCTAAGATCATCACATCTCATTAATTATTTTCCATCTCACAACATCTATTAATTTTCTGTTGCGAAAATATTAGCAGCCGGGGGACAGAATATTCAGCTGATTACATTGAATAGGACTGCATCAGAGGTGCCAGCACCACCAATGAATGGTGCGAACAACCCTGGTAAATGTGCATTCAATCAGTTCTATTCAGTTTAGCTACGATCATCACATCTCATTAATTATATATTTTCCTTCTCACAACATCTATTAATTTTTCGTTGCAGAAATATCAGAAGTACCCGAACAACATGATATTGCGGAAAGCTCTGGTAAATATGCATTCAATCAATTCTTTTCTGTTTAGCTAATATCATCACATCTCATTAATTATATATTTTCCTTCTCACAACATCTATTAATTTTTCGTTGCAAAAAACCAGGAGCCGGAGAACGTCGTTGGGTGCTGATCAGTAGAATGAATGGGACTACACCAGCGGAAAGCTCTGGTAAGTGGTAAATATGCATTCAATCAAATCTTGTTTGTTTAGCTAATATCATCACATCTCATTAATTATATAATTTCCTTCTCACAACATCTATTAATTTTTCGTTGCAAAAACACCAGTCTCCAGACAACGTGATAGGGTGCTGAGTAGAATGAAGAGGCCTATATCAGATGCGCCAGAAGATCCTTTGAACGGGAAGACTCTCTTTCGTGTTCCTGCTTTTGTTCGTGAAGCTCACAAGGATCTTTTTGCGCCAAAGATGGTGTCGATTGGCCCTTACCACAAGGGGAGCCTTCCTTCCATGGAAAAGCACAAGTGGTCCTTCCTTAAGTCCTTCCTAAAGAGAAGGGAAGACATTTCGCTTGATAAATACATCGAAGCAATGGGGGTAGTTGCGGATAAAGCAAGAAAGTGCTACAGTGAAGATATTAACATTCGAGGTGATGATTTTGTTATGATGTTGATACTAGATGGCTGCTTTATCCTAGAGCACCTTTTAAGGTTAAAATGTAATAATACTATAGAAACAAACAGAGCATACTGTAAGTCCGGGTGGGCTTTTAGTGCTCTAAAGACTGACTTGGCCTTATTAGAAAATCAAATCCCCTTCTTTGTTCTTCACCAGTTATATGAAACCCACAATGGTGGAAGTATCACCTGCCGTATAGGTTCTTGTCACCTGATACACCTATTCATTGACCATAGTCTCTGTTCAGACTATAATGGTGGGGTATCAGAGGTAGCATGTACGGAAATTAAACACTACCTTCACCTTATTTACGTACGCATGACAAGTCCAATTCAGGATGGACTGAATCAGGGTGAGACGTCTCGATCTGAACCAAGTGCAAATGACAATGGAAGAGAAGAGGAGAATCAAAGTCAGAATGAATTGGAGATGGTTCAGATGTCTGCTGTTCAACAAAGTGGAAGTGACAATCCAGAAGTTATAGTTTCAGTGCAAGCAGATGAGAATACCGATACACATGACGATCAAGTTGTGGGGCTACCGAGGCTTCCAAGGGAAGGGAATGAGAATATCGGTACACAAAATACAAGTGACAATCGTCGTGACAATAAAAAAGAAAATAATGTTATACCATGTGCTAGCGAGCTCTATGAGGCAGGGGTGACATTCAAGTGTAAGGAAGAACGTCTCCATATGTTTGACATAACCTTTAAAAATGGTATAATGGAAATACCATCTCTGACAATAGATTGTGATAAAAAAATCATCTTCTCGAACATTGTTGCATTTGAGCAAACTCAAGTTATGTTAGATTACCAACCTTCAACAGTCATGAGTTATTTGTCCCTAATGGATGCACTGGTTAACACAAAGAGAGACGTAAATTTGCTTGTTAAAAAAGGCATCTTGCAGAATATGATGCCAGATGAAGAAAATGTGGCAGCTTTCTTCAATGATTTGGGTGAGTTTTTTGTTCCAGTAAAGTATAAGAGACATAAGGTCTACCCTGTTATACAAAAGTACCGAGCCAAGCGTTGGCCTACTCTAAGAGCACAGTTGAAGCATGATTACTTCAGAAATGCATTGTCTACTTTCTCTGTTATAGTGGCAGGAGTTCTGCTCTTGGCCACCATTTTACAAACCATTTTCACGGGCATGCAGACCTTCTAAAACCCGTTTGAAGTATTTATCTAAAAGCTTGTGCAATTACTTTGTTTTTAATAATTGTGTTGCTATTTGTTGTACCATCTTTCTCTCTCTCTGTTTCTTTTTATTTTTTTAATTAATTTTTTTTTTAAGAAAAATGCCATGGTTAATGGAATGTTTCATATGTTGTGTTTTGTAATGATCATGAAGAATTATATATGATATTTCTCACATTCGCAATTTTTTGTACCATAAAATTTATGTGCTTTATTGAATAAAACTACACGAGCTTATTAAGCTCATAGCCCGCGCACCTCCGAAACATATCAAGTGACATCCAGATTTTCATATATACGGCTCCATAAATTATTTTATTAAAATTTTATGATACACAAAAATTATCTATTTTTAAATATTTTAAGCACTGGTTTTCTATTTTTTTAGAGTGGCAATATAATCCATACCTAGAAAGAGGAGTAAGTTTCTTATTATTCTAGCTATGCCAAGAGATCCCTAATAATTTATTCTCAATATGATCATATTGGGAGCTGCTCCAAATTTTTGGAATTAATCCAAATTATATCTTAAACTCCAAGAGTTTCCTAAAGATGGATCCCAATAAATTTAAAATGGGCCACATCACTGGGATTATTGGGAGTACGGAGGGAGTCCCTAAAAATAGCTAATATTGGCTTCGATTTGGGGATAGTGCAAAAATAGGGAAGGGTTTGGGCTTCTGTTGGAGCCTGATTTTTGTCCTTAATTCCCAATAATTAGTTTTAGGAATGGTTTAAGGATTCTCTTGGAGATGCTCAACCAATTTATTCATTTATTTCACATTTATAAATGAGGTTGGCAATCAAACCTTCGTTCTTCCTCCAACTAAAAAACAAACGTTTATTTTCCTGTCCATAATATTTTTAATTTCTAACTTTTCACTTCTCCACATTTAAATAGTCTCTAACGTTTTACAGAAAGTATCTCTATTTTAATATTTCTTGTATTGCATGGAGCTCTGGCTTCATTATAAATTATAGAGGAAAATCTGATTTTGGTCCCTAAACTATTGCATTTGGTTTAAATTGGTCCGTAAACTAATTTTAATTTTGTTCAAATTGGTACTTGAACTATTGCATTTAATTCAAATTGGTTCTTAAAGTATTTTTTCATTCAAATTCATCCTTAAACTTGCAGGTTTGGTTCATATAATTAACCCCTCCCAGATACTTTTTTTATAATAATTGACACCAAAATTAGTCCCTAAACTATACTAGTTAATTAGCATAAATGAAAGTAAAGTGGGGAGTAATACAAACCAAACCATATAGTTCAGAAACCAAATATTGAACAAAAAAATTGTTCAAGGATCAATTTAAACCAAATTCAATAGTTCAGAAACCAATTTGAAAAAAAAAAATAGTCCGAGGACCAATTTAAACCAAATACAATAGTTTAGAGACCAAAATCAAACTTTTCTTTAAATTATATATATACCACTAATACCCTCGACAATCCAATGATCCATATATGGTGTTGCTCATGCTTTTTTATATTTTATTAGAACTAGTACTTAATCCGTGCAATGCGCCGGATTATTATATATATTATATTTATGGTAGTTTTAATTTACTGAAAAACAAGAACTAACTTTTTATCTTCATAAACATTTAATTATCCAAAGTTCTATTAAAAATAATTGCAATGTAACTATTAGCAAAGTATTTATAAATTAAGATTTAAGAATCATACATGTAGCATGCATATATATATATATATGGAAAATTGTCTATTTGCCACTAGAGGTGGCAAAAGTTGACCCAACCGAAATAGTCCACCCGATAAACCTGATGACCGAAACCGACTTGGATTTGTTAACTTATAAAAACTGAATCAACCGATGCAACCCACTACCTTATAAAAACCCGCAAATATTAAGAATCTGAATACAAATTATCTGAACTGATGCGACCCGCTATCCTATAAAAACCCAAACTCGAAGCAATCCGGATTCATGTGACCCTAAACCGACAACTATCTGAATCTGCATCAACTCGAACCGAGAGTAATTAATACCCGAGATGTAATAAAAGTACGAATTAATTGTTTATATTATTTGCATTAATTTATTCAAAAATGTGCATATAATTTTTTAAGAATTAATCCATGCATGATGCACACAAATAAAAAATGTTACTTCAAATGATTGATTGGTTTACATTAAATTATAAAGTTATATTCCAACAACATAAACCCAAAAAAAAAAATCCGAAAAAGTATGATTTGAATCATATAATTTATAATATTATATGCAAAAGTTATCCGAGGGATCGATAAATTAATAAGTTATCCCGAATAAAGACAAAACTCGACCCGCTCGATTTGTATCCGGAACCCGCACCTCAAATATCCGTAACCCATACAGGCCCGATTAAGAAGAATCCGGCACCTGAGCCAACCCATATCCAGATTGGCCCGAAAACTAATAAGATTCGAACCCGTAAATATGAGCAATATATATAGTTGTCCCGACCCGTCTTTATACCGAACCCGAATTTAATCGATCTGACAGAATCCGAATCCGGTATCTACCTGAATTCGAAAGCAAACTGAATTTTAGTTTATCCGACCTAAATATAACCGGACCCGCCCGATTTGCCAGGTCTATTTGCCACTCCAAAACTTGAGAGTTGTCAATGCCACTACAAATTTCTAAATTGCAAATTTGCCACTCCAAAATGAACTTTTTGCTTAATTGCCATTATAGGACTTTTCAAATAAAAAAGCTTATAAATTGCAGTATAATGTGAATGTATTTTTTGTATTCCCAATTATACCCTTTACATTCTTTACTGATCAATAATCGCACTATCTTATTATTTCCCAACCGGACCCATTACCTCTTATTTTTCTCCCCCCATATTTCCTTCAATTATTTCTCTCGGTCGTCCTCCCAGGTGATAATCCCAACTCAATGACCACTCTCCATTCAGCTGAGAATCAATTCCCTCTCCCACCTCTAAGCCTCGTGCTCTCCTCAAGCTCTTGCTCTCAATCTGGGTGTGCAGAGATACTTTTGAAACCTGCATTAAGGAAATTGGGGGACAGCAAACCACTCTTTATTAAGGGAATTTGAATGAAAAATAAATCCTACTCTGATCGAGATCATTAACTATGGTTGCGGCTGACCTTTTTAATATTCAAATATTCACATAACTTGCTACAAAGTAGCACAAAATAATATTTAAATATGCAATTGATGTACGTATATCCAATTTTCGGATCGGTAGAGACATACCTTTGACTCATGATACCCACCAATTAACCAGTATCAAATAAAATCAATTACCTAAAGGTCGGGAGTGGTGAACTGGTGGTTCGAGCTTTACTTGGCACTTCAGTGCTCGCAAGGAGAAATCAAAGCATTGCTTGGTTTGGAGGAGAGAATGGGAGGTGCTGGAGCTATGGAAAGATGTTGGCGAATTAAAATCCTGGCTGGTGGCTGGAGACCTGGAGTTAGGGAAGAAGGGAGTGGACAGGGAAAGCTATATTCTCAATCGATCAATAATCAAATATTCACAATTGCTTGGGGTATTTTCGCCTCTTCTAACAAATTATCTAATTGATGCACTGCATTTATATCTGTATTTTTATCAGACTTGCACCTTTATTTTGATCAAAAATTCCTAAGTTCATGTGCATTTAGGTAGATAATTGTCTAGAATCCAGTTATTGCTTCGTTTTGGTCCTATTTTCAGGTAAAAGGAGCTTTTGGAGCTATGTGGACTAAATTTGGAGCAAGGAGCAAAAATAGGCGATGGAGCACAGACTTTGCGGGCCGTGAGGCTTCACTTGCGGGCACTTGCAACACGACGAAAGTTGCTATTTCTATTTCTTGCCGGCTCGCAACCGCCAAGAACTATTTCGAGCAACTGCCAAGAGTTATTTCAAGCGACTGACAGTGCTATTTCAAGCACTTGCAACACGCAAGACCCCTCTTGCAGACCACAAGGAGGTCAAAACTTTCTGGAACACCTATTTTATGGCGCGCTCACTTAAATTAGGCGATCTCTTTTGGGATTTCGGTCTAAATTCGTCCCTAGAGACGGTTGTTTATTTTTGGGGACGCCCTCGCCTATATAAGCATCATCTTTGAGGGTTCTAGAGGGAATGAGGATCATATAGAGTGATGCATCGCATTTATATCTATTTATTTTAGAATTTTGCACCCTTATTTTCCTTAGGATCTTTAGATTTAGTCCATTAAGTTTTTGGATCCAATTTGGAGAAGATGAACAAAAATAGGTGAAGAAGCACGCAGAAGACAAGGAGTGCGGACCGCAATCTCAAGTGTGCGGTTCGCACTCAGATAAAAAACTGGAGCATCTAAATCTGGGCTAAGCATAATCGCCGACAATCCAATTTTGGGCAACCGACACCCTATTCCTTGGGGAGTACGGTTCGCACTGACCGAAGCCAGATCGCAGGAAGGCCAAAATCCGACTGGACCTCTATTTTCTGGAGCAGTTTTAATTGAAGGTATCTAATTCTGTTCTTTGCTCCATAAATTAGGGGTCGGTTCCAGAAGAAAGAAGCATATTTCTGGGAGCATCCAAGCCTATAAAATCATCGTCTTTGAAGAGGTTCATTGTCAAGTTAAGTAAAGTGATGTGAGGTCAAGTCAGAGTCTTGGTCTTAGAGTTTAATCGAGTCATCTTAGTTTTAGTTGAGATAGATTACTCGGAGAAGAAGGTCATTGCGCCGTCAAAGTTTCAACGTCATCATCAATAATCGGTGCTTTCTTCTTTATCTTATTTACCTTTTCTTTAATCATGTTTTTTTTTTGTTATGTTTCAGTAGTTGTCTTATTTCTTAGGATCTAAGATGATGTTTGATTGTATGGATTAATTGAATACTCGTTTATCATGTTTATGAATTAAAGTTATTTTCAAATTTGCTTTGTGCTTAATAATAATTGTACTTGAATTGTTTCTTGATTGTTTGGTAAGAAACCTATAGATTGTGGCCAGGTCTAGTTGGTTAATATAACGTCAATTGATCAAGAGTCGATACTTGTGCTAATTGGGTAGTTGTCTAAAAGTAACTGAAAAGTGAAATTGCGGTTTTAACGAGAGTTAAACCGGACCCTAGAACGAAAGTAAATTGAATTTAGGTTAGAAATAATCCTAAAGATTTCTAATTGATCTAAAAGTGTTAAAAGTGCCAACAAACGAGAGTTGAGGGACTTGTAATTGCTTAGGGTTAGTTAAAAGTCGGTAACTTTAGTCAACCTATCTGATCTGAACCAAAACTGTTCTCTGTCTGTGCCTTGCGGACCATAGTGTGGCAGACTGCGGATCGCACTCCCAAGTAACTGACAGGAAATCTATCTCTCGGACAGTTATCTGCGAACTGCAGTTAACCACTGCGGATCATTAATCTGGTAGCTGAAAGAGAGGCGAAATTGAATACCCTGCGGACCGTACATAGCAAGTGCGGACCGCAAGCAATTGATCCAGACAGCAAACTGATTCTGAAAACCCTGGGAACGCCTGTTTAGCATCTGTTTAGAGTCTTTATTTACTGTATTTACTTTATCGCACCTGAAAGCAATCTTGAAACAACCCCCCCCCCCCCCACTTTTATACAAAAACACCAAAAATATTCTAATTAGGATTATGATAGAGTTTAAAGCATAGTTTAGAAGTAATTCTGTCCCTGTGGATTCGATCCCGACTATATTGCAATAGATCGTACGCTTGCGATTGAGGGTATTATTTAGGGTATTAAAAGCCTATACACTTTACAGAGGTCAAGCTTTTTGGCGCCGTTGCCGGGGACGGCAACACTATTTCTAGACTTTTCTTTATTTTCTTTTCTATTTCTAACCCCCCTTCTTCCTTTTCTTTTTCTCTTGTTTCTGGTTACAGAAGCTGGACTGACTACCGCCGGTTGGTGACTACAAGCTGAGAAGTGGTGTTCAATATCCGAGACTACAACCAGAGGACACCCGGACCTCAGCCCCATCCGATCTGACCACAACTTTCCAGCGGTTGTCCATCGAAGACTCTGCCTGCAGACTGCACCCCACAGCTCACGGTCTGCAAGATATGGCAGACGAAGCGACAAGGCCTGCATTGGAAGAGGAGGAAACCGAGAAGCAAAGGCTTCGAGCAGAAGTCGAGGAACTAACGCTAGCAGTAGAGGCCGAAGCTTGAAGGAGAGACGCCGAGGCTGAAGCTCGACGTAATGAGCTACGTACTCTCAGAGATTACCACATCCCTCGAGCTGATGATGCACAAGGACCCATCGTACTTCCTGACATAGTTGGGGATCCTTCCAACTTTGGCTCAGGGGTAATCAACCTCATCCAACAGAGTTGTTTTCACAGCTTGGAGTCGGAGAACCCACACGAGCACATCAACAACTTTCTCCAATGTTGCCGAACCGTGAAGAACATCATGGCAAGTCCAGACTACGTCAGACTGGCTCTCTTTCCGTTCTCCCTACGAGACAGAGCACGAACATGGTTTAATTCTCTTCCCGCAGGCTCAATTGGTACCTGGGCCGAATTATCTACTCAATTTCTTGAAAAATACTACCCCGTTAGGAGAACTGCTAAAGTTAGAGCACAAATTTTAACTTTCAAACAAGGGTATGATGAACCATTGAGTGATGCTTGGGATAGATTTAACCACTTGAGACAGTCTTGTCCGCACCATAACTTTTCTGATTGGATGTTAGTTGATGCATTTTATAATGGTTTGACTTCACAGAGTCGTGTTTTGGTTGATTATGGTGCAGGTGGATCTGTTATTGATCGCGAGCCACATGAGATCTTGGAGATATTTGACAAGTTGGCACAACAGCAACAATGGTCTAGTTGTGAGTCTAGCAGAGGCACGAAAGGGCGCTATGAGGTTGATCAACTCGCTTTGATGCAAGCCAAAATAGAAGCTCTTCAATTACAAGTTGACAAGTAAAAGGCTATCTCCAAAGTGATGCAAGTCCAATCTTGTGCTCTTTGTGGAGAGGACTCTCATGACTACGATCATTGCCCACTGCGTCAACCTGAGGAAGATGAGCACGTCAATTCCATTAACAATGAGCCCTCATTCTTCCCAAAGCCGCCTTTCTCACGGTCATACTCTAATGATCAAATTGAACGCCAAAACTGGAGAAACCAACCTGACCGTCCTAACTATGGGTTCAATAACAACAACCCTCCTCAGAGGTATCAAAACCAAGGAATCCAATATCAACCAGGGCAAGTAAATGGTGGCCGTAACTTCTACAATAACGCCCACTTCCAAAACCAAAACCAAAACTAGAATCGTAACACCCCGCCGAATAACGCATACCGCCCACCATACGTCCCTCCACACCAAGAATTGAAACCATCAGTTGTCAACAACTTCATGCACGAGCAAGGTAAGATGAATCAGATGATCTTTGAACAGATGCAAGCCTTGAATGAGAAGTTGGCAAGGCTAACGGGAGGAGATGCAGGTGCGGGGTCAAGTTCGAAGAACAAGGGCAAGCTTCCGAGTCAACCGATAGAGCCCAACGGCGAGGTGAAGGCCATTCATACCCTGAGAGCGGCACGCAGTACTCTGACCCTCCAATGCCAGAAGAAACAAACCCGAGCATCATCAGTCTAGCAAACCCCGAAACAGCTTCAAGTACAACTATTTGCGGATCGCATCCCTCCGTTTGTGCACCGCATGGCATTCAGCAGACCGACCCTGGGGTGGTTACAGGCCAACCGACATCTCAAACAACGTAGACAGCTAAGCCCAACACTACTTGCGAGCTGCAATCACGACCTTGCGGTCTGCAAGATGAAGGAACAGAGGGTAAAACTGACCAGAATACCAACCCTGTTTCGCACACCACGCCAGCAAAGGACAAGGGCAAATCAACAGAGACAGAACAGCCTTACAGACCACCTGTCTCGTTCCCACAGAGGCTCGCCAAACACAGTCAAGACGAGCAATTTGCAAAGTTCATGGAGGTACTTAAACAACTCACCATCTCAATTCCATTCACCGATGCTCTCACACAAATGCCATCCTATGCCAAGTTCTTGAAGGACATCTTGTCTAACAAGCGAAGCCTAAACGATTGTAGGAGCGTACAACTAAACTTTAAGTGTAGTGCAATTCTAAACCGTAAGCTACCTCCTAAGCTTGGGGATCCAGGCAAATTCACCATTCCTTGTAACATTGGTAAAGCCGTCATCGAGAGAGCTTTATGCGATTTGGGCGCAAGCGTGAGCCTCATGCCTCACACCGTCTTCCAAAGAATTGGTGTGGGAGAACTCAAGCCCACTCGTATGACCTTGCAATTAGCGGATACCTCTACACGCTTACCATTGGGGATAGTTGAAGATGTACCGGTACAGGTGGGGAAGTTCTTTGTACCTGGTGACTTTGTTGTGATGGATATGGAAGAAGACAAGAACGTACCGATCATCCTTGGACGACCTTTCCTTAGGACAACTCGAACTGTATTCGACACCTATGAAGGCACTCTTACCATGAATGTCGGGGGTGAAAAAGTCAAGTTTCAAATAGATAAAGCAATGAAGTACCCCGATATATCCGAGGATTGCTTCCGGGCAGACATAATCGATCAATTGGTCTTTGAGATGCAAGAAGACATGCTAGAGGAGCAACACAACCAACTCAAGTACCAGTTTGACTATCTATCTTTTTTAGAAGATGAGTTGAGTTCAGGCGAATCAAATTGCACGATTGGCGATGATGAATGGGCCTCAGCCACTTCTGACTGCGACCTAAACCTCTCTCTCTGCGATCCGTAGAGTGCTGAAGACCCTCTGTCTGACAGTGCACAACCAGTCTTTTCTCTGGCGCAGACAGAATCTGAAGTATCTTGCGATCCGCACCCTCGATCCTACAATCCGCAAGAAGAGCAACCTGAGGCTAAAATCGACAAATCACCGCAGCTCGATGTTCCAAGTAAGATAGATCTGAAGCCACTGCCTGACAACCTTCAGTATGAGTTCCTTGATCCTCAGAAAACTTTTCCAGTCATAGTAGGCGCTCAGTTGAGCCTTGACGAGACAACCAAGCTTTTGGAGAAGTTGAGACTTCATCGAGGTGCCTTAGGGTACTCAATCCATGACATCAAGGGACTAAGTCCAGCCATTTGCGCACATCGTATACATCTCGAAGAGGACCACAAACCTTCAGTTCAACATCAAAGGAGACTCAACCCTACGCTTCAAGAGGTAGTTAAAAAGGAAAATTTTAAATTATTAGAAGCTAATATTATTTTTTCCTATATCTTCTTTGCAGGATGAGTTCAGTTCGATTCAGATAGATAGTGCAGCCAACGGAAATGATGTAGCTTTTGGAGCTACTGCTTGCGGCCCGCGAGGCAAGTCCTGGGGCCCCGCGAGCTATCTCTTGGGTACTGATCCACCAGACGGCCCACTGCTTACCAGGGCGCATCCAATGTTTGTTGCCTCGCAAGCAGCTGCTGACATCCTGCATTATGGCACTTGCGGGCCCGGAAGCTCCTATTGCGACCCGCAAGCAGGCGAACCCATGGTCATAACGGACAGGTCACCGCCGCACATAGCCTGGCATCTATCCAAGCCTTCTCTAGCAGAAACTTAGAGGCATTAAGGTCAAGCTCGGGACCTAAAACAAGCGCTTCTTGGGAGGCAACCCAAGGATTTCGGTTTCTTTTCTTTTCTTTTGTCCTTTCTTTTATTTCTTTTGCATTGTTTAATTTTGCATGCTAGTTCATTCTAATGTTGCATCAGGTGTTTTTTGTTGTGTCTGTGCAGTGTCAGGAGCTCAAAATCGAGAAGAAACGAGGTTCTGGCAGCCTCTTGCGACCCGCAAGGAGCCTCTTGCGGCCCGCAATCCGTACATGACAGAGTTGGATGCATGAGCTTATCTGGTCCATGCGATCACTCAGCTTGGGGAGACTCCCTCAGGTTGTATTCTTTCTCTCTCATTTATTTTCACATCTATGTTTTATGCACTGAGGACAGTGCATGAATTAGCTCTGGGAGGGAGGATAGATAAATCTGAGTTTTAGGGTTTTCTTTTTCATTTTCTGTTTCTTCTTTTTCATTTTCATTGATGTCCTAAAAGATATAGGCTTTTAAATTTGTAACTCGAAGCAAACACTCGATCGCAAGCATATGATCTCGTGTAGTACAGTCGAGGTCGAACCACGAGGACAAGAATTAATTCTAAACCGGACTCTACTCACAATTCAAATCCTAAGCGAATAAAAGTGGGGGGGGGGGTTTCTGAAAGATCGGTTTCAACAGTTAAAAGTGCAAAAAGCAGTAAACAGCAAGTAAGTTTTGGGAAACAGGTAATTAAAAGGCGTCCTCAGGGTTTTCTGAATCTGTTTGGTCTCTGGATTAACTTCTTGCGGCCCGCAGGAAGGTCTCTTGCGGGTCGCAAGGTTTGGTTAGAGATTCCAAAACTGCCTGTTGCCCACAGAATAATTCCTGTGAATTGCAAACAGTTTTGTAATCTCTGTCTTACACTTTCTGCAAATGCTTGCGTGCCGCAGGATGTCTCTTGCGGTCCGCAGGCAACTGACAGAGAGGAGTTCTGGTTCTGGTTCAGTGTTCGACTCACGTTATCAATTCCAAATCAAACCAGCGACGGTACAAGTCCTCAACTTTCGTATTTTGGTTCTTCTAACAATACCAGTTCAACAGAAATTCGTGGATCTATTTCTAAATCTACGTTCAAGTTACTTTTATATCTAGGATTCGGTTCAACTTTCGTAAGAACCGCAATTTAACCGTTCGGTTACTCTTGGACAACAAGTTATCAATCCAAATAATGTAAATAACAATTCTTGCAAATATGATACTCTATTGACCAACTAAACGTTGTGCCTAATCTATAGGTTTACCACACAACAAGCATGATACTCTATTAACCAACTAGATTTTGCTCGCAATCTACAAGTCTACCACATTAACAAGTCAAGTCAAACACACATAATCATGAAAATCACAAGTAACATGAAAATAACGTAAGTCTCACAATAAGAAGTCAATCCATCAACACAAACTTCATCATCTACCCTAAGAACAAAAGATCTACTCGCTCATGGCGAGGGAAAACAAAGAAAGCAAAACAAAGAAGAAGTTCATGATACTAAAGAACCGAAGAAGAACTAGCGTGGCTTCAATCTTCAATGTCTCCAAGAAGTCCTCTCGAAATCTCCTCGAAAGATGGTGAAGATCAACTCCAAACACGTCTTCCTAGACTCTCCTGGCGGCTAGGGTGAAGAAGAAACGAAGTAAGATGCCAAAACCGTCCAAAAAGATGGTTTAAATAGCCAAAAAGGCGGCAGAAACAAAAGCAGCGCTGCTGCGAGTCTTGCGGCCCGCAAGAAGTGGGTTCCAATGCAGACTTGCTCTTGAAGGCTCCAAATTGCGTCCAAGTGGCTCCAAAAGCCCAATTTACCTGAAACATGGACAGAATTGAACAAGTAACTGGAATCTAAGAATTCTAACACTAAAATGCAATTAAACTCGGGATTTTAGGTCGAAAACAAGATACAAGTCTGGTAAAAATGCATATATGAATGCGGTGCATCAAATCTCCCCAAACTCAAAGTCTTGCTTGTCCTCAAGCAAAACCTAGAACCTAAGGAACAAATCGTACCTAGACCTAAATCCCTAAGTGACCTAAATGCAAAGAAAAACTTTGGGGGAATGCTAAACTGAGAACACGTGGGCAAGTTTCAATGTTGAATTGTAAATAAGTGTGCATGATAATTTCACAAAACTCGGGCTAAGGCACAGAAAATCAAGACGAGCGACTCTTGTTCCATGAAATGCAACCTGAATTGCAAGTAGGACCATCGTACTTTTTCGGACCCTAGGTCTTTCGATCGAACTACAAAGTTGGTATCTTGGTTATGTTGACCCCACAGTGAGTAACTTTCTCAACCAATCAAATCCATAGACCATGAAATGCTTTTATTAGAAAGAAAAACTATTTATTTGATTTTTGATTTTTTTTTTTTGAAAGAGAGAGTGAAGCCCGAATCAGACAGATAGGAAAAATAAAAGTGCATACGTCCTATCTGATCGCGACTCCAACCCCCTTTTTAGAAAATCTGGACATCCAAGGATCAACCAGTCGGATGAAAGAAAATAAAGGGTGCACTCGTCCTGCCTGACCGCATCTTTGAAATGCCCGTTGGTTTTGGTTTTTAAGACATTTCAGGCTATGACTTTCCACATTTCCCAAACCATACTCACATGGGTACCACAACCGAGAAATTACTCTTCGTCCTCAATCAGACTTTCAGTTTGCTACTTTTTCCAATTAGTGCCTACTTTACTCATGGAACTAGTCACTACAGAACAAGATTCTCTTCCCTAACACACGTCTCATAAAGTTATCAAGCACAATTTTTCACAATTCAATCGTCAAAAGTGCACATATGCCCTTGAATTTAACATTTCCTCAAAATCTTCCTCAAAATGCAAGCATGAAAATAGAAAAAGAAAGAAAAAGAAAAAGAAAAAGAAATATCCTAAAACTCAGGTTTGTATTTTCCCCCTCCCCAAGCTAACCAAAGCACTATCCTCAGTGCAACAAATCAGAGATATGAAGATAAAGAGGAAAGAGGAAAGGTACAACCTGAGCAAATCACGGTGCGGTGTCGTCGTCGCCGGCTCTAGCGGGACCTCTGCTGGTACCCTCCCCAAACCGGGCTGCTTGCAGGGCAGCAATGATGTCGTGCATCTGATCCTGCCGCTGGCGGAACCGTCGCTGCTCTTGCATGATGCAATCCTGCCGCTCATAAATCTCTGATATCCGAGTGCTGTCGCGAGCGCGGCCTGTCTGTAGGTCCTCGAGACGCCAAGATTGTCCAGACTGGGCCAACTGCATGTGGCGAACCAATGTCAGGGTGTCAGAATGCATCGCATGAATCTCCTGCACTTGTGTGCACATCTGTGTCCACTGATCAAGCATATACTGTGGAAACTGTGGGTACGAAGATGATCCAGTGGACTGTCCGGCTCCTCCCGCTGATGTGTCGCCTCCTCCTGCTGGTGTGTCTCCATGTCCCGCTGGCCAGCTGTCCCAGCCGGTGGATCCTGCTGACTGCCTTGTTGCTCCTGCTGACCAGCCACCGGCTCCTGCTGACCAGCCATCCCAGCCTGCTGCCCTGCCGTGGGTGTACCTGGTGTCCCTGCGGCTGCAGGCTCATCTGTTGCGTCCTCCATATGGATGTCGTCTGCCGGTGCATCGGGGCTGTGCTGCTATGGCTGCGCTGGCGGATCCTGCAAACGCCATGTATACTCCAGGTCGAAATCGATCGGCTGGTACTGCAAGGGCAAAGTAAACTCACCATCGCGAGAAGTCCACCTCCAGGAAGCGGGCTCAGCCGCAGTCTCCTCAGCATAGTAAATCCACCCCCACGTTCGAAACTGCTTCCGATCAAGAGTCTTTACCGTGGTGCACTTGTGATGGTAACTAACCTCGCCATCGCCCATGGTGATATCCACCCCGAGATGAGAAGCGATACGGGTAACATAGGACCCCATGGTTACAACACCCGTCGACTTCTTTGCGCTGATGATGGAAAGCCAGTACCGAACCATGGTCAGAATCAGATGGGGTCGCTGCATTTGGTTATCTGGTCGGAGCATGGTAGCGAGGAGCTGGAGCTCCTCGTGGTGAGGTCGGAGCGAGGACTCTCTGCGGGCACAAAGCGAGGAAGCAAGAGCTCGGCATATGAAGCAGAGGGCTGGATGTGTGATAGCATTGACCCGGGGGTCCGGGCCTGTCAGAGGAAGCTGCTGGCCACTGATACGATACCAGAATGCGGCATGGAGACGGGACTGAGAAACGGGGTGCTCGTCATCAACCTGATCCGCCGGGATGTATCCCAAGTAATCGGTCTAGTGAGGTCTCAGATGAAACAACTGCGCAAGGTCGGCCAGGGTCATGCGGTGAGTAACGCCTAAGAGGCGAAAAGAGATGGAGTATGTCTCGTCAGGGTACTCCTCGAGGTCTAGCGAAGCTAGAAAATCTAATGTCTGCTCGAGATAGGCGGGATGCTGAGACGGAATCTCCCAAAAGGCACGGGAGAAACCCACCCGCTTAGTGAGACGAGTGAAATCATCGAGAATACCGATCTCCTCAAGAAACTCAAAATAGACAATAGATGTAGAGATGACAGTTTTACCGTCGAGGAGCTCGCGTTTACTTGCAATTCGCAGGTCCTCCGCGGATGGTACCGGGCCTGCTGAGCGACGAGTTGCCTCTGGCTTCCCGACAGCCCTTTTGGTGGCGACATGGAGAAGTATCTGGCTGAGAGAGGTTCTGCGGGCGCAGGGGGGGTTCTTGCGGGCGCGAGGGTCAGCAGAATCTTAGTCACAGGAGTTGCGACGTGGAGCGAGTCCAAGTCCGATTTGAAATTCCACCAACTGACAGATTTAAATTTGAATAGCGCGGGAAGTTCAAACCTGGAGGTTTTGTCCTGTTTTTGATCAGATCTGCGCAGTGGGACTTGGTTTGGCGCGAGAAGAGGTTCCGGCGGTGTTCGGTTGGCGTGTGGCAAGGTCGGCGGTCGGTTGGCTCGGCTGGTTGGCGCAGCGGAGGCACTGGCAGGCCCGGCGACTATTGCTGTGGCTACTGTCGTTGCTGCTTCGGCGCGGGAGAGCAGGAGATCCGGCCGGATCGGTCGACGCGGAGGGGAAAGGCGGGCTCGGCGGAGGAGGGTTCCGGCGAGGGCGAGGGTTCTGGCGCGGGGGTCGGCTGGCTGGCAGGCGGCTTGTGCTGCAGTGGCGGAGACGGCGCCGGCGCGGTGGAGGGCAGCAGGGGGTCGACTGGCTGGCAGGCGAGCGGTGCGCCGGTGGTCCGGCGGGTGTGGGGCTGTGCGACACGGAGGAGAGGACATCGGCAGGAAAAAGGAGAAACGGAGGAAAAGGAGAAGGAAGAAGAGAAGAAAGGAAAAGGAAGAAGAAGAAAAGGGAAGAAAAGAAGAAAGGAAAGAAAAGAGAGAAAAGAAAAGAAAAGAAAAGAAGGAAAGAAATAAAAGAAAAAAATAAAACAGGCCCCACTTACCTTAATTTCAAACCACCAATTTGCGTCGGAGTCCGTGCTGAACTGGAACCTCTTGCGGGCGCAAGGCGGAATTCTTGCGGGCGCAAGAGTCTGTCTGAAAGTTATTTCGCCTTAGATTTGAACCCTGATAACTGCCGTTTCGTCATGAAATGCTCTGCGACACTGCACATACACAACTAAGAACACCTTATACAATATGTGAGATGAAATAAAATGCAAAACAATGTGAAAGAAATAAAATAAAAAAAGAAAAAGAAGAAAAGAAAACCAAAAGTCTTGGGTTGCCTCCCAAGAAGCGCTTGTTTTAGGTCCCGAGCTTGACCAAAATGCATTTACGTGTCTGCTGGTGGGGGATCGGACAGGTGCAGGGATAGGCGTTCCTCCTTCTGCTGATCGGCTACGTACACCTTGAGGCGTTGACCGTTTACCTTAAATGCGACGCCATCCTTGCCAGCAATGTCTACTGCGCCGAAGGGATAAACCTTCTTGATAACGAAGGGTCCTGACCATCTGGACTTGAGCTTACCCGGAAAGAGTCTCAAGCACGAGTTAAAGAGAAGAGCGAGGTCTCCTTCCTTGAAGTCGCGACACGTGATGCGGTTGTCATGCAACCTTTTGGTGCACTCTTTGTACATCCGGGCATTATCATAGGCGTGAAGCCGTGTTTCCTCTAACTCATGCAAGTCAAGGATGCGCTTCTCGCCTGCTGCTTGCAGGTCCATGTTGATGGTGCGCGTGGCCCAAAACGCTTTATGCTCGATCTCGACCGGCAAATGGCAAGGCTTGCCATAAACTAGCTTGAATGGGCTCATGCCGATCGGGGTCTTGAAAGCTGTGCGGTATGCCCAAAGTGTGTCGTTGAGCTTGAAAGCCCAGTCTTTTCGCGATCTTGCCACGGTTTTCTCAAGAATGATTTTGATCTCCCGGTTAGAAACTTCGACTTGCCCGTTAGTCTGAGGATGGTAGGAGGTGGAGACTTTGTGAGTCACCCCGTGTCTGCTCAAAAGCTGCTCAAACTGACGGTTGATGAAGTGCTTGCCGCTATCACTGATCACGGCACGGGGCACTCCAAAACGTGGGAAGATCACATCATTGAAGAGGCGCTTGACTGAATTCGCATATGCCTTCGCACAAGCGAGCGCCTCCACCATTTAGACACGTAGTCTACTGCTACGAGAATGTACTCAAAACCCCTTTGAGGAAGGGAATGGCCCCATAAAGTCGATGCCCCATACGTCGAAAATCTCGACCTCCAAGATGGGCTGCTGTGGCATCTCGCTACGCCTTGAGATGTTGCCCGTCCGCTGGCACTGGTCGCATGATTGCACAAAGGCATGTGCATCTTTGAAGATTGTTGGCCAGAAGAAACCTGCTTGCAAGACCTTGGCAGCAGTTTTAGATGAGGAGGCATGGCCTCCATAAGCAGAAGAATGACAATGAGAGAGTATAGAATGTACCTCCTGCGGCACGCATCGACGATAGATACCGTTAATACCTACCTTGAAGAGAAAAGGCTCCTCCCAAAGGTAGAACTTGACGTCAGCCCTGAATTTCTTCCTCTGCTGAGAGGTCATCTCAGCAGGCAGGAGGCCTGCTACGAGGAAGTTGGCGAAGTCTGCATACCAATGAAACTGCTGAGTGGCTCCTGCGTCCCGCAGGATGCTGGCAGATTGTTGATTTGCACAGATATGGGCTGCGGGTGGAGGTTTGTGCTTGTTCCAAGTGCGTAGAGCTGTTCCCCTGGAATTGAGTCGTCAATCGGAATGTTACTCTGCTCCTCCCCTTCCCAATGCAAGCGGGACAAGTGATCTGCGACTGAGTTTTCCGATCCTTTCTTGTCCCGAATCTCAATGTCGAATTCCTGCAGAAGAAGTATCCAACGAATAAGACGTGGTTTCGCATCCTTTTTGGAAAGAAGATACCTGAGCGCTGCATGGTCGGTGTAGACGATTATCTGAGAGCCGACCAGGTAAGAGCGAAACTTCTCCAGCGCAAACACCACGGCTAGCAGCTCTTTCTCAGTTGTGGTGTAATTAATCTGCACAGAGTCGAGGACCTTGCTGGCATAGCAGATGGCTACGGGCTTGTTGTCCTTGCGTTGCCCCAAAACAGTACCCACGGCATAGTCATTGGCGTCGCACATGATCTCAAAAGATTGAGACCAGTCTGGAGGCTGCAGGATTGGGGCAGAGACGAGGGCTTCCTTCAACCTGAGAAAAGACTGAACACACTCGTTAGTAAAAACAAAATCAGAGTCTTTTACCAGCAGGTTGGTCGAGGGTTTGGTGATCTGAGCGAAGTCCTTGATGAATCGACGGTAGAATCCGCAGTGTTCGAGAAAGCTGCGCACGTCTTTGACTGTGGTGGGCGTGCACATCTGTTCGATCACTTCAATCTTTGCTTTGTCCACCTCGATGCCCTTGCTTGTGACTCTGTGACCGAGCACAATGCCCTCTTGTACCATGAAGTGGCACTTCTCCCAATTGAGGACCAAATTGGTTTCCTCGCACCTCTGTAAGATCTTACACAAATTTGCCAAACAGTCATCGAAAGAAGTTCCAACAACAGAAAAATCATCCATAAAAATCTCGACTTCTTTCTCAATGTAAGGAGAGAAAATGGCCATCATCGCCCTTTGGAATGTAGCAGGCGCATTGCACAAACTGAACGGCATTCTTCGGTAGGCGAAGGTACCATAAGGACAAGTGAATGTCGTCTTCTCCATATCCTGAGGGAGGATGGGTACCTGAAAGAAGCCTGAGTACCCTTCAAGGTAGCAGAAGTGGGAATGTTTGGCGAGGCGCTCCAACATCTGGTCCACGAAAGGCAGCGGGAAGTGATCCTTGCGGGTCGCAGCATTCAGCTTGCGGTAATCAATGCACATCCTCCATCCGGTGGTGGGCCGCATCTGGACCTTCTCGCCTTTGTCGTTGATGACCACGGTGTGCCCTCCCTATTTCGGGACCACGTGCACTGGGCTCACCCACTTGCTATCTGAAATAGGAAAAACGATGTTGGCATCAAGTAATTTAAGAATCTCCTTTTTCACTACCTCTTGAAGCACGGGGTTTAGCCTCCTTTGATGCTGCATGGAAGGTTTGTGGTCTTCCTCGAGATGTATCTGATAGGCACATATGGTAGGACTGAGTCCCTTGATGTCTTTAATCGAATACCCTAAAGCACCCCTGTGAATGCGTAGCTTTTCCAAAAGCTTCAAAGTCTCATCAGAACTCAATTGAGCGCCAACAATGACTGGGAAAGTTTTGTCAGAGTCAAGGAACTCATACCTGAGGCTGTCGGGCAATGGTTTCATGTCTACCTTACTTGGTGCGTCTAATGGCGGCGACTTGTCGATTTTTGTCTCTGGTCCGTCTTCCTGCGGGCCGCAAGAACTGTCACCTGCAGACTGGGAGAGCGAGAGAACTGGTTTGACTCTGGTGAGTAGCGGTTCCTCATTGTCTGCGGGATCGCAGGGCATGCCCTGCAGACCGCAGGCAGTAGCCCCAAGCGGACCTTCATCCTCCTCAGACACCTCATCAATAGAACCTAATTCATTTTGCAGGGAGTAAAGAAAGTCAAGATGATACCTGAGTGTGATCTGATGCTCTTCCAGCTGATCCTCCTGCGCCTCCCAAACAAGCTCATCAATGATATCCACCCGGTTGCAGTCTTCCAAAAAATCGGGATATTTCATTGCTTGTGCAACCTGGAATTGTACCTTCTCGCCGCCAATGTTCATGGTGAGGGTACCCTCGTACGTATCGAAAACAGTCGGGGCTGTCTGCAGAAAAGGTCGTCCAAGAATGATCGGTACATCCTTATCCTCCTCCATATCCATCACCACAAAATCACCGGGCACAAAGAACTTTCCTACCTGTACCGGTACATCCTCAACTATCCCCAGCGGTAAGCGAGTGGAGGCGTCTACTAGCTGCAGGGTCATGCGGGTGGGTCTGAGCTCCCCTACTCCGATCCTCTGAAAAACAGTGTGAGGCATGAGGCTCACACTGGCGCCCAAGTCGCATAACGCCCTTTTGATAGTTGCCTTCCCGATGGTGCAAGGGATGGTAAACTTTCTCGGATCTCCAAGCTTGGGTGGAAGCTCCCGACTCACCACCGCGCTGCACTCATGGTTGAGTTGCACACTCCTACAGTCCTTTAAGCTCCGCTTGTTGGACAAGATGTCCTTCAAGAATTTTGCGTAAGACGGCATTTGTGCGAGCGCGTCGGTAAAGGGGATGGAGATAGTCAGCTGCTTGAGGACCTCCATAAATTTAGAGAATTGCTCATCTAAACGGTTCTTAGCGAGCCTTTGTGGGAATGGGACCGGTGGTTGGTATGGCGGCGGGGCTGTTGTCGCTTTACCCTTGTCCTTCGCTGGCAAGACTGACTCGGCAGGCATGGAGTTCTGATTCGCTTGCCCCTCAGTTACCACCTTCTGCAGTCCGTGAGAGGAGACTGCGAGGTTGGGATTAGGTTGCAGAGGGTCTGTTTGCGCCTGCTGAAGATTTGACTGGCTACCGGGAGGGTCCTGGGGGCTGCAGGAGACAACAACAGGAGGGGTTTTCGCTGGTTCAGCCTGGGATTTGGCGGCTGCTGGTTTTGTAACAGCCTGGTCCTCCTCTTCCGGCATGGGCGGATCAGCATACTGTGTGCCACTCCTAAGTGTGTGAATGGCCTTCACTTCGCCATTAGGGTTCACT
This sequence comes from Cyperus esculentus, assembly GCA_030179965.1. Taxonomy (NCBI): domain Eukaryota; kingdom Viridiplantae; phylum Streptophyta; class Magnoliopsida; order Poales; family Cyperaceae; genus Cyperus; species Cyperus esculentus. The sequence continues at coordinate 1,405,048 of JASGLE010000031.1, forward strand.
GGCTAACTTGGCAGTGAGGCTGCGGTCCTGGCACTCGACGCTGCGCCTACTACACCTCCTCCCGACATCCTTGCTAGTTTCTCATTAAGAACCTGCATCTGCTCGAATATCATCTGGTTCATCTTACCCTGCTGTTGCATGAAGTTGTCGACCACGACGGGCACAGCAGGTTCGGCAGGCTTGGGCACTTGGTGGGGACATACGGTTGGCGGTAAGTGTTGTTCGGCTGAGCGTTTCTGTTCTGGTTTTGGAAGTGAGCATTGTTGTAGAAATTTCGGTTTCCACTTCCTTGCCCTTGGTTTTGGAATTTCTGAGGGGGGTTGTAATTGTTTGTACCGAAGTTGGGACGGTCTGGTTTCTCTCTCCAGCTTTGGCGGTCTGCTGGGTCATTGGAGTATGATCTCGAGAACGGAGGTCTAGGGAAGAAGGAGGGCTCGTTGTTGAGAGAGTGTACGTGCTCTTCCTCCCCTTCAGGTTGACGCAGCGGGCAGTGGTCATAATCATGAGAGTCCTCCCCGCAAAGCGTGCAAGGTTCAACCTGTACCGCCTTGGCGGACGCCTTCTGCTGGTCCGTCTGCTTGTCCATACGAAGCTGCAGGGCTTCTAGCTTTGCTTGTATGAGGGCAAGTTGATCCACCTCATACCGCCCTTTCGATCCTCTGCTGGACTCCCTGCTGGACTCCCGGTTGGACCACTGCTGCTGGTGGGCCGCCTTCTCAATGAGCTCTAGGATCGCACGCGGTCGCAGATCTGCTATCGATCCACCTGCACTATAATCCACCAAAGTGCGACTCTGCGCAGTGAGTCCCTCATAAATAGCATCAACAAGCATCCAATCAGAGAAATTATGGTGAGGGCAAGACAGACATAACCGGTTAAACCTATCCCATGCCTCGCTCAGAGACTCATCATACCCTTATTTAAATGAGGAAATTTCAGCCCGAACCTTGGCGGTTCTCCTAACAGGGTAAAATTTCTGTAAAAATTGAGCAGACATTTCGCCCGAGGTACCAATTGAGCCTTTAGGGAGAGAGTTGAACCAGAATTTCGCTTTGTCCTGAAGAGAAAAAGGGAACAAGGCTAGCTTGACGTAGTCTGGCATCGTAGCGAGGTGCTTCACGGTCCGGCAGGCTTGGTAGAAGCTGTTCAGATGGTCATGAGGGTTCTCGGACTCCAGCTCGTGGAAGCAGTTTTGCTGGACGAGTGTAACTGCACCCGAACCGAAGTTAGGGGGGTCTCCTTGCAACTCCGGGAGAACGATGGGACCTTCTGAGTCATCGACCCTAGGACCGTGGTAGTCTCTGAGTGTCTGCGGCTCTGCTTGTCTTCGCTGCCGCTCGGCTTCTGCCTCCCGTCGGAGTTGGCGGACTTCTTCTTCAAGCTCTCGCCGTGCCGCTTCAGCAGCTTGCCTCTGCATTTCTGCTTCTGCGGCCTGCAGCCTGAGCTGCTCCCGCTCCAAGACGTTGTCACCCATGTCAGATGACGATGTGGTTTCTGAGTCAGATGAGCCTGGGCTGACCCTCGCTAGCGGCGGATGGAATTTCGGGCTCCTACGTCCGCTTCTGAGAAAATAGTCACCAAAGGGAGGGTATTGTGCCAGTGCCCGTCACCTGAAACAGAAAAAGAGAGAAAAGAAAAATCAGAATTCGAAAAGAAAATAAAGTAAGGTTTAGAACTAATGTTGCCGTCCCCGGCAACGGCGCCAAAAAGCTTGATGTCCTAAAAGATATAGGCTTTTAAATTTGTAACTCGAAGCAAACACTCGATCGCAAGCGTACGATCTCGTGTAGTACAGTCGAGGTCGAACCACAAGGACGGAAATTAATTCTAAACCGGACTCTACTCACAATTCAAATCCTAAGCGAATAAAAGTGGGGGGGGGGGGGTTTCTGAAAGATCGGTTTCAACAGTTAAAAGTGCAAAAAGCAGTAAACAGCAAGTAAGTTTTGGGAAACAGGTAATTAAAAGGCGTCCTCAGGGTTTTCTGAATCTGTTTGGTCTCTGGATTAACTTCTTGCGGCCCGCAGGAAGGTCTCTTGCGGGTCGCAAGGTTTGGTTAGAGATTCCAAAACTGCCTGTTGCCCACAGAATAATTCATGTGAATTGCAAACAGTTTTGTAATCTCTGTCTTACACTTTCTGCAAATGCTTGCGGGCCGCAGGATGTCTCTTGCGGTCCGCAGGCAACTGACAGAGAGGAGTTCTGGTTCTGGTTCAGTGTTCGACTCACGTTATCAATTCCAAATCAAACCAGCGACGGTACAAGTCCTCAACTTTCGTATTTTGGTTCTTCTAAAATACCAGTTCAACTGTGAAATTCGTGGATCTTGACCGCGCGAACGGGTATAGGCTTTTAAACCTAAAGTATGCACTCGATCGCAAGCGTACGATCTCGTGTAGTACTTGAGGGTCGAATCCTCAGGGACGGGATTAACACCAGACTTTACTTAAACCAACTTCTAAATTCTAAGAGAGTTTGGATTAAAGGGTCAATTGTTGGGGGTTTTAACAAGGCTGGTTACAAACACAAGGAAACAGTACTAAAACAAGTAAATAACTGAAAGACAATTAATTAAAAGGCGTTCTCAGGGTTGGCAGAATCAGATTGGTCTCGGATTGACTGCCTGCGTTCCGCAAGATATCTCTTGCGGACCGCAGGAGGTGGTTATTTAGCAGTTATAGGACTGTCTGCGGATCACAAGTGTCCCCGTAACCATAAGGCGATCCACAACTACTGTCTTACACTCCTGGTAACTAACTGCGGACCGCAAGATGACTCTTGCGGACCGCAAGAAGAAGAACCGAGAGCAGTTTTGGTTCTGGTTGTGTTTCGACCGATGTCGTCGATTCCTATCAATTCAGTTCTGGTACAATTACAACAATTCTCACTGTTGGTCCTAATAACAGTTCTAAACTGAATCAAAATCCATAGAATACGATGTAAACTACGATCATGTCACTATGGTTCTATGGTCCGGTTTAAGGTTAATCAAACCGCAGTTTCGCCTAACGGGTACTTTCGGATACAATATCAACCAAGGCTGTGCAAGCAATCAAATCTGGTCAAAAGATACTACATTAACCAACTAGGTCTGGCCACAACCTACAGGTTTATCAATCGAATCAAACAGAATGCAAACACGTTAAAAAGCAAATCTCAAGTGATCATGAAAACGACATAAATCCAAACATACAGTCAATCTGTCGACACAATCATCATCATTCAAACCCTAAGAACAGATAGATCTACTCACTCATGACACAAGAAACACAAAGAAAACAAAGAACTGAAAGAAATCATGATGCAAAAGAACCGAAGAAGAACTCGAGTCGACACGATCTTCACTCCCGCGCGAGAATTCTCTCAAATCCGCTTCGAAGAATGATGAACGGCCTTCTCTCCTCTTTCCTCTGCCTCTGGTTGTGAATATGCAATGAAAGGGCGTGAGAAGATGAGTGAAAAGATGTCTGGAACCGTCCCAATGACCGCCTTATATAGGCAGAGCGCCAGAAAATAGAAAACTGTAGTGCAGTAACCTCCCTGCGGACCGCAGGCACGGGCCTGCGAACCGCAGGAAGAAGGAAATGGCGGTTTTTCTGCTCCACAGGAAGTTTTCAGCGCCGAGCGGTAGGCCAAACGTGCTGTAACCTCCGTCTGCTGGACGCGGGAGGGATCCTACAGACCGCAGGAAGTTCATTCCAGTTTCGACTTGTTGTCTATGGCTCCGAATCGCGTCCAATTGGCTCCAAAAGCCCGATTGACCTGAAATTTGGACAAAAGTAAAGAAGTAACTAGAATCTAGACATCTTACTACTTAAATGCAATTATACTTAGGAATTTTAGGCCAAAATACTAGTGCAAGTCTGGTAAAATATATATATGAATGTATGGCATCAAATCCCCCCAAGCTCAGAACCTTGCTTGTCCTCAAGCAAAACCTAGAACCTAAGAAGCAGACCATACCTAGACGTAATCCTAAATTCCCAAGTCGTCCTAAATGCAAAGAATAACTTTGTGAAAATGCCAAACCAAGAATTTATGAGCAAGTTTGAATTTCGCATTGTAAATAATTACGCATAATAATTTCACAAGATTTGGGCTAAGGCACAGAAAATCGGGACGAGCGACTCTTGTTCCATGAAAAGCAACCTAAATTTCGATCGAACTACAAAGTTGGTATCCCAATTGTGTTAACCCCACAGTGAACAACTTTCTCAACCTTTCAATTCCATGGACCTTGAAATGCTTTAATTGGATTATGAAGAAATGGAGCCCGAATCAGTCGGATAAAGAAAATAAAAGTGCATACGTCCTGCCTGATCGCGACTCCACCCCTCTTTTAGTCATTCAAGGACCGGTCAGTCGGATGAAAGAAAAGTAAATGGTGCACTCGTCCTAACTGACCGCATCCCCGAAATGCTCATTGATTTGGTTTTTAAAATATTTGATTCCTTTTTGAAATTTTAATGCACTCTAGGCCATGACTTTCCACATTTCCAAACCAAATTCACGTGGGTACCACAAACTGAGAAATTACTCTTCGTCCTCAATCAGATTTTCGGTTTGCTACTTTTTCCAATTTGATCATACTTTATTCATGGGACTAATCACTACAGAACAAGATTCTCCGACCTTAACACAAATCTCATAAAGTTATCATGCGCAATTTTCCACAATGCAAACTTCAAAAATTCTCATATGCCCTTGAGTTTAACAATTTCACAAAATTTTTCAGAAATGCAAGCATGAAAATGAAAAAGAAAAACGAAAAATGAAAAAGAAAACCTAAAACTAACCTAAAACTCAGACGTACTGTCCTCCTTCCCCAAGCTAATCCATGCACTGTCCTCAGTGCACGAACCCATATATGTAAACGTAAATGAGAGAGAGAATAGATACAACCTGAGGGACTCATGGTGCAGCGGTGTTGTCGGGAGCGCTGGCAGAATGTCCTTGCTTGCTGGTCGCTTCGTGGTCGGTCTGCGCGGCGTGAACTGCTGGTCGCTTCGTGCTGTCTGGCTCCCTCTTGCGGGTCGCAGGAGGTGTTCTGCGGACTGCAAGACTTGTGTTTTGGTCGGGCAGAAGTCTGGTAGCTGACCACAGGCTGCCTACTGACCCTCCTGCGGCCCGCAAGGTCGGCCTTGCTGGCCGCAGGATGCTTGGCAGAACCTGATTCTTCGCCGTTTTGCGCCCATTGTCCGCCATCTCTCGATTCTGTTGCTTAGCACTACACCAACACAACTAAAAACACCTAATGCAAAATGAGAATGAACTAGAATGCAAAAGAAATTGTGACAAAGAGAGAGAGTAGATCTGATACAAGAAAAGTAAAACGAAACCTAACGGCTTGGGTTGCCTCCCAAGAAGCGCTTGTTTTAGGTCACGAGCCTGACCATGATACCTCTACGTCGATGCCGGTGGGGGATTGAACCTGCCTTCTGGTGGCCTGCGAGAGGGTCCTGCAGACCTGCTGGTGTCCAGTAGCGGTGTGTGAGCGGCTGCTGGGGGTGATGGCTGCGCCACGACGGTCTGTGGCCCGTCTGGTGGATCACCCAAAGGGGCTTGCGGACCGCATGACCTGCCTTGCGGACCGCAGTGTGTGGCTCCAGGAGCGACATAATTGCCGCCAGCCTCACCGTCCGTCAGAACCGGGCTATACTTGCCCTGCAAAGAAGATGGGGGATCAGAATGATACCTGGCAAAGTTCGGACGCCCCCCAAGCTGATCTTCTTGCCCTCCTAGGATGATTCCATCGTCCATATAGAAACAATCCTCATGGCTGTCATCGGAGAAGTCGGGGTACCTCACCGCCTTCTCGATGTGGAACTGCACCTTTTCGCCCCCGACATTCAAGGTGAGAGTGCCCTCATGGGTGTCAAAAATAGCTCGGGCTGTCCGCAGGAAAGGACGTCCTAGGATGATCGGTACATCCTTGTCCTCCATCATGTCAATCACCACGAAGTCGGCTGGCACGAAGAACTTGCCCACTCGCACGGGCACATCCTCTACGATCCCCAGTGGCTTGCGTGTAGAGGTGTCCGCAAGCTGGATCGTCATTCGCATGGGCTTGAGATCGCCCACACCTATCCTCTGAAAGACAGTGTGAGGCATGAGGCTCACACTCGCACCCAGGTCGCACAAGGCCTTCTTGATGTCTTCCTTGCCGAGGGTGCACAGGATAGTAAATTTCCCGGGATCCCCGAGCTTTGGAGGTAGCACGCGACTCACCACCGCGCTGCACTCATGGTTGAGTTGCACGCTCTTGCAGTCTTTCAAGCTTCTCTTGTTGGACAGGATGTCCTTCAAGAATTTTGCGTAGGACGGCATCTGAAGGAGAGCGTCAACGAACGGGATGGAGACGGTGAGCTGCTTGAGCACCTCCATGAACTTAGAGAACTGCTCGTCCAAGCGGTGCTTGGCGAGCCTCTGGGGAAACGGTACTGGTGGTCTGTAGGGCGACGGAAATGCTGGAGACTGGCCCTTACCGCTGGCTGGCTTGGACTGCGCGACAGGATCGGAGATTTGCGCAGTCTGTCTGTCTGCTGCCACATCTTGCGGAACGCGAGCGTGGTCCTGCGGAAAGCAAGAAGGTGGTTGAGAAGCCGCCTGGTTTGAACGGGCGCCGGGCTAAGAGGCTTGCGGACAGCAAGCCCGTGCTTGCGTGCCGTAAGGTATGGCACCTGGTGTGCTGTCTGCCGCCGGCGGGTCTGATCTGGCGTGTCCTGTCGTGATCACCGCCGGGTCCTCTTCTTCTGGCATGGGAGGGCCAGAATACTGCGTCCCGCTCCTGAGAATGTGCACCGCCTTCACCTCGGCGTTCGGGTTCGTCGGCTGACTCGGCAGTTTGGTGCCCGAACTCGACGCCGCGCCTATGTCTCCTCCTGCGATCCTGGCCAACTTCTCGTTGATGGACTGCATCTGCTCGAACAGCATCTGATTCATCTTGTTCTGCTCAGTCATGAAGTTGTTGACCACAGCAGGTTTGAGCTCTTGATGCGGAGGCATGTATGGTGGGCGGAAGGCATTCTGTTGGGCGGGCCCGTTTTGGTTCGGGAAGTGGGAGCTGTTGAAGAAGTTGCGGTTCCCACCTGCTTGCCCCTGATTCTGGAATCGCTGCGGAGGGTTGCAGTTGTTGGTCCTGAAATTGGGATGGTCTCGCCAGCTTGACCGGTCTGCTGGGTTGGCATACCCCTGCGAGAATGGAGCATTGTTGAGAGAGTTGACCTGCTCCTCCTCCGCGGGCTGTTGTAGCGGACAACTCTCATAGACATGAGAGTCCTCACCGCAGAGCATGCAGGGCTGAGCCTGCACAGCCTTCGAGGTTGCCTTCTGCTGGTCCAGCTGCTTGTCCATCCGCAGCTGCAGTGCCTCTAACTTGGCCTGGACAAGGGCAAGCTGATCGACTTCGTAGCGCCCTTTCGTGCCCCTGCTGGACTCGCGGCTCGACCACTGCTGTTGCTTGGCGAGCTTGTCATAGATGTCCAGGATGTCTTGCGCCTCTAGGTCAACGATGGACCCACCTGCGCATGCGTCAACCATGATGCGGTTCTGCTGAGTCAGTCCATCATAGAAGGCATCTGCTAGCATCATGTTGGAGAAGTTGTGGTGGGGGCAAGACAAGCAGAGGTGGTTGAACCGATCCCATGCATCTCCCAGCGACTCGTCATATCCCTGCTTGAATGTGGCAATCTGAGACCTAACCTTGGCAGTTCTCCTAATTGGGAAGAATTTCTCGAGAAACTGAGATGAAAGTTCGGCCCAGGTACCAATTGAGCCTTTTGGGAGAGAGTTGAACCAGAATTTAGCCTTGTCCCGAAGAGAGAAATGGAACAAAGCAAGGCGAACGTAGTCGGGGTTCGCGTCTGCATTCTTCACGGCCCGGCAACACCCAAGGAAGTTATCCAAGTGATCGTGCGGGTTTTCGTTCTCCAAGCCGTGGAAGCAGTTCTGCTGGATTAGGCTCACGGCTCCAGTTCCGAGACTCGGAGGACCTCCTGGCACATCTGGAAGTATGATGGGCCCTTGTGCGTCAGCAACCCGTGGGCTGTGGAATTCCTTGAAGGTCCGCGGCTCAAGGGCGTGCCTTGCGACTTGCTGCCTCAGCTGTCGGACTTCCTCTTGCAGCAGTTGCCGAGCTTCTTCGGCTAGCCGCCGTTGTTCGTCGAGCTCCTCGGCCCGAATCCGGAGCTGCTCGTGCTCCGCGTCGTCTGCCATGTCAGACGACGAGTCTGAATCAGCGAGGACGGCGTTGATCCCCGGTCGCGGAGATCGGAAAATCGGACTCCGGGGTCCGCTCCTTAGAAAGTAGTCGCCAACAGGAGGAGGGAATCCGTCCAGCGTCGTTCTCCTGAAACAGAAAAAGAGAGAAAAGAAGAAGAGAAGTTAGAACCTAGAACTAAAGAAAAGCAAAATCTAGGGTTAATATCGCCATCCCCGGCAACGGCGCCAAAAAGCTTGACCGCGCGAACGGGTATAGGCTTTTAAACCTAAAGTATGCACTCGATCGCAAGCGTACGATCTCGTGTAGTACTTGAGGGTCGAATCCTCAGGGACGGGATTAACACCAGACTTTACTTAAACCTACTTCTAAATTCTAAGAGAGTTTGGATTAAAGGGTCAATTGTTGGGGGTTTTAACAAGGCTGGTTACAAACACAAGGAAACAGTACTAAAACAAGTAAATAACTGAAAGACAATTAATTAAAAGGCGTTCTCAGGGTTGGCAGAATCAGATTGGTCTCGGATTGACTGCCTGCGTTCCGCAAGATATCTCTTGCGGACCGCAGGAGGTAGTTATTTAGCAGTTATAGGACTGTCTGCGGATCACAAGTGTCCCCGTAACCATAAGGCGATCCACAACTACTGTCTTACACTCCTGGTAACTAACTGCGGACCGCAAGATGACTCTTGCGGACCGCAAGAAGAAGAACCGAGAGCAGTTTTGGTTCTGGTTGTGTTTCGATCGATGTTGTCGATTCCTATCAATTCAGTTCTGGTACAATTACAACAATTCTCACTGTTGGTCCTAATAACAGTTCTAAACTGAATCAAAATCCGTAGAATACGATGTAAACTACGATCATGTCACTATGGTTCTATGGTCCGGTTTAAGGTTAATCAAACCGCAGTTTCGCCTAACGGGTACTTTCGGATACAATATCAACCAAGGCTGTGCAAGCAATCAAATCTGGTCAAAAGATACTACATTAACCAACTAGGTCTGGCCACAACCTACAGGTTTATCAATCGAATCAAACAGAATGCAAACACGTTAAAAAGTAAATCTCAAGTGATCATGAAAACGACATAAATCCAAACATACAGTCAATCTGTCGACACAATCATCATCATTCAAACCCTAAGAACAGATAGATCTACTCACTCATGACACAAGAAAACAAAGAACTGAAAGAAATCATGATGCAAAAGAACTGAAGAAGAACTCGAGTCGACACGATCTTCACTCCCGCGCGAGAATTCTCTCAAATCCGCTTCGAAGAATGATGAACGGCCTTCTCTCCTCTTTCCTCTGCCTCTGGTTGTGAATATGCAATGAAAGGGCGTGAGAAGATGAGTGAAAAGATGTCTGGAACCGTCCCAATGACCGCCTTATATAGGCAGAGCGCCAGAAAATAGAAAACTGTAGTGCAGTAACCTCCCTGCGGACCGCAGGCACGGGCCTGCGAACCGCAGGAAGAAGGAAATGGCGGTTTTTCTGCTCCACAGGAAGTTTTCAGCGCCGAGCGGTAGGCCGAACGTGCTGTAACCTCCGTCTGCTGGACGCGGGAGGGATCCTGCGGACCGCAGGAGGGTCCTGCGGACCGCAGGAAGTTCATTCCAGTTTCGACTTGTTGTCTATGTCTCCGAATCGCGTCCAATTGGCTCCAAAAGCCCGATTGACCTGAAATTTGGACAAAAATAAAGAAGTAACTAGAATCTAGACATCTTACTACTTAAATGCAATTATACTTAGGAATTTTAGGCCAAAATACTAGTGCAAGTCTGGTAAAATATATATATGAATGCATGGCATCAGATCTATTTCTAAATCTACGTTCAAGTTACTTTTATATCTAAGGATTCAGTTCAACTTTCGTAAGAACCGCAATTTAACCGTTCGGTTACTCTTGGACAACAAGTTATCAATCCAAATAGTGTAAATAACAATTCTTGCAAATATGATACTCTATTGACCAACTAAACTTTGTGCCTAATCTATAGGTTTACCACACAACAAATATGATACTCTATTAACCAACTAGATTTTGCTCGCAATCTACAAGTCTACCACATTAACAAGTCAAGTCAAACACACATAATCATGAAAATCACAAGTAACATGAAAATAACGTAAGTCTCACAATAAGAAGTCAATCCATCAACACAAACTTCATCATCTACCCTAAGAACAAAAGATCTACTCGCTCATGGCAAGGGAAAACAAAGAAGAAGTTCATGATACTAAAGAACCGAAGAAGAACTAGCGTGGCTTCAATCTTCAACGTCTCCAAGAAGTCCTCTCGAAATCTCCTCGAAAGATGGTGAAAAAGGCGGCAGAAACAGAAGTAGCGTTGCCGCGAGTCTTGCGGCCCGCAAGAAGTCGGTCTTGCGGCCCGCAAGAAGTGGGTTCCAGTGCAGACTTGCTCTTGAAGGCTCCAAATCGGTCCAAGTGGCTCCAAAAGCCCAATTTACCTGAAACATGGACAGATTGAACAAGTAACTAGAATCTAAGAATTCTAACACTAAAATGCAATTAAACTCGGGATTTTAGGTCGAAAACAAGATACAAGTCTGGTAAAAATGCATATATGAATGCGGTGCATCATTCATGTTTGTATTTTTGAAAAATTTTGGGAAAATGTTGAATTCAAGGGCATATGGGAATTTTTGATGTTTGTATTGTGAAAAATTGTGTATGATAACTTCATGAGATCTGTGTTGGGGAAGAAATCTTGTTCTATAGCGTCTAGTTCCATGAATAAAGTAGGTACTAATTGGAAAAAGTAGCAAACCGAAAATCTGATTGAGAGCGATGAGTAACTTCTCAGTTTGTGTACCCACGTGAATTTGGTTTGGAAATGTGGAAAGTCATAGCCTAGAGTGTCTTAAAAATTAAAAAATGATGTTTCAAGGTCGCAATTAGGTAGGACGAGTGTACCCATTTTATTTTTGTCATCCGACTGACTTGGGTTTTGATTGTCTGAATTTCAAAAAGGAATGAAATGTCTTAAAAACCTAAACAATGAGCATTTCAAGGACGAGGTCAGGTAGGATGAGTGCACCTTTTACTTTTCTTTCATCCGACTGATCGGTCCTTGAATGTCTAAATTTTAAAGGGGGTGGAGTCGTAATCAGGCAGGATGTATGCACTTTTATTTTCTTTATCCGACTGATTCAAGCTCCATTTCCTCATAATTCAATTAAAGCATTTCAAGGCCTATGGAATGAAAAGGTGGAGAAAAAGCTGTTCACTGTGGGTTTAACGCAATTGAGATACCAACTTTGTAGCTCGATTGAAAGATCTAGGGTCCAAAAAAGTACGATGGTCCTATTTGCAATTCAGGTTGCGTTTCATGGAACAAGAGTCGCTCGTCTTGATTTTCTGTGCCTTAGCTCATGTTTTGTGAAATTAACATACTTACTTTTTGACAATACAAAATTCAAACTTGCCCATAGATTCTCACAAAGTTTTTCTTTGCATTTAGGTCTACTTGGGGATTTAGGTCTAGGTACGGTTTGTCTCTTAGGTTCTAGGTTTTGTTTGAGAACAAGCAAGACTTTAAGCTTGGGGAGATTTGATGCACCGCATTCATATGAGCATTTTACCAGACTTGTACCTTGTTTTTGGCCTAAAATCCCTAAGTTCATGTGCATTTTAGTGTTAGGATGTTTAGATTCCAGTTACTTGTTTACTTTTGTCCATATTTCAGGTAAATCAGGCTTTTGGAGCCATTTGGACTTGATTTGGCGCTGGAACGCACTGTCTGCTGGCAGCAGACAACCTCCTGCGAGCCACAAGCCCTCTTCTTGCGGGCCGCAAGCACGCGGCACCGCTGTCTTCTGTTTCTGCCGCCTTTTGGCCTATTTAAACCGTCTCTTTGGACGTTTTTGGCATCTTACTTCATCCTCTACACACCCTAGCTGCCAGGAGACCAGGGGAGAGCGACCTTCCACTTGCTTCATCAGATTTTGAAGGAGATTTTGAGAGGAATCTCGTGAGAAAGACGAAGATCAAGTGGAGTCTAGTTCTTCTTCGGTTCCTTCTACCATGAACTCTTTTCTCTTTTTATTTTCTTTGTTTTCTTGTGTCATGACTGAGTAGATCTCTTGTTCTTAGGGTTGATGATGACATTTGTGTTTATGGATTGACTGTATGATGTTTATACTTATATTGTTTTCATGTTTACTTGCGATTTTCATGATAATATGTTTATGACTTTGCTTATTTGTATGGTAAACCTATAGATTACGTGCAAATCTAGTTGGTTAATAGAATATCATCTTTACAAGAACTGTTGTTTGCATAACTTGGGTTGATACATCTCTGTCCAAAAGTATCCGAGAGGAGAAACTGCGGTTTCGACGGAAGTCGAACCGAATCCTAGAGTAAAAAGTAACTTGAACGTAGGTTTAGAAATAGATCTATGAATTTCTATTGTATTAGCACTGTTAGAAGGACCAAAATACGATAGTTGAGGAACTTGTACCATCTCTGATTTTGAATAGGAATTAATAACGTGAGTCGGAACACTGACCAGAACTGAAACTGCTATCTGTCAGTCGCCTGCGGACCGCAAGACACGACCCTGCGGCCCGCAAGCACTGTAGAAAGTGTAAGACAGAGGTTACGAAACTGTTTGCAATTCACAGGAGATATGCTGTGGGCAGCAGACAGTTTTGGAATCTCTAACCAACCTCCTGCGACCTGCAAGGGAACTCCCTGCGGGCCGCAAGCAGTTAATCCAGAGACTAAATTGATTCTGAAAACCCTGGGAACGCCCTTTTATTATCTGTTTTCGAGCTTTTACTTATTGTTGTTATTGTTTACTTGTTTACCTGTTCTTGCAACCAGACTTTGATAAAACCCCCCCTTTTAGACCAAAAGACCAAAAACATTTCTTTTAGGACTTTGAATTGCAAATTAGAGTAAGTCTAGATTTGATACCGTCCTTGTGGTTCGACCCCAACTGTACTACACGAGATCGTACGCTTGCGATCGAGTGTTTACTTAGGGTAATTAAAAGCCTATACCTTTCGAGCGTGTCAATAAGTGTTATAACCCGTTAAATAAATAAAAAGTTATATTTCTAGAGATGTCATTTTTTGCGAAAATGAACCATATTTTGAAAATAGAGAAATAAAAAAAAACGTCTATACCATTGATCAAACCAATCCGGTATTACCCCAATTATTTGGTCTTGATAATATGCAAACTAGAATTGGGGAGGAATCTAGTGATAATATGCAAGAACTCGAAGAGGAAGAAGAAGCCGAAGAAGAAGAAGGACAACAAGGTAATCAAGATGGAATTATGGAGGTCATCTAGAACACCACAACCATCTACTCGACTTAGAGATTTCATTACTTACACGGTAAAATACCCTACGCAACATTTTATATCATATGATAGGATTAAGCCACAACATATGTCCTTTCTAATTTCGATTTCAAAGAAACAAAAACCCAGTGATTAAAATGAGGCAATTACTAATCCCAAATGGTGCAAGGCCATTAAAGAAGAGTTAGAAGCACTTGAAAAAAATAATACTTGGTTCATTATCCAATTACCTCAAAATAAAAAAAACCGGTAGAGTGCAAATGGGTGTACAAAATTAAGTACAAAAGTGATGGCTCAATAGAAAGATATATATAAGGCTAGATTGGTAGCTAAAGGTTATACTCAAACTTATGGGATAGATTACCAAGAAACATTTGCACCCGTGGCCAAAATGAATACCGTTAGGATACTTTTTTCAATTGCGGTGAATAAAAATTGGAGTCTATATCAAATGGATGTTAGAAATGCTTTCCTTCAAGGCTCACTTGAAGAAGAGGTATACATGGAATTGCCCCTGGTCATGAAAAAGAAAAAGTTTCTAACCTTGTTTGTAGATTAAAAAAATCAATTTATGGATTGAAGCTATCTCCTCGGGCATGGTATGAAAAACTTAGCTCTCATTTAATTTCTTGTAATTTTAACATTAGCAATGCCGACCATTCATTGTTCATAAAAAATGTTCATAACACAATAACCGTGGTTTTGGTCTATGTAGATGATATCATAATTACCAGTAGTAATCAAGAAGAAATTAGAAAAATTAAAAATCAATTCAAAGAGAAGTTTGACATTAAAGACTTAGGTCATTTAAAATATTTTTTAGGAATAGAAGTAGCCTTTTCGAAAGGAGAAAAAATATTTCTTTCTCAACGGAAATATATACTTGATCTCTTAAAGGAAATAGGAAAACTAGGATGTAAGCCAGCCTCAACTCCCATAGATAGTAAGGAAAAATTAAATAGTGAAGCCGTTGAACAACTTGAAAATGTAAGCCAATTTCAAAGACTTGTAGGAAAATTAATTTATTTGACCGTTACCCGTCCAGATATTTCATTTGCGGTTAGTCAAGTAAGCCAATTCATGCATAGCCTTAGAACATCTCATTTAGATGCAATAAATAGAATACTAAGATATCTAAAAGGAACACTGGGAAAAGGAATAGTTATGAAAAACAACAACTAATGATTTATGTGGCTATTCCGATGCAGATTGGGCCGAAAGCTTTGATCGAAAATCAACTACCGGCTATTGCACATTTGTAGGCGGAAATTTAGTCACATGGAAAAGCAAGAAGCAAAATGTCGTAGCTAGATCAAGCGCCGAAGCAAAATATAGAGCTATGGCATCAACGACAAGCAAATTGATTTGGATGAGACAATTACTTAGTGAGCTTGGTATCATAATTGATTCACCGATAAAAATGTATTGTGATAACCAAGCAGCTAGGCACATTGCATCCAATCCCGTGTTTCATGAAAGAACTAAGCACATTGAAGTGGATTGCCATTTCATTAGAGAAAGGATTCATTTGAAGGAAATTGAAACTCCTTTTGTAAAAAAGTGAAGATCAATTGGCCGACATATTTACAAAAGGATTAGAACCAAGAGCATTTGATAATAATATTACCAAAGGGCTAATTGATATTTATGCGCTTAACTTGAGGGGAGTGATAAAGATTAAATTAAAAAATAGGATTAGATTAGAAATAGGATTAGCAAATAAGAGGCCTCAGAGCTATTGGGCTTTTATTCATCACTGGCCCATTTAGAAATTAAGAGCAACTCTATTTTAGAGGTAAATAGATCACATCAACTAATTTTATATTTTAACCGTTAGTATAGCCGTTGTATAACCTTGTATAACCTTGTATAAAAACCCTCCTGTATAGACAGAGAAATAATAAGAAATACGTTTCATAATACATACATACTGTCTCAAAATTTCTACAATAAGCACTTTTCTTTATATTTATAAAATCTATATATTTAAATTGAAATGACCTCATTTAAATGACTTTTGTTTCTTGTATATGCAACCATTGCTTCTTGTATAATCATTTTATTTTATTGGTGTAAACATTTTTAATTATATCAATAAAATGTATATATTTAAATTGAAATGACCTCATTTAAATGACTTTCGTTTCTTGTATAAGCAATTGTCGATTCTTGTATAATCATTTTATTTTATTAGTGTAAACACTTTTAATTATTGTTCATAATGGCATCTATATTTTAATTATAAGTGACCACGTACGGAATGATTTTTTTGTATTTGTATAAACAATTATCACTTGTTATATAATATTTTTTTGTACTAGTGTAAACACTTTTTAATTATATTAATAACTGCATTCAAATGATTTGAAGGAGTTCGCAGACTTTCAGATCATGCAATATATATATTCATATGGCTGCTGATGTACTTTTGTACCATGCTTAATGTCTGTACGTGACACTTTTACATTCGAGTTTAGTTATTAATTACAAAAGTAACATTTCATGCATGTGTTATCAAGCATTTTTTCCAGTTTATCTTAAACAATTATTTTTAGTGAAAATATTTTTTTCAGGTGTGCAAGCCCGTGGCAAGGCAGTAATGCTGGGTGCTGTTGTTGTGACTTCAAAAATAGAAGCTCCGCTCCAATCTTGTAGGACAGGGAGGGGTGTGTAATTGATGCGCGTTGGGTCGGTGTGTAGGTTTGGTGTGCAATAGCCGGTGTGCGGTTATTTTTTCTCTTGATTATTTATACTAGGGCTGTAACCCGGGCTTCGCCCCGAAAATTAAAAAAATTCATTAAAAATATAAGTAAATTACATCTCAAACAATACACAAAATAAAATAACCAAATAAATGAATAATATTTGACAAACACTTTCCTGAGAGATTTGAACATTTTATTTATGCAAATTAAGAGGATCCTAAACACCTACATAGTTATTAAAAATAACAAAGAATCCCATGGAAGGTAACAAAGAGGAAAGCAGAACCAAGAACCAAATGAAATAAACGATGAATTAGAAGCTCATAAGTTATAATTAAAAATTTTATTATTGAAAAATCAAATAGAGCAACTACTAAATGGTAAACCTTCATTAATATATATATGTACGGAGACATTGTAATCATAGTTTGATCACGTTATATTATTATTTTTTTTTTATTATTATAGCAATGCAGAATGCCGATATGCTATTGGGATATTAAAAATCTTAAGCAACATTAAAATAATGCATATCATACTATGTACCTGGCAAAGTAGAACTGTCAAATGGAATTGAGACGGGAGAAAAAGAGGTCCCAAACGGTATGAGTTAACCTAGGAAAAAACTTCTCACATTCTTTCACAGCAATTAAGAACTATTAAGTTTAATTTTCGTTTTTTCTTTTAACCGATTTTTCTTTCCACATTCCTTTTCATATTCATAACTGCTATTAAGATTGAGATTGTGGACATGAAAAGATAGAGACTGACCAAATTATAAATGTCTCTAGCGCTTGAAGCAAAATAAAAGGCATTAAAAATAATAAATACAATCAACTTGCTGATGTGGAGTGCTGTGGTGACGGAAATCTTAACGCTCTTTCTGGAGTATGTATTCTAATTATAATTTAATACCCTCTAAAATGGAGAAAGATTGAGCTCTCTCCTTGATTTGAGCTTCATACCCGTCCGATTTTATCATCCAACGGTTATTATAACTTTCAGCCTCCTCCATTTGTTTTTCAAATGGAGACATTGGGAGATGTTGGTTTTGTGTTGATTAGTATTGATTTCTTATCAAGATTGTGATTCTTCCTGATGAGCATTGTTTATAAGTGGTATTATTTTTATAAATAAGCCAAAAAAATTTTAATTTGCTCTTACATAGTTTCGGGACCAACTTTTTTATTACTTTGTTTTCCCCAAAATAGTTGAAAATCATGTTCTATTGAATTTTTCTTTTAATTAACGGAAGTGAGAAAATTGACTTGATCATAGTATTTTTCTTGAATAAAATATTTTTATAGGATTATTTTTCGAATAAGCTTAAAATGTTTTAAATAATCAGAAAAAAGGTAAAAAAAATTATGGACATATCCTATAAGTTATAGGTTTACATTTCTTAAAATTAAAAAAAAATGGGATTTAGTTTTTGCCTGACCCTTCTTATTTATCTATTTCTCCATCGATCGGGTTTATCTTGCACCATTAGTTTGCATATATTTTGTAACCTATTGTTCATTACATGCATTCAGTTATTTTGTCTCCAATCTCATTTGTTTTAACCAAGCTTTTAAAAAACGTTTAACGGCTCTTAACGGTGAGGTGACTATTTAACGGTTTGACATTAAAACAGAATTACGTACACGGCCATTAAATTAAAAAATGGCTCCTTATTTTCTATATATTTTTTATATTTAAAAAGGCTACACAATACACTTTCATACAATTATACTTAATAATTAAGTACAAATAACAATTACAAAACTAATTAAGTACATAAAAAAGTTACAAATATCATGAAACAGAAATTATAACATTAAAAAATTATAATGTAAAAATTTAAGACAACAGTAATAAAGAGTTTAAAATTTTTAATTGTTAATATGCATAGGATAAACATTATTGTGAACTTCTAGACCGTCAATAATATGCAAACATATTTTAACGGCATTTAAACGCCTCTAAAATACGGATTTTAACGGTTTTAACTTTGTTAAAACGGTTTTTCGATAAATAACGGTTTTCTTACAAATACTCAATGTAAGAGGGTTCAAAAAACGGTTTAGCGGTTTAAACGAAGTTAAAACTAAGGTTTTTAAAAGCTTGGTTTTAACAATTATTTACTTTCCATATTGTTTAATAGTTTTAGACTATATATTCAGTCTTTGATTGTGCAACATTAATTTATCATCTAATCAAATATTCACTGTCCTGCCGCGAATTGTGGGTTGCAGGTGTAAACCTCTTATTCATACTCAAGAAAGAGGGGTAAGTTTCCAAGCTTTTTAGCTATGCTACATCATCATTAATTTCAACTATTGATTTTGTTTCTCTCTCTTCTTTATCTTAATCAAATGGCTCAAATCAATTTTTTCATTAAAGAGATAACATAATTTGTTTATAGAGCAATTTAATACTCAAAATATTTGAGACTCTTTGTATTCTTGTATATGAATTATTATGTAGCTAAAAATATATCGTATAGAAAATATGTTGAGTTCAATATTTTTATTTAATAAGATATATTTATGAAAAATACATATTTGTCTTCAATATATATTAAGTTATGTAATATTATTTTTTTGGGGCGAAGCCCGATTCACAGCTCTAGTTTTATATAATTTCCAATTTAGGAATTTTAATCAAGAAATTTTGTTTCGAATGAATGACTAGAAAAAAAAGGTCCGGTTCCATAAAACGACGGGCGGAATTTTAATTCAAATAAATACATTTATCCCAGTTTGTAGCTTGTCGTTCGATTCGGTCTGAGTTTGGTTATGGTGTTATACATAACAAAATGTCGGCGTTGGTGTTATGTGTAATAAAATGATGTTGGTGTTATGCGCTCGTATCTCAACAACCGTAACTACGATGGCCGCAAATCCGATTTTACCAGTGCATTCCACATACTGATATCTCACTGGATACAAAATTTTTCTATTTTTAGAGATTTCTAACTATTTTTAACGGTTTTTTTTTTGTAAAACAACCCTGAATTTGAATTCCAAATGGATCATATTATATTATTTCTTAGCAATATTTGAAAAACATTAAAAATAGTTAGAATGATTAAAATGTCATTAATTAACTTGTTTAAAACGATTACCAAAACTTAATTGATTTATAAACCTGTTATAGAGAAGTTACGTTGTAAAATAACCGGTTACTGAGCTTTATAAGTTGACTCCGATTTGTTTCTGTTGTTTGTCTTTTCTTTTGGGGACATAGGTTTCTAGCCGGACTGGATGCATGCTCTGGATATCAGAAAATTAACAACCTAGATGATGGCCACATTTGGGGTGTTACACATTATCATAAGTACAACTAAACATCTTTAAGGTTTCATTAGCGTAATTAAGAATCAATTAAAGCACATCAAGGATCTTAGAAATCATAATCTCCACATGGTCAAAACAGAAATCAATGAATAGATTGATACATTTCTCCATGGCAAACAGTAAAGTGGTGCTTGAGAGACTTGAGATGTTTTTCACAAATCATCAGAAAAACCGTAAGATACTTTCTCTCTTATTTCTTTTCTAAGCAATGATAACTTATTTTTCAGGAATAAGATGAAAAGAGGATCAACCTTATTGTAAATTAGTATTTTATTATATCTTGTCTGTCATTAAAGCATTAATTAAGAGGAGAGGAGTCCACCGTTTTGTAAATAACTTTTCCTTAATACAATTAGCTGATAACTTGTCAGCTACTTCAAAAAAAGAGGAGAGGAGTCTAACAGTTACAAAAATGGTGCAATTATCATTTAGACAATTTCAGGTTTAAGTCAGGCCCAATTAATACGGCCCAATATAAATTTTTGGATCACACTAATTTCTTAGAGATCGAGTTCTGCAACCACAATCAAGTAACAAAGAAACACTATCATTTTTTTTTTTTTGAAAAGATCGAAAAATGCCGAATAGGCACCGGCTTTCATTACTTTCCAAAAACAAATTGTACATAGTTTGAAATGCATAAGCCATACATTAACATCTATTACATGATTAACAAAAATCTGAACCACATATAAGAAACTAAACAGACCATAACCATACACCAATAAGAGATACAAAAAGTACTGATATATTCAACCTTTCCTAATCTTGACTTCCTAACCCAAGACCCCCTAAAAGAAACTAAACATCAGTAGAGCCTAAAGGAGGGGTCATCAGGTCCTCATCACTGGTCTCAATGAGGGAAGTCTCAGAAGCCGGAGAGGAGGACAATATAGGAGATACTCCACTAGAAGGAGCAGTGCCAACTCTACCAGTACTCTGCGTAGGTGCAGTAAGATCAGCAAGCACTCTATTGAGAAACACTATGATTTATGCTTGTACTTCAAAAACATCGAGGATTGAGTAAAATCAGGTAAATAATGTGGGAAGGTAGGGAGGCTGGCTGGTGGTGCGTACTCCCCCACCTAGAGATTCATGCATCGTCAAGATCAGTGGCTAGGCTTTCAGATTGGGGTTGTTGATGGATGCGCAAGGCAAGGTATGAAGGTTGTGAGCAGTAGGCCAGCGGAGATGAAGCCGCAGGGAGTTATATATACTGATGTCTAGTGTTTGCTTCCAGCGATAACCCTCCACGCGCCTTGGTTTTGAAGTATTTAAATTAAGTTTAAATAATTTTAATAGTGTTTGGACTTTGGAGAACTAATTGCCTCTCTTCAATTAGAATCCGAAAATCCATTACCCCTAAACCAACAAATCATAGATACCATAGATAAAATCTGTGACACTAAACCGACCACTGATAATAACATCCCCTCAAACCACGAACCTCAAGCATCATCTCCAAAACAAAAGAACACCATACCAGCTCATCTCCTTGAATACTTCACCTCTACTGCCCCCATATTTCCGGAAAGCGAAACTGATGATCTCATGGACCTCAAAACCTTTTTCTCTCTCAGTGATGACGAACCTAACAATGACACTGTCAACCCTCCCACTGAAGATCAAAACGAAGAGCAATTTCGTGATAAGGACCAAGAGAATCATGCTTCGGCTCATGGCCAGGAGAATGACTCAATGGAACTCATTTGACACTTTGTCGATATTTAAGGGTTAAAAATTATTAGTTTCCTTATGGCGTTACAAAAATTATCAATTCTCTCATGGAATGTTAGAGGACTAGGAAATATTGAAAAATGTAAGGTTGTTAAGAAAACCATTAAAAGATGCTCAATGTAATATTATATGTATGCAAGAAACGAAATGGCAAAATCCAAATCTTTTTACTCTTCATACAGCTTGTCCATCCTTTTTTATGGATGTATCATTTACTGCTTCCCAAGGGGCATCTGGGGGCACGGCAATTGCATGGGTCAATTCATTTACTTTACAATCATCATTTCATTCTCCCTTCACTAATACCGTCACTCTCTGAGACTCCTCAGGTTTCATTTTTATGCTCTCTAACGTATATGGTCTCACACATGATTCCCTCAAAGAACAATTTATGAATGAATTACACACAATAAGATCAAGCAACGATTTACCCTGGATCGTTTTGGGAGACTTTAATCTTATACGCACTCCGTCACAATCAACGGGTCACAACCATTCTATCAATCATCACTTTATTTAATGAAACCATTGACCAACTCAGCATTTTTGAAATACCACTTTTAGGCCGCCAATTTACTTGGTCGAGTTGTCGACCGACACCTACATTCTCACATTTAGATCGCTTCTTCATTTCATATCATTGAACCAACCCTCCACTTCACTTGTGGATACCCAAATTAACTGATATACCGATGCCCACTTCTGATCACTCTCCCCTTAGATTAACATTCTCCCAACCTAATATCCACCGATCATGACCATTCCGTTTTGAACGATACTGGATACATTTCAATGAAGTCAAAGATATTATTCAAAATGCATGGTCAACTGCAAAAACATCCTCCATCCCGGCCATTTCCCTATTAAACAAATTGGCTGACACTCGCCAACACTTCAATACATGGGCCAAAGATAAATTCCGTAATAAAAAAAGCTCACACAAGCATAAATGTTGTTAAGTTATCATAAAGAAATTTCAAATTTTTTATAAGAGTTGTCATTGTCAAGATTATCAAACATTTTTGCTATAAAATCTCCCATACAGAACATACAAACCCACACAAGTGCATACACACACCAAGTTACCAACACCTTCCAATACCACCTTAAATACCCGAGTGCTCAGATAATCGTCCCCAAACCCAGGATTAAGGCAGCATGTCCATTAGTCCGGCACCAAGGAGATGCAGATGCATTTCAAGTAATTGGAAAAACCATGGCAACAACGTGGAAGTAAGTAAGAGGCTACCAACACCTGAAGATACATCTCAGAATGCCTCGTCTGTAATTTACGACTTTAGGGTTGAGGCAAAGGCCGCCGGGATAACGCGCTTCAATCTGTTGGTGCATCTTAATGTCAGCCCAGTCCCGGATGGTGTTAGGGCGCATGCGCAGCGCAGCTGGTACCTTTTGAGGTCAAGGTCCGGAGAAAGTGAATTTACTTGTGACGACGTAACAAAAATTTGTAAGCACGTCAAAGAGGTGGCAAACAAAGTTGCCCCTTGCATGAACATTCATGATATTCTTTCAGACAGAGGTGAAATGAACTAATCCCTTCTCTCTCATTGTTTTTTATTTAGTTGTTTTTTGCTTTGAATCTCCCCCATCATGTTGAGCTTTTAATCAGTTGTTCAGTGCTCACTTCTATATGTCGCCCTTTGTGCTAGCTTGCCATGCACAAAAGAATCTTCGCACTTTGGAGAAGTAGCATAGACAATTAGGAGGTTGGGGATCAAACATTTGAAAGTTAACCCATATAGAGGGACAGAGGTTTTTAATTCATTTTGTGCGTGTGCAAAATATTGGTGCTCGCATTTTCATTATTTGAAAGTTAATTTGAATGTCCAGGTAAACGGGAGTTCAGGAAGCATCTGAGTCGCGAGGTGGTGGTATCTAAACTAGTGGGCTCCGGCGTTGCTGCATTGATCAACTCAGTTACTTCTGAACCTGAAGTGTACGATCACGAAAAGGCTTGTAGCGGTAGCACCTCACAATGGAGTGTAATTAAAAGGAAATGATTGGTGTTATATATGTTGTAAATCAGTTCGAGGATAGGATGGTCTTCCATCTCCAATCTGGGTGCAAAATAAACGTATTCTGGGTTTTTACTTTGTAATATGTATAAGGGTCTGGCATGATTGTCGTTCTTGTGGAATCGGTGTGTGGATTGGTACTTTCCAATGTATTTTTGTATCTGTATTTACATTACAAAGCATCTCACAGTGGATATGTATGTATGATCATATGTTAAGTTTTCATTTGTTTCAATCATTTTTATGCCAAAAATATATATATCGCTGTTCAAGTTGTCATTTGTTTCAAATTTTTTTTTATATGTTTACTCTGGTTACTCCTACACTTGGAGAGAACTGAATTTCATCTAGTTCTTTCTTCAGATCAGATTGAGTCATTAAAGGATTAGATGTTGTGGGAATGTGAATTGTTATGAAGTGTAGTGGATTTTATGTCTTAATGTTAAGTTCTATATAATATTAGGGTTAATCCGGCTGTTGGAATTGTACTTTAATTAGTAGTAATTTTGATTTTATCCTTTATGTCAGTTCTATTTGGTACTTAAATTTAGGATTTAAATCAGAAGGAAGTAATATCTTTAATTCAGTTTCAATGAAGCTGGAGGAGTATTCTAATTTTTTTTTTAAAAAATATTTATATGTTTACATGCGAATAACTTGTCATGATCGATGTAAAATCCCCCCCCAAATTGTCTCTGTTTGTATTGGATATATTCATATTGATTTACGGTTCTTGATTTGAAAAAATAATCAGGAAAGTAACGGAGAAATCCCCCCTCAAAATTTTATGTATTTTTTAATGGTTGTAATTTAACGGATTTTTAAAGAGCTATCAAATGTCATTTAAATTGAATATAATCGGTTATATAATCAATGTATAAGTTAAGTAATATTTCCGTAAAAGTTTTTTTATTTTTAAAATTTTTTATGATTTTTTTATAAATTTTTGAAAAATATTTATTGTCGAGATTGTCAAAATAACCATCGTTAATGGATCCCTCCTTTTTCATCAATATACATCAAATGTTTCCCTCTACTGGTGAAATATTGAAAAATTGTAGATATTACCTTCTTATAATTGGGCTTGAAAAAAGTCGTAGCAATACTTGTTTGTTCTTGCATGTATGATGTATCCAGTCTTCCTACATTATATACAGATCAATGTTTATTTAACCTCTCAAGTGAAAGAATATATTGCATATAATGCATGCATTGAGTTTCACTTCCATGCAATTAATATACAAAAGAAATGGTGTTCGTGTTAATTTCAATTTCCTTGCATGTATACATCAAAATTACTTCAAGTAAAATTTTGTAAATGAAAAATCACAGTCAAGTGTTCCCAAATTCGATTGAATTTAAAATAACTTTAGTTCTCTCACTACAACAAAAAAGGCCTTTTGCAACGCCCTGTTTACAACGGTTGTTGTTAATAACAGCTGCTAACATGGATCTGTACTGTTGAAAACGACTTAGCAATGGGTTTTTACAAACAACCGTTGTAAAATGTGTAGGTTTTACAACGGTTATTTGGAAAAAACCGTTGTTAAATGGATTGACAGACTTTAACAGCGGTTGTTAGTAAATAACCGCTGTAAAATCTACAGATTTTACAGTGGTTATAGTTGATAACAGCTGTTAAGATGGGTCGCACTGTTAGCAAAAGATTTAGCAATGGTTGCATACGAAAAACCGTTGTAAAACCTTAGCCAATTTTTCGAGAACTTGTAGTAAGCGGGAAACAAATACTTAGCCAATTTTTTCGATGACCCGCGGGATATCTCAAAAAAAACCAGAACAAAAAACAAAACCAAAACCCTAGCCTTTCCGTTCCTTTCCTTTCCTTCCCACGCGATACTTCCTCTCCTCCGCGACGCCTCTCCTTCCTCTCCTCCGGCAGCAGCGACTCCTTCCTCTCCTCCGCGCAGCTCCTTCCTCTCCTCCACGCGCCTCTCCTTCCTCTCCTCCTTCCCCTCCTCCGCGCCTCCACGCCTCCGCGCGCCACTCCTTCCTCTCCTCCGCGCGCCTCTCCTTCCTCTCCTCCTTCCCCTCCTCCGCGCCTCCACGCCTCCGCGCGCCTCCACGAGCAGCAGCATCAGCCAGCCTCCATGCCTCCAGCAGCAGCATCCAGCTCGCAGCAGCAGCAGCAGCCAGCTCTCAGCAGCAGCAGCCAGCTCTCAGCAGCAGCAGCAGCCAGCTCGCAGCAGCAGCCAGCTCTCAGCAGCAGTAGCCAGCTCTCAGCAGCAGCAGCCAGCTCGCAGCAGCAGCAGCCAGCTCTCAGCAGCAGCAGCCAGCTCACAGCAGCAGCACCGCGCAGCAGCCTCCACGTGCAGCAGCAGGAAACAAATTTGTACTGGTACTTGCTAATTACTAAAACTGTTTGTACTGGTACTTGCCAATTTGTACTGGTACTTTTTTCTTTTTGCAATTTGTTTGATTGCCAATTACTAGAACTGTTTGCCAACGACTTGCCAATTACTTGAGGTCTTTTCTATTTACCTAAAATTGAGTCTGTGGGGAGAGATTATGGTGCTTAGGAAGCCACTAAATTAAAAAAATTGAGACTAATGCATGCATGTGAACTATCTACAGTATTATATGAGCTTGTGAAATATGGTTCTTTTTCTGCCATGTACTGGTACTAACCCGTATAAAATGTACAGTTAAACACGAGATACCATTCATTTTATAAGGCTTTTATTTTTTATAGCTGTCAAATCTTTTATTTTCTATTTTCTCTATGAAAGAACTATCAACATTATTTAATATGCCGGGCAGTATGATTGCTTCATTAGTTCATTGAACTTCTAAAAAAGTGCAAAGTCTTATTATGATTCTAACTCTCCTACCCTTTTATTTTTTTTCTTTTTTTCCTTTGTTCCTTAGGGAAGAACTTGAAAGAAAGCCTTCTCTGGAAGAAGATTTAGTACAACTGTCAGATCAGCTCCAGCTGGAAGCACAATGCATACCCATTATCACCCACCGAGATGTACCTGTAGGAGGCGAGGAGAGTTCAGTGGTGAGAAAGACGGTACCTTGCTTCTAGTGTTTATCTCGTTTTCTACTATTTTTTACCTTCATAATTCAAGTTGTTAATTTATGGTGTTATAATAAACTCTTTATTCTGTTTGGAAATTGCTTAGGTAGGCAGTCCTAAAGAGTTCGGCTTTTCCATAAAAGATCATCTCCAAATAGGAAAAGATCTTGATTTGTTTATTTTGATGCTGCAGCTGAGGTAATTGGACCTTGTTTTCGAAGGAACAGCAGTTTGTTTTGGCCTATTTATTTTTTTTGGGTCTTGTGTTGTGTTCTGTTGATTGCTGAGGGTAAATCTAGCATAAATGGTCGCAGGATGTTTGTGTGCTTCACATTTTTAAGTTTACTGCACATAAATTTTATGAGGCAATATTTGATTAGTTTTTAGGGTTCAAATTTGCAAGGCTTAGTACAAAGGTAAAATTGGGTGGATTTGGTTTTAGTTCTATAGTTTAGTTTAAGGTATTGCTGGGCATAATAGAGCATAAGAGCAAAGTTGTAGCCTAGATCTGCGAGAGCTGGATGAATCTACCATTCTTCATTCTCTTCTTTATTCTTTTGGCTACTCCTTTGATACAACAGTATCTTCTTTTCAGGTCAGCGGATCAAAATTCTATTATTTGAAAAACAAAGCTGTGCTATTAGAGATGGCACTTGTCAATTGGGCTATTGCCCACGTCTCGAAGAGGGGCTTCACACCTCTTATTACACCAGAGATTGTCAGATCGTCAGTTAATGTTGAGAAATGTGGATTCCAACCTCGTGGTCAAAATACTCAGGTTAATCTCTGTTTTATCGTTACCATGCTGGTATTTCAACTAGATGTAATTCAGAAAAGGAAAAGAAAAGAAGTTAAAAAGGAAAATTAATGTAATTATTGGATGAGTTTTCTGTTGAGGCTTCAACTACAAATGTAATTTTGAACTTGCAAAATTTGTGAGACACTGTCTTGGGTTAATGGTGTTTATACTGAAATTAGTATTACCTTGTTTAGTTCTACTATCGCCTCAACTCGTATTTTCTGCATTTATCTGGAATTAGTTCTACCTACTTAGTTTTGTTGATAAAGAATATGGTGTTGTGTTACTTCTATGATCAACAAGGAGACTCATTTTTAAGTCTCTAAATATGAACTTTGATTTTTATATTTTTATGTAAGAGTTTGCTCTACACAGATACTTCTCTCGGAACATTAAAATATACTTATTAAGTTTTTTATCAACTGCAGGTATATTCAATTGAAGGCAGCAATCAGTGCCTTATAGGAACAGCTGAGATACTTGTGGGTGACATTCACATGGACTCGATTCTCTCTGAATATGCTTTGCCTCTGAAATATGTTGCTTATTCTCATTGTTTTTGCACAGAAGCTGGTGCTGCTGGGACAGCGACACGGTAGGTGCCCCCTTTTTTCATGTATTGGATAGTAGGGGCCAGAAAAATTCAATTAAATATTGCATTGACTTGGTTTTTGATCAGGCATATGTGAAATTTCTCATTGCTTTTTATGATACAGTAAAGCAAAATTGAAAGTTGCATGATCAGGGGCATGTACCGTGTGCACCAATTTAGCAAGGTGGAGATGTTTGTCTTTTGCTACTTAATTTCTTTACTAGCATTTTTGAAAAAGTATTGAATGTAAGGCACCGGACCACCGGTTATATTCGTTCAAATAGTGGTGTAATTTGGATTTAAAAAAGGAATTTTTAGTCTGGGACAGTTTTCTGAAATACCCTTAGTAGATGAACGAGTAAAGGAATTTGAGCATTCTTGGATAATGGCAAAGGAATTGGATGGCAGATAATCTGCATTTTGTTTTATTTGGCACAATAAAAGAAAATGTTAAGTATTTATTAAATACAACTGACATTTTAGCTCCATTTTTCTTATATAAGACACTTGACATGGCAACTGGAGACTTGGGTGCACCAGCTTATAGGAAATTTGATGTGGAGGCTTGGACGCCTGGCCTAGGCCGGTATGGTCTATCAAACTAAGTTGAGATGGTGTTTACTGAAGGCTTGGATCATATACTTGTTTTTTTGTGGAGGCTTGGATCATATACTTGTTTTTTTTTTGGATCATATACTTTTTTTTTTGTGGATCATATACTTGTTTTTGTGGATTATATATGTATTATCTGTTCTCGATATTTATGTTTTGTGAATGTCTTTGTAGCATATCTATTTGGTGTAATTCATTGGGTGAATATATTAATATATATGGCTAGCATTGGGGCTAGTCACACAAAACAAAATGAACATAAAAAAAAAATTAAAAACTAACAACGGTTATTTATTCACAACCGCTGCACATTACATTATAATGTTAACTTTTAGTACGTACTGTATATCTATTTTACAACGGTTATTTATTTAGAACCGCTGCTAAGTTTTGCATTAGCAGCTGTTATTTACTGATAACCGTTGTAAATATTAAATAATAGCAACGGTTTTTTGCTAATAATCGCTGTAAAACGACATGTTTAACAGCGGTTATTAACTAACAACCCAAAATAACATGTAAAACGACATGTAAAACGACATGTTTAACAGCGCTGTAAACTTCATAGTTTGGCACCCGCGTTTGCAGCGGTTATTTATTACACTTAGCAACGCCCTACGCTGCAACGGTTATACAACCGCTGTTAAAGGCCCAAAATAACCGTTGTAAAAGGCCCTTTTGTGTTGTAGTGTCTATTGCTCCTAACTTCAGTAAAATGTTAAATGGTTCAATATTCTAAAAATAAAACCACATATCATATTAAAATATATTTTAGTTGCTAAAACCTCTTTCTATGCCATACCTTGGTATGAATCAAATAGAGAGGATAATTAATTAAATGGTCAGAAACATAGATAGTAGCGATTCAAAATCAAGAATTAAAATCGAGATAGAGAGAGAAAAATAATAATAAAAAAAGACTGGTCATGGAAATGAAAGTGGAACCCGTGAAGTTGTGGCAGAGGCATAGGGAAAGATCAATAACCTGTATTGTGTGGTTGGTTGAGAGAATTTTCCTTGACTTGTTGTGGAAAATGGAGGGCGACTAAGATCTGTGGGAGTAAAAATGAAGGGACGTGAAGGTAAGAAATGGACGGCAGCAATATAATAGAAATGAAGAGGCGCACTTGGAATTTTGGAATGAAAGGGCGCTCTGTATCTAATCTCAATCGCTGAAGAACGGAATGTAGAGATGACGTGGCATGCTTTAGAGAGCAGTAATTTTTTCTGCTTTTCTTTAAAAGAAGAGATTCTATATCTAACTCCATATGTAATTTGAGGAGGGATTCAATAACCATAGTAGTCATTTCATTATTTATATATAAATGAACAATTATAAACCGTTAGATGTATTCTAAATCATTTTGATAACATATACAAAATAAATAATAAATGATAAAGTATTAACATCGTCTCGATAGTAATTAAGTGAAGAAAAAAATTATAAAATTTCAACCATTAATTTATGTTAATCTTGAATAAAATCAAGATGGTATAATTTTTTGTGTACACATAAAACATAATATATATATCTAACACCAACTATCAATCGTTTTGTTTATTAAGATTTTGAAATGTAGTTTTCCAAAATTTAGTTTCATGGTGACTGATCGCTCACCAAAAATATGATTATTTAGGGAGCCAATAAAAACTTATACTAGTGCATGAAAATCATAGGGGGGGCCAAATAAATTTGTTTTTACAAAAATACACTGACAAATTAAATGTCAGTACGTAATTTGGGAAATCATGGGGGGGAGGGGGGGGGGGGGGGGGGGTCTTAGCACCCCCCAGTCCCCCCTCTCTCCGGCCCTATCCGACACGAACCCGAACCCGAACCTGACCTGTCCGCCCGATTTTCACCTCTACCTAAACCCAAGTTCCCAGATTAATTTATTGTCGTGTTCAAGATTTCTTATTATTTATAGGCATTAGAGAGGAGTAGGATTAGTCCAAGATTCATATGTTATTACAGATTATTATATTGTATTATTCAAAAATTATGTTCAAAATTTTTTAATACAAATACTTAAAAAAAAGTTTGTAATTATTTATTTGAGAGTGGGTCTTTTATGGATTGATGAAGCAACCTTTCATTTTGAATCGAGTGGTTATAAACCAACATATCTCTTTAATTATATCTAAATACATATCGTGTCGATCATCCGATTATGAAAATTGAACGGTTAATATTTCATCTGATCCACTGCAGAATTAGCCTTCATGTGATGTCGATTTTCGGGGTGAAGCCCCGAAGCTACATATAGTTTAATAAACTGGCAAATGGAATATTAGAAATTTGATTGATCCTCTTCCCCTTCTGAAACAAGTTGTTTCATAAGAACTGAATATTGTGTCCAAACCCTAATCATCATTTTTTTTTTGGATGAAATCGTTCTAATAAATATCAGAGATATATCTTCAACAAAACAAAATTTTGCACTATAAACAGTACTAAGAAAATTCTATGTAATTTAATTTTGTTATTTCAATATTATATTACAAAAATTATTAGAAGAATAAGTCGGTATCTCATTTACCAGTTGCACTTCGCTTCTTATATACAATATGATCAAGTAGATAGAATCAGCTGGCGCTCGATTAACACCAGATTCGGATAATTGAATATGTAATTTCAAGTTAAGGACCAAATAATTATGAATTCAACATATCAATCATATATATTACAAATTTACAAGCAAGTGGCCTGGAGATTGGCTACGGGCAACACTCTCTGTATGCGAGGACGCAGGTTCAAAATTCAGATGGAGATCTTTTATAGACATTAATTTAAATTGAGTGGCATACTCTCATCTTTATCTCCAAAAAATATAAAAAATGTGGCCTGCAGATAAAAAAAAAAAGGATATAATAAATAATCAGATCGCACAATTCAACGAATAACAATTTTAAGTTTTTAATAAAAACCAAAAGCGATTACAAGTTTACAAACAAGGGCAGCTTCTCTAAACAGATTTTTCCATATGTTTTAGGACAAGCCATCAAAAAGCAAGGAGTGAAGTTATTTTTAGTGTTGTTAGAGCATTCCAACAGACTCCCTAAAAATGGATCTCGATATATCTATATTGGGTGTCATATATCCTAAATTTTTTGAGAGCAAATTTCACCTCAATCTCCAACAGATTCCCAAAATATGGATCCCAATACATTTAAACTGGGCCAAAATATGGATCCCAATACATTTGAACGGTCTAGATTTGGCTCTGGTTTTGGGAAGTCATATTGGGAGTGCTAAAAACTGGGCCAAAATAGCTCGATTTGGCTCTGGTTTTGGAAGTGCTAAAAATAGGGATAATTGTTTGGGTTTCTCTTGGAGACGGTTTTCTCCCCTTAATTCCCAATTTTTGGTTTTAGGAGTGTTTTACGACGTCTCTTGGAGATACTCTTACTATTGACAAATATTATGCCAGTGTAGCTGTAACATCCCAAAATTTTGAATTTCATATTTAATGATTTGAATCTGTTAGTTAAATTATTTTTCATATATTGGTATATTTAGAAATGTGTAATCACTTAATTGTTAATTTAAATTAAGAAACTAAGACAGAAATAATTGGCTATAAATAGATGTAAAAAAAAATAAAATAAGAAGAATTTTATTTTTAGAATATCTGAGCATATGACTCAATCTAATTATAGGCATTTAATAATGATAAATTAATTAAGAGGAAATCTTTCCATACCCCAAGATTAATCCCCCAATCCTGTATCCCAAGAATCTTCCAAAGATTCTTTTCCTAAAATAACCGTCAGCAGGGCCCACGTTGATTTAACATAAATATTTCTTTCCCTATTTCGTATCGCCCGTTATTTCCCCCAAAATCATTTCCATCTTCAGCCGAGACCGAGCATTTTTGAGGCGATCTTCGTGATCTGCACGACCTCCGTCGACCTCCGGCGATCTCCGGCGTTCTGCGGCAATCTCCGGCGAGAGGTGATCTGGACGAGTTTGAGACGTTGATCGTCATGAGCTGAGGCGATTGTGACGAGCTTGGGCTAATTGAGATGAACTGCAGCAATTTTGAGAAGAGTTCCGGCGAATTGAGACTATCTCCAGCGAATTGAGACGACGTGCGGCAAATTGAGACGACCTCCGGCGAATTGAAACGAATTCCGTCAATTTCAATGGTAAACCCCTCCTAGTTCCTTGTTTAATCTCCTTTGGTTGTTGTACGCTTATGTTACAATTATATTGGAAGTTTTGTACATATTTAATGGTTTTGTTGTTGCAATTTGTAATTGTAATTGAAATGTACAAGTAGATTAGAAGTTTTCCTCTTAGTTAATAGAAGGTGTTCGTACTTACTAGCTTTTGTTTTGATGTAACAACTATAATTGTAAATTAATTCACTGTTATCAATCTGGAACTCTGATACTCTGATAATATGTAATTAGTTGATGTCATTTAACCAAACAAGTTCATACTATTTACCATTATGTGTTCATAGTTATTGAATTTTGGTTTGATGTGTTAGGTGTTACTCTGATACTATAATAATATGTAATTAGTTCATACCAGAGACTAACAGACTTCATACTATATACTAGAAGTTGTTGGTACATAAATTGACTTTTTGTTTGATGTAGCAATATGGAACTCTGATACTATGTAATAAGTTCATACCAGTAGAAAAAGAAACTTCATACTTATAATCAGTATGTGTTCATGCTTACTGACTTGTGCTTTGATGTAGCAACTTTAACTCTGATACTATGATATTATGTAATTAGTTCATACCAGTAGGCAAATGGACTTCATACTATTTACCAGAAGTTGTTTTATACTTAAAATTGTTTAATCACCTTCATACCAGTCAGGAAACAGTGTTAATACTAATCATTTTAGTTTAGTAGCTGTCATTGCAAATTACTTTACTGTTTTGAGTCTGGATCTTTGTTTCTATGTGATCAATTTATATATATTGTTAATAATTTACCAGAAATTGTTAACAGCAGTATTTGTACAATTACTAATATGTCATTTTTTTGCATTATATTGTCTGAATCAGGTTGCAGTATGGATATTGATCTGAATGAAGATGTCTTTGACATGGATACATTTGTTAGTGGTGTTGGTGAGGCTGTTGCTATTGGGAGTTGTGTGGCTGGTAGTTCTGGAGTTGTAAATATAGAAGAAGGTAGTGTTTCTTCGGTTAAGAAGGATGAGAAAGACAGTGATGTGTTGCATCCTGCTTTAGGATGGAGTTTGATTCTATTGAGGATGCTTTATACTGGTATAAGTTTTATGCTGTGAGATTAGGTTTTGCAGTTGTTAAACGGTCGAATCATATGAAACATGGAATGCTTTACCATTATGCTTTTGCATGTAGTAAGTGGAAAGATCCAAAATCAGATGAGAAAGATGACAATCCTGCAATTGGTAAGAGGAAACGACCAATTGTTGCTAGTAAATGCCAAGCTTCAATTGCCATTGGGGACACTGGATTGGAAGGTCGATGGGTCATCAAGAGGGTTGAAGTAGAGCATAACCGTGAGTTGATTCCTAATTTGGCAAAGAGAATCAGCACAAATCGTAGAATTCCATTGCGGTTTAAAAAGGAGCTTGAATTCAATGATGATGAAGGGATAGCTCCACATCAGAACATTGACATGGTGATATCGCATGCCGGTGGATATGGAAAGTGTACATTCAGTCGGAAGGATGCACGCAACCACATTGACAAGCACAGAAAGGAGAGGATGAAGCCGTTGCTTGGCAATGATGCACTTGTCCTTATGGATTATTTCAATAAGAAGAAAACTGTTGACCCAAATTTCTGGTATAGCTACTCATTTACAAAACAAGGTAGACTGAAGAACATTTTTTGGGCTAACGGCCGTGGGCGGGCTTCTTACAAGTATTTTCTTGACATTTTAGTGGTGGATTCTATTTATCTTACCAATCAATAATTCTTTTATCTCTTGAAAACTAGTTTAGTAATGTATGAAAACTTGTTTAGTATTGCCTGGTTTTGTATCATGTTTAGTGATTATATCTGTATAAATAATGTGGACTACTTTTGGAACTAGTAAATATAACTATGAACTTTTTAACTGTATGCCATGAATAGTCCTTTGTATAAGTATGAACACCTCTGATTTGTATGTATGTAGTTTTAAAATATTATAATAATGAACTGTTCAACTGTAAGTCATGAATAGTCCTTTTCTATAAGTATGAACAACTTTGATTTATCTGTATTTATGGATTTTTTTTTATTTTAGGTATGATATGCCACTTGTGCTGTTTGTTGGTGTTAATCACCATGGACAGAGTATACTTTTTGGTTGTGCACTTGTTGGAAAGGAGGATGATGATTCATACAAATGGGTTTTCTCGAAATTTCTTGAGTGTATGGGGGATGTGAAGCCGGGTGCCATCTTAACTGATCAATGCAAAAGCATTGAAAATGGGATTAAATTTGCGCTCCCCGGTTCTGTGCTTGGCATATTACCCAAAAAGTGCTAATGGAATTGTGTGGGGTTGCATATAAAGATGGCATATCTTTTCTAGTGAATTCTGTGGTTTATGAGTCTTTAACTCCAGATGAGTTTGAAGCAAAGTGGAAGAAGGTGATGGTGGAAATTGGGTATGATGATGATCCATGGTTTGAGAATTTGTTTGGTATACGTCACAAATGGGTTTCTGCATACTTGAATGATCGATTTTGGGCAGGCATGACAACAACACAACGCGCTGAAAGCATGAACTCATTCTTGAGGAAGTATGTGAGAAAAAGATGTACGCTCGGGCTGTTTGTTGTTCAATTTGAAAATGCATTGAAGCGACTTTTTGAAAGAGAAAACGAGGCAGATCTTGATTCAAGCATCAAGAAACCTGATCTTGCTTCCGAAGGCGACATTGAGAAGCAATTTCTAGGCTTCTACAGCAATAAAATGTTCTATAGATTTCAGAGATAAGTGTTGTGTCGGTTGGACTTACATTGTGAATTTTGCCGTATGGATGGCAATTTCAAGGTCTATTCAATTTATGATTCCCCGTATGCCAGAATTTTTGAGGTGAAATTTGATGAAAAGTCAAAGGAGGTTTTTTGTGTTTGCAAGATGTTTGAATCTCTTGGGATTTTGTGTCGTCATTGTTTAGAAGTTCTAAAAGTTGAGAAAGTTTCAGAAGTTGGAAGAAGGTATATTCTTGATAGATGGAGAAAGGATTTCAAAAGGGCAAATCTGACCATTCCTAACTTCGAAAATGAAGAAAGTCCCAATGAGACCAGGTATGAGTTTAATTTCCTAACTTTATCAACTTAATTGTCTTGTATATATACAGTTGGATTTAAATTTCTGTATAATAGTTTGAATTATGTAAACCCATTTCTATGTAATATGAATACAATTGATATGAACATATCTGTTATTAGCATGCTAATTAATTATTTTTTGAAATGCATTGTAGGTATAGCCTTTTATATAGAAAGCTGAATCCTATTCTAGAAGAAATCCTTGATTTTGGATCTTTAAATGAGAAGACTGTTGATGAAGTTGTGCATGGAGTTGTTGATTTAAGAAACAAACTTTTTGGTGAGATTATCTCTTCAGTGTCCTTTCTATTTTTATTTGTTGTATTGTTATACCGCATTATTAGTATTGATACACTGATTGATATATATGAATATACCTTAAATATACCTTGAAATTAGGGTTGACTGAAAATGTTGAAGTCCCTGAGGAAGTTGGAAGGGGCAAGGGAAGAGGAAGGGGGCGTGGTGGAGTGACGGGTAGGGGAAGAGGTAGGGGGAGAGGTAGGGGATGTAATAGAGACCAAGGTGGAAATATTGTTGGCATTGAAGTTGGGTCTGAAAATTCAAATGTTGCTGGTGATAGAGGTGAGGGCATTGTTGCTGGTGTTAGAGGTGAGGGCATTGGTGCTGGTGATAGAAGGGAGGGCATTGGTGCTGGTGGTGAATTTGATGAACCAACACGAAATGTTCATTCAAGAGACAATAGTCTTGAGTTTACAAATAGAATGTCATCAGGAGTAGACTTGCAGCCACCTCCTAAATCTAAAAGAAGAGGAAGACAGAGAAAATATAGGATGAAGCCCAATGCTGAGAGGATTCTTCAATCATTCAAGAGTGTGCTGGCAAAAAAATTAGCAGCAAAAGATGAATAATTTTCTCAATTCTTTTAATTGAATTTTGATTGAAATATTGTATGTTTCTATCTTGTTTTTGTTGAATTTTTTGTGGTATCCTTTGAATTGTGTTTGCATTTTTTTTTTTTTTGTTATTGGGATGATATTATGAAGATTTATATGTTCATGTAAAAACTTACTGAATGTTAAATACAAAATTTATATGTTCATAATGTTGTTAGTCATTGCTAAATATGTAGAGCACGTTCAGGACTTGAACACAAGCAATCTGCTGTATGAACACAAGCAATCTGTTGTATGAACACCCACATATTTAATTAATTTGATATTGGATCTATATTAAGAGTATATTAATGCTAATTGAATACATTTATATGTAAGCCCAAAATATTGTGCATTACTGTTGGCCCAGCAAGAATATATTACAACTATGAATTATTGTTATCTCATTGTATGAATACCCATGCAAAATAATGTTGTTTGCCTTCATTGTAGGCCCAAAGCTTGTAAATTTGGGCTTTTTGGTTTGGGGTGGGGGGTTTGGGGGGGTCGCCCCCCCCCCACATTT
Organism: Cyperus esculentus; assembly: GCA_030179965.1. NCBI lineage: Eukaryota > Viridiplantae > Streptophyta > Magnoliopsida > Poales > Cyperaceae > Cyperus > Cyperus esculentus. The sequence continues at coordinate 1,442,163 of JASGLE010000031.1, forward strand.
TTAATTTGATATTGGGTCTATATTAATGTTACTAATTGAATACATTTATTTCCTTTAATTTTATAGGCCCAAAACATTGTCCATTAATGTTGGCCCATCAGAAAAATATATTACAACTATGAATAGATTCTGTATTATTGTATGAACAGTCATGTATAATAATGTTGTCAGCGTTAATTGTAGGCCCAAAACTTCATTATTGTTGGACCAATATATCTCAAACTTGCGGTTTTTTTTTTTAATTTGATTTGAAATATGAAATTAAGGGCCTCCATTTCTTGATAACAGGATTGGAAAAAAGTAAGTGTAACCTGTGCCACCCCCTTTCACCGCCCAAAGAGCGCTTTCCGAGGGGATGCTTCCGTTCGGGAAAAGGACACGGTCACCCCTGTACGCGTGCGTTTGCTAGTAGACGTCGCGAGGCGTTCACTCTCAGACAATCACGTTCAAGGGTTCTGTTATTTTCAAGTGTTTGTGGGTCTTGGATTCCAATGAGCGCAAGCCCTCATTGTTAATTACCCTGAAGCTATTAACTCCAGGCATCTCTGATTAAGAATAGGAAAATGCTAAAATGCGTGTGCAAGTATGTCATTTAAAATGTACTAATGTGAGCACAATATTCCCAAATGTGTTTTTGATGAGAAATTATTTACAAGAAAACAACAAATGCATAGAATGTCATGGTCCCAGTGTCTTCGCTACTTAGATGTCTATTTATTTACTTGCTTTTGAATCTATTTACAAGGAAAAGCACATTTGTATTTTGAATTTAAAATTTCATAGTGTCCTCAAATAAGCATAAAATTCCTTAAAATTTGTACAAAGTGATGTAGAGGAATATTTTACAAGAAAATGAAGAATTTTATTTTGAAAGTTTATGTTTTTGTCCTTTTTGGACTTAAATTTGAATTCGAACTTGAAAATTTGAATTTTGAAAATTTGAAATGTTTTTATATAGAAAAATCAGAAATTTTCTAAAGTGAATTTTAAAATTTATTTCGAAATTTTTGGAGTTCGGGAACTATTTTTAGAATTATTTTTATTGAAAATCCGGAATAAATCAGTTTTACTGGATTTTGGGCCAAATTTCAATTTCTGTGCCGATTCTGGTTTTGGGCTGACTTTTTAGTTTTGGGCCAATTTTGGATTTTGGGCCGACTTTGGATTTTGGGCCGATTTTAGGTTTTGGGCCGACTTTGGGTTTTGGGCCAGATTCGGGTTTTGGGCCGACTTTGGATTTGGGCCAGATTCGGGTTTTGGGCCGACTTTGGATTTGGGCCGAACTGGGTCCATTGGCATATTTCCTTCTTATATTGACTGGACGGATGAGATCTGCTGTTGCATCAAGATTCGCACTTCGTTTTTCTTTCATTTCTTCATCAGAACCATCAAAGGCAGTAGATGATGGATCTTCGCGCTCGGAGCTCCAATCGACGATCCGTCAGTTGCGTTGGAATCGTGGGAGCGAAGAGAATTCAGTTATGGTCTTGGATTGGACAGAGGTGCAACCAGGGACACTCGCACCCAATGGACCTGTTGGGTCTGACAAGCATCGACTGAAAGATTTACATTTGATTTTCTCTTTGATTTGTGCATCATTTCTTGTAAAATTTGTTTTGAACATGGTTGCCTTGGCGTGTTTAATGCATTTCTATGTTTAATTTAAATCAATTTTATCTGTGTAACTCATAGAGATTTTGTACCAATTGGGCAGTTTTCAGTATCAGAATGCTATGTCTTGTAATTGGGTCTGCTGAATTTTGTTTTAAATCACATTTGTATTTTATTTTGGAAACATGTAACGTGATGGTGTCACTTGCTTCGCAAAGTGATGAGTATCAATTTTTCGGATCAAGAACTGTCGGTGAAAGAAACAGTGGAGAATGTCTGACTTTGAACTGAATATTTACCAGACCACTAAGAACATCTTTGTTTTAAGCTGGGGCATGAAATTTGAGAACCATGCTTATTAATTCATCCGCAACTTATTATTTAAACAGAATCAAAGTGTCAACACAAAGAAACTATGATATCATGATTGTCAGTATTTCCCAGAAAAAGGGTTCAATGTTAATGCTGGTAATGAGACATTTCTTGCAACATTTTGAATGTAAGGGTCCAATGTTTTTTAACAGGAATGTGCATTAAGAAGTCAGGAACAACTTTGTTATTAATCAAATGTTCTAATTATGAGCCCTTTTCAGTGTTTTAATCAATTTTCAGACCAGGGGGCAATCTGTAATTTTTCCTAGAATCTTGTCAGAGATTTGTTATTTTTATAGGAATTTTTTTACAATGAATTTGAAAAGTGTAGAACATGAAATATGCTTAAAATTATGTCAGAAATCTATAAAAAATATAAAAAATATACATCATGAAGGATGAACTGGACACCAAATTTTTATTTGAAATTTCCAGAGAAAGAGACAGAAAAGGGGCTGATGCAGTTGTCTGTTTGTCATTTTTGCGAGAATTTATTTACAAAGAGTTAGATCAAACTTTATACATGAAACTTGTTCAGGAAATCATGATATTTTCATATAAAATATTTAAAATATGCATCCGGAACATACAATGTGCATCAAGAACAGTTCTTTGAAGATCAGACAAGCAGAATATGCAGCAGACAACAAATTTTACTGGTATTTGGACTTTTATGATAAATTCTTGAATATAAACATACAAATAAGTTTAACAGTAAGTTAGTTCATGTTGTTGTGAACATTTTTATGTATAATTTGTACAATCTTTAACTTAGGAAGGTCAATGTTTCATCAAGTTTTCAGTTCAAGGGCATTTTCTGTCATTCTGTTCAACAGATCTTCTTATTTTCATATGAATTTTTCTACACAGAATTTGGCAATAGTTTTTACATGAAAGATGTTTATAACTTTATTATGGACATATAAAAAATGTGACTTAATTATGTTATGAACATAAATCCACAGAGAGGAGCTAATCTCAGCAAGTTTTTGCTGTTCTTCCAGTTTCTTGAGTCTGGAACAATTTTGGCAGCATTTCCCCTACATTTTGTAGATGAAATCTGTTCAAAAAGGTTTCCTTGAGTTAATAACTTATCCTGGAACAATTTTGGCAGCATGTCCCTTTGTTTAGAGGAGGATTTGATGTCAAAATCAAAATTGCTTCCAGAGATGAGTTATTCACTCAGTTCTCAGGAAACTGGGAGGGCAGCAATGTCTCACTGAGCTCAACTTCCCCTCTCATGCTTTGCTATGAGAGTCACCCTTTGGACAAGTCCTTAGGGGTCTTTGGAGCATGCTCAACACAATAATTAAGCCACTCTTGGAGCTAAACTCAACAAGAGGTCATGAGATGCTTAAGCAAGCTCATGTGTGCTAATTTCAATTTGTTTATTAACTTTTAAAGCAACTCACTCTTGGAGCAAGCTCACAAAAGGTCATGAGAGCACAAGGCAACTCATGTTAGCTGCATTCAATTTAGTTTATCTTATTTAATTAAAAGAAAGCAAAAGAATTGATGCAAATGCATCTCAGATTAGTGTCTCTCAAAGAATCAATTTATTTGATTAGAGATCACTATCTTTATGCAAGAAATTCAAGAATCAAGCAAGTAAACTCTAAATAGATGCAATTCAATAAACTAAACAGCATAATTAAGTAAGAGAATCATAGAATTTGCTCAAAATAATGAGGAAACAGCAATTAGGAAGTGCTGCCCCTTCTTTTCATTTCATAATATCCTCAATTACATCGGTTTCTCACCTTTTACTCTTGAATTACAGCTCTCTTTACTCTCAATTACACATAATTTGAGTCTATCCTATAAGAGGTTGGAGTGGAGAGAGAGATTTTGAGTGTTTAGCTCGGTTTTTGGGGTGAATTTTCAATTTGGCAGAATAGGGACTAGCTTTCAGCGTGGGGGGTTCTTGTTCTATGTCTGATTTGAAGGGGTATTTATAGGGCTCAATTGGGGATGCTTAGAGGGGAAGGAACCTCTTGTGATTGGTCCAAATCTTGTCCGATGGATTGATCTCTTCTCTGGTAAATCTCAGCCATCAAATCAGTATTTCTGTTATTCAATTGTAGCCCTTGGATCAGTGATCTGTTTAGTTGGTAATTGACTGTTTTGAAGAAGTAACTTGGGCGCCTTAACATGTTCAATAGATACACCTTTTAACTACACTCGGTTCAGTCTTCTTTCAAGATGAATTAAGCTGTCCAGTGCCTTCTGTTTCCTGCACCAGTTTCAGTCAAGACACAGGAAAGCTTCTAGAGGGTAGGCTGGTGCTTGTAGAGTTTGAAGATATTGAATACTTCTCATTGCACATGGTCCAGCATCAATCCTGCTATGGGAGTTTAATTGCTGCTTGATATTCTTTGCACCGGGTTTAGATGGTCAAGGAGAAAGATTTGGTGCCTTGAGTCACTTAGAGGTTAAAGGATTTCCTCGTCTGATCTTGGTGTTTCTTCAGAGTTGAACATCATGTTGCTGTTATCAAATTGATCATCAATTCCCCATTCTGGACGTTTGAATGGATGGATCATTGCCTTGTTTACATGGGCTTTTCCTCTCCTTTTACTTCTTTCTCTCTATGGCAGGTGGGCCCCACTTGTCATGTTTTCCTGAATTCTGTTATTGGGCTGATTTGGGAGACTGGGCCTTTTCTTAATTCAAATTGATTCTTTAGATATTCATTAGACCCAAATTGATAATTCGGCCCAAAAATAGAATCTGGCCCAAAAATCAGATCTGGCCCAGAAATGATCTGATTTTCTATTTTTTCTGCTGACAAGTTGGCCCCACTTGTCAGTTTGACTGCCACGTGTCGCTTTCTGATCGGTCAATTTTGTTGATTTTGAAATTGGTATATTTTGAGCCCTGGACCTCAGAAAATTACAAATAAAATATCAAAATTCTCAGAATTTCATGAGGAGTCTTAATATATCATAAGTTTTGTATTTCTTGCAACTTCACGATTCTCTCAGATCAGACTTCCCAATCTGTTCCCGGATTCTCTGCAACAAAATTTCTTCTGCTCTTTCCCTTCCTCTTTCTTTATCATTGAGCCGTTTGAGGGGTCAACACCTGTGTCTCCATTTGTTTGGACTGGAGGAATTGCAATGTGCCTCTTTAATGCACCTTTTCACTCCGTTGGATAAACCAACTTAAAACTCTGTGTCATTTCATTCAGCAAAGAGAGAGAGAGCGGAATTGAGTGTGTTATTTGGAGGTGATTGAAAGGGAGAAAACCGAATTCCATTCTAAACCCTAGCATTGTTTCACTCAACCGATTGATGAAGGAAGCAAGGGAGAGGAAGATGAAGATAGGAGAAGCATCAGTGAAAGGAGGAGGAAGGTGACGTGCTACAAACTAGAAGGAGAAAGGTGAATTTCACATCATTCTGTGTAGATTTCTGGTTTTTTGATCGATTTTTCTTCTTTATCTTTACTGATTTTCGAAATTGAGTAATGTTAATAACTTATCTTTCTTTATTGATATTGATTTTCATTGTTGATTTTGACAATTTTAATCAGTTAATTGCTTATTTTTTTTGTTTATTTAGACAATTAGTTCTTGTTTTATGAAATCTGTAACCCTAATTTTCGTTTGATTTTCCTACATGCATTGAAGGGAAAGGGTCCGTTTCTGGAGAAGCAGTGTCTAAAGGTGTTGATCGCCGGAGAAATGTTGCTTCTAGAGGAAAATCTAAGAAGAGAAAAGATGAGAAAGGTATGTTAAATCTGATCTTTTACTGTTAGTGGGAACTGTGATATGTATGTATTGATAACTTAATGATATGTGAACAATTGGTATATTTAGTATGAATAGTGATATGATCTGTGTTTTAGGATGATTTGTATGATCTGAACATATGTAAATAGTAAATCTGAATAGGTTTATCCAATAGTATGAATATATTTTACAATTTTTACTGAATTGCATTAGAGAGATGTGATCAGTGTTTTGTTTATGTGCATGTTGTGTCTGGTGTGTTTTTTTTTTGTATAATCACAATATTAGGATGATGATATGTATGATTTGAATTGATGCATTAGAGATAATTGTTAGGTGATTTCTTTTATGTGCATGTTGTGTATATATATGATCTGGATTTTGTTTTGTCTGGTGTGGATTTTGATTTAATGATTGCATGTATCAGATTAGAGTGAGAGGTAGTTTATATTTTTGTTTTGTGATATTAGTGTAACTATGAATTGTTTAACTGTTAGGCATGAATAGTCCTTTATATCAGTATAAACACCTCTGATTTATTGTATTTACTTTCTGGTATATTATAAGTGTGAACTTTTCAACTGTAAGCCATGAATAGCCCTGTTTATAAGTATGAACACCTCTGATTTATTTGTAAGCCATGAACTGTTCAAGTTTCTGTGAGATTTTCTAAGTACATTATTCTTGTTTTGTGATATTGTTTCTTTGTTTTTTTTTATAGGTAATGAAGCTAAAAGTAAAAAGGGCGTAGAGACTCAATCTAAAAAAATAAATAAAATAAGAAGAATTTTATTTTTAGAATATCTGACCATATGACTCAATCTAATTATAGGCATTTAATAATGATAAATTAATTAATATGTAATCGTTTTGTGAATATAGTATCCTGGTACTTATTTTTGGGGGATGCTTATTATATCTGAATATAATGAACGTTTAAATTAAATAAATAATAAAACTCGTATAGTAGCTGCCTTCTGATGCCACTCCTTTGTATATGCGCGGACACCTTATCGTAAGACAGCAGTGCGTAGATCAAAACCCCTTCGCTGACAATGTATCAATTTCATATATCAAACCGTCTAATTAATTAAGGTTGTCAGGTTTACTTGATAGATGGCATATCATGGCAATATGGCATCGTTCCATATTATCAAATTCACCATCGTTAATTTATCTAATAACTTTCCAACCCTTTATCCTGTATAAGGTTAACAAAAAAGATTTAATTGAAAATCCCAATTTGGATCAGCCAAATATAACCGTCTGCTTGATGTATTAATTTCCTGAAGCCTGCCTAACTTGACTTATTCATACAATCGCATTAAACCCCTAGACCCCTTATGACCCTGTTTCAAACCGACTCAAATAACCTACCTTTGACGACTCACAAGCCGCAACTTCAGAGAAAGAAAGGAGAGACCGGAAGAAGAAGAGGAGGAGAAGACGGGAGATCGGCCGGTCGAAGTGTCGCACATGCGGATGGCGAGACGCTCAAGCGACGATCGAGATGACGCGACATCGCTCGGACATATTCTAGAATCGTCGACGACGGAAGGTGTGTGGTCCTCCCTTTGACAATTTATTCCATTTTGTGTGATGATTACTTTGTTGTTGATGTAATCAAAATATCTATTGAATTTGCAATGTTCCTCTTTAAATTGTGATTATCCGACATTGCAAAGTTTCAAATAAAATTTCTGAAAATTGATATAAATAAATAAAATTTTGTAATAATTGATATAGTTAAGATTTTTTAGATATCATAATATAACATAATGTTACCATACGTTGATCTGTGAAAATTAAATTGCTAAGTTCTTATTTATAATTTATAGATATATGATTTTTGATCCGATTGAAAACCGTGTTACTGTTAATTGATCCAATTAATTGATAAGAATTATCTTTCATATGTGAGTAGAGTCTATGAATTTAAATCATTCCGATAATTTAATTTGCAAAATTTTCTGTATACGATCCATTTAAATATTTTAGTTAGTTAGTTGATCTTATATTATTTATGCAACCTGGTACGTTTTAGATAAGAAAGTATATTAATTTCTTACTATGTCTATACAATTAATCTGATTTTGAGATATTAATTTGATGCATATACCTTATACGTGTATGATTTCGGATGATTATAAAACTATATGGAATTAATAATATATGTACTTTCGGATGATTATAAAACTATATGGAATTAATAATATATGTACCCCTCTGACATAAGTTTGATATTAGATTATACATTTTGGGTTATAAAAATGGATCATTTAATTTGGTGTGATTGATTAAGTTAAATTTGAAATGAGGCATTGACTCCTATGTTTGGTATTCTACGTTTATGGTATGATTAGAATAAAAATTTTTATTATTATGTGATGAATGATTATAATTTGTTTAAAGATCTGATAAATCAAAGAAAATGTGGAAATTGAATCCGATTGAAGAATTAAGCCTAATATTTGCAAGAATGGTATTCGTTTGTTTGATACGAAACAATGGATTTGATACGCTTCGTTCGCCACTTTAGTCCGGGCTATGCCCACCTTAGTGAGAAATTCGTGGTACCCGTCTTTCCCCCTCTTTCGCATGTCCAGGACGCTGGATGAGGGATGTGTCCGGCAACGTTAGTTTTTGATTGATCTTTGATCAGTTTGTGTGTTTCGTTATTAGTCTTTGACTTATGTTGTGTTCGAATTGGGACGGTAACCAAGAACCAGGATTAGGAATATGGGATGGCCAAATAACTAGACTTTAATTTGACAATTAATTGAATTAAATTGGATTTTAATTAAACGATGAATACACTTTGATAATTGATCTCGATTGTTAAATATCCGTCTTTTGGAATTCCTTTTGCACTGAGAAACACTCGGTTTCTCATGCGCACCTTTGTGCCCCTTTTCACAGGTGAGGAAGCAATCGCTGAGTTGCCACGTAAATGAAGAGTTTTGAAGTTGCTTATAAAGATTTACTTTTAATATTTTTTTTATTATTTGTTATAAGAAAAGACTTCCGCTGTCTTTTGTTTTAAATAGTTGTATATTATAAAAAAATGTTATGTTGTAAAATATACTATGAACTTGTGGCATAAAATTTGTATTGTTGACTTGCTTGTTTTGGCGCCTTGCGTTGAAAAGCGCGGCGGATGGCTCAATTTGCCATTTGTGAAAATCCGGGCCGTTACAGCAGCTCATTAAGGTATGTGATTACATTATTAATTTTCTCAAATACCTTAATTACCCATATACGTGCATTTCATGTTCCATAGCTAACTGTTATTATTATTCAAGGACAACGCGCTCTCTACAAACAAAAAGAGAAATTATTCATTGAATTGAATAATTTGATAAGAACCGTTGTCTTCGTACATGTGTATGTGTATACTTATAAAGGAAAACATGTGTAAGGAATATACATGGGGTCATATCTAGTGTTCCTAATATTAGTATCCACCTATCCAGATTAATTGTTACAATATTTGAGTTGAGCGTTACAAAGTTTGAGATAAAAGTTACAAATTTTGTGTATGTGTGGATAGATAAAATGAGGATCATGTCATTGTAATTTTTCATTTAATTAAGCATCCAACACTGCAGTTTGTGCAAGTATTATTGAAGCCTTATTAATCGAAGCATTGATGGGCCTTCAGCAAATAAAGAAAAACATTATGGGCTCTACTCTGGGAGCTAACGAATGACGGCCCAAATCCGATGTTTCCAGCATGCATTCAGCAAGGGATTACTTGCTGACTTGACTTGAACTCTTGCGTCTCTGCCTCTCAGAAATAAGAAACATGTTGTATCTATTGAAAAACTTTCCATACATTCATACATGTGTACGGAATTTAAATGATACACTCCGAAATATAACAGATACATCCCGAAATGTAACCTATGGACGCTTTGGACGGTTTTTCTATGGACGCTTGGTATTACTCCAAATGAAATGTATCGAGTTTTGACTGGAAACAGAAGGACGACTGAGCTGCCTGCCTGTGAGGTCTGAGTTCCCATTGCATGTTCGATTCTTCAATAGGGTTCCAGTAATTAATTGCTCAATGTTTGCAATTTACTTTCATTCAGATTGAATGAAATTCAGCTGTAGTTTGTTTACTTCTGACAACAAACATATATATATACAAAAGTTGCTGTGTGCAAAATTCAGTGAGAATTGAATTCAGCTTTAATTTGCCTTCCCCGGCTCTGATACTTGCCCGACGTCTAGTTCTAAATATTATCTGATCAACTCGCCAAGATTATTATCCTAAAATTTGAATACCTGCTGAAAATAATTATCCAAAATAGTCATCAGGATGTATCAATTATCATATCGCATGCAAGGTGCTTGACGAAATGCTTCTTCTGCCCTCAGAGTCTTTTGTCTATTAATATATATATATATGGTGATATGGTATGAATATGGTGGAACAAATTGAAAACGTTCCTTGTTGTCAAAAAAGCTAGCTACACGGAGACGGTACCGAAAATAAATGCACTGATACTTTGTTGGGAGGAAATCCTTTGGAGAAAAAAGAAAAGGAACAAGAAGAATGTGATCAGATTTCAGGTTGAGGTACAAACTCTAGCGGTAGTTTCAATGCGATGTAATTTCAAAAAAAAAATCTATAATTATACATAAATTAACAGCTTTTCCCTCTCACATTGTATGATTATTATTATTAAATAAGGAAAAAATAAATAAATGCAGTGTAATTGTCATTCATATAGTTCAAGCTCATCCTCTGAAACTGAAAAGTATTCATATTCGTCATCTCTATACATGCCATCTAGCAACGGACAAGTAGGGATGCCGAGTAGCTGAGGACATCTACTAATTGACAGATGAACAAGTTGCGGAAGAGCTAAAGATGTTTTTCCGACTGGATCATCTTCTTGCCGTTTCTCTAAGTTAGGCATGTCATCCAAGGATAGATATTCCAGTTTAGGGAACATGTCCGACGACGTCCCGGATCACCAACATGAGCAGGTAAGGGATTTCTACTGCATTTATGCTTCAAGCTCTCAAGGGACCGATGATTACGACTTCAAGGGACACAAGGTCCCCGGGATAAACATATGATTCCCAAGTCGCGGAAGCCTGAAGAGATACATACGTCTCCGGACAAACAAATGAGTCCTAGGTTTTCACCCACTAACACCCGCTAACACCATAATACTAACCCTCACCTTCGCATTTAAAAGTCTGTCATTCATCCATGCACAACATTTAATTAGGATTTTTCTTTCCTTTCCATTATTTATTCTTGCTTAGATTTGCACACATGATTTAATATTTTCCTATTCTTAATCAGAGAGCCTGGAGTTAACAGCTTCAGGGTAATTAACAATGAGGGCTTGCGCTCATTAGAATCCGGGACCACACAATCACTTGAAATATTTAAAACCTTTGTATATGAGTAAGTGAGAGTTAACGCCTCGCGACGTCAACTAGCACGCGCACGCATACAGGGGTGACCGTGTCCTTTCCCCCACTTAAAACGTCTTAAGCGCGTCTTTAAGCTGGCAGCCGGAAAGGGTGGCACAATACCAAAATACCCCCCAACTTGTGAACAAACCCTAGTTTTAGGGATAAACAAAGTCTAGTCCGGTTTTGCAAAACTGTCCCTATGGATTCGACCCTGCACTACGCTACAACTTAGTCGTACGCTTGCGACTGATTTGTCGCTTAGTAGGGATATTAAAAGTAGTACACTTTCGAGTGAACAACACTGCTAGTTATTCAAAATGCATGGTCAACACACTACCACAGAGAAAAGCATCAACAGCGGTTATTTAATGACAATTCCCAGCGGTTCAGTGACCGTCTGTAATACCGGGGTTGCTAATGCTTACTAAAGAACCGTTGTTGATGCTGTTAATCAACAAGGTTTATAAGAAGGAACCGTTGTTGATGATAGCAATTCCCAACGGTTTATAAGAAATAACCGTTGTTGATTCTTAAGAATTAACAACTATTTTTTGTAAATAACTGTTGTTGATTCTTAAGAATTAACAACTGTTTTTTGTAAATAACAGTTATTGATTCTTAGAAATTAACAGCTGTTTTTTGTAAATAAAAGTTGTTGATTCTTAGAAATTAACAGCTGTTTTTTGTAAATAACAGTTGTTGATTCTTAGAAATTAACAGCTGTTTTTTGTAAATAACAGTTGTCGATTCTTAGAAATTAACAACTGTTTTTTGTAAATAACAGTTGTCGATTCTTAGAAATTAACAGCTGTTTTTTGTAAATAACAGTTGTCGATTCTTAGAAATTAACAACTGTTTTTTGTAAATAACAGTTGGGATGATGATTTTTTTTTTAAAAAAAATTGTTTATTTATAGAGATCAGCCCTTTGCTCATTCAAATTAGATATTTTATACCATATTAACAAAAAAAATGTACATTAAAAAACTAATAATAAATTCTAATAATACCACAGATTAATTACCAAACTAAAATCCAATATAATATCATATTCATATATCCAACAAAATTAAAATCCATCATAATATAATAGAATTTCACAAATCCTAATAATATCCGTATACATCAGCACCTTCTCCTAATCTTGCACCATCACTTCCTCCTGATCTTGCACCAGCATCTCCTAATCTTGCATCAGCACCTTCTCCTGTGCCCGAATCTACAGGGAGTATAGTGAGTTTGCAATAATATATTTTTTTGCAATATCTTAGAAACAATTTCGTACATGAATTATTTACAATTCAGTTTGTTAATTTTTTTCTTGACTTTAGGGGAAGAAAGTTTGACTACGATTTGTTTGAACTTTGAGAGAGCAAGGAAAGGAAGTGCCGGTGCTACCTTGAGAGAGCAAGAAAAGAGCAGTGATGGTGCTGCCTTCGCTGTCGGAGAGAGCAAGGAAAGCGAGGGTTGGTGCTGGCCTTCTTTGTGCGGAGAGCAGGGAGACTGAAGCTGGTGGTAGCCTCCGTTGCGGGACCTTTTCGCGGAGAGTTGGTGCTGGCCTCTATTGCGCCGCCGTTGCCACTATCAAGCAGCCCTCCATCATGCTCCATGAAGAGGGAAGGGTTTTAGTCGGGTTTTGAAATTGGGGGAAATACAAATTGACTAAGGCCTGAAGTTGAAATTATAGTAGCAAAAGACAGTTTGAAAAGAATCAAACTGTGGAGGCGGGAAATTAGGGAAACTAGGGAAAGTGGTTGAAAGATGTGGAGGTGGGAAACTAGGAAAAACAATCACCAACGGTTGTTAAACAAAACAGTTGTTAAATGGGCCATAAGAAGGAATCAGCAACTGTTATTAATAAAAACCAGTTGTTAATTCTTGCACATGAATATTTTATGTTACCCAAGAATCAACAACGGTTATTAATAAAAAACAGTTGTTAAATGGGCCATAAGAAGGAATCAGCAACTGTTATTAATAAAAACAGTTGTTAATTCTTGCACATGAATATGTTACCCAAGAATCAACAATGGTTCCCAATGAATAACAGTTGTTAAATGGGCCATAAGAAGGAATCAGCAACTGTTATTAATAAAAAACAGTTGTTAATTCTTGCACATGAATATTTTATGTTACCCAAGAATCAACAACGGTTATTAATAAAAAACAGTTGTTAAGTGGGCCATAAGAAGGAACCAGCAACTGTTATTAATAAAAAACAGTTGTTAATTCTTGCACATGAATATTTTATGTTACCCAAGAATCAACAACGGTTATTAATAAAAAACAGTTGTTAAATGGGCCATAAGAAGGGATCAACAACTGTTATTAATAAAAAACAGTTGTTAATTCTTGCACATGAATATTTTATGTTGCCCAAGAATCAACAACGGTTTATACTTTAGAAACCGTTGGGAATGCTATCCCATTCCCAACGGTTTTTTATAGTGAACCGTTGTTAATTCTTGCACATGAATATTTTATGTTACCAAGAATCAACAACGGTTTCTATTTTAAGAACCGTTGGGAATGCTCTCCTTTTCCCAACGGTTTTTTATTGTGAACCGTTGTTAATTCTTGCACATGAATTAACAACTGTTTCTTCTTAAGGAATAGTTGGGAATGATATGCCTTTCCCAACTGTTTTTTAAAGGAACAGTTGTTGGTTCTTTTTCAGATTTCGGGCAAGTCTTTCCCAACTGTTCCTTCTGATAAACCATTGCTGATGTGTTTTATTAAATTTGCAAAATGCCACTACCACTTTTCAACAACGGTTTTCTTGAAAACAGTTGCTAAGTTGGGGTTGCTAATGCCCATCTCTGGGGTAGTGACATGCAAAAACATCCTCCATCCTGGCCATTTCCCTATTAAACAAATTGGCCAACACTCACCAACACTTAAATACATGGGCCAAAGATAAATTCCATAATAAAAAAGCTCAATTATCATTTGCTCAGTTATTTGTTCAATTGCTAGATCATTATGAGGAAAAGCGACCTCTCACACCAAATGAAACCTCAATTTGTATCCGTCTTAGGGAAAAAATTCATACCATCTCTGTCATTCAGGAAACGAGATGGCAATAACAATCATCTTGTAGATGGCTAAAACTTGGAGATAACAATACTAAATATTTTCATTTTTTAGTTAATGCCAAGCAACGCAAGAATTTGATAACCACTTTACAAACAGATCCCACCATCATTTCCCAACCGCATCAAATAAATGAACATCTTACCACATATTATCGACACCTCTTTGGTCCATCTCAGACATCACCACCTCTACAAACTCAACTGCATAACTTATATATATCAACCATCTACTCCACTTCAAACTATTGATTCACCCTTCACACCTCACGAGATCAAACTTGCTGTAGACACATTAGCCAAAGGAAAATCAGTAGCACTTGACGACTTTTCTGGTTGAATTTTTTCAAGTCGATCTACTGGGACATAATTAAAAATGACATCACTGACTCACTTCAGGCTTATTTCCATAACAGGCTAGACCTTTCGAGGTTTAATACTGCAAATATCATCTTGATTCCAAAACTACAAACTCCGACAACGGCTGAAGATTATCGCCTCATAAATGTCATTAATGGAATTTCCAAAATCATAACCACCATCTTAGCAAATCTCACGTCATATGAATGATCTCATCCATTCAAACCAAACATCCGTTATTAAAAACACAATAACATCCATACAAATAGCCACATGATGCAGTTTTTTGGTCTCGCTCGAGAAATTATCACCTTCGCCAACAAACACAATAACAGCAATTCATCTTGGACTCTATTCCTCCAAAAATCATATAACATACATACACCTTCGCAGCTCCTTAAAAATCCAAACCACCTCTCATTTTTCCTAAAAGACCTCGCCTCACTTTTTCCTATCTTCTTAACATCTACTACTGTCATTCTACATTCAAGGACATCAACTACTTTCTGGAAACATATTTGGCTACAAAACATAGCTCTTAAATATTCTTATCCTGAATTATATAAACTCACTACCCAACCCCATGCAACAATACGAGACACTCTCCCAGATGAACGATTATTCATCCCATTCTACATTTCCTCTCAAAACCAACAATCCCTCGCCATCTTACAACAATCTCAACTTGCACTCATAAACTTAAATGAAAATAATAATGACATAAGAATATGGCGTTTGACGCCCCACAGTACATTCTCAACCCAATCAGCATACAGTTTTCTAATCAATCCAGGTCTCATCACACCATCACTCTCCTTAGCATGGGCGCCAAAAATACCTACCAAAGTTAAGATATTTATTTGGCTTCTCTTCCAGAACAGACAACTGACAGCATCTAACCTTCTCAAGTAAAATTGGCCAAGACCTTCACAATGCCCGCAATGTACCATTCAAATAACTGAAGATAATGTGCATCTCTTCATCTCTTGCTCACACAACATTCACACATGGCAACGCATCACACCCGATATTACGCTCCATTACTTCAACAATACCTCAGATGTACTCTCCTTCTGTACCTCTTTTAGCTCCAGCCTCCCGCCTTCCGCAAGACCTTCATGGGATTCTATCTTCGCGTCCACCACATGGAATCTTTGGAAAGAACGTGATTCACGCATCTTCAACAACAAAATCACTCCTCCTTATCTTTTGGAGCGATGCATTCTACAAGATAGAGAAAATTGGGATAGATATTGCACATTATAGGATATTTAGCTATTATTCAGTTTTAATGGATGAGATATCCAAAATGTAACCTCCCATCATTGTTGTAAATTTTACCACTTGTACATAACTTTTTTTTGTTTTATAGAAATTACTGGTTGGCACTTGCCTTCCACTTCAAAAAAAAAAATTAATAGATTTTAATTAATATATAACTTATCCAAATTTTGTATAATTTGGACAATTTTTAATGGACTTCTACATATACATATTTTTTTGTTTTGAGATTTGGAAACAGAGAATCCATTCATAAGCTCCAAAATATTTATATAAAGAGTAGGGATCCATTGACAATGCTTAATTTGACAATCTTGACAATGAAAACTTTAAAAAATTTGTAAAAATTCACAAATACTCTTAAAAATGCAAAATGGTTTATGGATGTATTATTTAACTTATAAATTGATTATGTTTCTAATTATATTCAACTTAAGTGACATTTGATAGTTTTTCAAAGATCTATTAATTTACAACCGTTGAAAAGTGCACAAAATTTTGATAAGTCATTAAACGTGTTCAAATTGATTGAATTTGAAATACTATCGATCTATAAGTTAAATAATACATCCATAAACTATTTTTCATTTTTATGAGTTTTTGTGAATTTTTACAAATTTTTGAAAGTTCCCATTGTCAAGATTATCAAATTAAGAATTGTCAATGGATCCCTCCTCTTATATAAATGTTGTTAAGTCATCATAAAAAATTTCAAATTTTTTAAAAGAGTTGTCATTGTCAAAATTGTCAAACATTTTCGCTATAAAATCTCGCATACAGAACACACAAACCCACACAAACACATACCACACCAAGTTATCAACACCTTCCAATACTACCTTAATTAAACCTCCGTCTCTAGGACATCTGCCACCTTGCCATTGCGAATACCGGCCCGGGTGCTCAGATAATCGTCCCCAAACCCAGGATTAAGGCAGCATGTCCTTTAGTCCGGCACCATGGAAATGCAGATGCATTTCAAGTAATTGGAAAAACCGTGGCAACAACGTGGAAGTAAGGGGCAACCAAAACCTGGAGATGCATCTCAGAATGCCTCGTCTGTAATTTACCACTTTAGGGTTGAGGCAAAGGCCGCCGGGATAACGCCCTTCAAACTGTTGGTGCATCTTAATGTCAGCCCAGTCCCGGATGGTGATAGGGCACATGCGCAGCGCAGCCGGGCTTCTTACCTTTCGAGGTCAAGGTCCGGAGAAAGTGAATTTACTTGTGACGACGTAACAAAAATTTGTAAGCACGTCAAAGAGGTGGCAAACAAAGTTGCCCCTCGCATGAAAATTCATGATATTCTTTCAGACAGAGGTGAAATGAACTAATCTCTTCTCTCTCATTGTTTTTTATTTAGTTGTTTTTTGCTTTGAATCTCCCCCATTATGTTGAGCTTTTAATCAGTTGTTCGGTGCTCACTTCTATATGTCGCCCTTTGTGCTAGCTTGCCATGCATGCACAAAAGAATCTTCGCACTTTGGAGAAGTAGCATAGACAATTAGGAGGTTGGGGATCAAACATTTGAAAGTTAACCCATATAGAGGGACAGAGGTTTTTAATTCATTTTGTGCGTGTGCAAAATATTGGTGCTCGCATTTTCATTATTTGAAAGTTAATTTGAATGTCTAGGTAAACGGGAGTTCAGGAAGCATCTGAGTCGCGAGGTGGTGGTATCTAAACTAGTGGGCTCCGACGTTGCTGCATTGATCAACTCAGTTACTTCTGAACCTGAAGTGTACGATCACGAAAAGGCTTGTAGCGGTAGCACCTCACAATGGAGTGTAATTAAAAGGAAATGATTGGTGTTATTTATGTTGTAAATCAGTTCGGGGATAGGATGGTCTTCCTTCTCCAATCTGGGTGCAAAATAAACGTATTCTGGGTTTTTACTTTGTAATATGTATAAGGGTCTGGCATGATTGTCGTTCTTGTGGAATCGGTGTGTGGATTGGTACTTTTCAATGTATTTTTGTATCTGTATTTACATTACAAAGCATCTCACAGTGGATATGTATGTATGATCATATGTTAAGTTTTCATTTGTTTCAATCATTTTTATGCCAAAAATATATATATCGCTGTTCAAGTGAAAGGAATTCGCCAAAACATACTTTTATTTATTTTATAAGTACTTTAACAACAAGATTAATACGTAATCTAATTCATATTAGACTTGTTTATGCGTTATAATCTGCACAAATTAGACTAACAGTAATTTAAACACACAAAATGTATTTATAATTTCGTTATTAAATGTCTCCCTTTGTGTGTTTAAATTAATCTTAGTCTAATTTGTGTAGATTATAGCGCATAAACAAGTCTAATATGATTTAGATTACGTATTAATCTTGTTGTTAAAGTACTTATAAAATAAATATAAGTATGTTTTGGCCCCAGTTACACTGAAAGTAACGCCAAAATGCATTTATAACATCGTGACACTGAAAATAACCCGAAATGCATTTATAAAATCGTTATTAAGCAGCTCCTTTGTGTGTTTAAATCAAGAGGAGGGATCCATTGACAGTGGTTATTTTGACAATCTTGACAATGGTATCTTTTAAAAACTTATAATAAATTTACAAAGAATATTAAAAATAGAAAAAAGTTTATGGAAGTATTCATTAACTTATAGATTGATTATATTTCTGATTACATTCAATTTAAGAAACATTTGATCGCTCTTTAAAGACCGTTAAATTACAACCATTAAAAAATATATAAAATTTTGATAAAGCATCAAACAAAATTCAAATTGGTTGAAATTTGAAACATCATCAATCTATAAGTTAAACAAAATTCAATTTGGTTGAAATTTGAAACATCATCAATCTATAAGTTAAGTAATGCATCCATAAATTATGATATTAACTTTATTTCGTGTTGTACTAATTATTACATTATTCATTATTAGAGTCCGGCTACGGTGATATGCCATCATGGTTTTACCGTGCTATGCGGTCCGTAATTCAGTTTCTGAACCAAGTTAATTATTTGATTGGACCGTATGAGCAAATGAACTAGGTAAAAGCGTGCTGACCCTAGTTAATTAGCCGGTTTTCAAAACAAATTGTACCCGTCTACCCAGTTTCTGAAGCTAAAGTTGGCAGCCCGGCACCACAAGAATTAACTCAACAAGGAGAGAGATGTAAATTCAATAAAAAAAAAAGGCTATGAGCCTATGAGCCTTATAAGTAGAGGTGGCAAAATCTGACCCGACCCGAAAAACCCACTCGACCTGCCCGACCCCACCCGAGTTTCAGGGAAATTGACCCGAACCCAACCCAACCCAACCCAACCCGAACCCGAATCCGACCCAACCAATATTCTAGGGAAAGTGAGACTAACCCGAACCCGACCCTTGTTCCAGGGAAAGTCAGACTGACCCGAACCCGACATGACCCTGGAATAGAGGTGCAAAATCTGTCCAGACCCAAAAAACCTGCCCACCCGATTCGACCCGAAAAAATGTCGGCAGACGTCAACTCGATACCCAACCCGACATCTCAATTTGGTCAAACTGATCCCGACCTGACCCGACTCGACCCGACCCCAAACTTGACCCGACAATTTGCCACCTCTACTTATAAGAGATTACAGCCTATGATCTCACAACAGGACAATAGGTCAATAGGTCTCAAGACTCGAGATATGTTTTTTACTTCATATATAATTTGCTCAACCTTGATCTTTTGAAACTCGAAAAACAATAACATACAGTCATATATATATGACCCAATTAGAGCCATCCGTACGAACCCAATTCTTCCTTATAGTTTTTATGGGCACTTGTGTTAGCCAAATTGATATTATATCTGATGAATATTTCATTCTATCAATGATTACAATTAAAATTTAAAAGGTTATGTACTTATTTTACAGTCCAGATATTCGGATACCACTAGGGATACCATCGGGGATACCATGATCTTTGATCAGTTCAACTAAACCTAAATATTCACCTTAACCTCCTAATATTCACCTTAACCTTCTAAATATTCAACTTAACACATTTTGTTTGACAACCAATAAAAACTCCACATAATAAAAACGTAATTGCAGCATTACACTTAACACATTTTGCTTTACCACCAATAAAAACTACTCTTAATTTAACTTGCAGCATTACACTTTCTAACTATTCAACTTATCCTCCTAAATATTCCCTTAACCTCCTAAATATTCAACTTATCACATTTTTTATTGACAGTTAATGTTTAATGGTATCCCCGACGGTATCTTTTGCGGTATCTCCATAGCATTTTTCCCTTATTTTATTATGCTTCAATCAAATTGGTCAGAGAGCGAAGGGCGGAGCAAATTATGCCGTGCATTTCTTTCTTTCCGAGTTTCTATGAGGGAATGTACCATTAAAATATTCACCGCATAAACCAGCATAAACCAGCATAAACCAGCATGCCGTAAATTAAAATAAGACGTACACAAAAAGTCTGCCGTACACCAGAAATGCTCTTATTTTTAAATTAGAAATTACCAACATATGCCACGCAAGTCGGAGGAAAATTCCGGATTAAGAACTAGCTAGAAATTAAGAACAGCTTCAATAAACGAATGGACAGGAAAATAGGGTATTTATTTATTAGTGAAAATTTACAAAGTTTTCCCCACAAGTTATAGAGAACGTCCTTTATTCATTTTTTTTTATTTTTGAATATATACGTTCCATTAATTAAAATGCTTTCAGCAATCTAAAATCTTGGTATTAACTCCAGCTAGTTGTTGTTGGTGTGAATTATCTATGCCTTTGATCATTATGAAACTTAAATATCTGATTGATCACAACTTAGGTGTCACATTATTCTTTTTATACTAACTTAAAGTATGTGATTATTCGACATTAGATAGTTTCAAGTGAAAGTGTCTTGATATATTCCAAATATTTGACAAATATTTTCAATATCACATGGTACTAGCCAACTTCGCCTGAGCATGCATGATGATGAGTACTATGGACTGAGTGTGTATCTGTTGCAATCCAAATAGAATCTCAAGGCCCTGAGATCCTGATCTGATGCATGTCAATTTTAGGAGGAGCTTTTAAAATAATCTCAACCATTGATGCAGGATCTCAAGGCTTTGCAATCCGATTTGGATCGCAGTTGATTTCAATGCACTATATATGTGGACTTCTATAACTAGATCTTTATAAGCAAACTTCTACAAAATATGCTCAAGTTTCTTCGAAGTTACAAATTTATGCCATTCCGTGGAAAAAGTTTCAAAAAATTAGCCTTCAAATTAAGCTACACTTTTACTAAAAAATTATAAAATTAGCATAACTTTAAAATAATTACAAACTACTCACTACTAATTAAAGGCTGGCATTAGAGGTGGTTGTCGGGTCGGGTCGGGTTCAAGTCGGGTCAGTTTGACCAAATGGAAATGTCGGTCGGGTTCAGGTTAGGTCGGGTCGGGTATCGGGTCGACGTAAGCCGGTATTTTTTCTAGTGGGTCAAGTCGGGCAGGTTTTTCGATTCTGGTCTGATTTTGCACCTCTATTCCCGGATCATCTCAAGTTTTGGGTTGGGTCAGGTATCGGGTCAACGTAAGCCGGCATTTTTTCTAGTGGGTCAAGTCAGGCAGGTTTTTCGATTCTGGTCTGATTTTGCACCTCTATTCCCGGATCATCTTAGGTTTTGGGTCGGGTCGGGTCGGGTCGAGTCGGGATCGGGTCAGTTTGACTTTTCTTGAAACATCGGGCGGGTTGGACGGTTTTTCGGGTCTGGTCAGATTTTGTCACTGTGCGACCCTCTTTCGCGCTCCAGATGGGTCTGAAAGCTGAAAGAGGACACGATCACCCCTCGAGATGCGCTCTTTGGTGGATTTTTGGGGAATGTGCATCTGAGTGGTTTTTTTAAGTGATTGTGGGGACTTTAAGATTCTAGCGAGCGCAAGCCCTCGCTGTTAATTACCCCGGACTGTGAAATCCGAGAACCTTTGATTAAGACTAAGCAAAGAGATTAGATGTCGGGCAAGCGTTTAAAAGTGTAAGATATGAAATATAAACAAACAATGACTTGGACTTGACTTAAATGTCACATTTAAATTTGGATGACTTCTGTGTCACGTTTAAATTTAGTCGACTTCCGTGCCGCGTTTAAACTTAGTTGACTTCAATGTCATGTTCGGACCAGGTTGACTTCGGTGTCACGTTTGGGCTTGGTTGACTTCTGTGTCACTCTTGGTCATACTGGCATCGCGTTTGGGATTTGAATGACTTCGATGTCACATTTGGGTTTTGGGACGACTTCTATGTCACGTTTGAGTTTTTTTGAACTTGATTCAGTCTGAGTGGCCAGGTTGATCGGATCTTTGACTCGAGTTTTAGGATTTGGGCTTTGATTTGAGTTTTAGGCATTTCATCTTTGAATTTAGGTTTTGTCTTGGATATTTGGATCTTGGTATTTGTGTTTTGGATTTTGGCTTTTGGTATTTGAGTTTGGACTTGGGTCTTGGAGTTTGCATTTGAGTTTTAGTATTTGGACTTTGGTATATGAGTTTTGGATTTGAGCTTTGGGTATTTGGAATCTGGTATTTGAGTTTTGGGTATTTGTATTCGACCTTTGGATTTAAGCTTGGGTATTTGGACTTTGGTATTTGAATTTTGGATCTGGGCTTAGATACTTGGACTTTGGAATTTGAGTTTTTGGCGCTTGGGTCTCGGAGCTTGCATTTGGGTTCCTTTGGTACTTGGACTTCGGAATTTGACGTCGGGTCTTGACAGGGCCTACTAAAGACATGAATCAAGTACAAAAGACTTTTGGGTATAATTTGGACCCAAATTAATTTAAAATTTATTCCATTGCGTGAAGTGGTGTTTTGAAAGATTTTTCATGCAATAAAACAATTTATAAAATTGGAGTCGAAAGATGTCTGTTTTGGTTTTAAATTTAAATCCAAACTTTTAAATTTTGAAAATTTGATTTTTGTATTTCATAAAATTGTATTTTTAATTTAGAAATTTCTGAAAACAATTGTCGTGAAATTTGGACTTGAAATGATTTGTCAAAATGTTTTTAGTTTTAAAATCATGAAACCATTAACAAAACGAATTGGGTCTCTTTTGGACTTCTTTTCTTTCTATTCTCTGTCTTGGGCTGAGTTGGGCCCCTCCTTTTCTTTTTCTTCCTTTCTTCTCTGCCTGGGCCGCAGAGGGCCCTTTTTTTTTCCTTTCTTTCTTTTTTTTTTTTTTTTTTTTTGCGTTTGGGCTGCAGGGGAGTTCATTTTGGGTTTGAGCTGCACACGAAAGGGATGCGGATTGGATGCGAACAGATTGCATGCGTCAAGATTTTTCAAGCCTTTAGATCAAGATCCGACGGCTTCCTTCTATCCAACTCAGGGGACAAGTCCTCCCTGCTTCGCTAGGGGTGACGTGGCATCCATCCAAGACGCCAGAGACGTCTCTCCGGTGATCTGACACCCGATCGGAGATCAGCCACCACCTCCGGCATCGTCTCAGTGAGGGGAGTCCGGCGGTGGGGCCCGATTCGGCTGGAGATGGCCGGAAAAAGAGGCGGCACCACCACCAGTTGGTGGTCTGGTACCAAGCAAACAGCTCGGGAGTTGATTTTGTAATTTGAATTTCAAGCATCAAATGAACTCAATATCTGGTCAAACTTTCTGAATATGTTTTAAAGCATGCCTATTTCATATGTGCAAGATTTAATATATGGTTCACGTTCAAAACAAACGAGAAATTCAAAGATGAAAATGGAGCCTGGATCACGAAACTGTGCTGCCAAATTGCATCTCCCCCCCCACCCGGGATTGATTTTGTAATTTAGATTTCAGGCATCAAATGGACTCAATACATGGTCAAATTTCTTGAACATATTGTGCAGCATACCTATTTCACATATATGAGATTTAACATGTGATTCATTTTCAAAACAAAGGACAAATTGAAGGATGAAAGTGGAACCATAGCTGCTGTTCTCAAAATCAGTTCAATGGAGGCTGAGCATTAAAAAAATTCATGAAAATTCACCATAATTTCAGAAAAATGTACAATTTTGTCAAGAGACACTTCAGACCACATATTTCATGTTAGCAATCACATATCACTGTGTCATGTTCAAAACTTAAGAGAAATCAAGAGTTTCAGCTGCTGCCAGTGTGCAGAAAACTGGGACAGCAGTTTTTAGGGGTAGATCAGTCCTCAATTTGAAACTTTTGTTAAGGATGTATCATTTTTATTTTACAAACACCTGGAGGGACATCTATAGAACATTTCATGTTTTGAACATCTTTAATTTTGAGCACTTTCTGATATGTTTTCAGACTGTTCTTCAGAGGAAGGGCAAAACCGGCAAAAACTGGAATGGATGCTGTCATTTTCTTCGCAAATTTATTTGAAGGCCTTAGACTTGAAATTTTCTAACCAAAATTTGTGTGCAAGTTCAACAAAATGTGTTTTACAAGGATATAAAATAAAATAAAATGGTCCAATTCATAGAATATAGCAGTTTATTTGTTCTTGATGTACCAGCGTCTTCACTGTTCTCTGATACAGTTTCATTTTCTGCCCCAACTTTAGAAAATCACAGTAAATCACAGAAAATTTAGAAAAATGTGAAACTTGGAGCAGTTGTTCATTTGGTTGTTGTGTGCATTTTCTGAAATTTGCAAAGCATTTGGACCAACAGAACTCCATTTTTCATTTTTTGAGTGAGTTGTGGTCAAAACGTTGCTGCTGAAAGCGTTCGCACAAGGTTGCGAGGGGTTCCATTGCAGTTTTCTTGGAATTTCAGCAGCTGTTAACCCCTCAAAAGGCTCAAAAGATTGAAAGAAGAATGAAGTTGGAAAAAATGATAAAGAAAATCAAGAAGAAATGTGAAGGAAATGAAACAGACTGGGAAGCCTGATCGGGAAGAATCATGAAGTTGCAAGAAATCTCGGAACAGATTGGGGAGTCTGATCTGAGAGAATCATAAAGTTGCAAAAAAGTCCAAACTTATAGTATATTAAGATTTCTCATGAAATTCTGAGAATTTCTATATATTATTTGTAAAATTCAGAGATCCAGAGCTCAAGATATTCAAGAAACACTCGGCAATCATTTAAAGAATGACACGTGGCAGTCAACAATACCAATCCTGAGTCAAACTGACAGATGTGTCCCACTTGCCATAGAGAGAAGGGAAATGTAAAGAAGAGAAAAGCAGATAACAGTGCGGCAATCTACTGTAACCCGTTTGAAAGTTTAAAACAACCCACAACACCAAAGATTGCACAGGATGAGCTCCAGAAGCAGAGAAGGCGCTGGAAATGAAATGAGAAAAGCCTAAATTCCCATCTACACTTAATCCCTGTACACCTTACCACTGCCATCACACCCCGCACCCTTGTGGTTCACAAACACCAAGTGCACTCAATAGACCAAACATAACACCATCTTTGACCCCTTCGGCTGAAAGGAGTTAAGAAGATCCGACGGTGCAGATTTAATAGGAAGCAGATCCGACGGTGCAGATTAGTCAGATCAAATTAAAGAGGAGTGACCCCTTCGCTGGAAGATTAAAGGAGAAGATCTGACGGCCCGAATTAATGGAAACTTTAATCCAACGGCTGAGATCAATCCCACCTTTTTATTCAAACTCAATAGATTCAAAAGACAAGATCTGACAGCCTAGGTTTGAGATGAGAAGGATCCAATGGTTCAGATTGATCACAGTTTTAATCAAAACACTCAACCAATTTAAAAGAGAAAGATCCGACGGTTCTCATCAAAGGGAGTAAAGATCCAACGGCCAAGACTTAACCAGCGATTTATTTCAAACTCTCCATCCAGATTAAACTGACGGTGGGTCCCACCTGACAGCATCTTCTCCCTCAACTGAGCTCCTCCATTGCTGCCCGCTTCTCCGGCCAAATACTCCATGCTCCGGCCACCTCATGGTGAGTTATTGGGCTCGCTGAGATCGTCTCTCCTCCCTCTATTCAGCGGTGCCAATGGTTCAGACTACAGAAAACAGAATCGAAGAAGAAGAAAGAGGAAGATGAGAGGTACTGATTTGGGGCTCGAATTTAATTCCAGCAAACTGGATGGACTTGACTCCAATTGAATGATCACCAAGCTTCTCTTTTATGTCATGAAGCTGTTCCAAGTGTCAATTTTGCCATTGCTTGCTCACAAGTATGAGTTCCACCTCACAGTCCTTGACTGCATTAAGAGTAACATAGACCAAGCAATAAGGGAACATGTCCAGAGGTTATGGTGTACTGCTCCATGTCTAATCAAGCAATTCAGAGGTCTTCAAACATGCTCCAAGCACCAGCCTACCTTCTAGAAGCATTCCCATATCTTGGCTGGAATTGGTGTAGGCTGCCAATGAGCACTGATTAAAACAATTCAATTGATGTAAGGCTGAACCGAGTGCAGCTAAAGGGATTATCAATTAAACATACTCAGGCGCCAAAATCCTCTCTTCAAAACAGTCAAAACCAGAATTAATCCAAGGGCTGCAATTGAATCTGAAAATACTGATCCAAGGGCTGAAATTCATCAGAATTGTCTCAATCCGTGGGACACCCTCTCCTCCAATCAAATTAGGTTCCTTTCCCCCTAAGCATCCTCAGTTGAGCCCTATAAATACCCCTTCAAATCAGAACACAACAATAACTCCTCCCCAAGCTGAAAGCTAAACCGAAATTCTGTCAAAACTGAAACTCTACCTAATTCCCTGAAATCCTCTTACCAGAACCGAAACTACACTCTAAACACCTCTCCCTCCACTCAATACCTGATAGGATAGCTTCAATTTATTGTAATTGAGTGAAGGAAATCTGTAATTCAGAGAAAAGAAGGTAAGAATGAGAGAAGAAATTGTGTAAACTGCTGGAAATTGAATAAAAAAAGGAAGAGTTCAATCAATAGCTCATTCCTCATATTTTTAATGTATTGAATTGCATCTATTTGGAGTTTAATTGCTTAATTCTTGCAGATTGAACAGAAATGAGTGATTTATGACTTGCTTGTGTGAATTGCTTGCATTATATCGTATTTTTCTGATTTTTGTTGAATTTGCATTTCCTTTCTCTTTTGATTGAATTCAGTTAAACTATTCTATAGTTATGAACTGAAAATAAAATTGTGCATTTAATCATATGCTTGCATTTTATTAATTAATTTTGAATCCTTTTTGTTCTTCCTTCTTTGAAAAACACACACACAAACATGGCATAGCCATGGGCCCCTTGAGAGCTTGCTCCAAGGGAGAATAACACACACAATTAAACATGGCATAGCCATGGGCCCCTTAAGAACTTGTTCTAAGGGAGAATTATATAAAATATACATGTGAGCATAGCTCCATGGGCCCTCTTTTGGACTTGTCCAGAGAGGAGAACTCTCTTGCGAAGCAAGGAGTTGAGAGTTAGAGCTTGGTGAAGAACCATGGCCCTCTCATCTCTTGAAATGGATCTAAATTCATTTTGAGATAAATTTGATGTCATTTTTCCATTTTATATGGAGAAATGCTGTCAAAATTATCCTAAATGAAGTATAGGTTCTTAAGAGTGATTTTTGACAACAATTCACCTATATTATATAGGGGAAATGCTACCAAATTAATCTCAGATTCAAAGAGATAAGAGAGCTCATGATTTTCAATAAACCATGGCCCTCTCACAATCTGAAATGAAATTACATTCATTTGGAGACAATTTTGATAACAAATCTCCATTTTATATGGAGATATGCTGCCAAAATTGTCCCAGATGTAATGTATATTCATAAGAGTGAGTTTTGACAGCAATTCAACTATTTTATATAGGAGAAATGCTGCCAAAATACTCTCAAGTTCAGAAAACTGAGATAGGTCATGATTTATCAGCAAACTCTGACTCTTTCCCATGAAATTATGAACATAATGTATTTTTTATATAATTTTTCCTTGTTTACAGTGAAGTTCTAAGTATTTTTCTTATAAAAAGTTTTGTAAAATTCTTTGTAGAAAAATTCATATAAATATTTAAAGCACTGTTGCACAGAAAAAGCAGATTCTGACAAAGTTTTGAAGAATTGATGAAACATTAACATTTCTAAATCAAACATATGAAAATTTGTTATGAAAATGTTCACAAAAACATAAAATAACTTAATGTTAAACTTATTTTCATGTTTATTTTCAAAATCTTTCACAAAAACTCAAATACCAGTAAAATCTGTTGACTGCTGTACAGTTTCTGATTGTCTGATTTTCAAAAATGAAGTGTAATATGAAATTGGCCTTCCTGACACATATTTTAAATATTTTATATAAATAAAGAATGATTTTCTGAGTAAAGTTCATATAGAAAGTTTTGTCAAATTCTTTGTATAAAAATTCCTATAAAAATCGCAAAATAACAACTGCATTGATAACTTTTTCTGGTGCTTCTCTGGAATTTCTGGTAATTAATTAAGTGCATTTTCTTCCCTTCATAATGCATATTTTTCTTAATTTATATGTGTTCCTGACATAATTTTAAGCACTTTCATGTTTTACACTTATTCAAATTCATTGTAGAAAAATTCCTATAAAAATAACAAATCTCTGACAAGATTCTAGGAAAAATTACAGATTGCCCCCTGGTTTGAAAATTGATTAAAACACTGAAAAGGGCTCATAATTAAAACATTTGGTGAACATAAAAGTTGTTGCTAACTTCTTAATGAACATTTCTATTTAAAAACATTGGACCCTTACATTCAAAATGTTGCAAGGACTGCCTCATTACTAGCACAGACATTGAATATCTTTCTCTGGAAGGTTCTAAAGATCATGATATTATAATCTCTTCATGTTAATATCTCGTTTTCAGTTTAAATAATGATTTGTGAATGAATTAATAGGCATTGTTCTCAAATTTCATGACTAATTAATGATCTTATAAGTGTCCAGTACACAGTCAGACACTCTCCACTGATTACACTGACAAACCTTCAAAATGAATTGTTATAAAATTGTCACTTTGCGAAGCAAGTGATTCAGACATATTGACACATTGAACATTGTTAAGCAGAAGTGTAAATATAAATAAAAAGAAATGTAATTATAATAATCAGTTACTCAGCATCTAACATTGTCCGATTGATATAATATCTTCACATATTATACACTTAAAATTGGTTTAAACTGAATTTGAAAATGTATTAGACATGCTAAGCCAACGATGTTCAAAACAAATTTTACAAAAAATGGTGCACAATTTGAAAAGAAATTGAATGTGAAATCTCCAGCAGGCACCAATCGGACCCATAGGGCTCTACCAGTGCGAGTGTCTCTCATTGCATTTCTGTCTAATCCAAAACCATGGACTCATTCTCCTTAGTCCGACGATCCTAATAATGTCCTCTGATCAATGATTGGAAGCGTCATCACCGAGATCCACCTCCGCACGATTGCCGGCGGCTGAGATCAACTCAGAAGAATAAGAGGAAGTTTTCACGATTCTTGATGCAGCTTGATGAATCTAATTGATGGGCTCAGATCAAAGAAAGAAAAAGAAATGAAGGGAAAACCCAACCGATCAGCCCAAGAAATAAAACGAATTAATCATAGCAAATCCATCTCTGCCCAATCATGCATACACAAGAATTCTTGAATTCGGCCCAGCAAACACAATAAAATTGGCCCAATAGACCCTGTCTGAAGCTCAGCCCGAAACCCAGCAGATCCATGAATAACTTTAAATATGGCCCAAATTTAATTAAGTTGTACATTTCGGATTTTTAAATAAAAATGCTTTAAAAATAGTTCCCGAACTCCAAAAATTCCAAAAATCAATTTTAAAATTCATTTCATAAATTTTATGATTTTTCTGTATAAAAACATTTCAAATTTTCAAAATTTCAAATTTCAAGTTCAAATTCAAATTCGAATTCAAAAGGACACTTGGATCGTGATATTTCCCATTTCCTTATAAATATTTCACAAATTTTCAAAATAAAATATCTCCATTTCCTTGTAAATATTTCCCTACATCATAAGGATGCTTTTCTTGAAAATAAATACACAGGTAGTGAAGACACTTGGACCGTGATATTCTATACACTTGCACACACATTTTAGCATTTTCCTATTCTTAATCAGAGGTGCCTGAAGTTAACAGCTTTAGGGTAATTAACAATGAGGGCTTGCGCTCATTGGAATCCAAGATCCTGCAATCACTTGAAAATAATAAAACCTTTGCACGTGAGTGTCTGAGAGTGAACGTTTTGCAACGTCTACTAACAAACGCATGCGTACAGGGGTGACCGTGTCCTTTTCCCTACTGAAAACGTTTTTAAAGCGTCTTTCGGGCGACGAAAAGGGTGGCACACCAGCATAACCCCTCGAAAGGGGATTATTGATGCTTTTCTACCCTTGCACGTATTGCGCAAGGGAGTGGTGGAGAGCTCATACGTATTGCACTTGCTCTTGCAACGGAACCTCTTGCACGGATTGCGCAAAAGGGGTTAGACACATCGTGCGGATTGCACGAAGGGTTGTCCAGAGGTTATGTCAAGTTTTTAGTGATGACTTTTAGATCCCTTTTATTATATGGACTTTTTTTATTTTTTTTATTATTATTTTTTTTTAAGAGGATGAGAGCTCTTGGGTTTAATAAGGTGCGGATTGCCCCTTCCCTTGAGCTTCTCCCCTCTTGAACCAACTATCTACTGTGCCGACAAGTCAGCCAACAGGAAAAGGAAAATGCAAAGCAAGCTTAACCAGACAAAGAAAAAAAAACAGTCAAGATTTTGCAAATTTCATAATCAAGCATTGTAACACATTCATTGGGGGCATTGATTCGCCCCTTGCCGGCCTGAGAGCACGGATTGTGCTCTCCCAAGCCTGCCTTCCAATCGAGGCAGGGCTGGTGGCCTTAGCAAGGGTCAAAGCAATACACCATCTTCACCTTTCAATCTTACCTTTTGAACAAATTTCCTTCTCTTTCTGAAGTGCTTTCAATCCTTTCTTCTAATCCTAACAATACTAAGAACTTACACAGACTAACATATTTCAGTT
Organism: Cyperus esculentus; assembly: GCA_030179965.1. NCBI lineage: Eukaryota > Viridiplantae > Streptophyta > Magnoliopsida > Poales > Cyperaceae > Cyperus > Cyperus esculentus. The sequence continues at coordinate 1,473,070 of JASGLE010000031.1, forward strand.
TCTAGACTTAAGAGAATGGGAAAGTGGCACCTTGAATTGAAGCTTGGGGGTCTTTTTATAGGCAGAGGAGAGGCTTGAAATCAGGGCTGAGCTGGCGCGCATCTATTGGCTGGTTTGGCTCTCTTGACCTTTTCACCAAAATGGCAAGTCCTTTCTTCCTTGCTTTTTCTCCTTGCCAAGCCAAATAGGGCAACATCTTGGGACTTAAATTGGGGCAGCAGGTTGTCTCCCCACGTCAGAATCCTCCCCCCCCAGTCTTCAAATCAATTCTCAGTAAGCCCTCTTTTTTTGAATTCATGTGGCCAGCCTCGCCTCCCTTTCGTCCCAACTACTGAGCTCAAGCAGAGGGCAGCAAGAAACTTGCTTCTAGGCGCTGCAACAACCAATCCCGCTCCTCTCAGACTGACTCGAGACAGGAAGCTGCTGTGGGCGGCTGTGGCTCAGGTTGCTGCTCAGTCCATCTCCCCCTCCCTTCCTTGACCGCCAAGGGCAGCAGCAGGGGCGCAGGCGACCTGAGGTCAGCAGCTCAGAGGTTGGTTGGTTTGCTTTTTCCTTTTCCATGCTTGCTCTCTCCTTTAATCTCCCCTGATCCTCCTTTTTTTGTGTTGTTTTTTTTTTTGGTTGACCGAGGAGAAAACGCAGAGGAGAAGAGGAGAGGAGAAAGAAGAGGAAGGGGGCAGCAGGGGTGCTCCTTTCTTCACTGCTGGCTGCGAGCGGCGCACAAGGACCAGAAGGAGGGGAAGGCATTGGCTGTGGTTCAGCTCAAGGTGCACCGAGTGCAGGTAGCTTGCCTTGCATTTTTTTTCTTTTCTCTTTTGTTTCAGCTGGTGTGCCTATGACAAGCGGGTCCCACTTGTAAGGTTGCTGGTTAGGCTCCCCATTGTGTACCCAATCTAACTTTAAGTTTGCACCCGAGAATGTATTGATTCATAACTTGGTTTCAGATTTTTTTTTTCAAATTTAATTTGACATCTTATGAAATTAATTTGGTAAAAATCATGGAATTGTGCCTAAAATCATATAACCATTTTTAAGGATGATTAGACATGCTTGATTTTATGATTTTAATAATTAAGCAATTAAATAATATTTAATGCTCAATTAGCACACTTGGTCAAATTAAATTGATATTTGGGGCTATAGAACTCCCAACATCATGAGTGACATCTCAAAATTCTTGATATTTTGGGGAACCTGATCATGTCACAGCTCTTTTTTTTTTAATTGAAATTTAATTTAAGATAATAATTCTTTCCTTAAATCTCAATCAAAAAAAGAGTGACAAGTGAGGGGATTCTGAGGATTTCTTATGGATTTGGTGTTTTCTTGGTCGGGTTATGCTTTATGAAACACGATTTCACATTTTAATTTAATTTGTAGTGGCTTGTAGAGACTTGAGGAATAGAACTTTTCCTCAATCTTTCATTTCATTTCCTGAAATATTGTTTGATTTTATTTGGCTCAAAGCCATCAAAGTTGTCCCATTTTGCGGGTCAACAGGCACCTCTAACCGGCACGGCCCTGTGTACTAACAACTAAGTCCTTTTTCTTATTTATTTGTAAGGCTAATTCTGCTATGAAAATCGAATGAAATATGAGTCGTTCATTGTTTATAATCGGATGGTCGTGATATATATGTCTTTTAGATACAATTAAAGAGACATGTTTGACAAGAACCGCTTGATTCAAACTAAAAGGTTGCTTAGCCGATACATAGCACTCTATTTGTAAACTCTTTTTTAATCTCATTGAATTTGTATTCCCTTGTCCAGTTGTCCTGTATATGGATATAGGAATTGTAAAATGGAGATTGAGCCAATTTTCTTATTCTATTTACAGTTTTGGCAGTGTATAATTGCAACTCATTCTTTGGCACATTTACTAATAAGAGAAGGGATCCGTTACTAATAATTATGAACACGGCAAATCACTAACGAGTTTAAAACGAGAAAAAGTAAATTTAAAGAGAAAAAAAAAAAACAAAAAATGAAACGCACACAAATGTAATAGGACAATATAATAAGTTGAACTGTTGAAGGGTCATGCAATTGGTTGGTTAGAAGATTAAAAAAAATAAGAGGAAAATTACAGATATAATTATCGATCGAGACATGTTGAAAAAAAAATTTCTGATATCCAACTGGCAGAAAAACTACTCACGATAGGTATACTGGTGCATGGCGATATTATTTGCATGTGGCTATAAATTAACAAAGTTTCTCATTTCTAAGAAAAATTACTTCAGACATCCCCACCTCTCATCTATAATCCCATCCGTGTTATAAAAATTTTAATTTAAGGTCACTGCAGTCAGTAGTGTTCGTCTTCCTTTCTGTCGATTTTTTTTTTAATCCCTGCTGTGCTACTTGATAGCAGATGAAATTATTTGATTGATTCATTAACTTGAACCCAATTTTGAAAATCTTTTAGATGATGTATTAATGCTCTGGGGCCATCGTAACTACATCTCTATCTAATTAGTTTTGAGTTACACCGCCCATGGTAATATATATATATATATAGAGTTAGGTTACTATGTTATGCATAACAAAATTGTCTCCGTGTTATGCGTTCGTATGGCCGATCCGATTCGACCAGTACGTTCTACATATCAAAATCTCATAGTCTACAAATTTTTTCCAATTTTTTGAGATTTCTAACTATTTTTAACGATTTTTTAAAATTTGGCAAAAAGTAATAATAAAATAATCCATCTAAAATTCAAATTGATGGTCGTTTTTTCAAGTCGTTAAAAATAGTTAGAAATCTCATTTTTTCTGAGATTTCCATATGAAGAACGCACTAGTCGAATCGGATCAGCCATCGGAGTTACGGTTGTTGAGATACGAGCGCATAACACAGAGGTCAGTTTGTTATGCAAAACACTGTAACCTAACGTTTTTTAAAAAAAACGACCCTGAATATGAGTTCAAATAGATTATTTTATTATTATTTTTTTACCATATTTTAAAAATTGTTAAAAATAGTTAGGAATCTCCAAAAATAAAAAAAAAATTGTATCCAATGAGTTTCGATATGTAGAATATATCGGTCGAATCGGATCGGCCATCAGAGTTACGGTTGTTGAGATATGACCGCATAATACGGAGGTCAGTTTGTTATGCAAAACACAGTAATTAACCTAACTCTATATATATATATATATATAGAGTTAGACTATTATACTAACGTTAGCATTTCGGACCGAAATACTAACGGCTCAAAATTTATGTTATCGTGTTCGAAATTTTAATTTATGGTGCTCAATAAATTCTTTATATGAAAATATTGGGAAATACAAAAATTTTTCATTTTTAGAGTTTTCTAAGTATTTGTTTTGCATTTTTGAAAATAGCATGTACAAACATCAATATTTTATTAATATTTATGAGCATTTTTCTAAAATTCAAAATAAATAGTTAGAAAACTTTAAAAATGAAAAATTTTTGTATCCCCCAATATTTTTATATAAAGAATTTATTGAGCACCATAAATCATAATTTTGGACACGATAACATAAATTTTGAGCCGTTAGCATTTCGGTCCGAAATGCTAACGTTAGTATAATAGTCTAATTAGGCATAATTGTGACATTTTAATCATGGTTTAGGCGTAATGAATTAACCCAAAATATTTGAAACCCCCGAACCTAATACGTTTATTCTTTTATAATTAAATTATTAATTATAAATAACTGAACCTATATGTAATTAATCACAATATAACAAAGAAATTTATTAAATGAGGTCTAACAACTTACATATTCAAACCGAAATAAAATTTATCAAATGCATCATCGAGGTACAGGCTGGAGCCAGAAGCTGACCAGAGAGTGGTCAATTAGACATAAAAATTATATATACTTATTTTTAAAATTAGGCATAATTGTGAAAATGATTTTCATGTTAAGGCATATTCTGACATCTGTAATCTTTAAAAATTGTTATCATAGATTTTACATCTTTTTTGTTGAAAAAGGGATCAGTATTGGCCTATTGGGCATAGCAATTAATGGCACCGCCTGCATACTAATTAAATGAATCAATGTGCACAATAAACAACTTTAATTACATGCACAATGAAAAGATATGTCCTATGTGTATTCTACAACTAACAAATTGTATACGAAACAAGCTGGATATTAAATACATTAATTTGCATATTAAACTATAGGAAAATGCTACGGAGATACCATTGGTGATAGCGTTGGTGATACCATATAGTATGACCTGATCAAACAAGCTAATTGTTCAACTTAACGTACTAATTATTCAACGTAACATGCTAATTGTTCAACTAACATACTAATTATTCAACTTAGCATACTAATTGTTAAACTTAACATCAACATGCTATCTATAATTAAGTTGATGTTGAGTTGAACAATTAGCACGTTATATATGTTGCACAATTAGTACGTTAAGTTGAAGAATTAGAACGTTAAGTTGAACAATTAAGACGTTAAGTTAAACTATCAGTACATTGCGTTGCACAATCAGTACGTATCATTGCACAATCAGTACGTTAAGTTTCACAATCAGTACGTTATACTGCACAATCAGTACGTTACGTTTCACAATTAGTACGTTTTACGTTACGTTGCACAATTAATGCGTTATGTTGCACAATTAGTACGTTACGTTGCATAACAATCGTTCATTTGACCAAGTTAAAGTTTGTAGTATCGTCAACGGTATCACCGATGGTATGGCTGTCAACCGTTCAAAACGATCACGGAAGAAGCCTCCTCCGTGATCTGTTCCGTTGTATAAGACGGTACATAAATCAGTTCCTTGTTCTGTTACGTATTATAAACAGCACAAAATTTAGTTCCGTTCACTGTTATGTTGGGACGGAACGGTACAACGGTACAAACTATTATTTCCAGCACTTACAGCCTACAGCCCTACACTGTTCAATGAAAACCCAACCATCATATATATTGTTCAAGCCAACACAGTGTCTGTCACTGTCGGCCATTTGCATAGGCCATCGATTCCCTGCACAAAGGGAAAAAAATTGAGAAACAACAACAAAATCAAAGGAAAAAACAGCAAAAACGAGTAGAATTAAAAAAAAATTACCTTAAATTGGGTTATCCCAACATATTGCCTCATTTCCCTTCCTGCCACAGGTCAGACGCGGCGCAGTGGCAGGACGGGCACGCGGCCGTCGATCAGACAGAATAGTGCAATCACTATTCTTTTAGGGGTAGGATCTAAAGTTTGTTGGCCTGTTTTTGGTAGAGCAGACTCAGTAGAGATGTCGCACATCTCGCTGCAACATTGACAGGGAGAGACGGAGAGTCAGGTAGGAGAGAATGGGGAGACAAAAGAGAGGCTGAGCGGCGCTGGAGAGAGAAGTCCAGGGTTTGGGTTTTATCAGGAGGGGCTTTGAGATGCGAACATCGCATATCAGCACCTTAATCGGACGGGTCCAATTTTAAAACGAAAGCATGGAAATAAACAGAACAGAACAACTCTGTTCCGTTTATTGTTCCGTCTCAACCACGGAACTTAAATCATAGAAGGGAAGGATGAGGAGATGAATAAGAAAATAGTCAAGTTTCATGTAATTAATAAAGCAGTAATAATTGAATTTACGAAAAACAATGAACTTTTCAATTAATTTTAAGACCTTACTTAATGGGGTTTTTTTTATAACTAGCACTTGACCCGTGGCATGCACGGGATAGAATTTAAATGTGCTGTTAAGTGTTGGATTTCTGATCAACCGAAGAGTCCGAGTCCGGATCGTCTACCGCACTGCCGAATCTGCAGCGCAGATCCGACAGTGTGCTAGACATCGGGATCCGGACTCATTACTTTTTACGGATCCCGAAGTCTAGCGCACCGTCGGATCTGCGTTACAAATTCGGCAGTGCGATAGACAATCTCGTTTGGAAGAGCCCATAGAGATTCTCATTGTGTTCATACCATTTCATAAAGAGAAGGGATCTATTGACAATCTTGACAATACAGCTTTTAAAAAAATTTAAAAAATTCACATAAAATCTTAACTTATAGATTGATAATGTTTTAAGTTTTAATCAATTTGAATATCATTTGATACTTTATTAAAATTTTATGTATTTTTTAATGGCCTCTCCTACTCTATCTTACCCGCTCGATGGGGGCCTTTAAAATCAAAGGTAGGTCAGGTCCCCCGGTCTGCTCGTCACTGCCCTATCGCTAACGACACAGAAAAGCTCTTTTACTTTTAATAGATTGGTATTGCCTAGATAGAATATTCTATCTATAATTATATAGGAGGATTTGGAAAGGGGTTTGCTGTGGTGCTGCCATAATTGGAATTGGTATGTATTTCTGTCAGCTTCTAAGCCTTAAAGCAGAAGGATTCTAAAAAGATAGATAGTACTATTCCGATCCGTTTCAATTCCTGTCCCACAGTGATTACCTTGAATCTGGTGCTAATCCCGAGTACCTAGTCAAACTCGGGCTATGGTCTTCCCAGTGAGAGCTGAAGAACTAAGGACTTGTTCGGCGGTGAAGATCAAGCACTAGAGGATCAAAAAACTGATCCTCATTGAGGAGCTCTTGTTCGGCATAGCGGTATGATTAAGGATGAAGTTTATATATGAATAAAATATATGATGTGATATATAAATACTAAATTATAGTATTGAGGAGGGGCTTGAGGAGGTGAAAACGTTAAGGAAGGGGAGGAGGTGGCTCAACCTTTTGGGCTGAGGAGTCATACTTGATCTCCTCTGAGGAATCGGCGTTCGGGAGGATCAACGGAGATCAAGTCCTTGAGGAAGCTTGATCCTCCTTAAAGCACCTCTGCCGAACAGGCACTAAGGGAGCTTTGCACTATCAAAAAAGTGTTTTGACCTTCCTTTCTCTGTCGCAAGATCCGCGCAGAATGGGTTTTGAACTCCTACCAAGAACACTGCTTCGATATGATATGCTTCTTTATAAGCCAGTTTCAGGTGCCAAGGTTGTAATTTAATAGATTTTTAAAGAGCTATCAAATATCATTTAAATTGAATATTATCGGATATATAATCAATGTATAAGTCAAGTAATATTTCCATAAAAGTTTTTCTATTTTTAAAATTTTTTATGATTTTTTTATAAATTTTTGAAAAATATTTATTGTTGAGATTGTCAAAATAACTATCGTTAATGGATCCCTCTTTTTTCATAAATATACTTCAAATGTTTCCCTCTACTGGTGAAATATTGAAAAATTGTAGATATTACCTTCTTTACTATGTAGCTCGTGTCCGACACGACACGACACCGTACGACACGGTATTTTGAGAAAATAGAGGACACGACACGGTGGTGGACACGACATGGCTAATACGACACGGTATTATCGGCATGTTCATATATTATATCAAAGTGGATTTTATTTTATCACAAATTAGTTGTTGCTCTAATAGTAACATGAGAAATTGCTCAACTGTTGGTTACAAGATCGATTTCCAAATGAAAATATTTTCATCAAATTTCATTGGCTTCAATTTAGTCAGTTTTGTGTGTCCTAGTATGTTATATGTTTGTAGCCTTATAGCATTAAAGCTTGGTAAGTATTTTCCAAAAGAGAAAAAAAGACAGCACCTATGGCTATAGGATGTAAGACATGGGACGAGCTAGGTGTCAGAAGTCAGATACTTGGCTCTAAAGTTGAAAAGCTTCCTATGCAGTTAAAGGTAGAAATGGTAAAGTCATGTGTCTAAGCCTATAGGATAGTTGAAAGGTCCTTCTAAGCGTGTCCCCTTAAGTGTCTAGAACGTGTCCCGGACGTGTCATCAGTCTGATCGTGTCTTCGTGTCCGATTTACCGTGTCTAGAGCGTGTCGGGACGTGTCAGACACTGGTGCGGCAAAGTTTCTGGCATGTCGGTGCTACATAGCCTTCTTATAATTGGGCTTGAAAAAACTCTCAAGTGAAAGAATATATTGCATATAATGCATGCATTGAGTTTCACTTCCATGCAATTAATATACAAAAGAAATGGTGTTCGTGTTAATTTCAATTTCCTTGCATGTATACATCAAAATTACTTCAAGTAAAATTTTGTAAATGAAAAATCACAGTCAAGTGTTCCCAAATTCGATTGAATTTAAAATAACTTTACTTCTCTATTGCTCCTAACTTCAGTAAAATGTTAAATGGTTCAATATTCTAAAAATAAAACCACATATCATATTAAAATATATTTTAGTTGCTAAAACCTCTTTCTATGCCATACCTTGGTATGAATCAAATAGAGAGGATAATTAATTAAATGGTCAGAAACATAGATAGTAGCGATTCAAAATCAAGAATTAAAATCGAGATAGAGAGAGAAAAATAATAATAAAAAAAGACTGGTCATGGAAATGAAAGTGGAACCCGTGAAGTTGTGGCAGAGGCATAGGGAAAGATCAATAGCCTGTATTGTGTGGTTGGTTGAGAGAATTTTCCTTGACTTGTTGTGGAAAATGGAGGGCGACTAAGATCTGTGGGAGTAAAAATGAAGGGACGTGAAGGTAAGAAATGGACGGCAGCAATATAATAGAAATGAAGAAGCGCACTTGGAATTTTGGAATGAAAGGGCGCTCTGTATCTAATCTCAATCGCTGAAGAACGGGATGTAGAGATGACGTGGCATGCTTTAGAGAGCAGTAATTTCTTCTGCTTTTCTTTAAAAGAAGAGATTCTATATCTAACTCCATATGTAATTTGAGGAGGGATTCAATAACCATAGTAGTCATTTCATTATTTATATATAAATGAACAATTATAAACCGTTAGATGTATTCTAAATCATTTTGATAACATATACAAAATAAATAATAAATGATAAAGTATTAACATCATCTCGATAGTAATTAAGTGAAGTAAAAAATTATAAAATTTCAATAAATGATAAATGAGATTTTTGTTTCAGTAAATGTTTTAAATTACAGTATGTCTCCTTAGGCCTTTTGAATTGGATATTAGGATCTATAAAGAATACTTACCTGCAATGCCAGCAATTTTATGCTTCAAGAGCCTGCTACAAATTTGATAATGAATGATTGTGTACTACCACTATAATTATACAAAGAGGAGGGATCCATTGACAATGTCTAATTTGACAATCTTGACAATGTTTACGGAACTATTGTTTAAGTTATAGATTGATTATGTTTTCGATTGTATTTAATTTAAGTGACATTTGATAGCTTTTCAAAGATCCGTTAAATTACAACCGTTAAAAAATGTATAAGATTTTGATAAGCCATCAAACAATGTCTAAATTGATTGATATTTGAAATATTATCAATCTATTAGTTGAATAATACATCCATCAACTTTTTTCCATTTTTAAAAATTTATGTGATGATTTTATTCAAATTTTTTAAAATTGTGATTGTCAAGATTGTCAAGATAGGCATTGTCCATGGATCCCTCCTCTTATACAAATGGGTCATATACATGAATAATTGTGAGAAGAGAATAGTAAATTAATTTATTTAGGTGTCATTGATTGGTGCTATTAACTTCCAATTTTGCGCTTTGCTGATATCATCATCTGTTCCAACTTCCAATTAACACCAAATGGAAATGATTTGAAAACACAAAGCAACAACCAAATTACATGAAACTGACCTTGAACATTTTGATTATTTGATGGCCATGCCATACATTAGTACGACTGTACCATATAAATCTTGCTACACACACCAGCAGCAAATTAACTGCTTTGTATTGTTTACTTTGCAGGAGCTTAGTCTCAGCCCTTCGGTTAATGTGGTACTGAAGGATTGGATAAGACACTCTGATGGTAAACTCAGTTCTACTTTGTGAGGAGTACTATGGAGCTGGTAGGTGAGGCGAGTGAGACGGTGTTGGTGGATAAAAATCTGCTATTCTTAAATGTCAAGAGCAGGAACATGCTCTTAATCATCTCACTAGGAGGTTTATTCCAATGGTAAGATGTATAATTCCTATTCTTGTCATTCAAGAGCAGCGGAAGTGGTGCCGGTGTTGGTAGGTAAAGCAAGTGAGATCGAGTCAGAGTTCAGTATCACCATGAAATGAGAGTAGAAGCTAGTACAAGTATAGTGGTAAGGTAAAGAGAGGAGAGGGGCATGATAGGAAATACCAATAAATAATGAATGCATTCACGTGAATACAATGGATTCTTCAGATAGTGTCGTTTGGGGGTAGAACTGTACACTATCTTGATTCGCTAATCTATGTGAATGCATTCACGTGATCTTACTATTGAGCATCTTTTGGAGACATATATATCTTCTCGTACTTGATTCATTTTGGTACTAAATTGTAAATGGTACACTAATCATTTGATTCAATTTGAATGCAGTGCGGCGCGTTATTATTGGCAGCTGAAAGGTGATAGCAAGTTTGCGGGACAATCGAGGATATTGGACTTTATATAGATCATGGTATGATAAACAAAATTCTCTAAGAGTCAGATTTGCTCGATCAATTAATTCCTTAAATTTTTAGGATTATGAAATGAAATTGTCGTTCTTATACCAAAGTACGATTCAGGGAACTAATAAGTGTGGCTATTATGTGATGAGAAACATGATCTACACAGTTCTATAGCACCCGGACCCAATGGCTACTCTTCCATTGGTATATTTTTTTATGTACTTAGAAGGATTTCAAAAGAACTTACTATGTATTTGCATTTTGTAGGCTCTACTATCATGGACTAGATTGTCACACAAGGAATTCGAGGAGGTAAAGACTTGGCTGATAAAGTATTTACTTAGGATTTTTTTTTTTTTTTTGACATTGTACGGCACATTGTGATGTGGTATGTATTATTGTGATGTGGTACTGTACTATTTCGTTATAGGTGATTGTGTACTTTGTTGTGATGTCTTTATGTACTTTTTTGATGGATTATTCGTATTATGTTTCATCATATCTATGTTCTAATTTTTGTGTGAATTTAATTGAATAAAATTGATTGTTTAATGTTTGATTGTAAATGTGTTTGTTGAATTGAATATTTGTATAGGGCGAGCATGTGGGCTGATCACATAAAACAAAAAGAATCATGAAAATAATCATCAAATTTAACAGCGGTTCTCAGAAATCAAGCGTTGTTGTTTTACTAACTCAACAGCGGTTCTTAGAAAACAAGCGATGTTGCTTTACTAACTCAACAGCAGTTTTTAGCAAAAAAAACATTGTTGTTTTTCAATTCAGCAGCGGTTATTTCAACCAAATAACTGCTGTAAAATTGTAATTCTACAGCGGTTTTTAGTCAAACTTAGCAGCTTTGACGATTACAGCGGTCGCATAACCGCTACTAAACCCCAAAATTGACCGCTACTAAACAGCCTTTTTCTTGTAGTGAACTGTTCCCAAATTCGATTGAATTTAAAATAACTTTAGTTCTCTATTGCTCCTAACTTCAGTAAAATGTTAAAAGATTCAATATTCTAAAAATAAAACCACACATCGTATTAAAATATATTTTAATGGCTAAAACCTCTTTCTATGCCATACCTTGGTATGAATTGAATAGAGAGGATAATTAATTAAATGGTCAGAAGCATAGACAGTAGCGATTCAAAATCAAGAATTAAAATCGAGATACAAAGAGAAAAATAATAATAAGAAAAGACTGGTCATGGAAATGAAAGTAGAACCCGTGAAGTTGTGGCAGAGGCATAGAGAAAGATCAATAACCTGTATTGCGTGATTGGTTGAGAGAATTTTCCTTGACTTGTTGTGGAAACTGGAGGGCGACTAAGATCTGTGGGAGTAAAAATGAAGGGACGTGAAGTTAAGAAACGGACGGCAGCAATATAATAGAAATGAAGAAGCGCATTTGAAATTTTGGAATGAAAGGGCGCTCTATATCTAATCTCAATTGCTGAAGAACAGGATGTAGATATGACGTGGCATGCTTTAGAGAGCAGTAATTTCTTCTGCTTTTCTTTAAAAAAAGAGATTCTATATCTAACTCCATATGTAATTTGAGGAGGGATTCAATAACCATATTCATTGATATCCATAGTAGTCATTTCATTATTTATATATAAATAAACAATTATAAACCATTAGATTTATTCTAAATCATTTTAATAACATATACAAAATAAATAATAAATGATAAAGTATTAACATCATTTCGATAGTAATTAAGTGAGGAAAAAAATTATAAAATTTCAACCATTAATTTATGTTAATCTTGAATAAAATCAAGATGATATAATTTTTTGTATACACATAAAACATAATATATATATCTAACACCAACTATCAATCATTTTGTTTATTAAGATTTTGAAATGTAGTGTTTCAAAATTTAGTTTCATGGTGACTGATCGGTCACCAAAAATATGATTATTTAGGGAGCCAATAAAAACTTATACTAATGCATGAAAATCATGGGGGGGCCAAATAAATTTGTTTTTACAAAAATATACTGACAAATTAAATGTCAGTACGTAATTTGGGAAATCATGGAGGGTCATAGCACCCCCCAGTTCCCCACTCTCTCCGCCCCTATCCGACCCGAACCCGAACCCGAACCCGAACCCGACCCGTCCGCCCGATTTTGCACCTCTACCTAAACCCAAGTTCCCAAATTAATTTATTGTCGTGTTCAAGATTTCTTATTCACTACTAGAAAGTTAGGCTTCTGTGTGAGTAAAAATATGGACTTCTGTGTGAAGCGTTGGACACAAATCTCAATTTGTGTGAGCTCCCTGACGCGTGGCCTCGCACACGGATGCTCTCGACACAAAACCAAAAATTTTGTATGAGCCCGACACAAAATTTTGACCGCTAGGGTACTCAGTAGAAAATGTGTGGACTATTACGGATACAATATGACAAGCTGCGGACCCACCTTGAAGATCAGCACGTGGGTAACATTTTCTGCTCTGGTCCCACTTGTGGACCAATACGTGGGCCGGATACAACCTTTACTCACACAAATTTTATTCTATTGGCTATTTATTAATTTGGTTTGTTTTAAATCTTGCGTGCTTATTTTAGTGTATATGAACGATTTTACTCTCACAAATTGGAAGCGCAATGAACAAATTTAATATAATTAAATTTGACAATCCATTAACACCAATTTATTGTTTCCCATAATTTAATACCACAATTGGTCTCAAGCAACAAATCCAACCCATAATCCACGTTTCAAAATAACAAAACAACATAATAACAATTGCAGATAATGAAATAATTCTATTAAACATTGCAATACAAAACTATACATTTAGTAGCAGCAGTACATCCTACAACTAATCAATTTTTACAAAAACGCACACAACATAAGATAAAAAATATATATATATATATATATATATATATATATATATATATATATCCCTTTGGCATTCATCTACAGTGCTCAAGATCTCCAGATATACACCACAAAACTGAAAGATGACCCTTTATAGTCATCTTCTACCGAGATAACTTCTCAAACTAAATCAAAACACAAGCCCAATCAGCGTACCATAACTTACCCATAATCATCTTCTACCGAGATGACTTCTCAAACTGAATCAAAACACAAGCCCAATCAGTGTACCATAAACTTACCCATTTCTGAAATCATCTCGACATCTATGTAAGTACCGGCAAACTATTGGATGAGCCTTGACCGGTGCCCTGATATTTCTATGAGAGCGGGATGCACCTAATTTACAATGTCTTGTTGGAAGATAATTTTTAATATGATAGATTAAAATCATAACATGCTTATTACTGTATTAATGATAAGAGAATCAGCAGATGAAAACAAGTATAAACTGTACCAATTTCACACTAGCATGTACGTTGTGGCCAACTCGGTAGAGTGGTTGCAACCATTCCAAGAGCCCAAATCAATCACACAATTTGCTTTTTTGATTGAATCTACTATATACATTGAAGACATCCCTTCCTCTGCCCAACAATGTTGCAGGAAACATATTAGGGACTAACTGAACTTTGAGAAAGGAGACTAGAAGTACAAGATCTAAATGTTGATACTTATAACAGTAGCACTAGTTTGATTCAGTCAGTAATAGTACCATACTAGCTATTAATTATATAGTAATCAAAATACAAAATCAAGTTCCATAAATTAAAAATGAGACACAATCCTAAGAGGTGCAAATACATACCAAACTGATAGTACTAAAAGCAACTTAGACTTGCACTTTTCCAAAAAATGTCAATGGCAGATTTATAAAAATGATTAATATCTTCAAGAAGGAAATATCACAAAAAATCCTTAAGGGTTGACAGTTTTTCCTTGGTGAACTGTGTACCTTATTCATAAACGAAAATAAAGTTTCCAAAGATAAACAAAGATGATGGCTAGCTTGCTATCAGTATTTTGGAACAGAACTTACAACCTTTGCCCTTGCTCCTATGACCAAATTTAAGTGCACATCATTACCTGTTTTAAACATAATAATGTATGAGTTGTGCAATTCCAAAGTAATTAAAAGAGTAACACATTTCATTGTTCACTAGATATTACTTTCGTTTTGGCATTGTCTGGAACTGTTTGCAGTTCAGTTTGAACTTTGATTGAATAATCTTGTAACAATTTTGTTTGAAAGGAAAAATACAGACCTCATTAATTATTATTTGCAGGATGCATAGTTCTGTTATCCTTGATGTCGCCTCATTCTGTAAAGATAGAGGAGAGAGTGAATTACATATAATTAATGCTTAATTGACAGCATCAAAATCAGCCAGCAAAGAGTTACTATGTGCAATTCATATATGTCCTAAAGGGGCATGGAATATAATATACATGCATCATGCAAACCAACATTATGCAATTTCTCCTCTAGAGCATGGAGCGCATAATATAAGTGCAAAAACAGCTTCTTCCTTATTTTAAAGGTTGTGTTATGTAAGTGCCAAAGTAATTAAATTTTAAAATGCTGTACAGACTTACTGCACAACACACCAAAAAATATGACAAAGTAGCAAACCTTCCAAGAACGCGGAATAACTTCATTGATGATATGGACTCGCTGATTCCAACCACTAGACACTGCCTCCAATATATCCCTTGCAAAATTGTTAAACAATGAATTAAAGCTGTCAAAAGTCAAAACCCAAATATACAAACCTGTTATCCAACAAAAAGAAAGCCGATTTGGGTCTAGGCAATTTATCAAACACCTTACAGGCGTGTGTTATTTACCAGGTATATACTATATATCATATCAGTGTGTATCTTCCAAGTGTTTAAATCCAAAAGCGATAGAAACCGGCACACCGGCCCAGAGAAAGAACGACGTGGACAGGGACGGCAGCAGCGGGATTGCAGCACCTCGGTGACCAGCAGGGGCGGCACGTGCCGCAGCTTAAAGCAAGGACCTCGGTGCCCCAGCGGTTGTGGCGGCGGAGAGAGGAGAGGATGAGGCGGGCAAGGGGGGAGAGGCGGCGGTCGGAGAAGCGGATGTGGGAACGAGATTGTACGGAGGGAAATTGGAAGTGGAAAAGAGGAGCCGTACTGGAGATCGGGTTTGTGAGTCTTGGACCTCTTGGTACTCTTGGAGAGGAAGAGAGGCGGCAACCCTTGGAGAAGCCGCTGAAGCCGCTGGTCTGCTGGAAAAGAGCGGACGGCTAGGGTTTAAGGGTTAAGTTGCATATGGCTATGAGAGGCGGCTCATTCCAGTTTCCAATTTCGTTCTAATTTTTTGCTGAAAATTTTGGGGGGAAGACGAGAGTGGGAGCAGCGCCATTTTACATAATAATTTTGGAAATGTCTTGTTGATTGGATGCATTCAGTTATGAAATGACTACAAGTTTGATCCGTTAGATCTTATCATCGCAAACAAAAATATTAGATCCGAAGAAAAGTTATGAAACTCTCTTATAGTTTGTTTACAAACCTTATTGTAGAGGATCCGTGTATTAGTTATTTTGTAAGATCTATGGTTAATTTTGGAAGGAACGACATAAAATTAAACTGACATAATTAACGGTGAAATTTTTATTAGAAGTTTCAATTTTTAATCTGCACATACTATTTAGTTAGATTTTTGTTCCTTTATAGTTTGATCGGGTATGCGTTTTTTTGACTGCATAGATCATGGTTGTTAATTTATAACCATTTATTTTTAGAATTTCTTTTTCATATGATTGGCTATCAAATTAACTTCAAATTTGATCGTGTAATGTTTTTGCACGATCTATATAGTTTTCTTGAATTTGAACGGTTTGGATTGATCATATGTTATTTCTTAAGCACCTCAAAGCATTTTGACATGTAGTTATGATATTAACGCATTGAACATGAACTCAAAGTGTTCGCTCATATGCCTTGTAAAACTTAAAATGTAACAGATTATCGATCTATTCCGCTCATATGCTAAGTAATCATCTTGATTGTATACCAAACAAGTTTCGTCAAGTTTAAAGCTTTGGATGATGTCGATCAACTGATTTTAAAAACACATAATTGTATGGACATAAATTGTACTCTGTTATCCAATCGGATAACATTTTACCGTTTGATTTTTTGTTGAAATTTAACGGTCTTAAATATTTTGATGTATTTGACCAAACAAATTAAATCATATCCGAACAAAATTCAATACATAAGTAAATATGAGTATAATCTTTTGATTTATTAATTTAATTTATTTTTTAGATATTTATTCGATTTTATAAGCACGTTTTTAGCTTTCTGGTCATGTGGTCCGTTAGATTTTAATCAAAGAGCAATCATTTGTCAAGGAAGCCTCCATTTCCTTAAAAAAGGAGACAAAAAATTTTCCGTTGCGTGCTTGTACAGCTGCAACTTAGCGTGCACCTTCAACTTAGCGTGAATCTGCAATTTATATCCTCTACTGCCCAGTAAACTGGCCGTTGGATTCGCTTTGAGATTCGCGCAACTCAATCTCAGAGACCCCTCCTATAATCTGCGTCGTTCATTCGCTGTGGAGTACAATACTGCGCAGCAGAGGATAAGCACTAGTGAATCTGATATAGGATATAACATATAAGTTATATTAAAATATCTCCTCAAAAGAAAAGTTATATTAAAATATTTCTGTTAATGCACAAAAGTGTTGCGTGAGGAAACATTGTGTGGGCAATATTATAAAATATTACCAAAAAATGTGCAAATGCCATCAACCTTGGGCGTGAGTAAAACTTGTGTGCACAAGCCCACACATGTGAATTAATTATTCCATAAAGCTTTTGAACAAGTGTCGGTCATTAAACACTCACACAAATCACTATTGTTACTCACACAGAAGCCCAACTTTCTAGTAGTGATTATTTATAGGCATTAGAGAGTAGGATTAGTCCCAGATTCATATGTTATTACAAATTATTATATTGTATTATTAAAAAATTATGTTCAAAATTTTTTAATATAAATACTTAAAAAAAAAGTTTGTAATTATTTGAGAGTGGGTCTTTTATGGATTGATGAAGCAGCCTTTCATTTTGAATCGAGTGGTTATGAACCAACATATCTCTTTAATTGTATCTAAATACATATTGTGTTGATCATCTGATTATAAAAACTGAACGGCTAATATTTCATCTGATCCACTGCAGAATTAGCCTTCATGTGATGTCGATTTTCAGGGCAAAGCCCCGAAGCTACATATAGTTTAATAAACTGGCAAATGGAATATTAGAAATTTGATTGATCCTCTTGCACTTCTGAAACAAGTTGCTTCATAAGAACTGAATATTGTGTCCAAACCCTAATCATCATATTATATTAAAATTTTGCACTATAAACAGTACTAAGAAACTTCTATGTAATTTAATTTGTTATTTCAATATTATATTACAAAAATTATTAGAAGAATAAGTCGGTATCTCATTTACCAGTTGCACTTCGCTTCTTATATACAATATGATCAAGTAGATAGAATCAGCTGGCGCTCGATTAACACCAGATTCGGATAATTGAATACGTAATTTCAAGTTAAGGACCAAATAATTATGAATTTCAACATATCAATCATATATATTACAAATTTACAAGCAAGTGGCCTGGAGATTGGCTACGGGCAACACTCTCTGTATATGAGGACGCGGGTTCGAAATTCAGATGGAGATCTTTTATAGACATTAATTTAAATTGAGTGGCATACTCTCATCTTTATCTCAAAAAACATAAAATATGTGGCCTGCAGATAAAAAAAAAAACGGATATAATAAAAAATCTGATCGCACAATTCAACGAAGTAACAATTTTAAGTTTTTAATAAAAACAAAAAGCGATTACAAGTTTACAAACAAGGGCAGCTTCTTTAAGCAGATTTTTCCATATGTTTTAGGACAAGCCACCAAAAAGCAAGTAGTGAAGTTATTTTTAGTATTGTTAGAGCATCTCCAACAGACTCCCTAAAAATGGATCTCAATATATCTATATTGGTGTCATCCTAAATTTTTTGAGGGCAAATGTCACCTCAATCTCCAACAGATTCCCAAAACATGGATCCCAATACATTTAAACTGGGCCAAAATATGGATCTCAATACATTTGAACGGTCTTGATTTGGCTCTGGTTTTGGGAAGTCATATTGGGAGTGCTAAAAACTGGGCCAAAATAGCTCGATTTGGCTCTGGTTTTGGAAGTGCTAAAAATAGGGATAATTGTTTGGGTATCTCTTGGAGACAGTTTTATCTCCTTAATTCCCAATTTTTGGTTTTAAAAGTGTTTTACGACGTCTCTTGGAGATGCTTTTACTATTGACAAATATTATGCCAGTGTAGCTCATTAAGGTATGTGATTACATTATTAATTTTCTCAAATATCTTAATTACCCATATATGTGCATTTGATTTTCTATAGCTAACTGTTATTATTATTCAAGGACAACGCGCTCCCTACAAACAAAAAGAGAAATTATTCATTGAATTGAATAATTTGATAAGAACCGTTGTCTTCATACATGTGTATGTGTATACTTATAAAGGAAAACATGTATAAGGAATATACATGGGGTCATATCTAGTATTTCTAATATTAGTATTCACCTATCCAGATTAATTGTTACAATATTTGAGTTGGGCATTATAAAGTTTGAGATAAAAGTTATAAATTTCATGTATGTGCGGATAGATAAAATGAGGATCACGTCATTGTAATTTTTCATTTAATTAAGCATCCAACACTGCAGTTTGTGCAAGTATTATTGAAGCCTTATTAATCGAAGCATTGATGGGCCTTCAGCAAACAAAGAAAAACATTATGGGCTCTACTCTGGGAGCTAACGAATCACGGCCCAAATCCGATGTTTCCAGCATGCATTCAGCAAGGGATTACTTGCTGACTTGACTTGAACTCTTGCGTCTCTGCCTCTCAGAAATAAGAAACATGTTGTATCCATTGAAAAACTGTCCATACATTCATACATGTGTACGGAATTTAAATGATACACTCCGAAATATAACAGATACATCCCGAAATGTAACCTATGGACGCTTTGGACGGTTTTTCTATGGACGCTAGGTATTACTCCAAATGAAATGTATCGAGTTTTGACTGGAAACAGAAGGACGACTGAGCTGCCTGCCTGTGAGGTCTGAGTTCCCATTGCATGTTCGATTCTTCAATAGGGTTCCAGTAATTAATTGCTCACTGTTTGCAATTTACTTTCATTCAGATTGAATGAAATTCAGCTGTAGTTTGTTTACTTCTGACAACAAACATATATATATATATATATACAAAAGTTGCTGTGTGCAAAATTCAGTGAGAATTGAATTCAGCTTTAATTTGCCTTCCCCGGCTCTGATACTTGCCCGACGTCTAGTTCTAAATATTATCTGATCAACTCGCCAAGATTATTATCCTAAAATTTGAATACCTGCTGAAAATAATTATCCAAAATAGTCATCAGGATGTATCAATTATCATATCGCATGCAAGGTGCTTGACGAAATGCTTCTTCTGCCCTCAGAGTCTTTTGTCTATTAATATATATATATATGGTGATATGGTATGAATATGGTGGAACAAATTGAAAACGTTCCTTGTTGTCAAAAAAGCTAGCTACACGGAGACGGTACCGAAAATAAATGCACTGATACTTTGTTGGGAGGAAATCCTTTGGAGAAAAAAGAAAAGGAACAAGAAGAATGTGATCAGATTTCAGGTTGAGGTACAAACTCTAGCGGTAGTTTCAATGCGATGTAATTTCAAAAAAAAAATCTATAATTATACATAAATTAACAGCTTTTCCCTCTCACATTGTATGATTATTATTATTAAATAAGGAAAAAAAAATAAATGCAGTGTAATTGTCATTCATATAGTTCAAGCTCATCCTCTGAAACTGAAAAGTATTCATATTCGTCATCTCTATACATGCCATCTAGCAACGGACAAGTAGGGATGCCGAGTAGCTGAGGACATCTACTAATTGACAGATGAACAAGTTGCGGAAGAGCTAAAGATGTTTTTCCGACTGGATCATCTTCTTGCCAGTTCTCTAAGTTAGGCATGTCATCCATGGATAGATATTCCAGTTTAGGGAACATGTCCGACGACGTCCCGGATCACCAACATGAGCAGGTAAGGGATTTCTACTGCATATATGCTTCAAGCTCTCAAGGGACTGATGATTACGACTTCAAGGGACACAAGGTCCCCGGGATGAACATATGATTCCCAAGTCGCGGAAGCCTGAAGAGATACATACGTCTCCGGACAAACAAATGAGTCCTAGGTTTTCACCCACTAACACCCGCTAACACCATAATAATAACCCTCACCTTCGCATTTAAAAGTCTGTCATTCATCCATGCACAACATTTAATTAGGATTTTTCTTTCCTTTCCATTATTTATTCTTGCTTAGATTTGCACACATGATTTAATATTTTCCTATTCTTAATCAGAGGTGCCTGGAGTTAACAGCTTCAGGGTAGTTAACAATGAGGGCTTGCGCTCATTGGAATCCGGGACCCCACAATCACTTGAAATATTTAAAACCTTTGTATGCGAGTAAGTGAGAGTTAACACCTCGCGACGTCAACTAGCACGCGCACGCATACAGGGGTGACCGTGTCCTTTCCCCCACTTAAAACGTCTTAAGCGCGTCTTTAAGCTGGCAGCCGGAAAGGGTGGCACAATACCAAAATACCCCCCAACTTGTGAACAAACCCTAGTTTTAGGGATAAACAAAGTCTAGTCCGGTTTTGCAAAACTGTCCCTGTGGATTCGACCCTGCACTAAGCTACAACTTAGTCGTACGCTTGCGACTCATTTGTCGCTTAGTAGAAATATTAAAAGTAGTGCACTTTCGAGTGAACAACACTGCTAGTTATTCAAAATGCATGGTCAACATGCAAAAACATCCTCCATCCTGGTCATTTCCCTATTAAACAAATTGGCCAACACTCACCAACACTTAAATACATGGGCCAAAGTTAAATTCCGTAATAAAAAAGCTCAATTATCATCTGCTCAGTTATTTGTTCAATTGCTAGATCATTATGAGGAAAAGCGACCTCTCACACCAAATGAAACCTCAATTCGTATCCGTCTTAGGGAAAAATTTCATACCATCTCTGTCATTCTGGAAATGAAATGGCAATAACAATCATCTTGTAGGTGGCTAAAACTTGGAGATAACAATACTAAATGATGTCCTAAAACGTATAGGCTTTTAAATTTATACCCTATGCAAACACTCGATCGCAAGCGTACGATCTCGTGTAGTACAGTCGGGGTCGAACCACTGGGACGGAGTTAATTCTAAACTAAACCTTAGATACAATTCTAAGTCCTAAAGAAATGATTTTTGGTCTTTTTGTAATAAGAGGGGGGGTTTATCAAAGGTTGGTTGGACAAACAGTAAAAGAAGTAAAACAGTGAACAGCAACAAGTAAAGACTAGAAAACAGATAATAAAAGGGAGTTCCTAGGGTTTTCTGAATCTGTTTGGTCTTTGGATTAACTTCTTGCTGCCCGCAGGAAGGTCTCTTGCGGCCCGCAGGAAGGTCTCTTGCGGGTCGCAGGGTTTGGTTAGAGATTCCAAAACTGCCTGTTGCCCACAGAATAATTCCTGTGAATTGCAAACAGTTTTGTAATCTCTGTCTTACACTTTCTGCAAATGCTTGCGGGCCGCAGGATGTCTCTTGCGGTCCGCAGGCAACTGACAGAGAGCAGTTCTGGTTCTGGTTCAGTGTTCGACTCACGTTATCAATTCCAAATCAAACCAGCGACGGTACAAGTCCTCAACTTTCGTATTTTGGTTCTTCTAACAATACCAGTTCAACAGAAATTCGTGGATCTATTTCTAAATCTATGTTCAAGTTACTTTTATATCTAGGATTCGGTTCAACTTTCGTAAGAACCGCAATTTAACCGTTCGGTTACTCTTGGACAACAAGTTATCAATCCAAATAGTGTAAATAACAATTCTTGCAAATATGATACTCTATTGACCAACTAAACTTTGTGCCTAATCTATAGGTTTACCATACAACAAGCATGATACTCTATTAACCAACTAGATTTTGCTCGCAATCTACAGGTCTACCACATTAACAAGTCAAGTCAAACACACATAATCATGAAAATCACAAGTAACATGAAAATAACGTAAGTCTCACAATAAGAAGTTAATCCATCAACACAAACTTCATCATCTACCCTAAGAACAAAAGATCTACTCACTCATGGCGAGGGAAAACAAAGAAAGCAAAACAAAGAAGAAGTTCATGATACTAAAGAACCGAAGAAGAACTAGCGTGGCTTCAATCTTCAACGTCTCCAAGAAGTCCTCTCGAAATCTCCTCGAAAGATGGTGAAGATCGACTCCAAAAACGCCTTCCTCTGGTCCCTGGCGGCTAGGGCGGCGCCCCCAGGTCGAAAAGATATCAAAACCGCTCAAAAAGACTGCCTTATATAGGCTAGGGCGTCAAAACAGAAAGCTGTCTGCGCAGTTACGGGCTTGCGGCCCGCAAGAGGTGTCATGCGGCCCGCAGGGCCTCGTCTGCTGCCAGCAGACAGTGCGTTCCAGGGCCAAATCACGTCCAAATGGCTCCAAAAGCCCAATTTACCTGAAATATGGACAAAAGTGAACAAGTAACTGAAATCTAAACATACTAACACTAAAATGCACATGAACTTAGGAATTTTAGGCCAAAATAAAGGTGCGAATCTGGTAAAATGCAGATATGAATGCAGTGCATCACTAAATATTTTCATTTTTTAGTTAATGCCAAGCAACGCAAGAATTTGATAACCACTTTACAAACAGATCCCACCATCATTTCCCAACCGCATCAAATAAATGAACATCTTACCACATATTATCGACACCTCTTTGGTCCATCTCAGACATCACCACCTCTACAAACTCAACTGCATAACTTATATATATCAACCATACTCCACTTCAAACTATTGATTCACCCTTCACACCTCACGAGATCAAACTTGCTGTAGACACATTAGCCAATGGAAAAGCAGTAGCACTCGATGACTTTCTGGTTGAATTTTTCCAAGTCAATCTACTGGGACATAATTAAAAATGACATCACTGACTCACTTCAGGCTTATTTCCATAACAGGCTAGACCTTTGGAGGTTTAAAACTGCAAATATCACCTTGATTCCAAAACTACAAACTCCAACGACGGCTGAAGATTATCGCCTCATAAATGTCATTAATGGAATTTCCAAAATTATAACCACCATCTTACCAAATCGCACCTCATATGAATGATCTCATCCATTCAAACCAAACACCCTTTATTAAAAACACAATAACATCCATACAAATCGCCACATAGTGCAGTTTTTTGGTCTCGCTCCAGAAATTATCACCTTCGCCAACAAACACAATAACAGCAATTCATCTTGGACTCTATTCCTCCAAAAATCATATAACATACATACACCTTCGCAGCTCCTTAAAAATCCAAACCACCTCTCATTTTTCCTAAAAGACCTCGCCTCACTTTTTCCTATCTTCTTAACATCTACTACTGTCATTCTACATTCAGGGACATCAACTACTTTCTGGAAACATATTTGGCTACAAAACATAGCTCTTAAATATTCTTATCCCGAATTATATAAACTCACTACCCAACTCCATGCAACAATACGAGACACTCTCTCAGATGAATGATTATTTATCCCATTCTATATTTCCTCTCAAAACCAACAATTCCTCGCCATCTTACAACAATCTCAACTTGCACTCATAAACTTAAATGAAAATAATAATGACATAAGAATATGGCGTTTGACGCCCCACAGTACATTCTCAACCCAATCAGCATACAGTTTTCTCATCAATCTAGGTCTCATCACACCATCACTCTCCTTAGCATGGGCGCCAAAATACTTACCAAAGTTAAGATATTCATTTGGCTTCTCTTCCAGGAACAGACAACTGACAGCATCTAACCTTCTCAAGCAAAATTGGCCGACACCTTCACAATGCCCGCGATGTACCATTCAAATAACTGAAGATAATGTGCATCTCTTCATCTCTTGCTCACTCAACATTCACACATGGCAACGCAACACACTCAACAATACCTCAGATGTACTCTCCTTTTGGACCTCTTTCAGCTCCAGCCTCTCGCCTTCCGCAAGACCTTCATGGGATTCTATCTTCGCGGCCACCACATGGAATCTTTAGAAAGAGCGTGATTCATGCATCTTCAACAACAAAATCCCTCCTCCTTATCTTTTTGAGCGATGCATTCTACAAGATAGAGAAAATTGGGATAGATATTGCACATTATAGGATATTTAGCTATTATTCAGTTTTAATGGATGGGATATCCAAAATGTAACCTCCCATCATTGTTGTAAATTTTACCACTTGTACATAACTTTTTTTTGTTTAATAGAAATTACTGGTTGGCACTTGCCTTCCACTTCAAAAAAAAAAAAAAAAAATTTAATAGATTTTGATTAATATATAACTGATCCAAATTTTGTATAATTTGGACAATTATT
Organism: Cyperus esculentus; assembly: GCA_030179965.1. Taxonomy (NCBI): domain Eukaryota; kingdom Viridiplantae; phylum Streptophyta; class Magnoliopsida; order Poales; family Cyperaceae; genus Cyperus; species Cyperus esculentus. The sequence goes on from JASGLE010000031.1 coordinate 1,497,987, forward strand.
AATGGACTTCTACATATACATATTTTTTTGTTTTGAGATTTGGAAACAGAGAATCAATTCATAAGCTCCAATATATTTATATAAAGAGTAGGGATCCATTGACAATGCTTAATTTGACAATCTTGACAATGAAAACTTTAAAAAATTTGTAAAAATTCACAAATACTCTTAAAAATGAAAAATGGTCTATGGATGTATTATTTAACTTATAAATTGATTATGTTTCTAATTATATTCAACTTAAGCGACATTTGATAGTTTTTCAAAGATCCGTTAATTTACAACCGTTGAAAAGTGCACAAAATTTTGATAAGTCATTAAACGATGTTCAAATTGATTGAATTTGAAACACTATCGATCTATAAGTTAAATAATACATCCATAAACCATTTTTCATTTTTAAGAGTTTTTGTGAATTTTTACAAATTTTTGAAAGTTCCCATTGTCACGATTATCAAATTAAGAATTGTCAATGGATCCCTCCTCTTATATAAATGTTGTTAAGTTATCATAAAAAAAATTTCAAATATTTTAAAAGAGTTGTCATTGTCAAGATTGTCAAACATTTTCGCTATAAAATCTCGCATACAGAACACACAAACCCACACAAACACATACCACACCAAGTTATCAACACCTTCCAATACCACCTTAAACCTCCATCTCTAGGACATCTGCCACCTTGCCATTGCAAATACCGGCCCGGGTGCTCAGATAATCGTCCCCAAACCCAGGATTAAGGCAGCATGTCCTTTAGTCCGGCACCAAGGAAATGCAGATGCATTTCAAGTAATTGGAAAAACCATGGCAACAACGTGGAAGTAAGTAAGGGGCAACCAAAACCTGGAGATGCATCTCAGAATGCCTCGTCTGTAATTTACCACTTTAGGGTTGAGGCAAAGGCCGCCGGGATAACGCCCTTCAAACTGTTGGTGCATCTTAATGTCAGACCAGTCCCGGATGGTGATAGGGCGCATGCACAGCGCAGCCAGGCTTCTTACCTTTCGAGGTCAAGGTCCGGAGAAAGTGAATTTACTTGTGACGACGTAACAAAAATTTGTAAGCACGTCAAAGAGGTGGCAAACAAAGTTGCCCCTGGCATGAACATTCATGATATTCTTTCAGACAGAGGTGAAATGAACTAATCCCTTCTCTCTCATTGTTTTTTATTTAGTTGTTTTTTGCTTTGAATCTCCCCCATCATGTTGATCTTTTAATCAGTTGTTCGGTGCTCACTTCTATATGTCGCCCTTTGTGCTAGCTTGCCATGCACAAAAGAATCTTCGCACTTTGGAGAAGTAGCATAGACAATTAGGAGGTTGGGGATCAAACATTTGAAAGTTAACCCATATAGAGGGACAGAGGTTTTTAATTCATTTTGTGCGTGTGCAAAATATTGGTGCTCGCATTTTCATTATTTGAAAGTTAATTTGAATGTCTAGGTAAACGGGAGTTCAGGAAGCATCTGAGTCGCGAGGTGGTGGTATCTAAACTAGTGGGCTCCGACGTTGCTGCATTGATCAACTCAGTTACTTCTGAACCTGAAGTGTACGATCACGAGAAGGCTTGTAGCGGTAGCACCTCACAATGGAGTGTAATTAAAAGGAAATGATTGGTGTTATATATGTTGTAAATCAGTTCGGGGATAGGATGGTCTTCCATCTCCAATCTGGGTGCAAAATAAACGTATTCTGGGTTTTTACTTTGTAATATGTATAAGGGTCTGGCATGATTGTCGTTCTTGTGGAATCGGTGTGGATTGGTACTTTTCAATGTATTTTTGTATCTGTATTTACATTACAAAGCATCTCACAGTGAATATGTATGTATGATGATATGTTAAGTTTTCATTTGTTTCAATCATTTTTATGCCAAAAATATATATATCGCTGTTCAAGTTGTCATTTGTTTCAAACATTTTTTTATATGTTTACTCTGGTTACTCCTACACTTGGAGAGAACTGAATTTCATCTAGTTCTTTCTTCAGATCAGATTGAGTCATTAAAGGATTAGATGTTGTGGGAATGTGAATTGTTATGAAGTGTTGTGGATTTTATGTCTTTGTGTTAAGTTCTATATAATATTAGGGTTAATCCGGCTGTTGGAATTGTACTTTAATTAGTAGTAATTTTGATTTTATCCTTTATGTCAGTTCTGTTTGGTACTTAAATTTAGGATTTAAATCAGTAGGAAGTAATATCTTTAATTCAGTTTCAATGAAGCTGGTGGAGTATTCTAATTTTTTTTTTTTTTTAAATATTTATATGTTTACATGCGAATAACTTGTCATGATCGATGTAAAATCCCCCCTCCAAATTGTCTCTGTTTGTATAGGATATATTCATATTGATTTACGGTTCTTGATTTGAGAAAATAATCAGGCAACTAACGGAGAAATGGAATGGAAGATTTATATTTAGTACTAGCCAACTTCGCCTGTGCATGAACTGATGATGAGTACTATGGACTGAGTCTGTATCTGTTGCGATCCAAATAGAATCTCAAGAACCTGAGATCCTAGATCCGAAGATCCTGATCTGACGCATGTCGTTTTTAGGAGGAGTTTTTTAAAATAATCTCAGCCGTTAATGCGGAATCTCAAGGCTTTGCGATCCAATTTGGATCGCAGCAGATTTCAACGCACTATATATGGACTTCTATAACTGTTTATACTCAAACTTCTACAAAAATATGCTCAAGTTTCTTCAACCTTCAAAGTTACAAATTTATGCCATTCCGTGGAAAAAGTTTCAAAATTAGCCTTCAAAGCTACACTTTTACTGGAACATTATAAAATTAGCATAACTTTAAAATAATTACAAACTACTCACTAATAATTAAAGGCTGGCATTAGAGGTGGCAAATTATCGAGTCGAGTCGGGTCGGATTCAGGTCGGATCGGGTCGTGTCAATTTCACCGAATGGAAATGCTGGGTCGGGTTAAGGTCAGGCCCAGTCGGGTATCGGGTTGACGTCTGCTGGCATTTTTTCTGGTCGGGTCGGGTCGGACGGGTTTTTTGTGTCTGGTCAGATTTCGCACCTCTATTCCTGGGTCATCTCGGGTTTTGGGTTCGGGTCGGGTTCGGGTCAGCTTGACTTTCCCTAAAACACAGGGCGGGTTTGGTGGGTTTTTCGGGTCTCGTCAGATTTTGCCACCTCTAGCTGGCACGGCCCTATCCTTCTTTATATTTATTTGTAAGACTAATTCTGCTATGAATCGAATGAAATATGGGCCGTTCTTTTTTTTGTAATCGGATGGTCATGGTATATCTTTTAGATACAATTAAAGATACATGTTTGACAAGAACCGCTTGATTCAAACTGAAAGGTTGCTTAGCCGATCCCTAGCACTCCATTTGTAAACACTTTTTTAATCTCATTGAATTTGTATTCCAGTTGTCCTGTATATGGATATAGGAATATTAAAATGGAGAATGAGCCAATTTTCTTATTCTATTTACAGTTTTGGCAGTGTATAATTGCAACTCATTCTTTGGCACATTTACTAATAAGAGAAGGGATCCATTACTAATAATTATGAACACGGCAAATCACTAACGAGTTTAAAACGAGAAAAAGTAAATTTAAAGAGAAAAAAAAAAACAAAAAATGAAACGCACACAAATGTAATAGGACAATATAATAAGTTGAACTGTTGAAGGGTCATGCAATTGGTTGGTTAGAAGATTAAAAAAAAATAAGAGAAAAATTGCAGATATAATTATTGATCGAGCCATGTTGAAAAAAAAAATTTCTGGTATCCAACTGGCAGAAAAACTACTCTCGATAGGTATACTGGTGCATGGCGATATTATTTGCATGTGGCTATAAATTAACAAGGTTTCTCATTTCTAAGAAAAATCACTTAAGATATTCCCACCTCTCATCTATAATCCCATCGGTGTTATAAAAATTTTAATTTAAGGTCACAGTCAGTAGTGTTCGTCTTCCTTTCTGTCGATTTTTTTTAATCCCTGTTGTGCTACTTGATAGCAGATGAAATTATTTGATTGATTCATTAACTTGAACCCAATTTTGAAAATCTTTTAGATGATGTATTAATGCTCTGGGGCCATCGTAACTACATCTCTATCTAATTAGTTTTGAGTTACACCGCCCATGGTAATACATATATATATAGTTAGGTTACTGTGTTATGCATAACAAAATGGTCTCCGTGTTATGTGTTCGTATGGCCGATCCGATTCGACCAGTGCGTTCTACATATCGAAATCTCATAGTCTACCAATTCTTTCTATTTTTGGAGATTTCTAACTATTTTTAACGATTTTTTAAAATTTGGCAAAAAATAATAATAAAATAATCCATCTGAAATTCAAATTGATGGTCATTTTTTCAAATCGTTAAAAATAGTTAGAAATCTCAAAAAATTGGAAAAAATTTGTATTCTCTGAGATTTCCATATGAAGAACGCACTGATCGAATCGGATTGGCCATCAGAGTTACGGTTGTGGAGATACGAGCGCATAACACAGAGGTCAGTTTGTTATGCAAAACACTGTAACCTAATGATTTTTTAAAAAAAAGACCCTGAATATGAGTTCAAATGGATTATTTTATTATTATTTTTTGACCATCTTTTAAAAATCGTTAAATATAGTTAGGAATCTCCAAAAATAGAAAAAAATTGTATCCAATGAGTTTCGATATGTAGAATACACCGGTCGAATCGGATCGGTCATCGGAGTTACGGTTGTTGAGATATGACCGCATACTACGGAGGTCAGTTTGTTGTGCAAAACACGGTAATTAACCTAACTTTATATATATATATATATATATATATATATATATATATATATATATATATATATATAGGAATTAAATCATTAACAAAAGAAATATCATTGGACATTTTAATCATGGTTTAGCCGTAATGAATTAACCCAAAATATTTGAAACCCCCGAACCTAATACGTTTATTCTTTTATAATTAAATAATTAATTATAAATAACTGAACCTATATGTAATTAATCACAATATAACAAAGAAATTCATTAAATGAGGTCTAACAACTTAAAAAATTCAATCCGAAATAAAATATGTAAAATAGAAAGAGGGGTAACTCTCCAAGCACCTCAACTATGCTACATCATCAATATTATTAACCATTGATTTTGTTTAAATCTCTTCATCTACTTTGATCCAATGATTTATATCTATTCTCTCTCTCCATTTAATAAGATGACATGATATGATATGTCTAAGAAAAAATTTAATCCTTAAAGTGGTACGACATTTATATGCTATTATTTATAAATTATACATCATCATCGTTATTCACATAAAAAATTTTAAAATTATGTTTAATTTTTAAAATAAATATTTTTATTTTATAAGCTTTATTATTTTTTTGTTATCATATTTTGGGGCAAAGTCCGAGTTACAGCTCTAGTTTATCAAATGCATCATCGAGGTACAGGCTGGAGCCAGAAGCCGACCAGAGAGTGGTCAATTAGACATAAAAATTACATATACTTATTTTTAAAATTAAGCATAATTGTGAAAATGATTTTCAAGTTAAGGCATATTCTGACATCTGTAATCTTTAAAAATTGTTTGCATAGATTTTACATTTTTTTGTTAAAAAGGGTGTCAGTATTGGCCTATTGGGCATAGCAATTAATGGCGCCGCCTGCATACTAATTAAATGAATCAATGTGTACAATAAACAACTTTAATTACATGCACAATGAAAAGATATTTCCCACGTGCATTCTAGTGATTTAAAAACGGCTCGGGTAGTTCCGGATCGGTCCACGGGTTTTCCGGTCCACGGGTTTCTCCGGTCCACGGCTACGGAGATACCATTGATGATAGCGTTGGTGATACCATATAGTATGACCTGATCAAACAAGCTAATTGTTCAACTTAGCGTACTAATTATTCAACGTAACATGCTAATTGTTCAACTAACATACTAATTATTCAACTTAGCATACTAATTGTTAAACTTAACATCAACATGCTTCTATAATTAAGTTGATGTTGAGTTGAACAATTAGCATGTTATATATGTTGCACAATTAGTACGTTAAGTTGAAAAATTAGATTGTTAAGTTGAACAATTAGGGCGTTAAGTTGAACTATCAGTATGTTACGTTGCACAATCAGTACGTTACATTGCACAATTAGTACGTTACGTTTCACAATCAGTACGTTACGTTGCACAATCAGTACGTTATGTTGCACAATTAGTACGTTTTACGTTACGTTGTACAATTAGTGCGTTATGTTGCATAATTAGTACGTTACGTTGTATAACAATCGTTCATTTGACCAAGTCAAAGTTTATAGTATCGTCAACGGTATCACCGATGGTATTACCATAGTAGCTCCCTAAACTATATAATATGCAGAATAAGCTATATAGCATGATAATTGTAACGTGGTAGTGAAAGAAAGAGAGAAAGAGAAGATGCTACAGTGAATCGGGCCATTAGGTCATGAGCAGGTTGAAATTCGCTAAACCAAATTTTGAATTGCGATTTAGTTATTAAAAAATAGTAAAATTAGCGCCGATCGAACATACAATAATACAACGAACTCGGGGCAAGTAAAGATAGGAATATTAGCTCTGTTATATATTTGAAAACGGCCTAAATATATTTATGAAACCTAATTTTCATAGAGAATATTAATCATTTTACAAATTGCATGGCGGATGACCGCACGTCCTGACGTCCAGCGAAGGGGGAGGTGACATCAGTCAAGGAGCAACGAAAGCGACGCTACGAAAAACAATCGTCAACTTCGCATATAATTAAGTTATATTTAGTACGTACTAGGTAGTAGGTACGACATTATTTTCTCTTGCTCGTCATGAAATAACTACTTCCATATTATTATTATTATTATTATTATTATTATTATTTTTAGGAAAGTTCCATATTATATTTCACTCAACTGATTGAATTTTTGTTTATAGTTGTTGAAAGACCGAAATCAAACAATGTCATCAAAATCGAGTCAACGAGTCAACGTTTATATTAAAAAAGGTCAACATAATTAACAAAAACAAAATTAAACAAAACAAAACGTGAACTAAACTTTTGGTGGATCGTCATAACGGACTATATAATATTTTGTTTGAGTCAGACCTACCATCTACAGGCTTAACATCCATATATCCATACAACCACATGACATGACGCGTTGTCAATCGGACTTGGAAATATTTGTTGTGTTGTACACGGTTGCACTCGGGGCTATAGATCTTTTTTTTTAATGGCCATAGGGTGTTGTATCAAGCTTTCAAGTCATAGCTTGTCCTTGATCAATTTATTTATAACCCATGGGTGTTACATGGCACCTTTATTTTGAAACCAATATCCCGCCCAAAAAAGACCCCTTTTATATTTATTTTGATTATTTAATTTATTTTGCATTTTATAGTTGGAAATTTTTTTTACCCTCTTCTCTGATATTTCTCTTCATATTGCGCTCAATATTGTTTTTGCAATTTATATGATAAATTCGATTAGTGTGCATTTTAAATTAAATTAACATGACCATTTGTCACAAAAATATTTGAAGTTGTTACATAACTTAGATAATTGTTACATAACCATGACTATTTGTTACATAATTTGGATAATTGTTAAAACAACATGATTACGCAAGTCAAATGCACACTAATCATGTTCTTTAATAATTTTCTAAGTTATGTAACATATAGTCATGTTTATGTAACAACTGCAAATGTTTTTGTGACAAAATAGTCATGTTAATGTAACAAATCATCATATTTATGTAACAATTAACATGACGAAATAGTAATGTTATTATAACAAAATGATCATGTTTTTGTTATATAACTTGGGTAATTGTTATATAAACATGACTATTTGTTACATTAACATGACCATTTTGTCACTAAAACATTTGCAGTTGTTACATAAAAATTACTATTTGTTACATAACTTAGAAAATTGTTAACGAATATGATTAGTATGCATTTGAATTGAGTAATCATGTTTTTTTTTAACAATTATCCAAGTTATGTAACAAATAGCCATGGTTATGTAACAACTACCTAAGTTATGTAGCAACTTCAAATATTTTTGTGACAAATGGTTATGTTAATTTAATTTAAAATGCATACTAATCAAGTTTATTATAATTTTATATAATGGTACAAAAACAATATTGAGTGCAATATGAAGAGAAATATCAGAGAATTGGGTTAAAAAAATTTTCCAACTATAAAATATAAAATAAATTAAATGATCAAAATAAATATAAAAGGGGTCTTTTTGAGTGACATCTTTCCAAACTGAAAAAAAAAACTACAGATCGTTCTTGCCGGAGTATATCGGGTTGGGTTTAATGGTGATTGGACGTGCATTAATGGCCTGGATAATAAAAAATATAGAAATGGAAAAGAGTCATCATAAGCTACGTGCTGAGTCAGGAAGAGGCAGGGTGACTCCAGCATATTGCTTGTAACTCACGTGCCCATGCCAACAATGCACAAAGTCAACTATGGATCAATGGTTGAGCTGACCGTATGGACGGAAGGTATTTCCGTATTTTTTTTGGGTGTTGATGTTGATTGTTCATGAGCCACGTACAATTGTAATCGGGTCGGATCTAGTGAGGCCTAAACCTAGAGGTGGCAGAACTCGACCCGACCTGATTTGACTCGAACCCAATCTGAGTTGGTATTTTTCAGAAAGTCAAACTTGTCTGACCCAACCCGAACCTGACCCGACCTGATATCAAGTAGCATCCAATCCAACTCAAATAAAAAAAAGTTGATATTGAAATTAACCCGACCCAACCCACTCATCACCCGACCTCAACCCGATCCGAGATATTCTAGAAAGTCAAACTGACCCGACTCGTTCAACACCAGGGGCGGAGCCAGGAACCTGGCATAGGGGGGGGGGATCGTCGGAGTCAAAAGACAGACATATATATATAAAAAAATTGTCAAGTATCATTGAGAATTCGAACACATAGTCATAATAAAGGACATGACAGAACCGAGGGATGAGGAGATGAATAAGAAAATGGTCAAGTTTCTTGTAATTAATAAAGCAATAATAATTGAATTTACGAAAAACAATGAACTTTTTAATTAATTTTAAGACCTTAATGGGGTTTTTTTTATAACTAGCACTTGACCCGTGGCATGCACGGGATATAATTTAAATGTGCTGTTAAGTGTTGGATTGCTGATCAACCGAAGAGTCCGAGTTCGGATCGTCTACCGCACTGCCTAATCTGCAGCGCAGATCCGACGGTGCGCTAGACTTCGGGATCCGGACTCATTACTTTTCACGGATCCCGAAGTCTAGCGCACCGTCGGATCTGCGCTGCAGATTCGGCAGTGCGATAGACAATCTCGTTTGGAAGAGTCCATAGAGATTCTCATTGTGTTAATTCATACCATTTCATAAAGAGAAGGGATCTATTGACAATCTTGACAATACAACTTTTAAAAAAATTTTAAAAATTCACATAAAATCTTAACTTATAGATTGATAATGTTTCAAGTTTCAATCAATTTGAATATCGTTTGATACCTTATCAAAATTTTATGTATTTTTTAATGGTTGTAATCTAACGGATCTTTAAAGAGCTATCAAATGTCATTTAAATTGAATATAATCGGATATATAATCAATGTATAAGTTAAGTAATATTTTCGTAAAAGTTTTTCTATTTTTAAAATTGTTTATGATTTTTTTATAAATTTTTGAAAAATATTTATTGTCGAGATTGTCAAAATAACCATCGTTAATGGATCCCTCCTTTTTCATAAATATACATCAAATATTTCCCTCTACTGGTGAAATATTGAAAAATTGTAGATATTACCTTCTTATAATTGGGCTTGAAAAAAGTCGTAGTAATACTTGTTTGTTCTTGCATGTATGATGTATCCAGTCTTTCTACATTATATACAGATCAATGTTTATTTAACCTCTCAAGTGAAAGAATATATTGCATATAATGCATGCATTGAGTTTCACTTCCATGCAATTAATATACAAAAGAAATGGTGTTCGTGTTAATTTCAATTTCCTTGCATGCAGGGGCGGAGCCAGAATTTTTGGCAATGGGGGTCAAACTAGTTAGTCTCATTGTAAGAATTAGGCTGTGGTGATATGCATAGCACAGTAAATGTCTGTATTACCATTTTCGGTGTCCAAATAGTTGATCCGAACCGCTCAATGTGATCTCTATATTAAAATATACTAGGAAACCAAATTTTACGATTTTTAGAATTTTTTGTGCTATTGTAAATGATGGGGAGAAAATCGTTGTTTTGTATAAATCAGAATTCATGGATCTAGCCATTTTCTCCTCATCATTAAAAATAGAAAAAAAATTCTAAATATCATAAAATTTAGTTTCCTAGTATATCTTGATATAGAAATCACATTGAACGGTTCAGATCAACTATTTGGACACCGAAAATGGAGATACAGACCGCATAGCACAATGAAACCGTGAAATGCATATCAGCGTAGCCGGACGTACTCCTCATTATAATATACTAATTACTTTAGAAATAATAGTAGTATTAAAATTAATTGATCATTTACATTAAATATTATTATTGATTAATTCATCATAAATTTTCATAATAGGCCCGCATTTTTTATTTAGCCATTATTTTATACAAAAGTGGAACTTAGGTAATAAAAATGCTATAAAATTTGTACAATTGAGGTACAAGATGAAGTAAAAAATGTTGTCATATATTTGTGTTTTCTATTAGATAATGAGGATGTAAACATTATTACTATATCACAGTGCTCCCTTTTTTTAATTAATTTGTATTACAATAAATATGACACAGAAGTTCGGAACGCATTTTAGGGCTTACATGTTTTTTTTTTAATAAAATATAAACCTTTAAATAAAACTTATCACAATGTTTGATATCTTTTTACTCTGTTCCTCCAACATAATTTTGACCAATTGATATATCTAGAAGAAATGATAACATCATAGAATTATTATTAAGTTTTATTGTATTATGACTCTATACTTAATTCTAGTAATTGCAAATTCTATGATTAGTTCACTAGTGAACTGTACATTCAAAATAATAACAATATTTGGCTCCGAAAATATGAAAGAAACGATTTAGATAATTAATTTACATAGAAATATTTTCTGAAAACTTAATTGGGGTCAACCATAGTAAATCTGGTTTCAAAGTATGGGGGTCAAATATTGAGTATTCTAATATTTTTATCTGGAGTACACGACAAATTAGTATACAAGTATGAAAATTTTGAAAATAAATGGGGGTCAATTGACCCCTATTTCTTGAATGTGCATCCGCCCCTGCTTGCATGTATACATCAAAATTACTTCAAGTAAAATTTTGTAAATGAAAAATCACAATCAAGCACTACAAGAAAAAGGCTGTTTAACAACGCATTGTTACAACGGTCTTTTATGTCATCCACTAAAAGACCGCAGCTAAATAGTTTAACAGGGGTTATTAATTGAGAACCGCTGTAGAATTGTATACATCAACAACGGTTTTTTGTGAAAAACCGTTGTAAAATAAACTTAACAGCAGTTCATATATAAGAACCGCTGTAAAATATAACTTAGCAGCTGTCCTCTCAGTTAGACTGCTGTTAAAACTTTATCTCCTACAACGCTTCCTGACGACTGACCGCTGTTAAGTTATTTTGCTTGCTTAAATCGGTGTTAAACTTTCTAGGGTACTTGGTAAAATTTCAAAACCCCAGTTCACTCATCTTTCGATTTCCCTCTCCTCTCACAAACCCTCACAGCCACTCTCACCCAAGAATTCACATCATCTGCAGTACCGCAAACTATGCGTTTGCCCGAAAAGTTGATTTTAAAACAGCGCTCTATTTGTAAATCTTGACCGTCCTCAAAAATTCTGACCGCGGTCCAAGTCACCTGGTCTTTGATTGGTTGAGCGGTTACTGCACAAGGTGCGTTACTGTAGAGGATATTCTTCCCTCACCCAAACCCTCACCGCTGCTGCTGTAGCCGACCAAAGCCACCCTCGCCGCTGCTCCAGCCAATCGACGGCCCGAGTTGCGGTCTCCTCACACGCTGGACCCGCGCGGACCTTGCCCAAGGCCGCTGCTCCGGCTGCCGCCGCCGCTCTAGCCGACCAAAGCCACCCTCGCCGCTGCTCCAACCAACCGACGGCCCGAGCCGCGCTCTCCTCACACGCTGGACCTGCACGGACCTTGCCCGAGGCCCACTTTTTCGTTCTTTCCTCCCAGTTTCCTTCTTCCTACCAGTACTACCGTACCTTCTCCAAAACCTAACCCTAACCCTCGCAAACCTCGCGTCATGGCCCAAGAAGACGATTGCTCATCGCCTACCATCTCCAGCCGAAAGCACCGCTGATCGCCGGACGCGGCCCGCGAGGAGTCCTCGATGCGGCGGAAGCACCGCCACCGCCACCGCCACCGCCACCGCCATGGACGCGACAGGAAGGAGGACGATGTGGCGAAGCCGGCTGAGAACGAGATCGTGGAAGGCGAGATTCTGGACGATGAACAACCGGACAAGATTCTGGTCTGTTTTTTCGGATCTATCTTTTTCTACCCTCCCCGCTTGCTGTTACGTGTTGGCGTGAGGTTTTAATAGGTTATTCTTTCATTGCCTCTTAATTAATTCTTTGGAAAACCTGTCGATGTCCTGTTATCTGATCTGTTTGAATTGATGTTCAGACAGATTTTGGCATGCAATTGTGTGGTTACTAAAAGAAGTCATACTTCATAAACTGTACTCGATATGCTAGGTTTCTTGGAAATTAACTGCTAGTATGAGATTTTTGTTTCAGTAAATGTTTTAAATTACAATATGTCTCCTTAGGCCTTTTGAATTGGATATTAGGATCTATAAAGAATACTTATCTGCAATGCCAGCAATTTTATGCTTCAAGAGCCTACTACAAATTTGATAACGAATGATTGTGTACTACCACTATAATTATACAAAGAGGAGGGATCCATTGACAATGTCTAATTTGACAATCTTGACAATGCTAATTTTCAGGAATCTTGACAATACTAATTTTCAGGAATCTTGACAATGTTTACGGAACTATTGTTTAAGTTATAGATTGATTATGTTTTCGATTATATTTAATTTAAGTGACATTTGATAGCTCTTCAAAGATCCGTTAAATTACAACCGTTAAAAAATGTATAAGATTTTGATAAGCCATCAAACAATGTCTAAATTGATTGATATTTGAAACATTATCAATCTATTAGTTGAATAATACATCCATCAACTTTTTTCCATTTTTAAAAATTTATATGATGATTTTATTCAAATTTTTTAAAATTGTGATTGTCAAGATTGTTAAGATAGGCATTGTCCATGGATCCCTCCTCTTATACAAATGGGGCATATACATGAATAATTGTGAGAAGAGAATAGTAAATTAAATTATTTAGGTGTCATTGATTGGTGCTATTAACTTCCAATTTTGCGCTTTGCTGATATCAGCATCTGTTCCAACTTCCAATTAACACCAAATGGAAATAATTTGAAAACACAAAGCAACAACCAAATTACATGAAACTGACCTTGAACATTTTGATTATTTGATGGCCATGCCATACATTAGTACAACTGTACCATATAAATCTTGCTGCACACACCAGCAGCAAATTAACTGCTTTGTATTGTTTACTTTGCAGGAGCTTAGTCTCAGCCCTTCCGTTAATGTGGTACTGAAGGATTGGATAAGACACTCTGTTGTTAAACTCAGTTCTACTTTGTGAGGAGTACTATGGAGCTGGTAGGTGAGGCGAGTGAGACGGTGTTGGTAGATATTACCTTCTTATAATTGGGCTTGAAAAAAGTTGTAGTAATACTTGTTTGTTCTTGCATGTATGATGTATCCAGTCTTCCTACATTATATACAGATCAATGTTTATTTAACCTCTCAAGTGAAAGAATATATTGCATATAATGCATGCATTGAGTTTCACTTCCATGCAATTAATATACAAAAGAAATGGTGTTCGTGTTAATTTCAATTTCCTTGCATGTATACATCAAAATTACTTCAAGTAAAATTTTGTAAATGAAAAATCACAGTCAATTAAGTGTTCCCAAATTCGATTGAATTTAAAGTAACTTTAGTTCTCTATTGCTCCTAACTTCAGTAAAATGTTAAATGGTTCAATATTCTAAAAATAAAACCACACATCGTATTAAAATATATTTTAGTGGCTAAAACCTCTTTCTATGCCATACCTTGGTATGAATCGAATAGAGAGGATAATTAATTAAATGGTCAGAAGCATAGACAGTAGCGATTCATAATCAAGAATTAAAATCGAGATAGAGAGAGAAAAATAATAATAAAAAAAGATTGGTCATGGAAATGAAAGTGGAACTTGTGAAGTTGTGGCAGAGGCATAGGGAAAGATCAATAACTTGTATTGTGTGGTTGGTTGAGAGAATTTTCCTTGACTTGCTGTGGAAAATGGAGGGCGACTAAGATCTGTGGGAGTAAAAATGGAGGGACGTGAAGTTAAGAAACGGATGGCAGCAATATAATAGAAATGAAGAAGCGCATTTGGAATTTTGGAATGAAAGGGCGCTCTGTATCTAATCTCAATCGCTGAAGAATAGGATGTAGAGATGACGTGGCATGCTTTAGAGAGCAGTAATTTTTTCTGTTTTTCTTTAAAAGAAGAGATACTATATCTAACTCAATATGTAATTTAGGAGGGATTCAATAACCATAGTCATTGATATCTATAGTAGTCATTTCATTAGTTATATATAAATAAACAATTATAAACCATTAGATGTATTCTAAATCATTTTAATAACATATACAAAATAAGTAATAAATAATAAAATATTAACATCATTTCGATAGTAATTAAGTGAGGAAAAAAATTATAAAATTTCAACCATTAATTTATGTTAATCTTGAATAAAATCAAGATGATATAATTTTTTGTGTACACATAAAACATAATATATATATCTGACACCAACTATCAATCGTTTTGTTTATTAAGATTTTGAAATGTAGTTTTTCAAAATTTAGTTTCATGGTGACTGATCGGTCACAAAAAATATGATTATTTAGGGAGCCAATAAAAACTTATACTAGTGCATGAAAATCATGGGGGGGCCAAATAAATTTGTTTTTACAAAAATACACTGACAAATTAAATGTCAGTATGTAATTTGGGAAATCATTTGGGGGGGGGGGGGGGGGGGGGTCTTAGCACCCCCCAGTCCCCCCTCTCTCTGCCCCTATCCGACACGAACCCGAACCCGAACCCGACCCGTCCGCCCGATTTTCCACCTCTACCTAAACCCAAGTTCCCAGATTAATTTATCGTCGTGTTCAAGATTTCTTATTATTTATAGGCATTAGAGAGGAGTAGGATTAGTCCAAGATTCATATGTTATTACAAATTATTATATTGTATTATTCAAAAATTATGTTCAAAATTTTTTAATATAAATACTTAAAAAAAGTTTGTAATTATTTATTTGAGAGTGGGTTTTTATGGATTGATGAAGGAACCTTTCATTTTGAATTGAGTGGTTATGAACCAACACATCTCTTTAATTGTATCTAAATACATATCGTGTCGATCACCCGATTATGAAAACTGAACAGCTAATATTTCATCTGATCCACTGCAGAATTAGCCTTCATGTGATGTCGATTTTCAGGGCAAAGCCCGAAGCTACATATAGTTTAATAAACTGGCAAATGGAATATTAGAAATTTGATTGATCCTCTTCCACTTCTGAAACAAGTTGTTTCATAAGAACTGAATATTGTGTCCAAACTCTAATCATCATTTTTTTTTTTGGATGAAATCGTTCTAATAAATATCAGAGATATATCTTCAACAAAATAAAATTTTGCACTATTATATTACAAAAATTCTAAGAAAATTCTATATGATTTAATTTTGTTATTTCAATATTATATTACAAAAATTATTAGAAGAATAAGTCGGTGTCTCATTTACCAGTTGCACTTCACTTCTTATATACAATATGATCAAGTAGATAGAATCAGCCGGCGCTCGATTAACACCAGATTCGGATAATTGAATATGTAATTTCAAGTTAAGGACCAAATAATTATGAATTTCAACATATCAATCATATATATTACAAATTTTCAAGCAAGTGGCGTGGAGATTGGCTACGGGCAACACTCTCTGTATATGAGGATGCGGGTTCGAAATTCAGATGGAGATCTTTTATAGACATTAATTTAAATTGAGTGACATACTCTCATCTTTATCTCAAAAAAAAATAAAAAATGTCGCTTGCAGATAAAAAAAAAAAAAACGGATATAATAAATAATCAGATCGCACAATTCAACGAAGTAACAATTTTAAGTTTTTAATAAAAACCAAAGGCGATTACAAGTTTACAAACAAGGGCAGCTTCTCTAAACAGATTTTTCCATATGTTTTAGGACAAGCCATCAAAAAGCAAGGAGTGAAGTTATTTTTAGTATTGTTAGAGCATCTCCAACGGACTCCCTAAAAATGGATCTCAATATATCTATATTGGGTATCATCCTAAATTTTTTTAGAGCAAATTTCACCTCAATCTCCAACAGATTCCCAAAATATGGATCCGAATACATTTAAATTGGCCAAAATATGGATCCCAATACATTTGAACGGTCTGGATTTGGCTCTGGTTTTGGGAAGACATATTAGGAGTGCTAAAAACTAGGCCAAAATAGCTCGATTTGGCTCTAGTTTTGGAAGTGCTAAAAATAGGGATAATTGTTTGGGTATCTCTTAGAGATGGTTTTCTCTCCTTAATTCTCAATTTTTGGTTTTAGGAGTGTTTTACGACGTCTCTTGGAGATGCTCTTACTATTGACAAATGTTATGCCAGTGTAGCTCATTAAGGTATGTGATTACATTATTAATTCTCTCAAATATCTTAATTACCCATATATGTGCATTTGATTTTCTATAGCTAACTGCTATTATTATTCAAGGACAACGCGCTCTCTACAAACAAAAAAGAGAAATTATTCATTGAATTGAATAATTTGATAAGAACCGTTGTCTTCATACATGTTTATGTGTATACTTATAAAGGAAAACATGTGTAAGGAATATACATGGGGTCATATCTAGTATTCCTAATATTAGTATCCACCTATCCACATTAATTGTTACAATATTTGAGTTCAGCGTTACAAAGTTTGAGATAAAAGTTACAAATTTCGTATATGTGTAGATAGATAAAATGAGGATCACGATCATTGTAATTTTTCATTTAATTAAGCATCCAACACTGCAGTTTGTGCAAGTATTATTGAAGCCTTATTAATCGAAGCATTGATGGGCCTTCAGCAAATAAAGAAAAACATTATGGGCTCAACTCTGGGAGCTAACGAATGACGGCCCAAATCCGATGTTTCCAGCATGCATTCAGCAAGGGATTACTTGCTGACTTGAACTCTTGCGTCTCTGCCTCTCAGAAATAAGAAACATGTTGTGTCCATTGAAAAACTGTCCATACATTCATACATGTGTACGGAATTTAAATGACACACTCCGAAATATAACAAATACATCCCCAAATGTAACCTATGGACGTTTTGGACAGTTTTTCTATGGACGCTAGGTATTACTCCAAATGAAATGTATCGAGTTTTGACTGGAAACAGAAGGACGACTGAGCTGCCTGCCCGTGAGGTCTGAGTTCGCATTGCATGTTCGATTCTTCAATAGGGTTCCAGTAATTAATTGCTCACTGTTTGCAATTTACTTTCATTCAGATTGAATGAAATTCAGCTGTAGTTTGTTTACTTCTGACAACAAACATATATATATACAAAAGTTGCTTTGTGCAAAATTCAGTGAGAATTGAATTCAGCTTTAATTTGCCTTCCCCGGCTCTGATACTTGCCCGACGTCTAGTTCTAAATATTATCTGATCAACTCGCCAAGATTATTATCCTAAAATTTGAATACCTGCTGAAAATAATTATCCAAAATAGTCATCAGGATGTATCAATTATCATATCGCATGCAAGGTGCTTGACGAAATGCTTCTTCTGCCCTCAGTCTTTTGTCTATTAATATATATATGGTGATATGGTATGGATATGGTGGAACAAATTGAAAACGTTCCTTGTTGTCAAAAAAGCTAGCTACACGAAGACGGTACCGAAAATAAATGCACTGATACTTTGTTGGGAGGAAATCCTTTGGAGAAAAAAAGAAAAAGAACAAGAAGAATGTGATCAGATTTCAGGTTGAGGTACAAACTCTTGCGGTAGTTTCAATGCGATGTAATTTCAAAAAAAAAAAATCTATTATTATACATAAATTAACAGCTTTTCCCTCTCACATTGTATGATTATTATTATTAAATAAGGAAAAAAAATAAATTCAGTGTAATTGTCATTCATATAGTTCAAGCTCATCCTCTGAAACTGAAAAGTATTCATATTCGTCATCTCTATACATGCCATCTAGCAACGGACAAGTAGGGATGCCGAGTAGCTGAGGACATATACTAATTGACAGATGAACAAGTTGCGGAAGAGCTAAAGATGTTTTTCCGACTGGATCATCTTCTTGCCAGTTCTCTAAGTTAGGCATGTCATCCATGGATAGATATTCCAGTTTAGGGAACATGTCCGACGACGTCCCGGATCACCAACATGAGCAGGTAAGGGATTTCTACTTCATATATGCTTCAAGCTCTCAAGGGACTGATGATTACGACTTCAAGGGACACAAGGTCCCCGGGATGAACATATGATTCCCAAGTCGCGAAAACCTGAAGATATACATACGTCTCCGGGACAAACAAATGAGTCCTAGGTTTTCACCCACTAACACCCGCTAACATCATAATACTAAAATACCCCCCAACTTGTGAACAAACCCTAGTTTTAGGGATAAACAAAGTCTAGTCCGGTTTTGCAAAACTGTCCCTGTGGATTCGACCCTGCACTAAGCTACAACTTAGTCGTACGCTTGCGACTCATTTGTCGCTTAGTAGAAATATTAAAAGTAGTGCACTTTCGAGTGAACAACACTGCTAGTTATTCAAAATGCATGGTCAACATGCAAAAACATCCTCCATCCTGGCCATTTCCCTATTAAACAAATTGGCCAACACTCACCAACACTTAAATACATGGGCCAAAGTTAAATTCCGTAATAAAAAAGCTCAATTATCATCTGCTCAGTTATTTGTTCAATTGCTAGATCATTATGAGGAAAAGCGACCTCTCACACCAAATGAAACCTCAATTCGTATCCGTCTTAGGGAAAAAATTCATACCATCTCTGTCATTCTGGAAATGAAATGGCAATAACAATCATCTTGTAGGTGGCTAAAACTTGGAGATAACAATACTAAATATTTTCATTTTTTAGTTAATGCCAAGCAACGCAAGAATTTGATAACCACTTTACAAACAGATCCCACCATCATTTCCCAACCGCATCAAATAAATGAACATCTTACCACATATTATCGACACCTCTTTGGTCCATCTCAGACATCACCACCTCTACAAACTCAACTGCATAACTTATATATATCAACCATACTCCACTTCAAACTATTGATTCACCCTTCACACCTCACGAGATCAAACTTGCTGTAGACACATTAGCCAATGGAAAAGCAGTAGCACTCGATGACTTTCTGGTTGAATTTTTCCAAGTCAATCTACTGGGACATAATTAAAAATGACATCACTGACTCACTTCAGGCTTATTTCCATAACAGGCTAGACCTTTGGAGGTTTAAAACTGCAAATATCACCTTGATTCCAAAACTACAAACTCCAACGACGGCTGAAGATTATCGCCTCATAAATGTCATTAATGGAATTTCCAAAATTATAACCACCATCTTACCAAATCGCACCTCATATGAATGATCTCATCCATTCAAACCAAACACCCTTTATTAAAAACACAATAACATCCATACAAATCGCCACATAGTGCAGTTTTTTGGTCTCGCTCCAGAAATTATCACCTTCGCCAACAAACACAATAACAGCAATTCATCTTGGACTCTATTCCTCCAAAAATCATATAACATACATACACCTTCGCAGCTCCTTAAAAATCCAAACCACCTCTCATTTTTCCTAAAAGACCTCGCCTCACTTTTTCCTATCTTCTTAACATCTACTACTGTCATTCTACATTCAGGGACATCAACTACTTTCTGGAAACATATTTGGCTACAAAACATAGCTCTTAAATATTCTTATCCCGAATTATATAAACTCACTACCCAACTCCATGCAACAATACGAGACACTCTCTCAGATGAATGATTATTTATCCCATTCTATATTTCCTCTCAAAACCAACAATTCCTCGCCATCTTACAACAATCTCAACTTGCACTCATAAACTTAAATGAAAATAATAATGACATAAGAATATGGCGTTTGACGCCCCACAGTACATTCTCAACCCAATCAGCATACAGTTTTCTCATCAATCTAGGTCTCATCACACCATCACTCTCCTTAGCATGGGCGCCAAAATACTTACCAAAGTTAAGATATTCATTTGGCTTCTCTTCCAGGAACAGACAACTGACAGCATCTAACCTTCTCAAGCAAAATTGGCCGACACCTTCACAATGCCCGCGATGTACCATTCAAATAACTGAAGATAATGTGCATCTCTTCATCTCTTGCTCACTCAACATTCACACATGGCAACGCAACACACTCAACAATACCTCAGATGTACTCTCCTTTTGGACCTCTTTCAGCTCCAGCCTCTCGCCTTCCGCAAGACCTTCATGGGATTCTATCTTCGCGGCCACCACATGGAATCTTTGGAAAGAGCGTGATTCATGCATCTTCAACAACAAAATCCCTCCTCCTTATCTTTTTGAGCGATGCATTCTACAAGATAGAGAAAATTGGGATAGATATTGCACATTATAGGATATTTAGCTATTATTCAGTTTTAATGGATGGGATATCCAAAATGTAACCTCCCATCATTGTTGTAAATTTTACCACTTGTACATAACTTTTTTTTGTTTAATAGAAATTACTGGTTGGCACTTGCCTTCCACTTCAAAAAAAAAAAAAAAAATTTAATAGATTTTGATTAATATATAACTGATCCAAATTTTGTATAATTTGGACAATTATTAATGGACTTCTACATATACATATTTTTTTGTTTTGAGATTTGGAAACAGAGAATCAATTCATAAGCTCCAATATATTTATATAAAGAGTAGGGATCCATTGACAATGCTTAATTTGACAATCTTGACAATGAAAACTTTAAAAAATTTGTAAAAATTCACAAATACTCTTAAAAATGAAAAATGGTCTATGGATGTATTATTTAACTTATAAATTGATTATGTTTCTAATTATATTCAACTTAAGCGACATTTGATAGTTTTTCAAAGATCCGTTAATTTACAACCGTTGAAAAGTGTACAAAATTTTGATAAGTCATTAAACGATGTTCAAATTGATTGAATTTGAAACAGTATCGATCTATAAGTTAAATAATACATCCATAAACCATTTTTCATTTTTTAGAGTTTTTGTGAATTTTTACAAATTTTTGAAAGTTACCATTGTCAAGATTATCAAATTAAGAAATTAAGAATTGTCAATGGATCTCTCCTCTTATATAAATGCTGTTAAGTTATCATAAAAAAATTTCAAATTTTTCTAAAAGAGTTGTCATTGTCAAGATTGTCAAACATTTTCGCTATAAAATCTCGCATACAGAACATACAAACCCACACAAACACATACCACACCAAGTTATCAACACTTTCCAATACCACTTTAAACCTCCATCTCTAGGACAACTGCCACCTTGCCATTGCGAATACCGGCCCGGGTGCTCAGATAATCGTCCCCAAACCTAGGATTAAGGCAGCATGTCCGTTAGTCCGGCACCAAGGAAATGCAGATGCATTTCAAGTAATTGGAGAAACCATGGCAACAACGTGGAAGTAAGTAAGGGGCAACCAAAACCTGGAGATGCATCTCAGAATGCCTCGTCTGTAATTTACCACTTTAGGGTTGAGGCAAAGGCCGCCGGGATAACGCCCTTCAAACTGTTGGTGCATCTTAATGTCAGCCCAGTCCCGGATGGTGATAGGGCGCATGCGCAGCGCAGCCGGGCTTCTTACCCTTCGAGGTCAAGGTCCGGAGAAAGTGAATTTACTTGTGACGACGTAACAAAAATTTGTAGGCACGTCAAAGAGGTGGCAAACTATGTTGCCTCTCGCATGAACTTTGATGAGATTCGCTCAGACACAGGTGAAATTAACTAATCCCTTCTCTCTCACTGTCTTTTCTTTATTTGTTTTTTGCTTTGGATCTCCCCCATCAAGTTGAGCTTTTAATCAGTTGTTCGGTGCTCACTTCTATATGTCGCCCTTTGTGCTAGCTAGCCATGCACAAAAGAATCTTCGCACTTTGGAGAAGTAGCATAGACAATTAGGAGGTTGGGGATCAAAAATTTGAAAGTTAATTCCATATAGAGGGACAGAGTTTTTTAATTCTTTTCGTGCGTGTAAAATGGTGCTCGCATTTTCATTATTTGAAAGTTAATTTGAATGTCTAGGTAATCAGGTGTTCACGAGGCATCTGAGTCGCGAGGAGGTATCTAGACAAGTAAACTCCGGTTTTGCAATGATCAACTCAACTACTTTTAAACTTATGGTTTACGATCACGCAAGGGCTTGTTGGCGGTACCATAGGAATTAAGGAAGCCTCATAATTTGGTGTAATTAAAGGGTGAAAAGATTGGTGTTATATATGTTGTAAATCAGTTCGGGGATAGGATGGTTTTCCATCTCCAATCTGGGTGCAAAATAAATGTGTTCTGGGTTTTTACTTTTCAATATGTACAAGGGTCTGGCATGATTGGCGTTCTTGTGGAAATTGGTGTGGATTGGTACTTTTCAATGTATTTTTGTATCTGTATTTACATTACAAAGCATCTCACAGTGGATATATATGTATGTATGATATGTTAAGTTTTCATTTGTTTCAACCATTTGTATGCCAAAAATATAAATCGATGTTCAAATTGTCATTTGTTTCAAACATTTTTTTATATGTTTACATGCGAATAAAAATATATGCAATTCTGTTAATTAAACTCTGTTTTATAAGACCACTACTTACATGCACTATCCTAACCGACTTTGACCATGCCAACACATTCCTAAGTCACCTTTATCATTTAATCACGTTGAACTGTTGTACTGAAATCATGTTATCAAATATAAATACTAAAGACCAGAAAATACCATGCAAATATTCTTTATAAAATACAGATGCTTCCTAACCTAACATACTAGACTGACTGACACAAACCAATAACCGAATCCAAACCTAACATACCAGACTTACCAGATCAATCCTACCATGCAACCATGCACCAGATCCAAACCAAGGCATACCAGACAACAAAATAACATCCTGTGCATTAGCACGTATTCGGTACCTAACCATACCTGAGCTCCAAATATCCGCGTACATGTCTGTACGTAAACTATAGCGCTATAGTGAGGTAGCTAGCCTCTTGCCGGCATCTCGAATCAGGTACATAATCAATCCAACCTCAGACCAGGCATATCCAAACCATGTATACTCAGACCATGCATATCCAACTCACACATATCCAGACCAGACATACTCAAACCAGACATACTCAGACCGGACATACTCAGACCGGACATACTCAGACCAGGTATACTCCCAAACCAGACATAACTCCCAATTATAACCAGGTTGATAACCACAACTACATGCATTACCATGCCGACCCAAACAGATAACATATACCAACATGACATACTCATATCTCAACCCGAAACCAGTACCACACAGGCATCCCAAAACCATCCCAAAACAATATTAAACATGCACAGATAACAACACCTAAGAAATCAAGACAATTCAGATCAACTGATCCATATCACAAGTCACAAAGAACTCAAACGGATAACTGGAATCAAATACAAGTTATAGAGAAGTCCGGTTACCTCATACGAATACGATCCTGGTTCACGAGTTCATTTAGAATGATGCTTGCTTAACTCACGATATTCCGGATTTAGTATCGAACTGCATCATGAAATCGATATCCTACTAAAAAACCGAAATAACAATTAATCGTCAATATAATTCCTTCCAGTTTTCCTGTTTATGTTCATTCAGTTGTCTTTTTAAGGGATTTCCCAATTTTCATAATTTATTGGTAAGTTAATATAGTTCCCATAACCATATATTTGACTAGGTGACTAACTGATCATGTAAGAAGATTATAGTTATTAAGTGTCAATTTATTCACAAGTCCAAGCCGATAAATTCAGCTCTAATCACTCACTTATTTGATCAAATTTGACACTAAATATATATAAGTGTCAGTCATGTACAAAAGCTTCGGACTCACATGTTCCTTTTATATAAGTCTCAATATCTCATGGTTAATGAAATCACTGCACCAGGTAGAGCATGCTAGTGCGAAACCTTGTATATATTGCTCATATTTTAGTAGCAACAGCCAACCGGCCTAGCTAATCAATCTTGTATCAAATTGTTTTTAGAGATAAATATGAATTCTTCCATTAATTAATTGCTTTAAGCTAGGTTCCAGTCAAACTCCTAATCAAGATATTATAATAATCGGATATGCCATACCTTTATTTGTGCTCTCTAAAATCCTCTTAATTGATCAATTTTCCTTAGCTTTGCATCTCTCTTTGCTTTTATTTCTAACCGTTAGATTTCACTTAATATTATGGACATGACCTTCCTGTCTCTTTCAGAGCTATGGAACTCACAACCTCTGGTTAACACACATACTCAACACATGAAAGGAATTCGAAACCCTAGCTAACCGAGTGACGTCATATTACTTGATGATAGAAGGAAGAATGCAATGATATTTATTCCCATATATATGTTGGAACGAGAGACAGAAGCAGCAGCTTAGTCATTGTTTTATTTTTAAATTAGAAATTACCAACATATGCCACGCAAGTTGGAGGAAAATTCTGGATTAAGAACCAGCTAGAAATTAAGAACAGCTTCAAT
Source organism: Cyperus esculentus (assembly GCA_030179965.1). NCBI lineage: Eukaryota > Viridiplantae > Streptophyta > Magnoliopsida > Poales > Cyperaceae > Cyperus > Cyperus esculentus. Next base: position 1,523,089 of record JASGLE010000031.1, read on the forward strand.
AAACGAATGGACAGGAAAATTGGGTATTTATTTATTAGTGAAAATTTACAAAGTTTTCCCCACAAGTTCTAAATATATAGACAACGTCCTTTATTCATTTTTTTTAATTTTTGAATATATACGTTCCATTAATTAAAATGCTTTCAGCAATCTAAAATCTCGGTATTAACTCCAGCTAGTTGTTTTTGGTGTCAATTATCTATACCTTTGATCATTATGAAACTTAAATATCTGATTGATCACAACTTAGGTGTCACATTATTCTTTTTATACAACTTAAAGTATGTGATTATTCGACATTAGATAGTTTCAAGTTAAAGTGTCTGAATATATTCCAAATATTTGACAAATATTTTGAATATCACATAGTACTAGCCAACTTCGCCTGTGCATGCAAGATGATGAGTACTATGAACTGAGTCTGTATCTGTTGCAATCCAAATAGAATCTCAAGACCCTGAGATACTGATCTGATGCATGTCATTTTTAGGAGGAGCTTTTAAAATAATCACAACCGTTGATGCAGGATCTCAAGGCTTTGCAATCCGATTTGGATCGCAGTTGATTTCAATGCACTATATATAATATATGCACTGTATATGTGGACTTCTATAACTAGATCTTTATAAGCAAACTTCTACAAAAATATGCTCAAGTTTCTTCGAAGTTACAAATTTATGCCATTCCGTGGAAAAAGTTTCAAAAAATTAGCCTTCAAATTAAGCTACACTTTTACTAAAAAATTATAAAATTAACATAACTTTAAAATAATTACAAACTACTCACTACTAATTAAAGGCTGGCATTAGAGGTGGTTCTCGGGTCAGGTCGGGTTCAAGTCGGGTCAGTTTGACCAAATGGAAATGTCGGTCGGGTTCAGGTTAGGTCGGGTCGAGTATCGGGTCGACGTATGCCGGCATTTTTTCTAGTGGATCAAGTCAGGCAGGTTTTTCGAGTTTGGTCTGATTTTGCACCTCTATTCCCGGATCATCTCAGATTTTGGGTCGGGTCGGGATCGGGTCGGTTTGACTTTTCTTGAAACACCGGGCGGGTTGGACGGTTTTTTCGGGTCTGGTCAGATTTTGTCACCTCTAACCGGCACGGCCCTGTGTACTAACAACTAAGTCATTTTTCTTATTTATTTGTAAGGCTAATTCTGCTATGAAAATCGAATGAAATATGAGTCGTTCATTTTTTACAATTGGATGGTCGTGATATATATGTCTTTTAGATACAATTAAAGAGACATGTTTGACAAGAACCGCTTGATTCAAACTGAAAGGTTGCTTAGCCGATACATAGCACTCTATTTGTAAACCCTTTTTTAATCTCATTGAATTTGTATTCCCTTGTCCAGTTGTCCTGTATATGGATATAGGAATTGTAAAATGGAGATTGAGCCAATTTTCTTATTCTATTTACAGTTTTGGCAGTGTATAATTGCAACTCATTCTTTGGCACATTTACTAATAAGAGAAGGGATACATTACTAATAATTATGAACACGGCAAATCACTAACGAATTTAAAACGAGAAAAAGTAAATTTAAAGAGAAAAAAAAAATTAAACGCACACAAATGTAATAGGACAATATAATAAGTTGAACTGTTGAAGGGTCATGCAATTGGTTGGTTAGAAGACTAAAAAAAAATAAGATAAAAATTACAGATATAATTATTGATCGAGCCATGTTGAAAAAAAAATTTCTGATATCCAACTGGCAGAAAAACTACTCACTATAGGTATACTGGTGCATGGCGATATTATTTGCATGTGGGTGTAAATTAACAAGGTTTCTCATTTCTAAGAAAAATCCTTTAAGACATTCCCACCTCTCATCTATAATACCATCCAAGTGTTATAAAAATTTATAATTTAAGGTCACATTCAGTAGTGTTCGTCTTCGATTCCTTTCTGTCGACTCTTTTTTTAATCCCAGTTGATTCATAAACTTGAACATGCTCTCGGGTCATCGTAACTACATCTCTATCTAATTAGTTTTGAGTTACACCGCCCATGGTAATACATATATAGAATATATATAGAGTTAGGTTACCGTGTTATGCATAACAAAATGGTCTCTATGTTATGCACTTGTGTGGCCGATCTGATTCGACCAATGCGTTCTACATATCGAAATCTCATAAGATACAATTTTTTTTCTATTTTTGAAGATTTCTAACTATTTTTAACGATTTTTAAAAAATTGGCAAAAAATAATAATAAAATAATCTATATGAAATTCAAATTTAGGGTCGTTTTTCAAAAATCGTTAAAATTATTTAGAAATCTTTAAAAATTGGAAAAAATTTCTATCATATGGGATTTCCATATGTAGAACACACCGTCGAATCGGATCAGCCATCGGAGTTACGGTTGCTGAGATACGAGCGCATAACACGGAGACCAGTTTGTTATGCAAAACACTGTAACCTAACGAGTTTTGAAAAAATGATCCTGAATATGAGTTCCAAATGAATTATTTTATTATTATTTTTTGGCCATCTTTCAAAAATCGTTAAAAATAGTTAGGAATCTCCAAAAACAGGAAAAAATTGTATCGATCCAATGAGTTTCGATAAGTAGAATACACCGGTTCGAATCGGATCGGCCATCGGAGTTACGGTTGTTGAGATATGACCGCATAACACGGAGGTCACTTTGTTGTGCAAAACATAGTAACATAACTCTATATATATATATATATATATATATATATATATATATATATATATAGGAATTAAATCATTAACAAAATAAATTCATTGGACATTTTAATCATGGTTTAGCCGTAATGAATTAACCCAAAATATTTGAAACCCCCGAACCTGATACGTTTATTCTTTTATAATTATATATTTATTATTTATAAATAAGTGAACCTATATGTAATTAATCACAATATATATAACAAAGAAATTCATTAAATAGGCTCTAACAACTTAAAAAAAAATTCAAACCGAAATAAAAATTTATCAAATGCATCATCGAGGTACAGGGTAGCTGGAGCCATAAGCCGACCAGAGAGTGTGGTCAATTAGACATAAAAATGATATATACTTATTTTGCAAATTACGCATAATTGTGAAAATGAATTTCATGTTAAGGCATATTCTGACATCTGTAAAGATCTTTAAAAATTGTTTGCATAGATTTTACAAAAAAATGGGGGTCAGTATGGCCTATTGGGCATAGCAATAAATGGCACCGCCTGCATACTAATTAAATGAATCAATGTGCACAATAAACAACTTTACATGTACAATTAATGAAAAGATATTTCCTACACGCAATCTACAGCTAACAAATTGTATACGAAACAAACTGCATAATAAATATATTAGTTTAGATAGTAAACTATATAATATGCATAATAAGTTATATTATGATAATTGTAACGTGATAGTGAAAGAAAGAGAGAAAGAGGAGATGCTACAATGAACCGGACCATTAAGTCACGAATAGGTTGAAATTCGCTAAACCAAATTTTGAAGCGCGATTTGGTTATTAAAAATAGTATCGGTCACGTATCTTCGTCACTTTTTAATTGTAAAATTAGCGCTGATCGAACAGACACAATAATGCAACCCCATACGCAATTAATTTTGAACTCGCGGGGCAAGTAAAGATACGAATATTAGCTTTGTTATATATTTGAAAACGAGCAAAATATATCTATGAAACCTAATTTTAACAAAGAATATTAATCATTTTACAAATTGGCCGAAAGGTGACATCACTTAAGTAGAAACGAAAGCGAAAAACAATCGTCAACTTCGCATATAATTAAGTTATATTAGTACGTACTAGGTACGACATTATTTTCTCTTGCTCGTCATGAAATAACTACTTCCGTATTATTATATTTCACTCAATTGATTGAATTTTAGTTAATGGTTGTTGAAAGACCGAGATCAAACAATATGTCATCAAACCAAGTCAACGTTTATATCATAAAAACGGGTCAATATAATTAACAAAAACAAAACAAAACGTGTACTAAAATTTTGGTTGATGTTGAGCGGTTGAGCCGGGTACAATTGGAATCGGGTCGGATCCAGTGAGGCCTAAACCCGAGTTCCCAGATTAATTTATTGTCATCTTCGAGATTTATTATTTATAGGCACTAGAGCTGTAACTCGGGCTTCGTCTCGAAATATGATAACAAATAAATAATAAAACTTATAAATTAAAAATATTTATTTTAAAAAAATGGAACATAATTTTAAAATTTTTTATGTGAATAATAATAATATGATGATGGTGATTTAATAATTTATAAATATAAATAATAGCACATAAATGTGAGACCACTTTAATGGTTAAATTTTGTCTTACAAATATCATATCATCTTATTAAAAGAGGAGAGAGAATACATATAAATCATTGGATTAAAGTAGATGAAAATATTTAAATAAAATCAATGGTTAATAATATTTATGATGTGGCATAATTGAGGTACTTGGAGAGCTACCCCTCTTTCTAGTTTATAGATTAGAGAGGAGTAGGATTAGTCCAATACTTATATGTTATTACAAATTATTATATTATTCAAAAATTATATTCAAAATTTTTTAATATAAATATTTAAAAAAAGGTTTATAATTATTTATTTGAGAGTGGGTCTTTTATGGATCGATGAAGCAACCTTTCATTTAATTTGAATCGAGCAGTTATGATCCAACATATATTTTTAATTATATCTAAATACATATCGTGACCATCCAATTATAAAAAAAATGAACGGCTCGTATTTCACCCGATCCATACCAGAATTACTGAATTAGCCTTTATGTGATGTCAATTTTCAGGGCGAAGCCCCGAAGCTATAGTATAATAAACTGGCAAATGGAATATTAGAAATTTGATGGATCCTCTTCCACTTCTGAAACAAGTTGTTTCATAAGAACTGAGTATTGTCCAAACCCTAATCATCTTTTTTTTTTTTTTTTTTTTGATGAAATCGTTCTAATAAATATCAGAGATATATCTTCAACAAAATAAAATTTTGCACTATAAACAGTAAGAAAATTCTATATAATTTAATACTGTTATTTCAATATTATATTACAAAAATTATTAGAGAAATAAGTCAGTATCTCATTTACCAGTTGCACTTCGCTTCTTATATACAATATGATCAAGTAGCTATAGAATCAGCTGGCACTCCATTAACATCAGAGATTAGGATAATTGAATATGTAATTTCAAATTGAGGACCAAGTAATTTTAAATTTCAACATATCAATCATATGTATTACTACTTTACAAGCAAAAGTGACATGGAGATCAAAAGAAAACAGATATAAAAAATAATTAATCAGATCGCACAGAGTAACAATTTTGACAAAAAAAACAAAAGCGATTAGAACAAGGACGGCTTCTATAAATAGATTTTTTCGCATGTTTTAGGACAAGCCATCAAAAACCAAGGAGTCAAGTTTTTAACAGTGTTGTTTCTATTGACAAATATTAGGCTAGTGAGTAGCCCATTAAGGTATATGATTACTTTATTACTTTTTCTCAAATATCTTATAGATATGTACATGTGCATTTGATTTTTAGCTAATTCTTATTATTTAAGGACAACGCACGCTCTACAAGGAAAAGGAGAACATTATTCATTAAATTGAATAATTTGATAAAAATCGTTGTCAGCATACATGTGTACTTATAAAGGAAAACATGTGTTATGTGTAAGGTTAAGGTATTATACGAATTTGATGTCGTTCCGGGACAGAAATCTTGAGGACAAAACAAGTTCAACAGAATAAAACTATAGAGAAGACGCACTCAACTCACACAGTGGAAACGAGGAAATAAACTTAACGCAGAGGAGATAGACTCAACTCAAAATGACAATTTTCATAAAACACAATTTCTAGTTCTTACAATGATAGAGTTTGGCTTTATATTTAGCCATACAAATAACTAGAAAGTTCTCTGAACAAAAATACTAATTAAGATCAAATTAATTACTAAAAACTATTCAAAAGTTTTCATAGAGACTCAAAAAGACTTATAGAAACCAACTAAACAGTAACTATCATATGACTCCTCAAATTACTAAACATAATTGATTAACTTAAATACCGTCAGAATGACCACGCCGTATTAAATCGCCATTTCGACTGTCGTCAGATTCTGAGAAAACCCAAAACATAAAAGTTGTAGCCCATTTTTCTTAACTTTCTACAGAAATTTTAATCACCTCATTTGGGCCAGTAATGAAGAAGTTATGGCCGAAATACTACAGCATATCAAGTTACGACCCCATTCCTATGATCTTCTGTGTTGCCACCATGTCTCTGGCCTAATCACTGTTGATGAGTTATAGGTTTGAATTATCGTCTTGGGCCTAATTTGGTTGGGCCGTATCGATATTATCCTTGATGCAATCTGCATCAGAATTCATATCCCCAACTATACTGCATACAGTTCATGATGTTGGCCATTGGATTGTGTCGAGATTCGTGCCAACGGCCAGCGTCATGTTATGCAGTACAGCAGGGATAAGCACTCGGTATTATACATGTCATCACGTTATTCTAATTTTTCAGCTAAGCATCCAAGACTGCAGTTTGTGCGACTATCACAAAATTCACATGCAAGAATTGTTGAAGCCTTATTACTCGCAGTATGATGGGCCTTCAGCTAATAAGAAGAAAAACAATATGGGCTCAATTATGAGAGCTGACGAATGACGGCCCAAATCAGATGTTTCCAGCATGCATTCAGCAAGGGATTACTTGCTGACTTGACTTGAACTCTTGCGTCTTTGCCTCTCAAAAATAAGAAACATCTTGCGTCCATTGAAAAACTGTCCATACATTCATACATGTGTACGGAATGTAAATGATACACTCCGAAATATAACAGATACGTACATTCTGAAATATAACATATTATGGACAGTTTTCTATGGACGCTAGGTATTACTCGAAATGAAATGTATCGAGTTTTGACTGGAAACAGGAGGACGACTGAGCGGCCTGCCTCTGAGGTCTGAGTTCCCATTGCATGTTTGATTCTTCAATGGGGTTCCAGTAATTTATTCCTCACTGTTTGCAATTTACGTACTCTCATTCAGATTTCAGAGTGAATGAAATTCAGCTGTAGTTTGTGTAATTCTGACAACAAACATATATACAAAAGTTGCTGTGTGCAAAATTCAGTGAGAATTGAATTCGGCTTTAATTTGCCTTCCCCGGCTCTGATACTTGCCCGACGTCTAGTTCTATATATTATCTGATCAACTCGCCAAGATTATTATCCTAAAATTTGAATACCTGCTGAAAATAATTATCCAAAATAGTCATCAGGATGTATCAGTTATCATATCGCATGCAAGGTGCTTGACGAAATGCTTCTTCTGCCCTCAGAGTCTTTTGTCTATTAATATATGCTGGAACAAATTGAAAAACGTTCCTTGTTGTCAAAAAAAGCTACATGAAATGCGATGGAATTTCAGAAAAAAAAAAATCTATAATTATACATAAATTAACAGCTTTTCCCTCTCACATTGTATGATTATTACTAAAGAAGGAACAAAAATAAATTCAGTGTTGTCATTCATATAGTTCAAACTAGTAGGGATGTCGTGTAGCTGAGGACATCCACTAATTGACAAATGAACAAGTTGTGGAAGAGCTAAAGATGTTTCTCCAGCTTGGTCGTCTTCTTGCCAGTTATCTAAATTAGGCATGTCATCCATAGATAGATACTTCAGTTTAGGGAACATGTCCGTTGCCGGATCACCAATTTGAGCAGGTAAGGGATTTCTACTGCATATATGCTCCAAGCTCTCAAGTCCATGAAGTGTAAGACTTTCAAGTGATGGTAGCTGCCGCAAGTGTGGAAGTGTTGTGCATCTGTCGCACTCATCATCTGTCCACTCATCATTTGGGGAGTCTAGCTGGTGTTCATAGATTTCGTAGTTTGCTATTTTGTGATATGGTATCAGAGCACTAGGTTCTGGTGGTTTAGTTTGCTAAGATGAGCGATCAACCCATTAGAGATGATCACACTGGGTCCTCTACCTCTGCTCTTCTCGAACAGATGACACAACTGATGTCACAAATGAGGGCCATGCAAGCAGCTGTCGTGACGAATCCTCGATCAGAAATTCAGGTGATCCAACGAACGTGACAGTCTCTCCAAATCAAGGCAGATGAGGGTGGCATGCGGTAGCTTACCAGAGGCAATACAAGCGTGGCAAATCCAGAATGTGAAGGTAAATGTGGTATCTCAGAAACTAGCACAGGTAAGTGCAACATTGCAGATTGTTGCTCTGCTAACGAAGGTTGGGTTATTGACTCCGGAGCAACCGACCACATGACACATACAAAATCTGATCTAAAAAGTTTGTGTGCCACTTATAAAAGAAATATTATTAATGCAAATGGAAAAATATACCCCGTTGAAACTACTGGAGATTTAATATTGCCAAATCACTTGAAAATTGAAAAATACATTAGTGGTTCCCTCTCTTGCCTCAAAGTTGATATTTGTGGGTCGATTAAAAGAGGACCAAAATTGCATTTTACTTATGTCCACTGATCATTGTCTATTCCAGGATACTCACACGAAAATGATCATCGGCCGTGGTACTAGACAAGGCAGGTTGTATTACTTGGACAAGCTCGGTATTGACAGCAGTCATGTAGGCTAAGGAAAAAAAGTATCTGATAGCAATAATATTTGGTTATAGCACAGACGATTAGGACATCCTTCATTCGGGTATATGAAAAGGCTGATGCCTAGTTTTTTTTCTGATCATGACCCAAGTGATTTTGTTTGTGAGACTTGTATTAAATCCAAGAGTCATAGAGTAACTTACTACATACAGTAGCTCAAATAAATGCAAAACTCCTTTTGAACTGATTCAGATAGATGTTTGGGGTCCCTCACCCGTAATTTCCAAGTCTGGTTGTAGATGGTATGTCTCTTTTATTGTGGATTGTTTGAGAATGACATGGGTTTATTTATTGAGAGCAAAAGATGAAGTGTCCAAGGTTATTAAGGATTTTCATAAGTTTGTCGAGACTCAATTTGGGAAAGATATAAAAACTATAAGAAGTCACAATGGTACATAATACTTGAACAGAAATGTGCAGAATTTTTTTAAAGAAAATGGAATTATTCATGAAACAACTTGCGTTGGAATACCTCAACAAAATGGTACTGCTGAACGCAAGAATAGGCATATTCTCAAAATAAGTCGGTCAGTTTTATTTGAGAATAATATACCTCCTATATTTTGGATAATGCATTATCATACGCTGTATACTTGTCTAACCGCACCCCTACAAGTGTAAATTATTTCAAAACAACAATACAAGTTTTCAAGTCTCATATCAATATACCTTCTCTCCTCAACTTATAATTAACACCAAAAATATTTGGATGTGTGGCCAATGTTCATATTCAAAAACTTCACCGCATATCTGAAATATCTTATCAAATCAATATACCTTCTCTCCTCGACGATATGCCTTCTCTCCTCGACGTCCCTTTATTGATTTTCTCAAATATCATATCAAATCGATATACATCTGAACTATCTATATGTGATTTTTAAATATAAGATACTAACAAATTAAACAACAAGAAATATATAACTTAATCTGTTGAATGCATGACTTGATGAAGAAGAAAACATTGTTTTGATGTATATCAATAGAAATCTCGTTTAGGTTGATCATTTGATCACATAATTTCAATTTGTAACCTAAACATTGAAGCATGATCATTATATGACTAAAAACCATCCAACACACTGTAATTGTTAATCTGATCTCAAATGGGATGCTAAACTGATCATAAGATCACATCAATTGTAACCTCTTCTGAAATATATTTATTAAAAAAAACAAGAAAGAAGGCAAGACTATTGTGAGTTTTATATAAAAGGAAAAATATATATTACCCCTTACATTGCCCCCAGCACCACACGATGATATGACAAATATTTAAAAAATATCTCTTTTTTAAGACAAATATACAGAAATATCCATTTTTCTAAAGAACATTTACAAAATTGACCACTATTTAAAAAAAATGACCCTAAAAATTTTACACAAAATGACCCTCCGATCCTGAAAATTTTACCAAAATGACCCATCCGACTCATATGCCACCTCATCGTAGGGTTGTGGGGGCAAAGTTTGTGACATGGTATCAATGTCCTTTATAAAATTTATGCCATGTGTATTTATCCCTTTTCTCTATAGAATGAATCACTAAGTAGTAAGTACATAATGGGGATTCAATGAGTACGCCACATTAATTTGTAACGGATACATTAGCCAAATCTGTTACCTAACGCTTAATTAAGAATATTATAAAATTTTAAGTTATGAACTTATCGGACTACGGGTGCAGGGGCAAGATATCTCACAAAAATTTGAAAAGTGCGTTGTTTATTCTGTCAATTTTGTATGTTTCTAAAAATAGAAATTGTTAAGTGCAACTCCACATCTAGCAGGTGCCAAAAAGGGTCGAGCAACATGGGGAATGGATATGGGGGTATGGGATCATCATGGATATGGAAAGAATTGTTTCCTTAATTCTATAAAAAAATTATATATTAATGAGTAGAGGTAGCAAAACCCGACCCGACATTTTCAGTTGGTCAAACTGACCTGACCCGACTCGAACCCAAACCCGATCCGACCCGGAAAACTGCCACCTCTAATTTTAATGTCAGATGGTTATATTGTAAAATCCGGTGCTTATATTTTGAAAAACAGATGCCACTGTGGGGAAAAGAAGGAGAGAAGGGGAGAAGTCGAGAAGGAAAGGAGATACGGGGATGCCATGCGTGGAGAAAAGAAAAAAGGGGAGAAGGGGGTGAGAGATTGGAGAGAAGCTCGAGAGGAAGACGGAGAACCGCAGTGGCGGATCCAGAGTGTGATACAGGCCCGGGCACAATATATACATAAAATAATAATAATAATTATTATTAAAATAACAATATTATTACTAATATTAAAATAAATCAATATTAAAATAATAATATTATATTGATGTATATCATATATATGATATCCGAATCATATAATAAATCTTTTTAAAAATTTTAGTTGAGCTTGAGCAATTTAAAACTAATTAATATTATAGTCAAGAAGTAAGACAAATAATAAACTTTGGAATTTGGATACCACAAACTAATTAAACACATATAACAATACTAATAAGCCCAACAAGGTAACAAGTACGGCCCAAGTGCTGAGCTATTGTTTACATTGCTATGGTCCAGCTGTCAGACCCTTCTTCTTATTTATGATGCTGGCTCTTTCCCATATACATTTCCAATGGTTAACCGGTGTTTTTTCTCACACAAAACTCAAATGATTCCTCGATTTAGAAAAACACGGGCACAATCAGACAACCAATATCAGTGAAGCAGGGGCACAATCACATTAAAAAAATATTTGTTTGAAATTCAATAGCAAAAAAACCGGTAATCTTACAGCTACTCTCAGAAATCAAGCCCGGGCAAGTGCCCGGGCTTGCCCTCAAATAGATCCGCCCCCGCGGAGAGGATAGTCGAGTGCAGAGGTACGTAGGAGAGGTGAGATCGGAGAGAAGGAGAGAAGGAGAGGGAGGAGAGACTAGACCAGAGAGAAAGAGAGGGAGGAGATCACCTGTTGGGTTGGGTACGAGAATGGAGGATAGAAAATGGGGGACTAAAATATTTTCACTTTGATTAAATGGCGCTAAGGAGGATGTGGCACTTACCTTAAAGTGCATTGTAGTGTTCCGCTTTTATTTGAAGAAAAAGATATGGATTACTATTTTGTAAAATGTTATGGTGATATCATTGGAGATACCATTATAAATATCATATAGTTTGACTTAGTCAAACAAACTAATTATTCAAGTTAACATAGTAATTATTCAACTTAAAATGCTAATTATGAACTTAACACCAACTTATAATCAGCATGTTAAATTGAATATTAATTATATCAATAATTATTAAATTTAATGCGCTAATTAACAAAATTGATATGTTAAGTTGAATAATTAGTATGTTAAGTTAAACAGTTAATATAATAAGTTGAATAATTAGTTTATTTGACCAACTCAAACTATATAATATCTCTAATGATATCCTAAATGATATCACTGTATCTGGATCCTATTATTTTTACTTTCACTGATGGTTACTGATAAGGGGTAGACATATTACCGCGGGCCGCGGCCTGTATATATTAATGACATTCAAATAACAAAGCAAATAAAAAGGTAAGCACTCTTCAAATAACAAAAAAAAATAAAAGGTACATGCATTCCAAACCAGATAGCTTGGGTTTATTCAGCATGCATGAAACCGGAAATTAAGTCTGAAGATAAGTAAAATAATGCGTATGGCAAATACATTAAGCAAAACAATTAAATGGAGAACCAGAGCATACTGATCAGGATTACTGACAAATTTGTCAAATTAAAAAAAAAAAAGCTCCATTTTTACATCAGAAAACTGGAGTGGATGAGCAGAAAGGAAATGCACGAACGAACTGGAAGAAAACGTCGGGTGCTTTGCGCGCAGAACCAGCATGAAAGATGAACAACATGGAGATTGACTTCACCAGAATACCGGATCATTTATTTTCTGTAAAGTGTAAACAAAGATATGTAAATCAAGTCAAAATAGCTGGTATGCGCGAGGAGCAATACAATTTTAATTAGGAGGTGTGCATCCTTACTAATTCTTCGCGACGAGCATCCGCTGTAGCGCTACAGTGCAGTATCCTGTGCATCCATCCGACGGTCCCTCGACCTACGTCGCAAACAAAAAGAAAGGAAAACAATAAAACGGAGTCAGCTAAAAAGCTCAGTAACCGGTTATTTAACGACGCGCTTCTCTATAACAAGTTTTTAATACAAAATACTTTACAAAGGCATTAAAATTGATGCACAGGACCTGTAACATTTAAAAATGAAACTAAACATGCCATGCAATGTATTTATCACAACATATATATAACATTTTTAGGCTATTGAATTTTAAGAACACTTATCGATTAAAAACATTTAAATCTGTTCTGTATAGAACCGAAGTTCAATTATGTCTGATTTAATACATTTTATCATAAAGAAAATTTCCTTGTAATTTAGGAAGTCATTCATAACAAAGGTTTTAATCTGTTCCGTACTGAACAAAGTTCAGTTATGTCCGATTAAATACATCTCTTTTAAAAATAATCTGTCCCGTATGTCACACCGTCCGTTCCCTAACCCGACTAGTATGGGCACCGTAAGGGACGTTCACTTAAGTACTTAAGATTCCGTAGTAATGGGAATATAATCGCGATATAATATCCGACACCATCTGTATTCCCGTAGTGACATTTAATAAATTTTAATTATTCTTAATTTCTTTTAGGAAAACTTTATTTCCTTTTCTCATCATAGCATATTGCAAAACAGTGAACACATGCACATACAAACCAACTATAATCTTATATTTATTGCAAATCTATTTTTGCTCTAGATTCTTAAAAAAAAAATGTTCAGTTTCAATATTAATCAATGAAATAAAATTGATGCATGGAACATATAACATTTACTTCCGCATATTTACCGAGTCAATCGTCGGTCTCTCAGATCAGTATACCGTACACCGTCATTTACATGAATCATTTTCTGGCCTTTCTGGCAATTCCATGTACCGTCATGTCACAGAACTATAAGACCGACGATCGGGCTCGATAAATACACCGTCATAAATCCCACAAAAATCCCAAAATCCTTTTCATGCACATAACAAATACACATTTTCAAGAATGAATCACATGTACAAACTAATCAATATTAAGAACTGAAAATAACAATTAACTACTGGAAAGTAAATTGAGTCATAGAGAAGTCCGGTTACCTGATACGAAACAGATTCTTATTTACGACATGATTTAGAACACTACTAGATGTTGTGGTCCCATCGATAACCCGGATTCGGAAGCTCAGCCGTGATCCCAAACCGACATCCTATTTCGAATACAACGAGATTAATTAGCAATTACATTTACCTCTTAGATAACTATTCCAAGTCTGTTTGAGGTTACATGAAATGGTAGTTTAGTTCTTGATCTATTTCTTGAGACATATGCTTGATATTTTAACTATATTTTTCCTTAATTTAATGACCCAAGTTCACATTTCATTTATTGTTTTGAGTGTCTACTTTGAGCTGGTTAGCTACATCATGAAGTCCAAACATATAAATCGGTAGGACTTAGTATTTATTTTAAATTAATCTTCGTCCCACAACAAATTTCAATTATTTTCTTCTTTCAGGTTATAGCATATTATCAAGTCAGTTGCCCCGGCCACGGCCAGTATATCAATTTCCATTACGTTGATCCCTGCAATGCACTTTATAACTTGATTACTTTTCATTTAGATGAACTAGCTGACTATATCCCAAACCATTTGATAACCAGTTATCGGTTCCTTTCATAGTTCAACTTAATACAAAGATGATTTGATTTCATTTCAGATGCGTACCATGTCATAAGATATATGCAGTCATATCTTTGTGATATCCGGAATTCCCAAAGGCCAGTGAGAAGCTACAAGGTGTATAATTCCATCGAAGTAACAACATTTTCCTTGGTTTTACTGTTTTAGTCAATCATCAAGAGGAACAAATTTATAAGAGATTTGACAATGGAATAAACTTTTCGTTATCAAATTGAAACATGATTAACAATTGATTTACACGAGTATGAAGGAGAGACCTTACCGTTGGGATTCCCTCAAATTTTTTTTTTTCAGCAAATGGGGAAAGAAAGGATTTGGAGACTGAACTCGACAACAAGGAATGAGAGGTGTCGCCTAGACCATCGTTAGTTGTCTTGTCTACTCATAACCCTCGCTTGCTCGTCGGATTTTCTTTCACGGAGACAAGAATGCACATCGGGCGATTGATCGAACACCTGGTGTGCGTGTATGTGATGCACGGCCTTGACCTCGGCAAGAGTGGTGCTTGTGGCTGAGAGGAAGAGGGGCAGCAAAACCGATTGGGCGCGATCAAGGGACAGGCTGTGGTTGGGTCGACGCCGGTGTGGTGCTGCTGTTGGCGTCGCCGCTGTCGGCACCAAGTGAAGGCCAGGTGGTGCTGTTGTGCTGTTTTGGGTGAGGGGAATGAGGGAAAGGCAAGGGGGCGGTTGCTGGGTTGAGCCCGACACGGCTGGGTTGAAGCCGGCCCTGGCGGCGACGGCGTCGGGTGGCTGGTCGCGGAGCAGAGCCAGTGGGGTGGGAAATGATTCAACTTGGATGAATTTTTATTTTTTTTTTCCTTTCATTCTCATCGCAAATCAAAAGAGGAAGGCAGCGGCGAGTGGAGAGGGAAATGAGAGACGGGCACAGTGCTTAGGGTTTTACTGTGTTTTAGGAAATTTTGCATATAAGCCCTTTAAATTTCTAAATATTGTGAAATATTTTAGTTTCTCCATTTTTTTTTTGTGGATCTGTTTATTACTTTTGTTCTATGAGTAAAGATGATATTAAATCTGCGAATTTTTTTTATTAAATGGTCAGGATTTTGGAAAATCTTAAAAGGTAAAAGATTGTATATCTTGTCCTTATAGTTATTTTACAATTTCTATTTGGTCAAACCAAAATTTATTTACGTGTTACATATTATAATTGTTAATTTCAATTGTTTTCTAAAAAAAATATTAGTGAAATCTTAATTGCTATTCACCATAATCCATTATTCTTTTATTATTTTGCCAACAATTTTTCGATTAAAATATTTTTGTATTTGCCGAAAATTTGGAGACGTTACATTAGCCCTCCCTTAAAAAGAATTTTGTCCTCAAAATTTAAACATAGTCAAATTACTTAAATCCACCACGTTTCCGTTGCGTAAATTTTTTTTTTTTTTTATAAACTATATAATTATTGTTCAAAATCATTCATAAAGACAATATTTTATAAGCCACTGGAAATCTAATATCAAAATGTAGCTGCAATAACTATAAATAAACCAATTAAATGAAAATTCATAACTTCATATACAACAGCAGTGTTTATTAAGAAAAGTTTGTCAAGAGTCTCAAGGTATATTAAAATACTTTATGTGGAGAAATCATGTCGATTAGATTAAGTCACATTAACTCTTAATTGATTAATAATTTAGCATCCTTGCTAACAGTCCAGTAGCAGACCACTATGATACCAGTATGCGTTATGGTGAATCTAGAAGCCAATATGTGAAGAATAAAGGGAGACTATGCCACAAGAATAAAGGAAGCCACTATTAAATTCAAACTTTCCGATTTTCATCTTTGGTTTGTTGCTATTTATCTGGAATATTAGAAGACGCTGAAAACTTGAAAAATTCACCTAAAATCACTAAAATCTCAGAAAAATGTGAAATTTTGTCGAAAGACACTTGATACCACACATTTCATGCTAGTAACCTCATATCACTATGTTATGTTCAAAATATAGGAGAAAACAAAGTTTTTCAGCTGCTGCCAGTATGCTGAACTGGGACAGCAGAATGTCAAGGGCAAATCAGTCAATATCTGAGAAATTTGTTAAAGATACATCACTTTTTATTCCACAGACACTTAGAGGGGCGTTTTAAGTACACTTTTCATGTGGAACACTTTTCATTTTGGTGTGGATTTGATGCATTTCTGAACCATTTTCATCAGATGGGTAATTCTGGAAAACAGTGCTGCTATTTTTTTGAAACATTTATTTGAAGGCCTTAGACTTGGAAACTTTTAACCAAATTTGTATGCAAGTTCAACTCAAGGTGTGCTACAAGAATATAAAACAAAATAAGATGAACCAGTTCTCAGAATAATGCAGTTTATTGGATAGTTGTGACCAAGCCAAAACACTTGGGGGGTGGGGACCAGGCATTTGTTGATTTGAAAATCGTGAATGGCAAAAACGGATTTGGATGCGGCTAAATGAGAATAAGTGGAGGAAGGAAATTACACTTGCAAATTCAGTTGCATACAAGCCTTGGAAAGGCCTGACGGTATCAACTTTTTGTCTGACTCAGTAAAATAAAAGCTCCCGGTGTTTGCTCAATTCAACATGAGGTTTGAAATTGGAATAACACAATGCTCTGGACGGATTACTGGCTGGGAAGACCACTAAGAGACAAATATATACCCCAAATCTAGTCAATGGTTGTACAACAAGACATCTCAGTTTCGGAAGCAATCAGAGGTGGTATTTGGACCTTGAAATTTCAGAATTCTCTGTACAATGAGGAGCAGTACTACATAATTCTCATGCATACATTGAGTCAGGTCAATCTAGCTCAAGGTGTATTAGATGAAATAAGATGAATAAGGTAACAAGTTCACAACAATATCAATGTACACCTTTGTAATTGACTGATGTGCTTGCTGTCTCTTCAAATATAGGTAAATTCAGGAAAATTTGAACCTCCGCCAAGGGTAATTAAGATTATTATTTGCTTGGCTCTTGTTGCGGAAAGCGATTATTACTACTGACAATTAAACGAAGAAAAGATGGCAAATACCAAGCATTTCTTATTAATGTAGAAGTGTTTCTGGAACTTCGCAGCACACGTTCACTAATTAAGTGCATGCATCTTTGCAAAAGAGATTATAAAGTACATCCATAATGAGATCAACAGTAATCGAACTCCATGTATGGAATATTCACAAGGAGTTTACACTCTTCCAGTGGATGTTACACATGATACATATTGGAAAAATTTGGAGATAACATTCTTTGTAATTTGGAGAAGACGCACAAGGATTTTTAGGGGGAGAGCAAAGACCAGTCACAATAATTGGAGATAACGGAGTATAAAAGTTTGTTCAAGAATTTGAGACTGTTACATACGTGTTCTTTCAATTCTTGTTTGAGTTTTCTTCTCTTTTTGTTTTCTCTCACTCTGTTTATTTTTATTTTATTTATTTATTTATTTATTATTATTATTTTTACCAACATACTTATTGATCATTGAGCATACTTATGAGTCACTTCAGGCTTATGAGTATACAATAAGAATCTATAATGCACACAGTTTCAGATGTATACCCACAAATTTATCCCTATTTGACTGTTTTATGAAAGGCTGACATGCACTTTTAAAGATCTTAAGACAAAAATTTGAATGTCTCATAAAAATTAGTTTACACAATTGTTAATTACATAGATCCAAGCAACTTCTAACTTGAAACACTGTTCATTAGAGCTTTGCTTTCAATATACAAAATAGAACTTATAAAGTCCAACATAAAAAGTCTAGGTTGAACTTTGTCGGTGCTTTGAAAAAGCTAGAATTTGAGTTTCATTTTGAAACGTTGGGGTTGCACTGTTTAGCGTATTTTTTTACAAACAATCAAAGAAAATAAGTGTTTCACATTTACAGCATGATACTTACAATATATCATATTGACTAGGCCTAATATATACAAAAACTGGACTGATTTGCAATTTTTTTTTCCCTATCTACATGCACATGTTATGTAGCAGTAAGTTAAAGAAGGTTTTTATCAATGTTTTTCATTAAGAGACTAAAATCAAAGTGTACTCAAAGTGCTGCCATTTTTGTGATTGTTATAGGGGATTTTTTTTTTTTTTTTCTTTTCTGGATGTTGAACCAGACCAAAGATTCTATATGAGAAGTACGATCGTAATTGGGCGCAGATTGATAGAATCAAGATACTGGTAACAAGTCGTCCATTTTAATTAATCTAGCGAACCTACTTGCATCGTGCCCAGATGACCTAATTTAGTGAGTTGTCAACATAATTTCATGAAAATATTTAGATAGTAATTATGTATAAGGACTCGACTCAATGAACATAAGTATATCATAGATATTAAGACATTAATTTACTTCTTAAAAACCACACCCGGAAATGAAAATAACAAGGGAATATCGACCGTGTCCTAGACCTATGAGTATCAAAACTAACATTTGTTGGATGCACAATGGTCAAAGGAAGAGCTCAGTTACGTGGAGGGGCAATCAAATTAAAGGAACTAACAAAGTTACTGACAAGAGTTAAGGAGTTCAATCAATAGTCAACACGTCAAAAACATTAATTGAATTTCATAGTTCAAATAGAATAAAATCAAGTCAGAATACTCAAAGGAAATCAGAATTTCAACCGATTAGTCAACATATCAAAATTTTAATTCAACTTCACGTAAATTTAGTCCAAGAAGATCAAGTGAATTAGGCAAATTGAAATCAAAGGGTCGAGCACAGTCCGAGGAAGGAATGCTCTGATACCAAATTGTAACTCCCCGGCACGGGGCGCTACAGTGCGGTATCCTGTGCATCCATCCGACGGTCCGTCGACCTACGTCGCAAACAAAAAGAAAGGAAAACAATAAAACGGAGTTAGCTAAAAAGCTCAGTAACCGGTTATTTAACGACGCGCTTCTCTATGACAAGTTTTTAATACAAAATACTTTACAACTGCATTAAAATTGATGCACAGGACCTGTAACATTTAAAAATGAAACTAAACATGCCATGCAATGTCACAACATATATATAACATTTTTAGGCTATTGAATTTTAAGAACACTTATCGATTAAAAACATTTAAATCTGTTCTGTATTGAACCGAAGTTCAATTATGTCTGATTTAATACATTTTATCATAATGAAAATTTCCTTGTAATTTAGGAAGTCATTCATAACAAAGGTTTTAATCTGTCCCGTACTGAACAAAGTTCAGTTATGTCCGATTAAATACATCTCTTTTAAAAATAATCTGTCCCGTATGTCACAACGTCCATTCCCTAACCCGACTAGTATGGGCACCGTAAGGGACGTTCACTTAAGTACTTAAGATTCCGTAGTAATGGGAATATAATCGCGATATAATATCCGACACCATCTGTATTCCCGTAGTGACATTTAGTAAATTTTAATTATTCTTAATTTCTTTTAGGAAAACTTTATTTCCTTTTATCATCATAGCATATTGCAAAACAGTGAACACATGCACATACAAACCAACTATAATCTTATATTTATTGCAAATCTATTTTTGCTCTAGATTCTTAAAAAAAAAAACATTCAGTTTCAATATTAATCAATGAAATAAAATTGATGCATGGAACATATAACATTTACTTCCGCATATTTACCGAGTCAATCGTCGGTCTCTCAGATCAGTATACCGTACACCGTCATTTACATGAATCATTTTCTGGCCTTTCTGGCAATTCCATGTACCGTCATGTCACAGAACTATAAGACCGACGATCGGGCTCGATAAATACACCGTCATAAATCCCACAAAAATCCCAAAATCCTTTTCATGCACATAACAAATACACATTTTCAAGAATGAATCACATGTACAAACTAATCAATATTAAGAACTGAAAATAACAATTAACTACTGGAAAGTAAATTGAGTCATAGAGAAGTCCGGTTACCTGATACGAAACAGATTCTTATTTACGACATGATTTAGAACACTACTAGATGTTGTGGTCCCATCGATAACCCGGATTCGGAAGCTCAGCCGTGATCCCAAACCGACATCCTATTTCGAATACAACGAGATTAATTAGCAATTACATTTACCTCTTAGATAACTATTCCAAGTCTGTTTGAGGTTACATGAAATGGTAGTTTAGTTCTTGATCTATTTCTTGAGACATATGCTTGATATTTTAACTATATTTTTCCTTAATTTAATGACCCAAGTTCACATTTCATTTATTGTTTTGAGTGTCTACTTTGAGCTGGTTAGCTACATCATGAAGTCCAAACATATAAATCGGTAGGACTTAGTATTTATTTTAAATTAATCTTCGTCCCACAACAAATTTCAATTAATTTCTTCTTTCAGGTTATAGCATATTATCAAGTCAGTTGCCCCGGCCACGGCCAGTATATCAATTTCCATTACGTTGATCCCTGCAATGCACTTTATAACTTGATTACTTTTCATTTAGATGAACTAGCTGACTATATCCCAAACCATTTGATAACCAGTTATCGGTTCCTTTCATAGTTCAACTTAATACAAAGATGATTTGATTTCATTTCAGATGCGTACCATGTCATAAGATATATGCAGTCATATCTTTGTGATATCCGGAATTCCCAAAGGCCAGTGAGAAGCTACAAGGTGTATAATTCCATCGAAGTAACAACATTTTCCTTGGTTTTACTGTTTTAGTCAATCATCAAGAGGAACAAATTTATAAGAGATTTGACAATGGAATAAACTTTTCGTTATCAAATTGAAACATGATTAACAATTGATTTACACGAGTATGAAGGAGAGACCTTACCGTTGGGATTCCCTCAAATTTTTTTTTTTCAGCAAATGGGGAAAGAAAGGATTTGGAGACTGAACTCGACAACAAGGAATGAGAGGTGTCGCCTAGACCATCGTTAGTTGTCTTGTCTACTCATAACCCTCGCTTGCTCGTCGGATTTTCTTTCACAGAGACAAGAATGCACATCGGGCGATTGATCGAACACCTGGTGTGCGTGTATGTGATGCACGGCCTTGACCTCGGCAAGAGTGGTGCTTGTGGCTGAGAGGAAGAGGGGCAGCAAAACCGATTGGGCGCGATCAAGGGACAGGCTGTGGTTGGGTCGACGCCGGTGTGGTGCTGCTGTTGGCGTCGCCGCTGTCGGCACCAAGTGAAGGCCAGGTGGTGCTGTTGTGCTGTTTTGGGTGAGGGGAAAGAGGGAAAGGCAAGGGGGCGGTTGCTGGGTTGAGCCCGACACGGCTGGGTTGAAGCCGGCCCTGGCGGCGACGGCGTCGGGTGGCTGGTCGCGGAGCAGAGCCAGTGGGGTGGGAAATGATTCAACTTGGATGAATTTTTTTTTTTTTTTCCTTCATTCTCATCGCAAATCAGGAGAGGAAGGCAGCGGCGAGTGGAGAGGGAAATGAGAGACGGGCACAGTGCTTAGGGTTTTACTGTGTTCCGTTAATTTTAATTATAAAACTTGACTGACTCAGTCTCACCAGACTGAGCTCAGTTGGGTTTTATTTTGAGAAATAAGCTGGACGCTAGCGTCCAGCTGTGGGGTTTTTTTTTTTTTTTTTTAGTACAAACTCTAACTCATTTGAACAGGTTTCAAATGCAGACTTTAACTCACCCAAACGGATTCCAACAAGGCTTAACGGCTCCCAGGCCTCTGCGCCTATCTATGGCCTATTCTGGTCTTTTGTTTTAGTCTGATTTATAACCTAATTTGGTATTTTGTTCTAGTTTGTACAAATTGTTCATATTTACACAGTCTTTACTTTCAACATTTGTTTGAAGTATGATATACTATAGCGGATTTTATACTTCACCTAATGAAGCACCACGTTCGTATATGGAACTCCACAATTTAAGTTCAACACCATTATAAACAACTTATAAAGCAATATCTTTGTTTTGGACAAACAATCAAACAATTCTAACAGTTTTAATATACCCTTTCCTAATCTACTAACTAGAATATCTTAAAAGTGGTTTAAGCTGCCATACCTATAATCTTCTCTTCTAAGAATTTTGAGAACCTCGCTCTGATACCAGTAAGAAAACGCCTGTTCTTAGGATCTCAACTCCAAAACTTCGTTGCTAAAAGATACTAGACTAGAAGTTTAAGAGGAAAGAAAGTTCTTATTAAGTAGAGGATATCTTACAAAGAGAGAGAAGTAAGACTTGCTGGAACTCAGCTGTCTTGCAACTCTGATAAAACGCACTTATATAGACTCAGGAATGGAATCTCAATTATCACACCGGGTGCTCATTGGGCCCCATCGTCATGTGAATAAAGGGATTTCCATAATCCTTTGTCTCCCACTCAGTTCACCTACTATCCAAAGTTAGGTGCACTGATTAAAGAAAAAGAGAGATAGTACAACCACTTCACCGAAAGTGGATTGCACTAACTCAAAAGCACACTACTGGCCAAAACAGATAGGCCAGAAATTTCAAAAAGAAAAGATGCTCATATAATTGAGCGAAAAAGCACACTACTGGCCAAAACAGATAGGCCAAAAGTTTGAAAAAGAAAAGATGCTCATATAATTGAGCGCACTCCACACAAAGCAAATAGTGGTTTTCCGTAGATCACCACCAGATTATTCATCACACTTAATTATTAGATAAGGTTGTGAAGGACAGTAGTTGGGTCCATCACGCTCCTCAATACCGTTCACCACCTGACAAATTGCGTAATTAAGTTGTCAAGGTCCTTCTCGATTTTCTTAATTTTTGGAATTTGTTCTTCAAGTAGTAAACAGGTATCACCCATCATGCAATCAACGTTTCTGTATGGACGTGTAGTCTCATACTCACGTTCAAGTATGGTCTTCAGTACATTGATTTGTGCAAAGGCCATCCTTGCTTGAAGTTCCTTGACTTCACGCATGACGCCTCTGTGGATAGCGGCATTTGTGAGTGATCCGCCATTGCGTTCTCTGGCGTAGTGTATGTCATGGATGTCTGCAGTTGTGTACAGGGGAATACTGTCTGAATACGAGTGCATAGAAGCATAGTGCTGGCGTCGTTCAGCATTCCAGTCTGAATTTCCTCTAGAACTGGCTCCAACATGGAAATGAACGCGGTTTGCTCTGGGTTGAGACATCTTGTTGTGCAGTAGGTGGTCAGTCGGGATAGTGTATCTGCAAGGGTGTTGTGCCTTCCGTCAATATGCTCAAAATTGATATGCACACCTGTTCCTGTCACAAAATCAGTAAATTTAATCCACCTGACCCGAGAGGGTTTATTGTTAGCAGTTTTATTATAAAAGCTAATAATCGCTTGACAATCTGTCCTAAGCGTTATTTCACTTTTATCTAGATAGTGGATTTTCATGGCCGTTAAAGTTTCCATGCAGGCGTGAATTTCTGCATCTATCGTTGATTTTATGACTGGAAATTTGCCACTTGCGTATGCACACATTTTCTCGGTTGAGCGAGGATCCGCCTTCTTTGGCTTCCATTTGCAAACACCTCCCCAGCCTTCCATACATCCATCAGTTTCGAGGATAATATAGGCATTTTCCGGGGGAAACTCCAGGTCTGGAAGATTTTGAACCTCATTCTGGATTTGTCTAATTAGATTAATATCAGACGGTTTCAGCCTCTTGTCACCATGGGGAGAGGTTTTAGAATACAAAGGGCCAAGTTTGGTACTCAGTTTTGGAATATATGCCCTTGCATAGTTGAGAATACCAAGAAAGGAGCGAAGCCCTTTCTTTTCTTTCAAAGACTCCATATCAAAGTTGATAATCTTCTTGATTATATGCTCTTGGAGTTTAATCTTTCCCCGATTAATAGTTGCACCAAGAAATTCCACCTCAGGTACAGCTATTTTGAACTTTGTGGGTGACAACACGAGTCCATTCTTCTCACAAATAGAAAGCATTACCTCCAAATGCTTTGCGTGTTCTTCCTCTGTTTGTGAGAAGACTAAAATGTCATCTATGTAGACTGCTATGAATGCTTCTGTTCCTCTGAAGCAGTCGTCCATTTTTCTTTGGAATATGGCAGGTGCATTTTTTAATCCGAATGGCATGACTAACCACTCATATAATCCTCCAGGGACTATGAAAGCGGTCCATGGTATAGATGCCAGATCCATAGCGACTTGATGAAAGCCGCTCTTCAGATCAAATTTCGAAAAGATCTTGCTGTTACTGATCTTTTTCAGAATTGTATTGATACCTGGCAGAGAGTATTGGTCTTTGTAGGTGTTATCATTGAGGGTTCTGTAGTTGAGAACTATCCTCTCCTTGCCTTTTATCTCTTTCCCGGTTTTTGGATCAATTGAAGTCCCGGAATTGACCATGAACGCCATTGTTCGGTGTCTGCTTGTGCTTGGCCTGATTACACCGATTTCAAGTAAAGCTTTAACATGGCGGTCAAATTGTTCCTTCATAGCCGGAGTCACGTGTTTGAGTGGTTTATCTTCAATTGTAAGGTCTGGGTTGATGATCTCCAGTTTGCAAACAACCTTGTTTTTGGCCCAATGCTGAAGTGGGTTGCTCCCGATATAGCCTTGTTCTTTTAGGCGGGCTAATAGTGGACCGAACCTTTTCTCAAAATTTTTGTTGGTAATTGGGTTTTGGTAAAAGACAGCTTCTTGGATTAGTCGGTATTCATGCTCTTCTAGATCCAATTCTTGTATAGCAGCAGGAACTGCTATTGTTTCTGTTGTAGTATGGATCTCTGTTACATTCTTGTAGAATGTAAGCACCTTGCCTTCAATTCTTAATCCTCCTGCCATTGATCTTATGAAATTACACCCAAGGAGCATCTGTATCCCTTCACGCATGCCCATTGGAAAACAATAGGTGAAAGGAATACGGAACTTGTTTTCTCCGATCACGAGTTGTCCTTGCTTAAGTTTTGTATTGACAACTTGTCGTGAATTTACTCCTGTGATTTGGACTGGGTATAATGTTTTCTCTTGTGCCTCATTTGGGATGGCGGTTTGACAGATACAGCAAGTTGATGCACCAGTATCGAGGATTGCTCGGATATCAAATCTCTTGACTCCAGGAATTTCAATGGATACTATTAGGTTATACAGCCTATTATCAATCTTTTTGTGCTGTCTAGGCTGTTGAACTTGTGTTAGAACCTCTGCTTTATATGCTGCATAGTCAATGAAGACTACAAGTGCAGCTTCACCATCTTCATCATCTTCCTCCATTATTGGTTCTTCTGGATTAGTTACTTTCTCCTTTCCTTTATCAGAGATTGCCAGTTCTCTGAATTCTTCTGCCAATTCTTCTTCAAGGATTTTTATCTGGTTGTCTTGTAGAGGTTCTGGTTTTGCCAACTCTTCTTCGGGAGTTTGTATCTGGGTTTCTTGTAGAAGTTTTCGCAATCGTTCATTTTCAGCTTCTAAGAACTCAACATATTTTATGAGTTCTTTTATAAGAGTATCTTTATTGGAGTATTGTCTGGGCTCAAGTTGAGTCTTTGGTTGTATTTCTTTTCCCAGATAGAATGGTGAGCACATGGCACAGGCTAGAAGTTTGCAATCTTCACAGCCTATCCTGTAGTTTTTGTTTGTTTCAATTTTGCAAAAACTACAGTTACCATCGATTCGGACTTCAGTGCTGAATTGGTGTTGGCACTGTTCTTGCTTCTCAGGAAGCTGAACTTTACTTCTCCATCCGTAATACTCAATTTGCAGCATCATAGCGCCTTCCCAAGGAATTTCTTCAATTGCAGCTCGCACATGGACCTCCGTGTTGCCAGCTTCTCCTTCTGAGAGGCTGCATATGGCATCACTGTCAGGTTCATTTAGATCAACTGACACTACATCTATGTCATCTGGTAGGTCCAGATTATCCAACACCGCTGCTCTTGCGATATTTCCTCTATTCCTCTTGCATTCTCGTGCAAAATGACCTTCTTCTCCGCATATAAAACACTTGCATTTGCGGACTCGGTCAGCATGTTTTCTCTTGAACACTCGCACATGTGAGTCATGTGGCTTTCCTTTGTAGGTCTTGGCTTTTCTAAGACCATACTTCTTTCGGCTGTTATGGTATTCTCCTGGTATTGGTATACGGCTGCATATGGTTAGGTCTTTAAGGCTGCGTTGCATTGCCGCCTTCTTACACATCTCTGCCAAATACTGGTAAGAGAAGTGTATTCTAGGCATGACACCAATTGTATTACCAGGAAATTTTCTCTGGAATGCCTCTTCAAGTTCATTGCCAATAAGGGAGGGCATTTTTCTGAAAAACTTGGCTGAGAGTTCTTCATTTACATACATCCTCCCAGATTTTGCTGCTAGAACTTTGTAATCATTCATGTAAGAGAAGAGATCTCTCATATTGTTACAGCTCAATCTTTCAAGATCATGATATGCACGATCTTGTTCATCTGTTGTTCCTTGGTAGGGATCCTCCAATAGCATTACTCTTCGGATTTGTGATATAACATTTTGGGGATCATCGGCAATGTTTGTAAGTATAGCGTATTGTTCTTTAAACGCCATTCGCCATTGGATCCAAATCTTCTTTTCAGTTTCACCAAGGAGGTTCTCAATGAACATCATCTTGGCCTTGTTGTCATCAAAGGTTCTTTCACTCAAGAGATTTAGAGTGATTGATTCCCATCTTGATATGGTATCATTATAGAGACCAATATCTTCGGGTAATACCAGTAAAGCACCTTGTTGTTGCATTGCTGCTGGTAAATTCCACATTTCATTATGGTGATGACCAACTCCTCCTGGTAAACTCAAGTTCTTGGGTCTTTGCCAACTTAATACAGGTTGCTGAGAGGTTGAGGCTTCGCCATGTTTAGCTTCAAGCCTAGCTGGTGTATAGGACACTTGTCCCATAAGAGGCTCTGGGGGTGGATGATAAACACCAGATGTTGCACTAGAAAAAGCTCTTTCTTGTAAAAATTGTTTCAGTTTTGGGTATTCTGTTTCTTCCTCTTCTTGATCATGCATCATGAAAACATTTTCAGTTTGTTTTTGTTCTTTCCCACCACCTTCCACAGAAAATGGATTGATAAAATCCATTTCGGCTTCTGCTTCATTATAACTATCCCAGATAGGACAGTCATCTTTTGGTCCTTCTATCAGCTGCGCGGTGACAGATAGGGCTCCCCAGAAAATGTCATCTTCTGTTTCATCCTCATTGTCAGATTCTTCTTCTGCATCATAGCAAAGGACCATTGCTATGATTTCTTCTTCTAATTGTTCTTCATCAAATTCACCCCTTGATTGTTCTTGAGGTGGCGGCGTTGCACTATAGTTTGTAAATCTGAGCAGTAATGAACCATCGGTTCGCATTTGTGTCACTGCTCTTTGAGGATGTTGAGCTTCAGGCTGCTGCATTGGTCGGAGTACCCACTGCCTTCCTCTTAATTCTGCAGTGGTATGCCTTTGCCCTGGGATAGCTTGAACTCCATGACTTGTGAGGTAATCAGATACATTGTTGATGTTGTATCTAAATCCCGTGAAGTTAGTGTTTGAAAGCCTCCCAATGAGTGATCTCGTCAGCAGTAAGTTGCTTTCGCCAGCTCGCCATGTGTCATATCCATGAGTTTGAATCACCAGTTGGATATGATTATAGAAATCCCTTATGGATAGCATCATATTTGGGGCAATATAGGCCAATTGAGACCCATGAGTTAGATCCATTTCCATAGTACCAATTATGGATCTATCGTCAGACCATCTCGTGTCTTGGATGACTACAAGGGCATTGACCCCTGCAGCTACTCTGTGGAGAGTAAAGAGACGGATCATGATCAGGCCCATGTGGAGGTGTTGTAGGCCTTCTCTTTGCAGTCTCTCAAATCCTTGTTGTGTAATGAATGGTAATCCCAGTTGCTGGTTGTCTACAACTGAAATTCTCTGGTCTGAATAGTGCTGATAAACCTGATGCTGGGTTTGGAAAAGACTTCCTGCTTGGTAAAGTACTTCAGCAGGAACATTTTGTGCTCTTCTGAATTGTGACAGGTTGAGCTCTGCATCTGGGTTCATTTGAGACTCGAGTGTTCTTTGATACCCTCGTTGTCTCCTGGGCATCACACGGCTTAATGAGTGTCGCGCTCGCTGTCCAAGTCTGTAGCCTCTTATTTGATCTTCTACTGTGGGGGTTTGTTCACGGTTTTGATTCTGTTGGTCTCGGTTGCTTATAGATGGTCGTGCCGCCATCTCTGTTCGGGTTTGAGTTCTGCTCATTTTGATGCTTTTTGCTTTTCTTCTTCAAAGACCTTTTGTGGATCCTTAAAGACGTAGAAAGGTGCAGGCTTTGGTTTTGGCTTACGAATTGGTTCTCCGAGATTGAGTTTTTGGAGATTCTTCTCCAGATCTTCAATGGTTTTTGCGGAGATATCAGAAGACGTCCCAGCTGATTTCTCAGCTACGACCTTCTTAATATCTTTGACTGTCTCCAAACAGTCGTCGAGGTTTTCGCTTATCTTGATCAGCAGTTGAATAATTGTGTTGTTCTGTTTAATCAGGGCTGCAGTGGCCTTTTGGTTGACCTCTGTTGGTTTGACAAAGCCTTCAGGAGGTCCTTCAATAGATTCGGTTGCCTTTAACGCGTCTTTGTAGATTTCAGTTCTCTTGGTGTTTAACCAGTCGCTCATACGTAATTTTTAATTTGCAAAAGGAGAAAAAGATTTCAGTATATTGGCAGATTAAGATATCCTAGTTCAGTATTTAAGAAATGAATATATTAATTCTGTATAGAATTGTTTAACTGTTTGTGACATAACTTAGAGTTTCAGCTTATTTTAGTTGTTTACCGCTACACAAATGCTATAAATCTCTTGCCACAGCAAATTATGAGGTTGGGGCTTAAAATTGAAAATTCCATACACATGGGCTTATGATCGTTGAATTATTATCAGAAAGGCTTAAATATGAAAAATGCCATACTGTGTTTTAGGAAATTTTGCATATAAGCCCTTTAAATTTCTAAATATTGTGAAATATTTTAGTTTGTCCATTTTTTTTTTTGTGGATCTGTTTATTACTTTTGTTCTATGAGTAAAGATGATATTAAATCTGCGAATTTTTTTTATTAAATGGTTAGGATTTCGGAAAATCTTAAAAGGTAAAAGATTGTATATCTTGTCCTTATAGTTATTTTACAATTTCTATTTGGTCAAACCAAAATTTATTTACTTGTTACATATTATAATTGTTAATTTCAATTGTTTTCTAAAAAAATATATTAGTGAAATCTTAATTGCTATTCACCATAATCCATTATTCTTTTATTATTTTGCCAACAATTTTTCGATTAAAATATTTTTGTATTTGCCGAAAATTTGGAGACGTTACATCCGCGATGTAGCATTTTTTGTTCCTAACAAACAAATCATGATATGAGTGCAAAGAAAAAGAAAAAATCTTTAACATAGCAGAATTAGATACTGGTATGGAAAAGAGAGATTACCCGTTATACTTGTAGATGGCTGGACCAGATACTATGTAAACATCATTCATGTCCTTCAGAAAAATGCTTTTCAGGGTCGATGGAACCTTGGAGTAACCCTGTTTCTTTGAATCTGGTTTTTCAGTTTTAAGGATAAACTGATTCTCTTGCTTTGAGACTCCATCTGTCTCAATAATAAGACTGGTAAGCTTCGGTAGGCCACAAAGTTTCACTGTGGCTAACCTCCCCATGATTTTGCTTGCTATTGTTACCAGTTCCAGTTCCTTCATATTACCCGTCATTTCCGAGAAATTATTTAGAAGTTGAGTTATGCGGGTAAGGTTATGAGGATGTGCCGGCGTGAATATGATCGTGCCGTCTGCATATTGGATGAGTTATGTGGTTGCTCCCGGAACTTGTATAAGGTCGTTCTATATTGCTTGTAGCATGTATTGTAGTGTCTCTGTTGCCAATATAAAAAGCATTGGGGAGAGAGGGTCCCCTTGGCGTAGACCGCGTTGATGAAAGAAAGGTTGACCTAGGAGGCCATTTATTTTGATGGCAGAAGAGGACGAAATGAGGAGATTTTTAAATCGATCTGGAAAGCCATGTTGTACGAGTAGACGTAGGAGGTAGTCCCATGAGACGGTGTCGAAAGCTTTTTTAAAATCTATCTCTTTCTTTAAAGAAAAGCAGAAGAATTTCCTGTTTCCACAAGCCGCCACGTCAGCTTTAATAACCGTAATCTCTTCACTTTATGGAAATATGTATCACTTGAATTCGCAATTTTCTCATTAGCGTTCGATTTAAAAAAAATAAAATAAAATTTACCGTCTATGCATCCCCTCAATTTACTGGCTTCGCACCCCTCAATTTATCCATCAATAGATGCCTTCTTCTCATTTCCTCACAACCACGTTCTCTTCTTCTCATTTCCTCAGTTCTCGATTGTCCTTCCTTAAAGAAAAAGTTTCTCTCATCGCTCTATTTTTCCGTCTCTGTATTTCTCATTTCATTTATCTCAGCGAAGCAAACAGTTTTTTTTCAGACTTTTCTGCTTCAACTGTTTTTACCGGGGAGATATGTATTCCGATGTTTTTTTCATACTACTCTCTCTCTCTCTCACACACACAGTCGGCAAGTAACTTTTGGTTTCTTCTGCTTCCACATATTACCAAAGAGGTTTATATTTCGACTCCCATTTACACTACTCAATCTGATTGCAGTTTCATATGTTTATTTTTGTGAGAAACCAATACATGTTTATTACTTTAATTTATGAGAACGAAAAAAAATATTCATTTCTTTGTAGTTTAACAATTATTCACCTTTTCAGTGGTTAGGTCTGTGAACTAATTATTTTTACATGCATATGTAAAGGAACAGATTGTGGGGCTTCAATAATATTGCTTCGGAATATCAATCAAATCATGGTCAGAACAAGATTAATCATAATTTATTTGGCAAATTGGGTTATATAGGGGAAAAAAAAATTTGGTAATAAAAGTATACAAAATTGACTTGGTTTTTTCTTCAAAGAAAACAGTATCCTATCAAATTATGCTCGGAAATAACAATATTAAAAAATTAAGGGCAAATTCTACATTACATTATCTTCATCTTAATCGTCCCTTCTTAACCCATGGATAATTTTATGTAGCCATTTTGAGGATTACAGAAAAAGGACTCAAAATTATGCCCATTTCCACAACAAGGAAAAAAGAAGAATACACAAAGAATGGTTTCAATCAGAGTATTTGAAGGTATGCGTGGCGCACTTATTTTTGCATTGTTACTTACATATACAAAATATCATGAAAACTAATATCTTACTACAAAACTGCAGTATGCAGGTCAGCATATATAACGGTATCCAAATGCCTTCCATGCCATGATGTTTACCACATTTGTAAGAGTTGGAATCTATCATTTTATTTATTTTAATAACAATTAATAATCAAGACCAATTTGTAGAATATCATTATTTTTTATTAATTTCTACGAAATACTTTGTTAAATTAATTACTGATTTATTTCGTACTTTATTTTTGCTGTATTATATGAATTGGATTGGAAAAAATCATTTAAAATTCCTAGACCTTAATAATATATGTGTTTTACATTAATTTCATTAATTAATACTGGTCATAAATTTAACTTCAATTAATCCATCGTTATGTGTTTGAATTCTTTACCAAAATTATGAAATTCACAACTGTAACAATCTTTCTAATAACAAAATTTTATACAAACCAACTTCAAATCCATATTTCATTTTTCCGACACCGGGCATTGCACGGGTCTAATGCTAGTTTTAAATAAAACTGATGGGATTTTGTGGTGATGTAGGAAGTGTAAAGCTTTTTGTGCTAAGAGGAAAGATTCCGTAATGCGTCGTTCATTTATGAATGCTGTTTGGTTAAGTGAAACAAGGTTATGCAGGTGATTTCTTAGACATTCCGCAAGAATTTTTGTAATTATTTTCGGTATTGACGATAGAACGCTAATTGGTCGAAAGTCATCGACAATATAAGCACCCTCCTTGTGCACAACAACTATTAAATTGTGCAGGTCGTATAAACTGCTTTTTTTCATGTCTGCACATTGATACAATTTGTTATTAATTTTTTTTATCATAACAAATGTTGCTAGACCGATTCCAAAATTACTTCAATATTAATCCGCAACAATATAGATTAGATGCTGCACAATAAATAAATATATTCATACCATCTATTAAACGCTTATCTGGTGAAGAATCCATGATGAACTTTGAATTTTTATTTTTGATTGTTTAATGATTCTTGTAATTTGCTGTAATGGAGAATAAAACAAAGTATGTGCTTCCACAACTGGCGTTGCCAAAATGATTAAAATCTAACTTTTCTTTGTATGAATACACAATCAATCAGAGGAATTAAATGGAGAGAAATAGTGATTTGTGAATTGAGAATTAATTGCATGTCTTATCTAAACTAGAGCTGTACTCGGGCTTCGCCCCGAAATATGATAACAATAAAATAATAAAACTTATAAAATAAAAAATTTATTTTAAAAAAATAAACATAATTTAAATATTTTTGATGTGAATAATGATGATGTGTAATTTATAAATAATAGCACATAAATGTTAGACCACTTTAAGGATTAAATTTTATCTTAGACATATCATGCCATCTTATTAAATGGGGAGAGAGAATAAATATAAACAATTGGATCAAAGTAGATGAAGAGATTTAAACAAAATCAATGGTTAATAATATTGATGATGTGACATAGTTGAGGTACTTGGAAAGTTATCCCTCTTTCTAGTTTATAGATTAATCCAATTTACATGACAAATTCACATTGGTTGGTCATAGCATATAAGCAATCACATATTATAGGGAGGCCATACATAGAATTTTTTTAGTGATACCATTGAGAATACCATTAAGGATACAGTATAGTTTGACTTTTTCGAATTGGGTCTAGATATAGTGATACTTTTGAGGATACCATTAAGGATACTATATATATAGTTTGACTTTTTCAAACGAACTAATTATTCAACAAATATATTAACTTGGGTTGAATGGTACACAAATTATCGCGGCCAATAACTCTATATTAATGACATCTAAATAACAAAGCAAAAGAAAAAAGGTAAGCACTCTTCAAATAACAAAAAAATAAAAGGTACATGCATTCCAAACCAGATAGCTTGGGTTTATTCATCATGAAACTAGAAATTAAGTATGAAGATAAGTAAAATCATGCGTATGGCAAATACATTAAACAAAACAAATAATGGAGAACCAGAGCATACTCAGGAATACTGACAAATTTGTCAAATTAAAAAAAAAAAAAAGCTCCATTTTAACATCAGAAAACTGGAGTGGATGGGCAGAAAGGAAATGCACGAACGAACTGGAAAGAAAACGTCGGATGCTTTGCAGAACCAGCATGAAAGACGAACAACATGGAGATTGACTTCACCGGATCATTTATATCTGTAAACAAAGATATGTTAATCAAGTCAAAATAGGAGGTGCATGTGTGGATGGTGTAAAGGAAGGTATGAACATGTACGTATCCTTACTAATTTTTCGGGACGAGCATCCGCGATGTAGCATTTTTTGTTCCTAACAAATTATATCATGATATTAGTGCAAAGAAAAATGTTTTAACATAGCAGAATTAGATGCTGGTGTGGAAAAGAGAGATTACGTACCCGTTATACTTGTAGACGCCTGGACCAGATATTATGTAAACATCATTCATGTTCTTCAGAAAAATGCTTTCCAGGGACGGAACCTCAGAGTAACTTTGTTTTTTTGAATCTGGTTTTTCACTTTTGAGGATGAACCCATTCTCTTGCTCCGAGGCTCCATCTGTCTCAATAATAAGCCCGGTAAGCTTCGGTAGGCCACAAAGTTTCACTGTGGCTAACCTCCCCATGATTTTGCTTGCTATTGTTACCAGTTCCAATTCTTTCATGTTAGCTATGACCAACTTGGTCAGCTTTTCAAACCCATCTGGTCCGAAAGCAAGGCGCTTTTGCTTGGTGACATTGTAAAGCTTTAGACAGAGCAGACGAGATAAACGGGAAATTTTTTCTATGGGGAAATTTTCTTTAAAGCCTGACATAGAAAGGGTAAGTTCATTGAGGCTCTCAAATTGCAGGAGCTCCTCGAATGGGCTCGAAAATGGACCTTGTATATGAAGTTTGTGCAATCTGCGCTTCAGTTGTGCTCCGCCTTTCATTTCAATCTCGAAATCAGTAGCTAGCCCCAAGCTGATGAGATTTTCTAGCTTCTCGACGGAATTCCAGAACGACGTCATGTCGCGTTTCTTCATACCAGTGACAAAAAGGTCAACAATCTCGGGGAGATCAGTAAGATCTTTTGGGGCACTAACTGCACGTAAGGTTTGAATATTTTGTTTCTGCAATTTTTTCATGTTCACCGAAGCACCTTCCAGCATCTTAGAAGTGGCACTGAAAACAAAATTGATGCCAGTTTCGAGCGGATCTATGAGCTCATCTGGTACAAACGAACTCGTCCAATTCATAATATCATTGGTTGTTTCTTCCAAACGAAGCATCATTCTATTTGGAACATAACCCATTAAAAGATGCCGCAGCTTCTTTAATTTCTGCAGGCACTCATCTGGTACGGCCTTGATGCGAGTATATCTCAAATCCACTGTTTGCAGTTCCTCTAAGAACTTTAACCAGCGGCATGTTTTCACATTCGTGTACTTCAAATCAAGATACCGCAAGAGCAATAAGTTTTTCACATCTTCCACATCCACTACTTTTGCATTTCGCAAAGAGAGAACTCTTAATAACAAGAATCCCGGGTTTTTCGTGCAGAGGTCCTTGGGCATCACCCTTTGGCCTAGAAAACTGACAGTAGAGAGGTTTCGTGGATCCGAAATATTTTCAAAAACACCTCTTTCATCAACAATTATATGGTGGTGGTTTGAGCCGTCAACCTTATCTCTGCTTCTGTCGAGCGACTTACCAAAGTACTCCTTCTCCGACAAGCCACGGACGACTTGTCGAACGACATTGTGGATCCAAAATCGGTTTGGTAATGCTGCACTGCCCATGCCCTGATCAGCCACTTGGAGCAAGAAACGGTCGTGAAGGCTCTTGAAAATTGTTTTGTCAACATCTTGCTCCAGTGTCGAGTTGTTATTCTCGGTAAAATATTTATGCGAAACCAAAAGTCTGGTGATTCGGTTGCGATTGAACACGTATCCACCGGGATACATGCAAAAGTACATGAGGCTTCTTTCCAAGTGGTAAGGTAGTCCCCTAATTCTGAACTTGATCACTTCAGAGATCAGCTTAAGAATATCATTTTCATTTTCCATAAAGGAATGTGGATTGTCGGATTCGGATAAACTCCCCCACTGATTTTTAACCTGCCCGAGTTCTTTGACATAGTCCCCGAAGGCGACAATTGCGAGTGGCAAACCACCACAATGATGCACTATCTTTTCAGCCCAATCCCTCCGACTTTCGGGCCAATCAGTGGGGAACGTGTTTTGCTTAAACGCCCTCCGGCAGAAAACTTCGAGTGCTTTCTCTTGTCCGAGAAGTTCAAGCTGGATCAGATGGTCCTTACTAACGCTGCGGGCAATCTCTTTGCTGCTAGTAGTAACGACAACTCTGGTTGATTTGTTTAGTATGCCCCTTAACCATCTCCATCCAGAGATGTTCTGCAGATCATCGAAAACGATCAAACACTTCTTTTCGTGCAGATCGTTTTGGAGTTCTTCTGTGATTCTTTTACATGGATTTTCTATTAGTGTTGCTATCTTCTCGGCTTGAGGGTCGCCCATGTAACCCTCAGAAGCAGGAACCCAGATAATCTTGTCGAAATCTGTGATTTCACTTCCTTCTTCTTGTTCCTTCGCCGCCGGAAGCTCTTTGGGCTTGATCGCACCGTCGAGTGCAATCCTAACCAAAGTAGTTTTGCCCACACCCACCATGCCGCAGATAGCAACAACCGAATGTTCGCAGTTTTCATCAACCATCCATTGTTTCAGTTCTAGAGCTTCCTTTTCATAAATGCTCATGGTACTATTTTCAGGCCGGTTATCCCGGGGGTCTTTCGTCTTTCT
Source organism: Cyperus esculentus (assembly GCA_030179965.1). NCBI lineage: Eukaryota > Viridiplantae > Streptophyta > Magnoliopsida > Poales > Cyperaceae > Cyperus > Cyperus esculentus. The sequence continues at coordinate 1,559,574 of JASGLE010000031.1, forward strand.
TACTGAATCCCTGGGTTGTGGGAGGGCCTTATCTAGTGTCGATAGTCTAGCAAGATCTGACATTATTGGCTGCCATATGGTTTTACATTTGTGCCCTTTCTTAATGTTGTATTCAATGGAATCCAGAAGGCTCGACGATTGCGAAATTTGTAATCGTATCGAATTCAGAGCTGGATGCTCCCTTTCCCCTTGGGTTTCCTTATCTAAAATATCCATTTTTTGCTTAACTATCTCATTTAGAGCCGCTCGTATCCTTTTAACGAGATTGATAAATTCTGAGTGATCTTCTTTTGACCCCTTGACATACTTGGTTATGATAGGAATGAACTGATTCACAAGTACTTCAATTGTTGCTGCTTCGGCCATGTTTTGTTCTTTCTTCGGTGAACGTTTACGTATTTTGTTAATACTTCCTGCATTTTTATATATGGAGCTTTAGTTAACTAGATTGATAAATTCTGAATTATCTTCTACTTGTTTATTTTAGGGTTTGTTCCCCATATGTAAATCCATTGTACCTTTTTATATTTGTTTAATAGAAAATTTGGTAGCTAGGATTTTTACGCGCCACCTCAAAAACAAATTTCAGGCAAGGCATTATGGCGAAATTTTTTTTTGAGATAAAAGGGTTAAGTCACTCAAATTTAAATGTCTATAAAAAATTCTCCATCTGGGTTTCGAACTGCGACCTTCCACACGAAGAGCGTTACTCTTAGCCGCTAGACAAAAGCTTGTTTCTTGCATCATGCTGAAATTATTGTCTTACATAATTCTTAACCTCATTTACGAGCTGTTTTGAACTTTGGCATTGTTAATTAATATCTGTTTTGTCTATTCAAAACTCCTGCGATATAATTATTAATTAATTAGGCACTAATTAGCATTGGATAGTATATCTATATTACTTTATAAAGAGTGGTAGATTTTCAATCATCTTAACTATGCTACATCATCACTATTATTACTATTGATGATTTTGTTTAAAAATCTTTATCTACTTTGATCCAATGCTTATATTTTTTTTTATCTTCTCATTAAATAAGATTGACGTGGTATGTCTAAAACAAATTTTAACCCTTAAAATAGTCCAACATCTATATACATTCTTATTTATAAATTATTGCACTATTCTTTAATTACATTGATAATTTGAAATTTTTGTTCAAGTTTTGTTTAATATAAATATTTAAAATTTTATAAAATTCTTAGTTATTAATTTGATACCACATTTTGGGGCGAAACCCAAGTTACAGCTCTAGTTTAGAGTAATGTTCCAATGTCACAAGCTATGTATGCCACAAACTCATTTTTTCATTTATATTTCAAAATTTTACACTCAAATTTTAAATTAAAACCATTGATATTATTTGTGTTCATGGGAGATGTATGTATATAAAATTTATGAATTTTGGAACCCATTTCGTACTAGATCAAGCGGATTAAAAATGAATGACTCTAGTTAACTATGATTGATTAATTTTAATACATCCATCTTTAACCCACTTTATCTACTACGTAATGAACTCCAAAATTTATGAAATTTTATATGTATACATCTTTTATGAATATATATAAGATCATCGGTTATGATTTTAAATTTGATTGTAATATTTTCAAATGTAAATAAAAAAATAAGTTTGTAGCATATTGTGGCACAAAAAGTTTGTGGCATTGCAACCTTACTAAATAATATACACCAGGATGTGACTGATAAGAGCTAAATCCAAATTTACGTTGATTTAATTAAAGGATAGAAATAATTAAGTGTATGGCTGCTATGCATAGTTAAGATCGGTTGGTGCAATGCATTTGTATATAATTATTTTAAAGTCTAAATAATCGATCCAAACCGCTCAATAGATTCTGTACATGAATAATAACTAGAATACCAAATTATATATATATTTTTCTGAATTTCTTTTACTATATTTTTCAGGTACTTAGAAAATCACTTATTTGAACTGTGCATAATGCATTGGATCGAGTAATTTTCAAAGTTCCCAGAAAAATAGTAAAAGGTCCTTCAAGAGTGCTCATCCTCTTTGAACTGACGAATCAACGATGTGGATTATAGAGAGGTTTTTTGAGATTGAGGTGCACGAATCTTAAAACGAATCCAACAGCCAGAGTACTCTGCAGTAATTTACTGGGCAGTAGAGGATATGAATTGGGTCCTCGAATTAATGATGTCTTAATTAGTGTCATGCTATATATATTTCACAATATTGTCTTGAGAGCAAATTGTCTTACAAGAGTTTTTTAGTGTTGTTATTTTAATAATCAAGTGTTGCATGCTAATTTGCAAGAGAAGCTAGAGGTTTATATTAGGATTGTAAATTAACTCTCCTTCCTACAACGCTTAGTCGTCCACATACACCAATAATTGTAAATCAACTCTCCATAACTTAATTAATAAGCGTTGAACATATCCATTCTGAATTTCTGACCATAAACTAAAACGTAAAAAGAACAATAATGAAACACACATATTAGTACGTACGTACCTGCAGGCAGTGGGTCACACACGCTACCTTTGCTCTAGTGAAAACCTTCTTATATGTGTCTCTCTCACTTCTTCGCTTTAGTGAAGTTCCGTACTGATGCAAATAACCAAAGTATAGAAATAGCTGTTACAAATTCCATGTTCATTTAATTTGCTAGTAAGCAACACATCTATATATATTAGAGATATATGTATACAGACGTACCCGGCGCTTTTTTGGAAAAGCTAGCTAGGCAGACACGAATAATATGATTAGAAACTTCTCAATTGATGGCGGCCTGGTTTCTCTCTTCGAGCTTTGATCGATCGTCCATACGTGAATTTATAGTACTCGCACAGAGCATCTCATCTAAGTTGACTAAATCTTTTGTATTGCAAGTGTGATTTCTTAATTTGCCTCATTAATTATATAGATGCATTTTCTTATACATATATACATATATATAAAAAAAGCCATTTAACCTTCTTCCATCTTCCATTTCTTTGTAGAAAGGACAATAAAATGGGTTGGATGTGTTCTAAATAGTGCCTATAGCAGTTTTCAGGCTCTAAACGCAATGCAATATGCCAACACTGCGCAACTAGCTCTATTGCCGCTTTAGATGTAATAGCGAGCAATATAGCGTATAGCGCGATAGCGTAAAAAATGTGCGGTATCTGACAAACGATATTTTTATGTTCCAAAACGAGTTAAATTTGTTTATTGGACTAGGAATTATAGAAATGGCTTGGGGGTTTAGACTATTCTAGATTGTTAAGTCGTGTTGACCATCATTTACTAGGGTTGGGTTTAGATATCAATCATCAGACATAGTTCACATTAGTGACCTATATATTTGTAGAAAATGACTTAGTTAGCATTAAATTACTAATAATCATTTTTTTTGTGCGGGAAATGACTTTTCTAGATCATTTTGGATTGAAAACAATATTATACTAGATATATTTGAATAGTAATTTGGACTTTGTACTAGTTTATACAAGTTTCTTAATAACTTTTGTGTTGATTATTTGATTATTTGTTCCATAGAACTTTTTATAATATTGAAACATAATACAAAATAAAAAAAATACAATCTATGAACATATTGAAGATGCTATGTACAATAGCTTCCGCACCGATGACACCTTTTCTGAAGATTTGCCATTATATATGAAGCTATAATCGCGATTTGGAACCTTGATTGGATGCATGCATGCAAGGGTTAGTAGTTAGCAGCTGAGTACAGTACCAAAGTCGTACTGGACATATATTATTATGAAAATGCACTTTAAAAATTTGCCACTTGATACTTATTATATTTAGAAAATTATCATTATATGGGTACAAATATGATTTTAAAATAAACAAAATACAATAATTTTTTTCTTTTTTTCTCTCTCTATATGTAAATATCCATCCAATAGGTTGAGTATTGCACCCTCTTTTTCATTTTTTATCAATAATAATTGGTATGTTTTTTTTTTTCTACCATCTCAAAAAAATAAATTTTTGAGGGACCAAACTATCTTGTTATAATTCTTTTCATTTTCTATTCCTGTTACTCTCATTCCCTCCGCTCTCGCCAAATCACACGGCGCCATTGGCTCCCGTTGTAAAGATGGCGCGCGCATACCTTCCTGTTCACTCGAAAGGGCACTACTTTTAATTCCCAACTAAACCGCAAGTCGGTCGCAAGCGTACGACCAAGTTGTAGTGTAGTATGTGGTCGAATCCACAGGGACAATTGGCAAAACCACTAGACTTTGTTTATTCCTAAAACTACGAGATTGTTCGCAATTTGGGGGAGAATTTATGTTTTCCTAAATTAAGCATACAAATAATAAAAAGACTAAAACAATGGGATAACAGGCGTTTCTAGAACTTTGTACTAGTTGTTATTTGGCCTCGGGCCACGCTAACTGTACATGTCACATACAATTCACACGACCACTAAACTGCGCTCTCGCGTCTGTCAGATAGAAGTGTACCGGCTGTCATTCTCGCATATAGCCAGTACGCAATACAAGTAAATTGGTACTTATGAATTCTTGGTATTAACGCATTTAGTTCTGGTTAAAACAATATCAGGCACCAAACCTCAGCTCTCGCTTGTTGGCCCAATCCCTAACACAATTCTAACCACCAAAGCTATAGATAGCAGCTCTCGCTTGTAAACCAAACCTAAGTCCCAGTATCGGTGCCCCAAGGTGTACCTCCCTCTCGGGTAGTGTAAGGCTCAGCTCTCGCGTTTTGCCTGATTGCCCTCTCGGATCTCTAACCCACCTCGTGTACTAACTAAACTCAATCGGGTGTGTACTAAGGCTTAAAACCTAGGGTATGGTGAACACTTACTGGTTACTAGTTCGGACACGCAATCAATATTTAGCAAGCAATCACAATCATACACAATACACGGATAACTAAAATAAAAGATAACCAAGAATTTCATAAAAACTAAAAACCAAGTTATGATATTATCCTAATCCTAGAAACTAGGAGTTTAGCCGGACATGGCCAAATAAGCAATCAATCACATAGTTACACAAGTCGATCATCATACACACAAAAAGATACACGAATCAATCTCTAGAAAATGAGTAAAAGAGAAAGAATACTGTGAAGAACCGCTCCGTGTGTGCACGCGCTTGCAATCGCCCGTCGGCTCGCTAGATCTCACCCGTCAAGCCGCCGCGTAACCCTCTTCTTGGCTCGGCTTCACCCCCAAGAAATCCCTCTTCTTCCTCTGCAAGTTAGCCTCTCAATAGGCGGATGGAAAGTATTCAAGCTTGCCAAATCCGTGGCTCTGATGGTGGTTTATATAGCCATCAATTCTAGATCCTTGCCATATCTGCTCTGCTGCCGGATGAAACCCTTACGGACCGTAAACGGGCCTTCAGGTCCAAAAACTGCTCCAATTACTCCATATTCTTCACGTTTCGCTCTATTGGACCTAAAACAACCAAAAGCAGAGAAGTAATTGGAAAACACAAGATAATGTATGTAATCGGGTTAAAATGCCAATGATTTGGATCAATTCTGCAGGTAGTTTCCTAGGTAAAAGTGTATATGTTTGGGTGCGATCACTTCCTTTCAACAATACGCATCTAAGGCCTTTTTTTAATAATATAAAAATCAAAAATCAAAATTACCATTATAAAAAATATTTTTTCGAAATTACAAATATGGAAAAACCGCACTATAAAAGTGCGGCTCACCCAAGTACCTAAGCCGTATTCTGAAAGTGTGGCTTAGGTACTTGGGTGAGTGCAATCTCGTCGTTAGCTTTTCGTGGCCGCGTAGAACACTCTAATCGGAGTTTCCAATCAAAAATTATGGTCGTTTGAAAATTCGATGCGAGTCAGGATTTTACTGACTTAAAAAACTCAAATATTCTTTTTTTATATTTTATGTGATAACTGAAATTCCATTTATATGATTTGTCATTATAATTAATTATCTAATTAGTTGTTAAACCTTAACTTTGGAACTTCATAAAAAATAATTAATTAAAAATTATTTGACAAAATCCTTTAAAATTCACAAAAATTAATTTAAAAAATATTTTATTATAAAATTCTCTAAAATCAATTATGTATGACAAATCATATAAATAAATTTCAATTATCACATGAAATATAAAAAAATATATTTGAGTTTTTTAAATCAGTTAAATCCCGACTTGAATCGAATTTTCAAACAACCATAACTTTCGGTTGGAAACTCTAATTGGAGCGTTCTACGCGGCCACGAAAAGCTAACGACGAGATCTATATAATGAATTAATAAAAATGAGAAAAAAAATAAAATTTAATAGATGAGCCAGCTCACCCTAGTACTAAGCCGCACTTTTAAAGTGGGGCTCATCCTGGTAACTAAGCCGCACTTTCATGCTTAGCAAGGGGGTACGCCGCATTTTCAAAGTACAGTTTTTTTATATTTGTAATTTCGGAAAAACATTTTTTATAATGGTAATTTTGATTTTTGATTTTTTTATTATTAAAAAAATTAAGGCCGTTATTTATCCCTGTCCCTCTTTTATATATATATATTTTTTTTCAATACACATATTACTTGTGTTTTTGCAAAGTTATTAAGCTTGTGGATACACAGATATTCTCTCAACTCCGACTTTATTCAGAGCGCTGCACAATTTATTTAAGGACACTGATACAGTGCCACGCGTTTTGTCCCCAACGTCCCCCGCTTTTATTGACATGTGGCCCAACCCCCAAATTCATTGGGGCACTCGGAGGGCAAAATGCTTGGCATTTTATATTTTTTCTTTATTTAATGCCCACTCTATCGTGACTCGGTAACATACATATTGGGCCACATTGGGCTCCAGTTTGATAATATGATATGGAGTAATATGTAGCGTCCATAGAAAAACCGTCTACAACGTCCATATCTGTTACATTCCGTATACACCTATAAATGTATGAACGGTTTTTTAATGGACGCAAGATGTTTCTCAATGATATGTGTCGGCCTATCCCAGATTGCGTGCATACTATCACTCCGGGTCGGGTTAAGCCGGGTTAATTTACGCCAGGTATATATGGGGTAGGGTAGTGAAGGTTTTGATGGGTAAAAGGGGGATTAGGCCGGATATTACGGGTTACCTTGAGTAATCCGAGTTGGATCGAGCTTCCTCGGGTTATTTCTATGTGGGTTAAGTTGCTTTCCTTGCGGAAACTCTACCTTCTGTGATTCTCTCAGTTGTCCGTATCAGACCCTTAGATTAGGTTAGCAAGTCATTTTCCTCAAATTTCTCAAATCGGTTTAGGACCTCCTAGATTTTTTATAGAACACTACGTTGGATTAGTTTGACATCTCCAAAAAAAGAGTCAAATTAGCTCAAAAACGTTCAAAGTTAGATTAGTGAGTCCTTCAAATTAGACTTGGTCTTTCAAACCTCTAAACTATTTAATTTAGTAGTGTAAATTGTGCGTTCACGAGTGAAACTGAGTAATGTGCTTAAATTATCAGTTAAACATGGTGTTTCCAACAAACAATTTTTCAAATCTTATTTTGTTATAACGTAATTAGAAAAGAGTCCAAAAATATGGTGATGTACCATTGATGATACCATTAGGATACTATTTTTTATTTTTTTTATTTTTTTTTTGAAAAAGACATTGGGATACTATAGTTCGATTTGGTCAAGCAAACTAATTATTCAACTTAACATCGACTTATACTTAGCATGTGTTAGTTGATGTTAAGTCGAATGTTTATTATAGGAATATTTTATTAATATTGTAAATTGCTTCTGCAAAAAAAAAATATTTAGAAGTTTCTAAAAGAAGAAATGTTTTGTATCCCACATAATTTTGATGTAAAGAATATTATGAGCCATATAACTTCAAATTTGAAAATGATTTAATACGATTTTAAACTTAAACTCACCCTGGGTTTACTTCAATTCAATAACAATTCTGAAGCATTACTTGGTCCTCTGGACCTGCTATGGAGTTATGTTTGTCTGTATGTGCGATTTTTTAACCTGTGCTCTCATTTATTACCTACTATATATATATATTATGATTTACAAGTGGCACATTGGAATCTTGTATTATATATTGGTCAAGGTTTGAGAATTTGATATTAACTGGTCAGCGGTTTCGACCTCGTTTAGCACCCAGCCAGCCAAGTTGTTCCGTTCTTTTTTTTTTTTTTTTTTAAAGATTGGTAGAGGCTACCAACGTAAGTTGTTCCGTTCTTGAAGGGATACTTGCATTTGTTTATTTCTTTTCCGAAGGAAACGGGGCAACAAGGATTTCAGCTTACTCAAAACAGTAGGTGGAGCTAGACTTCTAAATTGGGGTCAAATGCATCCTAATCGTCTATATGTGAGTTTTTAATTGAGTTATTAGATTATTAGATTAGAGGTACCATCCATAGTTGAAATTATCCACATGTAGATCGACCATTCTATTAATTAATCACATTTTTTCTGACAACTATGTCACGTGACTGATTCTTAATTAATGTGAGCGTTATTTTAGAGTCATATCTAGTATCCTCAGTATTGGAATCGTATCGCCTTTTATTCAAAATTTGGATAACAGAGTCTTATTATTCCAATCACAACTGTCGGTTCAAAACGAACGGACAACTTTCATTCAAAAACATCTTTCCTCCCTCCAATAATTGTATCTAAATGTCAATCCGAACCATTCATTGTCAATCCCAAGTACCTGTTGGGATTTCATGTACAGCCTAGGGTCGAATTTTTAAAATTTTTAACCCCAAGTTCATAACTATACTAAAAGATCTTCGTTAATGCAACAATCAAACATCTAATTACATGGGAGAACACATGTAATTCTAACATATTACACAAAACAATTCTATCATGATTGCATGGGAGAACACATGCAATCCAATCATCTTCTCAATTAATTAAACTCTAATTAATTCACAAAGACGACATAAGAATTGTACCTTGATTTGCGCGGAATTGATAAGGCGATTGGCTATTCTTCGTTGCTCGTTCTTCCTCTTCTCCTCCTGAATCGATCGACTTCAAGGCGAGGCAGCGGTGCGGAAAAGCCCTTAGTTCACCTTGAATCTACAAACAACTCGCGATCGGTGTTCACGATAGATGAACACCTAACCCTAGTACTCTCTAATGGAATTAGTTGTTCTTTGATTCTCAACACATGAGAAGAACAATGGAGGAAGAGGGAGGCTGAAAATAACTACTAATTTTCGGATAATCTTGTTTGTGATCTGATCGCCTATATTTATAGGCGAAGATCAGAAAAAACTTAATAATAGCACCAAACTAATAATAGCGCTCTTAATATTATTATTAATATATATATAGCATGGCCCTATTTTTGTTTCCTATTTCGTCATGACAAAAAAAAAACACCCCTATTTGTTTTATAAATTAAATTAAATAGTTAACACCGCCTCCAATAATTCCATCTAATTACTTTATAAAGTAATTTTAGAAAGTTAATTCTAATATCTTGTCCTTATTATTTCAACCATGAAATAATCTATAAGATATAGAATCTAGTTGTTTCTTATTCATTTGGTGTGACCGTTTAGGGATTTATGTCATGTTGAAGTTATGATATAACTAGTCTATATCAAATGACTACAGAGGTTCTATCACTACATATAGTCCTTCAAATGACATAAATAATGCTGCACATTATTTTGCCAAATCCTCTAGTATTGTGTCTATCCTTGTCAAGTGATATTCTGAATGCTGCGCAAAATAGGAACGTGTCATTTTTGCACTGCATTCGTTTTCTTGGTCTCTATAAGTGATTATAATTATAACTGATACCAGTTATATTGCTAGCATTATAATCCCACTTTACCAAGGGGCCCGGTAATATCACTACTCATATTGAGTGACAATGATACTGTTGATACATAGATTTCTCCCGCACAAGTTTCACACAATGAACTATCACTTTATCCTATAACTTGATAGGGTTTAAATGATAATCACATCATGTGTTACTCATGTGAAAAATATACATATCTCATATCGTAGATTCAAAGACACAATGAAACATCAATGACACAAAACACAATCCATATGATGTTTCATTTAAATTGGTCATGCTCAATGTATAAAATATCCATCTAATTTTATACACTCATGTTTATAGTGATAAACTTTATATTTATAGAACTATAATATACTTTTATCAACATGATAATCTTACTGATAATTAATATTCCTCTTTAATTATCAAGATCATGAGCTAATTTAGAAATACATATCCCATCTTTAGAGTTCTATGATTCAGGACCAAGAGCATCTTCCTGAATTCTTCTAAAGGAATGATATTATTAAATTTCAAGGAACATAAATGCATATCAAAAACACATTTAATCATAAACATAAATAACTTTCAAAACACATCCTTTCAGTACCTAAGCCGCACTTTGAAAGTGCGGCTCGCCCTGGTAACTAAGCCGCACTTTCAATAATTGTATCTAAACGAACGGACAACTTTATCAAAAACATCTTTCCTCCCTCCAATAACTGTATCTAAATGTCAATCCGAACCATTCATTGTCAAAGTGCGGCTTAGCAAGGAGTAAGCCGCACTTTCAAGGTGCGGTTTTTCTATATTTGTAATTTCGAAAAAACATCTTTTATAATGGTAATTTTGAATTTTTATTTTATATTATTAAAAAATATCACCGAAGCATGCTAAATTTATTTTTTTACTTTTACTTTGACCAAAATATGAATGTATTTTGATTGAGTTGAGATACAGTGCACCATGTTTTTCTTTAAAAAAAGCTTAAACTTATGTGAACCATTAGATTGAGAAAGGGTATACTAGAAACTTGAATATATATTGGCCGATAACAATTAATTTATTGTTACTTTTAAGAATTCAAAGATAGCCTTTGTTCCCTTAAATATCGTAGCTAATTATTACTAACATAACTTCTTCTAGATTGAAGATATGGGCAGCTAATGATTATAAACATAACCTCTAGACATATTGTGCAACGTGTTTAATTAGGACTGCATGTATAAAGAGATTAGCATATCCCTCCAAATTATTGATATAAACCATGCATAAATAGATCGGCATCCCTCCAAATTAATGATATAAACCTAGTAAAAATGTGCCTGCTAATATAAATTTTCGCTTTCTCAAAGACTTCATCAAATTTGTCTATTTATTAAGTTCGTGGTGATTTCATATAAATATTTAGAATATGCTACTTGATTTTTCTTTATGGGCAACAAAAATTATATATAAATGACTTCTATGATTAATTAAGCTAGTCATACATTAAATTAATAATATCTAAAAAAATTTTCTCTTTTATTTAAGTTTCAAAGAAAACAGTTTGTGATGAAAAAAGTTTAATTAAATTAATATTTTTACTCGATTTGAATGATCATAAGAATTTAATTTTAAGGTTAATAATTATCAATTATCGTCCTTTTCAAACAATGTGAACAACATGGCTTATTATACAGACATTTCATCTTTTTAAATATTTTTAATTTCATTGCTTACAACAATACTGGAAAATATTCACATAGGGTATGAATGAGTATTATTTGCCAGAGTCCGAATATCAAATAACATTCATATTGAATAAAACTTGGAACAGAATTAATACATATACCAAAATTATGATTAAAAATAGAAAATTTTTGCATGCCATATGATTTTAGTATAAATTTATTGAGCCATATAAATCAAATTTGGAGATGATTTTATATGTTTTGGTGTTAAGTTCACAGAAGACCTCCATGAGCTTAAGAACACCGTAGATTTTCTCATATCATGTTTTACGTGTATACGGAAACTTATATTATTTTGATTTTATTTGCATATACATCAAATATTAACAAAAATTAACGGTTCAAATTTTATAATTTGTTCTCCTCTCTCGATGCTTATCGAAATGATGTTAAAACTTTATTATTTTTTGTGTACATGTTATTGAGATGATTTAAAATTAACATATTAGATTTATCAATTTATGAATAAATAATGAAACATTTACCATGGGCACAAAAGAGACTATTATACTAATGTTAGTATTTCGGTACTATTATACTAAATTACTAACGTTAGCATTTCAAACCGAAATGCTGACGCCTCAAAATTATGGTGTTATCGTGTTATCGTGTTCGAAATTATGATTTATGGTGCTCAGTAAACTCTCTATATGAAAATATTGGGAAATACAAAAATTTTTTATTTTTAGAGTTTTCTAAGTATTTGTTTTGCATTTTAGAAAATAGCTCATAAATATTAATAAAATATTGTTGTTTGTACATGCTATTTTCAAAAATGTAAAATAAATACTTAGAAAACTCTAAAAATGAAAATTTTTTGTATTCCCCAATATTTTCATATGAAGAATTTATTGAGTACCATAAATCGTAATTTCGGACACGATAACACTAAATTTGAGACGTTAGCATTTCGGTCCAAATACTAACGTTAGTATAATAGTCTAACTCGGCACAAAATGCTAAAATTATTGGATCTCTACTCAATTATTTTTTAGGATTAAACATTTGCCACTCTAAAACTTCAAATTTAGAATCTTGCTATTATGAAAGTTAAGTTTAGAAATTTACCACTATAGACATAATTTTATAATTGCCGCTTTATCAATGAATATACCCACGTCACCATAATAATTTGAAAATACATCTTTTTGAATAGGTAATTTGTCACCACTAAATCATATAAATTTATAAAAAAATCTTAAAAATGAAAAATATTTTATAAACATATTCATTTACTTATAGATCGATTGTGTTTCAAATTTTATTAAATTTGTGTGTCATTTGATACTCCATCAACAATCATTAAATTTAGACCGTACTAATTACTATATAAACTTGATGGTCATTGATGGAGAATCAAATGACACTCAAATTGAATGAAATTTGAAACACAATCGATATATAAGTAAATGAATACGTTTATAAAGATTTTCCATTTTTAGGATTTTTTATAAATTTATATGATTTAGCGTAATAGTTGTGTCAAAATTTTGTGTGTCATTGGATCCCTCCTCTTTTTGAATAGGTATATATTTTCTTTCATAAACAAAACTTATTCAAGTTCATTCATATTAGATCAAGTGACATAAATATAGATGTATTTAAAATTGATCAATCTTCGAGCCACTTGATTTATAATGAAATGAAGTTAAAAGTTTATAATATTTTTATATGCATGCATTCATCTATTACGACCATTTATAAGATTAAAGGTTTTGATTTTTAATTTGGATTCAAAATTTTAAAATATTAATAAAAAAATAAGGATGTGGTGTCTTGCGGTATACAAAACATTCAAAATAGTATGAAAACGTGTTTGGATACGAAATGCACACAACTCAATTTTTTATTTTGCCATATTAAAAGTTTTGAATTATAATTTTTAATAAGTTCTTCATATAAAAAACCGATGACGCAAAAAAAAAAAATTTATTTTGAAGTATTTAATTTGGATTTTTGTAAAATAATTGTAGAATAATAGTACTAAATTAATAGAAATAATAGTACAATGAATATTTGCATGCGAATTTTAAAATAATATTATTATAATGTAGGCTTATGAAAATAAGTCATTTTGATATATCCAAAACAAATTTTTATTAAATAAAAATTAATTTTCTTCTATAAATTATTGAGTCAATATATGCATCATAGAAATATTCATCTCAACATATTCGTATTAAATTTTTGAATCAATATACAGAGTGCGTCGCATCCAATCAGATTTTAAATTAAGTTTGTTAATTTAATTATGTGTCAGGCTTTAAAAGTGTGCCGCATGACACTTAATTTTATACCAAATTCCAAAACACACTTTGAGACTTTAAAAGTGCCGCATGAGTTCATGACACTTAATTTCATACCTGTTGACAAGTTGTTGGACAATAAAATTACTTAACTAACCTTTGAACCTTTAACATTTAATGTTTCACAGTAAATGTCAGCTGCTTGATCAAACAAATATTAGCCGTTCAAAATTTTTTTGGTGCATCGTATCTTGATTCATATTGATTATCAAGCTTTTCCAAAAGGTTCAATGCTAAGTGCTAACCATAGATATGTCAAGAGAAATGAGACTGGTGAGAACTCCTCTTTACAACAAAATGGTTCAATCAAGTTCAGGCCACGTACTCATTTGAAGATGACCGTTTCTCATCAAAACAATTAACTAATTAGTTATGACAGCTTCAAAGACCTTTTCGGCATAATTGGTGGCATATATATCTAACTACTCTTATCGGCTTTGTTCGGCGACAGTGGAATTAAAAGCGGAATTTTATGGAATTGACGCACTATATATTCTAACCGAACAGGAAATGATTAGCTTGGAATTGAAGGTTAGAACTTAGAAGAGCACTGCTTTAATTTATGTGCTTTTAAATTCCATGTATGGGTTGGAAATTGGAATTGAGATTTCCACCGGAATAGAGGAGAGAGAATTATTAGTTTAATATTTGTTTTTTTCTTAGCTGATGTGGATCCAAAAGGGTCGGTTATTTTGCATCTTTCCCACCTCTTGCACGCTTCCCCCAAAAAAATATGTTATTTCTCTTCCGATGGCTCTTATATATGCCAAATCTGTTTAAGAACTTGCAAATCAAAATATAACAAATTAACAAGCACATTTTCCTCTTTCCAACGACGATCCAATTTGACATAGTTTTAGTGATTTTACAATTCATTTTTAGCTATTTTATATCTCAAAGGTACTTGTTATGAAGATTTTTATAAAATTTGCATAGGAAGTCTTCTAAAGTCAAACCACACTTTTACAATATTTAATAAAACTTCGTCAGACTATTCTATAACTTTCACACGCCCAACAATATTGGATTAGATCGGAAAAGTGGTAAATCCCCAATTCTACTAATCCCCTTATCTCATACTATTCCAGTTGTTGACGAACAGAGCCGATCAGGTTTTATCTTGAAAATAGGAATGAGTTGAGGAAAATCATAGAAAACAATTCATGGAGAACTTCATTGAACAACGTTTGGAAGCTTTTTACAGAAAATAATTTCTGGTATCTCGTATTCTATATTTCCAATAGATTTACACCATTTGTCAAAAGGAATCCATTTCTAAAAGAGCAATAGGTAGACTACATCTTTTGGTGATATATATATCTATCATATTTTAATAAACAAATATTATATTTTTTTCAGTTAACAGAGATATTTTTTGATTAATAAATATCATTTTGCAGTTAATTACATATACACAATTGTGTCAAACACATGGGTTCGTCAGACAAAAGAGTTGTAAGGGAGGGGAAAGAAAAAGATCAATTATAATGTGTCTTTCTTTCTAAAAGATGAGGATTTTATGAAATTCCAATCAATTTTGACATCATATGATAGCTCATCAAAATTTTATAGACATTTCAATGTTTGTAATTAAATGAAACTTTGATGGATTGCGGAACAAAACTTAAATTCAATATTGAAAACATAATCAATTTATAAGTTAAATGATAAAATTTAATTTTTTTTTCATTCTTAAGATTTTTTAATTTTCTTTCGAATTGATTTAAGATTGTCAAGAAAAACATTACTAATTAATTTATGAGAAACATCTTGCGTTTACAGGGTCAACGGATCCATAGATCCATAGTTGACTATGGGCTTACATGTGTTACATGGTTGCATTCTTATTTATAAGTGTTACATTTTCTTACCTTTTGTGTTACATGCCGGAGGAGTTACATTATTTTTTACAGTTGTTATATTTTCTTACCTTTTGTGTTACATACTGGGGAGTTACATTCTTTTTTACAGTTGTTACATCTTCTTACCTTTTGTGTTACATTTTCTTACATTTTGTGTTATCTTTTCTATACACAAAATTTTTTATGGATCTATGGACAAAATCTTCTATAGACGTTAGGTCTCACTCTTAATTTATTTCTATAGCCTTAAGATAGGCATTTCATTTTTTAAGGCTTTAGTTGAGATTCCAATCTGCTGCTATATATAGAAAACCATATCACATTCACCATCGCTGCCATAGAAAACTATGGTACCATCGCTCCTATATCATTTAAAAAAAAAAAAAAAAAGAAACGGAAATAGTATCCCCAAAGAGTAGTGATATCAAGACCCGGTTTCGTCCCCCCGGGTCTTGATGAGTTGACAACGGGAGAGAGAGGGAGAGAGCGGGAGAGAGAGGGAAAGGGAGAGGGATACTCTCCGCAAAAATACTCAAAATACTTTCCGCAAAATACTTAAAATAATACCACAAAAATACTCAAAAATACTCCCGCAAAATAGTCCTTGCAAAATACTCAAAATACTCAAAAATCTCCGCAAAATATCCAAAATACTCCAAAATACTCCCCGCAAAATACTCAAAAATACTAAAAAATCTCCTCTCAAAATACTCCCCGCAAAATACTCTCCCTCTCTCTCTCCCCCTCTCTCTCCCGCTCTCTCCCCCTCCCTCTCTCCCTCTCTCCCTCTCTCCCCTCCCTCTTTTTTAGAAGCCTTGACAGAAGTTGCCAAGTTGAAAATTAAAATTACATCCAACTAAACTCACATCAAGCACACTAATCAAACTAACATCGTGCTACCTAAACTACTCACAACTCTTAACCATAACACTCAACAATACATGCTAGCACCATAACAACAACACAACACCAGCAGCACAACAAGCAAACACAATACCGGAGCAATGAGCTAATGACACATAGCACAAGCATCCGACACACCACAATCAGCAGAAACCAGCACATAGCACAAAAGCATCCAACAACGCGGCATGGCAGCACAACAGCAGCACATAGCACAAGCATCCAACAATTAACACGGAGCAACACAAGCAGCATGGTAACACGGCACACATGCAGCACACATCTCAGAAGACCAGACCAAGAAACCCCCCAATACTTTAGTTGTGTCAACCTGTTGAGACGAGAGACAACATCCCATTCCATCGCACATCGTGGAATTTGGCAGCAGCTGCCAAGTAGTTGGAAGGTTGAATCTTCTCTCTGGCAGCCGAACAACAGTGGCAAGAGTAAAGGAGGCATCAGCGGTTGCAGATTTTTTGTTTTCTTTTTTCTCTCTTGGTTTTTTTCTTTTTTTTTTTCTTTTTTTTTTTCGTTTTTGGCGCCGAAGTTGAGGGGGACGGCAGGGGGAGGCCAGCGTTGACCTCCCCCGCCGGAGTTGTGTGTAGAGGTTCGAGGGTTAGGGGCTAAGCTCGAGTAGGAATGGAAACGATCAGAAACTAAGGTTGGTGGTGGTGGCAGTCAAAATCACAACCAGAGAGAAGAGAGAAAGGAAAGGAGACTGGGGAGGTGAGATCGGCGGTGCCGGAGTTTGAGAGGGGAGGCCAGCCGGAGAGGAGAGCAGAGACAGAGGTAGTGCGTGGCGGCTAGGGTTTTTGGGGGTGAAGGGTTTAGGGTTTTTCTCCTCTCTCCCCTCCTTCTCTCCCTCTTTCTCCCTCTCCTTCTCTCCCTCTCTCCCTCCCTCTCTCCCTCTCTCTCCCTCTCTCCCCCTGCTCTACCAGCGCATCGAGACCCCAGGGGGTAGAGCAGGGGGCTTCGTATATTTTTCCATCCCCAAAAACTTTTCCATTACTCGTTTCATTCATGTCGATCGATAGAACGGTAGAATGGTATTTGTTGACCGCCCTAGACACACCGTCGGCACTCAAAACTATGATGCGGTTGTTTACTCAAAAGTGTATTACTTTTAATTCCTAACTAAACGACAATTCAATTATAAGCGTACGACTAAGTTGTAGCGTAGTATGGGGTCGAATCCACATAGACAATTGGCAAAACCAGACTAGAGTTTGGATATCTCTAAAACTAAAGGGTTTTCTTGCAACAGGGGTGTTTTTGTAATTTTTCTAAATTAATTCAAAAGCAACAAAAGATAAATTCACTAATTAAAATAATATTTCCAGGACTTTGGATTAGTTGATACTCGGCCTCGGGCCACGCTAACTGTACCTATCACGTATAATTCTCACAACTAACTGAACTTGCACTCTCGCGTTTGTCAGATAGAAGTGTATTAGTCGTCGCTCTCGCGTACGACTGGTGTGCAACACAAGTGAATTGGTATTATGGATTCTTTTGGTATTAACTCACTTAGTTCGGGTTTCAAACGGTATCAGATACCAAACAGCAGTTCTCGCTTGTAAGTCTAATTCCTAACACAGTTCAAACTAACAGAGGTACAGACTGTAGCTCTCGCTTGTAAACCTAACCTAAGTTCTGGTGTTGGTGTCCCAAAGTGTACCCCTTCTCGCTTGTAAGACTCAGCTCACGCATTTGTCTGGTTGCCCTATCAGATCTCTAACCCACTTTGAATACAAACTAGACCCAATACCTACTGGTTACATGTTCGAGCACACAATCCAAGCATAGATGTAGTTTCTATCATACACAACACACAGAGAACCGAGATAAAAGATAACTAAGAATCACATAATAACCAAAAACCAAGTCACAACATCATCCTAATTCTAAAAACTACGAGTTTATCCAGACATAACCGCAACAATCACAAGTAAGCAAGTACAATAATAAAGACAAGTCATCATGCAATACAAGAAATAAGAATTAATCACAAACAAGTAAGTAAAAGAGATAAAACAGATGTGAAGTTCGGCTTCCAGCGGTGCACGCGCGTATCTTCGCTCGTCGGCTCGCCGGCTTGATCCCGTCACATCCTGACTGACTCCAAAAGGCTACCTCTCCAAGAAACTCTCCTCTCCTCTCAATAGGCGGCTGTGAATCGTGTAGAATGGATACCAAAACGGCGGCTCTGATGGGATTTTTATAGCTAACAATTTCAGAGTTCTTGCCAAATCTGCTCTGCTCCCGGTTTGAACCCTTACGGTTCGTAAGGGTTGACCTTACGGTCCGTAAGGAGGGCTTCAGTTCTAGTTTTGCTTCAAATGCTCCAGAATCTTCACCTTTTGCTTCATCAAACTTGAAACAACAAAAAACACGGCAGTATCCAGAAAACACTAGAAAATGCATGTAAATGAGGATGAATGCCAATGATTTGAATTAATTATATAAGTGTTTTCCTAGGTAAAAGTATGTAATTTTGGTTGCAATCAGCGGTCCTGGGGCTGATCTTGTGAATCCGCTTTAGTGTTGTTGACCGTTGACCCCAGCCCCCAAGGTAAATCTTTCCCTTCGCGTAATTAATATATAGTTGTTGCTTCTTTCATGCCATTAACTAATAACCCATTGGATCAAAAGTCAAAATTACCTTCTTGTTTATTAATGTTAGGTCAGTAGGATGTATTCTCAGCCGTTGTATTTCGGAGTTTCCAGTTTTCGATATTTTAAGTATGAAAACGTACAAAGCATATAACAAATACATCTCCGAAACGTAATTTATGGACGCTATGGACAACTTTTCTATAGATACTAAGTATTACTCTTTAATTGTTCTCTATTAAACATGGTACACACACGTAGTTAAAACCTTCTTGGGAGTGTGTGGATGCATCAAGAATAGTAGAATGGCTATTGTTCTTATAATTGAATTAGTGTGGTGTAGCCAAACACAAAATGCAAAATTATTAATTCGGAATAGTGAAATTAGCTACCAGTCTACTATTCTTTGCATCAATCTATCACTATTTTAAACATACAA
Organism: Cyperus esculentus; assembly: GCA_030179965.1. Taxonomy (NCBI): domain Eukaryota; kingdom Viridiplantae; phylum Streptophyta; class Magnoliopsida; order Poales; family Cyperaceae; genus Cyperus; species Cyperus esculentus. Next base: position 1,579,211 of record JASGLE010000031.1, read on the forward strand.
TCCAAACAATATTTTTACTATATATTCCATATAATACCAAACTTTTTTATTTTTTACCTAATCCAAAAATCACTATTTTTTTACTAATATTTGTACGATCCAAAAATCACTACTTTTATCATAATATAACAACTTGGGCTCCATCCATTATGAATTTATGATAACTATAAACCTATGATGATGTCAAGGAAGGCGATCTCAGCAATCTCGATTTAATGAACTGTGTTTATGTGTCTAAGCACGTAATTAATTACATATATGCACCGGAGTCCCCGCCCGAACATTTACCATGTTCACGTTTTACTTTGAAGTTGTCAATTAATTATATATAATCCAGTTGACAATCCATTGTTTTGATAATCACAAAAGTTTTTATCAGAATAGTATACCTCAAACGATATATATTAATGAATAATTAATAACTCGCGCGACTCATTGAACGGAGTACCAACAAATATCTAGAAACGATATAATATATTGTATTATGGCAAGTTTAATTTGAATAGTCTCCTACTAGTAGGCTGCCCCTGCTCAGCAAGAACCGGCATTTGGTCTAGTGGCTAAGAGCAACGATCTCCGTGTGGCCGGTTGTGGATTCGAAATCCGGATGGGTGTCTTTTATAGACATTTAAATTAGAGTGGCTTGACCCTCACCTTTATAAAAAAAAAAAGAAAAAAAAAAGGCATAGCTAGCTCCTCTTATTCAAATGCCCCCCTTAAAGAGAATTTTCTTCTTGTGGGTCTCTGTCGCTTAACTTGAAATTTTCATTAAGCACGATGATATATAAATGAATCCAATAATCATTATTACGTATATATATTCAGGTTTAGTATCTTAGCAAATCAATAAACATATCTATATTCCATATGTGATATATATATATATACTTTTAAAAATTCAAGTAAATAGCGAGAAATATATAACGTAATTAATTCATTTGATTGCACGAACATGTTATAGAAAGTGAAATACATCGTTGTGACTTGTGAGAGACATATATAATTCTTGTGAAAGTTGTTCATTTGTTCACATCATTTTAACCAACCATATATCCAAGCATGATGTATGAATATAAACCATTTTAATTTACTATCAGTTCTTCTTAAGCATTTATCAACTCAAAAAGATGATCAACTCATAAGATATATCACTACGCCAAAATGGTGCTATGGCACGAGATAATGCAACGGGTGGCTTAATTGGATGCGATAGGTTAGGCATATTGCTCCGAATATGGCTGGTTGCATTAAAGTCTTCGTATTGCAACCATTTAATCCTTTTCGCATCTGAATCCAGTGGTTGCCCGACAAATCTCTATTGCTACCAAATAAATGATTAATGCAACCGAAGAAAACTCCCTTTCCGTCAGTTCCTTCCTGGCACCACGTTTCTCTCCCAATTATTTCACAACCCTTCAATAGATCCAAACCGTTGGATCCAAGAACGGCTTAGATTTATTTTCTTACCTCGTCGATAACTAATCTGACTTCGTTCTCTGCCCTCCCTGCCGCCCTCTCTCTACGGCGTCTGCGCCGCCTCCCTACCATTTCGGGAGAGGAGCAACGCGTCAAGGCGTCGGTTAACTCGAGTCCGTTGACGGTCCAGGTTGGAAACCTCGATTCGTCGATTCTCTTCCTCTTCATTGCTTCTTCAGCCTGCATTTGTCACATTCTCTTATTCCTCTTTTGTGTAAGAGGTATGTATCAACGATTTCAATTTCTTCCTTTTTTTTACAAATTATATTTGTGAAGGTGGCAATTCATGGAAATTTGCAAATGTTTGGTCAATATTTTACTCTTACAGAAGAGATTAATTAAGGCACCATGTTGCATAAATGCTGAATTATTGGCTTTGTCAAAACTGGTCCATGTATTTTTACCATTAAGCAACTTGGCAATGTGAAATACTTCTAACAAAATTATGCTAAACCGTTTTCTTTCTTTTTATAGATCACCCATGAATTAAAGAAAATAGAGAAGCAACTGGTACACCTCCTGGAATATTGTTGTTATTAGCCGGTTGAAGCAGTTCAGAGAAACGAACCAATTCCGGAGAGCCCATTAAGGTATGTATTTTCTGTTGTACCTCTCAGTGCTAGCCTCGATGCTGGCCTCAAAGATCACCTTATCAATGGTTGCATAGTCACCATTTCAGCTCTTTCCCTTACCACATGATATACCATGATGTCTAATATCCAACCCTTCCAGACTGTGTTTATTATTTGTTTTTGGTGATGTGTGATGAGGTCTCCTAGAGGTTAACACATGCTTCATGAATGATGCTACTGGAAAAAATTAGGCAGAAAAAATAAGAGAAAACACAAAAATAAAAATGAACATGATGGTGGTACAATTACTGGCAGAAGTTCAACTATTCTTGAATATTTCTTGTGCAATTTCTGTCAAAGCGTTCCATTGTAAAGGTTAGTGTTGGAGGATCCGACTGGGTTATTAGCAAATGGAGACATATATGCTCGGTCCATATTTGCTGGCTGTTTGCCAACATCACACCCCCAGCTTTACTCCTCAAAAATTACTATGCTGTGGTACGATGCCTAGCTACTCTCTCTCAAAATCATTTACTTTTCGTAGTATAAAAATTTTCTTTTGTTTTATGTGACAAGCGCTATGTTATACACTCGTACATTGGCTGATTTACCAGAAAACAAGTCAGAAATATAGTTTTCAGTTGGGACCTTTTCAATAGTGATCCTTCTGTACTGATGATCAAACCAGTAATTAGATTGTTTCCATGTTCTTTGCTCTATAAAATATTATGTAGACTAGATCAAGAAAAAGGTTTGATGATGTGACATAGAAAATGATTAATCAGAAAAACATATAAAAAGATTAATCAGAAAATTGAATTTATAAGGGCAATTGCTTGAGCAAGTGATGTGATACTTTCAACCAACTCAGATCAAAGATTAGTTTTATAATTTTCTGCTTGTACAAACGTTTCTCAGTGGTTAATTTTTGTTTGTATATGTTAATAGGGGATTTGACACTAAAGACTGCCCATGACTATAAACACTACACAAGAACTTCAAACTTGGAAGTAGCAAACATATGCACAGCCTTCGCTTAAAGGACCCCAATGATATCATGTGCAGTTTGAGAGCTTGCCAGACCTAGTTTTTGTTGTCTCTTCAGATGATAACAACTTGCAACTGGATAGAACCACTGGCTTCAGGAAGCTACTCTTCATTAGCAATGCCTTTAGAAGTGTAAGAGGATTTTCAATCTCCCTTCTATATCTTGATTTGCATATCTATTGAACCAATTGTACCTTGTTAGAGTTATTCAAAGATAAAACCAGAAAATTCCAGAATTGCCCCTGATTCAGGAAAAGGGCAGCAGCAGTTCCAGCAGTTCCAATTTAGCAAAGTTATTTTTGTTGTTGTTTGGCATAATTAGTTGTGTTAGTATGTGTAGAACATGGGTATCTATTTTTGTATCAGCTAATTTAGAAGATGCAAAAACGTATCCAGTGGGTTAGTTCAAAAATAGGTAGCTACAATTAGCATTTACCACTACCACAGAAAAAAGCATCAACAGCGGTTATTTATGACAATTCCCAACGGTTCAGTGAGGGTTGGGAATACTAGGGTTGCTAATGCTTACTAAAGAACCGTTGTTGATACTGTTAATCAACAACGGTTTATAAGAAGGAACCGTTGTTGATGATAGCAATTCCCAACGGTTTATAAGAAATAACCGTTGTTGATTCTTAAGAATTAACAACTGTTTTTTGTAAATAACCGTTGTTGATTCTTAAGAATTAACAACTGTTTTTTGTAAATAACAGTTGTTGATTCTTAGAAATTAACAACTGTTTTTTGTAAATAACAGTTGTTGATTCTTAGAAATTAACAACTGTTTTTTGTAAATAACAGTTGTTGATTCTTAGAAATTAACAACTGTTTTTTTGTAAATAACAGTTGGGATGATGATTTTTAAAAAAAAAAAAAAATTGTTTATTTATAGAGATCAGCCCTTTGCTCATTCAAATTAGATATTATATACCATATTAACAAAAAAAAATGTACATTAAAATACTAATAATAAATTCTAATAATACCACAGATTAATTACCAAACTAAAATCCAATATAATATCATATTCATATATCCAACAAAATTAAAATCCATCATAATATAATAGAATTTCTCAAATCCTAATAATATCCGTATACATCAGCACCTTCTCCTGATCTTGCACCATCACTTCCTCCTGATCTTGCACCAGCATCTCCTAATCTTGCATCAGCACCTTCTCCTGGGCCCGAATCTATAGGGAGTACAGTGAGTTTGCAATAATATATTTTTTTGCAATATCTTAGAAACAATTTCGTACATGAATTATTTACAATTCAGTTTGTTAATTTTTTTCTTGACTTTAGGGGAAGAAAGTTTGACTACGATTTGTTTGAACTTTGAGAGAGCAAGGAAAGGAAGTGCCGGTGCTACCTTGAGAGAGCAAGAAAAGAGCAGTGATGGTGCTGCCTTCGCTGTCGGAGAGAGCAAGGAAAGCGAGGGTTGGTGCTGGGCTTCTTTGTACGGAGAGCAGGAGAGTGAAGTTGGTGGTAGCCTCCGTTGCGGGACCTTTTCGCGGAGAGTTGGTGCTGGCCTCTATTGCGCCGCCGTTGCCGCTATCAAGCAGCCCTCCATCGTGCTCCATGAAGAGGGAAGGGTTTTAGTCGGGTTTTGAAATTGGGGGAAATACAAATTGACTAAGGCCTGAAGTTGAAATTATAGTAGAGCAAAAGACGAAGTGGTGGGTGAGTTGGTGACATTCAAAAATTGTCTTTGAAAAGAATCAACAACGGTTTCATATAAAAAACAGTTGTTGAAAGATGTGGAGGCGGGAAACTAGGGAAAACAATCACCAACGGTTGTTAAACAAAACAGTTGTTAATTCTTGCACATGAATATTTTATGTTACCCAAGAATCAACAACGGTTATTAATAAAAAACAGTTGTTAAATGGGCCATAAGAAGGAATCAGCAACTGTTATTAATAAAAAACAGTTGTTAATTCTTGCACATGAATATTTTATGTTACCCAAGAATCAACAACGGTTATTAATAAAAAACAGTTGTTAAATGGGCCATAAGAAGGAATCAGCAACTGTTATTAATAAAAACAGTTGTTAATTCTTGCACATGAATATTTTATGTTACCCAAGAATCAACAACGGTTCCCAATGAATAACAGTTGTTAAATGGGCCATAAGAAGGAATCAGCAACTGTTATTAATAAAAAACAGTTGTTAATTCTTGCACATGAATATTTTATGTTGCCCAAGAATCAACAACGGTTTATACTTTAGAAACCGTTGGGAATGCTATCCCATTCCCAACGGTTTTTTATAGTGAACCGTTGTTAATTCTTGCACATGAATATTTTATGTTACCAAGAATCAACAACGGTTTCTATTTTAGGAACCATGGGGAATGCTCTCCCTTTCCCAACGGTTTTTTATTGTGAACCGTTGTTAATTCTTGCACATGAATCAACAACTGTTTCTTCTTAAGGAACAGTTGGGAATGATATGCCTTTCCCAACTGTTTTTTAAAGGAACAGTTGTTGATTCTTTTTCAGATTTCGGGCAAGTCTTTCCCAACTGTTCCTTCTGATAAACCGTTGCTGATGTGTTTTATTAAATTTCCAAAATGCCACTGCCACTTTTCAACAACGGTTTTCTTGATAACAGTTGCTAAGTTGGGGTTGCTAAAGCCCATCTCTGTGGTAGTGTACATGAGTAATGGTTAGTTAATTTTCTGTTATGTCTTCTGGTATGAAAAGAGACCTTTGTAATGCGTTTTTTAATAAGTTAGAAAAGAGTTAAATTGAGTTGTTTCATATAGCAATTTCTGGTAAAAGCAGCCAGTTTTCAGCAATTTTCTGGTTCTGATATTTTCTTTGTGATTGTTTGAGTTAAATTGACCATTTATTGTAGTTGTTGTCCCTTGACTGATGGAGTTTCTGACAAGGAATACTCTTAACAGCTGGTGAATTTTTTTTTTCAGTGATTTTCATTTGTCATATTTGTTATTTAACAGCATCATGTGGTCCTTAAGCGTGATGTCTTCAACTGAGTGAGCACATCAAGCTGTCTATGCTCAGAAACGACAATGATACGAGTACCAGTCTAATTTTGATGAAGTTTGCTTTCCTTTTGAAAGTACGAGCCCGTGAGACATGGAGAATCCTACTTTGGAAATTAACAAATATATATTATTGGGTTTAATCTTAAAGGTTATTGCAGAATGCTTGTCAGAGGAAGAGATTCAAGGCTTAAGGCAAATGTCTAAGAATTGTGGAACTATAACACTAGATGAGTTGAGGCAAGAGTGAACAAAACAAAGCACGACTAGAGGATCATAGTTGACCGTTCTACAATAATGAACATCTTACTTAGAATTTCTTTTTGAAAGAGCAGTGCTTGTTATAACTAGGATGGAGAAACAAAAAATTATAAATAGCTGAGAGTTGGACAACACGAGTTGAAAAGGATTTTTTTTTTTGATGTAAGTAGCAACATAAAAGTTTGTTCGGTATTATTCTTGCAATTTCTTATACTGTGAATCTGTATCTGGCTCTATAGAAGAAATTGGAGACAAATTCTGATTGTTATCTTTCTTTTTAATGGTTGATTGCTTTGATCCTATAAAAGCTTGTATGATAACTCAACTGTGATTTTTGTTACCTGGATTGTGTGCTATAGTTGTAATTGTGTTTTTTGCTAGATCTGAATGAAATTTTCCATTGTCTTTTGGACATAAAGAAAATGCCAAAGGAATTCCATGACATTGCACTTATTTTCTGAGTAAAAGATGTCTTATGCCCAGTTTGCTTGCGAATTTCATGACAATTGACAACAAATTGTGATTTTACCTACAACATATAACAAGATAAAATTCTATATACGAAATTGACAGCCAAGGTACCATCAGAAAGAACAAAACCAGACTAAGCCACTAAGGCAACAATCCATCATATCAACAGCATAATCTTTTCATGAAAAGCAAATTGAATGAAAAAACCAAGAAACAAAGAACTTTCAGTTCAAAATACTAAAAAAGATAGGAAAACATACGTAAACAACAGTTATCATAAAACACCTAATAGCAATCATCCAACAGTTATCATAAAACACCTAAATAGATCATCCAGTCTTTGATCATAATAAAAGCAGGAAAACAAACAACAAGATACATGCTCCATGTGTTGCTCACATGACATTTATTTGACTACTCATTTGGTCGAACATTATTTCCTGCAAATGCAGACCAAATCTGCTCGCCAACACTTTCACGAATTCTTTCACTGATTGACCTCATTTCCGTTGCTCGTGTAGCACGTTCTTCTATAACCATAGCTTCCAGTCTACGGTTTTGCTCTTGAACCTCCTCTACCAAAACCATAAGTTTCTCATTGGTCTCTTTTTGCTCCTTAAGTTGTTCAAGCGCATCTTCATTTGAGTTGGGCAAATTTGCCATGTACCCACAACCCGGCAAATAAGCAGATCCAAATCCACCACTAGCAACATCATGAAATATACCATTTTGCTCGGTAACAGACAACAGTTCTCCTGTTGCATCTTCTTTCTCCCCAATTTTCTCCAACACATTTTCCTAGACAATAGATGTTAGTTAAAAATGCAATATATACTTTTGGTAATCACTTCAGAGCAAGCATGCATCTAGATATTATTCTTTCTCAGAAAAAACCATTTAAAAAAATTATACATTTTATTTACTTTCCATTGACTACCTATCAACCACATTATAATGTACTTTTAATTGAAAATTTCATACATGTTCTTTTTGTCATGTCTCTGGACTATTTTGCAAAATATTATGAGGGTGTATACAAAAAGTTTCACTGTTGAAAATATCTCACACAGAACTATTTCCAAAAATATTCATGCTTCATATCTTTTAAACATTTCACTTTACTCCACACCCTTAATGGGTTGTCTACAGTTCAAGGACTAACTTGGAAACAAATTATAAGGTGACTGAAAAAAGTGAAATTTATATATGATAACTAACATATAATTCTTTTGATGAAGAATCCAACCAATTCCCATTCCTACTATGGGTCAGCCTCCATAAATCTAACTCACTAGGTTCCTCATTTGTTTCCTTGTCACGCTGTTGTCAATGAAAGAAAAGTAAATTTAGGTTAAGATATATTCTGAGATCATGTACAAAAAGGCATTAGCAACTGAATTAGTAACCAAAAGAAAAGGGTAGAAGTAATCATTATATACATTTTCATAGCTCAATTGTGAGAAGGACTTGCTTCCACAACCGTGATTGAACCTCTTTTTCTTTCTATTCGCTGCATTAGCTGTACTCTTTTTCTAAAACCATTGAACATCAAACAGTTAGCTTGCAAAAATTTAGTAAGTTAGAAAATAATTATTAACATACTAGTAGGTTCCAATTGCTGAGAAGAAATGCAACACACAAGTTATAACTGATAAAGAAAAGTTGAAACAGACCTGTACAAGTGTAGGATTTTGTAAATATAAATATTACCTTAAATTTTTCAGTACCAAAATAGTAAATTAAGTGTTTCCATTCAGCCATATCAATCTCCTCAGGCTTGTGTTTGAGGCGTTCTTCATCAGTTGCATAAGCTCGGTATGTGGCTGCTAAGTTGGAACGCCAATTTTTGTACCTTTCACCAGCAATTTTCAGTATCTTCAATTTGGTACGGTTATCATCTTTCAATTCATAGCGATCCTGTAAGAATGAATTATAATCATGAACTGAAAGAGATAATTTTACCAACAGTAACTTGTATGGATATGCACTGTACACATAGAAATGTTTTATTGGAAAAAAGAAAGAAATATTTACAAGCACTTTCTTGACTATATCCCCCTTCTTCTCTTTTGGAACTTGACTCCATGTTTCAACTCCTATGAGTGGTGCATTTTGCCTCATATGTACCACAATTTCATCAACAAAAGATCGCCTATTAACACCAACTGCACCTCCAAGCCTTGACGAGAACTGAATTGGTAGTTTATCCTTGTTACTTAAGATCCTCTTTCTAGCTGCTTTATAGCCCCTAACAACACCTCGAGCTTTTCTTTGGTTCGTTGAACCTGACAAAAATATATATATCAAATTATACATATTTTTTGACAAAATGACAACTCTAAATGCATATTGTAGAAGTGATACCACTACTAAAATATAATATGCATGCAACGATATCTGAAATTACAAGCACCAAATATCTATAGACAGTAAGACGTATCTACATACAATTTATATAAATTCTAATATCAGGGGAGCGAATAAAGGTAAAAATGAAGACAGTACCATCCCCTTCATGATTGCCATCTCTGGCACGTCTAGCATGTGAGGGCAGATTCAGCCTTTCATCTCTAGGCACATCTTCACCATCAGAATTTGGTTGTTCAACTAATATACGTCAACTTGCCATTTTTATAGATCTGCAATCAAACATGAATACTTATAGCATTAATGAAATCAAAATGACTGAACTTATTTTGTTTGCAATTTAGAATTTTGCAGAAAGTACCAACAAATCTACGAGAAGAATATTATGAAACATGCTGATTCAATTAAGTGATGAAGCACAAAATCTGATTCAATTAAGTAATGAAGCACAAAATTTGTTGACAGATCACTTAACAGGCACAGTTTCTGCAAATTCATTAACAGATCACAAAAACCACAGTTTCTATAACACAAAAATTTAAAGAAACTCCTGAGCAGAATGGTCTGAAAGATGTTGATTCAGTTAAGTAACAAAGTGTAAAATCATCAACATATCAAAATTTGCAACACACAATAAAATAATTTCCGAAAATCTCCTATGAGAGATGCTGATTCAATTAAGTATAATTCAATTAACAGATCAGATAGTATCCATAATAAGAAACAAACAATCTTAACAAGGATGATTGTAATTCTGTATAGAATGTATAAATTTACATCTCTACTAGAAGAAGAAGAACAAACTTAATGTGAGGGCCAGGGAACTTGCTTTGGTTGATGACTTTCTAGAGTGTCTTATTGAGGGTATATATAAGAGGGACAAGGAAGATGCAGTTAACAATTTCTGATGGGGTGCTATGCTGGCATTGAATTTTGGAGGGAATGAATTTCAGATTTTGAGTCTTAATTTCTGGTAAATCGACTCAGTTATGATCAATTAAAATGTTCCGCGCCAAAATTAATAAAAGGGTTCCGCGCCAAAACTAATTAGAGGATTTCCCGCAATTAACATAAGGAAATGAACATTTTGAACCTATTTATTTAACTCCCAAAGCGTCGGTGTATCTGTTGTGGCTTGTGTCCTAACTGCCGGGAGATGATCGAGACCATCTTTTGGTGAACGCTTGAGCAAGGCCATGTATTGTAGGTTCAGCAGCAAATGGAGCTGATATCGATCAAAATAACCTGATTTTTATGAAAATTGAAAAGCAAAATTCATCAATTTTCTGATGAAGGATACAAAGTCGGCGGTCAAAGAATCAGTTTCTTTTTTAGGGTTGGGATCTTGGGGAAGAGTCCGTGTGATAGTGGGAGAGAAAGGGCAAGGACCAAAGTCCAAGGGTCTGTGCTGTCATCTGTTATTAAAAAATAGAAGTATATCAATCAAGTTTCCACCGCTCATTATATTTAATTATAGATATAGATTATAAAATATTTTGACATTCATTAATTATTAATTACCTAACACGGAAGTTATCTGACAAGGATAATAAAGTTTGAGATTTTTTTAGATAAAAAGTTTAAGATATTGTAGATATAATTTATAATTTACGGAGCAGATATAGAGATACCATAAATGATACCAGAATCGATACCACAACAGTTGACTGGTCAAAGCCCCTCTTTTTTTTTTTTTTTTTTTTAAAGAAAGGTCAAAGCTTAATCTTATGGCATATTATGATGAAACATAAACTACATAAAGTGAAACATAATAGCAGTTTATATGAAACATGAAAATATAACATGAAGGGTGTATATAAAAGGTCTTTCATTTGTGTGGTTTTTCGTGTATCAGATCTAACTCAATCAGACGGGTTCCAACAAGACTTAACGGCCTCATGCCTAAGCGTCTATCTATGGCCTGGCCTGATACTTTTGTTCAAATCTTTTTACAGTTATTACCACTCATCATTTAAGTTCTTGATCCAAACCTTGGAGTATGATATACTATAGCGGTTTTATACATCACCTCATGAAGTACCACGTTCGTATATAGGACTCCCAAATTTTAAGTTCAACACTTTGGCATACAGCATCCTAATTTTGGGCAAGCAGATGAACAGAATAACAACCTTAGTACAGTACTTCCTTCCTTACTACCTAGAATATATAAAAATTTAGAAAGCCATTAATACCTTGCTCTGATACCAAGTAGGGAAAGAGGATCACTCCAAACTTTAAAACTTTGGTTACTAAGAACGCGAGTTTAAAAGTGGAAAGCGAAAATTTTTATAGATCTTAGAGATATTATACAAGAGAAGAGAGGAGTAAGACTTCAGATGTTTTCTGCGTGTCTTGCTACCTCTAAAACACATCTATTTATAAGGGAAAAAGGTATCTCAATAATTTGAGCCGGGTACACTTATGGGCCCCATCGTCACTCAAAATTAAAGGATTACCACAATTTCCGCTATCAAAGGTACAATAATGCACCGAAAGGTGCCAAACCACTACTAGAGTAGGCCAAAATATGTAGGCCGAAAATTAAGGAAAACCACACAGCTGGGCAAAAGTAAAGATGCCCTGCATTATTTAGTTCAATAATGCAAACTACTCCTCAATAATAGAGGATGACTCACACAAAGAAACAAAAATAAAGATAAACAAAAGCCAGTGGTTATCTATCCTCTCTGGCTGAATTATTGAAGCACACTTAGTGAGACAGTTGGTATTCCACTATCATCTGTCTCTAATAATTTGGATTTATGGGTCCACCACTTTCCAAGGCCCTCTAGATGAACCAGATGCGATCTGCTTTCGCAATTGGTTCTATTATTGCCTCTGCCTGCATTACCTTTTCCAACTGATTGCGCAAAATTGGCTCAGCATCACCAGCCATTGAGTCATGGCCTCGGTAAGGGAAAGCCAATTTATACTCTGCCTTTAACATGAACCTTAAGTTACTGATTTCTTTGAAGGCTCGCATGAGCTGCTTTTTCTTGAGCCGCTCCCTTTCTTTTCCATTCCACATGAAATCGTCCCAACTCTGGGGTTTTTCATACTCGTAGAGCAACTTTTCCCATTCCAGGAATGTTTTTCCACGGAGAACATACTCATCATCACTTGATTCAGTTGTTGGATCTGTGGACTGTTGTTCTGCAGCTGCGAATTGTTGTTCTTTATTTGTTCCTGCAGTGCTTCCTCCCATAGCACTAAATTCTCCTGCTGCTCTTGCGTTAGACATCCTGAAATGCACAAATTAGTTAGTCGTGAAAGAGAATCTGCTAGGACATTAAGTTTCCCATCTATGTGCTCAAAATTAATCTGGACTCCTGTCCCCGTGATAAAATCACAAAAATTTATCCATCTGACTCTTGATGGTTTGTTTTGAGCTGATTTATTATAGAAACTTATGATTGCTTGGCAATCAGTCCTTAGCGTAATTTCCTCCCTATCCAGGTAATGGATTTTTAGTGCCTTGAGAGTTTCCATGCATGCAAAAATTTCTGCATCAATGGTTGATTTGATAACCGGGAATTTTCCACTTGCATAGGCACAGATCTTTTCAGAACTTCTGGGATCATTTTTAAAGGGTTTCCACTTGCATATACCACCCCATCCTTCCATACATCCATCTGTCTCCAAGATGATGTATGATCCCTGAGGTGCAATCTCCAAATTTGGCAAATTTTGCACCTTTTCTTTGATTTTTCTGATTAATTCATAATCAGAGGGTTTGAGTCTCTTGTCTCCATGTGGGCTGGTTTTCGAATAGAGGGGGCCTAGCAGTGTGCCCAGATTAGGGATGTAAGATCGCACATAGTTGAGTATGCCTAACCAGGAGCGAAGCCCTGATTTTTCCTTCAGTTTCTCCTCCCTGAATGAGATGATCTTTTTAATAATGTGAGGCTGGAGTTTGATCTTGCGATTGCCAATAATTGCACCAAGAAATTCAATTTCTTTGACTGCAATTTTCATTTTGGATGGACTAAGGACAAGTCCATTTGCCTCACAGATTTGAAGCATCACCTCCAAGTGCCTGGCATGTTGCTCTTCAGTTTCAGAAAATACCAGGATATCATCAATGTAAACAGCAATGAAATCACTGGTGCCAGCAAAGCAGTTATCCATTTTTCTTTGGAATACTGCTGGAGCATTTTTTAATCCGAACGGCATCACTAGCCATTCATATAACCCGTTTGGAACAACAAAAGCTGTCCACTCTATGGACTGTGGGTCCATAGCCACCTGGTGGAATCCACTCTTCAAGTCGAATTTTGAGTAGATTTTCGAGTTGCCCACCTTCATGAGTATGGTATTGATACCGGGTAAAGAGTACTGGTCTTTATGAGTGTTGTCATTAAGGGTACGGTAATTAAAGACCATTCTTTCTTTTCCTTTCACCTCTTTTCCAGTAATAGGATCAATAGAGGTACCGGAATTTACCATTATTGCCATGGTCCTGTGTCTGCTCTTACTTGGCCTGATCACGCCTATCTCCAGCAAGGCTTTGGTGTGTCTTTCGAATTGTTCCTTCTGAGCAGGAGTGACATGCTTTAGTGGTTTATCTTGAATGGTTAGGTCTGGGTTGATGATCTCCAATTTGCACGTCACTTGGTTTTTGGACCAATGTTTTACCGGGTCATTCCCGATAAATCCTTGTACTTCCAATCTCTTTAGGAGTTGATCAAAGCGGCTTTTGAAAAACTTGTTTTCTTCACCAAAATTATAAAACACCGCCTCTTGAATTTCTATATACTCCTGTCCATCGAGCTCTAGTTCGGGAATTGAGGTTTTGTTGACAACCTCAATGTCGGCTTGTGTCTCAATGGAGGTCACTCCCTTGTAGAACGTGACCGTGTTGCCTTCTATGCGTAAGCCTCCTTGAACAGCTCTGATGAAGTTGCAACCAATCAGCATTTGGATACCATCTCCAGTACCCATATCAAAGCTGAATGTGAAGGGGATTCTGAAGCTGTTGTCCCCTATTCTCATGAGACCATTTCTTAGTCTGAGTTTTGCCTCCTGCCTTGAATTAACACCATTTATGATAACTGGGAAGGCACTGAGCTCTAATGCTTCAGAGGTACGGCTCGTTGATTGACACAGCAGGTTGAGGAGCCTGTGTCAAGGATTGCCCGTAATTCAAAATTCTTTACACCAGGAATTTCCATGACTGCAATGAAATTATACAGCCTGTTGACTACTCGCCTTGATTCTTTGTATTTTGGAACATTTGTTGTGGCGGTTGTGTGGATTTCAACTTCTTCAAACACCACATTTGCAAATTCTTCATCAACTTTGGCCTTTCCTTTTAGCTTTTCTCGAATGAGCAAACTTTTGAAATCTTCCTCCAGATTTTCCATAAGCAGCTCATCCAGTTGCTTTTGCAGTCGTTCATTTTCTGCCTGCAAATAGTCGATGTATTGCAGCAGCTCTTTGATTAGGGAATCCTTCCCTGAGAACACTTTGGGACTACTTGGTACTGGTTTGATCTTTTCCTTGACATAGTGCCTTGCACACATAGGACATGCTGTAATTTCACAATTCCCACAAAAAATTCTCATGTTTCTAGCTGTGAGGAATTTGCAAAAAGTACAGCGTTCCTTGCCCTTTGGGATTTCATCATTGTGTTGCCATAGATGATGACAATTTTTCTGGGCATCAGTCAGCTCCACATGTGGCCTCCAACTGCTGACTGTTAGCATGAACGCATCCTCATATGGGTATGACTCAATGATTGTTTGTGCCTTTAATGAAGATACACCAGTTTCGCCTTCAGACATACTGCAAATTGCATCTGAATCGGGCTCATCTTGATCTACTGAGACAACATCCCAATCCTCCGGGATGTCAAGGTTCTCCAAAACTGCGGCTCTAGTGATGTTACCGCGGTTTTTCTTACATTCTTTGGCAAAATGCCCTTCTTCTCCACAAATAAAACACTTGCACTTTCTCACTTTGTCTGCATGCTTTCTTTTGAATACGCGGACGTGAGAATCATGTGGTTTGCCTTTGTAAGTTTTGGATTTGCGAAGCCCATACTTCTTTGCAGGGTTTTTGCTATAATACCCTGGTATAGGTATCTTGGAGCAAAAAGATAGGTCCTTCAAACTCCTTTGTAGGGCTGCTTGTTGGCACATTTCTTGCAGGTACTTCTGACAGAAATAGATCTTTGGTACAAGACCTATTACACCTCCTTCATGCTGGCCTGGGTACTTCTTGTTAAAGGCCTCCATTAAGATATTGCCAATTGGGTCTGGCATCTTCATGAATAGTTTATTATTGAGGTCCAGGTCCATGTATGCTCTGCCAGATCGAGCTGCCAGTACCAAATAATCATTTAGGTACTGCGTGATGTTGGCCATGCCTGGGCATGTGAGACGCTCCAAATCTCTGATTGCCTTGTTTTGTTCTTCTGTTGACCCCTGGGCAGGGTCCTCAAATAGGAACATCCTTCTTACTTGAGAAGTAACATTCTGTGGATCTTCAGCTATGTTTACTAACTCTTCATAATCCTCAGGGTATGCTGCCCGCCATTGCATGAACAACATCTTCTCAACTTCTCCCAAAAGGTTTTCAATGAACATGACTTTGGATCTGTTGTCATTCCAGACTCTCTCATTTACTATATTCAGTGTAATGGACTCCCATCTGGATATGACATCTGGGTATAGTGAGATGTCTTCTGGTAGAACCAATATCGCCCCTTCATTTTGTTGTGCTGAGGGGAGATCATACATCTCATTGTGTTGTTTTCTATAGCCGCCTTTAAAATGGCTTCCTCCAGTGAATCCTTCAGGCCGAGTTGAGGACTCTCCTCGCTCATAACGGCCAGGTGGGTAATTTGCTTGGGACATGATTGGCTCCCTTGGTATGCCTGATACTCCACTTGTAGCAGTTGAGTACGCCTTTTCAACTGGGATCTGCTTCTGAGCTTCTGCCTTCTCCAATAGTTTTTGCAATTTAGGGTACTCCATTTCTGCTGAAAACGCGAAAGAATTGGGTATACTCCCACCAACTTCCGCAAATGGATTGACAAATCCATTTGTTTCTTCATCATCTGACATATCCCATACAGGGCAATAGTCAGGTTGGGACACAACTTCTCTAGGTAAGGCTGCCAGTGTTTGAATAACTTCCAGGAAATCATCCTGCTCATTATCCTCTTCTGGGTCATCCTCTGGTCTGTTATCCATAAACTCCTCTCCTAGGTAGTTCACGAATTCTTCTTCATCACTGAGGATATCTTCTCCGGCTGCACCCTTCTTCTGAGCCTCATGGTTTGAGATTGAAGGTCTAGGCTCAACGACAGTTTGAGTCCTGGTTGAACTCATTTTGACCCCTTCTTCTTTTCTTCTGCAAGGATTTTGAGGGGATCCTTGAATACGTAAATTGGACCTTTAGGACGAGGTTTCGGCTTAGCTGGCTCACCTAGAGACAATTTTCTCAAATTTGCCTCAAGGTTTGAGATAGCGTCTGTTATGTGAGACTCTGGTTCTTTTTGTGCTACAAGTTTTCGTTGAATCTCGTTGATTGTGGTTTTGCAATCGTCAAGATCTTGTTTGGTTTGGACCAGAAGCTGAATAAGGAGGTTGTTTTGTTTTATGATTGTTTTTACAGCCTCGTTTATGTCCGTCACGTCTTCAAGCTTAGCAAAGCCGACTGTTGGGGCCCCAAGAGAGGTTGTTGCGTTTAGAGCTTCCTTGTAATCGTCACTGCTAGAAGTTAAACGCCAGTCTGACATGAACTGTCTTGAGAAAGTTTTGATTGTGAGGGATAGTATCCCTTGGAGAGGTTTTCGGAAAATTGCAGATTTGACAGGGTTTTTATGCAAAAAGTAAAAAAATTCTTGTATTAAAACAGGGTAAAAAGACTTCTTAATTTAAATATTCTAGGTTCGTAATTCAGGAATTACTATACTAATATTGTATATTCTGTTAAAATTCTTGCAACATAATTAGAACATATATCAATTATACCAAAGTTATAATGAAACTTATAATGAAACACATGGGGCTTATAATGAAACACATGAGACTTATAATGAAACATTGGTTTGGGAAATTAAACCGGACTTAAACCAAACCGGTTCAGTGGTATCTTCTATGGTATCGTTTGTGGTATCACCGTAACATTTTCCTATAATTTAATAGCAATTTGATAGATATACTACGCGCTCAATATCTTACACATCGTTCTATAGGCTTTGATAACATGATTTTCAACTTACATACTTCGGTAATCTCTATTCAATAGTAAGTATATTAAAAATGTTATAGAGAAACAAAAAAATGATACCAAAATTGATATCGACTATCTTACTTTACATAGGATTCAATTTATTAGTTTTACTATGCAAATTACTTTGTATAATATACTCATGTATATTATATAAGAGGAGGGATCCATTGACAATGGTTAATTTGACAATCTTAACAATGATATTTTTCAAAAATTTATAAAAAAATCACAAAAAATCTTAAAAATAGAAAAAAAAATAAACTTATAGATTGATTATGTTTTAGATTATATTCAATTTAAGCAACATTTGATAGCTCTTTAAAGACCCATTAAATTAAAACCGTTAAAAAGTGTATAAAATTTTGATAAGGCATCAAATGATATTCAAATTGATTGAAACATCATCAATCTATAAGTTAAGTAATGCATCCATAATACTTTTTCCATTTTTTCCATTTTTAATAAATTTTTATAGTTTTTTTAAAAACCGCATTGTCAAAATTGTCGATATAGCCATTGTCAATGGATCCCTCCTCATTATATAAATAAGTTGAAATTTTTAATAGATAAACTTGAATATTTACATATTTTCATGAATGCTAACACAATCGATATGGATTTCGGTATCACTTTTGAATACTGCTACAGATTTTTTAAAAGTTACATATAAAACATTGATTATTTTATTAATATTGTATAGTTACTATTAAAAAATCCGAAATAAATACTTAAAAATCTCTAAAAATGAAAAAAATTTGCATGACACATGATTTTGATATAAATAATTTATTGAGCTGTATAAATCAAAATTTGGATATTTTCATGTATTTGTCATAATATATGTTTTATATCAAAATACTTGCGGTTTTCCATTCAGTTGGTATGACCTTATAAAGATTTATACCATCTTGACTTTTGTGCTTGACCGCGCGAACGGGTATAGGCTTTTAAACCTAAAGTATGCACTCGATCGCAAGCGTACGATCTCGTGTAGTACTTGAGGGTCGAATCCTCAGGGACGGGATTAACACCAGACTTTACTTAAACCTACTTCTAAATTCTAAGAGAGTTTGGATTAAAGGGTCAATTGTTGGGGGTTTTAACAAGGCTGGTTACAAACACAAGGAAACAGTACTAAAACAAGTAAATAACTTAAAGACAATTAATTAAAAGCGTTCTCAGGGTTGGCAAAATCAGATTGGTCTCAGGATCAGTTGCCTGCGTTCCGCAGGATGTCTCTTGCGGACCGCAGGTAGTTGGTTAGGGGTTATGACATCGTCTGCTAGCCGCAGATGTCTCTTGTAAGCAGCAGGCAATATCGTAACTCCTGTCTTGCACTTTCTATAACTAAGTGCGGGCCGCAGGATGTCTCCTGCGGACCGCAGGATATTGACAGAGAGCAGTTTTCAATTCTGGTTTGGTGTTCTGACTAACGTCGTCAGTTCCTAAGCAATTCAGAGTTGGTACAAGTCCTTGGTTTTCACCTTTGGTACTCCTAACAATTCTAAATCAATTCGAAACTCGTAGAATGAGTTCTAAACTACGTTCATGTCACTTGTTAATTCTAGGGTCCGTTTCGAGGTTAGTCGAAACGCAGTTTCGCCTTTCGGGTACTTTCGGATACAATTCAACCCAAGTTGTGCAGACAATCAGATCTGGTCAAAAGATACTACATTAACCAACTAGGTCTGGCCATAACCTATAGGTTTACCAAATGAACAAACAAATTGCAAGCACATAATAATGAAAATCTCAAGCGATTATGAAAACAACGTTAATCCACACAAACAACTAATCCATCAACACAATCGTCATCATTCAAACCCTAAGAACAGATAGATCTACTCACTCATGACACAAGAAAACAAAGAAAACAAAGAACTGAAAGAAATCATGATGCAAAAGAACCGAAGAAGGATTCGAGGCAACACGATCTTCACTCCCGCGCGAGAATTCTCTCAAATCCGCTTCAAAGAATGATGAACGGCCTTCTCTCCTCTTTCCTCTGCCTCTGGTTGTGAATATGCAATGAAAGGGCGTGAGAAGATGAGTGAAAAAGATGTCTGGAACCGTCCCAATGACCGCCTTATATAGGCAGAGCGCCAGAAAATAGAAAACTGTAGTGCAGTAACCTCCCTGCGGACCGCAGGCACGGGCCTGCGAACCGCAGGAAGAAGGAAATGGCGGTTTTTCTGCTCCACAGGAAGTTTTCAGCGCCGAGCGGAAGGTCGAACGTGCTGTAACCTCCGTCTACTGGACGCGGGAGGGATCCTGCTGACCGCAGGAGGGTCCTGCGGACCGCAGGAAGTTCATTCCTGTTTCGACTTGTTGTCTATGGCTCCGAATCGCGTCCAATTGGCTCCAAAAGCCCGATTGACCTGAATTTTGGACAAAAGTAAAGAAGTAACTGGAATCTAGACATCTTACTACTTAAATGCAATTAAACTTAGGAATTTTAGGCCAAAATACTAGTGCAAGTCTGGTAAAATATATATATGAATGCATGGCATCAGTGATATAAATTATTATATCATAAACTATAAAAGGTTGTATCACTACATTACATCTACCGATCATAATATTGGTGTCTATAAATAATTGTTTCATGATATATAAAATAAGATCATATGAAAATATTTGTGTTATATGGTGTTCTAAAGTGAATTGTATTTATCATTGTATCAGTTAATTGCTAACCATATAATCTTAACTAGTCACTTCGATTATAAACATATTTAGAGTTATATATCATCTTATGAGTTATTCGATTCAAAACCAAAAACATTTTCTTAAACACTTCATAATAGATCCGGCTACCGTGCTTCCATAAGCGACCCAAATTCGAAAATCCGTTGTCCGAAATTCTAATTCAAATAGCTCATAATAAAATATTTTTTAAAGATTGACATACAAAATTGATTTATTTTTAATTATTTTAACAGCTATATTTCAAAAAATCATTAAAAATAGTAATAAAATTCCTAAAATGATAAATATTGGTCCACTTGGTTATGTCAAGATTATTATAAGCTATTTGGATCAAAATTTCAAACATCAGATTTTTGAATTTGGACCCTAAGTATTTTGGTCCAAAATGATTATAAAAGTACGTAGCCGGACTCCTTCATAACATATAAAATTTAACTCGAGAAACATAAATGCATGTAATAAAATAATTACTATAATAAATATAAATTTAAGCCATTGTATCCTAATTATATTGTATCAACATCTAATTCCTAATTATTATTTTCTTTCAACATCCATAGATATTTTAATCTTCTCACCTTAATTAACGAAAGAACTAATAATCATAAGAACTACACTTTGTTACTGGAACATATCATAAAAATGTTATTTTCTTAAATAAGAATAACTTAATGAGGTCAAACAAAAATAAAAAATAACTAACCAGCCCGGTTAAACATGATAACCTTTCGATTTATCTAAAATTATAATTATGTACTTAGTAAAAGGGACTGCAGTTCCCAAAGATTTGTATGACTGTATCCGCTCCACATTTTTCTGTGGAAGGAACCTGTCATAAGCATTGACAGGTGGGACCCACGATTGTATAGGCACCCCCTTTTCAAAAATCTCAGCCAGTTAAAATCAATCCAATGGCCGTGTAAAACTATTGCAGCATCCTGCCATAGTTTTCTAGCGGTAGCAGATACTGCCCCTAGTTCCGAAAACTATTCGCACAATCGCACCGGATCACTCAGAATCTGTTCGAACTTCTCTTTTCACCCAAATCTGGAGCGACTAGCCCTTGTAACCGCCGCTCTCAGGGCTCTCACCCTCTCCTCTTCTCCAGAATATTCCCCAAAAATCTCAAATGGTCGATCGACGGCGCACCACCGGAAGAACTCGTGTTATCATTGTTTCATTGATTATGCTTCCATTCTTCTCTTAACGAGCAACGCTCTCAGATTTCTCACTGTGCGGCGAGATTGGCGAAACCCTAACAAGGAGTAGACGAGGCGATCCGACGCGAGGCTCGTCCCGGTGCGTTCACGGTGGCCAGAACTAGACGAGAGGATGCCATCAGTCAAATCCATTGATGTGTCAAGTTGAAGAACTTAGGAAGTTTACTCGGTCTCCTTTCTGATGTGACGGTGAGTCTCCAACCTTAAAGAGGCGACAATAGCCTTAAAAGGTATGCATTGAACTGTTTCAGTTAGGCCCATTTATGAGCCAAGTACTGCCTGTTGTGGAAGCTTCTCCAGTCTATTCAATAGCTACAACTGCTTCTGGTATGCAACTGTACCAGTCTGGTACTAATCCTGTCTGGTTGGGCAAACAGGTTTCAGTGATTTCATGTAATCCACGGTAAAATCAGTTTAGTCGAACTGAGGCTTAATTGTGCCTTAAGTCTCTTTCCAATTTCAATTTTTCTCTTGCCCTGCATAATTATCCCTGAATGCTAGGAATTATTTTTTGACCTGTAGTTGGATCACCATAATTATACTTGTAAACTTTTATTAACAATTTATTAATTGGGTACTACTTTTCAGAGAATACATTGAAGGGATTGATTGATACAGCTGGGACAGTACTACAGGAAATTGATAAGGAAGCTTATTTATCTCTCACTATATTTGTTGACCAATTGCCATATGTCTTTAATTAGGTTGCTTATACCAATATACTCTTGTTCTGTGTTCACAATCATGCAGCAAATCTTTTTTCGATACCAAAAGTAATGTGGAATTGACCAAACTATTTGTGCAACTTTCTTAAATGACCCTGGCTTTCCACAGTGAACTAATAGCACCATGGTAAAAGTTCCATAATTTTCTAAATTTTAACTGTAAAATTCCTAATTACAATGTAATATCTGACTGTCATATATGTGAATGGGAATGTCTAAAGATGATATGTAAAAATAATATTTAGTAAACCTGCTAGCAAAGATGATTGTAGTGTTTGTTGCTTTGAAGATAATGTTAGTGTATGCAACTTATCCTTTTATTATAGGTTAGAGAAGGCACATAGTGTGCCCCGCACTTTGCTAGTAAGTGTTGTGTTGACTAAACCTGCAAAAGTATTACAAAATTGAGGTTTGATTATGTCTGTGCTGCTGACATCATATGTCAACTTATGACGATCACTAAAGAAATTCCCAAGTGAATGTTGTTGTTCCAATATCAGCTATTACCATAATACTTTATTCTAATAATTGCCATTCCCCAGACCGAGCTGAATGAACAATCAATCTATACAATTAACTGTAGCTTCAGAGCAATTTGTTTCCAGGTTAACTACTATGCCTTATTGTAACCTTGTTTGGCTGATTGTAGGTCAAGTTCATCACAGATCCGATAGGTGAAACAGACACTATAGAAGAGGTATTAAGACCAAGTGTTGAGTCACTTGGTGGCAAAATAGAAAAAAGTCACCTTATCATGAAACCACCTGACACCATGTATTCAGGTATGCCTTTGTTGTTTGGCCTTTTTTTTATATATAATTGTATCCTTTCTGCAGTTGCAAATGGGATCACAGTGATCTAGTTCTGTCTGCATCTGAAACTGTGTTCATGTTTTGTCATTTCCAATAAAGATGCAAATCGTCAAGACTAAGATCAACCAATTTAAAAGAAATGAAAATTGCTTCTGGCTGTAGATAGTGGACAAAAAGATACAAATATGTTAAGACTAAGGCCAACCAATTAAAAAGAAGTGAAATTTGCTTCTGTCTGTTGATATTTTTCATTAATTCCCACTGACCATGGGAATTTCACTTGATTTGGATCTAATATGTGGATCAGTGGATCATTGGGCAAAATTGTTAAATTGCTAAGCCGCTGTTACTGTCGGCATTAACATATGCATGTAATTTACCTGGTTTATTGCTTAACCCAGGATTTAAACTGGCCAGTGGGTCCACTTTACACGCCGGCGGATGCTCTCGCTCAGAGTTTGAAATCAATATCACTTAATGAAACAAGGGTTCTCTTCAGAACTATCATTGATTGGTTCAAGTCGGTTGACATATGAATATATGATCCTGATTCATACTTTTTATATATTTTGTACATTTGCCAGAAGAAACAGTGGTGGTAGTGTTGATTTTGTATTACAAAATTGTACCAAATTGCAATCTCCAGATATGGTAGGTTGTTTGGTGTGCTTGTAGCTGAGGTTGTTATGTAACTTGGCTGCAGCTTTGTAATTGTATATATAAAATTAGTAATTCATAGATAATCTTGACTAATATTCTTTGAGCAACTTAAGTGACATTCTTGTACCATATTTCATCACTTGATACTGGCATTGCATTTGAATGCTTATATTTTACGGATAGCTGAAATTCCTAACCTGTTTTGACATATAAAAACCATAATTCATGTAACATTATTAATTATGTTTGCTTTGATATACAGTTGAATTGGTTACAGCACACTTGCATTGTATCAGGGAGGAGCTTATGAACTCCAACAGCCGCTTCATATTATCAGGCTAGTTTCTTCAATCGATATAAATGGACTAAATTAATTTATTTTCTTTGGCACTTTGTGGTGCATGCTAACTTGAAACAAATTCAAGCTGTTGGGTACACCGAATGGCACTGTGTGGCCTGGTGGGGGGGGCAATTACCAAATTGGCATGAATACCCTGGTTTAACCTCATAAACATTGCCACTGTTATGTCAAAAGTCTTGAGGTGTAAACTTGTTTCTGTACGAGGCTCTTGTTCGATTAATTTTGCTACAGTTTATAATTCAATATTATGAGGTCGCATAACAAGTAAATATATTAATTAATTTAATAGTTTTGGTGCCAAGCATGAGATACTTTAACAATTTCTATAGGAGAAATTAGTTTAGCGGTGTTCATGATAAGATTCTACTTTTTTCCTATTTTTAGGTGAGAAGCGTGAGGGCATACCTGGAGAGCTGTTTGTTTTTAAATTGATTTAGAGATGGAACATGGCTAGTTGAAGCTTTAATTATCTGATCTTTCGTTTGGCAGGTACGTACTTTTCTAATAATATTGAAGTCTATTAGGCTCATACTTGTTTTATTTGCAAAGCAATTGCTAGCTTAATATAGTGGATGTATGGCATGAATTGAACCTGAACACTGTCTCTAGAGTTTTGAAAAAACAATCACGAATAACAGTTGACCTAGCTGAGTCGGTAGGACTGGTAAGGTAAAATGGATATGTAACCTGAAAGGGGTCATGGATTTATTACTGTAGGCCCTTAATCGAACCTGAGTCTCAGTTTTAGGAATTAACTGACATGAAATATATCAGTGGACCTGACCAAGACATTGCCAAACTGAAATGATACAGAACAAAAATCTGATCTAACTGTTAAACATATAAAAGCCATAATTTATTTTATAATATTAACTATGGTTGGTTTGATTGACAGTAGAATTGATTACAACACACTTGCAATGATTCATGGAGGCTATGAACTTCTGCAACTGCTTCATATATTTAGGCAAGTTTCTTCCACTGATAGAAATAGACTAAATTAATTTATTTTCTTAGTCATTTTGTGGTGCATTCCTAATTTCAAACAATTTCAGGAACAGCTGAAATTCCTAACCTGTTTTGACATATAAAAACCATAATTCATGTTACATAATTAATTATGTTTGCTTTGATTGACAGTTGAATTGGTTACAACATACTTGCATTGTTTCAGGGAGGAGGAGCTTATGAACTCCAACTGCTTCATATTATCAGGTTAGTTTCTTCTATTGATAGAAATAGACTAAATTAATTTATTTTCTTTGTCACTTTGTGGTGCTAACTTGAAACAAATTCAAAATGTTGGTAAACCGAATGGCACTGTGTGCCCTGGTGGGGGGGGTAATTACCAAATTGGACAGAATACCCTGATTTAGCCTTATAAACATTGGCACTATTGTGCCAAAAGTGTTAATGTGTACGCTTGTTTCTGTAGGAGGCCCTTGTTCGATTAATTTTGCTATGCTTTATAATTCCGTATTATGAGGCCGCATAACAATTAAATATATTAATTAGTTTGATATTTCGGTGCATGATAAGATTATACTGTTTTCCTATTTTTAGGTGAGAAACATGAGGGCATCACTGGAGAGCTGTTTGTATTTGGAGGAAAATAAATGCATGGCGTCAGTTAGCAATATTACGTTATTACTTGTAGAAGTGAACATTCATCTTATATATTTTGTGACTTCTGCAAGATCAATGTAAATTTGGATGTTACAATTAATATTAATTCTTTTATGGTAGCCGATTTCTTTCTTAAATTGTTTGAATGATATTTATGTTCATTTATATTGGTCCTGTCATATATAAATTTGTATTTGGAAGCCTGAAATCATCAATGGCAGTGGAAATTGAACATCCTTGACCATACGAGTGGTTGCAATAGTCTATCTGTGGATGACTCGTAGGTGGTTGCAATAGTTCATACGGTGGTTGCAATAGTCTATCTGTGGATGACGCGTGGGTGACCTGACAAGATATTGGCAACCGGAATTTGGTTGCATTAGATGCCCAGTTACAACCGCTAATGTTGTTGCAATATCTTATATATTGCCACCAATATACGGTGGCGTTAAATCAAACTTACAACGGAAATTCTGGTAGCAAAAGGTCTATTGCGACTAGAGTAATGCAACAACATTCTGGTTGCAACAGAAAATAGCAATTGCAACAAAGCATGTAGTTGGAAATCTATGGCAACGAGGGTTATTGCAACGACTGGCAACCGATCTCCTTTGTTGTGACTATGTTTTGATGCAACCAAATATTACCTATTGCAACCAAAATTTTGGTTGCCCGACATGGTTTTTGGTGTAGTGTATATAAGATCATTGTTAGTTATCCATTTATCCGATTAGAAAGGGCAGGGCAAGGCTGTTGCGATTTGTGAGCTTGTTTGCAGAGTGATATGAGTTTATCCATATTTTCTAAAATAAATGCACTAACATCTCTTGTTTGCCTTCGTGATTACAATTAAATAACACACTGATTCGTGTCAATTTCTCTTACACGATAAGTACTTTTTCTTGCAGAAATGAATATAACTAGCTATAAGCTTCTCCTAGCAGTGACTTAATTCTTGTACTCTATTTATTAATTCCCCTCAGCTAGCTTATAGGTTTCTTCATCTACTTAATTATAAAGAGAATCTAAATGAGGGTCTGAGTTGGTTTAAATAAAAATGAATAGATCTTGATCGAAAGAATGGATGTCTTACGCCTTACCTATTGCTCCAACAACCCTAACCTTAAATTGCCGGCAAAATCAAAGTTGAACACGCTTTGAGGGCTTTCTCCGAAGACGTAGTTATATCTTTCATTGTATTATTCTGCAAAGCTACCTAGGCCTTTGAAGGAGCTATAATTTCGTAATGTTCTTTGTGATTTAAATCCGTCTTCACTGTCATCTCTCTCTCGTTCTGTTTCTTTGTTGTTGTCAAAATGAAAATAATGAACTAATTATATTTTCTTCATTCATTGGTTTTCTCAAATATCTTAGCAAATCAATCAAGAGATCAATATAGTTATATATACAATTATTATTTATCTGGACGAATGAGTTGATAAAAAAGCAAAAGAAAATCATTGGTAGAGACATAAATAGAAAGCATTACCATATCATTTTGATTTATCACCTAATATTCGAGTCATGAAATTTCTGTGACTCTAAACTGTTTACACACAATAATTGTTCAAACTTCAAATTCTTAACTAAAAAAATATAGATTTCACATCCTCTTCTAAAATATTTATTAAAAGAAAAACGAAAGGCAAGACTGTTTTGAGCTTTTATAATATTGTAGAGTCTATCTGTTGCTTTTTTTTTTTTTTTGAAAAAAGTGGTACTCAGCTACCATCGCTATTTTTATAAATATGAGTTCATTACATAGCATTCAGATCTAACTCTCTGACATAAAAGATGACTACCTCTACTCTCTCCTGGTACTCTACTTATCCAACAACAAACATAGAACAACCGAAATATTACAGAGACAGGATATAGGAAATCATTTAACAAAACAAAACAAACCCCTCTTTTCCACTTTTAATTCCTGCTCCTGCCCTATATCACCCATATAACAGTAAGTACCGGAAGAGCTGTGAGTTGCATCCATGTTGTCAGCCCCCTTCCATGCCTACAGCAAGCACTAGAAGAGAACTGTTTTCATTATCAACCAACTTCCATGTCAGAGTCACACTCAGTTACTGTGACATAGAGAGCTAGCTTTTTTGGCCCCCTAACTATGGCTGATACAACAGCCACACCAGTGAAGAAATGATCTCATAGCTAACCAACATCCATGTCAGAATCACTGACAGTAGGGAGAACTTCAGCCTTCCTTCCAGGAAACTTTTGCTCATTAAAGCCCAGATCACCAATCTCCTTAAAGGAGAGGAAGTTCATGCTTGGATGGTAAGGATACCATCCAACACTCTACCATAAAGATAAATATGGTTTTGGGCAGTCTTGGACCTCTTCCCTTTAGCTTTGGACCAGCTTAGGGCTTCCTCTAGCAGGTTTTCCAATTGAGTTCTATGTAGTTGTCTTAGTCTATGAATGAAATCAACTCTTGATTCCTCATCCATACCCAAACTAATACCATACACAGTAAACAGATTAATGGCTTTCTCATCAGTCATACCAGTGTAAGGAAAGAGATCAATTAAAGGATTACCAGTGTCTGAGGAAGATGAATCTTTGATCTGTATCCTGAGGCTCCTTCTGATTGGTTGAGGGGGTTGAATGGCAACTGGCATTCCATATGGCTCTATCATCATCTCTGAATCAGAGGATAGTTGGATGGGGGATTTCTCAACCCCCTGTGTTTCTTTTCTGGCTTCCTCCTCAGCTAGAATGTTTACCACCTCAGAAGTGATCTACTCTGAGTGCACCCAACCATGGGGAGTACCTCCAGTGCCATCGTAACCCCCTTCAAGCCAGTTGGCAGTTACAACAGTAGGTGTGCCTATGACCCCCCTGGGAAGTAGAGGCTTCTGTTTTTGCTGTCTCCTTAACCTTCTTGATGGTAGGTTTGAACTTGGGAACCCATTGGAAACGTCAGGGACCAGGATTAAGTCTGAGTCCACTCCATTCACTTCAGGCTCAATGGTGATGGTGATAAGCCCCACCCTGACCTTGTTTTTGACTTCCTCCAGCTTCAAGAGTGGCGAAATCCGGGACAGATCCCCTGAGAACTTCACTCTTAAGAATCGATTGTCTAATTTCTTCTTGTTGTACCAGTCGATCGCCACCAGATCGACTCTGGATTGCATAAAACCTGCAATTGTCTTCTCAGTACGCATCTTCAGAGGCAATCCTTTGATTATGTACCAGCCTTGAGACACCGACATGGCCGGATTAATGTCCGGACCAAACGGCGGAGAGATCTTGAAGGATCTACCACCGGCAGTCACCTCCTGAGCTTGAATCACCGTATTACGCCAGTTCTTCGAGGGGGGATAGATCAGGAACCTCTGACTCGTTTCCTCAGTAGGTCGCACTATCCATTCATGGAACGGAAAGGATTGACGCAGTGCCTTTTCAATGGAGGCTGGGGTTTCTTCTGTTGTGTACGGCTCTAGCACCACACAGCGCGCGATCCATTCTTCCAGATCTTGAATCTCCTTAGTGACTGGTACTTCAACCACCGGGATTTCTGCCATTGTCACCGGATGTGAAGCTGGTGGAGAGGGGTAATGAGGATGGAAGCTGCTGCTGCTGCTGCTCCTCTGAGCTGGACATTGCCAAGATTTATGACCCATGAGTTTGCACACGAAGCAAGCTACCGGGCAGTGACAAGATCTGGCCAGATGTCCGCCTTGTCCACATCTGAAGCAACGGTGGCGATCTGCCTGCTCTCGTTGTTGTTTTTCGCTCGGATCTCGACGGATCTCGGCCGGATCTCGACAGATCTCGACCGCATCACGACGAATCTGGAGAGAGTCAGTATCAGGCTTTCTTTGGGGCAATTCGGGCCGTGTTTGAGTCGAGGGAGACAGAATCCCTCGCTTTAACACCTCCGCAAAGGAGGCTGTATTGTTGTTATTGTCTAGCCCGGCGTCCGGCCCAGCTCTGGGGGTCAACAATGGCGGGGGAGATGAGTGTTTGGAGATTTTCTTGGGCTCCAAGAAAGGGTCCAGTTCAAACTCTGAAAGGTCCATCCTCTTCCCCAGTCTATCTGTTGCTGACACAGCTTATTTTTATCTTTGTACTTTAAATATGAAAGAACAAAACTTTTATCAGTTCCTTCCACACAGAATTCTCTTTGAAATATATATGATAACAAAACTATTTTTTGTTGAGAAATAGTAAGGTGTTTCCGGAACTAACCCTGAACTTTGAAACAGAATTACATGTATTAATTATTAGGCCCTGCAGCCTGCAGGTTTATCTAGAAAATACAGTTTTTTAATTAAACAAGTTATTGGTACTTCAAATATTTCTCCGTAAAACTTTTCTTTTCTAAACTAAACAAGTAGAGCAAAATTTTTCTTTTCTAAAAGATTGGCACTGGTACTTCAAATATTTCTCCGTAAAATAAGGTAGCTAGTACTATACAAGTTAACTATACTTCAAATATTTCTTTTCTAAAAGATGACTCTTAAATTAATTAAAAATAAATCAATTTTGTATGTCAATCTTCAAAAAATCATTAAAAATAGTAATAAAATTTCTAAAATAGTAAAAATTGGTACCATACAAGTTAACGATGTCAAGATTATTATGAGCTATTTGGATCAAAATTTCGGACGACGAATTTTCGAATTTAGACCGTAAGCGTTTCGGTCCGAAATGCTTGTGGAAGCACCGTAGCCAGACTCTATATATATATATATATATATATCTAGAAAATACAGTTTTTTAATTAAATAAGTTATTGGTACTTCAAATATTTCTCCGTAAAATAAGGTAGCTAGTACTATACAAGTTAACTATACTTCAAATA
Source organism: Cyperus esculentus (assembly GCA_030179965.1). Classification (NCBI taxonomy): domain Eukaryota; kingdom Viridiplantae; phylum Streptophyta; class Magnoliopsida; order Poales; family Cyperaceae; genus Cyperus; species Cyperus esculentus. The sequence continues at coordinate 1,609,599 of JASGLE010000031.1, forward strand.
TTTCTTTTCTAAAAGATGACTCTTAAAATAATTAAAAATAAATCAATTTTGTATGTCAATCTTCAAAAAATTATTAAAAATAGTAATAAAATTTCTAAAATAGTAAAAATTGGTACCATACAAGTTAACTATGTCAAGATTATTATGAGCTATTTGGATCAAAATTTCGGACGACGAATTTTCGAATTTAGACCGTAAGCGTTTCGGTCCGAAATGCTTGTGGAAGCACCGTAGCCAGACTCTATATATATATATATATATATATATATATATATATATATGCTACAGTAAAGTGAGTAATAAGTATTTTAATTAATAAGTCGTGTTCCTTCATCTTACTAGCAAAATAAATTAAGTGCCTCAATGCTAATTTGAGCAGTTGAGCGAATCATCCAAGTGCCCCAATGCTAATTTAATTATCTAGTTTATAATAATGCTCTGTTTGGGAAAAAAGAACATATTGTCGTCATGTCATGTATAATTTTCATTTCTATAGTCTTTTTTTTTTTTTTTGAGGGATAGGAAAAACCTACCAATATTTCATTGATAAAAAATAGAAAAAGGATAGTACAATACTCAACCCAATTTTTCATTTCTATCGTCATGGTGACTTCGTACTGGTATGGACAGTATTTTCTAGCTAGCTTGCGTTTAATTTGATGTAGTAGTTAAAAATATTTTTGATTAATAGCACGTTGATTTGCTATATATATATATATATAGAGAGAGAGAGAGAGAGAGAGTCTAGCTACAATAATATACATATCATGGTTTTACCGTGCTATGCGGTCCATATCTCCGTTTTCGGTGTCCAAATTGTCGATCCGAACCGTTAAACTTAATCTTTATATCAAAATATACTAGCAAACCAAATTTTATAATTTTTTCAATTTTTTTGCTATTTTTAATGATGGTGAGAAAATGACTACACCCAAGGGATCTGGTTTATACAAAAATAGTGATTTTAGCCATCATTAAAAATAGCAAAAAAATTCTAAAAATTATAAAATTTGGTTTGTTAGTATATTTTGATATTAAGATTAAGTTTAACGGTTCGGATCGACAATTTGGACACTGAAAACGGAGATATACACTGCATAGCACGGTAAAACCGTGATATGCGTATTACTATAGCCTAATTCTATACATATATATATATATATATATATATATAGGTACATCTTACGGTGCTTTGTAAAGTTAGGACCTTTTTTGCTTTGCGTTTTCAAAATCTCACAAACTGAAACTCAAATATCAAATCTAATTAAACCAATACATTCTACGTATTGAAAAATGATGGGATACCAAATTTTACTATTTTTAGAGTTTTCTAAATGTTTTTTAGGATTTAAAGAAAGATGACTCATAAAAAATAATAAAATAATGATGTCAAAACATGTCAATATTTCAAAAATCTAAAAAAAAAATTGCTAAAAAATTCTAAAAACTATGAAATTTGGTATTTTGTATGTTTCAATATGTAGATTGTATTTAGCAAATTGGATTGGTCATTTGACCTTAGAAGATTTGAACGCGAAGCAAAAAAAATGTCCCAACTTCAAACAGTTATACCTAGACCAGCTTGTCGCAATAGATTTGTGCACAACAAAAACTTTTGATTAACCTGGAACTATAATTACAATTTCTTTTATTTAAAGAGATCAATGCAACCCTAAATTAAGAGTAACTTCCCATCCTACTGGGACAAAATAATGGGAGAGGGTGAAATATAAATCACTATTTAAATAAATAAATAAATAAATAACTTTCTCATGTTCTATAACCATAGTTTCATTTTAACAAACTAAAAAAAATTATAAACCAAAAACATGCTGCTATTTTTAAACTATACAAACTAAGCTACATCTCTCATGTGTGAAGCTTACATGCACCATTCTATTTTTTAGCACTTCTCACTGATTGGAATTGTTTTAACAATATTTTTATCTTAATAGTCAAGCCTAGCCTTCAATTAGGCAAAATGTTTACCCTTCATATCTGGAAACTTGTATATTGCCGTTGTCGTCAATAACCATCTGTCTTATTAACATTATAAGGATAGGAATGTTGAGCTCATTAATTTGTTGGTTTTCTCGAATATCATAGGGCATTAATATGTTATTTGATTTTTATACCCTAACTATTGATTTTGAAGGAACAGTGTCTACAAAAAATAAAAAATAAAAAATAAAAAATGGAACATCATTCATTAATTAAATTAGATAATTTGATACAATCATCATTTGCAAGGTATACTTATAATAAAGGATTACACGCATAGGGTATTGTTCGTTAATTGATCACGCCATTTTAATTTTTCACCTAAGCAACCAACACTTTATTGAAGTTACTATGACTGTAAAATGTTTTCAGCAAGGAAAGAGAGGCAAAAAGAAGACTGCTGCGCCTCGGCTTAGATGTTCATGTCTTTGGGCCAAAAGGCCCAGCAGCATGCGTTGCATAATAAGAAACAACACGAGAAAGGCTCTGTGGCCTAGGTTTCATCTGGGACGCTCTCAGTTAATGACTAGAGAAAAACAAACTATATATATATGGTTCTAGATCAATGCAGCTCTAATTAAGGCTAATATTTTTGAAATTAAGTGCTTGCTCTTATGCTTTGGACAGCCGCGACAACAGTTTCTCAAATAAATATAAATAGAATCTTTAAAATAGATAATTTTGTACAAACATGTTGTGAACCTCATAGACCGATTGTGTTTCAAATTTCGACCAATTTGAAAGTCGTTTAATACTTCATCGGGGCTTATCAAAGTTTCTTAATTACAGCTGTTCAGAATATTAGAAGTTTTGATATAGTATCAAACGACTTTCAAATTGGTCAAAATTTGAAACACAATCGATCTATGAGCTTCACGACACTTTCGTGTACCCTAACTCTTATTGGTATGTTCTTAGCAGTCATTATAACGTGGCATTTTGATATGTGGTATCTCAATATCTCATTAGTCATTACTAATTATGATCTTGTACACTGATCCCCCATTCTTTTTTTCTTTTTTTTATAATTCTCTTTTGTGATGTACCAACTCAAACTGGGGCTGGGGCAGCATTTGTTTTCTCCATATATGCTCTATCGGATATGCGAAGACGAAATTGTGAATTCTATTTTGGAGATCAGATTGTCAATGCTTATACTTATGTTGACAATTTTGATAATAGGACTTTTCAAAATTTTGAATCATCAAAATTTCTTAAAATTTTAAGAAAGTTTACTGGAGTATATAATGCTTAACTTATAGATTGATTATATTTTTTATTATATTCAATTTAAGCGACTTTTGTTAGTTATTTAAGAATCCGTTAAATTACAACCGTTAAAAAGTTTACAAAATTTTGATAAGTCATCAAACAATGTTCAAATTGATTGAAATTTGAAGCACTATTACTCTACAAGTTAAGTAATTAATATGCATCTATAAATTTTTTTCATTAATTTTTAAGATTTTTTATTAGTTTTTACAAATTTTTGAATATGCTAACCGTCTTGAAAAAATAAAATGGGTAAAATAGTCTTTTATAACACTGCAATAGCAAAACTGACTGATTCATTGATCCAGCATCCTTAATTAATCCTTGCTACAAGGCACGTAGCCGAAACTGAGGCTCCTTAGTAAAGATCAGATATCAGCATCTTAAGAACACCTCAGAAGTGGCACTTTATTCATAGAGATACATAACTAATAGATAAGCTTACAACTACAAGCATACCATAACTTCTGCATTACATAAACATAATAATAATGCATTAATTGTACCAACATCAACCCTGCGGCCGGGAACGGAGAGACAGAGAAATTATACGCAGAGCCGGACAGGTTAGTTGTTAAGTTCAAAAAAACTGATCTGGGTATATAACCATCTGAACTATGAATAGCCAATTCGATGGCCTCGTCTGCGGAAAGGGTGAAGGTAACTTTTGATTCGTCAGTGGCGGCGCTGGAGAAGACACCTCCTGCATTAGTGTTGATCACTGCATTGGTTGCAGAGCCGACGTCGCTTGCAGTTGCGGCACATATGAGAACACCAATGAGAACAACCGAAAATAAGTTGCAATAACTGATCTTAGCCATGTTTGTGTGCTGCAATCTGCAGAGTAGAAATGTGGATAGTTTTTTTTTTGGGTGGTTTATTTGTTCACTTGCTGTGCCGAGGAAAGGGGGATGGATTTATATATATTAGCTAGCTGTGGGTAGGTAGGGCTGTCAATGCAACGAAATTTTGTGTTATTTCGTTGCGTTTCGTCCAAACAAAAACGGTTAACGCAACGATTTGCGGTTCCGTTAAACGAAATGGAACGAAGAACGAAATAATATATTATTTCATTTCGTTTTCCATTTTCATATAATAATACCACTACGAAACGATTATTTCCGTTAGTATTTCGTCCAAACAAAACGATTTACAGTTTCGTCAAACGAAACGATCTATTTTCAAGATCGTTTCGTTGTATTGACACTCCTAGTCCTAGCTGTGGGTGATTTTTAGAGATGCATAATAATATTTGCACTACCACAAAAAAGGGCATTAGCAACCCCACCTTTATAACGGTTTGTATAAACCACCGTTACTAAAAGGCCTATATTACTTCTTTGAAATATTTAGTATTCTTACTACTTAGCCAGGTCATGTGGCAATCTTGAAATTTTACTGAAAATATTTAATGACGGTTGTTCCATAAAGACCGTTAGTAAAGAACGCACTAAAAAATAATAATAACAGAAAAACATTACTACCGGTTTGAGACTTGCTTGAGGGCAAGCAAGGATCAAGCAAGGATAAAACTCAATCAATTTTAGTTAGATTTTGTTTGAATTCACTTTGTTTCATGTCAAGATCAAGATAATGCCGCGCTTCCAAATTTATTGCAGATTTGGAGCAATTTGGAGCACCAACGGATCAAAATACCGAATATGGGCATAATATATTTGATGAAAGCATGTGCTATCATATCCATGTTGTAGAGCATATTTCAAGCTTTCTAACGAGCTTTGAATCGTCCAATTTGGAGTTAAAATGAGAAAGTTATGGCCAAAACAGTAACATGGACGAATTTCGGTCCGAAATTGTGTAGTTTGAACCAGTGAAGAATATGTAAATATTTTGGTCCGAACTAAATAATTTCGGTCCGAAATATTTGATGACGAATTTTCTATCTGAGCAGTTCTTGATGTTTTAAGTGACTTTTGGTCTATTTTTGGCCTGATTTTATATATAGACTCATATTCTCTTTTCTTGGGAGGGCTGGCAAGCACTCTTGGGAGACAAGTTAGAATTGATCTAGGGCAAAAGAAAGGATCTTGGAGAGAAATCAAGGGGATTGAAGCGAGAGATCGATCGAAAAACTCGGTATTTGATTTCTTTCTATTTTTCTCTCTTTTGTTTGTGATCTTGAACACGAACACTTGTTGTTTTCTTTTGTATCATAAGAGGCTAATCCCCTCTCTAGGGATGTAGGTTTTAGTTGAACATGTAGTTTAGTTTACTCGGATAACGCTTTTAATTGTCATGTTGTGATTTTATTTCTTTATTTTAATTGCTCAGGTGTTCCTTAATCGTTGTGCATGAAATCTTAGAAATTAGGTTAGGATTGAACCAATTCAACTTAGTTTTGGAATTGAAGAAATAAAATTAAGTTAGGCAAGATACTTAACCGTGGAGCATTAACTTAAGAGATCCCGGTAATTGACCATTAATTGTGCGAGGTATTTAATCGTGAAGTATGATTTAGGGATTTTACCAATTTGTATCATGAACATAATGAGTCATAGACTTGTAGGTGAGGAACTTAATCGTGAAACCCGAGAGTTTAGGTACGGTTTTAAGCCAAGAAATTGTAGTTTAGTACCAATATATATTGATACCCTCTCACAACAATTCAATTAAAAGTGTTGGTCGAGTAAATTGCATCTACAATGGATAGCGAAACCGAAGTCCCTAGGTCACGTTTAATTGATTCAAACCAATTGTTGTTTGTCTTGTTCCAATTTTAGGATTAATTTAGTTAAAGCAAACCTTGAATATCGATTAATCTAGATCAGTAAATTAGATCGAAACCAGTGCATTACGTGTTGTCCCTGTGGATTCGACACCCCTATATACTACACGGTAGGTTCATGCGCTTGTGAACCGAACCAAATTGTGTTAGGGATTATTAGCAGATATTTCACATCATATTGTAAATTTGTTATTTGTGTATAATTGTGATATGACGTCATATGGCTAATATTGACTGGCAAGGATTGGGCTAGTCACAGAAAATTTGCAGAATTTTCAAAAAAAAAATATGGATTTTGCTAACGGTTTTAACATAGAAATCGTTAGAAAGCATGTGTCAGAAAAAGTAAATAGAGAGGAGAGAGATATGAGAGCTTTACTAACGGTTTTTAGTTCAAAACAGTTAGTAATGACTTTGAAACAATAACTGTTTCTACATATTAACCGTTAGTATTGCCTAAGCCTTATAATAACTGTTAAAATAGAAACCGCTATTGAGCATTAGTGACCTCTCGATCGTATACTGTCGCTTCCATAGCCGTTAGTAGGGGTTAAAAAACAGTCAGTATTGCCTTTTTTGTGGTAGTGTTGGGTAATTAATTAATGTCATGTCTGGATTATCACCAAGAACGAATTTATTGTAACGTACGAGGTACGTACGATCGATAGTAAATATTTCTATATATGGTACTATATATGTTGGATTTAAATACCTTTTTGGTCCATTTCAGAGAATTAAATTAATACATTTTGTACTGGATCCCTCAGACAACAGGATAACATCTGCTGCTATAGTTTTTCTATGAATTTGTTTGTATGAATTTGGGACCCACAATTATAAAAACACATTCTATTACCAAAATCTGAACCGTTTAGATAGATCACACGGTCCGTCTAAAGTCTAAACTATGGCACAGTCCTACCATAGTTTTTTTATATGGCAGCAGATTGGGACCCCTCAGACAACAACGTTCAAATGAACTACATTTTTACAGTAATGGTGAGGCTACGGTACTATTAATAGTACAAAGTAGTCTGTACTACGACTCTATATTATCATTTTTAAAGTTCAATTGGTTGATCCAAACTATTCAACGTGATCCCCATATATAAATATTATCGTAGACCAAATTTTATAATTTTTAGTACTTATTACTATTTCTTTAGATAATTAGAAAATGAATTAGTGTAAACTAGCATTAGACCCGTGCAATGCCCGGTATTGGAAAAATGAAATACGAATTTGAAGTTGGTTCATATAAAATTTTGTCAATTAGAAAGATTTTACCAGTTGTGAATTTCATAGTTTTGGTAAAGAATTCAAACACATAAAGATGGATTAATTGAAGTTAAATTAATGACCGGTATTTATGAAATTAATGTAAAACACATATATTATTAATGTCTAGGAATCTTATACGATTTTTTCCAACCCAATTCATATAATACAGCAAAATTAAAATACGAATAAATCAGTAATTAATTTAACAAAGTATTTCTTATAAATTAATAAAAAATAATGACATTCTACAAATTGGTCTTGATTATTAATTGTTAAAATAAATAAAATGATAGATTCCAACTCTTACAAATGTGGTAAACATCATGGCATGGAAGGCATTTGGATACCGTTATATATGCTGACCTGCATGCTGCAGTTTTGTAGTAAGATATTAGTATTCATGATATTTTCTATATATATGCAAGTAACACTGCAAAAATAAGTACGTCACGCATACCTTCAAATACAGATGATTGAAACCATTTATGGGTAGACTATCTTCTTCTTCTTGATCTTGGTTTTTTTTTGGGAGATTGGTCGACTATATTCTTTGTGTATCCTTCTTGTTTCCTTGTTGTGGATATGGGCATTATTTTGAGTCCCCTTTTGTTTGTAATCCTCGAAATGGCTATATAAAATTATCCATGGGTTAATAAGGGACGATCAAGATGAAGATCAGTGTAATTTAGAATTTGCCCTTAATTTTTTAATATTGTTATTTCCAAGCATACTTTGATAGGATATTGTTTTCTTTGAAGAAAAAAAAGTCAAGTTTGTATACTGTTATTAGCAGAATTTTTTTTCCTATATAACCCAATATGCCAAATTAATTATGATTAATCTTGTTCCGACCATGATTTGATTGATATTCCGAAGCAATATTATTGAAGCCCTACAATCTGCTCCTTTACATATGCATGTAAAAATAATTAGTTCACAAACCTAACTATGCTCCTTTACATATGAAATTGCAATTACATTGAGTAGTGTAAATGGGAGTCGATATACAAACCTCTTTGGTGGTATGTGGAAGCAGAAGAAACCTAAAGTTAATTGCCGACTGTGTGTGAGAGAGAGAAAGAGAGAGAGATTAGTATGAAAAAAAAAAAACATTGGAATAATATCTCCGTGGTAATACAGTTTAAGCAGAAAAGTCCGAAAAAAATTGTTTGCTTCGCTGAGATAAATGAAAAGAGAAATACAGAGACGGAAAAATAGAGCGATGGAGAGAAACTTTTTCTTTGAGGAAGGCGCCAATTGCGACAGGACAATTGAGAACTGAGGAAATGAGAAGAAGAAAACGTGGTTGTGAGGAAAGGAGAAGAAGGCATCTATTGATGGATGGATTGAGGGATGTGAAGCCAGTAAATTGAGGGGATGCATAGCCAGTAAATTTTATTTTATTTTTTTAATCGAGTGCTATTGAGAAAATTGCGAGTTCAAGAGATGCATACTTCCATAAAGTAAAGAGATTACGGTTATTAAAGCTGACGTGGCGGCTTGGGGAAACAGGAAATTCTTCCGCCTTTCTTTAAAGAAAGAGATATTGTAGACCATTCAAAAATATGGTTTATTTATATATCAAAAAATATAGTTAAAACTTTTTAAAAATATAAAATTTGGTCCAAAAATCATGAGAATTTTGGAAACATATCACACATAGCGAAGGATGAAATTTGGAAATGAGATAATGAGAGAAGGGCCCACTCTATAAGACTTAACATTAACAAACAACGATTTTAACGGGTCCAAGCCCCAATACCTGATCGATGTTATCATCAAGGACAAGGAAAGAAGTAATGATCTTTTCCTTGGCTCATTGTTCTAGCTGTGGATTTGGACTAGTCTGCAACATTGTTTTCAAATTATAAAGTTCATTTCGATGATTGAACGACTGAATATTATATGGAAGAATGGAACCCATACATGTATGTACTCTTATATTAACAAGCTGAAATCGAAAAAAAAAAAAGAAAAGAAAAACCAGAAATATAATGGCATAATGCATAATTGCATATTACATAATTATATATCGAAGTCAAATTTAAGAAAAGAAAGGAGTAGTCACTTCTTTAACAGATCGAAACTGAAGAAGACACCATAACTTTATAATAAGGTATCCGATATCCTCACAAAGGCGCCATTGAAATGAGAAAAGCACCGGTAATAGCTAACATGCACACAATGGCAGATCTACAAGCCGTCCTCAAGGTATGATAGTGCTCTTTAATATGCATTTCCTACCACAAAAATAAATTAATCAAACAGGCAAAAATTATAGAAGATTAGCATAACCATATCTGTTAAATTTATGGGGTCAATGAAACTGAGTTTAGGAAGAACAAAGAAAACAAGAGTAAGTGGTAATTAAGTTTCTGGCATCTAATTCTTTTGGTGCTTGGATAGTTTAACTGTGAAGTAAGCAAGCCTTATAATTTCAAAAACATGAGAGAAGTAAAGATCGGAGAATAGCAGAGGAAAACTCATCATATTGTGCATACCTTCAAATTAACCACTTGAAGAAAATCTTATAGAATAGCATGTCCACGAAATGAAGATACGCATCACTCCATTTGCTTTGATACAATATAAAGCCACAGTAACCCAACAATCCGGCAGCAAAGCCAAAACCCATACTTCCCAGATTCCATATCGAATCTTTCCCACTTCCATTGGAATCAATATAGTCTGGACTAGAAGGCATCACTCCTGGTGGTTCACAGGAGATGTTTAATGGAGGTCCACAGAGATTAGGGTTTCCCTCATAAATGGAAGGTTCATCTAGAGTTTGCAACTGATTCCCGGTTGGGATTCTTCCTGACAGCAAGTTATAGGATAGGTTTAGGCTAGTCAGATATGATAAATTGGACAAACTATCAGGAATTGGGCCATCCAGTTGGTTTCTTGACAAATCGAGCGACTCAAGATTCACGAGATTCCCTATCTTGCTTGTGATTTCTCCTACCAGGTGATTGTTGGACAAGTTAAGGTTTTGTAATCCAGTAAGGTCTGTCAGCTCAACTGGTATTCCTCCTGACAATTTGTTACATGACAGATCAATGCTCGCAAAATATTCAGCAGGGCACCATTGGTAATATAAAAGTGATCCTTTGATTCCTAAGCCAATGCTGCTATATTTTGGATAGTCTGTACATTCAGAAGTAATTTTTGGGGTGAACTTCATTCCTGTAAGGTTACTGAGAGATAGAGGGATCTCACCTGAAAGGTTATTTACTGATAGATCAATAAAACGAAGGTACTCAAGTCTTGAGAGTTCGGGAGGAATTTTTCCCGTTAATATATTTGATTGCAAGCTAAAGAACTTGATATTTAACAAACTCTCTCCCAAACAACCAGGTATACTTCCAGTTAACCTATTGTTGCCAATATCAAGCACCTCTAGATTAATACATTTCTTTAAGCAACTAGGTATATTTCCTGAAATATTGTTATTATTCAAGATTATATATCTAATTGAATTAGAAGAGCAAAAGGAGCATGGGAATTCTCCAGAGAGATGATTATCTTCAAAATTAATGGCCATGAGATGTGGATTTTTGTTCCAACAACTTGGAATATCTCCTGATAATCCATTGTTTGAGAGATCGAGTGTTGCCACAGCCAAATCACACAGAGAGTATGGAATACTTCCAGTGAAGTTATTCATATACAGGTACAACACTCTGAGGCTAGGCATTGCTTCGGAAAAATCAACTGGAAGGGGACCAGATAATGAATTATTTGACAAATCTAGGAAATTTATACGTGAAGTAGGTATTTTTTTGATACCATGAAAGGAGTTAGAACCTGAATTGTTTCTGGTCGAGCTGTCATTAACAGCACTTACAATACTTGGTATTTCACCATGGATTTTGTTGTTAGATAGGTCAACATGCTGAACGTTCAATGCAAAACTCCAAAACCAACTAGGCAAACTTCTAATTAATGAGCTTGACATGTTTAAGTAGAGTAGTTTCTTTTGTTCACGAAGCCATGGAGGAAAAAGTGGGCCAATAAATGGGCAACCGCTCACGTCGATGGATTCTAACTGGAAAGGAGGAAGCCACTCTGAACCATTATCGACAGCTAAAGGATTGCCAGACAGAACAAGATCCTTCAAGCACACCAGTTGAGAAAAATGAGATGCAGTCAGTAAACCTTTCAAATGGTTGTTATCAAGGTATAGTGTTTCCAGTTTTGAAAGATTTCCTATAGATTTATCAATACTACCATTTAGTTGGTTGTTGGAGGTATCCAGAACTTTTAGGGAAGTGAGTTTACCAATGCCGGCAGGAATAGAGCCCGAGATGGAGTTGCCCCAGAGATTGAGACTTTTTACATTTTCCATGGTCCACAGCCAATCTGGCAGATAGAGAATGAAGTTGGAATTGGAAATATCAAGCTCCTCTAAGGAATCTGTGGTGCATCGAGACCAGAAACCACTGAGTCCCTTCAAGTCCATGTCTGGCTGAGTTATACTATAAAGGTAGAGCTCTCTCAAATTGCACCAGCTCCCCAGTCCTTTAGGGTCAATTTCTAGGAAAAGGGAGCTATATATAAGTCAATTGCAATGTTAACAAGTTGGATAGGTTACCAATTTCTACTGGTATCATACCTTGCAGGTTGGTCCATTCAAAATTAAGGAATTCTAGTGAAGACATGGCTCCAATGTCATGTGAAATGGTTCCATAGAAATGACAATTACCAAGATTAAGATACTGGAGACTTGTTATTCTATAAATCCATCTAGGAATTGTAGAATTGAAATTGTTGCCATGAAGATCAAGGAATGAAAGGAATGCAAAGCTAGAATTTGGAAGTTCTTGAGGAAGGGAATTGAGACTGTAATTCCAAAGAACGTAAGAGAGCAAGTTCACCGAACTTTTGTATCCATTGGCCGTCAATATCAGAGAAGTCATTTAAAGAAAGATCAAGATGCTCAAGGCTGGTTAATGTAAACAGCCATTGGGGAACTATGTTTAAGTTGTTGACAGAATTGGGAAGTGTTTGGGAACAGAATATAAGACCACAATGTCTCAACTTCAATGCATGTAGAAAACAGATCCTACCGAGTGTGTGCAACCAATAACCACCAATGTCATGGATGTTATTCCCAGAGAGATCAAGATACCTCAAGGTTGAAATGTTACCATACTGTTCGGGTATAGATCCAAGGAAGTTGCAATCATGGAGGTCAATATAACTAAGCTCCTGAAAGGAGTTGAGAAAGTGTGGGAACGGTGAATATGCAAAGTCGTTGTCACTAAGATCTAGAAACTGAAGGCGCTTGAGGCCTATAATCGATGGTTTAAGGGATACCTTTAGATTGCTATCGCCAAGATCGAGACTGACAATGTGGCCGGTCAGCTTGTCACAATGGACCCCTTGCCATGCACAACAATCTGTACCTACCCAAGATGCGAGTCGGCCTGATGTATATTCGAAACCTTCTTTCAGCTCCAGAAGGACATGAAGCTCATTGGCCAAGCACCTGGTACCATTCTTGTTACCAGCACTGCCACAAACAACTCCCCTGTGAAGGACACAGCACAGCAACATCAATTGGATCATGACTACTGCTCGAAGTGCCATCATTATGGGCAATGGGAGTTTTCTAATATCACTCTTTTTGTAAGTACTTGGGTTATGATTTGTTTTATGAGGCTACAACAGTCAAGTTTAAAGCTTTTTCACTGCACTTTGGTACTGATTTATGTTTTTTATTTATAACTTCTTGGTAGAAGCAACTCATATATATAGAAGAAAAGGTTAGATGAACTGGAATATAATTTAATTAATACTAGTAAAAAGCCAACGCTTTGCTTCGGGCTGAAATTATTATTTCTTATAATAAAGTTTTTAAGATAATATGTAACAGGAAGAAAGATGTCAACCTTATTAAAAAAGAGTAGAGTAGATTATTAGCCAAAAAAGTGTATCGGGACTAAAAAAGAAAAATTTAGTTACTGACACATTACGCGTGGGTAATGGGCCGAGAGCTCATTCCTCGTGAAGAAACTGATATGAGCCTTAAATTTTAATGGGCTAAGACAATTAACGTACGTCAACGGTTGTGATCAATCTAAATAAACAATTAATGGCTGAGTTTCTTTCATTGAGGAAGATATAACTTTCATGTCAAAAAATCTAATCTCTTTTTATTAGTATGGATTACTTGGGCTGAACTTCCTAGAACATGGATATGGCCTGGTTAGCCATGCAATTATTGGTGCAATAAAGCATTGACTTGACTTGAGTCAATCCCTGCATTAATATGGTTGAAGAGTTTTGTTGTTCCAGCTGTCTACTAATTAAATACCTTAATTAGTAGTTCTCTATATTGAAGTGTATTTCACGGCAACTGTCCATGTCACTTTGGTAATGCAATTATTTTTTTCGGATTGAAACGGAAAAGTAGGCATGCAGGATCAATTCAGCAACTGGTGTTAAAAAAAGGAAATTTTGATTGAAAACTTTGTGATTCTAAGTTTCTAACCTTCATACCTTACTAGTTGACAGTAAACCATCAATCACCTTATGTATCATTACATAGTGTTCCACAGTATAGCCGCTATGTTAACCGATTTGTCGGGTGATGAGTTGAGTATAGAACAGAGGTCTTGCAGTGATGATGGCAGTTGAAGATTTGTAGGCAAGGCATCATACCAAAGTCGTGTAGTATAGGGGCAGTTTAGGAAGATGTGTTCTGCCGTTTCCAACAATGTTGCTCAGCACAGCATACAAGTCGTGCCGCACGGCCAATTGCGCTTTTCCAAGTTTTCATTGGTTAGCAGTCTGTTTTTCAGTAGTAGCCATAAGAAGAACCGCACCTTATTAGGTATGCGTAACTTCCAGAGTGAATGAAATTCAGCTGTAACTTACTTAATTGTGACATCATAAAGAAGCTATTCTGTGCTTAGTGAGAACTGAGAACCACCCCTAAAACAAAAATATCTTAATTATTTTGATTTTAAATTCTCCTGATCTCCCCTTCCCGGCTCTGATACTTTACCTGACTAGTTCTAAATTATCCATTAATATAAATACATGCTGAAAAATTCAGTTTAAACTTATGACGCATCATCAGGATATATCGATTATCAATTTATCATGTTGCATGCAAGGTGCTTGACGAAATGCTTCATCTACCATCAGAGTCTTCTGTGTATTACTATATGAACCAATATGGTGATATGGTGTGATATTGTGGAGCAAACTTGAAAAGACTTTGCTGGGATCATTCTCTTCACTTCGATTATAGCTTATCAGGGTGAGAATTTGCAAATATTTCATCGTGTATCTTCTTTTTTTATAGCACAAAATTCTGACATGATCAGATGAATCTATTCAATTTCATTTTGAACTGCTGAAATGACCTTCGCCGTGAATTGCACTCCGTTCTTATCAAATTGTTTGTCAGTTTGCGTTCGGAAATACATTAACGTGGAGACTCCTTGTGGTTGAGTGTCTACTGGCTATGATTTAATTGTGCCCACATTTAATTTGCCTGCCTAACAGTCTTGATGTAGGACTGCTTCAAGACAATGAAAGGAATTATAGTTGCATGACTAATCAGTCATCCTGTCGTATTCTGCCAGTTCATCTATATATATCTATCTCTTCTATTCAATTCATCAAAATTAACCAAACAACAAAGAAAATAGATCTTACAACTTTCATTGTTCATGATGATGCTCCGAGTAGTGGTCATGATTCAGTTGTTGTTTCTCTTTGGCCTTCATATGCAGCTCGTTTACTGCAGTGCTGGTCAAAAGAATGGTACCAGGTGCTTGGACAATGAGCGTCGCATCCTTCTGGACCTGAAAGAAGGTTTTCAAAACAAATCTGGCCGCCTTGCATCTTGGAAAGGTACTGAAATTATTTTGAGTAAAATGATAATGCTCCATATAATTTTCATTTTGGATATAGAAGGTTTTATATACATTTGACTATCATGTGCCTAGCACATGACATGTAAATATCCTATATATTAACTTATCTACAGCCATTCTAAATTTCAACATACTACAAAATTACAAAACACTCCTTAACATAATTTAACAAAATACTCTCTAACAGGTACAGATTGTTGTGCATGGCAAGGGGTCCACTGTGACAAGCTAACTGATCATGTTGTCAGCCTCAATCTTAGCTTGTTTAACAATGAATACCAATACATCTATAAAACTGCAAAGGCATCCCTCAAACCGTCCCTTGTAGGCCTCACACACCTTAAATTCTTAGATCTTGGGGGCAATAATTTTGCATATTCTCCATTCCCTCACTTCCTTGGCTCCTTTCAGCAGCTAGAATATCTTGATCTCTATGATTGCAACTTCTCTGGAACTATACCCAAACAATTTGGCAATCTTTCTAATTTGCACTACCTTGATCTTTCTTGGAATGACATCCGTGACAAAGGTGGTAGTTGGTTGCATAAACTGAGTAGCCTCCGTTCTATACGTACTTTAAAGTTATTTTCATGTGGTCTTAGTTCGCCTCCCCAAACAGTTTCCAATTCTACCTTCCAATTTCTCACTTTCCTTGATCTTTCTTTCAACAACTTCAATACTGCATTTCCCCAGTGGCTGTTTAAATTAACAAGACTTGAACATCTTGATCTTTTTTATAGTGAATTCGATGAAATAAGTAGTGATCTCCGTTTCTCTCCACCAGAACATATCAATTCTAGTTTTCCACTTCTTTCATTCCTTGATCTTTCTGGCAACAATTTGAATACTACAATTCCAGGATGGCTTTACCGAATCACGAGCCTACAGCATCTTGGTCTTGCGGATTGTTCATTGCGAGGTTCAATTTCACATGAAATTGGAGCCTTGTCTTCTCTACAATTCATTAGTTTTGGAGAGAACAACCTGCAAGGTTCTATACCAGTAGAAATCGGTAACTTGTCCAACTTATTAACACTGGATCTAAGTGGGACCTCCCTTGACATAGCAATTGATTCTAAAGGGATGGGAGGCCTCTGCAACTTAAGGGAGCTTATCCTTTGTGGAATGCAGACTGAACCGGGTATGGACTTGAAAAGACTTGGGAGTTTCTGGTCTCAGTGCAAGGCAAATTCGTTGGAGATTCTTAATCTTCGCAATTCCAATTTCTATGGCAATTTGCCATATTGGCTGTGGGGATTGGAGAACCTAAACGCTCTTTACCTCGACACGAACTCCATTTCAGGCTCTATTCCTACCGGAATCGGTAAACTCTCATCTTTGCAGATTCTGCAAATCTTCGACAACTTACTGAATGGTAGTATAGATAAAACTATAGGAAATCTCTCAAAACTGTATACATTAGACCTTCATGGCAACAATATGAAAGGTGTTCTCACTGAATCCCATTTTTCCCAACTAGTGTGTTTGAAGTATCTTGATGTGTCTGGCAACTCTATAGTTTTAAATGTTGGTTCAAAATGGATTCCTCCGTTCCGTTTAGAATCTATTGACATGAGTGGTTGCTCACTAGGGCCACTTTTCCCTCCATGGCTTCAAGGACAAAAGACACTGCAGTATCTAGACATGTCCAGCACTTTATTAGGAGACAGTCTACCTAATTGGTTTTGGAGTACATTGAACCAGCTTGTATGGGTTGACCTATCTAACAACAACATCCATGGTAGTATGATACCAAGTCCTGTGAGGACCATGAAAGCCAGCTTGACTAGAGATAATTCAAGTTCGAACTCCTACCAAGGTGCCAACAAGAAAGTACCTTCTTCGCAAATAACATATCTAGATTTGTCAAATAATTCATTCTCTGGTCCTTTTCCATACTCTTTGTGTGATTTGGCTTACCTCTCTTATCTTGATCTTTCAAAGAACAGTTTAGCAGGAGATATCCCCAACTGTTGGAGCAAAACTCCACCTCTGTCGGTCATTAATTTTGGAGACAACTATCTTTCTGGAGGATTTCCTTGCTCCTTGTGCTTTTCAACTTTGTGTTTTCTATTCAACTGAATAATAACCTCCTCTCAGGAAAGGTGCCTCATTGTTTAAAGAAATGTACTAAGCTTGAGCTACTCGATATTGGTAATAATAGGTTAATTGGACATATACCAAGATGGTTAGGAGAGAGTAATTTAGATTTAAATATCTTGAGCTTGCGATCAAATTCATTATTTGGCCAGATTCCTCCTGAACTCTCTTTTCTAAATAAGCTTCAAATTCTAGATTTGTCAGGAAACAACCTTTCAGGTGAGATACCTTTATCTCTTGGCAACCTTACTGGAATGGTTGTGAATGTCAATCCAACAAACCTACAAGAGTTTATTTATCAGAATAATTATATGGACCCTTTTTATTTTCATTCTATTAATTATGTTACTCTTGATTTAGCTTTGAAAGGATTCAATGCATACTACAAAATCAATGATATCCAATATTTTGCAAGTATCGATCTGTCTTGTAACAAGTTATCAGGAAAAATACCAATTGAGCTGACAGATCTTTTTGCTTTAGCATACCTTAACTTGTCCAACAATCACCTGGGAGGAGAAATCCCAAGCAAGATAGGGAATCTTATGAAACTTGAGTTGCTCGATTTGTCAAGAAACCAACTGGATGGTCCAATTCCTGATGGTTTGTCTAATTTATCTTTAATGAGCCACTTGAACCTATCCTATAACTTGCTGTCAGGAAAAATCCCAACTGGTCCTCAGTTGCAAACTCTAATTGATCCTTCCATCTACGAGGGAAATCTTAATCTCTGTGGACCTCCATTAAACATCTCCTGTGAACCACCAAGTGTGATGCCTTCTAGGCCAGACTATATTGATTCCAACGAAAGTGGGAGAGATTCGATATGGGATCTAGGAAGTATGGGTTTCGGCTTTGCAGCCGGATTGTTGGGTTTCTGTGGCTTTATCTTGTATCAAAGCAAATGGAGTGATGTGTATCTTCATTTTGTGGACATGCTATTGTACAAGATTTTCTTCAAGTGGATAATTTGAAGGTATGCACACTATGATAAATTTTCCTCTGCTATTCTCTACTCTTTAGTTCTATCGTGTTTTTAAAATTATAAGGCTTGCTGACTTTGCAGTTTAACTATCCAAGCACCAAAAGAATTAGATGCAAGAAACTTAACTCTACCACTTTTCTTGTTTTCTTTGGTTCTTCATGAGCTTCCTGAGCACAGTTTCATTGATCCCATTAATTTAACAGATATGGTTATGCTAATCTTCTATTGGACATTTTCTGCTTGTTTGATTAACTTCTTTTTTGTGGTAGGAAACGCATATTAAAGAACACTGTCATACCTTGAGGGGGCTTGCAGATGCCATTGCGTACATGTTAGCTATTTTGCTGGTGTTTTTTCTCAATTTCAATGGCGCTTTTGCGTACACTACCAAGGTTCTGGACTTATGGTGTCTTCTTCAGTTTCGATCTGTTAATAGAAATTATTACTGCTCCTATCTGTTCTTAAATTTGACTCCGATGTTTAATTATGTAATATGCATTATGCTATTATCTTTCTGGTTTTTTCTTCTTCTTTTTTTTCCTTTTTTCTTTCGATTTCAGCTTGTTAATATAAGAGTACATACATGTATGGGTTCCATTCTTCCTTATAACGTTCAGCCGTTCAATCATCGAAATGAACTTTGTAATTTGAAAACAATGTTGCAGACTGCAGTCCAAAGCCACAGAACAATGAGCATTTCATATTTGATTCATACCTCTAGAATTAACGTGCTTTGCAATGACATATTTGCATTTACTGTTGAGTCGATCAACCTGAAAATGTGTTACAAAACCAAAAAAAACACAGTAAAGAACCAGTGCTCATAATTTAGTAACAAAGAATTTACTTTACTTAAACAGCACATAATCTGCATACATCTAAGAAACGGAGAGGATGAGATTTACCACATTACAATGTAAATACTCAGTAATAAAAACAGTTAACCATTTTTAGGGGGAGAGAGAGAGATGACAAGTGCTAGTGCATGCATTTGTGTGCGTATTATGCAGCATGGCCAGATTTTACTCTGCCAAAAAATAAGTAAGGAAACAAGCCTCATTCATAATTTATCACTGATATCCAACATGTTACCCCGGAAATCAAAAGCAGTAAAATAGTTGTCACCACCATACAACAAAACATATGTTCCCTGAACATAAAACATCACAGCCTCAGTGACAAAGTATCCCCAAAGCACCAAAAATGACACAACCCAACTGAAACAACTTCAATTTTATCCTCAAATTGAACCCAAACCGACTAATTGGTTAGCTCCATAATGGCACTAACAATATCTCCATCAGCAGCCCTGAGAGCCTTGCAAGCCTTCGGGCGGGACACACTGGCCTGCGTCATGACAAGTTCAATGTCCTTGGGCTCGAGACCGGTCTCATCAACCTCCTCTTCCTCATCGTCCTGGGCAATTGCTGATGTCTCAGGCTTAGAAACCATGTGACTCAGGTCAGGTGCCTTGAATTGCTCTGCAGCCTGGGTCTGAAGTTGCGAGCTCAGATCCTCAATCTTGGCCTCACCGAATATTACGTATGTGTCAGATGTTGGGCTCTTGAAGATATCTGGCTTTGAGATAACAAACAAGATCTGCAATATCAAAGAGGATGTTAGTAGATTGTTCAATCTCTAACAATTTCAGGAGAACTTAACACTGCACATTAGTACTAGTCACTGCAATAGCCCACTTGATATTTCTGAAACCAAATACAGGTGCTAAATATGTTCGAATAACTAATATTATTACAACACACAGACTCACTTGGCATTTAATACAACAGAATGAACAAAAAGGAAAATTGACCAAAAAAATAATGAACTACGTAGTTTTTATGCATGGCAGCATATTAATTGTGACCCCTCAGACAACAACGTTCAAATGAATTTACATTTTACGGTAAGAGCGAGGCTATGGTACTAATAGTACAAAGTGGTCTATATTACGGCTCCATATTTCCATATAAATGTCATTGTAGACCAAATTTTATAATTTTTGACACTTTTTTACTATTTTTTTAGATAACTAGAAAATATATTAATGTAAATATTATAGACCATTCAAAAATATGGTTTCTTTTATATATCAAATAATATAGTTAAAAAATTTAAAAAATATATAAAATTTGGTCTAGAGCTACATTAATATATGGAGATCACATTGAGCGGTTTGAATCGATCAATTGAATTTGAAAATGATAATACAGAGCCATAGTACGAGTCACTTTAAACTATTATTAATAGTACCATAACTTCATTCTTACAGTAATTTGAAATAGTGATTGCTTTCAGAAAAAATTCTATGGTATGGCCTCCCTATCATATGAGATTCATTACATGTTAGGACCAACCAATGAGAATTTGTAATGTAATTGAATTTATTAAGATAAAACATGCAATTAATTCTCTGTTCACAAATCACTATTTTTTCCCATTTAATTGCTCTATTGATTGTGCATCCATACAAAGAAAAGTTAGATTTTAATTATTTTGGCAACGCCAGTTGTGGAATCACATATTCTCTCCATTAGAGCAAATTACAAGGATCATTAGAAACTCATGAACAATCAAAAATAAAATTTCAAAGTTCGTCATGGATTCTTCACCCGATAATCGTTTAAATTAATAGATGGTAACAATATATTTATTGATTGTGCAGCATCTAGTCTATATTGTTGCGAATTGATGTTCTTTTGAAATCGGTCTAGCAATATTTGTTATGATAAAAAAAAAATAACAAATTGTATCAATGTCCAGACAGGAAAAAAAGCAATTTATACGACCAGGGCAATTTAATGGGAGTTGTTGTGCACAGTGAAGAGAACTAGAGGAGGCATATTCTTTATACAAGAGTTATGCTTTATGCATGGGTTTTAGTGTTTGGAAAGATCATCGCAAGTTTTTTCAAGGAAAAAAACAAGGATGCGAGAGTACGAATGTGGAAAAAATTTCATAAATGCCCAAACATCAAGTCCATATCTACTGCAATCCAAAGTAGATCTCAGGACCATGAAATTACTATCCGACAAATATGGTTTTCAGGAGGTTTTAATTTGAAATAATCTCAATCGTCCAAAGTGGAATCTCAGGTCCTGAGATCCATTTAGATCTCAGCTGATTCCATAGTCCCAATTAAACTTCCTACCTTAACTTTATCATGACCCACTCAAATTAATTTTATGGACATCCAAAAAACAGGCACAAGTTGATTAGCATTGCCTACTCACTCTAATTTTAGAGATGTTGCCCAAGTTGAACTTGCTCCAATTGGATAAGTATTGGATTAAGTATTGTTATATTGTTAAGATAGTTTAGTATACAATGTATTAGGATAGTTATGTTGACTGTGGTCAACATACTGTGTTATAATTAAGTCATTATGTCGGCTTCTAGTATAAATAGGAGTCAAGCTGTAATCATTCATTAATCAATAAATAATCATTTCATTTTCTCTCCTTCTCAATACTCTATCATGGTATCAAAGCAGTCCGACGCATCCTAATCATCGTCTTGTCCAATTCTTCCCCAATTTTCCCGATTCTCTCTCAAATCTTCCTCAATTTTTCCGTAATGGTCACCGCGCTCCTCTCTGCGTCTTCCTCATCCATGGACAATGTTATTCACATTACCCTTCCCATCTCAGCAAAGTTAGACCGCACCAACTTTATCACATGGCGGTCTCAAATTGAACCAATTGTTAATGGTTTCGGTCTCAATGGCTACCTTGATGGCTCCATTTCCGCTCCACCTCGTCAACTCATCACCGATTCCACCACCTCACCTAACCCTGCCTTCATCACATGGCTCAAGCAAGATCAACTCTTGCTCGGTTGGCTCCGATCTTCGATCAAGGAGACGATCTTGGCTCAGGTTTTGAAATGTCAAACCTCTACTGAACTTTGGAAGAATCTGCATTAGGTCTACTCCGCTGTATCTCGGGCGAAATTGATGGAGCTTCGTCGCCAATTGCAGTCCACAACTCGCGAAGGAACTTCTTGCAATGAATACTTTGAAAAGATGCAGCACATTGCTGATCAATTAACTGCTATTGGTGATCCAATTTCTGATGCTGATCTGGTATCTTACATTCTCAGTGGATTAGGTCCAGATTTTAATTCCTTTGTTGTTGTTGTTAACACCAGACCTGAACCTATCTCAATTGCTGATCTACATGGTATGATACTGGTACATGAAGCCCTTCTTGAGTCCCAAACCAGTACCCTGTCTTCAGCCACCCCTGATCCATCTGTATTCTATGCTGGTAAAAAGAAATTCAAGAATTCTGGTCCAAGATTCTTCTAACCCTAACCCTACTCAATACAAACATCCTGGTTCTGGTAATTCTTCCTAATACAGACCACCACTTCTCCCTACACCACCCTATGTCTCTGGTCAGTCTTCTAGTACAAATACCAGTACCAGATATCCTCCAGGTGCAGTACTTGTTTGTCAAATTTGCAACAAAAGGGGACATTCTACTCTTGAATGCTGGTACAGATGTGATGTTACCAAATACCCTGGTTCATATCAAGTTCAACCTCAAGCCCATCTTGCTTCATCACCCTATCATGCCCTCCTTTATGTACCAAATTCAACACCTGCTGAAGGCTGGTTTCTGGATTCTTGTGCATCTCATCATGTCACCTCTGATATCAACAATCTCTCCTCGTTTCTACCATATGGAGGACCTGATCAACTTCAAGTAGGAAATGGTACTATTCTTCCTATTTCTCACATTGGTTCTTCTGTTATCTTGCAGAACCAGAACTTAGTTTTACAGGAGGTTCTACATGTTCCCTTAATTACTAAGAACTTAGTTAGTATATCTAAACTTGTTAAAGATAATTGTATTCGTATAGAGTTTTTTGACACATTTTGTTTTATTAAGGACCTCCACACCAAAAAAATACTGGTTCAAGTAGAGGTGGCAATCGGGTCGGGTCGGGCGGGTTCGGATCGGGTCAGGTCGGGTTCGAGTTAGTTTGACCAGGCAAAATTCGGGTTACGGTTCGGGTCGGGTTCCGGGTCAGCAGTAGCCGCCATTTATCGGGTCACGGGTCGAGTCGGGTCAGTGCGGGTCGGGTTTCAGCTGAGCAGTAGCCGCCATTTATCGGGTCACGGGTCGAGTCGGGTTAGGGCGGGTCGAGTCGGGTTAGGGCGGGTCGGGTTTTCGGGTCAGCAAGACCATCTTTTGATCGAGTCACGGGTCGGTTCGGGTCCGGTCGAGTCGGGTCTCGGTTCAGGTTTTGGGTTAGCTTTCGGGTCATCTGATCTAGTCTTGACCTCTCGAGTCATCTTTGGTTTCTAACTACTGTTGTTTGTCAAAGTACACTAGTCACTAGGGGAATGGCCGCATTTTGGTTATTAACTGCTACGCACTTTTCACTATATAAAATATGATTGATTAGTTTTACTAATTTATTTACAATTAATTGTGAAATAAAATTTAGATTGTTGTAAGCAATAATTAAAATCAAAGATAAAAATAAGAGAATCATTGGAGTCGCATTGATAATATGAATTGATATGAGTTGATACATGTCATTTTCAATTCTATTTCAATCAAATTTGAATTCTCTTAATATCAGATCGAGTCGGGTCGGGTTGCATCGGGGCAGACTGTTTGGATTGTGTTATATGGGGTTGACCCTACTATTTCAGGTCGGGTTGGGTTTCGCCGTTTTGGGTCATCCAATTTTGAGTTGTCTAGGGCTTGGGTAATTCGGGTTTAGGTCGGGTCCGAATCGGGTTGCGGGTTTGTAATCTAGAATAATATCGGGTCTTCGGGTTGTCTCGGGTCGGGTCGGGTTTCAGGTTGCCTAACTGCCGTTCAAGTCGGGTCTCGGGTCATCTCGGGTCGGGTCAGGTCGGGTTTCGGGTTGCCTAACTGTCGTTCAAGTCGGGTATCGGGTCAAGCCGGGTCGGGTCGGGTTCAGGTAAGTTTGACTATCTGAAAAATCGGGTTGGGTTCGGGTTGAGTCGAGTCGGGTTGGGCGGGTTTGTCGGGTCGGGTCGGGTTTTGCCACCTCTAGGTTCAAGCAACCCAAACTAATGGTCTCTACAAGCTTTGCACTTCACCTCAAGTGCTCGATTGGGTCATCCCTCAATGGCTACTACAAGATTTATTTTACAGTCAAACAATTTACCTATGCTTTCTAAAACATTGAGCAACTGTGATGATTGTTGTCGAGCAAAAGCTCACATTTTACCTTTTTCTTCTTCTAATACTACTGCTTCTTTTCCTCTGCAAATAATTCACTCTGACTTGTGGGGTCCTTCCCCTGTAATCTCCTCTAGTGGATTTTGATATTATGTGATTTTCATTGATGAGTATTCAAGGTTTTCTTGGATTTATTTTCTACATTCAAAAAATGAATTAGTTTCTGTATTTTTCTTTGTTTAAAGCACAGGTTGAAAATTTGTTTGATTCTACCATCAAGATATTGCAATCTGATAATGGTACCGAGTTTAAACCTGTTTCTAAAGCTTTTCCTCAAATAATTCATAGAACATCATGTCCATACACCCCTCAGCAAAATGGTCTTGCTGAGAGGAAGCATCGACATATTGTTGAACTTAGTCTTGCAGTAATGGCTCATGCCTCTATACCCACTATGTATTGGGATCACATCTTTCAAAGTGTTGTTTTTCTTATAAACAGAATGCCACCTGCGCATTCTTCAAATGATTCTCCTTTTTCTATACTGTTTAAAATCAAACCTGATTATACTTTTGTACGTGTTTCAGGTTGCTTATGTTATCCTTATCTTAGGAATTATACAAATAATAAATTAGAATTACGTTCTATGCCTTGTGTTTTCTTAGGTTATTCTCAAAACCAAAAAGGTTACAAATGTTTACACATTTCTTCCAATAAGATTTACATAAGTCGAAATGTTAAATTCATTGAAACTACTTTTCCATTTGCATTATCTTCCTCCCCTACTTCTAACCATACTCCTTCTGATTACAATTCTATACTGTCTATTTTCCTTTCCTCACAAAACTCTGAGACAAGGCCCAGTCCAGAGGATTCTATTAGGTTTTTTGGGCCAAATTCTGTTTCAGGTCCAAATGCAGTGGACTGTGGAATATCTCCCAATGATGATGAGACTCATGCTGCCTGCGCTGGCGCCAATTCTTCAAGTCAAATTGTTCCTGGCTCTTCCTCTCATTTAATGGTGACTCGATCTCGCGACAATACAAGGAAAACGAAAACTTTCCCTGATCATGTTACATTTTTAACCACTAGACATCCTCTTACCTCTGTCACTCCTGACGATGAACCTACCAATTTTCTTCAAGCTAATAAACACGCCCATTGGAGACAAGCTATGGATACGGAATTAAATGCTCTCATTCAGAATAAAACCTAGACATTGGTACCTGCTACTCCTGACACTCATGTCATAGGCTGTAAATGGATTTACAAGGTCAAAGGGCATGCTGATGGTTCAATTGAAAGGTACAAAGCTCGTCTCGTTGCTGAAGGATATACACAAGAGGAAGGAATCGATTATCATGAGACTTTTAGCCCTGTGGTCAAACCAACTACAATTCAACTGGTTCTTTCCCTAGCAATTACTCACAAGTGGCCCATTCGACAATTGGATGTCAATAATGCCTTTCTTCATGGTGATTTGACTGAGACAGTGTATATGACCCAACCTCCAGATTTTGTTGACAAGGAGTATCCTCAACATGTCTGCCTTCTTCAAAAATCACTCTATGGATTGAAACAGGCACCTAGGGCCTGGTTTCATAAGCTAGCCTCTACCCTCACTAACCTAGGCTTTGTTCCATCTCAATCTGATCCATCCCTCTTTATCTCAAACTCTTCTTCTGGTGTAACCATTCTTCTCATCTATGTGGATGATATTATCATTACCACTTCTAACACAAACAACCTTCAATCCATCATCTCTTCTCTCTCTTCAGCCTTTTCTCTCAAAGATTTAGGTACCCGACATTACTTTTTGGGTATTCAGGTGTCTGCCTTATCCTCTGGCATTCATCTCTCCCAACCGCAATACATTCATGATATCCTTGTCAGAGCAAAAATGGATGGAGCAAAACCCTGTACCACTCCCTCTACACCTGGTACTTCCTTGTCAAAATTTGCTGGCACTCCTATGCATGACCCACAGCATTACAGGAGTATTGTTGGAGCTCTTCAATATGTTACAATTACTCGTCCTGATATTGCTTATGCAGTCAACAAAGCCTCTTAGTTCATGCATAATCCCACTGATGAACACTGGGCTGAAGTCAAACGAATTCTGAGATATCTTAAATGTACACTCCACCATGGCATCAGTATTCAGGAGTCAACTTCTTTGCAGTTACATGCTTACAGTGATGCTGATTGGGCTGGTTGTCCAGATGACAGGAGATCCACATCAGGTTTTTGTGTTTTTCTGGGTTCCAATATGTTATCATGGGGATCTAAGAAACAGCAAACTGTTGCTCGTTCCAGTACGGAGGCCGAATACAGGAGCTTGGCTGTAGCATGCATGGAACTTGTTTGGTTACAGCAACCGCTGAGAGAATTAGGTGGTCAGTTACATTCAGTGCCAAAGTTGTGGTGTGACAATATTGGGGCTACATTTTTGGCTGGCAATCTGGTTTTCCATGCTAGGACGAAGCATATAGAAATTGATTACCATTTTGTTCGAGAAAGGGTTGCTGCCAAGGAGTTACATGTGGAATTTATCAGTTCGAAGGATCAACTGGCAGATATCTTGACCAAATCTCTTCCTTCTCCAAGGCTTCAATTTCTGAGATCCAAACTGACTGTGTTATCCAACCCTGCATCAGTTTGAGGGGGCTATTGGATTAAGTATTGTTATATTGTTAAGATAGTTTAGTATACAATGTATTAGGATAGTTATGTTGACTGTGGTCAACATACTGTGTTATAATTAAGTCATTATGTCGGCTTCTAGTATAAATAGGAGTCAAGCTGTAATCATTCATTAATCAATAAACAATCATTTCATTTTCTCTCCTTCTCAATACATGTTTGATCCTCCGTTGAGCTCCCAAATTATTCCATAAATTTGAATACATGCTCAAAAATTCAGTTTAAACTAATGACGCATCATCAGGATATATCGATTATCAATTTATCATGTTGTATGCAAGGTGCTTGACAAATGCTTCTGCTGCCATCAGAGTCTTCTATTTATTACTACTAGGGTTTAACCTCGCGCTTTGCGGCGTGCATGTGTATTTGTAAGTGATCCATAATTTAGATGTAATTAGTAAGCTACAAGCAATTGAGTTGTATATTAATTAGATAATATATGTTGTATAATCAAGACTGAATATATAGTTTAAAACTATATGACAATATGGAAAGTAAATAATTGATAAAACAAAATGAGATTGAAGACGAAATAATTTGAAGCACATAATATATGAACTAGGTTACCAAAAATATGCAGACTAGCTAATTGTGCAAGACAAACCAAATCAATGGAGAAATGATAAATCAGAAGGGTCAGGTAAAAAATAAATCTACTTTTTTTAACTTTTTTCAAGAATGTAAACCTATTTTATAGGATATATGCCCAAAATTTTTTAAAAATTTTTCTGATTATTGAAAACATTTTGAGCTCATTCAAAAAACAATCCTATAAAAATATTTTATTCTAGAAAATAAAAATATTTTATTCTAGAAAATACTATGATGTAGTCAGTTTTCTCACTTCAATTAAAACAAAAGTTGAGAATATGATGTCCAACTTCTTTTGAAAAAAATACCATAGTAAAAAAAAAGTTGGTGTCAAAACAATACAAGAACAAATTAAATTGAGCTTATTTATAAAAAAAATAAACTTATAAACAGTGCTCATTAGGAAAAATCACAATCTTGATGAGAAATAATGACCGTCGGATGATAAGACCGGATTGATATGTAGCTCAAATCAAGAAGAGAGCTCCATCTTTCCCCTTTTAAAGGGTATATAATATATATGAACCAATATGGTGATGTGGTATAATATTGTGGAACAAACTTAAAAAGACTTTGCTGGAATCATTTTTTTCGCATCGATTATATGTGATTTTCTTCCAGACAATAAACTTATCAGGGTGAGAATTTGCAAATCTTTTCGATTTCATTTCCAACTTCTGAAAATGATCCTTGCCGTGAATTACACTTCGCTCTTTTCCGATTGCTTGTCAATTTGGGTTCAGAAATTCATTAACCGTGGAGACTCCGCGTCCTTGACTTAAGTGTGTACAGGTCTGTGGAAGTCAATTTTTGACACATTCCAAAAACTTAAGGCTTCTCTGGCTATTAAACACGAGGGATCCAATGACACAACAAAATTTTGACACAACTATTACGCTAAATCATATAAATTTATATAAAATCTTAAAATTGTAAAATCATTTATAAACATATTTGTTTAGTTATAGATTGATTGTGTTTCAAATTTCATTCAATTTGAGTTTCGTTTGATACTTTATCAAGAATCATTAAATATAGACCATTCTAATTACCATATAAACTTGATGTCCATTGATGGAGTATCAAATAATACTCAAATTGAATAAAATTTGAAACACAATCGATCTATAAATAACTGAATATATTTTATAAGAGATTTTCTATTTTTAAGATTTTTTATAAATTTATATAATTTAGTATAATAGTTGTGTCAAAATTTTGTGTGACATTGGATACCTCCTCTAATTTAATTGTTCCCACGTTTAATCTGCTTACCTAACGGTCTTGATGTAGGGCTGCTTCAAGTCAATGAATAAGAATTATAGTTGCATGACTAATCAGTCATCCTGTCCTGTTTTGCCAGTTCATCTATATATATCTACCTCTTCTATTCAATTCATCAAAATTAACCAAACAACAAGCAAACAAGATCTTACAACTTTCATTGTTCATGATGATGCTTCGATTGGTGGTCATGATTCAGTTGTTGTTTCTCTTTGGCCTTCATATCCAGCTTGTTTACTGCGGTGCTGGTCAAAAGAATGGTACCAGGTGCTTGGACAACGAGCGTCGCATCCTTCTGGACCTCAAAG
Organism: Cyperus esculentus; assembly: GCA_030179965.1. Taxonomy (NCBI): domain Eukaryota; kingdom Viridiplantae; phylum Streptophyta; class Magnoliopsida; order Poales; family Cyperaceae; genus Cyperus; species Cyperus esculentus. The sequence continues at coordinate 1,638,931 of JASGLE010000031.1, forward strand.
ATGGCTTTCAAAACAAATCTGGCCTCCTTGCTTCCTGGAACGGTACAGATTGTTGTAGATGGCAAGGTATCTATTGTGACAAACTGACCGGTCATGTTATCGGTCTCAATCTTAGCTTGTTTAACAATGATAACCAGTACATCTATAACCATGCAGCGGCATCAATCAAACCGTCCCTTGTAGGCCTCACATACCTTAAATTCTTAGACCTTAGTGGCAATAATTTTGCACATTCCACGTTCCCACAATTTCTTGGCTCCTTTCAGCAGCTAGAATATCTCAATCTCTTTGATTGCAACTTCTCTGGAACTATACCCCAACGATCTGGCAATCTTTCTAGTTTGCGCTACCTTGATCTTTCGTTGAATGACATCCATGACAGTAGTGGTAGTTGGTTGCGTAAACTGAGTAGCCTCCATTCTATACGTACTTTAAAGTTATATTCATGTGGTCTTAGTTCGCTTCCTCGAACACTTTCCAATTCTAGCTTTCAATTTCTCTCTGTCCTTGATCTTCGTTTGAACAATTTGAATACTACAATTCCTGGATGGCTTTACAAAATAGTCAGCCTCCGGCATCTTCACCTTTCAGCCTGTTCTTTGCAAGGTACCATTTCTAATGATATTGGAAACTTGGTGTCTCTACAATTCATTGATTTTGGAGAGAACAACCTGCAAAGTTTTATACCAGTAGAAATCGGTAACCTATCCAACTTGTTAACATTGGATCTAAGTGGAACCCCCCTTGACATAGCAATAGATTATAAAGGGCTGGGAGGCCTTTGCAAATTAAGGGAGCTTTTCCTTTATAATATGCAGACTAAATCGGGTATCAACTTGAAAAGACTTTGGAGTTTCTGGTCTCAGTGCAAGGGAAATTCCTTAGAGACTCTTGATCTTAGCAGATCCAGTTTGTATGGCAATTTGCCAGATTGGCTGTGGGGGTTGGAGAACCTAAACGCTCTCTACCTCGACACGAACTCCATTTCAGGCTCTATTCCTGCTGGAATCGATAAACTCTCATCCTTGCAGACTTTGGAAATCTCCAACAACCTACTGAATGGTAGTATAGATAAAGCTATAGGAAATCTTTCAAAACTCGAAACATTAGACCTTCATGGCAACAATTTGAAAGGTGTTCTCACTGAATCCCATTTTTCCCAACTAGTGTTCTTGACGCATCTTGATGTGTCTGGCAATTCTATAGTTTTAAATGTTAGTTCAAAGTGGATTCCTCCATTCCAGTTAGAATATATTGACATGAGCGGTTGCCCATTGGGGCCAATTTTCCCTCCATGGCTTCAAGGACAAAAGACACTGCACAATCTATACATGTCGAGCACTTTTATAGGAGATAGTTTACCTGATTGGTTTTGGAGTTTTGCATTGAACCTTGTAGTGGTTGACCTATCAAACAACAACATTCATGGTAGTATGATACCAAGTCCCGTAAGGACCATGAAAGCCAGCTTGACTAGAGGCAATTAAAGTTCTAACTCCTACCGAGGTGCCAACAAGAAAGTACCTTCTTTGCAAATAGAATTTCTAGATTTTTCAAACAATTCATTCTCTGGTCCTTTCCCAGTAGATATTGCTGAAGCAATGCCTAATATCAATGAGCTGCTCCTATCTATGAATAACTTTACTGGAAGTGTTCCATACTCTTTGTGTGCTTTGGCTCACCTTAGTTATCTTGATCTTTCAAAGAACAGTTTCTCAGGAGATATCCCTAACTGTTGGAGCAAAACTCCATTTCTGGAGGCTATTAATTTTGGAGACAACTATCTTTCTGGAGGATTTCCTTGCTCCTTGTGCTTTTCAAATTATGTGCTTTCCATTCAACTGAATGATAACCTCCTCTCAGGAAAGGTGCCTCATTGTTTAAAGAAATGTACTAATCTTCAGCTACTCAATATTGATAATAATAGGTTAACTGGACATATACCAAGATGGTTTGGAGAGAGTAATTTAGATTTACTTATCTTGAGCTTGCGATCAAATTCATTATTTGGCCAAATTCCTCCTGAACTCTCTTATCTAAATAATCTTCAAATTCTAGATCTGTCAGGGAACAACCTTCAGGTGAGATACCTTTATCTCTTGGCAACCTTACTGGAATGGTTATGAATATCAATCCAAAAAAATATCTACAATCTTTTTTTTCTTTGGAAATTTTTTTTAAAAATGATTATCAACAATATTCGATTGTTGATAATTTAGCTTTGAAAGGGTCCAATGCATACTACAAATTATATGATATTCAAAATCTTGCAAGTATCGATCTGTCTTGTAACGAGTTAACAGGGGACATACCCATTGAGCTGACATATCTTATTGGATTACAAAACCTTAACTTGTCCAACAATAACCTGGTAGGAGAAATCACAAGCAAGATAGGGAATCTCATGAATCTTGAGTCACTCGATTTGTCAAGAAACCAACTGGATGGTCCAATTCCTGACAGTTTGTCCAATTTATCATTCCTGAACCACTTGAACCTATCCTATAACTTGCTGTCAGGAAGAATCCCAACCAGGCGTCACTTGGATACTCTAATTGATCCTTCCATTTACGAGGGAAACCTTAATCTCTGTGGACCTCCATTAAACATCTCCTGTGACACACCAATAGTGATGCCTTCTAATCCAGACTATATTGATTCCAACGGAAGTGAAGGAGATTCGATATGGAATCTGGGAAGTATGGGTTTCGGCTTTGCAGCCGGATTGTTGGGTTTCAGTGGCTTTATCTTGTATCAAAGCAAATGGAGTGATGCATATCTTCATTTTGTGGACATGCTATTGTACAAGATTTTCTTCAAGTGGATAATTTGAAGGTATGCACACTATGATAAATTTTCCTCTGCTATTCTCTGCTCTTTAGTTCTATCGTGTTTTTAAAATTATAAGGCTTGCTGACTTTGCAGTTTAACTATCCATGCACCAAAAGTACGGATCGCTCCGTACTTTGATACTATAAGATTTTCTTCAAGTGGTTACTTTGAAGGTATGCACACTATGATAAATTTTCTTCTGCTATTCTTTGATCTTTACTTTCTCATGTTTTGAAATTATAAGACTTGCTAGCTGACTTTGAAGTTTAACTATCCAAGCACCCAAAAAAATTAGATGTGAGAAACTTAACTACCACTTGTCTTGTTTTCTTTGTTCTTCCTGAGCTTCCTGAGCACAGTTTCATTTACCCCATGAATTTACCAAATAAGGTTATACTAATTTTCTATTGGAAAAATTTTTGCTTTTTTGATTAACTTTTTTTTTTTTTTTTTTGGTAGGAAACACATACTAAAGAACACTATCATACCTTGAGGAGGCCTGTAGAAGCCGTTGTGTACATGTTAGCTATTGCCGGTGCTTTTCTCAATTTCAATTGGCAACTTTGTGAGGATATCGGATGCCCTATGCTTATAGTGTCTTTTTCAGTTTTGATCCTGTTAAAGAAATTAAATCAATGCTTTCTTTTCTTACATTAGGCTTCCTTGTTTAATTATGTATTATGCATTATGCTATCTTTTATCTTTCTGGTTTTTTCTTTTTTTTTTTCCCATTTTCTCTCGATTTCAGCTTGTTAGCAATAAGAGTACATATATATAACGTTAGTTGTTCAATCGTCGAAATGTTACTTTGTAATTTGAAAACAATGCTGCAGACTGTACGTAGTCCAAATCCACAGAACAATGAGCCAAGGAAAAGATCACTTCATATTATTTCGTACATCTAGGATTAACTTGCTTTAGTAACAAAGAACCAGTGCTCGTAATTTAGTAACAAAGAGTGTATTTTACTTAATGCAGCGAATAATTCTGCATACAACTAAGAAACGTAAAGGATGAGATTCATCGCATTACAATGTAAATAGTCAGTAAAATAACAGTGAACCATTTTGAGAGTGAGAGAGGACGAGTGCCAGGTTTTACTCTGCCAAAAAATAAATACGGAAACAAGCCTCATAATTTATCACTGATATCCAACAAGTTCCCCCAGAAATCAAAAGCAGTAAAATAGTTGTCACCACCATACAACAAAACATACGTTCCCGGAACATAAAACATCACAGCCTCAGTGACAAAGTATCCCCAAAGCACCAAAAATGACACAACCCAACTGAAACAACTTCAATTTTATCCTCTAATGAAACACAAACCCAAGCTGGCTAATTGGTAAGCTCCATAATGGCACTAACAATATCTCCATCAGCAGCCCTGAGAGCCTTGCAAGCCTTCGGGTGGGACACACTAGCCTGGGTCATGACAAGTTCAATGTCCTTGGGCTCGAGACCGGTCTCATCAACCTCCTCTTCCTCATCGTCCCGGGCAATTGCTGATGTATCAGGCTTAGAAACCATGTGGCTCAGGTCAGGTGCCTTGAATTGCTCTGCAGCCTGGGTCTGAAGTTGCGAGCTCACATCCTCAATCTTGGCCTCACCGAAAATTACGTATGTGTCAGATGTTGGGCTCTTGAAGACATCTGGCTTTGAGATAACAAACAAGATCTGCAATATCAAGAGGATGTTAGTAGATCGTTCAATCTCTAGCAATTCAGGAGAACTTAACACTGCACATTAGTACTAGTTACTGCAATAGCCCACTTGATGCAAAGATATGAGGTCTAAGGCATAAAATGATATTTCTGCAACCAAATACAGGTGCTAAATATGTATGAATAACTAATATTATTACAACACACAGACTCACTTGGCATTTAAAACAACAGAATGAACAAAAGGGAAAATTAACCAAAAAATAATGAACTACGTAGTTTCTTATGGCAGCATATTAATTGTGACCCCTCAGACAACAATGTTCAAATGAATTTACATTTTACGGTAAGAGCGAGGCTACGGTACTAATAGTACAAAGTGGTCCATATTACGGCTCCAACAGATTCTTCAACAGATTCTTCAACAGATAAGCGTTTAATAGATGGTAAGAATATATATTTTTTTAATTGTGCACATCATAATCTATATTGTTGCAAATTGAAGTACTTTTTGAAATTAGTCTAGCAATATTTGTTACGATAAAAAAAATTAATACCAAATTGTATCAGTGTGCAGACATGAAAAAAAGCAGTTTATACGACCTGGGCAATTTAATGGGAGTTGTTGTGCACATTGAAGAGGACTAGAGGAGCCATATTCTCTATATAAGAATTATGCTTTATCATCACAAGGTTTTTCAAGGAAAAAAAAGAAAGATGCGAGAGTACTTTCTCATGTGGAAAAAATTTCACAAATGCCCAAACATCAAGTCCATATCTGCCGCGATCCAAAGTGGATCTCAAGACCTAAAATCACGATCCGACGGATGTGGTTTTTAGGGAGGTTTTTGAAATAATCTCAGCCGTCTAAAGTGAAATCTCAAGTCCCAAGATCAATGGATCTCAGCTGATTTCAACGCCCCAAACATCCTACCTTAACTTTATCATTACTTACTCAAATTAATTTTACGGATATCCAAAAAAGGGTGCAAGTTGATTACCATTGCCTACTCACTCAAATTAATTTTACTTCACAGATATTCAAACAATGGGCTCAAGTTCAACTTGGGCCAAATTAAATAAGACCTGAACCCTTGCGTCTCTGCCTCTCAGAACGTACTGAGTTTTCATTGGCAACAGACGGAGCCACGAAAGACTGGGCTGCCTTTGTGAGCTCCGAATTCCCACTGCTTGGTTGATCCTCCGTTAACGTTCCAGTAATTACTCACTGTCTGCAATTTACTTTCATTCAGAGTGAATGAAATTCAGCTGCAACTTACTTAATTGTGACATCATAAAGAAGCTATTCTGTGCTCAGTGAGAACTACCCAAAAAAAAAACAGAGAGAGAATCTTATTTTGATTTTGAATTCTCCTCTCCCCTTCCCCGGCTCTGATCGATACTTTACCTGACCAGTTCTAAATTATCCATTGATATAAATACATGCTGAAAAATTCAGTTTAAGCTCATGACGCATCATCAGGATATATCGATTATCAATTTATCATGTTGCATGCAAGATGCTCGACGAAATGCTTCGTCTACCATCAGAGTCTTCTGTTCATTACTAGATGGACCAATACGGTGATATGGTATGATATTGTGGAACAAACTTAAAAACACTTTGCTGGGATCATTCTCTTCGCATCGATTATATGTGATTTTCTGCCAAGACTTGCAAATCTTTTCGATTTCATTTCGATCTGCTGAAAATGACCCTTGCCGTGAATTACACTTCGCTCTTTTCGAATTGCTTGTCAATTTCGGTTCAGAAATTCATTAACGTGGAGACTCCGCGTCGTTGACTTAAGTCTGCTGGTCTGTGGAAGTCAATTTATAACACATTCCAAAAATTTAAGGCTTCTCTGGCTATAATTTAATGAGGTCAATGACACAACTATTACACTAAATCATATAAATTTATAAAAAATCTTAAAAATATAAAATATTTATAAACATATTTATTTAGTTATAGATTGATTGTGTTTCAAATTCCATTCAATTTAGACTGTTCTAATTATTATATAAACTTGATGTTCATTGATGGAGTATCAAATAACACTTAAATTGAACGAAATTTGAAACACAATCAATATATAATTAAATGAATATGTTTATAAAAAAAAATTCTATTTTTAAGATTTTTTTATAAATGTATATCATTTAGTATAATAGTTATGTCAAAATTTTGTGTGTCATTTGGATCCCTCTAATTTAATTGTTCCCACGTTTAATATGTTTACCTAACGGTCTTGATGTAGGACTGCTTCAAGTCAATAAACAATCATCCTGTCCTGTTTTGTCAGTTCATCTACATATATATATATATGTATATATATATATATATATATATATATACATATATATATATATATATTTCTTCTATGATAACCCGATTCAATACATCAAAATTAACCAAACAACAAAGAAAATAGATCTTACAACTTTCATTGTTCATGATGATGCTCCGAGTATTGGTCATGATTCAGTTGTTGTTTCTCTTTGGCCTTCATATGCAGCTCGTTTACTGCAGTGCTGGTCAAAAGAATGCTACGAGGTGCTTGGACAATGAGCGTCGCATCCTTCTGGAACTCAAAGAAGGTTTTCAAAACAAATCTGGCCGCCTTAAAATGGTAATGCTCCATATAATTTTCATTCCGGATAAAAAAGGTTTTATATACGTTTGACTATCATAGCCTAGCCCATGACGTATAAATATCCTATATATATCTTAACTTATCTACAGCCATTCTAATTTTCCACAAAGTACAAAATTACAAAATACTCCTTAACATAATTACAAAATACTCTCTAACAGGTACAGATTGTTGTGCATGGCAAGGGGTCCATTGTGACAAGCTAACTGGTCATGTTGTTGGCCTCAATCTTAGCGTGTTAAACTATGAGTACGGATACATCATCAACAGCTCTCCAGAGGCATCCCTCAATCCATCCCTTGTAGACCTCACATACCTTAAATTTATAGATCTTAGTGGCAATAATTTTGCACATTCTCCATTCCCTCACTTCCTCAACTCCTTTCAGGAGCTAAAGTATATTAATCTCTTTGATTGCAACTTCTCTGGAACTATACCCGAACAATTTGGCAATCTTTCTAGTTTGCAGTACCTTGATCTTTCTTGGAATGACATCCGTGACAGTAGTGGTATTTGGTTGCATAAACTGAGTAGCCTCCGTTCCATACGTACTTTAAAGTTATCTTCATGTGATCTTAGTTCGTCTCCACAAACAGTTTCCAATTCTAGCTTTCAATTTCTCTCTTTCCTTGATCTTTCTTATAACAATTTCAGTACTGTATTCCCTCAGTGGCTGTTTAAATTAACCAGACTTGAACATCTTGGTCTTTCTTATTGTGAACTCCATGAAATAAGTAGTGATCATCTCGGTTTCTCTCCACCAGAACATCTCAATTCTAGTTTTCCATTTCTTTCATTCCTTGATCTTTCTTCCAACAAGTTGAATACTACATTTCCCCAATGGCTATTTACTTTAACCAGGCTTGAATATCTTGATCTTTCTTATAATGACCTCCTCCTTGAGAGTGATCTCAATTTCTTTCCACAAGAACATCTCAATTCTAGTTTTCCATCTCTTTCATTTCTTAATCTTGCTGGCAATGAAAACTTCAACTCTACAATTCCGGGATGGCTTTACAGAATCACGAGCCTACAACATCTTGATCTTTCGGATTGTTCATTGAAAGGAGCAATTTCACATGATATTGGAGCCTTGTCTTCTCTAGAATTTATTAGCTTTTGATATAACAACCTGCAAGGTCTGGTACCAGTAGAAATCAGTAACCTATCAAACTTGTTAACACTGGATCTAAGTGCAACCTCCCTTGACATAGCAATTGATTATAAAGGGCTGGGAGGCCTATGCAACTTGAGGGAGCTTTCCCTCAAAGATTCTTATATGCAGACTCAACCGGGTATTGACTTGAAAAGACTTGGGATTTTATGGTCTCAGTGCACGACAAATTCCTTAGAGATTCTTGATCTTCGCAATTCCAATTTCTATGGCAATTTGCCAGATTGGCTGTGGGGATTGGAGAACCTAAACACTCTCCACCTGGACTCAAACTCCATTTCAGGTTCTGTTCTTGCCGGAATCGGTAAACTCTCATCCTTGCAGACTTTGGAAATCTCCAACAACCTACTGAATGGTAGTATAGTTAAGCTGTAGGAAATCTTTCAAAACTGGAAACACTAGACCTTCATGGCAACAATTTGAAAGGTGTTCTCACTGAAACCCATTTTTCCCAACTGGTGTGCTTGACGTATCTTGATATGTCTAGCAGTTCTATAGTTTTAAATGTTGGTTCAAAATGGATTCCTCCATTCCAGTTACAATATATTCGCATGATTGGTTGCCCACTGGGGCCACTTTTCCCTCCATGGCTTCAAGGACAAAAGACACTGCAGTATCTAGACATGTCCAGCACTTCATTAGGAGATAGTTTACCAGATTGGTTTTGGAGTTTCGCATTGAACCATCTTGTACATGTTGACCTATCTAACAACAACATCCATGGTATGATACGAAGTCTTGTAAGGACGATGAAAGCCAGCTTGACTAGAGACAACTCAACTTCTAACTCCTACCAAGGTGCCAACAAGAAAGTACCTTCTTCGCAAATAGCATATCTAGATTTGTCAAATAATTCATTCTCTGGTCCTCTTCCAGTAGATATTGCTGAAGCAAATGCCTAACCTCCAATCACTGCTCCTATCTATGAATAGTTTCACTGGAAGTGTTCCATACTCTTTGTGTGATTTGGTTTACCTTAATGATCTTGATCTTTCAAAAAACAATTTATCAGGAGACATCCCAAATTGTTATAACAACACTCCTTTTGTAGTGGTCTTAAATTTCGGAGACAACTATCTTTCTGGAGGATTTCCATGCTCCTTGTGCTTTTCTAATCATGTGCTTTCCATTCAACTGAACGATAACCTCCTCACTGGAAAGGTGACTCGTTGTTTAAAGAAATGTGCTAATCTTCAGGTACTTGATATTGGAAATAATAGGTTAACTGGACATATACCAAGATGGTTAGGAGAGAGTAATTTAGATTTACAAATCTTGAGCTTGCGATCAAATTCATTATTTGGCCAAATTCCTCCTGAACTCTCTTTTCTAAATAATCTTCAAATTCTAGATCTGTCCGGGAACAACCTTTCAGGTGAGATACCTTTATATCTTGGCAACCTTACTGGAATGATTACGAGTATCAATCGAAAAACACTAGTAGTTTTTTCTTATGAGGAAATCTTTTATGGAAATTATTTTCAACATTTTTCGATTGCTATTAATTTAGCTTTGAAAGGGCTCAATGCATACTACTACTTAAATGAAATTCAATATTTTGCAAGTATCGATCTGTCTTGTAACAAGTTATCAGGAGACATACCAATTGAGCTGACAGATCTTATTGGATTACAAAACCTTAACTTGTCCAACAATCACCTGGTAGGAGAAATCACAAGCAAGATAGGGAATTTGATGAAACTTGAGTCGCTCGATTTGTCAAGAAACCAACTGGATGGTCCAATTCCTGACAGTTTGTCCAATTTATCATTCCTGAACCACTTGAACCTATCCTTTAACTTGCTGTCAGGAAGAATCCCAACCGGGCATCAGTTGCAAACTCTAACTGATCCTTCCATTTACGAGGGAAATCTCAATCTCTGTGGACTTCCATTAAACATCTCCTGTGACCCACCAATAGTGATGCCTTCTAAGCCAAACTATATTGATTCCAACGAAAGTGGGATAGATCCGATATGGAATCTGGGAAGTATGGGTTTCGGCTTTGCAGCCGGATTGTTGGGTTTCAGTGGCTTTATCTTGTATCAAAGCAAATGGAGTGATGCATATCTTCATTTTGTGGACATGCTATTGTACAAGATTTTCTTCAAGTGGTTAATTTGAAGGTATGCAGTCACACTATGATGATTTTTCCTCTGCTATTCTCTGATCTTTTCTTCTCTCGTGTTTTTGAAATTATAAGACTTGCTAGCTGCCTTTGCAGTTTAACTTTCCAAGCACCAAAAAAAGAATTAGATGCGAGAAACTTAATTACCACTTACCTCTTGTTTTCATTGTTCCTAAACTCAGTTTCATTGACCCCTAAAATTTAACAGATATGGTTATTCTAGTCTTCTATTGGCCATTTTTTGGTTGTTTGATTAATTTATTTTTGTGGTAGGAAACGCATATTAAAGAACACTATCATACCTTGAGGAGGCTTGCAGATGCCATTGTGTACATGTTAGCTGTTACCGGTGCTTTTCTCAATTTCAATTGGCGAATTTGTGAGGATATCGGATACCCTATGGTTCTGGACTTATGGTGTCTTCTTCAATTTCGATCTGTTAACAGAAATTACTGCTCCCATATTTTCTTAAATTAGGCTTCGATGTCTAATTATGTAATATGCATTAAGCTATTATCTTTCTGGTTTTTCTTTTTGTTTTTTTCCCTTTTTTTCGATTTCAGCTTGTTAATATAAGAGTACATACATGTATGGGTTCCATTCTTCCATATAACGTTCAGTCTTTCAATTGTCGAAATGAACTTTGTAATTTGAAAACAATGTTGCAGACTGTAGTCCAAACCACAGAAGTACAGAACAATGAGCCAAGGAAAAGATTACTTCATATTTGATGAGTACTTTTAGAATTAATGTGCTTTGCAATTGTCATATTTGCATTTTCTGTTTAGTTGATCGATCAACCTGAAAATGTGTTACAAAATCAAGATAGTTGTCTAATATAATTAAGAATTATTTTTGGTTAATTAAAAAAATTTTGGGGAAAGATCATCGCATGTTTTTTCAAAGAAAAAAAAAAGAAGGATGCGAGAGTTTTTTTTTAATGGAGGAAAATTTTCACAAATATATGTCCAAACATTCTATTTAACTTTACCATAACTAGAGCTGTGAATTGGGACTTCGCCCCGAAAATTTACACTTCGCTCTTATCAAATTGTTTGTCAGTTTGCGTTCGGAAATATATTAACGTGGAGACTCCGCGTCGTTGAGTGTCTACTGGTCTGTGGAAGGCATCAATTTTTAACACATTCCAAAAATTTAAGTCTTCTCTGGCTATGATTTAATTGTGGCCACATTTAATTTGCTTGCCTAACAGTCTTGATGTCGGACTGATTCTAGTCAATGAATAGGAATTATAGTTGCATGACTAATCAAATCATCATGTCTTGTTTTGCCCGTTCATCTATATATATCTATCTCTTCTATTCAATTCATCAAAATTAACCAAACAACAAAGAAAATAGATCTTAATTACAACTTTCATTGTTCATGAGATTGTTAATTGAACTCAAATATAGTATGAAAAGGAACAAGTCTCAAGTCAAAAAAGATGGTTGTCCCTGTTTTTTCTTTGCTTATCTGTTTTATGCAGATGTTTAGAAGGCTGCTGCCGACTTCTATCTTTAGAAGTAAAGACCAAGTTGAATTTTGTTATCATTCATTAGGTGTCTTAGTTGGATATGAGTTGTAATTGTAATGTCGGTTTTTTTTTTTTTGTTTGTTGAACCGACTTTGGTAGATTATAAATAGGAACCTAGTGTCATGTATCACAATAGATATTGTAATATGTTATGAATCAAAAGAAAATATAAGAACATAGTTCTATAGTCTCTCTTTCTCTCTTCCTATTTGAAATCCTTATTTGAAATTTTACTTGAGTGTTAACAAATTGGTATCAGAGCGGGTGTTAACAAATTGGTATCAGAGCGGGGTTAACGTGGCCACCAAAAATCCTAGTATCTCCTTCTAATATCCAGTTCTAACCATAACCAATTATGATAAATGGTCGCTGCGGATGAAGGCTATCATTGGCGCTTATGGCTTTTGGGACGTTGTCGAGAACGGCTTCGAAGATCCCGAAGATGACGCGGGGCTTACGTTAGCTCAAGTGGGTGCCTTGCAGAAGAAGAGAAAAGCAGATCAAGGCGCTCTAAGTATCATCCATTAGGGGTTGGATGACGTCATGTTCGAGAAGGTCGCCAATGAGACGCGAGCGAAGGATGCATGGGAAATTCTTCTCAACTCGGTGGTTGGAGCTGAAAAGGTAAAAAAGGTACGACTACAAACTCTAAGGGGTGAGTTTGAATCAATTGTGATGAAGGAGAGTGAGTCCATAGGAGACTATTTCACTCGAGTGTTGGCAGTAGTGAATCAAATGAAGAGGCTTGGCGAAAAGATGCAAGATGTAAGAGTTATAGAGAAGATATTGCGTTCTCTCAATTCTAAATTCAATCATGTGGTGGTAGCAATTGAAGAATCAAAAGACACGGAGTCTATGACGATCGATGAGTTGAATGGATCATTGCTAGCACATGAAGAGAGAATGAAGAGAAGCCAACAAGAGCCGGTAGAGCAAGCCTTGCAAACAAAAGTTTCCTTTAATGATAAAGGAGGAAGAGGACAAGGTCGAGGACGAGGCCGTGGCGGCTATGGAGGTCACGGATATGGTCGCGGTAGAGGACGTGGCCATGAACAAGAAGAAAAACAAAATAAAGAAGAGAGAAGTCAATATAATTGGCGTGGTAGAGGACGCGGTCATAGAGGGGGCGACCATGCATACCGTCCGAATGTCGAATGTTACAATTGCGGCAAATATGGACACTATGCAAAGAACTGTAGATCTCCGAAGAAGGTAGAAGAGAGCATGAATCTCGTGACAGAAGAGGCAAGAGATGACGGTGTCCTCTTGATGGCGTATGATGATACCACTCCCGATAGCGACACAGTGTGGTATCTAGACACCGGTGCCAGCAACCATATGAGCGAGCGCAAACATCTATTTGCGGAGATGCAAGAAATTAAAGATGGACATGTGTCATTCGGTGATGCGTCAAAGATCGGTGTAAAAAGGACGAGGTAAAATTTGTTTCTTCCATAATGGGAAAGAAAGTACAATAGAAAATGTGTACTATGTGCCGGACATGAAAAGCAACATCCTAAGCATGGGGCAACTTATGGAGAAGGGCTATTCGGTTTTTATGAAAGACCGGTCGATGCAATTGAAGGATAAAAGAGGCTGTTTAATTGCTCGTATTGAAATGGCCAAGAATCGCATGTACAAACTCAATTTGAAGAACGTGCGAGAGAAATGTTTGAAGATCGATATGATGGACAAAACCTCGCTGTGGCATTTACGGTTCGGGCACCTGAACTAAGACGGCATAAGAGAACTAGCCAAGAAAGGCATGGTCCATAGGCTACCCGACATGGATTACTCGAGATCATTTTGTGAAGGATGTGTACTCGGCAAACAAGCAAGGAACTCATTTCCTAGAAGAGCAGAATATCATGCAAAGAATATTCTCGAGTTGATTCATACGGACATATGTGGCCCGATCACACCTAAATCATTTGGAGAAAAGAGATACTTCATCATTTTTATTGATGACTACACAAGAAAGACATGGTTGTACTTCCTTAAAGAGAAATCTGAAGCACTCGAAACTTTCAAGAAGTTCAAGGTGATGGTTGAAAAAAGGACGGGCTATTATATTAAGGCGTTACGATCGGATAGAGGTGGTGAATACATGTCAACTACCTTCACAAATTTTTGTGAAGAACAAGGAATTAAGAGATATTTGACTGCACCCTACTCGCCTCAACAAAATGGTGTAGCAGAAAGGAAGAATCGGACCATTCTCGACATGGTTCGGTCAATGTTGAAAAACAAGAATATGCCGAAAGAATTCTGGGCAGAAGCGGTACAATGCGCCGTATATGTACAAAATCGATGTCCACATGCAAAGTTAACGAATTTAACACCACAAGAAGCTTGGAGTGGGATCAAAGCAACTGTGTCACATCTCAAGATATTTGGTAGTGTGGCCTACATGCACGTACCAGATCAAAGAAGAACAAAGCTAGATGATAAAAATAAAAGATATGTGTTCATAGGATATGATGAGAAGATGAAGGCTTTCAGGTTATTCGACCCGATTGAAAAGAAAGTGACTGTGAGCAGAGATGTGCATGTGAATGAAGAAAGCACGTGGAACTGGGAGTCGATGGAAGAGATGCCTCAAGAAAAGGTGAAGGAAGCTCCAACAATTATAACTACTCCACCGCCAATTACTCAAGCTGATGCACTTTCATCCGATGATGAAGAACGAAGAGAACCAAGAATGAGAAGTTTGCAAGACCTATCGAATCAACAAGTGAGGTGCACTTGGTGTGTCTACTAGCAGATGCTGAGAACATCACATTTGAGCAAGCTATTAGAGATAAGAAGTGGCAAGCTGCGATGGATGAAGAGATCGCTGCTATTGAAAAGAATAGCACTTGGGAGCTGGTAGAGTTGCCAGAAGGTCATCAACCCATAGGAGTTAAATAGGTATACAAAAAGAAGATAAATGCCCAAGGAAAAATAGAGAGGTACAAGGCAAGACTCGTTGCAAAAGGGTATCGACAAAAGGTCGGTATCGACTATGATGAAGTCTTTGCTCCTGTTGCAAGAATAGAGACAATTCGACTTCTCATATCGCAAGCAGCTCAATTTAATTGGCCAATATATCAAATAGACGTGAAATCAGCATTTTTGAACGGCGTGCTTGAAGAAGAAGTATATGTCGAGCAACCACCCGGGTACATGAAGGTCGGTAAGGAGACGAAAGTACTAAAATTAAAGAAGGCTCTCTATGGCTTGAAGCAAGCCCCCTCGAGTATTGGAATATCCGAATTGACTCATATCTCAAGAAGAACGGGTTTGTGCAGTGTCCATACGAACATGCACTATATGTGAAGGAAAAGGAAGGCAATTTGTTATATGTTGCTTTGTATGTTGATGATCTCATATCATGGGGAATGATGAGAATATGTGTAACGGCCCGGATTTTCATAACAAGGCAAATAGGCCGTCCGCCGCGCTTTTCAACGCAAGGCGTCAAAACAAGCAAGTCAACAACACCATTTCATGCCACAATTGAATTATACATTTTTACAACATAACATTTTGGGGAAATCAGATATATACCCTTCAAAACTTAGCCTAATTAGATATTTATCCATCAAAGTTATAAATTTAGATATTTACCCATCTAAACTTCATTAATTTAGATATATATCCACCACGTAGCTAAGTTCTAGTTATGTCACAAAAACTTGAACATTCTTATGCGGGATTGATATATTCATTCCTGAAATACTAGAGTATCTTAATCTGCCAATATACTGAAATCTTTTTCTTTTGCATAATTGAAATTACGTATGAACGACTGGCTTATCACCAAGCGAACTGAAATTTATAAAGACGCGTTAAAGGCAACTGAATCTATCGAAGGACCCCCTGAAGGCTTTGTTAAACCAACAGAAGTCAGCCAGAAGGCCACCGTAGCCCTGATCAAACAGAACAACACAATTATCCAACTACTTGTCAAGATAAGCGAAAACCTCGACGACTGTTTGGAGACAGTCAAAGATATTAAGAAGGTCGTAGCTGAGAAATCAGCTGGGACGTCTTCTGATATCTCCGCAAAAACTATTGAAGATCTGGAGAAGAACCTCCAAAAACTCAGCCTCGGAGAACCGATTCTCAAGCCGAAACCAAAGCCTGCACCTTTCTACGTCTTTAAGGACCCACAAAAGGTCTTTGAAGAAGAAAAGCGAAAAGCATCAAAATGAGCCAAACTCAAACCCAAACAGAGATGGCAGCACGACCATCTATAAGCAACCGTGACCAACAAAATCAAAACCGTGAACAGACCCCCACAGTAGAAGACCAAGTAAGAGGTTACAGACTTGGACAGCGAGCACGGCACTCATTAAGCCGTATGATGCCCAGGAGACAACAAGGGTATCAAAGAACACTTGAGTCCCAGATGAATCCAGATGCAGAGCTTAATCTGTCACAATTCCGAAGAGCACAAAATGTTCCTGCTGAAGTACTTTACCAAGCAGGGAGCCTCTTCCAAACCCAGCATCAGGTTTATCAACACTACTCAGACCAAAGGATTTCAGTTGTAGACAACCAACAACTGGAATTACCATTCATCACGCAACAAGGATTTGAGAGACTGCAAAGAGAAGGTCTACAACATCTCCACATGGGCCTGATCATGATACGTCTCTTTACTCTCCACAGAGTAGCTGCAGGGGTCAATGCCCTTGTAGTAATCCAAGATACAAGATGGTCTGATGATAGATCCATAATTGGTACTATGGAAATGGATCTGACTCATGGGTCTCAATTGGCCTATATTGCCCCAAATATGATGCTATCCATAAGGGATTTCTATAATCATATCCAGCTGGTGATTCAAACTCATGGATATGACACATGGCGAGCTGGCGAAAGCAACTTGCTGCTGACGAGATCACTCATTGGGAGGCTTTCAAACACTAACTTCACGGGATTTAGATACAACATCAACAATGTATCTGATTATCTCACAAGTCATGGAGTTCAAGCTATCCCAGGGCAAAGGCATACCACTACAGAATTAAGAGGAAGGCAGTGGGTACTCAGGCCAATGCAACAGCCTGAAGCTCAACATCCTCAAAGAGCAGTTACACAAATGCGAACCGATGGCTCACTACTGCTCAGATTCACAAACTATGGTGCAACGCCGCCACCTCAAGAACAACCAAGAGGTGAATTTGACGAAGAGCAATTGGACGAAGAAATCATAGCTATGGTCCTTTGCTATGAGGCAGAAGAAGAATCTGATAATGAGAATGAAACAGAAGATGACATTTTCTGGGGAGCCCTAGCTGTCACTGCACAGCTGATAGAAGGTCCAAAAGATGACTGTCCTATCTGGGATAGTTATAATGAAGAAACAGAAATGGATTTTATCAATCCATTTTCTGTGGAAGGTGGTGGGAAAGAACAAAAACAAACTGAAACTGTTTTCATGATGCATGATCAAGAAGAAGAAGAAACAGAATACCCAAAACTGAAACAGTTTTTACAAGAAAGAGCTTTCTCTAGTACAACATCTGGTGTTTATCATCCACCCCCAGAGCCTCTGATGGGACAAGTGTCCTATACACCAGCTAGGCTTGAAGCTAAACATGGTGAAGCATCAACCTCTCAACAACCTTCATCAAGCTGGCAAAGGCCTAAGAACTTGAGTTTACCAGGAGGAGTTGGTCATCACCATAATGAAATGTGGAATTTACCAGCAGCAATGCAACAACAAGGCGCTTTGCTGGTATTACCCGAAGATATTGGTCTCTATAATGATACCATATCAAGATGGGAATCAATCACTCTAAATCTCTTGAGTGAAAGAACCTTTGATGATAACAAGGCTAAGATGATGTTCATAGAGAACCTCCTTGGTGAAACAGAAAAGAAGATTTGGATCCAATGGCGAATGGCGTTCAAAGAACAATATGATATACTCACAAACATTGCCGATGATCCCCAAAACGTTATATCACAAATCCGAAGAGTAATGCTATTGGAGGATCCCTACCAAGGAACAACAGACGAACAAGATCGTGCATACTATGATCTTGAAAGATTGAGCTGCAACAATGTAAGAGATCTCTTCTCTTACATGAATGATTACAAAGTTCTAGCAGCAAAATCTGGGAGGATGTATGTAAATGAAGAACTCTCAGCAAAGTTTTTCAGAAAAATGCCCTCTCTTATTGGCAATGAACTTGAAGAGGCATTCCAGAAGAAGTTTCCTGGTAATACAATTGGTGTCATGCCCAGAATACACTTCTCTTACCAGTATTTGGCAGAGATGTGTAAGAAGGCAGCAATGCAACGAAGCCTTAAAGACCTAACCATATGCAGCCGTATACCCATACCAGGAGAATACCATAACAGCCGAAAGAAGTATGGTCTTAGAAAAGCCAAGACCTACAAAGGAAAGCCACATGACTCACATGTGCGAGTGTTCAAGCGAAAACATGCTGACCGAGTCCGCAAATGCAAGTGTTTTATATGTGGAGAGGAAGGTCATTTTGCGCGAGAATGTAAGAGGAATAGAGGGAACATCGCAAGAGCAGCGGTGTTGGATAATCTGGACCTACCAGATGACATAGATGTGGTATCAGTGGATCTAAATGAACCTGACAGTGATGCCATATGCAGCCTCTCAGAAGGAGAAGCTGGTAACACGGAGGTCCATGTGCGAACTGCAATTGAAGAAATCCCTTGGGAAGGTGCTATGATGCTGCAAATTGAGCATTATGGATGGAGAAGTAAAGTTCAGCTTCCTGAGAAGCAAGAACAGTGCCAACACCGATTCAGCACTGAAGTCCAAATCAATGGTAACTGTAGTTTTTGCAAAATCGAAACAAATAAAAACTACAGGATAGGCTGTGAAGATTGCAAACTTCTAGCCTGTGCCATGTGCTCACCATTCTATCTGGGAAAAGAAATACAACCGAAAACTCAACTTGAGCCCAGACAATACTCCAACAAAGATACCCTTATAAAAGAGCTCATAAAATATGTTGAGTTCCTAGAAGCTGAAAATGAACGATTGCAAAAACTTCTACAAGAAACCCAGATACAAACTCCCAAAGAAGAATTGGCAGAACAAGAACCTCTACAAGAAAACCAAATAAAAACCCTTGAAGAAGAATTGGCAGAAGAATTCAGAGAACTGGCAATCTCTGATAAAGGAAAGAAGAAAGTAACCTATCAAGAAGAACCAATAATGGAGGAAGATGATGAAGATGGTGAAGCTGCACTTGTAGTCTTCATTGACTATGCAGCATACAAAGCAGAGGTTCTAACACAAGTTCAGCAGCCCAGGCAGCACAAAAAGATTGATAACAGGTTGTATAATCTGATAGTATCCATTGAAATCCCTGGAGTCAAAAGATTTGATATCCGAGCAATCCTCGACACTGGTGCATCAACCTGCTGTATCTGTCAGACTGCCATCCCAAATGAAGCACAAGAGAAAACATTATACCCAGTCCAAATCACAGGAGTAAATTCACGACAAGTTGTCAATACAAAACTCAAGCAAGGACAACTCGTGATTGGAGAAAACAAGTTTCGCATTCCTTTCACCTATTGTTTTCCAATGGGCATGCGTGAAGGAATACAGATGCTCCTTGGGTGTAATTTTATAAGATCTATGGCAGGAGGATTAAGAATTGAAGGCAAGGTGCTTACATTCTATAAGAATGTAACAGAGATTCACACCACAACAGAAACAATAGCAGTTCCAGCTGCTATACAAGAATTGGATCTCGAAGAGCATGAATACCGACTAATCCAAGAAGCTGTCTTTTACCAAAACCCAATTACCAATAAAAATTTTGAAAAGAGATTTGGTCCACTATTAGCCCGCCTAAAAGACCAAGGCTATATTGGAAGCAACCCACTTCAGCATTGGGCCAAAAACAAGGTGGTTTGCAAACTGGAGATCATCAACCCGGATCTTACAATCGAAGATAAACCGCTCAAACACGTGACTCCGGCCATGAAGGAACAATTTGACCACCATATTAAAGCCCTACTCGAAATTGGTGTAATCAGACCCAGCACAAGCAGACACCGAACAATGGCATTCATGGTCAATTCCGGGACTTCAATTGATCCAAAAACTTGGAAGGAGATAAAAGGCAAGGAGAAGATGGTTCTCAACTACAGAACCCTCAATGATAACACCTACAAAGACCAATACTCTCTGCCAGGTATCAATACAATTTTGAAAAAGATCAGTAACAGCAAGATCTTTTCGAAATTCGATCTGAAGAGCGGCTTTCATCAAGTCGCTATGGATCCAGCATCTATACCATGGACTGCTTTCATAGTCCCTGGAGGATTATACGAATGGTTAGTCATGCCATTCGGATTAAAAAATGCGCCTGCTGTGTTCCAAAGAAAGATGGACGACTGCTTCAGAGGAACCGAAACATTCATAGCAGTCTACATAGATGACATTTTAGTCTTCTCACAGACAGAAGAAGAACATGCAAAGCATTTGGAGGTAATGCTTTCCATTTGTGAGAAAAATGGACTTGTGCTGTCACCCACAAAGTTCAAAATAGCTGTACCTGAGGTGGAATTTTTAGGTGCAATTATTAATCGGGGAAAGATCAAACTCCAAGAGCATATAATCAAGAAGATTATCAATTTTGATATGGAATCTTTGAAGGAAAAGAAAGGGCTTCGCTCCTTTCTTGGTATTCTCAACTATGCAAGGGCGTATATTCCAAAACTGGGTACCAAACTCGGCCCTTTGTATTCTAAAACTTCTCCCCATGGTGACAAGAGGCTGAAACCGTCTGATATCAATCTAATAAGACAAATCCAGAGTGAGGTTCAAAATCTTCCAGACCTGGAGTTTCCCCCGGAAAATGCCTATATTATCCTCGAAACTGATGGATGTATGGAAGGCTGGGAAGGTGTTTGCAAATGGAAGCCAAAGAAGGCGGACCCTCGCTCAACCGAGAAAGTGTGTGCATACGCAAGTGGCAAATTTCCAGTCATAAAATCGACGATAGATGCAGAAATTCACGCCTGCATGGAGACTTTAACGGCCATGAAAATCCACTATCTAGATAAAAGTGAAATAACGCTTAGGACAGATTGTCAAGCGATTATTAGCTTTTATAATAAAACTGCTAACAATAAACCCTCTCGGGTCAGGTGGATTAAATTTACTGATTTTGTGACAGGAACAGGTGTGCATATCAATTTCGAGCACATTGACGGAAGGCACAACACCCTTGCAGATACACTATCCCGACTGACCACCTACTGCACAACAAGATGTCTCAACCCAGAGCAAACCGCGTTCATTTCCATGTTGGAGCCAGTTCTAGAGGAAATTCAGACTGGAATGCTGAACGACGCCAGCACTATGCTTCTATGCACTCGTATTCAGACAGTATTCCCCTATACACAACTGCAGACATCCATGACATACACTACGCCAGAGAACGCAATGGTGGATCACTCACAAATGCCGCTATCCACAGAGGCGTCATGCGTGAAGTCAAGGAACTTCAAGCAAGGATGGCCTTTGCACAAATCAATGTACTGAAGACCATGCTTGAACGTGAGTATGAGACTGCACGTCCATACAGAAACGTTGATTGCATGATGGGTGATACCTGTTTACTACTTGAAGAACAAATTCCAAAAATTAAGAAAATCGAGAAGGACCTTGACAACTTAATTACGCAATTTGTCAGGTGGTGAACGGTATTGGGAGCGTGATGGACCCAACTACTGTCCTTCACAACTTTATCTAATAATTAAGTGTGATGAATAATCTGGTGGTAATCTACGGAAAACCACTATTTGCTTTGTGTGGAGCGCTCAATTATTTGAGCATCTTTTTCTTTTTACTTTTGGCCTACCTGTTTTGGCCAGTAGTGTGCTAATTTTGAGTCAGTGCGATCCACTTTCGGTGAAGTGGTTGTACTATCTCTCTTTTTCTTCAATCAGTGCACCTAACTTTTGGATAGTGGGTGTACTGAATGGGAGACAAAGGATTGTGGAAATCCCTTTATTCACATGACGATGGGGCCCAATGAGCACCCGGTGTGATAATTGAGATTCCATTCCCGAGTCTATATAAGTGTGTTTTCTCAGAGTTGCAAGATAGCTGAGTCCCAGCAAGTCTTACTTCTCTCTCTTTGTAAGATATCTTCCGCTTAATAAAAATTTCTTTCCTCTTAAACTTCTAGTCTAGTATCTTTTAGCAACGAAGTTTTGGAGTTGAGATCCTAAGGAACGGGCGTTTTTCTTACTGGTATCAGAGCAAGGTTCAGAAACTCAATTATTGAAGAAAAGATCATAGGTATGGCAGCCTAATCCAAAAATTAAGATATTCTAGATAGTAAGGAAAGGGTATATCAAAACTGCTAAGATTGTTTATTTGTTTGTCCAAAACTAGATCATCCAGAAAGACCTAAAAGTGATATGTTTAGGTTTGTAACAAAAGCACCAGAACAGGCCATAGATAGGCGCAGAGGCAAGGAGCCGTTAATGCCTTGTTGGAACCCTTTTGGTCGAGTTAAAACCTGAACAATAGACCACAATGGGCATATACCAAAACATTTGAAGAATTCATGGGTATATATATAAAAAGCATAGTTTTTGATGGGCATATATCTAGATTCAAAGGTTTCATGGGCAAATACCTAATTTACCAAGTTTTCATGGGTATGTAGCAGATTACCCCTAACATTTTTGTATAAATATACAACAATTAAAAATAAATATGCAGCGGAAGTCTTCACATACATAATTAATAAATAAAAATCTAGTCTTCATGAGAAAAACAAAATCTTTCATTTACGTGGCAATTCAGCTTTTCTTCCTCACCTGCGAAAAAGGGCACAAAGGTGCGCATGAGAAACCGAGTGTTTCCCAGTGCATAAAGGAATTCCAACGAATGCATAATAATCGAGATCAATTATCGAAGTGTGTTAATCGAATCATTAAATATAAATTTTTAAGAGTCTGTCTATTTGGTAGTGCCATATTCCTAATCCTGGTTCTTCGTTTACCGTTCCAATTCAAACACATACTATAGTCAAAGACTGGTACAAAACTATATTAATGTTAATCAATAAGTCGATAATATCAATCAAATCAATTACTTAATCAATGCTATCGTTGCCGAACTAATCCCTCATCCAGCGTCCCGGATCAATCAACAAAAGAGGCAATCAACAAAAGAGGGGGGGAGAGACACGGTACCGTGAATTTCTCACAATGGGGGCAAAAGCCCGAACATAATGGCGAACGAAGCGATAGTCGATAGTGTCGAATCAAACGATTACCATTCTCTCAAAGTGGTCACTTAATCAATTCGGTTCTATTATCTCATAAATCTCTTACAATAATTACTTTAATCTGATCATATACAACATATCAAATTGTTTCTACTAATTTACCTTCTTATAATATATCAAATTCTGTTTATTATTTTACAATATTGTATACATCATATCATATACTTTTTTTTTTAGAAAAAAAAAAACATCATACTTAAGGATCATACTTTAATCATATCATATGCTTACAAAATACAGATTCTGATCATACTTAAAACAAAGTCATCAATATTCGGATCTATATATCAACTAATTGGATAAATTAAGACGGTCATTGTTTTAATTTAAAATCGGATTACATAATCATATACAAATTATAACTTACAAAACAGAAGCAAACCTAGTAACAAATTTTCTCACATATCATTTGGATAAAATATGCCAGTCAACGAAAATTTATTTAGATCACTTAGATTTTAAATAAAACAGATATAACATTTGCTTAAGAACATTTAATCACACCCAATAGTTAATTAAATTAACATCAGTCAAATTAGAGCATGTACGGATATAATTAAGAATCACATTTATTTAACATAACAGTGAGCAATATGAATCATTTCATGATATCAATTTTCGGAAGATTGAATAAGAAAGTTTGCGATGTCGGATAATCTCAATCAAATGATAACATTGCAATTTAACGGATATTTGATTGTTTATGACAAAACAATCCTCACATGAATATGAAATATTTCCAAAGGGGAGACCATGCACCTTCAATTGCGTTAGTTCGTCGGATCGTCGCTTCGACTCGTGCCGTCTCGATCGTCGTTGGAGCGCCTCGTCGTCCGCACGTGCGACATCTGAACCGGCCGATCTCCCGTCTTCTCCTTCTCTTCTTCTCCCGGCCTCTCTCTCTCTTTGTGTGTGGCGTCGGATGTACAAAGAGGGAAAATAAGGTTTTGATAGGTTGCGGCAAGGGATTTTATTAATTGAAAAGGGGAACAGTATACTGAATATGGTGGTTAGGTTTATTACTACATAATTAATTAGAGGGCTATATATATCTGCAGCGTAATGTGTCTGGCAAGGTTTGGATTATTACAATGGTTTGAGCGGTTATTTATTTATTTCTATCATTCTGCTTATCCATTTATTCTTGAATTGATTGTTTATTTACTCTGGAAATATGATACATAGGTTTAAATAATAATGAAAATCAATTGGATGGAGACTATGTAATTAAACTGCTCTCTCTAAATCAATTCAGGTGGCCGCCTGTAGTTATGTTATTAAGGGTGCGCAGGCTTGATTTTTTTTTGTTATAATCAAGGATATAATTAGGAAGTTATATTCGATTAAATAAACAAGGGGCTAACATTAATTATATTCAAGAAGACACAATTAGGGAGTTTATTACAAGGGTTGGGCTTTATTTTTCCGATCCAGTTCTCAAAGCAATTATCTCATTGGTTTGTATTGGATGTATTAGTACTTGTAGACCCATTTAATGATAATGATATTATATTAATCTTTTGTATCTAAAACCAGGACCCTAACACCACTACAAGTACAGAAACAAATGACACATCTATTTTGAGTATTTAATCATTATATATGTCAAATAATTAGAAGCACTAATCATCCCTATATATGCCATAATTATACTTACTTGTTTATTTAGTTAATTAGTTAGTTGCTTTAATTTTAGCATTCCTAATAATGGATGTACGACAATTTCTGTTAATATCTAAAATAACATTCAAGGAGAAGTTGATATATATAAATATAGTAATTAAGTGATAATTGATATTTAAATGTACTAACATATGAAAAAAAATTTATCTTTATAGCCTACTAATTATATCTTAGTATCTAAATTAAATATAACAATTAAGTGACTACTCATATAACAACATGTGAATAATAATTTAACTACTAGATTCAAATCATATGAAAAATAAAAATTTTGGGATGTTACAATATGATAAAAGAATTCAAAAAGGTGATGACTCAAGAATTTGAGATGACAGATTTGGGGTTAATGAAGTATTTTCTTGGACTACAAGTTAGACAAGATAAAACAGGAATATTTGTGTCCCAAGAAGCATATGCGAAGAATATCCTGAAGAAAAGCAAGATGGATGAATGCAACCCCGTGTCAACACCGATGGAGCTCGGTGCAAAACTCTCTAAGTTTGAGGGAGGAGATCGTGTAGATGCAAGCAAATACTGGAGCTTAGTTGGAAGCTTGCGGTATCTGACATGCACAAGACCGGATATCTCATATAGCGTCGGCGTGGTGAGCCGATTCATGGAGGAGCCAAAACATTCGCATTGGAAGGCAATTAAGAGAATACTCCGATACATCAAAGGAACAGAGTCACTTGGATTATTTTATTCAAAGTCAAATAAATACAAATTGATGGGCTACTAGGACAGTGATTGGTGTGGAGATGTAGATGATCGGAAGAGCACATCAGGCTATGTGTTCTATATGGGAGACACCGCATTCACATGGATCTCCAAAAAGCAGCCGATAGTAACATTGTCAACTTGTGAAGCATCATGGTGTATTGGACATGCAATTTGGTTAAGGAATATACTACACAAGCTGAAACTCCCGCAACATGAGGCAACCGAGATTTGAATCGATAATAAATCAGCAATTGAATTAGCAAAGAATCCGGTGCATCACGAGAGAAGCAAACACATAGATGTTCGTTTCCATTTTATTCGGGAACATATTAAGAATGAAGATGTGCAAATAAATCACGTGGCCAGTCGTGATCAAGTGGCCGATATTTTCACAAAGACGCTACCAACGGAGCTATTCAATTACTATAAGACAAAGGTCGGAATGAAGGATGGAAGCAATTTGAGTTTAAGGGAGGAATTTGTTAATTAAACTCAAATATAGTATGACAAGGAAGAAGTCTCAAGTCAAAAAAGATGGCTGTCCCTGTTTTTTCTTTGCTTATCTGTTTTATGTAGATGTTTAGAAGGCTGCTGCCGACTTCTATCTTTAGAAGTAAAGACCAAGTTGAATTTTGTTATCATTAATTAGGTGTCTTAGTTGGATATGAGTTGTAATTGTAATGTCGGTTTTTTTTTTTTGTTTGTTGAACCGACTTTGGTAGATTATAAATAGGAACCTAGTGTCATGTATCACAATAGATATTGTAATATGTTATGAATCAAAAGAAAATATAAGAACATAGTTCTATAGTCTCTCTTTCTCTCTTCCTATTTGAAATCCTTATTTGAAATTTTACTTGAGTGTTAACAGAGATGATGCTTCGAGTAGTGGTCATGATTCAGTTGTTGTTTCTCTTTGGCCTTCACATGCAGCTCGTTTACTGCGGTGCTGGTCAAAAGAATGGTACCATGTGCTTGGACAATGAGCGTCGCATCCTTCTGGAACTTAAAGAAGGTTTTCAAAACAAATCTGGCCGCCTTGCATCTTGGAATGGTACAGATTGTTGTAGATGGCAAGGTATCTCTTGTGACAAACTGACTGGTCATGTTATCAGTCTCAATCTTAGCTTGTTTAACAATGATAACCAGTACAGCTTTGACAATGCGGAGGCATCCCTCAAACCGTCTCTTGTAAGCCTCACATACCTTAAATTTATAGATCTTAGTGGCAATAATTTTGCATTTTCTCCATTCCCTCACTTCCTTAATTCCTTTCAGGAGCTGAAGTATCTTAATCTCTTTGATTGCAATTTCTCTGGAACAATACCCGAACAATTTGGCAATCTTTCTAATTTGCAGTACCTTGATCTTTCGATGAATGACATCCGTGACAGTAGTGGTAGTTGGTTGCATAAACTGAGTAGCCTCCGTTCCATACATACTTTAAAGTTATCTTCATGTGGTCTTAGTTCACCTCCCCAAACAGTTTCCAATTCTAGCTTTCAATGTCTCTTTGTCCTTGATCTTTCTTTCAACAATTTGAATACTACAATTCCTGGATGGCTTTACAGAATCACGAGCCTACAGCATCTTGCTCTTTCAGATTGTTCATTGCAAGGAGCAATTTCACATGATATTGGAGCCTTGTCTTCTCTAGAATTTGTTAGTTTTCAAGAGAACAACCTGCAAGGTCTGATACCAGTAGAAATCGGTAACATGTCCAACTTGTTAACACTGGATCTAAGTGCAACCTCCCTTGACGTAGCAATTGATTCTAAAGGGCTGGGAGGCCTTTGCAACTTAAGGGAGCTTTCACTTTCTAATATGCAAACTCAACCGGGTATCGACTTGAAAAGACTTGGGAGTTTCTGGTCTCAGTGCAAGGCAAATTCCTTAGAGATTCTTAATCTTAGCAATTCCAGTTTGTATGGCAATTTGCCAGGTTGACTGTGGGGATTGGAGAACCTCAACGCTCTCGACCTCGACATGAACTCCATTTCAGGCTCTATTCCTGCCGGAATCGGTAAACTCTCATCCTTGCAGAGTCTGCAAATCTCCAACAACCTACTGAATGGCAGTATAGATAAAGCTATTGGAAATCTTTCAAAACTAGAATCATTAGACCTTCATGGCAACAATTTGAAAGGTGTTCTCACTGAATCCCACTTTTCCCAACTGGTGTGCTTGACGTTTCTTGATGTGTCTGACATTTCTATAGTTTTAAATGTTGGTTCAAAATGGATTCCTCCATTCCAGTTAATATCTATTGACATGAGTGGTTGCCCACTGGAGCCACTTTTCCCTCCATGGCTTCAAGGACAAAAGAAACTACAGTATCTATACATGTCCGGCACTTCAATAGGAGACAGTTTACCTGATTGGTTTTGGAGTTTCGCATTGAACCATCTTGTACATGTTGACCTATCTAACAACAACATCCATGGTATGATACCAAGTCTTGTAAGGACGATGAAAGCCAGCTTGACTAGAGACAACTCAACTTCTAACTCCTACCAAGGTGCCAACAAGAAAGTACCTTCTTCTCAAATAGCATATCTAGATTTGTCAAATAATTCATTCTCTGGTCCTCTTCCAGTAGATATTGCTGATGCAATGCCTAACCTCCAATCACTGCTCCTATCTATGAATAGTTTCACTGGAAGTGTTCCATACTCTTTGTGTGCTTTGGTTTACCTTAATGAGCTTGATCTTTCAAAAAACAATTTATCAGGAGACATCCCAAATTGTTATAACAACATTTCTTTTGTAGTGTTAAATTTCGGAGACAACTATCTTTCTGGAGGATTTCCTTGCTCCTTGTGTTTTTCAAATTTTGTGGTTTCCATTCAACTAAACGATAACCTCCTCGCTGGAATGGTGCCTCGTTGTTTAAAGAAATGTGCTAATCTTCTGGTACTTGATATTGGACATAATAGGTTAACTGGACATATACCAAGATGGTTTGGAGAGAGTAATTTAGATTTACATATCTTGAGCTTGCGATCAAATTCATTATTTGGCCAAATTCCTCCTGAACTCTCTTTTCTAAATAATCTTCAAATTCTAGATCTGTCCGGGAACAACCTTTCAGGTGAGATACCTTTATCTCTTGGCAACCTTACTGGAATGATTACGAGTATCAATCGAAAAACACTAGTAGTTTTTTCTTATGAGGAAATCTTTTATGGAAATTATTTTCAACATTTTTCGATTGCTATTAATTTAGCTTTGAAAGGGCTCAATGCATACTACTACTTAAATGAAATTCAATATTTTGCAAGTATCGATCTGTCTTGTAACAAGTTATCAGGAGACATACCAATTGAGCTGACAGATCTTATTGGATTACAAAACCTTAACTTGTCCAATAATCACCTGGTAGGAGAAATCACGAGCAAGATAGGGAATCTGATGAAACTTGAGTCGCTCGATTTGTCAAGAAACCAACTGGATGGTCCAATTCCTGACAATTTGTCCAATTTATCATTCCTGAACCACTTGAACCTATCCCATAATTTGCTGTCTGGAAGAATCCCAACCGGTCCTCAGTTGCAAACTCTAACTGATCCTTCCATTTATGAGGGAAACCTTAATCTCTGTGGTACACCATTAAACATCTCCTGTGAACCACCAAGTGTGATGCCTTCTAGTCCAGTCTATACTGATTCCAATGGAAGTGGGAGAGATTCGATATGGAATCTGGGAAGCATGGGTTTCGGCTTTGCAGCCGGATTGTTAGGTTTCTGTGGCTTTATCTTGTATCAAAGCAAATGGAGCGATGCATATCTTCATTTTGTGGACATGCTATTGTATAAGATTTTCTTCAAGTGAATATGAAGGTATGCACACTATCATGATTTTTCCTCTGCTATTCCTGATCTTTACTTCTCTCTTGTTTTTGAAATTATAAGGCTTGCTGAATTTGCAGTTTAACTATCCATGCACCAAAAGAATTAGATGCCAGAAACTCAGTTACCACTTATCTCTTGTTTTCTTTGTTCTTCCTGAGCATAGTTCCGTTGACCCCATAAATTTAACAGATATGGTTATGCTAATCTTCTATAATATTTGCCTGTTTGATTAACTTATCTGTGGTAGGAAACACATAATAAAGAACACTATCATACCTCAAGGAGGCTTGTAGATGCCATTGTACACATGTAAGCTATTACCGGTGCTTTTCTCAATTTCAATGGCGACTTTGTGAGGATATGCATACCTTATGGTTATGGACTCATGGTGTCTTCTTCAGTTTCCATCCGTTAAAGAAATTACTGTTCTTTTCTTAAATTAGGCTATGATGTTTAATTATGTAATATGCATTATGCTATCTTTTATCTTTCTGGTTTTTTCTTTTTTTTTTTCCTTCCCTTTTTCTTTTAATTTCAGCTTGTTAGCAATAAGAGTACATACATGTATGGGTTCCATTCTTCCATATAACGTTCAAACGTTCAATCATCGGAATGATCTTTGTAATTTGAAAACAATGTTGCGGACTGTAGTTCAAGTCCACAGAACAATGAGCCAAGGAAAATATCACTTCGTATTTGATTCGTACCTCTAGAATTAATGTGCTTTGCAATTATCATATTTGCATTTTCTGTCGAGTAGATCGATCAACCTGTAAATGTGTTACAAAACCACAAAAAACACAGTAAAGAAGTAGTGCTCGCAATTTAATAACAAAGAGTGTATTTTTACTTAATGCAGCGAAAAATTCTATGCACATCTAAGAAACGTAAAAGATGAGATCCATCGCATTACAATGCAAATAGTCAGTAAAATAAAAGTGAACCATTTTAGGAGAGAAAGAGAGAAGACGAGTGCCAGGTTTAACTATGCCAAAAAATAAATGCGGAAACAAGCCTCATAATTTATCACTGATATCCAACAAGTTCCCCCAGAAATCAAAAGCAGTAAAATAGTTGTCACCACCATACAACAAAACATATGGTCCCAGAACATAAAACATCACAGCCTCAGTGACAAAGTATCCCCAAAGCACCAAAAATGACACAACCCAACTTAAACAACTTCAATTTTATCCTCTAACTGAACCCAAACCGACTAATTGGTAAGCTCCATAATGGCACTAACAATATCTCCATCAGCAGCCCTGAGAGCCTTGCAAGCCTTCGGGCGGGACACACTAGCCTGGGTCATGACAAGTTCAATGTCCTTGGGCTCGAGACCGGTCTCATCAACCTCCTCTTCCTCATCGTCCTGGGCAATTGCTGATGTCTCAGGCTTAGAAACCATATGGCTCAGGTCAGGTGCCTTGAATTGCTCTGCAGCCTGGGTCTGAAGTTGCGAGCTCAAATCCTCAATCTTGGCCTCACCGAAAATTACGTATGTGTCAGATGTTGGGCTCTTGAAAACATCTGGCTTTGAGATAACAAACAAGATCTGCAATATTAAGAGGATGTTAGTCAATAGTTCAACCACCAGCATTTTCAAGAGAACTCCAACACTACACGTTAGTATTAGTTACTGCAATAGCCCACTTGATGCAGAGATATGAGGTCTAAAGCATAAAATGAAATTTCTGCAACCAAATACAGGTGCTAAATATGCATGAATAAATAATATTAAACAACATACAGCTCACTTGTATAGTGATAGTTCCTATTATATAGTGATAGTTCCCAATCAAATTTTTTACACTTCAGATATAGCACTTTTTTTAAGGTACTTTCTAAGTTTGTTAGTTTCATTTTTTTTAACTTGGTACACTACAGATGAGGTAACAGCTTTTAGACACCCAAAAGAAATAAGAAGAGGATGCTGAGAATAAACCAACAAATACAGAAACATACATTTTTGCTTTTCTTAACAGTGACACGGCTAACACCAGGGATAGGCTTCATGCCGAGCTTAAGCATTGCCTTACGGCTCTTTTTCTCACTTCTACTCTGCTTTGATCTGCCGCTTCCATCAGCATGTCCTGCAGTTGACATAATAATATTTTTTTATCAATATCACTGATCAATAGTGTAACATTTCATCATTTTTTTCCCTATCATACTCTGCCGGTTGTGTGTGTCTAAAGCTATGAAATTTAGCAATCGGGCCTTATTTAACCATCAGTGCATCAAATAATTGCTACTTCTGGAAGTAAGTGAGAACAAAAATTAAGAGGTGTACTACTACAACATTACCTTCGGCATCATCATCATCCTTGTCATCCTCATCATCATCGTCATCATCATCCTCTTCATCTTCAACAACTGGCTCCTCACTCTACATACATTCATATGAAACAAATTAATTCAACATATGGCCATATAACACAAACTTGGACTTATAACAATTAAAAAAAATGGATTGCCGTAGTCAATAAACACCTTACAACCTAATTTATTCAATACAAGCTTCACGTTTAACACGAAAATTACTGTGCAGTCTTACTACACGCAAAGTGGATTACAGCTACAAAAATAAATAGCAGGCAACCATCAATACCCAAAACCATACAGACATCAAACATAGACTCTCAGACTCCCAAACTGAATATTGCTTTCATCGAAAGAAACTAAGCAATGAACACCTCTCCACAGTCAGAAGCACACCACAGCTGAAAATCAATTTGATCCGAGTCTCATGCTCATTTACTTATAATACCAAAGTGATAGATCCAAATCACTCCAGTCAATTGCTGGATTAACAAAGGGCGTGAGAAATCTACTTCAATCACGCATCGACAAGGTACTATTCACCAACAAGGGATCAAGTCAATCAACGGCAACCGGTAATCTACACCTAAATCCCCAAACTAAGTACCCCGTTCCACTAAACAAAAACCGGTTCAGAGAAACATATAAATCGGATCGAGACAAAAGGGGAAAAAGGAAAAAGAAAGGAACCGGACCTCGATCTTCTGCTGCTCGAGCTGAGCGGCGAGGAGCTCCTCCTGCGTCTGAGCCGTCATGGTGTCTGTCGTCGCTCGTGCGTAGATCGAGATCGAGAGAGGGAGGGAGTGAAAGGGGAAATCGAGAGAGTGTGTGGCTGGCTAAACCCTAACTTAGACAAAACCCTAGATCCGAAAGGAGGAGGAAGGCGGACGGGGGACTTTTTATACCACGACCTTCAGCAAGGCAGAATGACCATACTGCCCCGAATTCATATCCCCTGCTGTAGTGCACCATGCAGTTCACAGCGTCTGCCGTTGGATTGTCTCGAGCTTCGTACTAACGTGGATCTCAAGATGATCCAACGGCATGCAGTGAGTCAGGGGATGAGCACTCCGGTACAATTGCAATTCATATCCCCTGCTGTACTGCATTATGCAGCTCACAGCGTCAGCCGTTGGATTGTTTTGAGATTCGTGCATGAGCGGATGTCTAGATGATCCAACGGCTGACGGTGTGTACTCTGCAATGCAGTAAGTCAGGGGATGAGCACTCCGGGGCAATGACCATACTGCCCCTCCGGGTGCGGCGTTCGTTCGACCGCTTACAAAGGGATCCCAGCCATACATTGGAAAGTTTGAGTAGTATAAGAGCCGTTTATTTTCTATCGGACGGGTCGGAGTAGGTTACGTGTCAGGGGTTGTCAAGTCAATGTTGTCACGGTGGCCGTTGGATTTAATTGGGACGGTCCGATGTTCTCGGAATGAACTAAGTGCCGTTCCGGTAGCTGGAGTTTTGAATGGGCCCGTTAATGGGTCGGGTTGAAATAGCCAATTCATTGGGCCGTTATCAATGTGCAGTCAAAAAACTCAGGTCTCCTAAGCCCAGTTTAAAATGGGTTCAGTTTAAAATGAAGATCCGCTAATTTATTTGCGGATCAGCCTTGGGTTTTTGAAGTAACAACTAATGCACAAATCTGAGCTGTTTGGAACTATGTATGCATCAACTTTTGTAATGCGTGTACACACACACGAACACGAGTCGTTTCTGCCGAGGAGTCGGCGAGTTGGTTGAGCTACCTGAGAAAGACTGAGCAAGTACCAATAAGTACTTGCGTGTGCATTCTGCCTCTTGACTTCTCTCTTCATTACACGTAGAGGTGGCAGAGTCGGGTCGGTTCTGGTTCGGGTTGAATCGGGTCGGATCAGTTTGACCGGATAGAAATGTCGGGTCTGATATCACCGTATTGCATTGACAGCTGTCGGTATTTTTTCGTGTTAGGTCGGGTCGGGTACCAGATTGATGTCTGCCGGATTTTTTATGTCGGACGGGTTTTTCCGGTCTTGTCAGATTTTGCACCTCTATTCCCGAGTCATCTCAAATTTGGGTTGTTCGGGTTCGGATCGGATCGGGTTCGGATGGATTTTTCTGGTCAGGTCAAATTTTACCACCTCTGATTTCACGTTTCTTATTTATGGATAATTTTGATGGTATTAATTTTGGAAATTATCTTACATTTTTTTTAAAAAAATATATATTGCTTATGGCATGTTTAAGACTTAACTGAGAGATCATGCGTTGCGGATATTCCAAGTTAGAAGGCATCAATTTTAACTATCTCAAAAAAGAAAAATTACCTAAAAATGCAATGCATGAGAATTTTGAAGTCCGGTAGGGGAAAAAACATTCGAGAAGGCGAATATTAATATGTGATGGAATATTAGAATGGATGCTGCATTAGCAATTTAGCATCCTGAGTGACTGCTTTTCTTTCTGTCAATATTAAATTGTGCTCTCCTTATAATAAGATTCGCACCAACCATCCACCTTCCTTGTCTTGCAATCTTCACCGTTGGACTTACGCGATTAAAAAAAACTGCACGTTTTAGTGATCAAGATCACTTTTTTTTTTTTAATAAAGATGAGAGTCAAGCCACTCAAATTTAAATGTCTATAAAAGACTCTCCATCCAGGTTTCAAACCCTCGACCTCCCACATGGAGAGCGTTGCCTTAACCACTAGACCAAAGGCTGGTTCTTTGATCAAGATCACCTTGTTTTTCGTTTTAGAAAAGCAGGGCTTATTTTTTTATCTGACGGTTAAGAAACACCGAAATACTTTAAGATTTGTGTATAAATACTGAAGTACTTTGAGATCGATGCGGCAACCGATTCCGACCATTCAATCGGAAAAGCAGACCCTGTTTTTCTTTTCAAAAAAAAACAGCATATTCGGATCCCGTTTTAGTACCTATTGATTTAATCAATAATATTTTCATTTATTTAGTAATACTTAATCATTTTATGAGTATAAAATCAGTAGGCTATTTGTTTGTTCATATTTTAATAAATAACTTGGATTTTTATGAGTTTAGACAATGAAACTTTCATCAATGTATATTTTCCCAAACAAAATCGGTTGGCATTCATTAATGAATTTAAAATACATTTGCGGCATGGATTCGTATATTTTTTCCAACTTGGGAGTTAGGACTGATTCTCCAAATTAATTTGTGCGTGTGCTTATTTTTTATAAAATCCAATTTTAGTCCTTCAACAATTTTATTTGATTCAACTCTTCGAAAAAAAAAAACAATTTTATTTGATTCAAATTTGATCCCTAAACTATTTTTTATTCAAATTGGTTTCCAGTTGCATTTGATTTAAATTGGTACCTAAATTATTTTTTTATGTGTGTACAAACAAATTTGATAAGTTTGCTTGCTACAGATTTCGCAAATTATATATAGTCCCCTAATTTGGCAGTGAAATAAAAGTGAAGTAACATAGATTTAAGACGCTTGAAACCACCGAGAATGAATATGAACTAATGTGTAGTAAAATAAAACATCTATAGGTGCTTCAAATTAAATCACCAATATTTTACAAATTTTAATACATTATTTCACTTCATTTCATCTATATACTTCGCTTAATGTTATAACTTATTACAGTACTTGCCAAATGAGATATTTTTCTAAAGAAAGTCCTTTCTCAAAAACTAGGACCTCAAAATCGTCAGAAAAAAAAAAAAAAAAAAAGATAACATACCATCAAAATTTCATCTATTTTATATCAAATTTTCTTTTAGTAAAATCAAACATTAAGTTCACTTAAATATAATTCCAGCAAATTATTGCTCACATGAAAATATGACAACAATAGATCACTAATAATTGAACACATGAACCCCACACCGTGAATGCAGGAATTCACTACCATCAACAGTAAAAAATGTATTTTTTCCCTTTCTAAAATTTGGACTTTTGGTATCAAAACTACTTTTTGTTAAACAGTAATTTGATTTATCAATAATAATCTAAAGCTTATTAGTAAACAACATCTGATAAAATTCCCAAAAAAAAAAAAAGTAAAGAATAATAAAATTGCAGGAAAGGTAAAATAAAGAAATTAAACAATATGGGCATGTTTTGTGAATGAAATTAAAAAAAAAAAAAAAAAAAAAACTGTTACTTGGGTAAAATATGACATGTAAAATTGTTAAGAGAGAATGAGCAAGAGATGCAATACATAACAAAAATAAAGCCCAATCTGAGTTTTTTTTTCCCATACATTTATTTGCAAATTTAATTTCTTATGTACGGTCTCGTGGGCACCTCTTCTTTTTTTTTTTTTTTTTTTTTTTTTTTGATGGCATTCAAAGTCTACCAAAATATTGTAATCAATGCCAAATAAATTGCCATTAGTCTTCCTACTTTTTGGATCATCTGTTGTCACGGGGAGTGCCCAATTATTTTTTTTATTTTAAAGGAACATAAAACGTACATTTTTTTTATAAACTAGTAAAGAGCCCACACACGTTGCTTTAGGGTGAAATTGTTACTTCTTATATAAATTTTTAAGATAATATATAATGGGTCTTATATTGAGGAAATTGATATGGGCTGAGACATTTACGTTAACGGGCATTAACGTAAATCAACGGTTCTAATCTATCAAAGAAAATAATCAACGGCTCAAATTTCTTATTTGGAGAAGATAACCTTTCATATTATTTTTTCCAATACGCTTTTTATATATATAATAAGGATTATAAATTTCATCATGCAAGAAATGAGAGTTCACATCACATCCTGTGAGTTGGGGTTAGTTCCTGGGTCATTGTACAGAAAGAGATATGGCGTTTGTATTAATTAAACCGACACTTTATATTGCCAATTAAACCATATATGCTCATATGATCATATCATGTGCACCCGTTCTTTTATTCAAAGTTTCAAACATTGTTCATTCATGCATTCACTTAAAAAAAAATAGAGTAATAATATATAGCTAGCGTCCACTATTTTTATTTATCCACCAGTCCACCGTATTTTCTGCGAAAAAATATTATTTTCCAGTGAACATTTATATCTTTCGGATTAATAGATATCTTTTTCCAGTGAACAGCTACACTACGATTTCTAGTTTCAACTTTTTCAAACATGGTTCATTCATTCATTCATACATACATTCACTTATAAAAAAAAGAAAGAAAAAAGAGTAATATACAGCTAGCGTCCACTATTTTTACTTATCCACCAGTTCACCGTATTTTCAATGAACAAATATTATTTTTTACTGAACATTTATATCTTTCCGATTAATAAATATCTTTTTACAGTGAACAGCTACACTACGATTTATAGTTTCAACTTTTTCAAACATGGTTCGTTCATTCATTCATTCACTCTAAAAAAAATAGAGTAATATACAGCTAGCGTCCACTATTTTTACTTATCCACCCGTTCACATTATTTTCAATGAACAAATATTATTTTTTAGTGGGCATTTATATCTTTCCGATTAATAGATATATTTTTTTTTTCAGTGAACAGCTATACTACGATTTCTAGTGAACATTTTGTACAATTGTGCTAAGCACATGAGTGCATATTATGTGTCTGAACTGTGAGAGGGGTGGATGGGTAACATACTTTATAAGTATAGGGGTGGATTATATTTAGGAGTCCGGCTACAATAATATGCATATCACGGTTTTACCATGCTATGCGGTCCATATCTCCGTTTTCGGTGTCCAAATTGTCGATCCGAACCGTTAAACTTAATCTTTATATCAAAATATACTAGCAAACCAAATTTTATAATTTTTTGAATCTTTTTGCTATTTTTAATGATGGAGAGAAAATGGCTAGATCCGAGGATTCTGGTTCATACAAAACAACGATTTCCTCCCCATTATTAAAAATAGTAAAAAAATTCTAAAAATTGTAAAATTTGTTTTCCTAACATATTTTGATATAGAGATCACATTGAGCGGTTCGGATCGACTATTTGGACACCGGAAATAGTGATACAGACCGCATAGCACAGTAAAACCGTGATATGCATATTACCGTAGCCTAATTCTTATATTTAGAGAAATTATCTTTGCCCTCCTTAACTTTCCCATAAATTTTGATTGAATTTTCTTTTTTATTCTTGATCTTTCTATTGTATATATATAAGTGTTTTGTTCGATTGAGGATGTGAATTGCAACCGGTAATAGTGATTTGTTGTATTTGAAAAATATTTTTAACTAAAAATGTGTTGAGATACAGTTAAGGAGGTTTTTTAAGGGGTGCAGTTATCAACTCCCATATATTTATTTAGAGACTACTCTGTTATGCACATGTGACATGTAATTAAATTCAGAATTTATTTTGGTCAAGTCAACATCTTGAACAATAAAATTTAAAAAACAATTTTTAGTAGCTAACAGGGAATTGTTGTGCTGTAGTGATGTTGGGAGAGAATAATAAAATTAGGCCCAACTAATTATCAACATGTGTTAATAATTATGGTTTTACTTTCAGATAAATCTTAGTATTATTGTTAAACATTTAATTAAAATAGGTTGGTTCTCTTTAACAAACATTCAAAAGATAAATAAGAGTTCTTGTCGTCTTCCTGCTGTGCATTCATCCAATTCTTGGATATCTTAGTTTGTTTGTTATTTTTATTTTTTTATTAAAAGATCTTGATAACATTCAAATAGAAGTATTTTTAATTTTCAATTCTGATACCCAAAAAAAAAAAAAAAATTATGCTCATATTTATGATGGCACTAAAATTTGTAATGACATTTATATATGCCAGGCTAATTTCATTGTCTACTAAAATTGTAAAACAGCAAATACCTCAACATGTAATAAGTATTAATAACCAATTCTATACCTATATCATTAAAAAAATAGATGAAATGGTTATTAATTTAGGTATTTCAATAAAATTTGACTGAATTTTCTTACATTTAAAAATAAAAAATGCACCATTATTATAAAAATAAATAAAAACAAAATGCAAAAAGTAAAAAAAAAATGAAAATTTTCAACATCAAATAAAATTAATTTATCTCCAAAAAAAAATAAACAAAAAAGGAAAAAAAATGCTCACTGAAAATCTGAAACAGAAGTATAACAATTAACAAATGAAATTTCAACATCAACCCCATCACCAAAAACAATTCACAAAACACTTCTTTAATTTAATTTGCATCATCATCATCATCATCAAATTCATCATCCTTCCAATATCCATAGACCACCTACACCATTTTCTAACCATTATTAATCCATTTAACATCAACAGATGTACATGAAACCAGAGAGTTCTGTACAACAACAATGATAATAATAATAATAGACAGGTAAGTAAGTGTACAGCTGGGACATTATGTGGTGGTCCGTGTGTAAACAATGATTCTGTCACCATCCATCCATCCACCAACGATGGAGTTTTTTTTTTTTTTTTTTTTTTTTTTTGAGGAAAGCAATGATGGATTCATTCACATTCACGTACCAGTGGCATTCTCGTAAGGAAAACACGTAGGGGTCGTTTGGGCAAGGCAGTTGACTTAAATATTTAAGTCTCGCTAAGTCATAATCGTTCGGAAAAAGAAAAAGAACTTAAAAAAGTCTTAAGCCATGGGTATTGCTTCCTCAGGAATCTGGGCAAGGCTTGGCTTAAGGAGAAACTTTTAATCCGTGCTAAGGAGCTTGCGTTCGGAAGGATTAAGAGACTAAGGAAGCTAAAGGAAGTCTAAGGAGGGGTTGCCGAACGGCCCCGTAGAGTCCGTCCTGTGAGGTAGACTAGACCATCCATCCACCCCTCATGCATTTATGTACTTGTCACATCCTTATCTATACTATATTATAAAGCACGTAACTATTACACTCTCCATTTTTTTTCTTCAAATTTTTTTAACACCCATTCTATCCAATTAATCAACAGTGCAAATCAAAACACATTGATTTCAAAGGCATTGATGTTCTCCAATTAAACAACTTCCTCTCCATTTTGTTTTTTACAAAAATGGAAAGATAATCAATCTTGATATGGAAGACATCATGTTGATTAGAATTTACATTAATAAAGAATTAAAGCTTTATATTATAACATTTAATGAGTTGATTTAGTGTAAAAATGGAATTTCAATAGTAAATAATTAGTCAAAAATCGAAAGCATATTATATGTATTACACAGTATGAAATCAAAATTTTCAAAATTTAAAACGCCCGCACAACGGGTGAGTTTCTTGCTAGTTCCTAATAAAAGGAGATTGAATTTTTTGACATGAAAGTTCTATCTTCTCTAAAGAAAAAACCTCAGCCGTTAATAGTTTACTTAGATTGATCACCACCGTTGACGTACATTAATGTCCAGGCCTATTAAAATTTAAGGCCCATATCAGTTTTCTCATGCAGGATAAGCTTTAGGCATTTTATTATAAAATATAATAATTTCAGTCCAAAGTAAGACGTGAGCTTTTTACTAGTTTGCATAAATGTTTATTGGAAATCGTAATGTATTTGTTTACTAGAAATTGATATATGTATAATGATCGGAAAGATATAAATGTTCATTAAAAAATAATATTTGTTTTTAAATAAAGTGAAAAGAATAGATACTAGCTGTTACTCTTCTCATAATTCACACTGCAGCTACAAGCCTACAAGTCTCAATGAATGCACTTTTCTTTTCTTTTCTTTTCTTTTCACCTCCCATTCCATCGAGGATCGATTCCCTTCGACGTAAGCAAACACAAAAAAAATGAAAATGAAAAATGGAAATGAAAAATGCCACTCACACTTCACTAATTCTCTCACCTATATAATACGCAGATGATCTTACATGCCACTTTCATTGTATGTTTATCTGTGATCACTTTTCTCCAATTTGGTAGTTTGTACAACCTCCATCCACAATTAAATGAATTTATACCTTTTATAGCTTGTCCCCAATTAAATGAACTTTACCGATTTAATATTATTTTTCTATTCGTCTCTTAGTTGTCTAGTAAAGTTATTTGAATCCACTTGTTTCTCCAATGTTATGATTACCCTTTTATCTATATTATTTAATTGGAACAATTATTTTGTAATGATTACAAATTGAGGGTATAAAAGTAATTTCACTTTTCCACTAATTTCTTTAACTTTTTCTAAAAATTCATTTATTTATGGAGAGAGGTTGTATTTTTTTTTATCAAGGTTTGAATTTAAAATTTTAAAGCTACTTGAAATTGGGTGCCACTGCCACGAGTGGTTTGGTGTTCACAGGAGATCTGTGACGTTGATAAATATTTCGACACAATAATAAGACGAACGAATGACAAAATAAATTTGAAACGGATAAACCACCCGAAATTTCACGAAATTTTGTCCCGAGTTCGCTCAACAGATTACAGATAACAGATTCCTCCTTTAGCCCTTTCTGAATTGTTCCGGCGCTCCCAAGTTGTACCCGATTTAGAGGTCATTTCATAGTGACAAATTTATGAGTGTGACATGGCACATTGAAAATGGTACAGAGATATAAAAAATGATAACAAAATCGATACCGATTAGATTAGTGTTTATGTTAAATAGGTAATTAGGTATGTATTCAATTGTTTCATTATGCAACTTACTTTCGTACAATTTACTGAAATATGTTATACAAAAAAGTTGAATACTTTAATTAGTTAATTTGAATATCGACGCATTTAACATTAATACTAACATTGGTGGTATCGATTTTGTTATCGTTTTGGTATCTATGTATCAGTTCCCTAAGTGAATATTACATACTTGATTCATTACAAATTAGCTACTTTAAATTTTGAGATGAAGACGCAACGATATCAGGTAAATTATCTCATCTTTTTTAAGCAGAACAAGACTTTCATTTTACAAAGAATATACAAAAATGGAGCGAATTTATTGCTAAAGTAGTAAATACGTATTACTTGTAAGGATTTATTAGATGACTACAAATACAAGCATGAGTTTGAGGTCAACTGATCATCTAATGCTTTCCAAAAAACTTGTAGGTTACATTGGAATTGTTGTTGGTTTTTACATAAAATTTATTGAGAATTATAAAATGGCATGAAACTAATTATAGGAGGTTTATACTTAGATTTCTTACATTTAAGAAACATATGCAAATAAATATAGCTAAATGCATGTATGATTATTCATTATCTTTACATTTTTTTTTGGAAAAAAATTAAAGCATATTTCATTGTTTAATTTCTCCAGTGAAATTTAATTAAAAAATATTTATCATTTTTAAATTATATATATCGCTTAATAAAGTCATATAATCATATAAATCTCATAAATAAACAAAATTTTATTTATATTTGTAAAATGTAAATAACTATTATTGTCGAACCATCTAAAAAAAATCTAAACAAATAATTAAAAAACTTAAAAATAAAGAATTTCATATCCCAGACAACAAACAATTACAACACTACCATATATACATTTCTCCTTTTTTTTTTTTTAAAAAAAAAAAAATGGCTCATCTAGAAGCCATAACAAAGCTAAGTAAAAGTGTAAAACACACTTACTTAGTTGACATGCCACCTAGAGAGTGGACCAAAATCAGGCGCCACATATCACTTCCCCTTCCCATTTACAAAACAATTCAAACTCCAAAAAACTCACAAAAACACCCCTCAAAACTAGAAAACTAAACAAAGGTAAACAAACAAATAAACAAAGAAAAGATTTTTTGTTAATCCCTAAAAAAACAAATCTTAATACTATCTCTCTCTTGAAACAAATCTCGAAACTAACCCTACTTTACCTGCGGTCACGGTCACAATTCAAAGTGACCGCAACGGTCAGAAGCATTGACTGAATGCAGCGGTCAAACAGACGTCTAACCAATTTTTACACAAATTATTCCAGCTAACCGCTGTGGTCACTTTGACTTGCTACCGTAGTCGGCTGGCCACCGGTAAAATAGAGTTAGCTTAGAGATTTGTTTAAAAAGAGAAATAGTATTAAGATTTTTATTTTAAAGGGATAAACAAAAATTTTACCTGTGGTCACATTGAATTGTGACTGTGGCTATGGCCGCTGCGGCCACTTTGACTTATGACCGTAGTCAGCTGACCACCAGTAAAATAGGGATTAGTTTCGAGTTTTATTTGAAAAAAGAGATAGTATTAAGATTTTTTTTTATTTTTAAAGGGATAGACAAAAAGTTTTTTTTCAACAAACAAA
The DNA here is from genome assembly GCA_030179965.1 of Cyperus esculentus. Classification (NCBI taxonomy): domain Eukaryota; kingdom Viridiplantae; phylum Streptophyta; class Magnoliopsida; order Poales; family Cyperaceae; genus Cyperus; species Cyperus esculentus. Next base: position 1,681,979 of record JASGLE010000031.1, read on the forward strand.
GAAAGAGAGAAAGAAACAAACATGAAAACATAGTAGTGACAGTCAGTCTTCTTCCTCTCTCTCTCAGAGCTTAGTTTAACTCTCCCTTTCCCTCACCTTCCATCTCCCTCCCTATTACCATCCCAATTCCCAATTCCCAATCCGACCCAATTCACCAAAACCAACCCTCTACCTCCCCACCTCAGTCCCTCACCATTCAACCCCCATTTGCCCACCACCCACCACCCAACATTCCCCACCCAATGTCTCCATTCCCCACCTCCACGTCGCATGGCGCCTAGCACCGGGTGCCGCACCGGCAATGGGGAAGGAGAGCAATGAGGAGGACCAGCAGCCCCCGGGTGCCACCGGCGGTGGTTCTGAGGGCGATGACTCGGTGCGACGGCGCTGCGGAAAGTGCGTGTCTTGGCGGTGTGCTGCCGTGCTGCTGCTCGGCATCGCGGTGCTGCTGTCGGGCTTGTTCTGGCTGCCCCCATTTGCGACCTGGCATCACCGGAGAGACAGCCCGGACCCCGACGCCACGGTTGGAGGTGAGTCGGGTGAGGGTTTGGGGAATGTGGGTTGATTGATTGATAGATCTTTGAATCTGTGTGAAATTGGGATGATACTGGATTTGGCATTGCCAGATCTGGGTTTTTCCCCCCTTTAGGGTTTGAATTAAAATTGATTTTAATTTTGGGTCTTGTTGGGTTTGTCGGTCCAGATCTGACGAAATTTTATCCGATTTCGGAGGATTTAATTGCTCAGTGCTTAGGATTTAATTTCCTTTGTTGGATTTGGCAGCTAATTGACACTAATTAGTTGTTGTTTTTTTTTTTTAAATTAAAGTGGTAATTGGTTGTAGATGGATTGTGTAGGTAAAAAGAAAAAAAATATGCTGATTTGTACATTTGTGGAATTTTGGGTTGATCTATAATATGTGTAATTGGTTCAAAAATATCATTATTTGAATGTAAGTTCAAGATGATAAAATATTAAAATGTGGCTTGAAATTGATACTCTTGAATTATCACATTTTCCTGTTTGTTGTGTTGTGTCCATGAGCTGTATATTTTGTTGGAATAGTGACACATTAACAACCTACTAATTTTTCCTCTAGCTTGTCTCAATTATAAGCACTAACAAGTTACTCAAAATGTGCTTTATGGGGTAATTGCACTATTGACTGATAAGGAAAAGTACCAATAGTTGGGGTAAATGGTAATTGGATTAGAGACATCGAGCAAACAATTTGAAATTCGAACTTCCATTATTGCAAATATGTACAATAGCTACTATCCATTTACCCTTTTGTCCATAGAAAGCATCCCTTTAAAAGATGCCCTTGAGAAACTTGTCATTATCTTTAAATTGTTAGGGCGCTCTTAGAAATGTTTTGGTACAACCTCCATTTCATCGGCAAATGCTGAAACATATGCACACCTGTTCTTTCTTTTTACTGAAAGGGTAACTTTAAATGGAAATGTGTCATGCTATAATAGAGGGTAAAGAAAATTCCAGTAATAACATTCATTTGGACTATTTAGTTTGTTACCTTTCAGTTGGATATATTTCAATTTTTTCTCTCTTTTCTACAGCTGATATAGTGGCGAGTTTTAGGCTTCAAAGGACTGTTGCTCAATTGAAAGAAAACATTTCCAGACTTGAATATGACATTTATGCGGAAGTTGGCAGCCCCGGTACCGTTGTATGTTTTAACTATATCTGTTTTTATTTATTTATTTATTTTTTCTTTCACTCCAGCACAGTAAACCAACATGTACCTGAATGAAATTTTCACACCATGAGATAATCCTGGAAAAGAGCCAAAGAAAAAATAAGGTAATTTCTGACATAGGCCATAAACTGATACCTTTTGTTGTATTGGCCACATTGCTTTACCTTTTAAGAAAGTATCTATATTTGTACACCCCCTTTATTTACCATTTCATTCATCCTTTTACAGGTTTCTGTTAGTTCACTGGAGCAACTTAACGCAACAATTAACGGATCCGCTTATACGACGGTGGTTTTCTGTATATGGCCTTACCCAAAAGACACAATAATTTCTCCCACCTGGATCAGCATTATCAGATCCAAGTTCATGGCTTTGGTTGTACGACAGTCAACACTAGAGCTCACAGAACCCCTTTTTGGAAATTCATCTTTTTTCGAGGTGGTAAGGTTCCCTGGGGGGATAACCATTATACCTGAGCAGAATGCATTTCTATTACAGAGGCCTCATGCCTTCTTCAATTTTACCTTGAATTTCCCGATTTATAAAGTTCAAGATGAGATTGAGGAGTTGAAAGACCAGATGAAGCAGGGGCTATATCTCAACTCTTATGAGGTATAATTTTCAATTATATTTATTATATTCCACTCTCTTAGCACTTTTTCAGTAACATTATGGTACCAATTTTGTTCAATTGCAGCCATTTATAAAGACCCAAAATGTTAATTAATCCAAAATAACGGTTTTCCCATCCTGGACTGTAAATAGTTAATCGAGACAATGTACTCACCAGTACCAATCTGGCATTATCTACTGATTTTAGAATGCTATCTATGACAGCTAATTTTGAATTTGATTCTCTAATAAACTTTTTTACATTTTGCATCCTTCAATAATACAGAACCTCTTCATAAAACTAACAAATCTGGAGGGTTCGACAGTAAAGCCACCAACCGTGGTCCAAACCTCGATTGTACTTGAGGTTGGCAATCACCAGCCATCTCATTCGAGGCTACGCCAGCTTGCACAGACCATAACAAACTCTTCTTCGCGATCAAACCTTGGCCTCAACCACACCACGTTTGGCCGGGTAAAACAGATCAGCCTGTCCTCGTACCTTCGCCACTCTCTGTCAAATGGGGCCTCTGCACCTGGACCTTACGCAGCTTCACCGTCCCCCCTTCCCCATCCTCACCATCACCATCATCATAGGAATCATAAACCTCACCCAAACCCTGTCTTTGCACCCGTTCCAGCACCTGCTCCAAAACCACCACCGCCATCTGGTTGTAGGTTTCAAGGATCTCAGAATAATTTGACTGGGAATCATGCAGCTCATCCCGTGGCACCTCCTCCAACAAAAGAGGCATTGCCACCTGCCAGAAGGGCACCTACTCCTGCACCTTCAGCTACCCATAATAGAGCAACAGGAACACCACCATTATCCGGTGTTTCATTTGAGCATGTGAACCCACCAAGTGAAAGTGAGACGAGTGAGAACGGGCATAACTGGCAAATACCTCCTTCACCATCGCCTCTTCCTAATTCATGTGAGTTTTTCATGCTTTTGCTTACTTTAGTTAACTTCATTTATTATTTTTTTCTATACAGTTCATGCATTATTATAGTACAGTATAATCAAATTGAAAGTCTTGGTACTTTTTGATGCTGTGGAATTACTCTTACTATACCAACAATCACCGCACTAGTTACTGGTACGACTTGATTACATATGTTAGATCTGAAATATCAGGCACATGAATTAAAACCAGAAATAAGTCCAGTTTATCAATAAGTAATTCAGTGTGGTTGCAGCTCAATATTAAATATTTTTTGTTCTTTTCTTTTGTTCGCAGGTCATGCTTCTCATGTAGTGAGACTTGAGTGGTTGATGGCACCAATTTTATATCTACTACTACTACGACTACTATGAGACTGCTACGAGATTAGGAAACCTAAAAACATGTTTTTCCTTTTAGATCCTGAAAAATACAACCAAAAATTACTAAACACAACCGTCTCAGTCAATCGCTGGACTAGAGTTGAGAGGCTGCTTGTAGTGTTTGTATATATTTTTAATCGTGTAAATGCAAGGATATGGCAAACTGTGGTTTTTCGGGGTCAAAGCCGTGTAAGTGGCAGGCCCCACTGGCGGAAACACATTCTTGCTGTCTTCTGCAATGTACTACTGAAAGCTTAAAAAACTTGGAAGAAGAGAAATTCATGTTAAAAATAACTTTCTCAGTTGTTTATTATTGCATTATTGCAGACAATTTTGGAGAATTAAGGAATCATTTTGCCTTCTCTGTTGGTTAAGAACTTTGCACTCAATGCAGCAATCCAACTAATTAACTGCTAACATCTAACTAATATAACTAATTTCATACAATGAAGCAACATTGACATTGCAATCCTTACCTGATTTTCTTTATTGATTTGAACTAGTTCCCTGTCAAATTTTAAGAGGTGGCAGATTGTCAGGCTGGGGGTCGGGTCGGGTCAGTTTGACCAAATGGAAATGTCGGGTCTGGTATTGGGTTGACGGCTGTCAGTATTTTTCGGGTTGGGTCAGGTATCGGGTTGACGTCTGTTGGCATTTTTTTGGTATTTTTCGGGTCGGTTCAGGTATCAAATTGATGTCTGCGGTATTTTTTTGGGTTGAGTCAGCTTTTGCCACCTCTACAAATTTTGTTACCTTCTTATGGTATTTTGCTTTTTCACCCATGATTCATGAATTAAAATTTAAAACCACCAGAATATTTTGTATTTCTTAAAGTTGCTAAAAGTGTACATCACACATTCACACTCCATTCCAGAGTTCAGATTGAAGCATTCAATTTCAGCATGAATTTAGGATTGCCAGCAATTTAGCCTTGAATTTGGTGGTGCAAATACTTCAACATGAAGTTAGGAGGGATCTTGAATTGAATGAACCTTGTGAACCCTTTTTTCAGTCACAAGTAGTAGACTAGTAGTTGGTTGAGTTACTTGAGTGCACCTCAACCTATTTTTTTAGTATATATAAAATTTCATGGACCATTCTAGAAGGATCCTCACTGTCCATTCTGGATTGGATGATCTACATTGATTCTTTGCTTCTCTGAATTTGATAACACAGTATAGATTCTAGAGAAGCTGAATCATTTTCAAATGGAGTTATTCAAAGAGTACCAGGTAGCGTCCAATGTTTTTACTTATCTAACCGTCCAACGTATTTCAATAAACAAATATTATTTTTCTATAAACTTTTATGTCTTTTCGATTAATATATATTATTTTTCAGTAAACAAATACACTAACGGTTTTCAATAAACATTTATAGAACTGTGTGAAGCACACAGGTGCACGTGAGTGTGTTAGACTGTGAGAGATGTTAGACTATACCTGTTTTCCTTATTCAAATTTGAAGTCATGGTTAGCCACTTGGTCTTATTGAAGTCACTTGGTACCAGCAATTATTGCACCGGACCTAGGCAGCATTATTGCCCCGACAGGTAACTGCAACTATACTTAAATAATTGGTAACATTGTTCATGAAACCCTACAAAAATAACATATATGTCAGTACAATATTTATTCAACAGTGCAAGTACTTGCACATGAGTCTGCGTGTATTGATTTGAGTAATATCATTTTTACTTATCCACCGATTCACCTTTTTTACTTATCTACCGGTCTACCGTATTTTCAATGAATAAATATCATTTTTTCAGTGAACATTTATATCTTTCCAATTAATAGATATTATTTTCCAGTGAACAAATATACTACAGTTTTCCAGTGAATATTTGTGCAACTGTACTAAGTACATGAGTCCACGTGATGTGAGTAAAAAGAACAGATGTGTGACCTACTTTATAATGATGAACTTTACATGTTTCTCTATTTATTTCCTTTTGTCTGCAGACTTTCAACATCCATTTTTTTTCTCTCAATTTGGACTGTAAGATATGAAATTGAACATGGCAGATAAAGAAATAAAATTGATCCTTGCCAAGAAGTCCAAAATGCAAAACTGAGAACAGAGTGATATTTATCTGAGCCCAAAATTATGTTGACATACAAATATATATATATCCTCAATGATTAATTTGTAGATGCTATTTTTTATTATGAAAGATATATATGCTACTAATTAAAGGAGCTGAATCTTCTTAATTATGATCACATGTATAACACAACTAACAAGACTTGTTGACAACACCCAAATCATAGCCTTAATTAATTAAGGTAAGAGTTTTGGGATGCTACTTAATGAGGTTCCTAGGAGTGTTTTATAAACAATGTCACAAGGAGAAATAATTAATTAAGAGAAAGAGATATACATCACATACATCATATCATATGCCCATCATCCAACTCATAGCTCTAACAAACTTACAAGGTAGGGTAGAGTGGGAATATGAATTCACATCCCCTGTTATCCTACAGGACTCTGTTATTCTCTACTGGGCCGTCGGATTAAAATTAATGAATTAGATTTATTTAAAAAAGACCCCTATTATTTAAAGAGGAGGGATCCTTTGACAATGCTTATTTGACAATCTTGACAATGGAACATTTTAAAAATTCATAGAAATTCATAAAAAATCTTAAAAATGAAAAAAAATTTATGGATACATTATTTAACTTGTAGATTGATAGTGTTTCAAATTTCAATCAATTTGAACATCGTTTATGGCTTATCAAAATTTTGTATATTTTTTAATGATTGCAATTTAACGGATATTTGAAGGGCTATCAAATATAATTTAAATTCAATATAATCAGAAACATAATCAATTTATAAGTTAAGAAATACTTTCGTAAACTTTTTTTCTATTTTTAAGAATTTATATAGATTTTTACAAATTTTTGAAATACTCCATTGTCAAGATTGTCAATATAAGAATTGTCAATAGATCCCTTCTCTTATTTAAATTGGGCCGATCTGGTCTGTCCGTTTTGATCTAAACGGCTGAGATTGGAATAACAGGGTCCTGTTATTCTCTTAGAATAACAGCAGGTTCGGACTCGGTAGAGCACTAGAGTGGCATTTATGAACCGACTATTTTCACACACTCTCTCTATACACTATCACTTTCTCAGTGGTTTTGAACTGTTGATGCATTCAATGCCATCACCAGCTTCCCTCCAACCATATGTCAAATTCATTATGGAGAAGGATATGTACATACCTCACACAAGTTCCACCATTGAATTTTTGCACCAGAGAAAATACTTGGTAGATGTGTGAGTGTGATATCAAAATGTTGGACAAAACAACAAGATTTAAGATAGGAACAATAAAGCAGAAATCCTTTAGTAAAATTCAAGCAATTAATTTTTTTTCTTGATTATTGTCAAATTAAAACCACATAATCAATTTATTAAATTATTTAAATAAGCATAAGTTGCCTCATTTATTCGGACTTTAATTAAGAGGATAATGAATATGGGTTTTATTATCCTAATTAACCTATATAGATACTCCTAAATAATGATGAATGCATGATATTACAAAGCAAATCACTGATTAGTGCTGACCTGGTAATTGAACTATATCACTTTGTATATATATATATTATAATTTTAGATGATGTAAATTTCTTAGAGTTATGGATATGAAAATTTTCAAGTGTTCACAATGTAACTATCAACATGTCCACACATATAAATTTTGTAACTTTCAGTTCAAATTTTATAATTCTTACCTGAAATTTTATAACAATGTGGACATGCAGACACGAATACTGAGGACACTAGATATGACCTGATAGGGTACTTCCACAAATTATGTACTACTGGTGAGATGAGTCCAAAAATTAAATGGTAGTCTAGGGACAAACAATGTTTCATTAAAAACACAAAGAGACACAAGTGATGAAGTTTCTGTTTCCATCCTTTACCTATAATTCTGTTCTACAGCCATTCTTCAGATCAATAACACAAACCCTACTATTTGCAGAAGCCTAAAAGATGGCTTCTTCACTCAGACTCTCCTACCAGAAGCTGCAAAAAACTCCCAATGATCACCAAGACACAGAGGAGATTGTGGTGTTCCAGCCCCGAACCAGCTACGGGTTCGTAACTCGTAAGTGGTCGTTTCGTGCCGGTGGTACGGGACGGAAATGGCGCAGGCCAAGGACAAGGATCAGAATAGCCGGTTTGAAAAGGGTGCTCAAGAGGAAAGCCAGGGTTGTCAGTGCCGCGTTCAGGGTATCGGTGGCGAAGGTGGTGCAGAGGTTCAAGGAAGGGAAACCGTACCTGGCGGACCTCTTCGCCGGCAACTACATGTTCTTGCAGGTGGCACCATCACCTACAATGGGGCCTTTAGAGAAGTCCTTTGTGTCAAGAAATTACCCTTCAAATTTTACTAGTTATGCCCCAAAATTGGGTGCTTGAAGTTGGATTTCTTGTGTGTTTAAAACTTTAAATGCAAGTTAATTATGTTGTATAATCTATTTGCCTTGCAAGCTTCCACTGTTCTGTATATGTTAATTTGTTATATATATTTAGTTATTTACATGTTGATATAGTTCCATAAAAGTGGTGAAATTATGAGTGAAATATGAAGTATTGAGGCATGTACCAGTTTAGGTATGAGGGTCAGTACCACAAAAATTCCAATAAATAAAAGAAGTTACTTAGCCAAAAGGGAATTTTTTTGGAAACAAATCCTTCAAATGTTTTTGGTAAATCAGATTGTTGGCATCCAGACTTCCTAAAAATTTCAGTCTATTTTATCCTTGGTTGTAGAATCGCTAATATGAAAAATATTTAGGACCATTCACCAATTTTTAGTTTAACCTTTTTATACATGAAATTGATCCTTTTGTTAATCTTTTTAGATGAAAATGAGGATCATGCCTTTTTTAATACAAATGCATAAATTGATACCGATTGTGTTAGTTTTCATGTTACATAAGTTAATATATTAACTCATTTAGTATTCGAGTTATTCATATAATATATACTGTACACTGCATAAGATATGTAACATAAAGCCAATAATTTGAATAGTATCTAATTTATTATTTATCATCTCTGGTATCTCTAAAAAAACTTCTTTCCCATTTCAATCCCACAACAACATGAAGAGCATTACAATTAAGGCTTGTAATCTAAACCAAGATTAAACCAAACTTTTCATATTGATTAACAGTACTGTATGACAGTCAACTCGTACAACAACAAACAAAAAAAAAAAAAAAAAAAAAAAAAAAAACAAGCAAGAACCAGCCTTTGATATAGTGGCTAAGGGCAACACTCTCCGTGTGGGAGGTCGCGGTTTCAAAAAACCCGGATGAAGGTGTCTTTTATAGACATTTAAATTTGAGTAGCTTGACCCTCATCTTTTATCTCAAAAAAAAAAAAAAAAAAAGCAATAACGAGCATTTCAATACAGGATAGACATGAGGGTTGAATGAATAACACAGTACATATCTGTACATGAATCAAAAACTAAAACATAATATGTACCCAATTCAAACAGCAACCATCAACATATTCACAGAGGAAATCAACAATATACAAAGAGTGAGAAAGAACTGTACAACTTGGAAAACATATGCACACATTATTAACCATGAAAAGGATCATCATCTCATTCCCACTATAGCACTAATTCACAAAAAAAGGAAAATAAAAAAACCTCCGAAGAGGAGGCAAAAAAGTTGAACAAAAATAAGAGAACACTTTAAGTAATAACATTTCTTACTTAGGCTAGCTATACTGTTGTGCAAAGCGGGGCTTTATATCTCGGCTTCTCACATACGACAAGAATTGACCCGGCAGCTCTTCGAGTAATGCTTGAACAATTGACACAGGGCCACCTGCTTCTTATAGGAAAAATAAGATCAAATCAAGAAGAGTTGATACACAAGTTGGTGTATACTTCAAAATAGAAATTACTAGTTGAACTGAAAATGGTACTTAGTAGAAATGGAAAAGAGTATCCAAACACTGCTTAAATTGTACAAATTATTTTATCAGGCATGCAAAAGGAAAAATGAGAAGCTTTGAGACGTACCCAAGAAATCACGCATAGGAACAAATTGTACTATATCTCTAGTAGCCACCCTCCCAGTAGAGCTTTCCAGTCTTTTGCCTCCATCAGCATCCAGTATCTGTTGACAATACAGAAACAAATTCTCGTCGTCAACTTTTACCGAAAAGAAATTTACTAGGCAGGGGTGACTATAATGCCATTTTCATATACCAAATTTACCATTACCATTAAGGCGACAAGTTGCGGTACAAATATGTTACTTTTAAAGTAAATTACCTCCATTTCCTTGAAATCAGCAGATCCAACTCCCACTATAAGAATAGATAAGGGCAGATCGGAAGCTCGAACAATTGCATCTTTTGTTTCTTTCAAATCATTGATGACACCATCCTGATGAACAGAAGAAACAACAATACATAAATAATAATATCGATAAAATGCTTTAAAAGATTGGAGTATGCCTATCCTTTTCTTCACAGGCTACTTATTTTTATATACTGCACGATATAAATAATTGAGGAAGGTTATGTAAACACTTTTCTTAGGATAGAAGTTGCCAAAATCTCTATTTGCACAAATAGATATTTTTTTTACCAAAAGATCTGAAATCGTAATCAGTAAAATGAATACTACAAGTGACCATGCTCCCACATTTTGATATAACAACCTTCTTTTTATATGTTATATTTCATAACAGTACATAGCCAATTGTTTCTAAACCATGTCCCCGAGCTGTAATTTACTAGCTAGTAGTTACTAACAACAGTAATCAGAAGGTGAGAGACTGCAACTCACTGTTATGATAAGCAGAACAAAATATTTGTTTTGGCTATATGAAAGGGACTGTGCTGCAATTTCTGCTGCTCTGTTAATCACCGGTCCAAACAAAGTTGGTCCCGCGAGGGCAACACTATGCAGAGCTGTAGAATAAGCACCCATTATTCCCTCCAGTCCAACTACCTGCCATTCCAAGTAAAAGAAAATATAATAAATAAAGGAAAAATGTTAAAAAGGTGAAAGTCTGCAAATTAGTACATTTAGCTCCATTTCATGCATTGTACAAGATTTTTTGTAAAATAAGATAATGTTAAACACCAAAGTGACGACAGGTCAGTATTACGGTGATAAAGTCAAGTATATGTCACCTCAGCTTCCATGGGCAGCAGATTGAGATTAAAACAATGAGAAATATTTCTATCTGGTGTCCTTCCACCAAAACCCCAAGCTGGAAACCGCTTGTCAGTGTCATAGAACTGTAGCACCTCCCCCACTCCCATGATTGCCTATTTAATAAAAGCCAAAACATTAGAAAAAAATATATATGGTAAGGTTATCAGATCCAGAAATAGTAAACCATAGTCTATCCTCTATTGTATGTGACAATGTGGTAAATACTGTCATGGCGTGACCCGTGAAAATAAGCTGGGCTTGCAACTTCCAACTATGTAGACTCATTTTGCCATTAGCAACAGCAACGCGCAGTTAAGCATAATGTGTAACTAATCCTATAGCTAATTCAACTTATCACTTCACAATATCATTGCAAATCAATCTACAACAACATACCTGTTGATAAGAATTGAGTCTGCCAGATGGATCAATATAATGCAAAGACTGAGGCATTCTTGGGTCTCCATTTGATGCTGAAACATTGAAAACAACATATAAGTCAGCACTTTTTGCAATGGAATATTATCTGCCCAGTGTCAAGATAATAGCAGACAACAGATGAACTAGTTTAATTGCTAACCAGTAAAATCAATGGCGACCATGAAATTAATCTCAAACCCGCCTGAGATGTAATCCAAGAAACTATATTGCATTTTCTCCTCAAATTTGTCAACAAATAGCTGTCCTTTCAACACCTGACATAAGACAAAATCGTTAAAAATATGTTTAAAAGTTGAAACATTAACTTAAATCATGTAAAATATTGTAAGTACCAGTTCTTGATTTTAAATATTACCTTTCTGTGTCCATGGCGATTGACATAGAAGTTTGTACCAGTTCTTTCTCGGTAAAGTCTTTCTAGTTCAGCCATACTTACTTCTAGTCTCCTGTTTAGATAATAAGATAATACTGTAAGTTAGCTCAATAATTTACTTCACCTTTGCAAAATACATAATTTAACATAGAGTAATAACCATATTTAAAATGCACCAAAACAGTACTCATTGACAGTACAAGAAACGTTTGGTTGTCCTTGTGATGGCACAATTAAAAAAAACTAAGATGCAAATTATATTGTCAATGTCAAACCCAAAAAATTCATACAGTTCGTATCAGTAGCAGCAGTGAACATACAGTCTCATATGAATCTAGTTGGAGATGATTATTTTAGGGAAAACATTACCAAGACTGCCAGGCACACTAAAAGAACAACAATTATGAATAAATAATGTACCCAAGAAGGTCATGATTTCCACTAGATTCAAAATCAAAGCACTCTATCACCAACGGATTCTCCTGTAAGCCAAAAACAAAAAAAGAAAGAACTTAACGTAGAGCAATGCCAAAAAGGCCAAAAAGGCCAAAAGGCATATTTTTTCCTTTGCAAGCCTACTACATATACACTTACAAGACCACCAGATTTCATAGGTTCTTTAAGGTAAACCTCACAAGGTAGAATTAAGAGTAATTAAAAATAATCAAGTATTTACCTTGCTACTAAACTGTTGAGTTGTAAGAGTGATGGGCCGCCAAACTGGGTTCAAGTTGTCATTTATCACCTCCGTTTTACAAATAGGAATCAATGCACCACTTTCCACTGTTCTAGAAATTCGAATGAAAGGATCCTGCGCATTTAATGCTAATCAGAAAGTCATATGTATACGAATAACAATGGCTATGCATCAACTAAGAAATTTCAGTATTCTTTTTAAGGGGCACTTGTAACTTTTATATATTATCTTTTCCTGAGAGTATAGAAGAAAATAATAGGTTAGCTGAAGCATACACTTTTTGAGAAGGTATCTTTGTTATCCAAATGGGTGCACCGTAGAATCAACTCGACGGCCTGTTTGGAGGCCACAGTCTCTTCGGCATGAACTGTGAGTGACCCAGGGATCATCGTCCGAGGACCCTTTCTAAGTTTAATAGTCATACTGCGATCTTGCTTTGTCACGATCTGCCATAGAGGCGAAGTGGAAAATTGAATTTAGTTATTACTCCTATAAGCATGTTTTGGTAGCTAAAAATAAACAATGTCATAGATCTGGAATTTGGAAATATAGATTTGTATTGTTTTTATGTATATATAACAGTGTCTGATTATGTTTGCAGCATTTAATTAGGGAACAAGAACTAGGATGAATCCATAAATAGTGCGATTGGACTGTTTAATTGGTAGGGAGCTACACTTGACATGTTCCTGGTATTGAATATAACATGCATGCCTCTGGCAGCTCATTAAGAATATTAAGAAGAAGTCTCAACTGGGGTCCAAAATCCCAAATTCACGTATTTATAACACCAAGTAGCCAGAATATATCAGAGATGTCACATGTCAATCTGATTTGTACAGAAATAGTTAACAGTATCAACTTGGTATAAGGTGCATATGGATACTGGTGCAAGTTGAGAGAGAGAACCTCAGAGAGCACGCAAGTAGCTTCACCAAGATAATCTTGATCATCTAGCTTCAGAGACTGGAAAAGATACAACTTGTTAGTAGAAACTCAAGACGAATTACCTTGTCAGATGACATTAAAAAAAAACAAAATACCTTAACCGATGTGTTGTGAAATTTTGTATCGATATCAAAGACACGGAACCTGATATCAATAACAAAAAGCAGATCTAGTAAGTAACATGTACAATGTATTACAACAATAACCCCTCAGTGAACTAGACAAATTTTGCTGTTTTTCCGAGCATAATGGAAGTTTTTCATTTATTAAATAATAATAATAATCATTACTACAATTAATATTTTTTTTCTGCAACTACAACCATAAATTTGAGGAATGTTAAAAATATTTAATCATGTCCAAACCCACTAAACAAACCTAAAAAGAAAACAGACCATATATGAATCTGTCCGATTCCATATGATGAATAGATTACCAAATTCTTTGATTTTCTTTATTATTCTCTTTAGTTACCTCTAATTTGTAAATTACTCAGGTATAAGCAAAAGAAAAATATATAACATGTTAGTTAATGGAAGAATTAAAAATGACAAAAGGTGAATACGAAGAGAACGTACACTAAATTTTGCACCATCTCGAACTGGTAATTTATGCAGATTTTTGTAATCCATGCTGGATTAAGAGAATTGAGTATAACTTCGGTACGACCTACTTCTTCTAGTTTACCATCTTGTTTTTTAACATATAAAACTGCCATTGGGTCACTCTACATACGAACAACAACAAAAAAAAAACACAAAATACACACTTCAAAATACTACCGTTCACAGTGACGTAGCTAGACAAAAGTTTAAGCAGAGGTCAAAATTGGTAAATTGTTAATAAATATATAATTTGTCTTAAGAAAAAAAATTTAATACATGTCATATAAATGTGAATTGAATTTGTTGTTGTTGTCTTACAATTGATAATTGGTATGTCATTTTAACAAAATTGATATTTTATTGTGTTTATATTCTCAATTTCTTAACAATTTTGCAATATCAAATAAGTGTTTTCTTAAATGGATTAGAAATGTATAAATGAACTATATAATCACAGGTGAAGGTATCCCATATATGACAAAAGTATATTATTCCATGACTTATTTATTGTCTTAGAAATATTTTACTAATTTGAAATATTAAAAGTCAATTCACCAATCCAACTGGAAATTAAGGAGGGGAGCAAAATACAATGTATAAAAGATGGATAGAAACCATGAAATTTCTGAAGCCAACAAAATATTATACTCAAAAGAAGAAATACAGTATCAGTAAATATGAACATAAGTTTAAAAAAAAGTACCTTGGAGAAAGCATCCATGTCTTGCAGTTTTGAAGCAGACAGAGACAACTGTTACAACAACAACAACAACCACCAGAAACAATTATCAACAAACAAACCCAAACCCAAATAAAATTATGCCCCAATTGGACATTTGGACTCACAAAGCACCTCACAAAATAACCAAACATGAAATACCAGTAAAACACAACTCCAAAATTCGCATAATTAACTTAACGAGTTGTTCTTCTATGGATCAGCGAAGCGACCTTTCATTCTGAATCGAGCGGTTCTTATCTAACATCCCCTTTTCTTTAATTGCATCTAAAAGATATATATTGTGACTATCCGATTATGAAAAATGTATAATCAGCTCCTATTTCATGCGATTCATAGCAGAATTAGCCTCAACTCAAATTGCGCATAAAAGTAAACTTCCCAATTGCAGTCACAAGAACAAAACTTTCCAATGTAAACAATCCCAAACCCATGAAATTGATGCTCAAATTGCACTCAAGCAGCAGCCGGATAACCCAAATCCAAAAAAACCCAAACCCAAAACCCAGAATTCGCATAATTAACCCAAAATGCGCATAAAACTTCCCAATTGCAGTCACAAGAACAAAACTTTCCCAAACCCATGAAATTGATGCTGAAATTGCACTCAAAGAGCACCCAGATAACAATCCAACCAATCAATTGAGTGCTCTCAATTACGCCGTAACAACCAACAACTCAATCAATCAATCAAACAATCAAAGAGTACCACAACAACAATAGACCTAATAATAACGAAATTCGGAAAATTGATTAATGAAGACACCTCGAGGGGGATGTAGAGCCCGCGGAGCCCGCGGGCGTTGAGCAAGTGGTCGACGGCAGCGTTGGCCTCGGTCCTTGCATTGTCCCTCCCCACTGCCCCCCCGGCAGGACCCCCCGACGACCCTCCCCCGACGGCCGCCATGCCGCCCCGCGCATCCGAACAGCACGCGCCCATTATTATTAAACTCTCCGTCTCTGTTCTGTAAATTCGACTGTCGGACTCTGTCTTTGACTCTTTGTTGTCTGGGTACTGTCGCTGACAGGTGGGGCCGGGTTGTCGTTATATGGAGAGAGTAGAGGGAGGGTGCTGGTTACTGCGCAGCGAATCAATCAACGATGCGGATTGTAGGAGGGCTGGTTTGAGATTGAGTCGCACGAATCTTAAAGCAGATCCAACGATTGGTTGGAGAATTGCGCAGTAGTGGATAGGATATATGGATTCGTAGAGAGAGAGGGTGGGTGGGTTTATATTTGGAGAAAGCGCGGGAGCAAAGCGCAAAAGCGTAAGCGCGTTTTTTTATGCGCTGAAATAGGCTGAGATCCAAATCGGATCTCAGGACCCTAAGATTCCGATCCGACGGTTCTCAGGGACCCCGAGATCCGGACTCAGCAGATATGGACTCTGAGAACCGTCGGATCGGGATCTCACGGTCCTGAGATCCGATTTGGATCTCAGCAGATACGGACGCGTTTTTTTTATTGTTTAGCTGCTTTTGCAGAATGGAAAATGCTACGGGGATACCGCAAAAGATACCGTCGGGATACCACCGTACAAAGTTAATTTAACGTTAATCTACAACATATTGCGATCAAAATGAAACATCTATGAAGTTAATCTGAAACTTAATGAGATTAAACACAAATGATATAATTTTCTCTTTTGTTGCTCTTTCACTTTATCTTGCTCCCATACGTTCTCTCAACAATTTTAAGGTAATATTTATGTGATTTAGTAGTGATTCAAGTAAATTATTTAATTTATGATTTGTGTTACTCAACTTAATACTACAATGTTTCTAGTTAATACGTTAATTGTTTCAAGATAATTTGTTAATGTTTCAGTTTGGATATATTTTATATTATAACTGGTATCTGTTTTGGTATCTTTTTTGGTATCTGTATATCTGGACCATTGTGGAATTGATAGATTGATGGAGAATCTGAGGGGCTGTTTCGTAATTAGTTGCTTTTATTAGGTGTTTGGGGGTTAATTGTTAATTGAAGAAACGGATTCTTTGTTGAATTCTTTCTTTTCTTGCAGGGTATTTTGCTGATGGGTCCTTTATAAAAGGAAATATTGCATATGTATAAGTATAATATTGGTGGTTGCATGTTATTGTGGGAGTGGGAAACTTCCGAGTAAGAGTGGAAAAGAGTTTAAATTGGCAAATTGGTGAATTTAGAAATAACGAGTGATTGGGAATTATTATGGGAGATTTTATTATAGAATATTTATTATCACGTTAAATGATTTATTTACAGGTGGAAAGTCACGCGTTTTTTTTTTAACTTTTTATCCTTTGCTAATTTGTAACGTAAAAATAGGGGAAAAAAGACCTAAAAGAGGATACATTTATATGACTAATTACTGCAAAATATGAAAATAATTAACGCGTACCATGATGGATTAATGCACTTCTGAGTCAGTTGTCACTACTTATTAATACGATTTTTTTAATTAATTGAGACTTTTTAGATTTCTTTTTATAATTAATTCCGTCATTATTTTTTTAAATTTTTTGATAGGGATGGTGTTTAAATTTCTAAGAGCAAGGACACTATAAATTCTGTGGAATTTCATAAGAGAGCATGCCATTATGGATTAAAATGTTAAAATAAGAAAAAGGAGAAAGGATTATAATCTGGATCTCGCTTCTCCACTAATGCTTTAATGCATGGCCTTATTAGTTAAATAAAGCTAGGAACTTTTGATATTATGAGGTATAATTTTGACAAAAAATAACTAAAAGAACTGACCTTGACCTAATATTTTGAAAAATAAATTAAGTTTGTGGGGACAAGCTACAAACCTGGCAAAAACAAAAAAAATTCTTTGCATTTTACCTACTCCATCTGTTTATTAACTAACTATAACAACTTGTCAATGCTCAAAAATAAGATACTGTTAGGAAAGTTGTTGATCTATCATTGTACCTCTCTGTTCTTTTTATTTGTTTATTTCACATAAAAAGCACACACACATAATATAATATAATTTTTTTTAAATGGTTCAGTAACGAGTTAAAAGTTCAAGTAATTGGTACCAATTTGCCATGTACCAACTTATATCAAATTAAGTAAATGTTCAATTTTTATACAAAGTACATGTAGATGCATGTACAAGGAATTCATATCCCTTTTGTGTACTGTCGGATTAAAATCAATGGATGTGTTTTGTTCGGAAAAACTCTCTTTAATTAGCTTTGAAGACCGAACTTCAGACTCAATCTCAGTCATTCGGTGTGACCCGACGAATCCAAACACGATATATATAATAGGGTCTTGTTATCGCTGAGAATAACAGGTATAGCATACCTCAAGGGGCATGTAGAGGCCTCGAAGACCTCGTGTTTGTAAGAGCGGGGCGACCGCATCGCTCGACTCGGTCGCTTGCGCATCCGTCACCGGTCCCGTTCCCGTGCCGTCTGCTGTTCCTCCTTGCAAGTCAGAGCAACAGCATCCCATTTCTCTCTCTCTCTCTTTGTTTGTTTGGAAGGAAGGATTTTATTTTCAATAAAGAGTTAAAGACCCTTTTATATATCTTGCTTATATATGAGTTCAAGTATCAATCAGAATTGTAGTTCTCACGCTTCCTATGTTATATATCTCTTTTTCTTTGTTTCTTTTGTTAAGGAAGGTATTAGGATTTTATTTTATAATATTGAATGTACTCAAATATGAAGTGTATTGAGGAGGCAATTAGTATATGATTGATTGACTGATGACTTTTATTAAGTCAATAGATAATTAATTAAGGTCATTTATTAATTTAATTAAGTTCTATGCAATTACTCGGATGTTGTCACTGATTATATTCAATTGTACATATATATATATATATATATATATATATTTTTTTTTTTTTTTGGGTTTTATTAATTCAATTCTTTTTTTTTTCTTGGTTCAGATATATGTTTTTTTTTTTTTTTTTTTTTTTCCCCTTCATGCAATGCGCGTAAAGATCGATTCTTCAACTGTCAGGACAAGTTTTTTATGTTTGACAACTACTAATTAAGAAGCCGGAAAAAAATAAATTTCTAAATTACAAGAATTCCTGGAGATTTAGTTGTGTTAAATGTTAATTGATTTGATAAGAAACATGTATGCAATGCAAAACAAAACTTGTTTTAAACAACAACAACAACAACCAAGCCTTTAGTCCCAAACAAGTTGGGGTAGGCTAGAAATGAAACCAAGTAGAACCCAATGATGATCATAATCGTAAGAAAGATAAAATAGATAAATAAAGAAATAACAGTAATAACAATGGTAATAGTGAAAAACTAGTCCTAATATGAATGATAGTGATGATGAGTATGATACTACATAATACTAATACGAATGATAATAATGATGATACTACATAGTAGTAATAGTGGTAGTAGTAATAATACTAATAATAATAATAATAGTAATAATAATAGTAATAATAGTGAAATAGTAGTCATAGTAATAATAGTAATATAATAGTAGCCGCTAGGGGTTTGATTTGTTGGTCATGGTTCCGGTACGTGGATTGCTAACTTCCACGCGTCCCTATCCAAGAGCAGCTCTTCGGATATACTCCATGCCTTCAAGTCTCTTTTTACAGCTTCCTCCCATGTCAGTTTTGGCCGACCTCTACCCCTTTTCGTGTTTTCGGTACGGGTTAGGACACCGCTACGTACTGGTGCTTCAGGAGATCTCCGTTGAACATGTCCAAACCACCTCAATCGGTGTTGGACTATCTTCTCTTCAATCGGAGCCACCCCTACTTTGTCACGTATGTCATCATTTCTGATACGATCTTTTCTTGTGTGGCCACACATCCATCGTAGCATACGCATCTCCGCTACACTCATCTTCTGGATATGGTTTCTTTTAGTAGGCCAACATTCTGCCCCACACAACATTGCAGGTCTAATGGCTGTTCTATAGAATTTACCTTTCAACCTTTGTGGGACCTTGCTGTCACAGAGAACACCAGATGCTTGTCGCCATTTCATCCAACCCGCCTTAATTCTATGGCCAACATCTGCATCAATATTCCCATCACTCTGTAGCATGGAGCCCAAATATCGAAATGTGTCCTTCTTTGGCACTGTTAGTCCATCTAGACTAACATCTCCATTCTCAGATCTCCCATCACTGAAGTCGCATCTCATATACTCGGTCTTAGTCCTACTAAGCCTAAAACCTTTCGTCTCCAGCGTCTTTCTCCACAACTCCAGTTTCGTGTCGACAGCTGCCCTACTCTCTTCAATTAGCACTACATCATCAGCAAAAAGCATACACCAAGGGACATCTCCTTGTATATCCCTCGTAACCTCATCCATCACTAAGACAAAAATATATGGGCTCAAAGCTGACCCTTGATGTAGTCCTATCTTAATGGGAAAAGCATCAGTCTCCCCATCACATGTTCGGACACTAGTCACAACATTATTGTACATATCCTTGATAAGGTTAACATACTTTGTTGGGACTTTTTGTTTCTCCAGTGCCCACCATATGACATTTCTTGGTATTTTATCATACGCTTTCTCCATATCGATAAATACCATGTGTAGATCCTTCTTCTGCTCCCTATATCGCTCCATAAGTTGTCGTATCAGGAAAATCGCTTCCATAGTCGACCTCCCCAGCATAAAACCAAATTGGTTTTTTGTGATGCTTGTCATTCGTCTTAGACGATGTTCAATCACTCTCTCCCATAGTTTCATTGTATGACTCATCAGCTTAATTCCTCTGTAATTAGTACAACTTTGAATATCTCCTTTATTCTTGAAGATTGGTACTAATATACTTTTCCTCCACTCTTCAGGCATCTCATTTGACTGAAAAATGTGGTTGAACAGCTTAGTTAGCCATACTATTGCTACGTCCCCAAGGCATCTCCACACCTCGATAGGGATATTGTCAGGCCCCATCGCTGAAGAAAACCCTTCATCCTTTTTAACGCCTCCTTTACCTCGGACTCCTGAATCCTCCGGACAAAACGTCTGTTGGCGTCATCAAAGGAATCATCTAACTCAATGGTGGCACTTTCAGTGTCGCCATTGAATAAGTTGTCGAAGTACTCCTTCCACCTCATCTTGACCTCCTCATCTTTCACGAGGAGTCGATCCGTATCGTCCTTGATACATTTGACTTGGTTCAAATCCCTTGTCTTCCTCTCATGAATTTTAGCCATCTTATAGATGTCTTTTTCGCCTTCCTTCGTACCTAGCTTATGGTAAAGGTCATCATAAGCTCGACTCTTTGCTTCACTCACAGCTCGCTTCGCGTTCTTCTTGGCTACTTTGTACTTCTCCACGTTTTCAGTTGTTTTGTCATGATGTAACTGCTTGTAGCATTCTTTCTTCTCCTTGATCGCCTGTTGCACCTCTTCGGTCCACCACCAAGTGTCTTTAGGTTCCCTTTTGTTTCCTTTAGTCACCCCAAACACCTTTGCAGCCACATCCCGAATGCATTTTGACATCTTCTTCCACATGGTATTTGCATCGTCGTCGTCCGTCCATGGTCCTTCTTCAATCAATTTATCCCTAAAGACCTGTGATGCTGCTCCTTTAAGCTTCCACCACTTTGTTCTCGTGATGTTAGCACATTTCTTCTTGTGCGCACATATACAAAAGCGAAAGTCAGCCACCACTAGCCTATGTTGTGGAACAATACACTCCCCCGGTATTACCTTACAATCTAGACAGGCTCGTCTGTCAGCCTTTCGAGTAAGGACAAAATCAATCTCGAAAGGCTGACAGATTGATAAAACTTGTTTTAAAAATTTATAAAATTATATAACCGAAACATAATTAACATCCGTATGAATTTGTGTTCATATCTTATGAAGACACCTCTTAAATATCATTATCGTTGGTTGATTTGAAATTAAACTGGTAATTAACATAGTCCATTGATTCTTGTTGTTTTGGACCTTTTGGCCACACCTCTTATATATGCTCGGTTAAATCGGTTTAAACTCAATTTTATAATTTAGTCCATTTTAAATTCTCATGGCTGACGCAATTTTATTTATTTATTTTTTTTTACAATGTATAGACTATAGAGTTATATGCAGGGAAAATTTAAAAAAAAAAACACACAATGTATTCACAAAAGAGAATATTCTCTCATGTTTTTATCCACAAAAAAAAAAATATATGTTCTCATGAGTCATGACTTGTTGTATCAAGATTAGTGCTGGTGATTTTCACCAAGAAATCTTTGTAGGCAATCTGTTACACTTGGACACAGATTTTCTGTACCTCAAGGGGCATGTAGATGCTCCGGAGACCTCGCGACTGCAAGAACGCCGCGACCGCATCTGTCGACTCGGTCTGTTGCGCATTCTTCGATCCAGGCACGTCCGCCATTCCTTCTTCCATGTGCGAGCAAGACCCTCCCATGTCGCTCGATCTCTCGATCGGAAAGCTCTTGTGTTTTTCTGGGTGTCTGTGGTGGTGGTGGCGGCGGTGGTGGTGGTGGTGAATTTTGTTTTAAAATTCTCCGATAAAGATGCAAGTATATATTGAGGATTTAAGGACATGAATTTGGGATAATTGTTGACATATTCATATTAGACTTTCGATTTTATTTTTTTATTTTTTTGATTGAGCGTCCCCGGCACGTTATATATTAATATATATATGTGAACAATTTTTTTGAATTAATTTTTCAAATTTCGGAGGACAACTTCAAGAGAATTTACATTTAATAATTATTTTTTTAGAATTTATGTTAGGACGTATTTATTTTCATTCTTCAATATATATCTTTTCTTAATCTTTACAATTAAAATAGAGCAAGCAGAATATACATCTACCATTAATTTCACTATTTCAGGGATCATTTTTTAGCCATTATATTCTTGATCAATGATGTTTTTTGTATTTCTTCTTCTTCTTTGCAGTGTATAATTTTTATATAATTTAGGTTTATTTTTCCAGTAAAAGGTGTGCACAAATAGTTGTGCAGAATTCATGAATTGCAAGTTAAGAATGCATACTAATTATGCCAGAATCAAAGTGTTAATTAGGACAGTCATGCACTTTTTTCATCTCATGCACATCACATATGTTATGTGGCTAGGATCCTATTATGTATGTATATATAAAGACAGCTAATTAAACAACCTTCTATATATATATATGGATCACATGATTCAAGGAAATATAATGAAAAGTTAAAATTAGAGATATAGAAAAACAAGCTAGTTTGTAATCTTAATTATTTGAGATATTAGAGGAAACCAATAAAATTTGAAACATTCATCTTCTATTATTCAAACTGCCAATACTAAGGTTAATATTTGGCTCCCATAAGGACCTGAAAATAATGGTGATTGAGCATCTTCTTAAGAGACAACTACCAAGAATGCCCGGCGACCATTGATGGTAAATAGCTTATGGCTAGACATCAGAATAATCACACATGGTCGCAACAAAGATGAAGAACTACATATCTCGACTAGCAGATCACGTACAGCAAAAACTCACTCGGGTTGTGATCATAATAGCAAGCTTCACAACAAATGCGATAAATGCACGATCGCCATGGTCTTTTCTATGTTTTGTTTCACTAGTTCATTTGCTTAGTAGAGATCTTCTAGCTGATCGTTAAATCGGTACAATACAGTACTATTGAAATAATAAGAATGTTGGTATTATCCTAACTTTTTTTTTTGAAAATAAATTAGGCCATCTTAATTTTCTCTCTTTTAAATTTAATATTATAATTAACAATCTTCACCGAAATAAATAATATCATAATAACATAATTAAACTGATTTTAAATAATATGCACAATTTTTTAGAATTAATTTTTCAAATTCCGGAGGACAACTGTAAGAGAATTTACAATGTTAGAATTTTTTTTTTTTTTAGAATTTATGTTAGAAGGCATTTTCATTCTCCACCATATATATCTTTTCTTAATCTTTAAAAAACAGAGAGCAAGCAAAATATACATCTACCGTTAATTTCACTATTTCAGGGCTCTTTTCTTAGCCATTATATACTTGGTCAATGATGCTTTCATCCTAATTGAGTTTTCAACACTAGCTAGGCTATCATTTCAGAGCTATTTTTTGTAATTTTTCTTCTTCTTTGCAGTGTATATTTTTTATTTAAATTTAAGTTTAATTTTCCAGTGCAATTAACTGATTCTAATCGTAATGGGCACTCAAGAATATCCTGGCTCAGCCCCTCATGCACCAGTAGAGGTGGCAAAACCTGACCCGAGCCGAGAAACCCGCCCGACCCCACTCCACCCAAACCCGACCCAGCATTTTATGAAAGTCAAACTGACCCAATCCAATCCGATCCGACCCGACCCGAACCTGACCCTACCCAAGTTCAAACAACATGCAATCCAACTCAAATCAACATACAATAAAAAAAGTTGATATTAAAATTGACCCGACCCGACCTGCTCATCACCTAACCCGACCCGACCCGACTCGAGATTTTCTAGAAGATCAAACTAACCCGACCCGAACCCGCCCGTCCGATTTGCCACCTCCATGTACCAGTAAAAAGGTGAGCACAAAAAGTTGTGCAGAATTCATGAAGTGCAAAGAAGCATACTAATTATGCCGGAATATTCAAATTAAGTGTTAGGACGGTCATGCACTTTTTTCATCTCATGCACATCACATATATTATGTTTTTAGGACCTATTATGTATGTATATATAAAGACAGTTAAACAACCTTCTATATATATGTATCACATGATTCAACGAAATCCAATAAAAACACAAAACTTATTTCATTCTAGTAGTGTATATATTAGATATTCATCAAGATATGCAAAAACTACTAAAAAATCCATATTCCTTGAGCAAAATCTTAATTGTTTGAGACATTTGAGGAAATCAATACAATTTGAAACAGTTATCTTTCACAACTAAAACTACTAGTTCTTACATCTTCCTGCCCTTATAAAGAAATTATAGAAAGACATTTTATCCGTTACACTGTTGCTTATTTTTAGTGGTTGCTTAAAATAATGTATGCTATGAAGAGAAGACATTAGAAAATGTTGAAGACCATTTATGACAAATAGCTTATGGCTCGGTATCAGAAACACCACAGATGATCACATCAAAGATGAAAAACAATATCCCAATTGGCAGAGCCATGCATAAAAAGAAGTCACTATGGTCATGGTGATAAACAGCAATTCTTGCATCAATTCTTGCAACAATTCTAGAGTACACCGCAGTGGTCAATTTGACTTGTGACCGTGACCGCTGATTAAGTAGGGATAATTTTGAGATTTGTTTCGAAAAAAGGATAATATTAAGATTTTTTTTTGTGTGTGTAAGGATAGACAAAAATTTTTTTTTTCAAGCATATGCACTAGTGTTACCCCGTATTTTAACCCACATTGTGTTTTGTTCACTAGTTCATCATTTGCTGAGTTGAGAAAGCAAACAAGATGTAGCAATAGTAGTGTTACAAGAAAAAATTTGTTGCCGTTACGGCAATTCATCTATTTTTTTAGAAAAATAAAGCCATCTTAATTAATTTTCGCTCATTTAATATGAGATATTAAAATTATCAAGCTTTATTGAAGTAATTAATTATGTCATAATAATGACACAATTCTTAAACTGATTTTTGTAGTGCAATGATTCGGCATGTTAATTATTTGATTAGTGGAGATATATATACGCAGCTTGTTTAATTTCTTGCACGCCATGTTTGTTTAATCGAACATTTCGAATGATCTTATGTAAAGTCGTTAATTAACCCAAATCTATATATATAAGACCGTTGGCAAAAAAAATAGAGATGAGATCAATACGTCATTGCTCATAAATCTGTTCCCTCCAATCAACTAAGCATGATATTTTGGTCTAGTGGCAAAGAAAATGCTCTTCGTATGAAAGAACGCAGATTTGAAACTCGAATATGGGGTTCTTTATGAATATTTAAGAGTTGGGTAGCTAATTAGACTCTCAGCCTTATCTCAAAAAAAAAAAATAATAATAATAATAAAATAAAAAAATAAAAAATAAAGGCATGATATTCCTGTTTATTAGTTCTGACCCTGTTGGAAAACAGTTAATCCTCTGGTGTATTTTATGGAGATATTTTATATATTGGGCTAGGATGAAAATATATATTGGGCCTTGGTGAAGAATTCAAGTAGCCTAGGCTCATTTGTAACTTTTGTACAATCAGTGATATTTATCAAATCAAAATTCTTATATGTTGATTTTAAATATTTATGTATTTATAATGAACCGAACATACTAAAACATATATGAAACCAAAATATCATATTACCTAAGAACTAATTAAAAGCTCTCATTTGTTTGTTGAAAAGGAGGAGATATTTCTTACAGAAATTAGATATTTGTGATTAGTGCATGACGTGTAAAGATATTTCTTATAGTACATTTTCCACAATTTTATTATATGACTGATTATATAGTATATTAACATGAGTTGTTCAATGTTACTATGAAATGATATTTGTTGATAGTGTGATCTTAGAAAAAGTGATTGTTTCGAGATCTTTTTTTTTTTTTTTTTATTGATTTGATGTACCTTGAACCATTATAGAACATTCATATATACATCTATGTTTATGATATGATGAATTGGGGATATATAGATTTGACCAATAAATTAATGTGAATTTTAGGGGTGTATGTGCATGTGAATTTTATGAGAAACATCTTGCTGACTATTGAAAAGCCGCCCATACAGTCATATATAGACGTACAATATATATAACAGATACATCCAGAAATGTAACTTATGAACGCTACTCGAGATTGTGACGATCATTATTTAATTAAATTAACTTCTAAATTATGTATTTTTCTAACACCTAGAGATGCTTAATTAGTCTTATGAAACTAATTAAGAAGATACTCAGTATAATTAATATAGTTAGGTCAAGTGATCATTTGTGTATGGCTGTCTGCACATGCAGGCACAGGCTGGTGAAAGCAAAATGCAATAATTATTCTCTCAGTCGTTACTTGTTAACGAATAACGACCAATAAATATGTATAACTATGTGTACTCCTTTAAAAGGAAGCTAAAGATTGGACTCTCTTTTAATAGTCATAGTCTAACTTTCATTTTAATCTCTATCCATCAAATAATGAAATGCTCACATCGCATCAATTTCATATTGTACGTATTCCTCTCCATTTTTGCATTAACACAAAATCGAAACGACAAATTGTCTGACTGACATTTTAAAGTATTGACTGTTAAAGTCACAAACCTATTTCTTCTCCTCTCTTCGATTCTTTCACCCTATTTAGCTTGAATGAAAATTAAAATTGTCCGCAGCAGCGTGTAGATACGCTTCTAGTATTAAAAATATGTACATTTCAAAAATATTCCAACTTTAAAGGATATATTGTTAGTGCTAAGCATGTTTTTTTTTTATTTTATTTTCAAGAATAATCGAATTATAAAAATAAATATAATCCTGATGAGCTGAATTTTGGGAAGTTAAAAAATGTGCAAAAAGCCAAAAACAAAGACGTGGAATTTTTAATTACTACTAATAAGTCGTTAAAATGTGGTACTGAGGAAATATTAATTCCACTTAACTAAAAATAAACTTCTCTTCTCTCTGCATTTCCAACTGGCATTATAAATCTAAAATGAATTATCATCGATCCAACATCAAAATATTAAGTTCTTAATGTTGATGATACTAGTAAAGAGTCCACGTCCTGCTTTGAGCTGAAATTATTATATCTTATAATAAAAGGCTGAAAGCTCATCCCTTGTGAGAAAACTAATACGGGCCTTAAATTTTAATGAGTTGGGACATTAATGCATGTCAACGGCGGTGATCAATCCAAGGAAGTAAACAATCAAGATTATATACAAGGGGCCTCTCCTACTCTATCTTACATGCCTACAAAAACTTGTCGGTTGGGGTTTCTTCTTTAGAGAAGACAAAACTTTAATGTCAAAAATATTCAATCTCCTTTTATCAGGAGTAACGATATACAAACATACACATTATAGCTAAGAATGAAGAAGAGTATAAGGGTACCTGAATGGGCATGGAGAGGCCTTGAAGACCTTTGGCCTGCAAGAACCCGGCGACGGCATCGTTGAACTCGTTCTGCTGCTGCCTGGCTGACCCGCCGATGGCGACCATTCCGCCTCGCATGTCCGAGAAGCACCCTCCCATCCTTCTCAGTGGTATTCAAATTTCAAATTTTTGAAATTATATAAGCTTCAGAGATCGAGAACTTAATTAATGCCATTGAAATGCGCATAATGGACATATATATAGATAGGGAGAGGTTGTATGGATAAACTAAGTTTACCTGGCAGATCGATGCTGGAATTCAAATTATAGTAAATTACAGAAATGCCCTCGACCATTTAATAAATGAAGCTTCAAAGTCCTGTTTAATTAATGAGAAATTCTTATTGTTCCTCTTCTTTTGTCCCCTTAAATGTCTTTCACCAAGATTTCATTAAGATTTTAGTTCAAGATTTAGATTCTCACTAATTACACATTTATTTTGACTCTAACAGTCAGGTCCCACCGCTTAATAGTCAAATTTGTTGTATCATAGCGTTATGATAAATAACTGTCTGCGCAAGTCTGGTGTTTGTACATATTTGTTGGGGGTGTTCATAGCTCCTCGATGAGGTCTTCATAGTCGACGTATTTGGTGTTCATACCCTACACATCGAAGATTCTGCATGGGCCGTCAAAGATTCCACATTCTGGTGAATGATTCTGTTAGAACTGTCCAAAATTTCACGTTCTAGTGAATAAAATGTACAAAAGAGCGTACTGACGGAGACATTTAAGGGAGATTTTTCTTGGGACGTACAGTTAGCATACCTCTTAATTAATTACTTGGTATATCTAAAGTCAAGTAAAAAAAAAATAAAAAACTAATTGATTAGGCTTTGGTCTGGTGTATTACGGTTATTACTCTATCAGCAATGTTAACTATATCCGTGTCAAAAAGATGAAAAAACGAGTTGTTTTGGATGTACAATTTAGTCATTTCGAGATCTTAATCTAGTTGCAGGCTTTTGTTAACAACGTTGTTAATTAGCATTACACGAACAAATGAAAGCAGCGTATGAGATGTTGTGGGAGGAAATTAACAATACAATGAAATCCACCCATGTTCATGAATCATGACAGTGGGTATTAATTTGTTGAATTTTGCCGGGTTTTATTGAGAAGGGATGTTATATACAGAGTGGAAATTAGTTAACCACTAGTAGTTATGTTGATAATTAATCTCAACTACGACAACCATAAATTTTTATGCCTTTCTTTCAAATAAAAAAAAAACCATAAAATTTATATGAACTTCTTAAATCCATAATTATATGAAAGTGTCATCATAATAATATGTCTAGCTATAATTAATTTTTTAGATATTTATTTGACTTGATTTGATCAAGCTTACAAGAAAATATAATTCACTTTTTCAAAAAAAAAAAAAAAAGGAAAAGTTATTTTTTCCCCTACCGTTTCACATATATTAATTATTTTAATTAAATTTTTTCCGCTGGAGCTCCCGTGTGTAGACATTGTCCGAGTATGTTGGAGATAATTCTTAGGACTCTCAAATATAAAAACTTCATATATATTTTGAATTGTCTTTGTAATTAATTGCATGGTCAAGCAAGAAACTTTTTATTATTTTGAATTGTGGATAACTGGATAACTAATACATATGAACATTATTAATTAAGAGAACCTACGAAAAATAGTTTGCTTTGAATATGTGGGTCACATACATATGACATGTAAAACATACGTCATAATATCAATATCACAGAATTGCAACTGGAGAACGCGTAGCGCTTGTGATTTTTTACTGGGCAGAAAAATCCTAAATAATTACGGGAAACTAACAGTCAGAATGAATTAATCGTCCATAAATAAAGCAATATTTCAAATGCTAATTCTTCCATTATTTTAAGTTTCTATTCTAGTGGGTTTTTTCTGTACTTTTATTCAGTCATTTCTGAATAATTTCACGAATATGTACTAGTCGTTTTTTTTTTACTTCCTCATCCTTGCGTGGATTGGAAGCGGAACTAACTTCTAAGTACTGACAACGCGTAGTTTTTTAATATTGTTCTTTGAAAATAAAAATTTTATTTGAAATTGTAGCTTTTGAAATCCTCGGAAAAAAATAAGAGAGAGAGCAAAAAAAAAAAAAAAAAAAAAACTTTGTCCTCCAATTTTCACAAAATGAAGGATTAAATTATGCCATAAAAGATTATTCGCAGAAATTCGGGTTTTTGTTTTGTTTTTTTTTTCCGCAGGAATTGTCGTGAAATATTGTTTTATGCTAGGTTGACCTGGAAAGTGCTGATTGACCACAAGTCAACAAATCAATGCCTCATGTCAGATCTGCATCAACATAAGCAAAAGTAAATATAGCAAGAAATTTATATTATCCGGGTTTTATCAAATCTGCATCAATATAAGCAAAAGTAAATATAGCAAGCAAAATTGTGACAGCAGTTGGGATCATAAAAAGAATTCACCTTTAAAAAAAATGATATATCTTTGTAGGATAAAGATGTTACGCCCCCTGACATTGCCCCCAAGTTATACGATGTGCTGGCAGATTGCTAGTCATTTAGAACGTTTTGTAAACTGGTATCTCAAGTTGGCAGTTTTGCAATTTTGTAAACTGTCATTTAGAAAGAAAACCCTCTCTTAGAACGTTTACAATGTTTTGTAAACTGTCTTTTAGAAATAAAACTCATTCGCTGCCCATTTATAACATTTTGTAAACTGCTCATTTGCTGCATATCTCTTCCCAAGATTCATTTAAAACGTTTTGTAGTCAGTCTCTTAAAAATGCCAACGCATCAATAATGTGGGGGGCAATTTGTGCAGCGCCCTATCACTACTCAAAATGATATATCACTGTAACAGCAGTTGGAATCAAATATACCTTCTTCAAAACTCGGGATTTGCTGCCGCACTGCCAAATCTGCAGCGTAAATCCGACAGTACGGTAGACCTCGGAATCCGTAAAAAGCCATTGAGTCCGGATCCCGAGGTCTACCGTACTGCCAGATCTGCGGCAGTGCCGCAGCAGATCCGGACTCCTCCAAGAGATGTCAATTGCTTCTTCAGTGGTTTCCTCGTCAACACTCAATTAACTCGTCTGTTTCGATTTTATCATTATTATCATGGCATTATTGGGTCTTTGTTTTTTTCGAAGTGTCTTCGTATACGCTTTAGATTGCTACCCTCTTGACCTTGACCATTGACCCACTCGGTTTGCTTTTATGAATTATGGTAATTGGTAAACATGCCTGTTATAATTTATTATGAACCTATAATTCAAACCCACTAAAAATTAAAACCACACGGCTACGAATTCATCCATCACTTATCCACTAATCACTATGTGATCGTCAATTTCTTTCGATATATACAAACATTTCAGCTTTCAACGCACGTTTGTTTAAACAGAAACAGACATCCATCAGCAAGCCACAGATGAATGGAGCAATCAGGCAATCTACATTACAAATCTATGAGTAGCCCCAAATGTGAAACTCAAAAATTAAGCTCACTTGAATTCCACTCAATGTTTAAACAACCCCCATTCTTCTTTCAATCAAAAAAAAAAATCCCCATTCTTCTAGTTAACCACACATAAAAGAAGAGGGAACAGAAATGTTATACTTCAATGTTTTGCATATGGATATGGATTTATGTTACCTGCTCACAGTGGGAGATTTTACAGTGGCTTGTGTTGTATTAGGGCTCAAAATAGCTGCCATCTTAATTACAAAACATGATTTCTATCATAAGTGGACATAAGATTGAGAAGTCATTGCTTTCTATCAAAAAAGAAGTTTAGCTCCTCCCAGAAAAGATGCAATGCCTGCAATCATTGAAAATAGTTGAACCGGTAAATTGACAAAAATCCATGTTCTGATGTAACAGTTAAAGTTCAAAATCAGGAATTACATTCTTCCAATTCATGAGGATAAGATTAAGAATATCAGTTTCATTTCAGATCTGTATCAAGCCCATATGTTACTAATTAGAAGGTACTTATACTGCCAATAAATTAAATATATACGTTTTCTGCACAAACTGTTTCCCATGTCCATTTCAAACTGGTCCAATAGGGAAAAATGTACCTCTCAAACTCGAGTTTCTGTGTTACTATACCATTCAGCAACAGCTCTGAGTCATAAGCATTAATCCCTGCAATTACAAACCAACATTCTTGAATTTTGATTTGCCTCAACCTCAAAAAACATATTCAAATTTGTTTCGCTTAATAAAATAAATAATATTTTGTGTAGACATGGGCCCTTTCAGAGTTCAATTTCACAATTAAACCACAATATGTACCACAGGTCCTACATCTAAGCATTCATTGATTTAGATAATGTATTGTCAGAATATTTTGAAGTACTGTTAACATATTATGCAGGGTACCTAAATTTAGGAGGGGAGAACAAATGTGATAGTCTTCCTCGCATGAAATTATGAAGAAGTTGCCTTGTAATGTATCATCATTCTCCATTGTATTCCTACTCAAACGCTCCACCAACTGTTGACAATTTAAAATTAAAATGTTAATTACCTGTTCAACTTATTTCCGAGTCGAAGTATTTATCAAATGCACCTGGTGCACTAATGCTTCTGATATATTAAAACATCAAAGCTACTCAATAACAAATAAAACAAAATCAGTATAATAGTAAAATATACCTGGCCATGAGAAGCCTTAACTAAGCATTTAAGAATCTCCTTATTGGGCCGAGCATTTGGTGTAATTGAAACCTTCCACCCCTGATTGCATTCACAAAGCAACAAGAATTTTTTTAAGTTTCTTACAAATTAAACATGAATGGTCAATCTGCTGTAATTTATTACAACTTTCCTAACTAATACCATTTAATGAAAAAAAAGCACATGGGAGACTAGATTCCCATTTTCCAAATGAGCAAAACAGTTTTGGGAATGATTCCAAGAAGAACTTTGTTTTTTCTTTGTTTTTTTGAAGAATAAATAAAAAACTTAAGAAATGGTACCTCCAACAAAGGAAATTTCTTAGCATGTTGTAATGACTCAGGCATGCTAAATCCAATCTCTCTCTCCTTCTTCAGATCTCTTAATACAAATTTCTCTTCACTGACAATATCGCTAACCTTGGCACAGTTGTCAAGCCAATCATGTCTGACCACATATCGCCCCATTGCAATAGCCTCTAGCATGTTCTTCGTTCTTGAAAACCGATCGGCCACAAAGTGGGTCGCATCTGACATTGACAATGCAGTTGAAGAGCCAAACTGCGACAAAATCTAAAGAAAAGTAGAACAAATTAAAACTTTCCATGGTGTTATGCATTTGCATTTAACGAAGATGATATTAACTTGAAGTCAGTTCTTAGATGGATGGAATATTTTTTGGAATATTTCTAATATCAATCAGAAGATTGCACATTGTCAATGAACTTCAGAGATTTGTGAAAATGTATGAGAAATAGGATTCTTTGCAGAGAACACCCCACACTTGGCAATTTTTGTTAAAAAACAAGAAGTACTAATAGATGAAATTACAAATTGCACCCTTTTTCTCATATATTTGCAATGTACATGACCCTTTAGATCAGCATCAGGGAAGAAGGCATAGTCCTGTATGTGGGCTATTTCAACCAGGGTACCAATTAACTGGGCAGATTGAATTGGGTTCTTACATATTAATATCCTGGCAGAGATATATAGTCAACTCGTCTTTTGTCAGATTCAATATTTGGTATATAGTCTAGTGGAAATAATTAATTAACCCAAGCAATGGCAATATAAGTGCAAATATGTGAAACAGGATTGCTTTTTAAACATAGACAAAACCCAAGTATGAGAATGCAAAAAAAAAAAAAAAAAAAAAAAAAAGGTACTACATTCTGGATATCGGAACACGAGAAATGTACCTTTTTTTGTTTCCTCACGACCTTCAGGTCTAAGTTTTTGCTAAAAAGAACACGTATGGTATGTGCACGACTTGTGTTTTTTCTCTCATTGAAAAAACTCATGGCGGCATCAACACAAATTGCACGCACACGTCTATCACCCATTCTCCCATATGAAAAATCCATGCCACTATCAAATCCTCCAGAACATCTTTCTCTTAACCTGCCTGCCTTATCCTTTTCTTCACATCCCACCCCTTTACAAACCCTCAAATTTCCATGTCTGGACTTATGACACTTCACAACAGGTGACCTTTTCTTTCTTTTCACTGTATCCATAATTACAGCCAACCTATTTGACATGCACCCATCCAGACCACTTAACACAGATCGCCGCAGAGCGGTGCTCCGTGCAGTTCGTTTTCTCTTTGGGTGTCTAAACACACAGAATTCCTGATCAGCTCCTTTTAATTCATTTCCCAGATTGGTTTCTTCAATTTTATTTGGGAAATTTTCAGACTCATGAGCTGATGCACTGAACAGCTCCTCCAATACTTCAGCAGCCATCTGAGTAGCAGGCCCCACATTGTCAAAGTAACAATTATCCCCTTCCTCCAAAGATGGATCAACCCAGTCAAAAACACCCATCTTACGTACCGAATAGTTATCCTCCTTCCGGTTAGACAGATACTTGACCACTTTTGCACTTAAATTTTGTTCAGAATTTGGCTCTGTCACCATACCCGTGCTATTATCGTGCAGTACGCCCATGTACATATTCTCCTTTTCTTCTTCAAATGAGAGAAATCTATCAACTGCATTTAGTGCATCAGTTTGGGTCATCTGGTCAGGCTCCTGAGAGTCGGTGTATATTAAATTTCCAGTAGGCACTAAATTTTCATTTTCACGCTCCATTTTATCAAATATTCTGTTCAAAGAAGGCTTTACCAGGCCTGCTATTGCCTTAGACCTATCAAGTGGAATTATTCGATATAATTAGTTTTAAGTAAAAGAATAATTGAACAAAGGCATGCTGTATACTAAATTGCAGCACACCAAATAAGCAAATATTGTATTAAATTTGTAATTTGGATACTGCAACAGTTTACCAGGTAAGAGATACTATCATTTCCCTGGTACCAACTGGTAACAATTAGATATAGACTATGACATGATAAAAGGAGTTAATGGGTAAGTGAAACAAAAAAGAAAAAAAAAACAGTACTTTTTCTTGGTGCAAATTGCTATGTTTTTTCTTTACAGTAAATTGCTAATTGTATTTTCACCAGTAACCCAATGTGCAATTTTGTGCCATCAATCAGTTCCTTTTCATGTTCTTATCCCGTTTCCTATTCATCTTGTCAATGTGGAAAACATAAAATGGACAACTAATAAAAGAACCAAAATATGCTTCCAAACTCCAAGCATTGGTTAATACTTAAATTTGAATTAATCCCTATGCATCTCGAGTGCGTCTACTCAATGAAAGTCGATACCTGTTAGCCTAAGTACACAATAGAAATAAACATTCACCAAATTTTATAACAGAAACTAAGTGAAACACACTTGATTTGGTATAACGCTAATCAATTTCAGATTCCACTGAGATTTTACTGAAATTGGCATCATAGAGGAGGATAAACAATTCGATCTATTTGATAAGCAACTACATAAAACCCTGGAATACTCCCCCAAATTATATCCTCCAATCACAGTTTCTTCATTCAATCCCCCACATCACCGATCACAACCCTGTCCATCCCATCCCACACTGCCACACACATTCAAACACCATTCCAAATAATCCAATCCAACAATAACAATAACAAAATAAACAATAGCAAAGCAGTGAATAGTGATCTCACCACTACAGTTCTGGCAACCTTCAAGTCACTTCACAGATGCCTCCTAGGTCGATCAGTCAACTGATTAAAAAACATTCGGTGAGAAGATCGACCGAGTGAGAGAACAATCGGGAGCAAGTTCGGAGGAGATCGAATGATCTCACTCAGGGTTTCAATTGCTGAAACGATGAATGAAAATCTTCTCTTAATAAAATGCCATCGAGGTGCTTATCCTCTGCTGCGCAGTATTGTGCTTCGCAGCGAATCAACGATAAAGATTACAGGAGGATGTTTCGAGATTGAGTTGCACGAATCTTAAAGCAAATCCAACGGAGAAAGTACTGCGCGGTAATTTACTGCGCGGCAGAGGATATGAATTGATCGAGGTCGGGTGTCTTCTCTGAGAAGGAGAGCCTCAGGTCGGATTTGATGTTGACAAATCGGTGTGATTATGATGTAAGAGTTTGACAATGGGGGAAGTTGGGAGTGGAACGGAGTGCTGTACATAAAGCCACAGGGGAGAGGGTCATAGATGGAGTGGAGCAAAAGTTGCATCCGCGGCGCTCGTGCGGTGCGACAGGAATTTTGGAGGGAAACCAAAAAGATGGAAAATAGAAACAAAATGAATTCATCTGTGAAATTTAAGAGAGATTTCATATTTTGATCCCTAGATTTTCTTAATAAAATAGCAATAATATATTAATCAATAAATAAAAAGGTGAATATTATTGTAAAAAAATTACCAAGAAAATAACATACAAAAGTGGTCAAATCATCATAGTGAGAACACATGAGAACCATTTCGATTGTGTTTCATGCCTGGATTGTTAGATCAACATCTATCATCCTGTATAATTTATAAAATTCAACATTTCCATACAATATTCTCATTAAAATAACTCAATATTTCAATTTAATACACTCACTAAATAATTAATTTTAGATAAATTATTTAATAAAATAATTTAATATTTTAGTAATTCAATGATACAAAGATGAAAGATTTGATGATGACAGTACCCAAAGAACCCTAATATAAAAACGACACAGTATATTCGTAACAAAATTCGCAGCAATCAATGGGCAATCTAAAACAATTATCAGATTAAATGCTTTCATATTCAAATATTTTATTAGAGGTGGCAAATTTTGACCCGACCCGAAAAACCCGCCCGACCCGACCCGACCCGAGTTTCAGAGAAAGTCAACCCAACCCGAAAAAATGCTGACAGACATCAACCCGATACCCCACCCGAACTGGGAATTTGCCACCTTTATATTTTATACTTGTCAAGATGCTTGCACTTGCACCGTTGCACAGCCGACCTGCTAGAGACAATTCTGACTTAGTAAAAGACACAATTATATTATCGAACCTAATATAATTTATTACAGTTTTAAGCAAAGCGGGCATTTGGTCTAGTGGTATGATTCTCGCTTTGGGTGCGAGAGGTCCCGAGTTCGATTCTCGGAATGCCCCCTTCCCTTTTTGACTATCGAATATTTATGTTGCGAATTGTTTAAACCTTTTCCGACGGATTTTAGTTCTTATTCTTCCAAAAATATTGTCTCAATGGGACTATAAGCAAATCGAATCGAACTTGAGCCAAATTGAGTCGTAGTTAAACCGAAGTCGAGCTAAACTAAATCGAATTAGCTCGAACTCGAATCAAGCGTCAAAGAACTTGAATTGAATTGGAGTTAAACTGAAATCGAGCTAAACTGAATCGAATTAGCTTGAACTCGAATCAAGCTCCAAACCTATACGAGCTCAATTATTATGACTTTCTATTTATTTTCCATATCCTTACTCTTAATAAAATGAGATTGAATTTTTTGATATGAAAGTTCTATCTTCCCCAAAGAATAAACCTTAGTCGTTGATTGTTTACTTAGGATTGATCACCATCGTTGATGTACATTAATGTCCCGGTTCATTAAAATTTAAGGCCGTTGGATTGTTTACTAGATACACGCTGGTCCGAATCTCGAGGTGATCCAACGGCCCACGTGCCGAATGGCACAGTGCCATATGTTAGAGAATAAGCACTACATATTAGTTTCCTCACAAGGAATGAGCTTTCGGCCATTCATTATAAGATATAATTAATTTAGCCCAAAGCAAGGCGTAGGCTTTTCACTAGTTAAAGTTACTATAGATAATTCAAGCTAAAATAAGCATATTATTTTTGTCATTCTTTGATAATATAAATTAATTATCTCTAATTTATTAACTTTATAAGGAATTATAATAAAAAAATATATTTTATTAATTCAATAATAGAAAAATATACTTTGTTAATTAAATAATAATAGGTATATTATTACGAACAGTCTTGACAATATAGTTCAAATTATGTGCAAATTGAGCTATTACGAATAAAATCAAGAGAAAATCGAGCGGAGCTAAATCAAACTCGAGTTAACCAAAAATTGAATTGAGTTGAATCGTACTCGAACTTAGACTGAATCGAACTTGAGCAAATTACGAGTTACAAACTTTTCTTAGTCAAACTGATCCGGCTCGACTTGACCTGTCTAATTGCACCTGTAAATGAATACATCTGGGTTAACCCTGAACCGATCGACTTGATTTGACAAAACCTGAATGTGACTCGATAAAATGCAGTGCTTGTTAGCTCGAAGACTGATTTGATGTGGCACGACTCCTAATCTGATGAAAACAATTCTTATTGGTCTGAAATCCGACCAGAAATGACCTGTAACCTGATTATTCTGAAACCCGATTAATTTGACCGATTGCCACTTCTAAATTATAATTATTCATACCATAAAAAAAAAAAAAAGAAAAAGGAGAGAGAAAATGCATATAACTATTTAAAATGTAAAATCTATGCCCTGCAGTGTTCAATGATCTCCAAAGACTCCAACTTTGTCTTCAAAATTCAAACCTCTAAATAATGTCACCGTAATACAGATGTTCTGAAAAGTCACAAATAACGGTATAAAAAAAAAGAGAAACAAAAACATAAAAAATATGCGTTAAAATGGGGGCATTCCGAGAATTGAACTCGGGACCTCTCGCACCCTAAGCGAGAATCATACCACTAGACCAAATGCCCTTTTTTGATTATCAAATCGTAACTAAACTACATATGCCTTTCCTTTCCTCTTGATTTCTCCGTCTGAAGATGCGCATCTTCCCCACTTCCGATCCAAACTTCCCAGCGCCTTCTTTCGCCACCCTCTCCTTTCCTCTCCTCCGATCCGATTCAAATCCCCCTGTTCCATCATCTCCTCTCCCGGAAGGCTCGTGCTCCTCCTCTTATTTACTTCCTCTCTCGCTGTCTTCAATTGAGGTAACATTCTGGTTCAGTCCGAACTGGTACAATACCTTTGTAAAGAACTGGTTCAGTGGTATGTAATTTCAGTCAGTACCAGCAATTTCTGAATCGATTCAAGATAAACTACATGGCTTTTGGCTGGCCATCTGCAATTGAAAACAAATGGAATTCCATGAACTATAAAACCATGTCATGTTTATGGATTTAAAGTTTTAAGGCTAATTCTGCTATGGATCAGATGAAATATAGGCCGTTATTAATGGTAGTCAGAGTAATTTATACACTTGGTAGTAACTACTAAGTACCTGTGTGAACAGTTTATTAATGATGTTTCCGTATGGATTAAGTTCCTTGGTTCTTGTCATGACTTATGTATTGTTATACAAATATACAATTGTAATGATATACCGAAATAGTGACAATTTAATTAATTATCGTCGTAGTAACCGGAACCTGACTGTCATTAATACCGAAAGTTCCTTAACTCCGGTTACAGTACAGTAGTTGGACTCGTCGTAGTAAACAAAACATAAAAGAATTAAATTAATTATCGTCCGAGTCCAACTACTGTACTGTAACCGGAGTTAATTTAATTCTCTTATGTTTCGTTTTAGTTGGAGAAGTAGATATACAATCGGTAAGGTGGAGCAAGCGAGGAGTTAACAGCAGATGAGAGAGAAATCAGATTCAGCAATTCAGAGTTACAATGGAAGAGTTATAACCGGATTTGTATTTATCACTTCTGGTGTGGTTTCTTTTCTGTTGTTCTTCTTCGCTGCTGTAGTGTCGAAGCTCCTTCCTCCATTCCAGAATCAAATCTTGCGTGCAATTCAAAATGACCGGTACGCCACTTGGATTCTATAATCTTATTGGTATGTTTACTAGCGACTAGAAATGAACAACTTGTTCGATTATCGAAAATTTTTGTTGATATTACTGATATGTGGAATATACAGCAAACGTTAATCACTTGTGCTTCTAGAACCAACATAGACACTTAAACTGTATCTTAGTTCGGAAAATCAGTGCATCTTTTCATGGAATCCAATTTATCTAGTTATACATGAGATTGATGTAAAGGGTTTTTGGTATAATTCACAAATATCTCAAGGTTACGTGTTAGTAGCAACTAGCATGTTTGGGATATTTCAGATTTTATTTAAATCTATTTGTAAAATATATATAAATGTAAGAAGTATGCCTATTTTGTTTTTGAGGTGAACAATGACCTGACCATGCATTTTAGTTCCGACTAAAAACGATTCTGTACTAGATACGACCTTCATACCACATTACAACTACTGGTGCTGTACCGATTATACAAAGGTCATTTTGGGACTGTTTTAGCAGAATGTTTCTTATCAAGGCTAGATTGAACATCAAATCCTTTAAACCTCAAACAAACTAACACAGCTGAGAAAAGTAGAATAGGGATAACTATCAGACTGGTATATGGATCATTGTAATGCAATACCTGCTTTCTGAGTAGGTTCATTCGTTTGCCTTTTGTTTTGTTGATTGTAGGTATTACTGCTTTCTGGTCCCATTGACAGTTCCCGTGATAGTTATAGCTGTATATCTACATTGGCTCAGCATGAAGCTTTTCAAGCATGCGTAATTAATTACTTTTTGTGTGTTTTTTGCCCCGTAGTTTCTCTCAACATTTTCCCTGATTGTAGATTTTTGTTTGTGGTTTAGAGCTAGACGTTCTCAACTGGAGAGTATTAAAGTATAACAAATTTTTGGTTACTTCTGTTAAAATTTTGCTTATATGTACACTATTGGTATCGAATCTGTAGTTGTTGAAGCTTGCTTGACATAAGGAATTATATCACTTGGAATCTAAAATATTATTTAGACATGGTTGATGATTAGAAACAGCATTTAACGATTGATAATCTTAACAGACGTGATTGACCGCTTGTAAATTTAAGTCTTCTTAGAAATACACAAGAAAAATGTTTCACTTCCTGATTTATTACTACACTCTAGCACAATTGAGATATCATAAATTCATAATATTTCACTTCCTGGTTTCTTTTGCTAAAAAATTTCACAAATGCCCAAAGAAACAAACTTATCTCTATCAATGCCTAAACCACTAACTTAATTTCACGAATGCGCAAAATATAGGGCCCTATAACTATTTTCCTAAATAAAAGTATAGCAGGGGCCCGCCTATCATTGAAACCAGGATTTGTAAGGCGTGAGTTGGACTCGCGCCTTACAAACTCGCCCCTTCATTAAACTCTTCTCCCTTCCTTAGCTCCCCAACTCCTTTCTTTTTCTTCCTTCTATAGAGCGCAAGTACAATTCACGTCCTATATTTTGGGTATCCATAAAATTAATTTAGTGGTTTAGGTAGTAGTAGAGATAAGTTTGTTTCTTGGGGCATATGTAAAATTTTTCCTTCTTTTGCTCTGTCCAATCTTTTCTTTGTTTGTCAAGTTGTAACAGCAATCTACAAATTGTAATGTGTTAGATTCATGGCTGTTATACTGGTAAAATTGGGTGCTATACATAGTATATGAACCTTTTGCTCATATACTGATACTGATACTGGTATAAACAACAAAGGTGAAACTTAGAAAAACATTTTGTTTCCGAAAGATAATTTATCGGAAAACTGTAGTTAGAAAATTCTAAAAATAGAAAAAGTTGGTAATCTACAAGATTTCAATATATAGATTATGTTGAGCAATTTGGATTAGTCATTTAAGCTACGGTTTTGAGATATTAGGTCGAAACGCACTATTGTAAAGCGCGATAGCCTCACTCAAGTAGGAATACTAAAAGAATATTAGTGCTGTCATAATAAAACTGAACGGTGTAAGATGCGAATCATACAAAAAACTCCACCAATCCAAATAGCTTGGCCTTCTAAAAGGAATGAAGATTGATGTGTCAATTAATTAACTGATTTCTGAAATGAATTTTTGTGTGTGTACTTTAGCAAACAGTACATACTTTTCTTTAATGAAACAAAGATTGAAAT
Source organism: Cyperus esculentus (assembly GCA_030179965.1). Lineage (NCBI taxonomy): Eukaryota > Viridiplantae > Streptophyta > Magnoliopsida > Poales > Cyperaceae > Cyperus > Cyperus esculentus. The sequence goes on from JASGLE010000031.1 coordinate 1,723,691, forward strand.
TACAGCCATAAAAGAGCCTGGAAGTAGCCATAAAACAGTACATACTTACTGCTCCCTGCATTGATCATCAATGCTGGAAAACTGATCAGGTACTTTGATCATCAATGCTGGAAGTATTCAGGAGATCAGATGAGGCTCTGCACTGATTGTGAATTTGTGATCATTTGAAATTTGGGGAACCGATTAATTAAGGCGAATTTCGCAAAGGCATTTATTTGGGAAATTCTCGTGAGGTCAGACCACTTCCCAGCCCCCAGATACAGCAGACCTTTCTAATATAATTTCTGTTTTCACTGAATTTTCACTGAATCAGTATTTGCAAGGCCAATTTATAAATTACAGGGTTAATAACAGAAAAAAATTGTGTTGATGGAAGAGAGAAATTAATTAAGAGGAGGAAAAAGAAAGGGCACTACTGGTTGCTGTAATTAATTTTCCACTACATATATATTCACTTGATTATATATCTTACATGTTTCACAAATAACACATCACTCAAGTCTCTCTCTGTTTTTTTTGATATAAAGACGATAAAGGTCAAGCCACTCAAATTTAAATGTCTATAAAAAACCTCCATCCGGGTTTCGAACCCGCGACTTCCCACACTCAAGTCTTGAACATATTTTTGTACTAGTCCAGACCAATTCCAACACAGCTACATATATATATTATCGCCTTCTAAGCAAACAATATAATACAAATACAAAACAAACATACTAATCCAAACATTATAAGTTTCAACAGTAACAACATGGAAACTATATAAGAAGTGCAATTCATATATATCGTGAAGCATGCGACTGATTCTGCCGGTACTCAACATACATTACGTACGTGTAGATCGATTATATATATATATGCAGATAGTCATCAGTATATATTGAGTCTATCATTATTTTGAAAAGAAGAGTTCAACAAGCATCTTAGCTACTATGTCTGGTGCTGCCTTGGTACCAACCTGATGCATAAATTGGTGAACTCTTTCGCGTTTGCTGGTGGCGGCGCTACTATTGTTTGTTGCGTAGCCGCAATGCTCTGTTTGTGCGCCATTGTTGGGCTCCATTGGTCCATGAAGGCAGTTTACATGGAGGCTTACGTTGCCTTGCACGCACCTACGAATTACAGTACGTACAACTCTCAACGTTAGTTAACTTTGACTTAACTGAATAAAAACTTTCTAAAGCGTCGTTCGTTTGGAACTTGATGATTGGTTTACTTCGGTTGATATTAATTAGTTTATGTTCTATCTTTCAATATTTTGATTTATATGAGTTAAAAGGTTAACTCTTTTAATATATTTATAGAGTTAGACTATTATACTAACGTTAGCATTTCGGACAGAAATGTTAACGCCTCAAAATTTATGTTATCGTGTCCGAAATCACGATTTATGGTGCTCAATAAATTCTTTATATGAAAATATGTGAGGCTACAAAAATTTTCCATTTTTAAAGATTTCTAAGTATTTGTTTTATATTTTTGAAAATAACATGTACAAACATCAATATTTTATTAATATTTATGAGTTTTTTTTTCTAAAATTCAAAATAAATACTAAGAAAACTCTAAAAATAAAAAAATTTTGTATTCTCCTATGTTTTCATATAAAGAATTGATTGAGCACCATAAATAGTTATTTCGGACACGATAACAGAAATTTTGAGGTGTTAGCATTTCAGTCCTAAATGCTAACTAATGTTAGTATAATAGTCTAACTCTCTCTCTCTCTCTCTCTATATATATATAACATGTCTATATATTTATTTTGTTTTCCAACTTTTTTAGGACGAATTGGAAATGCTGTGGAATGTGTAGCTTTATGTTCATATATGGTGATATATATATAATTGAATGCATCGATCACACATAAATTGATATATATAACAATTAATCCATCAGATACATTTCTCATATCCAATATTTTAGTTTGTTTGTTGGTTTTAGCTAGGAAAGAAAAAGAAATTAAAAAAAATCAAACAATATCCGTAGCTTTTATATATATTTGCAACATTAATTAATTAGTTAGTTACCTATAAAACCAAGCCCCATTGTTGATCACACCACAAGCAGTACATGTGTAGACTCCGGCGACCAGAGAGAGGCTGTGTTCCGGGTGCAATGCAGTACTGCGAACAACCTGTTGTATGGTTGTACAATGGGGATGCACATCAAAGTTGCAACCGATGCACCGGTAAAAAAGGCCTTCGACCGATTGCATACAGAGATCGCACAACCGAGAATAGCCTATATTATATATCCCAGATATATAAATGCAGAAATTAGTATATGATATTAGATCGAGATGCATTTTCGAAATAAATTAATTTTAATATATTTGCAGTTGAGTGTCTCTCTCTCTCTATATATATATGAGTCTAGCTACGGTGAGTTGCAACTCACGGGCTGCTCCGTGAGTTAGGGTCCAAAAACATATCAAATCACCTCCAAATTTCGATTTGTATGGCTCAATAAATTCTTCATATCAAAATCTTATAGCACGCAAAAATTTTTCATTTTTGGAGATTTTTATGTATTTGTTCTAGATTTTCTAAAATGATACATAAAACATTGATTATTTTATTAATATTGTATAGTCACTTTCTATTTCAACTGCACTACTGCCTAAACAGTCAAATTATTTTCACCAATACACCAAATTTAAGGGCGTGAATCCAACTTGCGCCCTCTAACCTCTTCTTATACTGTAAACAGCCAAGTTACACGCGCAATGGACAGAGGTTGGCATGTAAATATGAGTTTAAAGGACGCAAGTTGTACTTGCGCCCTTTGATTTGGGCATCTGTGAAATTAGTTTAACTGTTTAGGCAGGTGCAGTTAAGATCGAAAATTTGAGCATGCATCTATGCAAATTTTCCTATATATATATATACATGCATAAATGTGATCAGTTGCTTTAGTTCACAGCATTTAAATAAAAAAGAAAGTAGAGGAAAATGAAGAATTAATTAATTATATAAGGGAGTACCAGAAGCAAGACGGAGGTGGTGCCCCGGATGTGCGAAGAAAGATATCGTCTCCGGCAACTTAGCGCAACCCTCATGTAGATCGAAATCGCAGGCGTCGCACCGGTAATGGACGCCGAGCCCCGGGTACTGACACAGGTTGCATATAAATGTTTGATCAGTCCTTGCTAACTGGTGATGATGAGAGAAGTGGTCAAGTAGTTTGCCACCCCTAATTTCTCCCTGTGATCTGATGCTGTTGTGCGCTTCAATCCGGGGTGGTAACAATCTAGCAAATATAAATAAGGGTCATATATATCTAGTGCATGTCCCAATTAATATATTAGTGTCTATATATCTGTTACAAAATTTGTGTCCTAATATATTAGTGTATATATACGTGTTTGTTACAAAATTTAAGTGTTACACAATTTGATATAATAATTACAAATTATATGTATGCGTGGATGTGTTGATAGTTAAAATGAAGACACTGGGGAAATATCTGTAAAGAAACAGATCCATAGATTGACAAACTTTTTGTCAGCCAATTGGTCAGCTCTAGAAAATTAATTAATTAGACGGACAGCAATTAATTAATTAGGATTTTGAATCCATATATCAATTGTAATTAAGTTAATGCATGAAATATTAGATGACTTGCCTTAATGAATGTTTTGAAGAATATTAGAGTAAATTTTTCGAAAAAAAAATATTAGAGTAAATTCCATGAATAGTCCCTAAAAATCATTGCTTTATCATAGAGCATGATTGTTTTATTATAGAGCAAGGTTCTAATGCCAAAAATTTTGTGTGCCACAAGATGTCACAAAGTTCTTTTTTCATTTATATTTCAAAATTTTGCATTCAAATTTCAAATCAAAACAATTAATCTTATTTATATTCACGAAAGATGTATGCATATAAAATTTTATGATTTTTCGAGTTCATTTGGTACTAGATCAAGTGGTTGAAAGATAGATGAATTAAAATTAAACAATCATTGTTGACTAAATTTTATTCATTTTTAAGCCGCTTAATCTAGTACCAAATGAGCCTGAAAAATCATAAAATTTTATATGCATACATCTTTCATGAGTATAACTAAGATAAGTGGTTTTGATTTAAAATTTCAATACAAATTTGTGAAATATAAATGAAAAAGATATTTTATGGCATCTCGTGGCACACAAAACCTGTGGCATTGGGACCTTGCTAAATGAGTGGTTTTCGTCTTTTCAAAATTTTAAAAGGGTTATCAATTTGTTTTTTAAAATATTGAGGTATTACTATTATAGTTCTTTAAAGTTGCGAATATAATATTTAGCTCCTTAAAGTTTCTCGTGCATATGATTTTGGTCCTCAAAATTTTAATCTGTAGCAAATTGGTCCCATCATTATCCAGTGCTTCTAAAAAATTTAAAAAATATTTAATATCATGATCAAATTGGATTTGTTTGTAGAGTAATGCCACCTGAGAAACTCACAAAATACTTCCGTGATCGCATCTCCAAAACATTACAAATCACCTACAAATTTTGATTTATACGGTGCCACATATTTTTCATATCAAAATCTTAGGGATAAAACATTTTTCTATTTTTAAAGTTTTAAGTACTTTCTTGAGATTTTTCAATGTGATACATAAAACACTATTTATTTTATTAATATTCATTGTCACTCTTAAAAAATAGCAAACAAATACTCAAAAAAATTTTATCTTTTGAGTTCTTTAAGTATATGTTTTGGATCTTTTAGGATGACCTCGAAATAATAATAACATAAATGTATAAAACTATGTCATCTTTAGAAAATCCAAAACAAATACTTAAAAAACTAAAAAAAAAAAACAGAAATTTTGTATTCTAGGAGAATTTGATATAAAGAATTTAATGAGAACAATAAATTTTGAGATGCTTAAATGTGATTTTTGAGTCAGGAGCACGGGAAGCCTCCATTATCGTAGAAGTACAGTAGTTTTACTCTCTCTATACATATGAACAATTTAATTTACAACATTATATTGAAAAAGAGTACTGATCAATTAACAATGCTTATCTTAATAGTCTTGACAATGAAACTTTTAATAATTTTGAAAAAAAATCTTTGAAAGAATTTGAAATGGGCAATATTTTTTTATATGTTATTCAATTTATAGATTGATATTCCATTAAAAACTTATTAAATTACAACTACCAAAAAGTGCTTAAAATTTTGATAAGCTATCAAGCAATATCCATATCAACTTAAAATTGAAACTTAATCAATCCGTAAGTTTAACAATACATCTACAAACTTTTACCTTTCTTAAGATTTTTTACAAATTTAATAAAGCTTTGATCATCAAGATTAGCATTGTCACGTACGTGATCTCTCTTAAGCAAAAATAATCGAAAAATGAAAGTAACAATAAATCAAGGGACCTGAATCAAGAGAAGGGTTAATGTGCCCGGGATGTTGTAGGAAGGATTCTGTCTCACCCAACTTAGCACAACGCTCGTCTAAATCGAAATTACACGCATCACACCGATAACTGACTCCGTTTCCTTGCCATTGACACAGGTCGCAGGAAAACTGTTGGCTTGGGATCTGAGTCCTCACTAACAGGTGCTGATGAGAAGAGTGTGCCAAATAACTTGCCATCTCTTAATTTGTTCTTCCCTCTGTTTGATGTTGTTAGTTAAGTGCAGTATATATATATCGATGTTAAGATTGACAAAGTCTTAGTCAAGAAACAATAGGATATATAAGGAAGAATTTTTTCTATTGGCCCTTACCGGGTTCCCATCTGCTGCCATAAAAAACTATGACAAGATTGTGTCATAGTTAAAACGGGCTGTTGGATCAATCTAAACGATCCAGATTTTAGAAATAGGGGGTGTTGTTTTATTGTAGGTCCCATGTGCATAGACCCAAAATAACTATGGCACGCACGAGCGTGCCATAGAAAACTATGGCAGCTGATGTGAATTCGGCCCTTACCGACTTCAAAATTTCTATTGATCCCTCAACAGTTCATTTTTATCTACTTTATTTCTCAACTCTTACTTCTCGTTCCATTTTATATTTATATCTATCACATTACGACTTAATTGGGAGTTAACTACGGTTAATTTACTTGAGTTTTCTGGTTAATCTCTAGTTAAAATACAAAAAAGACAGAAGTACCCCTTTGCTATTATGGAAGCTCATATGTCGGGATCCTTTCTCACTTTTATAATCACTAGAGAGTTGTTTTTCCGGGCTTCGCCCCGGAAATTATAACTCGGGATCGTCTAACGCACTGCCGAATGTGCAGCGCGCATCCGACGGTGCGCTAGACCTTAGGATCCGTGAAAAGTAATGAGTTCGGATTCTAAAGTCTAGTGCACCGTCGGATGCGCGTTGCACATTTGACAGTGCGCTAGACGATCCGGACTTGGAAATTATGATCTACGTTTAATGAATATTGACATGAAAAGAGAAAGCATAACTAACATTAAACAAAAAAAATAACAGTATTTAATTTTATCTAAAATTTCAAGATGCGTATCGATCCTACATGCTGATATGAGCTACATAATATAAACATCATTTATAAACATTTGGAAGCATTAATAAAATCAATTAAGGGAGAAGAAAAGAAATAGTAACATAAGATAATATGTTAATATCATTTTTACAAGAAAAAAGTCATGTAAATGACAAACATGTGATTTGTGGGTGTCAGTACACTTTCTGCAAAGAACACTCCAAAAAACCTTATCGACAAAAAGATTCTCAGGGATAAATTAGAACAAAGTTCAAAAAGAATCTCAGGGATAAACTTAACATGCTAATTGAATAGTTAGCATATTAAGTTAAAAAATTTGTATGTTAAATTGGATAATTAGTTTATTTGACCAAACTAAACTATAAAGTATTTCACAATAACATTTTCCAACCTTTTATATACGGTGGTATTGGTAAAGGCTATTATACTATTAATAGTACGGATTGCTCCGTACTATTGTCTCATATTTTTAATTTCAAAATATTAATAATCGATCCAAACTGTTCATTATGATCTTCATATACAATTTTACTTTTAAACCAAATTTTATATTTTTTGGAATTTGTTTAGTATTTTCTTAGATATTTTAAAATGTCACCTATTTAAATGACTCATAATGTTTTAATCAAGTGACTTTTGAAAATATAACTAAAAATTTTAAAATTTGGTTCACAAATTGAATTGGATAAGACAAAAATAAACGGTTTAGATCGACTATTAATATTTTGAAATGGGAGATATGGCCAATATATAGTATGGGGCAATTTGTATTAATAGTACAATAGTCTCACTCTTGGTACAAACTAATTAAGAAGCACTATATATTAGAGGAGGGATCCATTGATAATGGTTAACTTGACAATCTTGATAATATCACTTTTCAAAAATTTATAAAAAATCATAAAAAATCTTAAAAATAAAAAATGATTTATGGATGTATTGTGTGACTTATAGATTGATAGTGTTTCAAATTTCAATCAATTTGAACATCGCTTAATGACTTATCAAACTTTTGTACATTTTTCAACGGTTATAACTTAGCGGATCTTTAAAGAACTATCAAACATTGCTTAAATTGAATATAATCGGAAACATAATCAATATATAAGTCAAGCAATACATCCATAAATCATTTTTCATTTTTAAGATTTTTTATGATTTTTTATAAATTTTTAAAATGTGTCATTATCAAAATTGTCAAGTTAACCATTGTCAATAGATCCCTCCTCTATATATTAAACGTCGGCACGTCGCGCATTCTATGTATGTCCTCGGCTGTGTGGCAGTGGGACAGGTAACGTACGTGCAGAGAGCTAGCTAGGGAGGGAGTGCCGGACAGCCGGAGTGACACCGACCCGAGATGGACCCTGCCGAATCGAGCCTAAGATGAGAGTATATAGACTCCCCCATGCGTTCTCATATCATATGCAATCATAATAATATTATCGGACCTGATAACTGCACCCCTTAAAAATTATCTTTAACCGTACCCAGTATAATTTTACATTTTCCATATGATAACAGAAAAAATGGTTATACTAACATGCAAATTAAAGTGTTTGTACTAATCACTAATATAGTTTATACAAATAACTAAATGTGTATCAGAGGAATCGGAGTAATGAAGGTGCGGCCGGAGATGGGGGCGGAGGTGCGGCCGGAGGGGGGTGGAGGTGCGGCCGATGGGTGGTGGAGGTCCGGCGGAGAGGGTGGAGATGGGTGGAGGTGATATGGTGGTGGAAAAGAAATCAATGGAAGAAGAAGAATAAAAGAATAAGAATAGGAGCGTAAATAAGAGATGTAGTTAACGGGGATAAGAATAATTTCTCTAATATTATATAATTTAAAAATCAATACTTGACAGCTGCAGGGCCTGCGGCCAAGGTTTCAAAAAAAAAAAATTATGCACAGTACGCATCATGAATTTGCAGTTGACCTAAATTAGTAGTATATAGTTGATACGAGTTATTAAGAGAAACATCTTACATCCATTGAAAATGCATCCATATGTTCATAGACACACTTAGAATGTAACAAATACATCCGATTTTGTAATAAAAGATCTGATTTTGTAATCTATGAATGTTATGGACAGATATTCTGTGGACGATAGCTAGGTATTACTCAGTTATAATTAACTGCTGCTAGTTAGGTACTTAGGTGTTGGAAAAGACCTTTTCGGTTTTGAATTAATTTAAGGTATGCCCCACGTCGTATGAGTGGAGGGAAACTATATTATTACCAAGTTTTGAAGAATTAAGGATTCTACTAGTTACATTATATTATAACAAGGAATTAAGTTGATGAATCGATCGCACAACGAAGCTCTGTGCGTGGAAGAGTCACCAAGCATTAAAAAACAATTTTTCAGTAATTTAATTATGTTGGAAATTCGACCAGTACCTTTCATTATAATTAATATGTTATAATTATATGAAACGAATAATTCGTTAGTTCTTAAATAATTTGAATTATTATACACAAATATATATGTAAGTATTAAATTGTTACTTGCTATGGGCGCCATCCACTCCTGATCGACGTCCGTCTTGATGTAATTCCTCCTGGGAAACATCTTGCGTCCATTGAGTGTCACCATTCATACATCCATAGTCACACAAAGTGACTGTTTTTTTTACAAATGGGGTCCACTTGAACGTCCCATTTGTCATAGAATGTAACACCATTCTATGAATATCCATTGAATGGACGGTAGGTTGCACCATGATATTATTATTAGCGTAATTATGGTTACTTCATTTACAAAGATATATATAACCATATAAATCCATGGATTTATTTTCTGTCCTTATTTTAACGAACCATTAGTGCATAAATCATCATCATCATCATTGTCATCATCATAATAATAACACTAATAATAATATATAGTAGTAGTAATAATAATACTAATAATTAATGATAATAATAATGACGACGACAACAACAATAATTATTATTATAATTATAATAATGATAATATTATTGTTGTTGTTGTTGCTGCTGTTGTTACCTTTTTTTTTTGTTGTTATTGTTATTATTTATAATAGCAGTATTACGTTGTACTAGCTTCTATTACTTATTGGTGACCGATTTTGCTTTATTAATAAGTATACATCTAACAACATCCTTTTTTGAACTGGAGGAAGATGTGAATCCAAAGTTCCAAGCTGTGTTGATTTGGAACTTCTTTCCTTATTCATTAATTTGCTTAGTCCCAAACTTGTCAATTATTTTGTATCTCTATATTAGCATCCTTTTCATATCCAGGTAAGTTATATGAGTGCTTATCCTCTGCAGCGCAGTATTTTACTGCACAGCGAATCAACGATGAGGATTGTTGGGGGTTTTCTGTGATTGATCTGCACGGATCTTAAAGCAGATCCAACAGTTGAAAAACTGCATAGTAACTTACTGTGCAGTAGAGGATATGAATTCTATGGGCATTGACTTTGTGAATTATTGTTTACTCAACTTGTTACCTTGCTTAGGAAGATACTAGATACATATAAATGGTGATGCGTCATATATTGTAACATCAAAAATTTTACGCATTTTTTTTTAAGTGCAATTATGCGGTAATTAAACCAAACCCCATGCATGTATGGAAATTTTATTATCTGCATATTAAATTGTAACATTAGTTGGCTTTCCGGTGAGTCAGCTATGAATTTTTCACTTGGAAGAAATAGTCAGGATCACGCTACCAGAAATAAGAAATTGAATTTATGGATTATTTACTTGTAATAAGTAGTCATAATTACGCTACCAGAAAATAAATCTATGAGCGAGCAAAGGCGGAATCAAGATTGATCGGCATATAAGGACAGAAGGCGGTACTTAGTATGTAATATTATGAATATTACTTTCAGTTTTTAATTCATTTAGATTAAAAATACAAAATTGTGATAATATTTAAGTTTCTAAAATGAATATATACGATCAACAAAACCGATATTGACTTAGTTAAGAGTTAGTTACATATTTAAATAACAAATTACTTTTTGATATCTTGATGCCAAAAGGATAAATTCGAACATGAAATCAGAAAAAAAAAAAATAAATAACAATGAATGTGGACTTGAATTAAATAAAAAATATGGGGTTAGATAATTAATTTTTACTGGACGAGGCAGGCAAGTCAGGCCCTGATTTTCCTCCGGTCCTGTGGACGAGTCTCCAATTAATACAACAACCTTTTTGGGGAAAAAATTAGACTGATTTGCACAGTGCAAGATAAAGCAAGAATACTAAACTATCATAACAAACTATATGAATTTATATGGAGCTAGACTAATATGAAAATGTTCGTATTTCGATTCGAGATGCTAATGGTCCAAATTATACTTCAAAATGCTGATGGTCCAAATTTTTTTGAGATAAAGCTGATGGTTCAAATTATACTTTATCACATCCAAAATTTTGATTTATGGTTTCCATAAAATTCATCATATAAAAATACTAGGGGATCTAAAATATTTTTATTTTTGGAGCTTTTTAATTATTTGTTTTGGGTTTTTTAAAATCCATATACAAACAAGCAATATTTTAGAGATCATTTTCCATGTTTCAGTTTGAAATGATGAACAATTTTCTGCAGATAATTTGGTTAAACATCTATATAATTACTCAGCTAATTATTTTCTATTTGTTTTCATTATCCTACTGTCGTTTTATTTACTTTCACATATCCACATTTTTTTTCCATGAATTGCAATTTGATATTTTTTTGTTGTTTTTGTTTGATTTATTCTGATGGTTTTCATTGTTTTCAGTTTTCCAATTTTTGTTGGTATTGACTTTTGAGTATTAACTGCTCCTTTAATCCTTTCCATTTTTCCTTGAATTTAAATTGCCGACTGTATCTAATAATTACGTTGGCAGGCGCCGTCAACTTTTCAAAAAAACAATCTAATAATTAATTTAGTAATTAGACCTCAAGTATATATGTATTTTGATTTTTGAATGAAATGATACGTAACGTAGTTAAGAATATATATAGCTTAATTTGATTTGAATTAATCATGATATTCTTTGCAATTGCACCGTGATGCAATGATAATGGTAGTAGCGATTAGTTATATATAGAATCTCCTTGTTATTTGTAGGAATGATAAACCCGACATAATTATTAATTTTTTTTTTGCCTTTGAGTTTTCTCTTATAACTACTTTACTTTTGCAATTTGTAAAGAATATATGATCGATCATATATAACGTTTTGGAAGTTCTTATGTTAATGTATATGCTCGGACATGTAACATGTTGCTAGTTAATAAAATGATCTCAAAAATGAGTTCTGGGTTCTTTGTAGTATTATGCTTTTGTTTCTTTATTTTTTGTCTTTTCTTCCTTTTTTGTGTTGTTCTAATGTTCTTTAGCAAAAATAGTTACCACTATAAAACAGGCCTTACTTAACTCAGAGTGCTTATCCCCTAGCTTACTGCATTTTGCAGCTCATAATGTGAACCGTTGGATCGTCTCGAGATTCATAGAGATCCGAGATGGCACGAATCTCAAGACAATCTAACGGCTCACGTCATGAACTGCAAAATGCAGCACAGCAGGAGATATATGAAATCGGGGTGGTATATATAATCTGCTAGTCTATGAGTTTTGCAAAGGCATTTATTTGGGGAATTCTCAAATATATCATGCCAGGGACAACGGACCTTTCTTAATTTTTTTTCTGTTTTCATTGATTTAGTATTTGCAAGGGCAACTTATGTAATTATGTGATCGATACAATAATTTTATATGCTAACAAAAAATAAATTAGTCCGATTTATCAACTTTTTTTGCATGAGCTCATAAACATAGCATACATAATTGTTGCTATCCAAGTACCAAAAACTAATCTTCAAATTCGATTGCCTGATGCATGGCAGAGATCTTTCTTCACTCAATGCGCAAGAATTCATGCATGATAAAGAACTAATTAAGCTCCTGTCTGTGTAAGAACTCAGGAACTTCAAGATCTTTTTATTTAATTTGTGAATAGTCCCAGAAGAGTAGGCGTCGCCTCGCAGCCCTAAGTACTTCCCCTCCGTGGAACCGGAGGAGCTGCTTACGCCTAGGAGCGTGTTGGACTGGCCGTGGTTCTCTATCTCAACACCGGCCAACAAAGGGATCTGCAAGCATTATGCTCGCTGCCATCCTAAGATGAAGACACATGTGCCTATTAGATGCAGCAAATGCTCTAATAGGTTCTCTCATATGATGTTTGGATTAGACACCATCATAAAAGGCGCATTGTGCTTGTACATATCAGCACATTGGGCACATTCTGCTTAATAGTTTTCTCATTCTATCATTTTTTTTCTCGATTTCGTGTTTTAATTCTCTTTGAGCCTCCACTGGAATTGCAAGCTAACTGTGATACCGATCGATCTGGTGGCCGAATACAATTTGAGAAGGAAATTACTAGACTTACAATTATATATTTATATGGACTAATTGAAGGCAGAGTGTGGCTATGTGCCATGTAATTATTTGACAGTTAATTTGCAACACAACTTACAACTTACTTATAATCATCTTCAAAATTTTACATTCAAATTTTAAATCAAAATCGTTGATCTTATTTATATTCATAAATAGAAAAATGTGGACAACGACTTCTGATGCATCGACGACGTTTACAAAAAGAGCTGAGAAGAAGGTGTTTATTTACTATAATGATGTACAGATAAAAACATAAGATACAAACTACAATCTTTCCAAATGCTGCCGGAAGAAGAGATTGTGAGGCTAAATGGACAAGGTTTTGCTTGTCTTTGGTTAAGTTTGCGAAGCCAACGGTCAAGCAATTCTAGTTGAGCGTCGTATTGACAGATGCAAACTATTAGGAGATTCTTGATAAATTCTGGAAGAAGGTATACACTTCTCTAGGACTTGCAGCCCGGTAGACGGACTAGAAGATACAGAAGTTTATTAGTGACGAAGGGGATATCCTGAGATTGCATCTACAGGTGTGTATTATTCTTCCTCTATTTCTTTTTTTTTTGTGAAACATGCATTGAGTTTCCATCTTGTTAATAAGAAAAAAAGCCTACTATCTATTACCTTTTATAGGCTTGCCTGAACTAGTATTAGTCTAGAGATCAGCAATGAAAATGTGAGGTTCGTTTAAGTTTACATGTAATTTTGATTGGTATCAACGATTTAGTTAAATAGTAATGGTTCTTTCAACTTTTTGCAGATATATATGATGGAGGGCTAGATCAGTTTTGTAATGGCCCTGGTTTTCATAAAAGAAAAAATGGACTGTCCGCCGCATTTTTCAACGCAAGACGTCAAAATAAGCATGTCAATAATACAAAATTCAGGTCACAAGTTCAAATTACATTTTAGAATATAATATTTTTTTATCAACATACAACAATTTAAAACAAAATACAACGGAAGTCTTTTTATCACTTACCACAGTCAGCAAAATTCATGACAGCCAACAAAGTTTATGACATCAATTTCTCGAAAGTTTCAATTAGAAATTTGCAATTCAAATAATCAAAGAAATGCATTGCAATCCAATTTATAATTGATCGTTTCCACAACAAAACGATCGATGCACAAATACGAATCAATAAGCCAAAGAGAGGACCACACACCTTCCGTTGTCGATGATTCTCAAATCCGTCCAATCGATTTCGTGTAAATCTGATCACCGCACGGAGTACTCCATCACCCGCATGTGCAAGACCTCAACCGGCCGGTTCCGACTTCTGACTTCCATCTCCTCGTCTCTGTTTCTGTCTCTCTCTATCTCTCTGATTTCGTAATAGTTTGGCGCAAGGACAAGAGGAAATAACTACTTTCTTCTTATGCTCGTAGGGACTTGTATTAGAGGCGCTCTAGTCCATTGGGTTTAATTCAGAGGAGGATCAATTAATCACAAGTTTTGGTACCCCATCAATAACCACAAAATTAAATTTCTAATAACTACATTTTAAATTCTTAAAAATAAAACTAATTGATAGAATGTTTTGTATATATCATGTTTTATGTGTACACAAAAATTATATTATTTTGATTTTATTTATATGTGCATCAAGCATTAACAAAAATTAACGATTCAAATTTTATATTTTTTTCGCCTCTCTTAATGGTTATCGAAACGAAGTTAAATTTTCATCATTTTTTACGTATATGGTATTGAGATGATTTAGAATACATCTAATGGTTTACATTTGTTAATTTATTTATAAATAATAATACGATTATCAAGGGAACCAATTTTTGTGGTTATAAGACTCCTCTTAATTCAAAATAAAAGGGCCGTGGGTTTATTCGGTTATTTTGATGCGCTGAGTGAAACAGAGAGAGGTGTACAAAGTTTGGTTCAGTTAATTTCATGCCACATTAATCTAATAGATACTACATGTTAAATAAAAGGATGGGAATAGTTCTTGGCATTAATATTTTTTTTCGATGTCTAATTATGGAACCATAATTTTTGATACCCCGTTATACAAAAATCACCATATCTCATTATTAAAACGTACCCTTTTTTATTATTCAAGTCTTATTACTTATTTCATTAATTAATATGAATACATTCAGGGATGCACATTTATTTTCATATATTTTCTTGCAAAATTATTCAGTAAAATTCTCATTGAATTTAAATTACAACAAAGCAATAGTTTAACAAAATTACTTATGGCAAATTATTAAATTTGCAACTTTAAAACTACGAGATGTTACAAGTTTGCAGCATGATTTCTTTTTTTGTCTTTTGATTAAAAGCAACATTAATTGATTTTGTGCATCTTCTGAGCTGATTAAAGATGGTCTTAATTTTGTTCCTTTGTATAAGCTGGTTAAGTTTTTACCTTAGATTTGGAAGACACTGTGTATTGATATGACGATTGACAATATAATATGGGTTAATTATGGATTCGATCATATATATATATAGAGCATATATATATTTTATTTTTGAACATTAATTTTCAATAGGAAAAGATGAGGGTGAAATTCTTTTAGTTAATGCTGATAACAAACTTGCGATCCTGTGGCCGGAGTGGAGATATAATAATCAATAATGTACACAATTAATAAATAGGAACAAAAGAAAATGAAATGGAAAACAAAATAAAATAAAATAATATATATATATAGAGTCCGGCTATAATAATATGCATATCACGGTTTTTACCGTGCTATGCGGTCCGTATCTCAGTTTGCGGTGCCCAAATAGTCGATCCGAACCGCTCAACGTAATCTTTATATCAAAATATACTTGCAAACCAAATTTTATAATTTTTAGAATTTTTTTGCTATTTTTAATGATGGAGAGAAAATGGTTAAATCCAAAGATTTTGGTTCATACAAAATAACGATATTCTCCCTATCACTAAAAATAGCAAACAAATTCTAAAAATTGTAAAATTTGGTTTCCTAGTATATTTTGATATAGAGATCACATTGAACGGTTCGGATCGACTATTTGGACACTGAAAATAGAGGTATAGACGGCATAGCACGGTAAAACCGTGATATGCATATTACTGTAGCCTAACTCTCTCTCTCTATATATATATAGAGTCCGGCTACAGTAATATGTATATCACAGTTTTACCGTGCTATGCGGTCCGTATCTCAGTTTCTGGTGTCCGAATAGTCGATCCGAACCGCTCAACATAATCTTTATATCAAAATATGCTAGCAAACCAAATTTTACAATTTTTAGAATTTTTTTGCTATTTTTAATGATGGGGAGAAAATGACTAGATCCAAGGGATCTGGTTTATACAAAACAACGATTTTCTTCTCATCATTAAAAATAGCAAAAAAATTATAAAAATCGTAAAATTTGGTTTGCTAGCATATTTTTATGTAAAGATTAAGTTGAGCGGTTCGGATCGACTATTTGGACACCAGAAATGGTGAAACGGACCGCATAGCACGGTAAAACCGTGAAATGCATATTACCGTAGCCTAATTTTATATGTATATTATATACTGTGCTGGTTGAACGTTTTTTGGTCTTTTAGTAAACGTAACATATTCAGTGATCCCATTAATTTCAATGGTCCATTCAATATCTATCCTATAAATTAAACTATATATATATATATATATACTTTGTGAGTGTGATATCAATGCATCTTAATTTGTAAAAAAAAAAATGTAAAAAGGGCTGAGAAAATATACTAGAATTAATGGGAGAAAAGATATCCTAATTTTCACAGCAAGCACATGTATAAATTTAAGATAGGAAAGGATAAAATTAAAATCACTTGACTTGAAGGAACCCGCGATCGAATACATGGTAACTAACTTCAATAAAAAACACGAGTATATGAAATCCCTGATAATAACAAAGTCAACATAAACTAAATTCAAATTCAAATAGGTAACAAATTAATTAACAAATTAACTGCATGTTTAAGTAATTACATGGCACACACTGCCTTCAATTAATCCATCTATATCTATAAATATATAACTGTGAAGCTAGTAATTAATTTCCTTGTCAGATTGCATCCGGCCGGCCAGATCGATCGATATCGCGTGCATTCAGCTTGCGATTCCAATGGAGGCTCAGGGGGAATCACTGCCCCAGCCCCCCACGGGAGACCAATCTCGGGTGGCCGGTCTTGAGAGATCGAACCGCGGCCAGTCCAACACACTCCTCGGCGTAAGCAGGTCCTCCGGTCCCATGGAAGGGATGTACTCAGGGGTGCGAGGCGACGTCTGCTCTTCAGGGCTGGCAGGCGAAGGCGAGCGTTCCATGCCTCCGCTGTTGGGGATGTACTGATCATCATGAGGGACATTAGCATTCACATACGGCATGTCGACAGAAGCATGTGACGTGATAGGAGCGTATTCAAATTCCGGTCTCACGGGCGGCAAGGGCCAGCGAGCAGGTCGGTAAATAGGGCTCCGACTGCGATCGCGAATGCTCGAATATGGGCTCCTGGGGCTATAAGGGGGGCTTGGAATTGCAGCCCAGATGTACTGATCATCATGAGGGACATTCACAATCGCATTCACATACGGCACGTCGACAGGAGCGTATTCAAAGTCCGAGCTCACAGGCGGCATGGGCCAGTGAGCGGGCCTGTAAATAGGGCTCCGAATGCTGGGATCTGGGCTCCTGGGACTATAAGGTGGGCTTGGAATATCAGCCCAGTTGTCCAGAAAGAGATACTCTTGATCTTGATCGGTCGTGTTCATCACCCCGTACCAGTAGCCTCCATGGCTTGCATGAGACCTAATCACAGCCGGAGCACGGAACCTGTCGTCTCTGCGTGCAGCCATGTCGATCGCGTTCCGAGCGGGATGGATATGAAATTATGAATGATGATCGACAGGTGGATGTGCTGCGCTCCAAATGAAGAACAAGTTAATTAGTGAAAGTTAATTAATTTCACTAGTTACGCATTCAGATGGAGTTAGTTTTGAGTTTGAGTGAGTTTGAAGGTGCCTCTGCTATGCCTCTGGATGCGTTTTTATAGCTTAATCTGCATGCTATTTTTAGCATCAATCTATATTTGAATTTTCCTTATTTTCCCTTATTTTATAGGCTTGATTAATTTACATCTTAATTTATATTTTTGGGAGCGCGATCAGCAACGATAACAATTCAAATCTAAATTTCTATCTTTTGGAATCCATCGTTATTACAGCTAGCATATATAGTTCAAATATATGGTAATTATACGCAACAAATTGATTCATCATATCAATATCTGCTTCTCTAAATTGTTGCTTATCTTATCCATCCTCATACCAAATAAACCTAAATTAAATTACACCACAATTCACAACAGAACTTTTCTGATTAATTCTACGTACGTACCTTTCTAATCAATGTCAAGTCACAAAATTCCTATCGATGGAGAACTAATCCACAATCGATATGTATAGAAGTTGAGATGTAACGATCCGGCAGAAAGAAAGGAAGTTGTATGCAGGGGACAAATTACTATATCTGTTATGTTATAATGCG
The DNA here is from genome assembly GCA_030179965.1 of Cyperus esculentus. NCBI lineage: Eukaryota > Viridiplantae > Streptophyta > Magnoliopsida > Poales > Cyperaceae > Cyperus > Cyperus esculentus. Next base: position 1,742,144 of record JASGLE010000031.1, read on the forward strand.
TTGGAAATGAATAAAAGTTGGGAGAATTTATAAGGGCTGTTTATGTCGGTGGATTTCATTGTGGGCCGGCTCTATTTTTGGTTGGTTATGGGCTGGGCTGGGCTGGGCTAGCTATAACATGAATTCCGCTCTTTTTGTTGATTCAATTGTGATTTTTTTTCTTTTCTTTTCATGATTATCGAAATAATGTTAAAATTTTATCATTATATATATATATATATATATATATATGTTAGTGAGATAGTATATAAAACACTTCTGACGGTTTAAATTTTTTAACTTATGCATAAATAAAAATATGGTCGGAATGGGCACTTATTTGATCCCTCTTGTTAATAATGTTTAGGAATTTAGGGGCTGCGCTATAAATATTTTGTTAGTAATGTTCATGAATTTTAATGGGTAAATATTTTAGTAGTTGGAAATAAAAAAGGGAGGGAGGGGAAAGAGCATAGAAAAGTGAGTAGTGTATTACCCGGGCCACAAGGATATTTTGTTAGTAAATTTGGAGTGATATTTTGTTTGATGATTTGAAAAAGTAGGGTAGTTTATAAAATAAGGAGGATCCAATAACACAACAATATTTTGATACAAATATTACATTAAATCATATAAATTTTTTAAAAATCTTAAAAATAGAAAATATTTTATACATATTCATTTACTTATAGATCGATTGTGTTTCAAATCTTATTCAATTTTAGTATCGTTTGGTACACCATTAAGAATCATTAAATTTAGACCGTTCTAATTACCATATAAACTTGTTGGTATTTGATGGAGTATCAAATGACACTCAAATTAAGTGAAATTTGAAACACAATTGATCTATAAGTAAATGAACATGTTTGTAAAATATTTTCTATTTTTAAGATTTTTTAAAAATTTATATGATTTAGTGTAACATTTGTGTCAAAATTTTGTGTATCATTGGATCCCTCTTATAAAATTGCCCCTTTCAAATAACATATTAACAATGTCATGATATTTACTTGCTTCCAGTAGTTATTGTTATTGTGTAGTATAATCTGTTTTTCTGAGAATGAGGAAGTGTATATATGTCATACATGGTCTTGACTGTTGCGGCAGCATATGAACAAGTAAGACCTCAATGGCAAAACAAAAGAGTAGTTTGATTGATGTTCATATAGTTATTTGTAAAATAATTTCCAGGCAATTAATTTCATATCATATTCATTTTTTTTTTTTACTATATGTCAGCACTAGAATTAAAATTGAAAAGTTGAAAATTATTTATAACTTGCAATTAGATAATTAATTTTTAAATGATCGACTTTTGAGCAATTATTTGCGAATAATAAGTATTTAAATTAGAAAACAACTGAAACATACCCTAGGGAAAAAAAATGAACATTCGTTGACCCTTGCAAATAATAATGTCAAGTTGTCAACTGTATAAAATCGAATATATTTAAAGAGGAGGATCCATGACAATGCTTATATTGACAATCTTGACAATGTCATATTAGATAAATTTAAAAAAAAAGTTTAAAAATCTTAAAAATAGATAAAAGGTTTATAGTTGCATTGTTAAACTTATACTAGATTGATTATATTTTCAACAATATTCAATATAAGTGTTCTTTAATAGTCCATCAAAATCTCTTTAAATTACAACCGTTAATAATAGCTCAAAATTTTGATAAGCTATCAAATGATATTCAAATATATTGACTGAAACTTAAGATACTATTAATCTATGTATTAAAGAACACATCTATAATCTTTCTTCATTTTTTAAGATTTTTTAAACATTTTTTTAATATTTATAAATATACCATTATCAAGATTGTCAATATATATATTGTCAAGGATCCCTCATCGTATTTAAATTAGGCCGGATTTAAAATTGCCTCTTATATGACAATATATATTATCAAGATTGTCAATATATATATTCGTATTTAAATTGGGGGATTTACTTATGGGCCGGATCTATATTCATATTGGATGCTGGGTATTACGTCTTCAATAAATCAGGCCTTACAAATCGAGCCTGCTTGATCAATTCCTTCATGGAAAGATCGAAGATGGGAATTACCGGATTAATTAGATGGTTCAGATAATTAAATTGAGATCAGGTGTTTTGAAGCAAAGATCGAAGAACAAACAAAGCCTGAAATTACCTCACGACATAATTTTTTTAGTTGGACTTTTATCAATTGTAAAAGTTGATGAAAACCATTGCTGCTATCATCCTTTCGAAAAAAAAAATAATAATAATACTGTTGCTGTAAAATTTCCAAACATACCAATTGAATGGGTCCGCATCTGCTGCCATAAAAAACTATGCCACGATCTTGCCATAGTTTATAAGGCCCGTCGGATCATTTTGAACGGCCCAAATGTCTTTTAATTGTGGGTCCCACTTGCATAGACACAAAAAAACTATGGCACCGTTGTGCCATAATTAATTAGAAGCGCCTATTGAATAACTACATCGTCTCCTGACCAAAATGTAAAAAAACCGAGAAACAGTACATATGGCACTAACCGGTAATAATACCTAGCGTTTATAAAGTATCTATCCATAATGTCTATGTAGGTTAGACAATTGGATGCAATGTTACAAAATCGAATGCATCTGTTACAATATTTTGGGTATGTTTATGGACTTATGGCCGCTTTTCAATGGATGCAAGATGCTAGCTTCTCTGCTCAAAACTAATTGGGTATATATGAAACGACCCCCCTTCAAAATCATATTATTGCGTTGTTTTTTTTTTTTTTTTGAGATAAAGATGAGGGTCAAGCTACTCAAATTTAAATGTCTATATATAAAAGACCCCCATCTAGATTTCGAACCTGCGACCTCTAACACGGAGAGCATTACCCTTAATCATATTATTGCGTTGTTACCGCAATGCTCCACAGGCAAACAGCCACTAATGTATCGTGTATGAGTATGAGTATGAAGTATGAACCATGAAGTCTTCTGTGCATGATGTACTACTACAGGTCAACTTAGATTCCATAATCTGTGCTAGATTCCATAATCTGATATGATATATATATATATATATATATATATATATATATATATATATATATATATATATATATATATATATATGACAAATATGGAAAGTAATTAATTAATTCACCAATCAGTCAATCACTGCATGCACCATGCATACAATTTGGTCGATCCTTATGAATTAATTTGCTTCTTAATGGAACCCAAAATACTATATAGTACAATTAATAACGACGCATGCATATTATTCAAGTATATGTATTCACACTTCACAATATTAATTGGATCTTTCTAGCTCACATATCTATCAATACAAGACACATCAATTTAACTGCTGACTTGCTGCTGTCCGTCAACACGTCAGGTCAAAAACATCATAATATTACGTAAGTTGCCAAGTTGGGGATGATCAACAACAAATAATGAATGGCTTAAAATTAATTTGGACAAGTTTCTTGTTGATCGCAATGACTGGATTACAGGGACGGATCTGTGTTAGGGCAAGGCTAGGCAAGTGCCCGGGCTTAATTTCTGAAAGTAACCATGAGACTATCATTTATTTGCTAGTGGATTTGAAAATATACCTTTTTTTTAGAACTGTGCCCGGGCTTCTCTGAGATTTTAGTAGTATGATACTACGATTGTGCCTAAGCTTTTCTAAACCATGGATTTTACTGACATTTATATGAAAAATCGGTGAATGATTGGAGTCGATATGCTTGTAAATAGAACGAAAGAGGGACGGACTGAAGGGACGATTCAGATTTTCAGACGGAAGGGACGATTCTGACATAAGGGACCACATAGTAACAAATCATCTTATAACTCTGAAGTTGGGTCTCTGGGCTGTAACTTTGGGCCTGTTAACGTTTCAAACATATTAAAACAGAAAGTTCCAATTATTTGGTATCATAGATTTGTTGTTCTTCTTTCTTCCAAATGAACTTTTCAATTGGCTTTGTATTTTGTATTTGTTCAAGTAATAAAATTGATAGTTATTTTTTAGTGCTGATTTTTATAATGATTTAGATATAATACGTGGTCTACATATATAATAATAGTAAAGTAACGATTATTATTATAACTATTATTCATTAATATAATAATAAAAATTATTATTATTAATTTATTATTATTGTCTTCGTCATCATTGTTGTCGTTGTCGTCGTGGTGGTGCCCGGGCTTGGTTCATACTCTAGATCCGTCCCTGCTGGATTAAGATAGAGTATACGACTGATCTGAATTACTAATTACAAAGATATTTTTGCCTGCCGCTGCCAATTATATAATCTTGGTCATACCTAGTGTCTTCATAATAGTAATAGAAAACTGTTCATATTGTTCATAAGTTGCATTTTGATCGGAATGCATCTGTTACATTTCGGAATTAATGTATATGTTACATTCTGTACATCTCTATGATGTATGGACAGTTTTTCAATGGATGCAAGATGTTTCTTTTAATAAAATGTGTCCATCATCAATTACAGAATTTAATTAAGGTATATACCAAACAAGCCCCAAACCTTTTCCTTGGCTTTGGCTGTGCTATGATAAGCAGAGTAGACAAGGAAGAAGCTTGCATTTTCTTCCTTGAAAAAAATATTATCTTATATTGGATAATCAGTAACTAATTTCGCCAACAGATCTTGCCATGATAATAAATATATTCTTAGATTAATTTAGATAGTTCCGCTGTTTGTTTTCTTACTAATTTGAGATAGTGTTCCCAAATTCTAATCACTTTGAATCTCTGTGAGCACAGAAAGGTCAAGGCACTTTAGCTAGATATATTCGAACTTAATATTAAAGAGAAGCCATGCTTAAATTAATCTAGGCATCATGATCAGCCATGCACCCAACTAATTATAACTTGTAATTTATATCACACATGAACTTGCATAACTTTACAACTTTACTAGAGGAAAGCATTACAAAGCTATAACTGCACACCATGACACTCGTACGTACACAAGCCGCACCCGATTTCGAAAGATATAGTAACAAACCAGCTAGCAAACAAAGTAATTTTCAAATACTACTGCGATATGACTTCCATTATCATACATACCGATTCTCGGGTTGGTGCGTCTCGCTAGGGGTTCGAATGACCCCCGCATGGTACAACAGAGCCCACAAGTGAGTGATGAATTCAGAGCCATGGCCTAGCTGCTCAAGATGCACACTGGTTGGTCCCGCTGGAGCGATGGAGAGTATCATCTCGGACCAGAAGTCTGCCATTATCTTCCATCTCTGAACTTCAGGGATTTTCTTACTCAAGTACTGCCCTAGTTCTGCACCCCGATGAATAATTTTGTCCCCACCTTTACAATCCATCATCTTTTTGTACTTCTCTTTCTCGTCTTTATCCTTGCCAAAGAATTTAGAAGTCTCTTTGAATATTTCCCAGAAAATGTATTTGGTCAAATTGCTTGTTAGTGGCAACATCTCAGGGAGAAAAGCAACCAAGTAAGCACAGTAGTTGGACAATTCGATCGCCACCTTCTTGTTGATTCTGATAGATTCATGATTGGTGGCTGGAGCTTCTTCGACATGAATTTCGCAGAACGTAGTCGCTATGTTCCACACCATTATAGTGTGAACCGGTGTTCCGAGAATGAGTGTCCACCGTAGATCCTCATAAACACTCACCCCGTTATGTTGGAGAGCTGCCTTACCGTTTGTGAGGTTCTCTCTTCTCTCTACTAGAGTGTCAAAAATAGCTTCTTTCACCTCCGACGTGAGCTCAACTGCTTTGCCCCTTTTCAACCCTGGCGGACGTACTTCTCTTTTTGACACTCTACAGTTTTTAAGAAGAGAATATCCCAAAAGTAGATTTCGCTTGCGTGATGTGTTGCAATTTCTCACCAGTGAGTATTGTCTGAGTTTATTGTTCACAGATTTAGAGAAACTAAGATTTCTGAATGCATGTGCCAGTACCTAACATGTTAAAAATTTAATGAATGTATAATCATGTATATATATATAAGATAATAGCTTAACTGATTACATTCAATGAGCTCATTAATTATATGTGTGCAGGAAGATAGGTAGACTAAGAACTGGACTTTGGTCTAGTGACTAATTAAGGACAACTCTCTTTGTATGGGAGGTCGCCCTTTTTTTTAAAAAAAAGGAAGATAGTTAGACTAACATAACGCACAGACAGGAAGAAATATATATTACCTTGTAACCAGCTAGCCAAGGATGTCCTTGCGAATCAGCATCCGAAGAAGCCAAATGATTCGTCGCATGTGAGGATTTACATTTGACGAATTGACAAACCATTATAACCTTGGTCCAGTCGCATAACATATACATGAGCACTTCGAAAAGCTCCATCAGCATTATTAGGATCAAGAGTATATACGTGTTGAGTATGGAGGCACTAGCTATAACAATATTTTCTATTATATCTCAAAATATTGTTACAACTACTACTTAAATACTAAACCTCCATATACCCCTAGCTTCTTACTACAACCTAACCTCCAATTCACTACTATCTCTTGCTTGGTTTGCTTCATCCAACTCCACACCCCTATTTATACTAGTTCTATGGAGGGTGGTGGATAATTCTAGATACAAGATATTTTTCTCAAGATATTTCTCAAGTATATTCTAGACTTGAGATATTTTTCTTGTCTCTAGAATATTCCTAATAAATATCTATTATCTCCATAATTCTAGATAATTCTTGTATATGGGCCTTGGACCTTTTTGGGTTGGGCTTATGGGCTCAGCGTTGCTCATCTTAACACTCCCCCTCAACGCTGACTCGGTGTTGCTCTGAACTTTGGCACTCCGCGTCCATCCGGATCGTTATGCTTATTTGCGGTCGAACTTTTTGATTCTTTACTTCTTGATCGGCACGGCTCAATTGCTTGTAGCTGAACTTCTCGATTCTTTACTTCGGGACTCTGATTCAGTACCAGCCTTGGCACTGGTTCTCGTCGAATGGATACTCCTCTGCGGATCACTTGACGTGTTGCATCTCCTTGCAAGATTATCTGTCTATCACCGACACTCCTATGTGTCATCTCATCAGCATCACCTTCCTCAGTGATGGTTTCCACCCCATCGTTCTCTTGTGGCTTCTCTTCATCCGCCACGACGCAACTCATAATTCCGACCTCCTTTATGACTTTGGTCTCCTCATCGAGCAATTCTTTAATTGGTTCTTTAAAAGGTAATGACTCAAGCTTACTTACCTCTTTGACATCTTCGGTGTCTTCCGTAAAGAACGATGACTCGGAATTGATCTCTTCCTCCTCGACTTCTGTGGCATCTTCTCCATCTTTGATCGGCCACGACTCCATGTCAAACTCCTCTTCCTCTGATTCATCACTGTCGGCAACCTCTATGCCAACTACCGACTGTATTCCAACAGTCGCCACCACGTCCCAATCTTCTTCATATGGGACCTCCTCCGGCACCATCTCCACTTTGGTCGCCGCGAGGCTTTCTTCATCATCCACGATTGCAGCCGTGAGTGCTACTTCTGCATCCCACTTTTCTTCACAACTACTGCTCTCATGGATTATGTCTTGTCTTCTTGAGGTCGCCACATTACCATGGCCTTTATTCTTCTTCCGCCAGCAATCTCGTGCATAATGCCCTCTTTTGCCACAGTTATAACATCGATCGTCATCGTCTTCATCGTCATCGGATGAGTCTCGAGCTCCCCCTGAAGAATTAGTCTTCTCTTTAGGCCTTCGTTGCTGGCTAGACCTTCCTTCGGGTCTACCTCTTGACTTTCGGTCAGGTCGACCCGTATTTCGGTTGCTGAACAAGGCCTCTTCTTCTTGCTTCAACGAGACTCCGGCCATTTGCTTCGCTAGAGCCTCCTGGTTTGCGAGCATATTCTCCAGCTCCAATAGTGTTGGCTGCGTTGGCCAACCTTGGACGGCTGCTATGAACCCGCTGTACTCGGGTCTTAGCCCATTGATGAGAATCCTTCTCATCCTTTGCTCGCTGATCTTTTCTTCAGGGTCTATTTGAGTAATCTCACTACAAAGAGATTTTACTTTTGTAAAGTAATGGTTAATCATCATCTTACCTTGTGAGATTGTCATGAGCTCCTTCTCAAGTAGTTGGAGGCGCGCGTCGTTCTTCTTTGAGAAGAGTGTTGCTAGGGTATCCCAGGCTACCTTCGGCGTGGGCGCTTCTCTGATGTACTCCAGTAGCTCGTCTTCAACGGCTGTCCTGAGTACAAACATTGCCTTCCCAGCCTTGATTCGCCATTTCCGCAGAGTTTCGGCTTGCTTCTCCACGGACAGAGTTTCGGCTGGCTTCTCTGAAGCCTTCTTCTTTTTCGTTTTGGGGTCAGCAACCTGTTCCGATACCGTCTCTTCTACGGTATCAACTTTCGGCGGGGTCGTCTCAGACCCGCCTACTACCTCCCATAGGTCCTGCCCTTGGAGGTAGGACTCTATGCATGCCTTCCAATATATATAATTACTAGAATTCAATTTCTTCATTCCACCAATCGTACCTGAGAAATCCATGGCTTCAACTAGGACGGCCGACGTCTAGTAAGCCTTCTTGAAGATTTCTCCTCCACCGCACTTCGCAGTCCCGGACTGTCGTCAAGCTGCGGCTCCTTCGACAACTTGTCGATACCACTATATTGACTGGCGGAACACCGGCAGAATTCCGGCTCTATGCTTGACCCCTACCACCGACTCTGAACAAGCTCCGACAACTCCGGCTCTGATACCAGATTGTTGAGTATGGAGGCACTAGCTATAACAATATTTTCTATTATATCTCAAAATATTGTTACAACTACTACTTAAATACTAAACCTCCATATACCCCTAGCTTCTTACTACAACCTAACCTCCAATTCACTACTATCTCTTGCTTGGTTTGCTTCATCCAACTCCACACCCCTATTTATACTAGTTCTATGGAGGGTGGTGGATAATTCTAGATACAAGATATTTTTCTCAAGATATTTCTCAAGTATATTCTAGACTTGAGATATTTTTCTTGTCTCTAGAATATTCCTAATAAATATCTATTATCTCCATAATTCTAGATAATTCTTGTATATGGGCCTTGGACCTTTTTGGGTTGGGCTTATGGGCTCAGCGTTGCTCATCTTAACAATACGTTATAGGATAATCGACGTTGTGTTTGTGTGACTTGCGTCCCACCATCAGATAATATTCTGTTTGTTGTTTTGTTTTGTGCTGCATGAACGCTTTCACTGCTATCCAAAGAGTGACACCCAGCGTTCCGCAAAGTACTAACAAATTCATTACTGGAAAACCAAATGCAAATCCAACAGGATACCTCGTGTAAATTAAGTCGCGGAGAAAACCCAGCTTGACTTTGATCACGCGGAAGATCCTTTGTTTATCGAGTTCTCCATCGTTTTTACCGTTTGCCTTTGAGGAGAGAAGCCTGTCGAATATCAGTTTGCTTGCTTTAATCTTCTCCTCCTCTGCTACAGGATACTGGAGCATCCGTCTTCGTATGAGCTTAAACAGCGCAAACGAGAGAAACACATCTTTCAGGCCCCCATCTTCATCGATGGAGGGGTGTAAGAGCCCCTCATTGCAGCTCCAAACCTGCTCCACAGTGACGATGCTCTTTTTCAGTTTGACCTCTGGGGAGTAGCGTGGTGCGTGAATCTCCGGTTCAAATTTTTCTTCACCCCTCACGAGATACTTGTACCCAATCATGCATTTAGGATCTATTGCGTCACTTGGATTGGTTTGCGTATGCTCGGTCTTTATGTACTCAGCAACTTTGTTGATATTTTCGAGACCGTATGCTCTCTCTGCAAATGCATAGCTCACAATTCAGATAACAAATTTAGCAAGCACCAGCGCCCAAAGAACCAAAAGCGGGACGTAGAAATATCTGTCATCATTCTTGTATACGATAATAAAAACTCCGGTGAAGATACAGCTGTATAGAAAACCATACTCACGGTACCTCCTGTCAGCAGCACTCTCAAGAAGTGAGTACTGTGCAACGGTGAAAACGTTATCGTATGCAATAAAAAGTATCACCACCCAAATCAAGTAGAGATCATTTTGGAATTGAAATGCTACGACAAAACCGATGGTTTGGTTGATCCAATTGTTGACGGGGTTGCTCGCCAGCTTGATAACCTTCATTAGAAACTTGTTGGTATGCCACAGCCTGAACCTCGTAACAATAATACCAAAGGTAACAAAGAGCACAAATGCCGATACACAAGTGTAGGTGTCCATGTATACCTTATCTTTGTGAGGTATGCTAGGCGCCGGTGCTAGTGCATAAATATTGCCACCCATTATATATGCCTACCACAGTGTTTGTGTTGTGAATTTCTAGAGATTTTTGTTCTTATGATGTTGATGAGTCTGAGGGAAGGGTATAGCTAGCTAGTTAATGGTGTATAAGCGGTTCTGTGTTTAGGACAGCTTTGATAGATTATCATACTGTGTTCTCTGTATTTATAGCAATTCTTCATGAAGTGCATGAAGGATATACAGAGGCCCTATACCAAGGTACGGTATTCTTTTTAGCAAAAGTAATACCTAGTGTTTATAGAAAAACTATCCATGGCATCCATATGTTACATTTCGGAATGTATCTGTTACATTTCAGGATGTCTCTGTTACATTCCGTATACATCCATGGATGTATAGACAGTTTTTCGGTGGACGCATGATGTTTCTCTTTTAGCAGCCAAGCTGACCCATCAATTCAACTGTAATGTAACTAATGTTTCATCTTAGTTCCGGCCCATAAAATTGAAGGAAAGATAATTTTTTTCAAATAAATATCATTAGGAGGTTGCTACTTGTCACAAATGATCAAATGATGTTAAAATTGATTGAAATTTGAAACACTATTAACTTATAAATTAAGTAATACATCCATAAAATCTTTTTTCATTTTGAAGATTTTGTATGAATTTTTACAAAATTTTAAAATAATCATTGTCAAGATTGTCAAGATAAACATTGTCAATAGATCCATCCTCATATAAATAGCATTACATTAGAAGCGCCTATTGAATAAGTACATCGTTTCCTTACCAAAATGTAAAAAAGAAACAGAAAATACATATGGTACTAACGGGTAATACTAAAAAAGAGTAATATATAACGTTCATACGATATCTACTCAATTTTTTTAAAAAAGCCTCAAAAAATACAACTTCACGAGTTTCGACCCCGTAACATACATTTTTCATATTTAGAATGGACGCAAGCGTCCCAATTAGACGCTACGGAACCCAACGTCCCATTCTAATGCTGAACGCCACAGTATCCTGGCGTCCGAGCGGGACGCCAGGTACCCAGCGTAACCCCCCTTTTCTTAGTCGTCTCCTCAGTGGAACATGTGCCAAACTCTTCTAAGAAATTAATAGAATTAATACGTTTACTTAATTAGTCTCCTCAGTGGAACACGTGCCAAACAAATACATCCAAGAAACACATGTTCAAGTTGTATGGTAATTTGGTTGATCCATACACCTCACGCTCTTGCTCGATCTGATCGTTTTTAGCAAGATTTATTGTAAGAAAACTGAATGAAATTATATACATTTTGAAAATATCCAGCCGCATGTACATCCATCACAAAGTTATAAACTGATAAGAAAAGGCTATATAATCAAAAAAATCTCAAGCCATAAATTACTTATCTGTTCATTTTATTCGTAAATTAATATTCCATCTAGTTTTTTGGTAGGATACGTTGATGGAACCCAGCAAGCCAACTCCAGAAGTTAGTTCGATAGATAGGTGATCGCTCGAAGTCAATGATGATTTGGTTCATGCATGTTAGATGGTTAATTAATTGTTGGGTAGTGATAATTGTCCCCTAAAAATCCCCTTAACCATCCCCATAACCATCTATCATAAATATCCCTTGATTCACGCATTTTTCCACACAGGTGCGGACCTAAGGGGGTGCCAGCCATGGCCCCAACACCCCCTTCACTCGATAAAAGTTATTGACCCTTATTTTTTTTTATGTTTAATTCAAATTCATATTTTTGTGTTATATTTTGTCAATTTGATGGCAAAATTTTTTTCTTGACATCAATACATGGACCATGGCTCACTATTTAAGTATTTTATTAATTAAATATGCAATTAACTCTTAATTGAATATTTATTGTGACAGTTCTTTTAGCTTTTGATCTAAATGTAAGAAACTAAAATTAATATTTATATGAAAAATGTTATAGAGATAATAAAAATGATACTAAAAATAATACCGAAATTGATACTGACTATATTAGTATTAGTGTAATGCTAACGGGCAAGGGCGGGCCCCGGCGGGCGACGGGCGACGGCGGGCACGGACGAGCGGGTTAAGTGGTTTTTGTCTCGAGGGGAGGCCATTGCCCGCCCCTTTGCCCGTCGGGCTTGGCGGGGAAGGGTAGCAAGGGCGGGTGAGGGGTTTGGGTTGCGCGGCCGCGGAGCGCGAGCGGTGGGGCGGGTTGCCGGGTGGTTAGGGTGGATTCCAGCGGGTTGGGGCAGATTTCGGCGGGTTATGGCGGATTCCGACGGTTTTCCATTAACTTTATTTTATAAGTTTGAATAAGTTTCCTTTTTTTAAAAAAAATTTCAAAACTTCTTTGCACATTTTTTGCAAACTTTTGTAAGTTTGAATAAGTTTTATGTTTTTCTATTTTGATATATTAAAAGAAATGATGCAAAATATAATTTTAGAAACTAAAAAACTGGTAAGATGTAATTGAAATAATATTAGATTTTTTTTAAAAAAAAAGAAAGTTCCATCCTCCTTTATTGCGGGCTTGGGACCTGCTATGCTATTATGTTATAAAATAACATAGGCGGAGTTCAAACTTTTTTCTTTTGTTAGTAAATTTTTAAGAAAGTAAGAAAGTATTTAATAATTAAAAAAAGAAAATAGAAGAGTGTATAGACTTCATACCTAAACTACCTCTTTAGTAGTTCGATCTCATATACCATACGGGCAGGTCGCACGGGTGCGAGCGCAGGAAGGGCGAGGAAGGGCGGGCGCGGGGGGCGGCTGAAGGTCACGGGCGGGAAGGGCGACGAGGGGTGGGCGGGTTTCGGAGGGCGACAACAAATATCCAGACCCTTGCCCTTTGAGACCCGCCCTCCGAACCCAAGAAGGGCGGGCGAGGGTTGTGGGCCTGGGCAGGCACGGGCAGGCCCGAGCATGGGCGGGCGTGAGCACAACACTAATTAGTATTCATATCAAATGAGACACTATATTCAAACTAATGACTTTGCTATGCCACTCATTTTATACAATGTAGACGAATATATTCAATATTCAATAATATGAATATTAACTCATTTAACTTAAAAACCAACACAATCGGTATCGGTATATTATCAATTATGGTATATATATATCAATATATATCAATTTTCTTTATAATATTACTAGTAAAGAGCTCACGTCTTGCTTTATGCTGAAACTGTTATTTCTTATAATAAATTTTTAAGATAATATGTAATGAGCCTTAATTTGAGAAAATTGATATGAGCCTTAAGTTTTAATGAGTTGAGATATTAAAGTATGTCAACGGTGATGATCAATATAAGTAAATAATCAACAGCTGAGATTTATTCTTTGGGGAAAATAGAACTTTCATGTCAACATATCCAATCTACTTTTATTAGGAGTAAGGATATATGAACCGGCCCTCCGACACTTCCTACCGATCAATCCTAGATCCGCCAATGTTTCCACACATTTTCCCAGATTTACGCGCTTTCTCACGCGCAAAGCGCGTTCAAACATTGGATGCTTGAGCATCAAAAAGTGATTATACTAAGTATACGGAGTAATTATACAAAAGGTATAACGTATTTTAACTTAAAACTAAATGTCTTTCGAGTTTCAACTTTGTATTGACAAAATTTAGAAAGCTTTTGGTTTCAATGATAGAAAATGAATTTTTTATATGCTAAAAAGTGTTTATACTAAAAATTAATTGAGGATGTAGATATGTAGGTTAATAAAAAATTTTGCCTACGGGCCTTGATGGATAAAAAAAAAAAAAAAAAAATAGACAAGTTGTCCATAGTGTTTATATGTTACAATTTATGATATATTTGTTAATTTTTGGTATGTATACAGAGGCGGATTTACGTGTACAATGGGGGTCAATTGACCCCATTCATTTTCAAAAATCAAGCACAGCCATCTAATTTTACTACATATTTTAACAGAAAATGCAAGAGACACGTGGTTTGACCCCCATACATTTCAACAAAATTTTATATGATTGACCACCATTCGTTTTTACGAAGAAAAATAAAACTCCTTGTGTAATATATATGTGTATATTTTTGGGACCCGTTGCGCATTAAATAATGTTAAATAGGAAACTAACCCACTTGCTTAGTCGCCTTAGCCATTCTTTCTTGGATAACTACCAGAATTACCCAATGACCTCTCCTAAAAATATTCTCCTTCTATACGATAATATATTTTTCTTTAATTATATGCAACAAGAACTACTATAGACAAGAAAGTCCCTCTCAAAACTATTATCAAATGTCAAATCTCATATATCCTACATTTAATTAAAATTATTTATTCCCAATTATTTTTTACAATATCATATGTGATTTTGCTTCTGAACATTTTTTTTTTGCCATGAGGCTGTAAAAAGTAAACCACAATTGACATAAGCAAGTTATGATTGGAATTTTAAGAATATACAAATCTAAAAAAAAGCTCATGTTTCACTTTTTGTTGAAGGTCCTTGTATATTTAAACTTTCATCAAATTTTCAGATCATGAAAGTTTTTTTTTTTTCATAAAATCAAAGAATTGGCAAGTTTGACATTTAAACTCATTGAGAATATAGTCGAGTAATTGAGAATATAAAATAAAAATTAGGTCGTTTCCTTTGTGTATATAATCTATTTTAATTAATTGTAGGACAATTCCAATTCTTGGAACAATGGTGCATCAATAATAATTATATAATATTGAAATTATGAATACTATATATTTATGAGGAAGAACCAAATAACTATTTTTTTGGTGACCAATCAGTGACTATGGACAACGAATCCAGTAATTATAATTATTCTAAAGTGAGCCTTTGCGCTTTGCAAAGCACAGTGAGGTAGTGTGCTTCGGCTCGATTCGTCAAAATCGTAACTCAAATGGTCATTCCAAGTCGCTTAACACAATCTACATATTGAAACCTTGTAGATTATTGATTTTTTTTATTTTTAGAATTTTCTAACTATTTTTTATTAGATTTTCGAAAGTTGTATTGAAAATGCACCAAAATTTGTACATAAAAATGGACTTTTATATTTTTCATACATATGTTATGTTCGTAATCTCAATTTGACCCGCATATGTCAAAAGTCTGGTTCCGCCCCTGAACGTATATATGAACGGTTTTTCAATAGACGCAATTAATCTCAATTTGCAAGATGCATGTTTCTCAATTAATAAAGACGTTTTTTTTATTGAAAAATTGGCAGTGGCTGTCAATTTGCAATTTTGCAATTAATAACTACGTTGCTTGCATTATTCAAGTATGTATATGCATGTATTCACACTTACAATATTGTATCTCTAGACTTGCTCAACTTCGTCAACACATCATGTTAAAAACATCATATATCGATTAAACTTACGTACATACTAGTCATTATGCGCGCTCCGCCGCGCTCATGATATCAAATGTCAAGACCACCCAATCCAAATGAGCAGGACACAAAATCAGACAGAACCGAGAAGAGTTTTTTTTTTTGAACTACTAAAAAAAATAAAAATTAAAAAAATATAAAAAATATAAAAAAGAACAAAATAAAAAAATGTCACATCATGATGTGACAATTAAAAAAATTAAAAAAATGTCACATCATGATGTGACAATTACTGTAGCCGATGCGGATTAATAGTATTAGGGATTAGGGCAATGATCAACAATATGGCCTGAAATTTCGACAAGCTTCTTGTTGATCGCAATATGACATGATTAAGATATATATATACGAGTAATACGACTGATCTAAATTACTAATTATAAAGAAATATTTGCTTGCCGCTGCCAATATAATCTTGGTCATACCTAAGTGTCTTCAAAAGTGTGTCCACCAATTAAAAAATTGAAGGTATCATGAGTTACAAAATTTATTATTTCTGTTAGTTGTGTGGATACGTTGATATTTAAAAATGGAGACAATTATACATTTCTGTTCAACTTACATCCCAATTTCCATATATACGCCTGATAAAAGTACATCAGGGAAGCACTATATATCTACTAATTAAATTTTTGTTTCGCACATCAAATTTAATTTTTTGAACCACTACACACCTTCCAATTAAATAGATCAAAATTAATAGTGTGTAATAATTTTTAAATATTATTGTCCTTCTTAATTAATAAGATATTTTGATAAAGTTAACTATAGTCAACTACTTCGAAGGAGAATAAACGGTTCAAAAAAACACGTGTGAAACAAAAGTTTTAATGCCCATCAGTATAACACCAACATTCCATAAATCTGACAAAGATGGAAAGCAGTGCTTTCACCCGTTCAGCCCTAGCTATATATTTACTTAATTTGTCCCCATTTATATTGAAGAATCAAACTAATAGTCCCCCAAATCAAATCCCCAATAAAATCTCCCTAACTAACTTTCCTTTTTTTGACAAAAAAATGTGCAGAAAATATTGCTAAAAATGGTAAATTTGCGATTTTTTTTGCTGTGCCGATTCTCCACGTCCTTAATTCAAAGCACTTCAACGCTAGTTCTTAAAAGTCATAAGTATTTATAGTATGTTGCCCGTGCATCGCTACGGGAATTTCAAATCATATTTACCTAATTTTATTAATTTATAAAAATATGAAATCAGACATCTCTAAGATCACGTTACATATTACAATATGCAACAATATAAGGGTTTATATGGTGTTGCATAGGGCAGATATTTTTATCCGAAATCTCTACCATGCATATTGTATGTTTATTTATTCAAATTCTAATAAAGTAAAATAAGATAGTGTAAAAGGAAAGAATACAAGTGAACTGGGCTGTTTAAAATTAATTGCTTTTGTGCCATTCACATTTCTTTCAGTATACTGTATCTGCCATTCTGCCTATTATATTAGTTCAAGTTTGTACAAAATCAAATCTATTAATTGATTACCTTACAATATTAAAACACATCATACCGATTTAAATGGCAAGAAAACAATCAATGACAAAATTTCCGCACAATTCATTAATTAAATGTCAGTTACAACCGTCACAGCGACAAAGCCAAAAATGGAAGATTGTGCACCTATTCCTGCGATAATCTGTGTAACAAACGCATAATAAACTAAATGTACACTTCAATACCTTTAGCTACAGGCAGGGCGTTGCAAAAAATCTTGCTCTATATCTAATGGTTGAAATTCAATCCGAAAGTTAATCAAGCAATCGTGACCATCGACGGATCTGGACACCCAAGACGCTTAATAAGGAGTAAAGATATAGGTCACTTAAGTGTTTATATAGATGATAAAAGTGTTTAGATAGGTGGCACAAGTATTTTGATAAATGAAAAAAGTGTTTATATAAAAAGAGAAAGTATTTAGATAAATTAAAATTACACGAAAACATAGTGTTTATATAGAAAGAATAGATGGTTAGAAATCAATACGGTAGAGATATCGGGATCGCCGAATACAAGAGAGATAATTCTTGCTGGAGATAAGAAAGATCGTGTTCGCCGAATACAAGAGAGATCGCAATCATCAGAGATGAAAGTGAAACATAAGTGTTTATATAACAATCAAAAGTGTTTATATAGTAACAGAAAGTGTTTATATACAAATAAAAAAGTACATACGTATGATATATACAATATTATTGACCTGAAAAATGATAGTGATCGCCGGAGACAAGAGAGAGATCTCGGTCAGAAAACTTGGAGTGAGAAGAAGGGAGAAGACATAATGTTGGCGGAGGGAGGAGAGATGGGAGAAGAAAGGTACGAGAAGTAGCGACAGAGAGGATCTTGTCAAAGGGGCGAGCGCCGGAGTTGCGGAGAGGAAGGAGCAGGAGGTCGTGGGAGATGGAGTAGACAAGGGAGTAACGGGCAATGGCAGTGGTTGATGCCTATGGGCGTTGGAGATAGCAACAAAGAGAGGGAGATGGGAGAAATGTAGAAAGGAAGGAAGAGATAATTATTAAGTTGGGAGAAAATGTTGCTGATCACTGTAATCAGAGAGACAAATCAGAGAGACAGAAATGGTTAGATGGATTAATTAATAGGTTTGGGCCCTTTGGGAACTTTTTTTTTCTACAATGACATTTTTAATTTTTTCGTTGGATTTATTCAGGACACTTTCCATTAAGTAATTTATATGAGTTTTTAATCTTTCAATTTTTTGGGGGATAGAGGTCTAGGAACTGCACCATTTTCTCTATAATGAAATTGAAATGTAGTATACCAATCAATTAATTGACCATCCAAATCAAATCATCATTGACTTCGATACCTATCTATCAAACTAACTTCTGGAGTTAACTTGCTGGTTCCGTCAACGTTCACGTATCCTACCTACCAAAAACTAGATGGAATATATATTTACGAACAGATAAGTAATTTATGGCTTGAGATTTCTTGATTAGCCTTTTCCTGTCAGTTTACAAGTCTTTGTGATGGATGTACATGCGGCTGGATATTTTCATTCAGTTTGTTGAAATTAATCACTATACAGGAAGATATATACTGGATTTGATCATGATGAAGTCACCGAGTAATTAATATGAATTTTTCAAGCGTTCTAATTTGAACTATTCTGAACTATTCACACGTCCATGTCCATGTGCACGTACACAAAATTTGTAACTCTTATATTAAAATATGTAACACTTAATTCAAATTTTGTAACAATATAAACATGTTGGACACTAATTTTAAAGACAGTACTAGATATGACCCTAATTATTATCCCCATGAAGCATATAGAGGCTAAGATCAAAATGGCTAGCAATGGATCCACCGGGCCCGAACTTTTTTTTTTTTTAGATAAAGATGAAGGTCAAACCACTCAAATTAAATGTCCCCATTTGGGTTTCGAACCAGCAACTTCTCACACGGAGAGCGTTGCCCTTAGCAGGAGCGGAATGAGGGGGGCAGGCCGGGCACCCCCTAAGATTTAGAAATTGTGTACTTAGAGCATTAATTTGATTGTATTTTATGAAAAATAGTTGATTTGGCACCCCCAAAACTCTGCTCTTATGTCTATGCCTTAACGATTAAAATTAATAATTGTAAATGGAAGGAAGTAATCCAATTTTGCTAGTTTCTTTATTAGCCGATTAATTTACTTTCTGTTTTTTGTTTTGCCTTATTCTTTTCTACTCTCTGTGACCTCTCTCAAATATCAAAAGTGAGAGATTCTATAATTTTGAACCTATTTAATTAGTTTTTTAAAGATGTTTACAGTTATATATTTATTAAAAATTGTTACTTTTAATTATATTTATTAGTGTTGGGTTACGGTGTTATACAAAACAAAATGACTTTGGTGTTATAAACTTGTATCTCAACATTCAACAACCACAACTTCGATGACCGATCCAATTTGACCGATGCATTATACATATCGAGATCTTATTGGATACAAAATTTTCTATTTTTAGAGATTTTTTATATGTACTGGCTGGTGCTTTTACTTGAGGATTAATTCTATAGAGTTATAAGTTATAACACAAGAATTATTTAGAAATTAACATTCAAGAATTATTTAGAAATTGTTTACGGTCACTTACTGTTTCTTTAAATTTTGAAGTATTGAATAGAAACTGCACAAAAATTTGTATATAAAATTGGGAGTTAGACTATTATACTAACTGAAATGCTAACTCCTTGAAATTTATGTTATTGTGTCTGAAATAACAATTTATGGTGCTCCATCAATTCTGTATATAAAAATATTGGGGTATACAATTTTTTTTTTATTTTTAGAGTTTTCTAAGTACTTGTTTTGAATTTTAGAAAAGAGTTCATATATATTAATAAAATATTGATGCTTGTACATGTCAAAACGCACCAACCACTATGTTATCATGTCAACACGTATCAACCACTATGTTTTGTAAAGTGCAATAGCCATACTCTTTATATATTACATACAATAACATCAACTTTATTAAAAAGAAATTTGAAAAGATTAAGAAGCGAAGCTGAATCAATTTCATTTTGTGTTGATTTTACTATTAATACACTGTAAACTTAATTAAACATTCATAAAGTTTTTTAAAATCTTTGATTATACAATATTCGATAACAAAATGAATTAAAAAATGTAAGCTGAAGCAACGCGATGCCTCAACCCTAGTATATACAAGGTGTCAATAGGATACCAGTGCAGTGTTCAATTCAAACTTCAAAGGTAGGTACATAGGGATAATCAAACAATTAATCAGATTATACTTTTTGTCGCCCATGGGAGGGCATCACAATTAAATGCATGCATGCTCACTCTCTCCTCTTTGAAGTTTGAGATCTATATAAATTATATAAATATAAATTCAATGCACAGAAATACATTGAGATAATGAGATCCAGAAGATATATCATATCATATCATATCGTATCATATCATATATGGAACCTAGACTTAACCAATTTATCACAGTTTAATTGCTGTTTAATTAGCTTAAATATATCATTCCCTTTCTAAGAATATAAGAACATCAAATTATTATGAATTTATATTTATTTATTGTTTGGCAGAATTAATTAAATTGCTTGAAAACTATTTTGAAAATTGGATTAATTTGTTACGCATCATATATAGTTATAAGTTATAACACAAGATCGATCACCACATTTGCTTATATATATAATAACTTCAATATTCAAGACCGTCCTAGAGGTAGAGGAATTCTAATTAAATTCATTTTAAAGTAACCCGAAAGAGTAATAATTACCCAACAAAAATTTCTCATATTTCTCCCCATTCTGATTTCTTGAAATTAAGTTAACATACATACTATATATGGTTTATGACATACAATATACTAATTAATTAATTAAGCAGATCGAACAACACAATTAAGTGCACTCAACTAAAGTAAGAAACATTGTTCGTCTCATTTGTAAGTGAGCTGTAGTCGGTAGAGCTAGAGCCAGCACCTGCATACATGGACGACGATGATGATGCCGGAGCAATAGAAGCAGAAGCAGATGGTGCTGTGCTGATTGCCGGTACGGAAGCAACGGACACATCAGTACCTCTTGCACTTGCTGGAGAAAGAAGCGCAGATGCATTAGTCGTCGGAAGCACGGAAGAATTTGTCATCGATCGAAACTTGTACTTGAAGATCTCAGCCTTAACTGCTGTAAGTTCTGCCTCTAAAGCCTGAATTTGCTGTTGTAAGGCAGCAATCGCACCCATGCAACCATATACCGGATCCCGCAGCCTGACATTGGCCTCATATACAAGACTATTCGCTGCGTCTGCTCTTTGGCTCTCTGCTACTTCCTATAATTATAACATTATTATTATTCAGGCAGTTTACATATATGGCAAATTAATTAATGCAATGATAGATCATAGATATATTAATTAGTTATATATATATATATATATATATGAATTGCTTAGATTGCTTGCACACAATATATATAGCATAATTTCCTTAGATCCTAATTACTAAGTAATTAATTAATTCATGCAATTTGAGCAAAAAGAAAAGAATTAAAAGAAATTAGTTTTTGTTAAGACAAAGAATAGTATATTTTATGCACTTTTAGGTACTGTAGTGGCGGATAAAATTACTTGAGTAACAGAAAACATCAAGATTTAATCTGCCTCATGCCATGTATTGCTCATAGATAAATTGAGATGTAATGAATGAGAGGAACCAAATTATTTCTGGTGATATATATATATATATAGCAAGTTTTAAGTATTTCTGTAAGATTAATTGCATATTAACAGGAATTAATTATCAGTACAGTTTTATTTTACAGGAGTTGTAGCAAGATTAATTATAATATCCTAGCTAGAATAACATAATGTTGGTATTGTATTACATATATATATATCTAATTCTTACCAGTAATAACTTGGAGACATTACTTGCACCAAAGACCTTATGTACAGCTGCGAATTTTTGGGGCTCATGAGGAGAAGAATAAGGAGAAAAGGGGCATTCTTGTGCGCACCGTCGCCTTAAAAGTTTGCACGCAGCACATGGTGTTATGGTATTTAACAAAGCAGCTGGACCCAAAATCTGACGGCGCGACATGGAACGATGATATAAGTGTGTACTGTGCGACAGTGAAAACGTTATCGTATGCAATAAAAAGTATCACCACCCAAATCAAGTAGAGATCGTTTTCGAATTGAAATGCTACGACAAGACCAATGGTTTGGTTGATCCAATTGTTGACCGGGTTGCTCGCCAGCTTGATAATCTTCCTTAGAAACTTGTTGGTATGTGTCGGATTCAAGCTGGCACACAATTGATACAAAATAGGAAACAAAGAGGAGTGTGCTGGTCAATTGCGCAGTGCAGCTGGAGAAGAAAAGAAAGGAAGGCTGCTGGCTGATTTGCAGAAATATTCTCCAGGATTTGAAGTTTATGGTGTAGTTAATATTTAGCTTAGTATAGAATGTTTTGTAAATACAATCCTTTAGTTTCTAATTATACATAAGTGTGTATTGTTAAATAGAATAGAGGACAGGAAGGAAGTGTGTGTGCATGAGAGAGAAACATTTTTTTCTTTTGATAACTCTGTAATTTTTTTGTTCTGTGAAATAAAATTGAGGGAACAGGGTTGGGCGGAGTGTTGTGTTCTATTCTGAATTTTGATATGGTATCAGAGCGGGTCAAATGATCTGTTGTGAAGGAAGAAAAGAATCCAATTTCTGCGAAAACCGCCATGGCCAACAACTCTGATGTTCCTACCGAAACAGCCAGTTTAATCGACAAATTGGCGCAACTAATAACTCTACAACAAACCCAGTTGATTACCATGCAGCAAAATTCCATGATAATCAATCCACCTTCTCAAACACCCACTGAAACAACTATCTTACACCCAAACCAGATTCCAATCAAACTAAATGGCAAAAATTACTCCTTGTGGTCACAATCAGTGAAGATGTATCTAAAATCCAGAGAGAAGACCAAGCATATTACAGACCCTCCTCCACCTAGTGCTGATCCGGTATTCGAGAGATGGGATATTGATGACACGGTGGTCAAGGGATGGATCTGTAACTCTCTCGATGCAAATCTCTATGGCAAGTTTCTTCGCTACCCAACAGCCAAGGAGGTGTGGGACGCCATAGCCACCACGTTCTATGATGGGAGTGATGCAGCGCAAGTCTTTGACCTCAATAAAAGGGTGAACCGAATCAAGCAAGCGGGTAGACCGGTGGAAGAGTACTACAACGAACTACAAGACATATGGCTAGAAATTGATTTTCGAAGGCCAAATCAGATGGCATGCGCTGCTGATATTGAGAAGTTCGACAAATTCATGCAAGAATCCAGAGTCTATGCCTTCCTTGATGGGCTCGATGACAAACTCGACAATGAGCGAGCTAACGTGTTACAGATGATTCCATTCCCCACGCTTGAACAAGCCTTTGCAAGGGTGAGAAAAGAGGCTACCCGGCAGAATATCATGAAGAAAGGGAGTGAAGAATACACTCAACAACCAGCAGCAATGATCTCAAAGGGACAACGGAGTTATGAGGTAAATTCTAATCGAAACTATAATTCTGTTGATAAATCGAGTCTCAAGTGCACCCACTGTGGCCAAACCCGGCACACGAAAGAGCAATGTTTCCAACTGGTAGGATATCCAGATTGGTTCAAAGAAAAACGCAAAGGGAAAAATACTTGGTCGGGGAAAGGTCGGGCAGCTGTTGCACAGGCAGAGGGGCCATCTCAAGAGCAGAAACTAAAAAAAGAGATTGGCATTGAAGCAGCTGGAGTACAAGATGGTGTGCCACAACCGAATTACTGGGGAGAAAAGAACCAGGTGCAAGTGCATCAAGGTATGTATCAAAACAGCTTCATGCCTCAGCTAAGCCAAAGTAGCTCCCTGGACCAGCACGCAAGAGGTCTTCATGCCTCAGGTACAAGCACATCTATATCCTTACAGCCAGGAGCACCAGGTAATATAACTCACTCAGTTAATCATGATTCTAATTATTCAAAAGAAAAGGATTGGATAATAGATACCGGTGCAACAGACCACATGACATATACAAGTCGTGACCTCATAAACTCAAAATTACCAAGGAAAAATGGTATTATAAATGCAAATGGCATATGCTACCCCGTAACTCAAGCTGGAGATGTAGCATTATATCCAAATTTAACCCTCCAAAATACACTAGTTGTACCGACTTTGTCCTCAAAATTGTTATCAATTGGACAACTGACAAAGGAATTAAATTGTGTGGTTCACATATTCCCGGATTATTGCATATTTCAGGATATTCAAACCAAGAGAGTCTTGGGCCGTGGTACTAGAAAAGGAGGATTGTATTATCTCGACAATTTGAAGAAGGGATCAGCCTTGCTTAGCAGCAACATTGTCGAAGATGAGAATAAAATACTACTGTGGCACAAACGATTGGGTCATCCATCTCTTGGGTATATGCAAAAGCTTTTTCCAGAATTTTTTAATAAATTTGATTATAAAAATTTTGTATGTGAAGCATGTATTAAAGCTAAGAGTCATAGATCTACATATTTGCCTAGTAATAATAAAGCACTATCACCTTTTGATTTGATTCACACAGATGTGTGGGGACCGTCCCCAATAGTTTCTAAATTTGGTTATCGATATTACATTATCTTTGTTGACGATTGTTCACGTATGACATGGTTATATTTATTAAAAACAAAAGATGAGGTCAAGGAAATTTTTAAAAATTTCATAACCATGATTCAAACGTAATTTGATAGAAAAATTAAAGTAATTAGAAGTGATAATGGAACGGAGTATATAAACTATGAATTACAAATTTTTTTTCAAAATGAAGGTATAGTGCATGAAACAACTTGTGTTGGAACACCACAACAAAACGGAATTGCGGAACGTAAAAATAGGCACATTTTAGAAATCACAAGAGCCATTCTCATTGATAGCAATGTACCAAATATTTTTTGGGACAGTGCAATAACATTTTCCATATATCTCATGAATCGAACTCCAACACGAGTTAATGATTTTGCCACACCTTTACAAAAATTTTCAACATATTTCAAAATTAATTCAATACTTAAACTAGAACCAAGAATATTTGGGTGTACAGTTTATGTTCATCTTCAAGACCAATTTCGATCTAAACTTGAACCAAGAGCAGAAAAATGTGTGTTTTTAGGAATAACCCAAAATAAAAAGGGATATAAATGTTATAGTCCAAGATTAAGAAAATTTTTTACATCAATGGATGTAACATTTATAGAAAATGATTTTTACTTCAAACATTCTGAAAATTCAATTCAGGGGGAGTTAAGAAGCATACAGAGTGAGGAATTAAATTTTCTAACAATGGAGAGAAATAATGTGAATTCTAAAAATGAAAATCACATTCCAATTTCTGAAAATGAAAATCAAGCAATGGCACCAAATTTTGAAAATCACGTTTCAGCACCAATTTTTGAGCAAACTTGCATATATCCTATGAGTTGCATGCGCACCACAGAGGGAAATGAAGTAATTGAGATGGAGACAGAGAATGGAGCAGAACCAGAGATCATGGCATCCGGGCATGGGGATGAAGCAATAATACAATCTGACGATTCTATACCACAAGTGCCTGAATCTCTTGGATCAAAGGTTAGCACTCAACCCATCCCAAAATTACAACCTAGAATAAATAGGGGACAACCACCAAAGAGATATGTACCGGAGGATGGTACCAGTCAAGCAACCTATCCAATTGCAAAATACACTACCACTGCTTATTTATGTGAACCATTAAAAGGATTTGTACATCAATTGTCTTCCATAATGATACCAGAAAGGTTAGAGGAAGCTGTAAAAGAACCAAAATGGATAAGCGCAATGCAAACAGAAATGGATGCTTTAGAAAAAAATAATACATGGGAATTAACTAAACTACCTGAGGGAAAACGGGTCGTAGGATGCAAGTGGGTATACACTATAAAATATGATGCACAAGGAAATGTTGAAAGATATAAGGCAAGACTTGTAGCAAAAGGGTACACCCAAACATACGGAATTGATTTCCAAGAAACATTCTCTCCTGTTGCAAAACTAAGCTCTGTTCGAGTGATATTGTCTCTTGCAGCAAATCTAGATTGGTCATTGCACCAATTTGATGTGAAAAATGCCTTCTTACATGGGGAGCTAGAAGAGGAAATATACATGGAGATACCTCCGGGCTATAAAACCTGTGAAACTGCCAACAAGGTATGCAGATTAAAAAAGGCTCTCTATGGCTTAAAGCAATCTCCAAGAGCGTGGTTCGGACGATTCAGTCAAGCCATGAAAAGGTATGGATATATTCAAAGTGACTCTAACCATACCATGTTTTATAAGAGGAACCAGGATAAGGTAGTTGTTTTAATAATTTATGTAGATGACATGATCATAACGGGAAATGATGTGGAAGAAATTAAGAAATTAGAAAAAGAATTGTTCAATGAATTTGAGATGAAAGACCTAGGTGGTTTGAAATATTTCCTTGGAATAGAGGTTACAAGAAACAAAGAAGGAATTTTTTTATCCCAAAGAAAATATATATTAGACCTTTTAACTGAACTAGGGATGCTAGATTGCAAACCAGTAGACACACCTATGGTCCCAAATCTAAAATTAGATGCATACTCTGATCATACCCCAACTGACATACAACGATATCAACGGTTGGTTGGAAAACTTATTTACTTATCTCACACAAGACCTGATATTGCATATGCCGTAAGCGTGGTAAGTCAGTTCATGCACTCTCCAAAAGAAGAGCACCTAGATGCGGTAATGAGAATTATAAGATACTTGAAAGGTACTCCAGGTAAAGGTATAGTGTTTCGAAAAAATAATCATCTCCAAGTGATGGGATATAGTGATGCTGATTGGGCCGGATCCGTGACAGATCGAAGATCAACTACTGGATACTTCACATTCGTTGGGGGTAATTTAGTCACGTGGAGATCGAAGAAACAAAATGTAGTGACATTGTCAAGTGCAGAATCAGAATTTCGGGGTATGGTAAAAGCAATCTGCGAATTACTATGGTTAAAGAAGTTCTTAACAGAATTAGGCTTTGAGCCACTAGCTAAAATGAAATTATTTTGTGACAATAAAGCTGCCATAGACATATCTCATAATCCCGTACAACATGATAGAACAAAACATGTAGAAATTGACCGACACTTTATTAAGGAAAAATTAGATAAAAAGATTATATCTATGCCATTTGTGAGATCTAATGACCAGCTTGCAGATGTACTGACAAAGCCAGTGTCGAGCAAGATTTTCAGTGAATCAATTAATAAGTTGGGAACAGGGACGGATCTGTGTTAGGGCAAGGCTAGGCAAGTGCCCGGGCTTAATTTCTGAAAGTAACCATGAGACTATCATTTATTTGCTAGTGGATTTGAAAATATACCTTTTTTTTAGAACTGTGCCCGGGCTTCTCTGAGATTTTAGTAGTATGATACTACGATTGTGCCTAAGCTTTTCTAAACCATGGATTTTACTGACATTTATATGAAAAATCGGTGAATGATTGGAGTCGATATGCTTGTAAATAGAACGAAAGAGGGACGGACTGAAGGGACGATTCAGATTTTCAGACGGAAGGGACGATTCTGACATAAGGGACCACATAGTAACAAATCATCTTATAACTCTGAAGTTGGGTCTCTGGGCTGTAACTTTGGGCCTGTTAACGTTTCAAACATATTAAAACAGAAAGTTCCAATTATTTGGTATCATAGATTTGTTGTTCTTCTTTCTTCCAAATGAACTTTTCAATTGGCTTTGTATTTTGTATTTGTTCAAGTAATAAAATTGATAGTTATTTTTTAGTGCTGATTTTTATAATGATTTAGATATAATACGTGGTCTACATATATAATAATAGTAAAGTAACGATTATTATTATAACTATTATTCATTAATATAATAATAAAAATTATTATTATTAATTTATTATTATTGTCTTCGTCATCATTGTTGTCGTTGTCGTCGTGGTGGTGCCCGGGCTTGGTTCATACTCTAGATCCGTCCCTGGTTGGGAATGAAGGACAGATATGTGTGCGCTTGAGGGGGAGTGTCGGATTCAAGCTGGCACACAATTGATACAAAATAGGAAACAAAGAGGAGTGTGCTGGTCAATTGCGCAGTGCAGCTGGAGAAGAAAAGAAAGGAAGGCTGCTGGCTGATTTGCAGAAATATTCTCCAGGATTTGAAGTTTATGGTGTAGTTAATATTTAGCTTAGTATAGAATGTTTTGTAAATACAATCCTTTAGTTTCTAATTATACATAAGTGTGTAATGTTAAATAGAATAGAGGAAAGGAAGGAAAGTGTGTGTGCGTGAGAGAGAAACATTTTTTTCTTTTGATAACTCTGTAATTTTTTTGTTCTGTGAAATAAAATTGAGGGAACAGGGTTGGGCGGAGTGTTGTGTTCTATTCTGAATTTTGATAGTATGCCACAGCCTGAACCTCGTAGCAATGATACCGAAGGTAACAAAGAGCACAAATGCCGATACACAAGTGTATGTGTCCATGTATACCTTATCTTTGTGAGGTATGCTAGGCGCCGGCGCCGGTGCATAAATATTGCCACCCATTATATATGCCTACCACAGTGTTTGTGTTGTGAATTTCTAGAGATTTTTGTTCTTATGATGTTGATGAGTCTGAGGGAAGGGTATAGCTAGCTAGTTAATGGTGTATAAGCGGTTCTGTGTTTAGGACAGCTTTGATAGATTATCATACTGTGTCCTCTGTATTTATAGCAATTCTTCATGAAGTGCATGAAGGATATACAGAGGCCCTATACCAAGGTACGGTATTCTTTTTAGCAAAAGTAATACCTAGTATTTATAGAAAAACTATCCATAGCATCCATATGTTACATTTCGGAATGTATCTGTTACATTCCGTACACGTTCATGGATGTATAGACAGTTTTTCGGTGGACGCATGATGTGTCTCTTTTAGCAGCCAAGCTGACCCATCAATTCAACTGTAATGTAACTAATGTTTCATCTTAGTTCCGGCCCATAAAATTGAAAAAAAAAGATAATTTGTTTCAAATGAATATCGTTAGGAGGTTGCTACTGTTGAAAAATATTAAGCCTAATTAAATAAAATTAAATAAATAAATAAAGTTAGAAAGATCAAACAGTGATTTGAAGAACTTGTCGGTTGTACAATCTTTGATCTAGCATCCATTTCCTGTTGAATAGCACTAATATTGTATAGCATCGAAGCGCACTCGTACAATCACGAGTACTAACTTTAGAGAAGTATTTGCCCCACATGGTGCAGTGGACTCGTGGCAATCTCCTCCCAAGATACTTCGACTCCTGCCTCCATTGATGCGGTGCACCCCGCATAAGGAGCGAACCCGAATTTGATTGCAACAATAGCTCAAAGATTTGTTGGGATATAATATATCTTCTCATATAGTATATTTAGCTGAATGTACTTTTCCGCTCACAATCTTTTCTCATCTCAATTGTCCTTTTTATAATTTATATGCTAGTTTGTATATATAGATTGAGGAGTACTTGGCTCCCACGTATAATAATTAAATGACATTGATTGTGAATTAGGATTCATTAAGTTAAAATGGGCTGGACAATTTACAGGTGACAAACGGTCTAATTTCATGACCGCGTAAAGCTTAATTAATTCCGTGTAAATCTCATCCTATACAACGGCTCTAAATATTAATTCGTTAGTTCCAATTAATATTTGATATTGATCATGATTTATTAGTATGACCCGGTCAAGTCATCAACTCTTTATAACAAATAACGTCATTGTTGTGTATTGTTAAAATATTTAAGACACTTATATGAAAATCTTAAAATCTAAGAAATATATATATTAAATATATCTAACAGCTACTTGTCACAAATGATCAAATGATGTTAAAATTGATTGAAATTTGAAACACTATTAACTTATAAATTAAGTAATGCATCCATAAAATCTTTTTTCATTTCAAAGATTTTGTATAAATTTTTACAAATTTTTAAAAATAATCATTGTCAAGATTGTCAACATAAATATTGTCAATAGATCCCTCCTTATATAATAATAGCATTACATTAGAAGCGCCTATTGAATAAGTACCTAGTTTCCTTACCAAAATGTAAAAAAGAAACAAAAATGCATATGGTACTAACGAGTAATACTAAAAAAGAGTAATATCTAACTTTCATACGATATCTACTTCAATTTTTGTAAATAAGCCTCGAAAAATATAAATTCACGAGTTTCAACCCCGTAACACACATTTTTCATATTTAGAATGGACGCTAGGGTCCCAGTTAGATGCTACGGAACCCAGCGTCCCATTCCAATGCTGGACGCCACGGTATCCTGACATCCCGGGCTGGACGCCAAGGTACCCAGCATACCCCCTCTTTTCTTGGATGAA
Organism: Cyperus esculentus; assembly: GCA_030179965.1. Classification (NCBI taxonomy): domain Eukaryota; kingdom Viridiplantae; phylum Streptophyta; class Magnoliopsida; order Poales; family Cyperaceae; genus Cyperus; species Cyperus esculentus. Next base: position 1,772,760 of record JASGLE010000031.1, read on the forward strand.
TATCTGCTGCTTTTCTTCGGTGAAAAGCAGACCCTGCTTTTTCCGATCTGATGGTCGGGATTAGTTGTTGCACCAATGTCAATGTACTTAGTATTTTTTGTACCGATCTCGATGTACTTCGGTATTTCTCAACCGTCAGATCTAAAAAGAAAAGCAGGTGATACCGATCCCCTTTTCTTAGTCGTCTCCTCAGTGGAACATGTGCCAAACTCTTCTAAGAAATTAATAGAATTAATACGTTTACTTAATTAGTCTCCTCAGTGGAACACGTGCCAAACAAATACATCCAAGAAACACATGTTCAAGTAATTGTATGGTAATTTGGTTGATCCATATATACACCTCACGCTTTTGCTCTGATCGTTTCTAGCAAGATTTATTAATGTACAAGTCTTTTTCATGGAACGAGTTGGACGCTGCGCTTTTGAAGCGTCCAGCTGGGACGCTGAGGTATCTTGGCGTCCAGCCCGGGACGTCAGGGTACTGTGGCATCCAGCATTGGGAGATGGGACGCTGGGGTTCCGTAGCGTCCAACTGAGACGCTAGCGTTCGTTCTAAATATGAAAAATGTGTGTTACGAGGCCGAAACTCGTGAAATTATATTTTTTGAGGCTTATTTAAAAAAATTAAAGCAATATCTATCCATATATAACGTCTATAATGTATTAATTTCATTCTGCATGTGTTTATAAACTTATATTTGGCCGCGTTTCATTGGGTGCAAGATGCTTCTCTGCTCAAAACTAATTGGGTATGAAACGACCCCTTCAAATTAAATCATATTATTGCATGCGTTGTTACCACAAAGCCCCGCAGGCAACAGCCACTAATTATGTACCGTGTATGAACTATTAGGGGTGGCAAACGTTGCAAACGTTGAAAACGAAACGAAAATGAGCGTTGGCGTTAATCGTTTCGTTTAGTAAACGCCAAAATTTTTTTTTTGCGTTTTGCGTTTCGTAGACTGAATGAAAGGATAAGTTCTCGCGTTTATCTTTTTGTTATTTATAACGAAACGAAACGATCGAAACGCCAAAAAACAATCAAAACACAAGAATTCATATAAATATCAGAAAACGAATTTAAAAGCAGTCAATTAATAAGAACTAGTAACTAGCATAGTTTTCTGGTAAGAACCAGTTTACTGGTAACTGGTGTGAACCAGTACCAGTTTATTGGTAACTGGTAAAACCAGTACCAAAACACTCTCAAAAGTTAACAATAACTGTTAATAGCAATTTTGTTGCTCTCTACCAACAAAATCAGAACAAAAAAAGACAATGCCAAAAACAACCAAGTTCAAAAATTGATTAAAATGAACAAATTAGCAAAAAAAAAACAGTACAAAAACACAACCAAATTCGTAAAAATAAGCAAAGATCGAGAAAAATCAGCAAGATCAGTCGTAAATTAGCAACTATTGATGCAATTTACGAACTTTGCACCTTATAACTTGATATAAGGCTTGGAGGCGTCGGCTCGGAGGCGGTGGACTTGCTGGCTTGGAGGCGTCGGCTCAGAGGCAATGAAGTTGCTGGCTTGGAGGCCTTGGAGAGAGGAGATGTATCAGGATGGGGCGGCGAGCTGCGAGTGCTAAGTGGAGAGCAGATCGGCACAAGAGCGAGCATCGAGGGAAAGAGGGGAAATTGGGTGAAAGAACTCAGGCGACAGAGAAAGGAGGAGAAAGAAGGAGAAAGAATTGATCAGTATTGGGTTGTGTTGGGTTCTCTACAATCACATAATAGCATCCGAATAGAATTTGACGAAATAACGAAACTAAACGAAACGGAACAAATCATTTTCGTTTACCGTTCCGTTTTTACAACGAAATAAGTGTTCATTCCGTTCCCTCGTTCCGTTTCGTCAATGCAACAAAATTTTGTTGCATTAACTGTTTCGTCCGGACGAAACGGAACGCAATAACGAAATTTTTGGTTTCGTTGCCACCCCTATGAACTATATATGAAGTCTTCTGTGATGCACTACAGGTCAACTTAGATTCTAGATTCCATAATCTTTTTTTTTTTTTCGAACACTAAAGGTCCGTAGGCAACTATTTCATTTACTTAAAAAGATTACACCCACAAGAAAAATAAAATCATTTCTCAATCTAAATCCAAATGACGCAAAATATCAACCAAACCTTCTACAACAATAATCTAACTAATTTTGTCCTGACAAACTAACAGAGAGACAAATTTTGAAGAAGCACACAATATGTTTTTGAAGTTACCGTCTTGGCTGTGATGAGTTCATCGTCTTTGGAATGATTGAAAAACTTCGTAAGCATTCCACAAGTCTTCATTTCTTCAAGCAACAAGTCAATTTGTTGAAGCGGGAGCAAAATCCATTCTCAAGTGATGATGTAACCCAAAAGTTCTATAAGTAAATTACTAAATTGACAAAGATGGAAAGTAATTAATTCACCAATCAGTCAATCACTGCACCATGCATGTATGGTCGATTCTCAATCAATTAATTTGCTTCTTAATGGAACTCAAAACATTATACACCACAATAAATAACGGCTATATATATATATATATAGGAGGGATCCATTGACAATGCTTATCTTGACAATCTTGATAATGGGAATTTTGAAAATTTTGTAAAAATAGTTGAAAATTATAAAAAATAGAAAAAAGTTTATAGAGATATTATTTTACTTATAGATTGATTATGTTTCAAATTATATTCAATTTAAATGACGTTTGATAGCTCTTTAAAGCTCGTTAAATTTCAACCGATAAAAAATGTATAAAATTTTGATAAACCATCAAACGATGTTCAAATTGATTGAAACTTAAGACACTATTAATCTATAAGTTAAAGAATACATCCATAAAAGTTTTTTCATTTTTAAGATTTTTTATGAATTATTATAATTTTTTTAAAATCTCTATTGTCAAAATTGTCATTATGAGTATTGTCAATGGATCCCTCCTCATATATATATATGTGTGTGTGTGTTTTGTTCAAGTATATGTATATTCACACTTCACAATGTATCTTTGTCACATATCTATCAATCCAAAACACTGATTTTTAACTGCTGGGGTGCTATCTATCTGGTAGACTTGCTGCTGTCCGTCAACACATCATGTCAAAAACATCATAAATTAAAATTACGTACAAGTTGGGATGATCAACGTACAACAAATCATGAATGGCTTGAAATTAATTTCGACAAGTTTCTTGTTGATCGCAATGACTGATTTCATATATATCCTCTGTAGCGCTGCATGTAGCGCAAGACGTGAACCGTTAGATTACCCTAGATTACCCGCAATGACTTGATTAAGATATACACGACTGATCTAAATTACTTATCATTACAGAGAAATTTTTGCCTGCCGCTGCCAATATAATCTTGGTCATACCTAAGTGTCTTTAAAAGTATGTCCACCAATTAAATTACAAAGTTTAAGGTATCATGTCATGAGTTACAAGTTTTATTATTTATGTTAATGTGTGGATGGGTGGACAGTTAAAAATGAAGACAATTGGCAACTTCTTATAATCTTGCTTTGTAAGAAACGTCATTTGAGTACAACGTTGACACCACATTTACAGTGAGCGGCAGGCGGCAGGCCAACTAACGTATGAGAATTCAAATTAATCTTCTGTTATTCCAAATAGAAAAACAGGACTCTTGCTATTCTAATTTGGACCGTTTGATCGAAATCAACGGATCAGATCTATTTAGAAAAGGCCCCAAAAATCTAAAGTAGACCAATCAGAGATCCGTCAATTTTGATCTAACAGCCCAAAATAGAATAACAGGGTCATGTTTTTCTTTGAGAATAACAGCAGATACGGACTCAACATATGAAGCCTCTCTAGATCTATGTCAACTATTGGTAAACTTAGATCCCCGAATCAATATGTATTAATGTATATATAAAGGTATATCAGTATAAGTATAAGAAGCACTATCTACATTAAAAGTTTTGCACCGAGCGCGCCTCAAACGTAAATTTTTGAACCGCTATACATTACTTCCACAAAATATTGTAATAATTTTAAAATATAATTATCTGTGTTGGTAACATATTTTGATATAATTAGATCAATTACTTTGAGAATAGCGGTTCAAAAAAACTATTTTTGATGTTTAAAATATAATTATCCTTCCCATCAGCTTAACACGAAAATTTCATATATCTGACAAAGATGAAAAGTAGTGCTTTCGCCCTTTCAGCCCTTCTATATACTAGGGGTGTGTTTGGATGGGAGAAAAATAGTGCTAACTTGGGTTAGCTACTATTCTCAATTGCTATTCTATGTTTGGATGTTGGATTTGCTTTTCAAAACAACTGGGTTAGTATTGGTTAGTAGCTATTCTACTATTCCTAGAAATAGTTGGGTTTGCTATTCTTGGGTTAGTGACTATTTTCACTAATCCACCCATCCATCCAAACACACCCTAGAGGTATAAGGTATTACGACTTGGGCTTCACCCAGAAAAATAGCATCGAATAAAAAACTTCATAAGGATTATTAAATTTTTATATTCAACAAAGTTTGAATATTATTTTCAAATCATTTGATTTGATTTGATGTGAATAATATTAAATATATATAAGGATATGATATAATTAAGTAATAAAATATTATGGAACTATTTTAAGTATTAACTTTTATCTTAAATATATATACTTATCTTATTTCGTATGGAGAGAGAAAATATGTAAGCTATTGGATCAAAGTACGTAGATGAGGAAATTCAAACAAATGATAAATATTATTGATGGTGATTAAAGTGTTTTGAGAAGTACCACTTTTTATGACTTATAGATTTATTTAATCCCCATTTATGGAACTGAAATATGATGCCAATCAAGTAATTATCCTATCTATATCAAACCAACTAGTGGAGTGGACTTGCTGGATTCCGTCAACGTATCCTCCCAAAAACTAGATGGAATATTTACGAACAGATAAGGGAAATTAACGGATAATTAATTTGTGGCTTGAGATTTTGATTAGGTTTCTTATCAATTTATAACTCTTTGTGATGGATTCACATGAAGCTGGATGGTTTTCAAAATGTATATATTTCCATTCTATTTGTTCAAAACTTGATATTAATCACTATATAGCTAGGATGAGATACGTACTCAGAAAATTACTACGATTCATGATAGATTGTCTATATAGTTTAAATATTATAAATTAAATTGAGTAGAACTATTATAAAATTTGTACTCTTTACACACACGTATGAGCAATTATTTCGGTGGACGCCCGTTAATCCTCATCGATCAATATATATAGACTTAGGTTCTTTTATTTGCAAATTACAATTGTAGGAAAATATTACGGTGGTACTATTAGGGATACCATTGAGTATACTATATATATAGTTGGTCTTTGTCAAAGTTTGTCAAACAAACTAATTATTCAACTTAACATACTAATTGTTTAACTTAACATGCTAATTATTCAACTTAACATCAATTTATAATTACCATGTTTAGTTGATGTTAAGTTGAATGCTAATATCATATCAATGATTATTCAACTTAACATGCTAATTTGATGTAAAGTTGAATAATTATTGATATAATTATTCAACTTATAGATTGATGTAAGTTAAATAATTAGCATGTTAATTAAGTTGAACAATTTGTATGTTAAGTTGATTAATTAGTTAGTACATTTGACTAAGTCAAATTTTATGGTATCCCAAAGAGTGCTACCTAGCGTCTATATAATGGAAGTCAATAGATGTAACAAATTGACTGACAAATGGACTCCGATGGACCCATAGATCTGCTGAGAACGTGGTCGGGGAGGTCAATAACTTAGAGTTTTGAGGAGGAGAGAGCAAGACAAGGAGGCAGAATTTTTTGGAAACTAAACTATATTCTCTCTCATACTTAGTCTTTTACATGATATCAAATATCCTTACTAATAATAAAAGCATATTGGAAAAAAATGACATGAAAAGGCTATCCTCACATCTGAACTGCTCATCATTTTCTTCGATAGATCAGAACCGTTGATGTACGTTAATGCCCGTTGACGTTCTCAGCCCATTAAAATTAAGGCCCATATAAATTATCTCAAATTAAGACCCATTATATATTATCTTAAAAGTTTATTACAAGAAATAATAATTTCAGCCCAAAGCAAGGAGTGGGTTTCTTACTAGTATATTTAAAAGCATATTGGAAAAAATGACATGAAAGGGCTATCTTCTCCAAATAAGAAACCTGAGCCGTTGATCGTTTTCTTGGATAGATCATAATCGTTGATTTACGTTAATGCCCGTTCACGTTAATGTCTCAGCCCATTAAAATTTAAGGCCCATATCAATTTCCTCAATATAAGGCCCATTACATATTATCATAAAAATTTATTATAAGGAATAATAATTTCAGCTCAAAGCAACGCGTGGGCTCTTTACTAGTAATTATGATAAAGGAACAAAACTACAAACCCAATGAGCCTCCCTCTTTATTGAGCAGTGTGCTCTATTATTTCCAAATCAGCAGAGTCGAATCCTTCATAGCAGAATCTTCCATATTCAACTATACTCGGATCGAGTGAACTAGTACACGGACTGAGTGCAGTTGAATTGCAAAAATCTTAGTAGCACTCAGACCGTGTAGAGAGTCAATCGGTCCGAGGGTGGGTGCTCCAGTATTCAATGAGTACTCGAACCAAGCCAATTCTCTGCCGATCCGAGTGCAGGTGCTCCAGGGCTTCAAATGCTCCATTCTTCCCTCCAAATGCTTCCTTTTTCTCCGAAGCACCTGAAATATCAATAAAACACAAAATAAAATGAAAACAAACAACCTAAATAAAATGCAATGCATGCACATGATTTTGGTAATTTTTGAAGTCTAAAACTAGATAAATTGTATACATATTTTGGCGACATTAGTAACCATTACACCCTGGAAAAGTAACATATGGATGCTAATATTTCCCTATCCCAAATGGTATCACCATATACATCTAGACCCAAAATTGGAACTAATAAAGAACAATTCATATCAAAGTTCATTAATTGGTGGACCAACTTGATAGCTAAAAAGGCAACCAAGCATAACTTTACGAGAGCCTGCAAAATCCTTTTTGTGGTCCAAGAATTGCTATAAATACAAAGGATACGAGATGATAGTCTTCACTCAAAGAAACTGTGCTAAACAATATAACTATAGGCACTTGGGCAGTTTGTGTACCCTTAACTAGCTATCTTCAATTTCCTTCATAAAGGCACAAACTCACAATCATCAAACACCATAAAAGCCAACAAATCTCTAGCCAATTCACAACACAGACACTAGCTAGCTAGTAAGGAGGGCATATATAATGGATTACAATTATGCACTTGTGCAGCCACCAGCCAATTTCGCACCTGCGCCGTCACCAGTAGTCAATAATACAGCAGTGCAGTCACCTGCTTCCCTGCCAGACTATGAGCCCAAATCTCTCAAAGAAATGGTATACTTGGACGCCTACACTTGTATATCAGCGGTTTTGCTCATTGTCACCTTCGTGATTATTGTTACGAGGTTCAGGCTGTGGCATACCAACACATTTCTAAGGAAGATCATCAAGCTGGCGAATCACCCTGTTAATAATTTGATCAACCAAGCCATCGGTGTTATTGTATCATATATGTCCGCAAATGACCTCTACTTGATCTGGGTAGTGGTACTTTTTATTGCATTTGATTATGTCTTCACTGTTTCTCAATATTCACTTCTCGAACCAGTTGCCGATAGAAGGTCACGTGAGTATGGTTTTCTATACAGTTGTACATTTACTGGAGTTATCATTATCGTATACAAGAACAATAGCCAATTTTACCTCCCACTTTTGGTTCTTTTGGCATTAGTACTTGCGAAGTTCTTAATCCGAATCACAAGCTATATATATGCAGAGAGAGCATATGGTCTCAAAAATGTCAACCTTGTTGCCGAATACATGAAGAGCGAGCACCAACTAACCAATCCAAGTGATGCAATCGATCCCAAATGCATGAAAGGATACAAGTATTTGGTGAGGGGTGAAGAAAAAATCAAACCCAAGATCGAAGCACCAGACTATTCCCTCGAGGTCGAACTCACAAATTCTGTTGTCACTGTGGAACGAGTTTGGAGTTGCAAAGAGGGGCTCTTACACCCCTTTGTCGACAAAGATGGGGCCCTGAAAGATGTATGCCTCTCATTTGCATTGTTTAAGTTGCTGAGAAGACAGATGTTTGACTATCCTGATGCTGATCAGACCGAGAAAACGAAGACAAGACAACTTATATTTGATGGGCTTCTCTCTTCGAAGGCCAATGATGGTGAGGTTGATAAAAAAAGGGTCTTTCGGGTAATAAAAATGGAGTTGGGCTTTCTACGCGACTTATTTTTCACAAAGTATCCCGTTGGATTTGCATTTGGGTTCCCAGTATTGAATTTATTAGTACTTTGTGGAACATTGGGTGTTACTATTTGGATTGCAGTCAGCCTTTCTATAGAGAAGAAATTAGAAGGCTCTGATTATTACCTTTTGTTGGGTGGCCACAACATTGATTATACTATAACACACTTTCTCTTGATGCTAATAATGACGATGGAGCTCTTTGAAGTGCTCATGTATGTATTTTGCGACTGGACGAAGGTTATATTGGTCTGCCAAAATGTGAAACGTCACTCTTCAAATGTCGCAGATCATTTGGCTCCTGTGGATGCAAGTTGGTTATCTGGTTACAAGGTACATATATACTACCTATTATTTAATCACATTCATGTAGTTAGTAATTGAGCTATAATTTAGTAATATGACTATGCATATTATTAATGAATTTTTCAACTTATTACCAGGTATTAGCATCTGTCAGCAAGCTGAGTTTTTCTAGATCTGTAAAGACTACACTCCGACAATACTCGTTGCTAAACAATTGCAAGAAACAAAGCTGGCGAAGTAATTATAACGAGTTGTATTGTCGTCTTTCAAACTGTATAGTGTCGACAACAGAAGAAACTCCCCCAATGATGAAAGAGGGTAAACCAGTCCATCTTACCAAAGACCCGGAGGTGATGATAGCAATTTTTGACACTCTAACAGAGAGTCAGAGTGACTTCAAAAATGGTATGTCAGCCATGCGACGGAATGGGGTGAATGTTTTCGAAGATCTACCATGGGCACAAAATCTCAGAACTCCAGTTCACATTATAATGGTGTGGCATATAGCAACTAGCTTCTGCGCAATTCATCAGGAAAAAGTTCGAGGCAACAAAGAATCATTTGATCACTTTGGGAAAAAGGTTTCAGTCCATTTGTCTGAATACTGTGCTTACTTGGTCGCTTTTCATCCCGATTTGTTATCTTTAACCAAAACCAGATATATATTCTGGAAAATTGTCGAAGAAACTTCTGAATTTTTTGAAGGAGCGAACAACTCAGACGCAAAGTATGAAAAGATGATGAGTTGCAGAGATGGTGGTCAAACAATCATTCACCGGGGCTCTGAACTGGGGCAGTACTTAATCAAGAACATCCCTGATGATGCTAACAGATGGAAGATAATGGCAGATTTCTGGTCAGAGCTGATCCTCTCCGTTGCTCCGGCAGGATCTGCTAGAGCGCATCTTGAGCAGCTAGGTAATGGCTCCGAGTTCATCACACATTTGTGGGCTCTGCTGTACCATGCGGGATTCGATACCATGAATGCAGAATACCACCCATAGAAGTTACCTGGATGAACAGACATTGTGTTAGTACATATATAGTTTTTAAGATTACTTGTATATGCTTGTGTGTTTATATTTTTCCTCTTTTGCATTCTGTGTAACTTCTGTCACAGGATCATGGTGTTTAGTTTGCATCTGTACTGCTTTCCTCTTATACTTTGCAATGTAAGTGCATTTGTGATGTAATAACAAGGTTTAATTAAATGAGTGCATAATTAAGTAGATTATAGGCTTGAGCTTTCTCTAATAAGCAACAACTAATAGAGTTGATAACCAGAGTTGATAACCAGACATCAATTTTACGATCGAGTTCCAGCGTCTCCGCTTTAGGAATCAGGATTGATGGATGCCAGAAGAACAACCTTCCCTTGCTATTTACTAAGAACATCAATTTTCCCCAAATCAGCAATGTGATCCTTGCTGTTGACCATATTTGGGAATAAATTAAAGTTTTATTCACTGATCCTCAAGTTGATGCAAGCTTGACTTCAATCATACGCAACAATTTCCGGTATGCAGTAGGGAATGATATATGATCAGGTTACTTAACAATGCCAGAAATGTTCTGCACATATCAGACCAGCTCTTTCATTAATGCTGGAAATGAAGGGAAATCTGATCACGCTCTCATCAACAGATTGACTGTAAACTTTTGTTCATCACGACCTACAAGGATTTATACGAAAGTGAGTGCTTACAAAGTAGTTCGGTATTAAGACAAAGCATAACCTCGGTAAGAGTCTCGCACAGATACAGGTTGATGACTTCAGTGTGAGGGTGAACGCACAAAGTCCCCAGGTACCACAACCCCAGTGCGGCAGCTCTTTATGCTTTTTGTTGGATTATCTGCTTTATTAACATTATTTTGATGCTAGAAGATAAAGTAAAGAACTTATGCCTAGCACTACCTTTTCATCTATCAATATGGAATAATGGAATAATCTATCAATAATTCAATATAGAATATTGGAATAAGTAGTGGGCCCTTAACGTAATTTTCTAGTTTGGCAAGGTAGGACAACACTTCTTAGGGCTGGGTAGGCTGGTACCAAAGGCTGATTCTACAAAGGCATATAGAACTTTCATGTTAAATGAGTACTCTAACAGAGTAATTAATTTGATTTTACCTAAAGAAAGGTACACTTTTAATCACTAATGCTCCGAACAAACTTAAAATTGAAATCACACATGCATTTAATTACATAACTTCATAAGAGGAGAGCACTACAATCACACAGAATGCTTAAAGAAACTTGAAACAACACGTACCGGCAATTACAAGCAATCTAAAACATACATAATACAACACAATTTTCATCCATTTCTACAACTTCTACGGGTAGTTTGCAGTCGTCGGAGGAATCAACCCTGCGTGGTATAACAGCGCCCATAAGTGCGTGATGAATTCGGAGCCATTACCGAGCTGTTTAATATGAACTCTGGTAGATCCGTACGGAGCAAGGTGAAGGATGAACTCTGACCAGAAGTCTGCCAATATCTTCCATCGGTTAACATCATCAGCGATGTTCTCAACTAAGTAGATCCCCAGCTTTGAGCCCTGCTGAATAATTTGTGGACCGCCATCTTTGAATTCCATCATTCTTTTGAATTTTTCTTCCAGTTCGTGATCTTCTTTGAATAATTCGGATGTTTCTTCAACTATTTTTTGAAACATATATTTCGCAGAGTTGCTTTCTGTGAATGGTAACAGATCCGGAAGAAAAGCAACCAAGTAAGCACAGTAGTCAGAAAGTTGAGTTGCGACAATTTGATTGGAGGTTCTTAATTCCCTTTCCAGATAACCTGCACAGAAGCCGGAAATTATTTTCCGTCCCAGACGACCTGCACAGAAGCCGGAGGTTGTTTCCCTTTCCAGACGACCTGCACAGAAGCAAGTTGCTATGTGCCACACCATTATAGTGTGCACTGGGGTTTGATGGTTGAGTGCCCAACTTAGATCTTCATAAACATGCATACAGTTTCGTTGCAGAGCTGCTGTGCCATTTGTGAGATGACCTTGGCTCTGTGCTAGAGTGTCGAAAATTGTGTTCTTCACCTCCTCTTTGACTTGAACCATTGTTTTCTTTTGTGGATGATCTTGTAATTTTGAAACTCGGCAGGTTGAAATAAAAGAAGTCCACTGACGCGCCCTTTTAAGTGAGATTTTGTTGCAATTATGCAGCAGTGAGTACTGTCCAACGCGGCTCTTCACAGACAGAGAAAATCTTGGCTTACAAAAATATGCTAGTACCTAAGATGAAATACATAAAATGTAAATGTAAATGTTGATAAAATACTAGAAATGCAAGTAATTAAAATAAAAGGCTTCGCCAAAGTCTTTACCTTATAACCAAATTGCCAATGCTTTGCTTCTGGCTTATCTGTCTCTGAAGAAGCCGATTGATGCGGTACATGTGTAACATTACTTCTGACATTTTGAGAAACCAAAATAACCTTGGTCCAATCAGAAAATACATAGCTGAGTGCTTCGAAAATCTCCATTACCGCAATAAGGATCAAAAGTGCATCTGTTATACGTAAATCAATATCTTTGTTTCCATAGTACAGGTGGTAGGAAGGGTTTTGATCTTCAAAAACTAAAATTGCTATCCAAATGGTTACTCCCAGTATTAACAACTAGAACTAAATTGATCACAGGGAAACCCATCGCAAAGCTAACAGGATACCTCGTAAAAAAAAAGTCACGCAGAAAACCAAGTTCCATCTTCACTACCCTAAACACTCTTTCTTTGCCACCAGTAAGAAGCCCAGCAAACACAAGATTGTGTTGTTTTATCTTGTCTTGCTGGGCCTCTGCTGCTGGGTAACCAAAATATTGCCTTCTCAGCAACTTAAACAATGCGAACGAAAGGCACACATCTTTCAGGTGGCCATTTTTATCGACAGAGGGGTCAAGGAGCCCAACTTTGCAACTCCAAACCCTTTCTACGGTGACAATGTCAGCTGTCAGTTCGATATGTGACGTGTAATCGGAATTAGTCTTTTTTTGAGCTTTCTCTTCACCTAAAACAAGGTACTTATATCCTTGCATGCATTTAGGATCAATGGAAGTATTGGTTAGCTTGTGCTCACTCTTCATGTAGTCAGCAATTAGGTTGATATTTTCAAGACCATACGCCTTTTCTGCAAGCACATAGCCGATGATTCGGACCAAGAATTTGACTACAACTAATGACCAAAGAACCAAAAGCGGGAGATAGAATTTCACCTTTTCGCCTTTGTACAAACTGATGTAAGAACCAGTTAGGATACAGTTGTATAGAAAGACGTACTCACGCGACCTCCTCTCTGAAGATTGCTCGAGAAGCGAATAGCATGAGATAGTGAAGACATTGTCATATGCAATGAGGAGCAGAACCACCCAGGTCATGTAGAGGTCACTTTGGTGTTGATTTGCTATAGCGATACCCAAGCCTGTGTTGATCAAATTAACTACTGGACTGTTTGCCAGCTCGATAATTTTTTTCAGAAACGGGTTAGAATTCCAGATCCTGAACCTTATAATAACGACGATATAGGTCACAAGCAGCAAAAATGCTGCTGTGCAAGTGAAGATATCCATATCTATCATATCGTCTAAAGGAGGCCCCGATGCTGGTGGCTCCACCAGCGATGTTGGTGCCAAAGTTTGATCCATTCAAACTGTTTTTGAAGCAAGTGCTTGAATATGTATGTTTGAAATTGTGCTTTTAGGTATGTTGGCTGTTAATATTGGGGGAAGATAGAGTAAGAGAGCATAGGATGTTGTTTGCAATTTTATTGAGTGAACAATGACCTAGCATCTTCAGAATTTATAGAAATTTCTTGAGGCATGTCTGCACTAATGTGGGTCCTACAAAGCTACCTTAACTAGCTAAACTAATTATTAATTAAGTAGATCAACTTAAAAAAAAGTTAGTAATTAATTAAGTTCTAAGTGGTAGTAAATTAACATGAACATCGATCATGTACAATTGTATACTGTATATACATCGATCGTTCAACACCCGTCTCCATAATTAAGACCTTCATCATCCATGTACAATTCTCTTTGGGACTATACATTTATCTTATTCTGCAGCCTTTTAATTTGCTGACCGTCTTGACCGTTCTGACTGAGATTTGAAACCTACGGTCCAGATTTGTTCAGAGTTAAACTCAAATTTTGAGTTAACTTAGAAGATATGGACTCTCAATCAAGTTCCATATTAAAGGCCAAACTAGCTACCTTCAGCCTGCTGAAGAGAAAATCAGCACTACATGCTCCAGTTTCTCTAAAAAAAGAATAAATAACATTATAAGTTTATAACACACACACACAGGAAGTTTATAACAGAATCATATGAAGTATATCGCCAAAAAAATTGTCATCTAAATAGAAACATATATTTGATAATATAATTTTTTATTATAAAAAAATACAAAGAATAACACATATATTTATAATTCTTCAAGAAAATATAACATAACTATATTTAGTAGTTATTTACTGGTAAGATTTGATCAATACCTTGGGCCCGGTCGGTCCATATATTGCTCATATCTTAGCCTCTGTATAGTGATTAATTTCAACAAACTGAATGAAATTATATACATTTTGAAAATATCCAGCCGCATGTACGTACATCCATCACAAAGTTATAAACTGATAAGAAAAGGCTATATAATCAAAAAAATCTCAAGCCATAAATTACTTATCTGTTCATTTTATTCGTAAATTAATATTCCATCTAGTTTTTTGGTAGGATACGTTGACGGAACCCAGCAAGTACATTAACTCCAGAAGTTAAGTTTGATAGATAGGTATCGATCGAAGTCAATGATGATTTGGTTCATGCATTTTAGATGGTTAATTAATTGATGGGTAGTGATAATTGTCCCCTAAAAATCCCCTTAACCATCCCCATAACCATCTATCATAAATATCCCTTGATTCACGTATTTTTCCACACAGGGGCGGACCCAAGGGGGTGCCAGCCATGGCCCCGACACCCCCTTCACTCGGTAAAAGTTATTGACACTTAGTTTTTTTATGTTTAATTCAAATTCATATTTTGTGTTATATTTTGTCAATTTGATGGCAAAAATTTTTTCTTGACATCAAAACATGGACCATGGCTCACTATTTAAGTATTTTATTAATTAAATATGCAATTAACTCTTAATTGAATATTTATTTTGTTGAAAATATTCGTATTTGAATGTTGTATATTGTGACAATTCTTTTAGCTTTTGATCTAAATGTAAGAAACTAAAATTAATATTTATATGAAAAATGTTATAGAGTACTAAAAGTGATACTAAAAATAATACCGAAATTGATACTGACTATATTAGTATTAGTGTAATGCTAACGAGCAAGGGCGGGCCTCGGCGGGCCCGGCGGGCGACGGGCGACGGCGGGCACGGACGAGCGGGTTAAGGGGTTTTTGTCTCGAGGGGAGGCCCTTGCCCGCCCCTTTGCCCGTCGGGCTTGGCGGGCAAGGGTAGCAAGGGCGAGTGAGGGGTTTGGGTTGCGCGGCCACGGAGCGCGAGTGGTGGGGCGGGTTGCCGGGTGGTTAGGGTGGATTCCAGCGGGTTAGGGCAGATTTCGACATGTTATGGCGGATTCCGACGGTTTTCCATTAACTTTATTTTATAACTTTGAATAAGTTTCCTTTTTTAAAAAAAAAATTCAAAACTTCTTTGCACATTTTTTGCAAACTTTTGTAAGTTTGAATAAATTTTATGTTTTTCTATTTTGATATATTAAAAGAAATGATGCAAAATATAATTTTAGAAACTAAAAAACTGGTAAGTTGTAATTGAAATAATATTAGATTTTTTTTTAAAAAAGAAAGTTTCCTCCTCCTTTATTGCGGGCTTGAGACCTGCTATGCTATTATGTTATAAAATAACATAGGCGGAGTTCAAACTTTTTTCTTTTGTTAGTAAATATTTAAGAAAGTAAGAAAGTATTTAATAATAAAAAAAAAGAAAATAGAAGAGTGTATAGACTTCATACCTAAACTACCTCTTTAGTAGTTCGATCTTATATACCATAGGGGCGGGTCGCACGGGCGAGACAGGAGGGCGCGGGTGCGAGCGCTGGAAGGGCGAGCAAGGGCGGGCGCGGGGGGCGGGTGAAGGGCACAGGCGGGAAGAGCGACGAGGGGCAGGCGGGTTTCGGAGGGCGACAACAAATATCCAGACCTTTGCCCTTTCAGACCCGCCCTCCGAACCCAAGACAGGCGGGCGAGGGTTGTTGGCCTGGGCGGGCACGGGTGGGCCTCAAGCATGGGCGGGCGGGGGCGGGCGTGAGCACAACACTAATTAGTATTCATATCAAATAGGATACTATATTCAAACTAATGGCTTTACTGTGCCACTCATTTTATACAATGTAGATGAATATATTCAGTATTAAATAATATGAATATTAACTCATTTAACTTAAAAACCAACACAATCGGTATGGATATATTATCAATTATGGTATATATATATATATATATATATCAATTTTCTTTATAATATTACTAGTAAAGAGCTCACACCTTGCTTTATGCTGAAATTGTTATTTCTTATAATAAATTTTTAAGATAATATGTAATGAGTCTTAAATTGAGAAAATTGATATGGGCCTTAAGTTTTAATGCGTTCAGATATTAAAGTATGTCAACGGTGGTGATCAATATAAGTAAATAATCAACGGCTGAAATTTATTCTTTGGGGAAGATAGAACTTTCATGTCAAAAAATTCAATCTCCTTTTATTAGGAGTAAGTATATATGAACCGGCCTTCCAACACTTCCTACTGATCAATCCTAGATCCGCCAATGTTTCGACGCGTTTTCCCAGATTCACGCGCTTTCTCACGCGCAAAGCGCGTTCAAACATTGCGTGCTTGAGCATCAAAAAGTGATTATACTTAGTATACGGAGTAATTATACAAAAGGTATAACGTGTTTTAACTTAAAACTAAATGTCTTTCGAGTTTCAACTTTGTATTGACAAAATTTAGAAAGCTTTTTTTATATGCTAAAAAGTGTTTATACTAAAAATTAATTGAGGATGTAGATATGGAGGTTAATAAAAAATTTTGCCTACGGGCCTTGATGGATAAAAAAAAAAAAGAGTTATACTAATAGAACCCCTTAATTTGTACCCCATTCCCGTACCCCATAACTATCTTTCATTTTCAAAAAATTAATTACTGACATATCGCGCGATGCATCTCCAATTTCGTCTACATTATGATTTAGCAGTCCATAGCTTTATCAATACTGCCCAAATATGCACGGGATCATGGATCAATTAATTTCATATTTATATTTGGATTTTGCAATCAATTATTTATATTTTATAATCAAGTGTTCATATTTTTCCGATCAAGGATTTTTCCCTCAAGTGTTTATATTTTATAACGAAGTGTTTATATTTTATAACCAAGTGTTATATTTTTTCCGATCAAAGATTTTACCCTCAAGTGTTTATATTTTGCAACCAAGTGTTTATATTTTTTCTTATCAAGGATTTTATGCTCAAGTGTTCATATTTTTCCGATTAAGGATTTTGTTCTCAAGTGTTTATATTTTGCAACCAAGTGTTTATATGTTTTCCGATCAAGGATTTTGTTCTCAAGTGTTTATATTTTGCAACCACATGTTTATATTTTTCCGATCAAGGATTTTGTTCTCAAGTGTTTATATTTTGCAACCAAATGTTCATATTTTTCCAATCAAGGATTTTGTTCTCAAGTGTTTATATTTTGCGACCAAGGGTTTATATTTTTCCGATCAAGGATTTTGTTCTCAGGTGTTTATATTTTGCAACTAAGTATAGTTGCATAAATTATAATAATATCAAGTGTTTCGTTAAATAAAGAAAGCAATTGGGTCACTAATTCATTCAATTGGGATCAGCGTCCATCTATATCGATATGCACCTATATATGGAAAAAGAGAGAGTGATCACAATGAACTGGAGAAGATACATTATATACGTGACCCATTATATCGGCAAGTTTTGAATATGGGGGACGGGAGCGGTGTACAAAGGACGGGGTACATAGAGATTTTCTCAAAAAAAAAAAAAATAGACAAGCTGTCCATAGTGTTCATATGTTACATTTCAGGATATATTTGTTAATTCTTGGTATGTATACAGAGGCGGATTTACGTGTACACAATGGGGGTCATTGACCCCATTCATTTTCAAAAATCAAGCAGAGCCATCTAATTTTACTACATATTTTAACAGAAAATGTAAGAGACACGTGGTTTGACCCCCATACATTTCAACAAAATTTTATATGATTGACCACCATTCGTTTTTACAAAGAAAATTAAAACTCCTTGTGTAATATATATGTGTAAATTTTTGGGACCTGCATGTTGCGCATTAAATAATGTTAAATAGGAAACAAACCCACTTGCTTAGTCGCCTTAGCCATTCTTTCTTGGATAACTACCAGAATTACCCAATGACCTCTCCTAGAAATATTCTCCTTCTATACGATAGTATATTTTTCTCCAATTATATGCAACAAGAACTACTATAGACAAGAAAGTCCCTCTCAAAACTATTATCAAATATCAAATCTCATATATCCTACATTCAATTAAAATTATTTAATCCCTATTATTTTTTACAATATCATATGTGATTTTGCTTCTGAACATTTTTTTTTTTTTTTTGCCATGAGGCTGTAAAAATAAACCACAATTGACATAAGCAAGTTATGATTGGAATTTTAAGAATATACAAATCTCAAATAAAGCTCATGTTTCACTTTTTGTTGAAGGTCCTTGTATATTTAAACTTTCATTAATGTTAATTTTCAGATCATGAAAGTTTTTTTTTTCATAAAATCAAAGAATTGGCAAGTTTGACATTTAACCTCATTGAGAATATAGTCGAGTAATTGAGTATATAAAATAAAAATTAGGTCGTTTCCTTTGTGTATAAATATAATCTATTTTAATTAATTGTAGGACAATTTCAATTCTTGGAACAATGGCGCATCAATAATAATTATATAATATTGAAACTATGAATACTATATATTTATGAGGAAGAATCAAATAACCATTTTTTTGGTGACCCATCGGTGACTATGGACAACGAATCTAGTAATTATAATTATTCTTAAGTGAGCCTATTGCGCTTTGCAAATCGCAGTGAGGTAGTGTGTTTCGGCTCGATTCATCAAAATCGTAACTCAAATGGTCATTCTAAGTCACTCAATTTTATATTTTTCTGAAAATCCAAAAAAATAGCTAGAAAAATTTTATATTTTTCATACATATGTTATGTTCGTAATCTCAATTTGACCCCCCATACGTCAAAAGTCTGGCTCCGCCCCTGAACGTTTATATGAACGGTGTTTCAATGGACGCAAATGTTTCTCAATTAGTAACGATTTTTTTTTTTTTTTGAAAAATTGGCAGTGGCTGCAAATTTGCAATTAATAACGACGTTGCTTGCATTATTCAAGTATGTATATGTATCTCTAGACTTGCTCAACTTAGTCAACACATCATGTCAAAAACATCATATATCAATTAAACTTACGTACACGCTAGCCATGTCAAAACATCATGTCAAAAACTTACGTTGCTTGCATTATTCAAGTATGTATATGTATCTCTAGACTTGCTCAACTTAGTCAACACATCATGTCAAAAACATCATATATCAATTAAACTTACGTACACGCTAGCCATGATGCGCGCTTCGCCTCTCTCATGATATCAAGACCATCCGATCCAAATGAGCAGGATACAAAATCAGACAGAACAAAGAAGAGTTTTTTTTTTTTTTTTTGAACTACTAAAAAAATATAAAAATTAAAAAATATAAAAAAAATGTCACATCATGATGTGACAATTAAAAAATTTAAGAAAACTATCACATCATGATGTGACAATTACTGTAGCGCAGACCGCTACGGATTAGTAGTATTAGGGATTAGGGCAATGATCAACAATATGACATGATTAAGATATATATATACTAGTAATACGACTGATCTAAATTACTAATTTTGAAGAAATATTTGCTTGCCGCTGCCAATATAATCTTGGTCATACCTAAGTGTCTTCAAAAGTGTGTCCACCAATTAAAAAATTGAAGGTATCATGAGTTACAAAATTTATTATTTCTGTTAGTTGTGTGGATATGTAGATATTTAAAAATGGAGACAATTATAAATTTCTGCTCAACTTACATCCCAATTTCCATATATACGCCTGATAAAAGTACATCAGGGAAGCACTAATTATATTTTTGTTTCGCACATCAAATTTAATTTTTTGAACCACTACACACCTTCCAATTAAATAGATCAAAATTAAAAGTGTGTAATAATTTTAAAATATTATTGTCCTTCTTAATTTATAACATATTTTGATAAGATTAACTATAGTCAAGTACTACTTCGAAGGAGAATAAACGGTTCAAAAAAACACATGTGAAACAAAAGTTTTTAATGCCCATCAGTATAACACCAAAATTCCATAAATCTGACAAAGATGGAAAGCAGTGCTTTCACCCGTTCAGCCCTAGCTATATATTTACTTAATTTGTCCCCATTTATATTGAAGAGTCCAACTAATAGTCCCTAAATCAAATCCCCTAACTAACTTTCCTTTTTTGACAAAAAATATGCAGAAAATATTGCTAAAAATGGTAAATTTGTGATTTTTTTTTGTTGTGCCGATTATCCACGTGCTTAATTCAAAGCACTTCAGTGCTAGTTCTTAAAAGTCATAAGTGTTTATCTAGGTCAATTAAGTGTTTATATAGATGATAAAAGTGTTTAGATAGGTGGTATAAGTATTTTGATAAATGAAAAAGTGTTTATATAAAAAGAGAAGTATTTAGATAAATAAAATTACACGAAAACATAGTGTTTATATAGAAAGATGAGATGGACTTAGAAATCAATACGGTAGAGAGATCGGGATCACCGAATACAAGAGAGATCATTCTTACTAGAGATAACAAAGATCGTGTTCGCCGAATACGAGAGAGATCGTGGCCGCCGGAGGCGAGAGACCACGATCATCAGAGATAACAGTGAAACATAAGTGTTTATATAACAATCAAAAGTGTTTATATAGTAACAGAAAATGTTTATATATAAATAAAAAGGTACATACGTACATATGATATATACAATATTATTGACCTCAAAAATGATGGTGATCGCCGGAGTTAAGAGAGAGATCTCGGTCAAAAACCCTGGAGTGAGGAGAAGGGAGAAGACATAATGTGGGTGGAGGGAGGAGAGATGAGAGAGGAGGTACGAGGAGTAGCAACGGAGAGGATCTTGTCAGAGGGGCGAGCGTCGGAGTTGCGAAGAGGAAGGCGTAGGAGGTCGTGGGAGATGGAGTAGACAAGGGAGTAACAGGCAATGGCAGTGGTTGATGCCTATGGGCGTTGGAGATAGCAACAAAGAGGGGGAGATGGGAGAAAGGAAGAAAGGAAGGAAGAGATAATTATTAAGTTGAGAGAAAATGTTGCTGATCACTGTAATTAGAGAGACAGAAATTGTTAGATGGGTTAATTAATAGGTTTGAGCCCTTTGGAAACTTTTTTCTCTACAATGGTATTTTTAATTTTTCGTTAGATTCTTTTAGGGCACTCTCTGTTAAGTAATTTATATGAGTTTTTAATCTTTCGATTTCTTAGGGATAGAGGTTTGGAAGCGGCACCTTTTTCTCTATAATGAAATTGAAATGTAGCATACCAATCAATTAATTGACCATCCAAATCAAATCATCATTGACTTCGATACCTATCTATCAAACTAACTTCTGGAGTTGACGTACTTGCTGGGTTCCGTCAAAGTATCCTACCTACCAAAAAACTAGATGGAATATTAATTTACGAATAAAATGAACAGATAATTAATTTATGGCTTGAGATTTTTTTGATTATATAGCATTTTCTTGTTAGTTTATAACTCTTTGTGATGGATGTACATGCGGCTAGATATTTTCAAAAGGGGTGTGATATCTGAATTTTTTACATTCAAAAATTAAGACATATTTTACGTACCTACTTTGTTAAAGTAATCAAGAATGATTATGAGGTTTGAGACATTATCTTTGATATTAGAATAATATGAAATTGAGCCATTTACGAGTTTTCAGTGTATATATATATATATCCCTGGTCGCTTATGCATGTGGCATTTGAAATAATTATAACTTTAGATAAACATTAAGATGTAGAAAATATTGATGTATGATTTCAGAGTTAGTACCTGCTCATAATCAACAGTAACTATCCGCATTAAATATATGTTGATATTCTTTTATATAGTAGAAACATGTAGCAAGTTGGAGGGGTAATTAAGGGGAAGACCTTCTTTATAATTGTCAGAACTTATATGGATCATTTTGAAAGATTCCATCAAATTAATAAAAGGCAGACATATTAATCTTTTTCATTGGTCCTTACATGTGTTCTCTTAATTTCTGGAATTCTCTCGTATAACACCTCTCCCTTTGCGTGGCAATTTTTGGTAATTCTCCATTTAATAAAGAACTGACTAAGCTGCTTCTCATCTCTCAGCTGACGTGTCCTTGTGTGTGTATAAACGATGATTTTCATCTCTCTCAGTCATATAGGGGTTAGGTTAAATTTACTTCCTCCTCTTCTATCATTATGGCGTCCTCTCTCTCATGTGTGTAGCAAGGATGATATAAATCACGAGGCGAGGAGTTGTTTATATGTATACCGGCCAGTGGGAGGTATTAATGGAATCAATAACGTGGAGATGGCTTGACTCTTGTGTGTATATTAGTTCTAAGAGGTACTTAAGGTTAGCTTGGAAAAGAGAGAGAGAGAGGGAGCTTATGGATGCAATCATAACTTGATTAGATGGTGGAAAATACTCTTGCCAAGGTATAAATGTTGCTCGGTATCAAGTGCATGTTTAATTGTTAATTATATTTAATTAATATTGGTCTTTGGCCCTTACTTAACTGGAACATGGGTATGGGATCTCCAGTGAGTGGGTTTGATATATATTATGTGAGATAAGCACCGGAGAGGTATCGGAAATATTGAAGTGAGTTGAATTCTAGCTAGACCCTAAGTAAATTAAAATTTAATCCATCCAAGTATGGACTGATATCACTATATCAATTAAAAAGGGCACGAGTCTGTTATGAGGTCATAGATACATTCTGTACATGCATGGTCTTATACTTTGATTAATAAATTGTTCAATTTGATGCATGGTAATCAAATTAAAAGTGAATACGAGTTCCTAGGCTAGCCAATTGACTAAACTTGGAAAATTTATTGTTGATCAGAGGATAACTTTACAAATGTTGGTTAGTTATATTGTATTGTTATATTAGCAAATATTAAGATTATATGGTAATTATTTTAGGAGTACCAATGAGAGGTTCAGGCTTGAAATCTTGTGCACTGTAGCCGAATTATGGACGGTGCTGTACTGCTGTGATACTGGATGTTTGATTTGGACTCGAATTAAGAATCGTCAAACAGGTGCGGGTTCCGGTTATTTATCAAATCTATGAATTGAACTGAATATTTTATTTATCGAAATATTTTCGTGGTGCTTACTTATATTCTTGATATACTGATTATGCACTGAATTGTTTGCGTGTGTGCATGGCTTGATAAAGGTAAGTGATTGCATATATGACATTATGCATTTCTGTGTGTGTTTATGGATACTGTTGTTGCTGTTGATGTTGTTGTTATTGTTGTGCTTGTTGATCATGTACCTGGATAGAGATGCCGGCAGGAGGTTAGCTACCTCACTATAGCGCTATGGTTTACGGACATGCTTGTACAGGCATGTACGGGTTATATATTGGGATCTCTAGGTTCGTCAGGTACATGAGGATGTACGTGCTAGTATGCACGGGTTGTGTGTGCTTGTTCTCTGTGGTATCAGATATGTGCTCGTTGCACGGGTTTGTGTTTGTTTGACTTGGTTTGTGATACGTGCTGGTATGCATGGAATATGCAGGTTGTCTGTGGATTCGTCTGATACAAGTTTGTGTGATATGTTTGATATTTGGATTTCTGGTACGGGTTTCTGTTGCTTGTATCTATGTTTCCGTATTTGTTTTGGTTTGATGTGAGATTGTGAACTGGTACACGTGGTTTTGCAGGGAAGGCGTTAAACTGGTTTTGAAAAGGAAAATGGATGTTCTTATCGACTTGACGCCTAATTCTTTGTAGTTGCAGGAATAATTGTTATCGTCACTGACGTGCAGTTTCATTATTTGATAAACTTGATTTATGTTATGGTTAAAAGTACTTATTTAACTGGTATTCAGTTTAGCTAGTGGATTTGATAAATACCACCGGCTCGAACTAAATACCACACTGAGAGTGTTTCAGACTCTGACCCGTTCCACTTTTTGTGGGTTCCAGGTTACAGGTTTGCGATGCAAGGACGACGTGGGTGAAAGAAAGGATTCCGATAATTGCCACAAGGGATTTTTTGGGGTTTCATTTTATTAAATACTTCCACTTAATATAAAGGGTTTGGGACCTGGGGGTTGGCTATTTGAGAATTGTGGCTGTTTTTATATGTTATTGGTAAAATATATTGTTGCATATTTTATAGCCTTGTGCTTGTCAGTGCGGCTACTATTCCTCCTGCTTGTCGGGATGTTACAAGGGGACTCCCTACCGTCCATTGAAATACTCGATGGAATTTGCATCATAGAGTGTGACAGGTGGTCCCACCATGTGATATTTGTGTCTACGATGGTAATTTAATTGAGTATTTCAATGGACGCAAGATGTTTCCCTTTTCAAAATTAACCACTATACAGGAAGATATATACTCGATTTGATCGTGATGAAGTCACCGAGTAATTAATATGAATTTTCCAAGCGTTCTAATTTGAATGTCTATAAAAGACCTCCACTCAGATTTCGAACCCACGATTTTTCACACGGAAAGTGTTGCCTGGCCTTAGCCACTAGACCCGGGCCCGAGGTGTTAATTAAGTCTGTAAATATAGTAACGTTAGATTTTCTTGAAGAAAACATATGTGTTATTCTTTGTATTTTTTTTATAATAACAAAATTTATCACATATATATGTTTCTATTATGTAGATGACAATTTTTTTTTGGCCATATATATACTTCATATGATTCTGTTAATCGGAAAAGTTCGTTCGAAAAAAATTACTTAGTTTTGATTCTTGGTCTAAAATTTGGAATTATGCAATGGATTTTCCTACCACCTCAAAAATAAAAATTTTTTTGAAATTATTTATTTTTAAATATTAGAATAACCCCTGGAATTCCACAAGTCCACAATGAACATATATATATATATATATATATATATAACCGAAAAGTTTCAGCGTCCTCACTCATGGAAAAAGTATATATTAAATTCTCTTATAAAAAAAGGGCTTTTTTATCCAACTGAAAGGAACGGCATATATCCTTACTATAAAAAGCATATTGGAAAAAATGATATGAAAGGGCTATCCACCCACATAAGCCGTTGATCATTTTTTTGGATAGATCAGAACCATTGATTTTCTTTAATGCTCGTTGATGTTAATGTCTCAGCCCATTAATATTTAAGTCCCATATCAATTTTCTCAATATAAGGCCCGTTATATATTATCTTAAAAAATTATTACAAGAAATAACAATTTCAGCCCAAAGTAAGGCGTGAGCTCTTTACTAGTGTATATATATATATATATATATATATATATATATATATATTGAAAATATTTCAATCCCCCAATTTTCATCCCCCATCCTTATCTCCCCAAGCAACTATAAGAATATCATTATTGATTAATAGAATCTACCCAATATCCCAATTCCTCCGGTCATCACTTTGCCCAACCCTCCGACCGTCGCTCCGGCCACCGCACCGACCATCGCTCCGGCCACCCCTCCGACCGTCGCTCCGGTCACCCCGTTGCTTCGGCCACAACTCTAGATATCTAAAACTTCATCTCCCTCTCCAATTGTCGCTCCGGTACCTGCTCCGGTCGTAGCTTCAACCGATCTTTGTTCATGCATGTTGGAGGATGGCGAGCTACCTTATTTCCTCCCTCCCTTGCTCTTTGAGACCACTACTTACCTCTTCAAGAACTTCCCTACTTTTTCATGAGTTTCGATATCATTTTTACCATCTTTCTATAGCTCTCATCATTGTCACCTATTTAAATGATCTACAAAAGTTAAGGAGAAGACTCTGACAAAAGTATAAAAAATTTAAGAAAATTACATACATGTTAGATATATAAATACGGTTTCAAAAATATAAATACCCAGAATAACAATATAAACACCTAGCTTCGAAATAATTCACATGGATTGAAATATAAACATTTGACTTTAAGATAAACACCAGAATTTGAAGTATAAACACCTTGTTTTGAAATATAATCACCTGGATTTATAGTATAAACACTCAGATTTGAGATTTAACCATCTGACTTTCAAATATAAGTACATGGCTTTTGAGATAATTACCTGGATGTGAAATATAAACACTTGGTTTTGAAATATAATTACTTGGACTTGCGATATAAACACTTGTAGCGGCATATGGGGGCATTGCACTTCAACACGCTTTGACCGGTCAGCACATGTTTTCTAGCTTTGACCGGTCAACGCGCTTTGACATGTGGCGTACTCTGATTGGGGGAGACGGAATTGGAGGATTTGTTTGTTGGGAGACTATTAGTCTAACCCATATATACAAACCTGAGCAAATATATCATGAGCTTAAGCTCACGGGGCTTTCCATGAGCTTAAGCTCAAAATCATATCAAATCACTTCTAAATTTGGATTTATATGGCTCATTATATTCTTTACATCAAAATCTTATGAAATACAAAAATTTTTCATTTTTCGAGATTTTTTAAGTATTTGTTTTGAATTTTGTAAAAATGACTATACAATATTAATAAAATATTAAATGTTTATGCATTAAGCTTACAAAATTCAAAACAAATACTTAAAAATCTCCAAAAATAGAAAATTTTTGTATTCCACAAGATTTTGATATAAATAATATAATGAGCCATATAAACCCAAATTTGAAAATGATTTAATATGATTTCGAGTTTAAGCTCACGGAAAGTCTTTATAAGCTTAATCTCACGGTATATTTGCTCTACAAACCTCCTGTGTGTGTATGTGTGTTACATGTTTTATTCTTTCTTTAGAAAAACTGGAGCATGTAGTGCCGATTTTCTCTTCAACAGGCTGAAGGTAGCTAGCTAGTTTGGGCCTTTCATATGGAACTTGATTGATTGAGGGGTGAAAACGGAGCTAATAATAATGCTAAAAGCCTAAAACCATTTCCGTATTCACGTTGAGGTTTTGTATCAGGTAATGGGATAAAAATCTGCTGCTTTTCTTTTCTTCACAGAAAAGTAGGCCCTGCTTTTCCAATCAAAGGTCGGGATCGGTTGTTGCACCGATTTTAAAGTACTTTGTTAACTTCAGTATTTTCTACACGGATCTCAATAAACTTCGGTGTTTCTCAACCGTCGGATCAAGAAAAGCAGGTGATCCCGATCCCAGGTAATGGCCTACTAATGAAATTTTCAAGATATTAATTGTATAAAGTCATTGATGTTACAGCAAATTAAAAGATTGCAGAAAAAGATAAATGTATAGTCCCAAAGAGAATTGTACATGGATGATGAAGGTCTTAATTAATTATGGAGACGGGTGTTGAACGATCGATGTATATATAGTATACAATTGTACATGATGTTTATGTTAATTTACTAGCACTTAGAACTTAATTACTAACTCTTTTTTTTAAAGTTGATCTATTGTAATAGAAAATTTCTCTTGAAATAAATTTGGGTGTGTTGAGTTTCGTGGAGTGCGCTAAAGGCGATACCACGTAAATCTGGTTGTTTGTGTTTCGATATTTCTGTGATTGTTATTTTGTTCATGGTATCAGAGCGTATGAAAATCGATTGTGCTTTATTTGCTTATGGCAATCCCGAAGGTGAATTAAGTACATTCCATTTTTCATCTACTACTCATTGTTCAAATCTTTGTTGATTTCTTCTTGCATCTGGTGTCTTGATGGCTGACAGTTTTCAAAGGGGTTCTATTGGTCAAAATATTACCAACATCTTGCTTAATGGATCTAATTATTTGCCATGGGCTCAGGTAGTTACTCCTTGCTTTGAGAGGGCGCTCCATGCTTGGGCATATTACTGGCACTACTGTTACTCCAAGAGCTGATGATATTTTAGGTAATTATGAAAAATGGTTGGCCAATGATTCTTGTGTGATGTCCAGGATTTGCAATACGATGGAACCAAATATTTATGAGATCTTTGCTTATTCAAACACAGCAAAAGAATTATGGGATTCAATTTATGAAATGTATGGTAACTCTAATAATTCTTCTAGAATTTTTGAGATACAGCAAAAGATAGGTTCTCTTAACCAGGAGCATGATCAGCCCTTCGTTGAACACTTTGGAAGTTCAAAAAGCTGCTAAAAGAGCTGCGTCAACTCCGACCAGTGGCTGCAACAGTAGCCGAGTACATAAAGAGAGAAGAACAAGACCATACTTTCCGATTACTGGACAGCCTTACTCCAGAGTTTGAAGAAATAAAGAGAGAAATTCTGATGCGCACAGAACTTCCATCTCTTAGCACTGTGGTTTCTATCATTCAAAGTGAAGAAACAAGAAGCAGAGTAATGGGAAAAGGCCACAAGGTAAGCAGTTCTCTTCCAAACCTTGAGAACTCTGTTCATCTTTCTTCTCACAAGACATGAGATTACACGTATGGCAAAGATAAAGATAGAAAAGCAAGAAAATTTTATTGTGACCACTGTAACCGCACCGGCCATACCAAAGATAGATGTTGGGTCTTGCACCCACATCTGAAGCCCGCAAAGAACAAGGCAAATGCAACAAATAGCTCAAACTGAAGAGGTATTAGTTCAGCATAAACTGAACCAAATAACTCAACAAATTGAGTTCCTAATGAAGAACCGTACTGAGTTTGCTGGTCCATCTTCCTCTGCTGGTCTGACAATGAAGTTTCAAATGTGGTAAAGCATACTGGTTATCACTTAGCCGTATTTGCTTTCTCTTTTTCTAAAATTATTGTAGATTCTGGTGCTACTGATAATATGTTTACCACAAGCATACTGTGGCCAATGGCTTGGCAATCCCGACTAAAGGGTCTGGTATAGCTCAAATTTTCTCTAAAGAAATTGGTGTTACCATTGTTCCAGAGTTAAAGGCAAATTTGCTCTCAATTAGCAAATGTACTAACCAGTGGGATTGTAATGTCATTTTCACTCCTCAGAAAGTGATATTTCAGGATCGAACTTCAGGGAAGAAGATTGGTGAAGGAAGATTGGTGGATGGGCTGTATGTGATTAAGCCGGATCTTTATGCTCTGACGGCAACAAAATGGTGTGGCAGAAAGAAAAAATCGTCACTTGTTAGAAGTAACCCGTGCCTTACTCTTTTTTGCAAACCTACCAAAAAGCTATTGGTCAGATGCTGTGCTAACGGGATGCTACCTGATAAATCGATTGCCTAGTCAAGTCCTTGATTTTAAAAGTCCTTTTGAAATACTGTACAATCGAAAACCTGATATTTCTCATTTATGTGTGTTTGGATGCACTTGTTTTATTCATGTACAAAATGCTGGAAAATTGGACTCTCATGCTAAGAAATGCATTTTTATTGGATATTCCTCAACTCAAAAGGGATATAAATGTTATGAACCCAAAGAAAAACATCTATATATATCTAGAGATGTCAAATTTAGTGAAGAACAAATGTTTTACAATGCTGAAAGTCAGGGGGAGAATAGGCAATACAATAATTTTCAGACCAGTGAATACACCATCAGATGGAGCATGCATGGGCCAAGTCTTGTTCCACCAGTTGAACTACAAGCTGAACCTGATCCGCTTGGTCCAAACTCACTTGAGGAGATTCCTGCTGGACAAAATGAATTGCAGAATACCGTTGAGATTGGAGAAGACGAGGAGCAGCAGCTTGAAGTACCTGTTCGGAGGTCTGTTCGGACAGTAAGGCCTCCTGCAAAACTACAAGACTTCTTAACCTATCACACTGCTTAGTATCCAATACAGGAGCATGTAAGGTATGATAAATTGTCTCCAAATTTTAGAACCTTTTTGACCAAAATTGAAAATAACCAAGAACCAAATAATTTTGAAGAGGCAAGGAAATATGACAACTGGGTTAATGCCATGAATGAGGAACTCGAGGCCCTGAGCCAAAATAAAACTTGGGAACTTGTTAAACTTCCAATTGGAAAAAAGGCGGTTGGGTGTCGTTGGGTCTATAAAACCAAGTATAAAAGTGATGGAACTGTAGAAAGATAGAATTATAAAGCAAGACTAGTTGCCAAAGGTTATACACAAACTTATAGAATAGATTACAAAGAGACTTTTGCCCCTGTAACCAAAATGAACACTGTTCACACAGTTATGTCTGTTGCCACAAATTGTGATTGGCCATTGTTTCAAATGGATGTGAGAAATGCATTTCTTCAAGGAGAACTTGAGGAAGAAGTGTATATGGATCTACCACCCGGTCTAACTGTACCAAATGAAAATGGATTTACATGTCGATTGAGAAAGGCTATTTACGGCTTAAAACAATCACCACGTGCATGGTATGGAAAGCTGAGTTTGGCTCTAAACAAGATCGGATTCAAGCGGTCAGAAGCTGATTCCTCCATGTTTACAAGGACAACAAGTCAAGGTATAGTTGTTATCCTTATTTACGTGGATGATTTAGTAATTACTGGAAGTGATAAGTGAGGCATTGAAAGCCTTAAACTGCATTTAAAAAGGGAATTTGATATTAAAGACTTAGGAAATTTGAAGTATTTTCTAGGTATCAAAATTGCCCGTTCTCGCAAAGGTTTGTTCTTATCTCAAAGAAAGTATGTCTTAGATTTGCTAAGAGAGGCCGATAAACTTGGGGTGAAACCAGCAACTGTTCCTATGGATTCCAATAAATTAAAGACCTCTGAAACTGAACCCCTTGAAGACATTATTATATTTCAACATCTCGTTGGTAAATTGATCTATCTCACTATTACCAGACCAGATATTGCTTATGCAGTTAGTTATGTGAGTCGGTTCATGCAAAGTCCTATGAAGTGTCATATGGAACTAGTTGGTCAATACTAAGGTACATAAAGGCTTCACCAGGTAGAGGTATTTTAATGAAAAGGCATGACGTGGTTGATATAGTTGGATATGCTGATGCTGACTGGGCTAGATGCCCTCATGATCGAAGTTCCACTACGGGCTTTTGTATGTTTGTAGGAGGAAATTTGGTTACATGGAAAAGTAAGAAACAGGCAGTAGTGGCAAGATCTAGTGTTGAGGCTGAATATCGTGCGATGGCAGCTGCTACAGGTGAAATTGTCTGGCTCAGGTTGCTACTTGGAGAGTTGGGTTATGATTTTGATGGCAAGCCTACGAAGTTATTCTGTGACAACCAGGCAGCCATACAAATAGCATCAAATCCCGTGTTTCATGAGAGGACTGAACACATTGAAGTGGCATGTCATTTTATTAAGGAAAAGATTCTTGACAAAACCATTGAGACTCCATACACTCGCAGTAAAGATCAACTTGCTGACGTTTTCACCAAAGCACTGACAAAAGGGATGTTTGAAGAAATAAGGTCCAAGTTGACCTCTGACGATCTCTTCAGATCGACTTGAGGGGGAGTGTTGCCGATATTGCAGATTACAGGCTGTCATCAACTTTGGAAAGTCTGAATTTGAATAATCTGTAATTTTTGGCCTGATAATATTTTTTCTTCTTTTAGATGATTTGCTATTTGTGTTGCTTGTTTTTGTCTTCTCTGGTTCTATATGTATGTCTCCTGAATACACGTCTCTTCTATGACAAACAAGCAACAACAGGGTGCGTGTGTTGTAATAGAAAATTTCTCTTGAAATAAATTTGGGTGTGTTGAGTTTCGTGGAGTGCGCTAAAGGCGATACCACGTAAATCTGGTTGTTTGTGTTTTGATATTTCTGTGATTATTATTTTGTTCAATCTACTTAATTAATAATTAGTTTAGTTAAATTTTCAACCTAGTAGGAGTCCCTCGTGAGTCGCTTCAGCAGCTCTCGAGCGGAAACACAAGCGATTCGTCAGGCGGAAAAAAAAAAACCTAGAATAAAACCCTAGGTAGGGAAGCCGGCAGCGGCGCAGCCTCCCCTGCCACCCCAACCTTTGTTTCGATTGTACATCCTTTCTTTTCTTGTATATCCCAACTTTGCCGCAGCAACCGCAGCATCAGCCGCAGCCGCGCTCGTCTCACCTCCACCTCACCCAGCTGCGCTCGTCTCGCCTCTTTGCTCCGCCTCACCTCACCTCCGCTCGACCAGCCGCTGTCGTCTCGCCTCGCTCCGCCTCGCCCAACCTTGCCACTCTGCTTCACTTCAACGAGACTTGCCTCTTCACTTCGCTTTGCCTCACCTCCCTCCTCTACTTCGCCATGCACTGCCTTGCCTCGCAGCACCACGCTCACCCCGCTGCTCTGTGCCGCCTCGACCTGCCTCGTCTCACCTCATCTTCCTTCGCCACTCCGCAACTCACTACGTCACCGCCTTGTCTCCGCAATCTACTGTCTTCGCCCCCTCGCCTTCGTCATTCGTTGTGTCCGGCACCTCATCCGTTGCCTCCGCCGCCTCATCTCTGGAACTCCATTCAACAGATCCCCTCACCTTTGCGCGTTGTTCTCCTGTTTACTCACTTCGCCAGCTGTTGTTGCCCAACGCTGCTGTTGTTGCTGCTTCTTTTTTCCTTTATTTATCTCTAGTTCTTTATTTTTATTTTTTTTTCTTTGGCTTTATTTTTTTTTCTTTTCCTTCCCATTGTAAATGATCATTGTGATTTTCTTTTTTATTAATGAAAAATCTGGTGGGTTGTTGCCAAGCACCTCAAAAAATAATTAGTTTAGTTAAGGTAGCTTTGTAGGACCCACAGTAGTGCAGATATGCCATTAGAAATTTCTATAAATTCTGAAGATACTAGGTCATTGTTCACTCAATAAAATTGCAAACAACATCCTATGCTCTCTTACTCTATCTAGACTATCTTCCCCCAATATTATCAGCTAATATATAGAGAGAAAAAAAAAAGTATCAAACACCACAATTTCAAACATACCTTCAAGCATTTGCTTCTCAAACAGTTTGAATGGATCAAACTTTGGCACCAACGTCGACGCAGCCACCAGCGTTGGGTCCTCCTTTAGACGACATGATAGATATGGATATCTTCACTTGCACAGCAGCAGTTTTGCTGCTTGTGACCTATGTTGTTGTTATTACAAGGTTCAGGATCTGGTAATCTAACCCGTTTCTGAAAAAGCTCATCGAGCTGGCAAACAGTCCGGTATTTAATTTGATCAACACAGGCTTGGGTATCGCTGTAGCAAATCAACACCAAAGTGACCTCTACATGACCTGGGTGGTTCTGCTCCTCATTGCATATGATAATGTCTTCACTATCTCATGCTATTCGCTTCTCGAGCAATCTTCAGAGAGGAGGTCGCGTGAGTACGTCTTTCTATTCAACTGTATCCTAACCGGTTCTTACATCAGTTTATACAAAGGCGAAAAGGTGAAATTCTATCTCCCGCTGTTGGTTCTTTGGTCATTAGTTGTAGTCAAATTCTTGGTCCGAATCATCGGCTATGTGCTTGCAGAAAAGGCGTACGGTCTGGAAAATATCAACGTAATTGCTGACTGTTAGCGTGAGTCACAGCCCAAATGAGCAGACTGATTCAAATATGGAAGAGAGGAGGCGCTATAGAAGGTGTATCTGCTGGATATTTTTGTAGGAAAAATGTCTGAAATGTTTGCACAACAGTTTACATTGAATTTGGAAATTAATTAATTTATATGTCTATAACTCATTAATATCCATGAAATAAAATTTTAATAATTCTAACCTTTTCTTTACAGTCCAGATATTCGGATACCACTAAGGATACCGTCGGGGATACCATGATCTTTGACCAATTCAACTAAACCTAAATATTCATCTTAACCTCCTAAATATTCACCTTAACCTCCTAAATATTCAACTTAACACATTTTGCTTGACAACCAATAAAAACTCCACATAATAAAAACCTAATTGCAGCATTACACTTAACACATTTTGTTTAATACATTTTGCTTTACAGCCAATAAAAACTACTCTTAATATAACTTGTAGCATTACACTTCCTAACTATTCAGCTTATCCTCCTAAATATTCACCTTAACCTCCTAAATATTTAAGTTATCACATTTTTTATTGGCAGTCAATGTTTAATGGTATTCCCGACGGTATATTTTGTGGTATCCCCATAGCATTTTCATTCTTAAATAGCACTCAAATTACATTGAAGTTGGAAATTAATTAATTTATAAGTTCGACACATTACTGTAAAATGATTATATTGTGGCTACTTGACACGCATTAAAAAATAAGGTAAATTATTATGTTGCGGATGTAAATAGAAGACACGTAAATACGTTACAATTTCTCAAAAGAAAAAAAAATAATAATTAATTAGATCTCTCATTTATCATGTGTTCCCACTCCTCTGATTGTTCCCACATGACACCTTCCCAATTCTCATTGTTTCCACGTCTTCCTCACCTGACCTTCCCAATTCTCATCCCCCCACTTGACCACCTCTAATACCGGTTCGACTTTTTCCCAATTCTCATCCACCACTTTACTCTTTGTATACTTGAAAAGATATTTCCACCCTCATTTTTTGACATCATGGTTCATTTGCCAATCCACTTAGCAACCTAGGCCAAAATTGCTGGACCAGTGCAGTTTCAGTGGATGTATCCTGTAGAAAGGTTCTTGAGACGATTGAGTCGTATGTGAAAAATAAGGCTTGTCCAAAAGGTTCAATCGCAGAAGCTTATCTTGTACATGAATGTGTTGCATTTTGCTCTCAGTACTTGGATGATGTGGAGACCAAGTGGAATCGAACATGTAGATATGGTGATCAAGAAGAGTTGACTGATTATGAACCTTATTCATCGGGTTACGAGCAAGATGGAGATAGTGATGACTGATGATAATGATTCTGATTTAGATTTTATCTAATGGTTAAATCCATACTTAATTAATGTTTGATATAATGTCATATATAGATGTTATGTTTTGTTTGAATTAAATAGATATATTGTTCTATGCTAATTAATGAATACTTTGTCCTGTGCATTGAAAATGCGTAATAGCAGCATGTTAGTTATTATATTGTGCTCTTGAAAAGATATGTTGCTCTGTGTTGCTACTGATGTTTGGAAATATGCTATCCTTGTTTACGTGACAAAAATTAAAAACAAATAGGAGATCATTAAATTTTCATTGATGTACTTTTATAGTGATGAGCATAAGGTGGCAGATTGTCGGGTCGGGTCAGTTTGACCAAATAGAAATGTCAAGTTAGGTCGGGTATCGGGTTGACGGCTGCCGTCATTCTTTTGGGTCGGGCCTGGTCAGGTTCGAGTTGACGTATGTCAGCAGTTTTTTGGGTCGGGTCGGGCAGGTTTTTCGAGTCTGTTCAGATTTTGCACCTCTGTTCCCGGGTCGGGTCGGGCGGGTTTT
This sequence comes from Cyperus esculentus, assembly GCA_030179965.1. Taxonomy (NCBI): domain Eukaryota; kingdom Viridiplantae; phylum Streptophyta; class Magnoliopsida; order Poales; family Cyperaceae; genus Cyperus; species Cyperus esculentus. The sequence goes on from JASGLE010000031.1 coordinate 1,808,102, forward strand.
TCGAGTCTGTTCAGATTTTGCACCTCTATTCCCGGGTCGGGTCGGGTTCGGGTCATGATGACTTTCCTTGGAACACGGGTCGGGTCGGGTTCGGGTCAGTCTCACTTTCCCTGGAACACGGGTCGGGTTGGGTTTCGGGTCGGGCGGGCTTTTCAGGTCAGGTCAGATTTTGTCACCTCTAATAAGCTGTCACTAATATATATTAAAATAGTGAAGGATAAATATCTTCATCGATGTAAAAGTGACCATATACGAAAAGTTCGCCACAAAAAAAAGGTTTTACATGTGAGGACAAACAAGTTTGTCACTAAAAATAGTCGTATGAGTGACTACATTTTAATTCTCACTATTAACTGTCACTAATAATTGCCTTAGTGATGATGTGTTGAACCGTCATTATTACTTATGAAAATAGTGATGATTATGCCAAATTGTCACAAAAGAGGGAACATATGTGATGAAGAAAATGTCGTCACAAATGGATCGTCCCTACAACTGTTAATTTTTGTAGTGGGCGATTGAAATATTTCCTTGGCATTGAAGTTGCAAGATCAAAGGAAGGTATATCTCTATCTCAAAATAACTATGTATTAGATTTGTTATCCGAAACTGGAATGTTAGATTGTAAACCCGTAGATACACCCGTGGTACAAAACCTCAAAATAGGAGAGTTCCAAAATCAAGTACCAGCTAATAAGGAAAGATATCAAATATTATTTGGTAAGCTTATCTACCTATCCCACACAAGGCCAGATATTACTTATGCGGTAAGTGTTGTAAGTCAATTCATGCATGCTCCTACTGTTTGTTAAAGTACAGAGTCACACAGACACAAGTACAATACGATGAATGAAAGCACACAAATTCATTTCAGATTTCAGTTAATTAATTGACAGATCAATCTTCATTCCTTTTAGAAGGCCAAGCTATTTGGTGAAGCTTTTTTGGATGATTCATATCCTACACCGTAGGTTCGCAGTTGTATTATGACAGCACTAATGTCCCTTTTAATTCCTCCCAACTTTGTTTAATATTTTAGAGTCATTTTAAAAAATCTACGTACAAACAAGCACTATTTTATTAATATTTTAGAGTCATTTTGAAAAATCCAAAAAAAAATAGAAAATTTTTGTATCCCCTAGTATTTTCATATGATAAATTTAATGAGAACTATAAATCGAAATTTCGGACGTGACAAAGTATAATTTGGACCGTTAATATTTCGGAACGAAATGCAAACGTTTTCATATTAGTCTAACTCATTGTATTATGCAGTGCTTGCAGTTTCATATTATGCAGTTCAAGTTAATATCATCTTCGTTAAATGCAAGTGCGTAACCTCATGGAAAGTTTTAATTTGTTCTACTTTTCTTTAGATTTTGTCGCAGTTTGGCTCTTCAACTGCATTGTTAATGTCGGATGCAACCTACTTTGTGGCCGGTTGGTTTTCAAGAATGAAAAACATGCTAGAGGCTATTACAATGGGGGGATATGTGGTCAAACATGATTGGCTTGACAACTATGCCAAGGTTGGCGATATTGTCAGCGAAGAGAAATTTGTATTAAGAGATCTGAAGAAAGAGAGAGATTGGATTTAGCATGCCTGATTCATTACAACGTGCTAAGAAATTTCCTTTGTTAGAGGTGCCACTTCTTAAGTTTCTTATTCTTCGAAAAAACAAAGAAGGAATAAAGTTCTTCTTGGAATCATTCCAAAAAGGCCAAAACTGTCTACCCACTTGGAAAATGGAAATCGACTCCCGTGTGCTTTTTTCTATTGATTGGTAATTTGGTATTACTCTGGAAAGTTGTAATAAATTACAGCATATTGACCATTCATGTTTGGTTTGTCAGAAACGTTAAGAAATTCTTGTTGCTTTGTGAATGCAATTAGGGGTGGAAGGTGTCAGTTACACCAAATGCTCGGCCTAATATGGAGATTATTAAATGCTTAGTTAAGGCTTCTAATGGCCAGGTATATTTTACTATTATTTTGATTTTGTTTCGTTTGTCGCTGAGCAGCTTTGATATTATATATCAGAGGCAATAGTACTTCGACTTGGAAATAATTAGAACAGGTAATTAACATTTTAATTTTAAATTGTCAACAGTTGGTGGTAGAGGTGGCAAAAGTTGACCCGACCGAAATAGTCCGCCCGATAAACCCGATGACCGAACCAGACTCGGATTTGTTAACATATGAAAACTGAATCAACCAAACCCGTAACTGACCGAATCCGAAAATATCCGAATCCGAAAAAAACCCACAAATATTAAGAATCTGAATACAAATTATCCGAACCGATGCGACCCGCTACCCTATAAAAACCCAAACCTGAAGCGATCCGGATTCATGTGACCCTAAACCGACAATTATCCGAATCTGAATCAACCCGAACTGAGAGTGATTAATACCTGCGATGTGATAAAAGTACGAATTAATTGTTTATATTATTTGCATTAATATTCAGAAATGTGCATATGATTTTTAAGAATTAATCCATGTTACTTCAAATGATTGATTGGTTTACCTTAAATTATAAAGTTATATTCTAACAACAAAAATCCGAATAAAGACCCGATAAGACCCGAAAATGTATGATTTGAATCATATAATTTATAATATTATATGTAAAAGTTATCTGAGGGATCGATAAATTTATAATTAATAAGAATAAAGACAAAACCCGACCCGCTCGATTTGTATCCGGAACCTGCACCTCAAATATCCGTAACCCATATAGACCCGATTAAGAAGAATCCGGCACCTAAGCCAACCCATATCCAAATTGGCCCGAAAACCAATAAGATCCGAACCCGTAAATCCGAGCAATATAGTTGTCCCGACCCGTCTTTATACCGAACCCGAATTTAATTGATCCGACAGAATCCGAATCCGATATCTACCTGAATCCGAAAGCAAACCGAATCTTAGTTTATCCGACCCAAATACAACCCGACCCGCCCGATTTGCCAGGTGTAGTTGGTGGAGCGTTAATTTGGTAGGAATACAATGGAGAATATTGACGATACATTACAAGGCAACTTCTTCATAATTTCATGCAAAGAAGACTATCACATTTGTTTCTCCCCTCTTAGATTTAGGTAACCTTCATAATATGTTAACAGTACTTCAAAATATTCTGACAATACATTATCGAAACCAATGAATGCTTAGATCGATCGATGCCGGAACTGTTGTACATATTATGGTTTAATTGTGAAATTAAACTCTGAAAGGGCCCATGTAACAATTATGGTATCTGGTATATGTCTACACAAAATATTATTTATTTTATTAAGCGAAACAAATTCGAATATGTTTCTTAAAGTTGAGGCAAAACAAAATTACAGAATGTTGGTTTGTAATAGCAGGGATTAATGCTTATGACTCAGAGCTGTTGCTGAATGGTATAGTAACACAGAAACTGGAGTTTGGGAGGTATTCTTTTTTCCCCATTGAACCAGTTTGAAATGGTAGTTAGACTATTATACTAACGTTAGCATTTCGGACTGAAATGCCTAGCGTCTCAAAATTTATGTTATCGTCTTCAAAATCACAATTTATGGTGCTTAATAAATTCTTAATATAAAAATATTGGGGAATACAAAAAATTTTCATTTTTAGAGTTTTCTAAATATTTGTATTGCATTTTGAACGTGGTTGGCAAAATCAGCCGATTCCGAGTTGACTCGGCATTATATCTTACTAACAAGTGACAAGAGGTTAATTACATTTAAAATTGTATATATGCAAAATTTCTCAGTACTGACCAGCAAATAGAAAATATTCGAAGTATTTTACAAAAGCTGCTATATGTATCATGACGAAACCGAATGAGCCCAATTACCTACAAAAAAATGTTACACACTTTTGATAAAAAATAGATTGCTGTGCTTTGTCCCCAAAATAAAATTTATAACTGAAGTTAAAATGTCACATTACGTAAATTCTTGGACGAAAAAATTAATGAATACTTTGATTATATTTATAACAGATCAAAATTAAGTTCAATGATCATTTGTGACAAGTAGCAACCTCCCGACGAAATTTATTTGAAAATCTTAAATATTCATTTTTATGGGCCGGAGCTAAAATGGAATATTATTTACATGAGTAAAACTACGGTGTTCTTAAGCTCAGGGAGGCCTTTTGTGAGCTTAACACAAAAAACATATCAAATTATATCCAAATTATGATTTATATGGCTCAATAATTCTTTATATCAAAATATTATAGCATGCAATTTTTTTTATTTTTAGAGATTTTTAAGTATTTATTTCAGATTTTTTAATAGCAACTATACAATATTAATAAAATAATCAATGTTTCATATGTAACTTTTAAAAAATCTGAAATAAATACTTACAAATCTCTAAAAATGAAAAATTTTTGTATGACACATGCTTTTGATATAAAGAATTTATTGAGTCATATAAATCAAAATTTGAATATGATTTGATATGTTTTTGAAGCTAAGCTCACGGGAGGCCCCGTGAGCTTAAGAACACCATTGTTTTACTCATTATATATACTAGAGGCGTACCCGCAAGCTGCTACAGACAATTTTAATATTCCATTCAAGCTAAATAGGGTGAAAAAAAATGCAAGAGAAGAAATGAATTTCTGACTTTAGCAATCAATATTTTAAAAGGTCAGTAAGAAAATTCGCCACTTCAATTTTGTGATGAAACAAAAATGGAGGGGAATACAATAGGAAATGGATGCGATGTGAGCCGTTCATTATTTGATGGATGGTGATTAAGTTACAAGTCAGACTATGACCATTAATGGAGGTTCCATTCCTTAGCTCCTTTTTATAATAGTATAGGAGTAGAACTATTGTGCAAATGTTAGTATTTCACTCCGAAATGCTAACGGCTCAAATTACATTTTTCTATGTCCGAAATTTTGATTTATGGTTCCATTAAATTCATCATATAAAAATACTTGGGCATACCATTTTTTTTTCCATTTTTAGAGCTTTTTAAGTATTTGTTTTGGATTTTTTAAAATCTATGTACAAACAAGCACTATTTTATTAACATTTTAGAGTCATTTTGAAAAATCCAAAACAAATACTCAATAAACTCCAAAAATAGAAAATTTTTGTATCCCCAAGTATTTTCTTATGAAGAATTTAATGAGAACCATAAATCAGAATTTCGGACATGACAAAGTATAATTGGAGCCGTTAGTATTTCAGAGTGAAATGCTAACGTTTGCATAATAGTTCTACTCGTAGTATAGATAAGTATAGATGCTTTGGTATCCATAATACAAAATCAATATAATTTGCAGAAAGTACGTTATTTCTTTCTGTAAAGTTGATTGTGTGTGTCTAAGCTACCAATGGCCTCTCTTTTTCATGCGTTATATAATTCAGATGGTGACAAAACTCACCAGCACTTTTTGAAAATGACTTCCAAACCAAATCTTTCTCCGGCGGCAAAATTAGGTTTTTGTTTTTTTAATCAAATCTTTTTTGTTATTTCAAAATTTGATGTATACGAACCAATTAATGTTGATTAATATATTTCAAGTAGAACCAGTTGTGATGTACGAACCAATGTTGATTTTAACAAAGGAAAAGTTAAAATCAACATTGGTTCGTACATCACAACTGGTGCTACTTGAAATATATTAATCATTGATCAAGTTTTTTAAACAATAATAATATAGAGCAGTTTGCTAGAATCTGATATGGTGATCACTGATCAGTGATGAAAAAATTATCAACTGAAACGATTTTAAGGTTCTATTAAGTCCGACTTTTAGAAATGAAAATAATTTTTACCTTTGCTCTCGCTCCCTCCCAATTCCCAAATATAAATTAAGATGTAAATTAATTAAGCCTATAAAATAAGGGAAAATACGGAAAATTCAAATGTAGATTGATGCTAAAAATAGCAGGCAGATTAAGCTATAAAAACGCATCCAGAAGCAGAGCAGGTACCTTCAAACTCAAAACTATCTCCATCTGCATGTACAAACATCAATATTTTATTAATATTTATGAGCTATTTTCTAAAATGCAAAATAAATACATAGAAAACTCTAAAAATGAAAAAAATTTGTATTCTCCAGTATTTTCATATAAAAAATTTATTGAGCACCATAAATCGTGATTCCGGACACGATAACATAAATTTTGAGGCGTTAGCATTTCGGTCCGAAATGCTAACGTTAGTATAATAGTCTAGCTATATATATATATATGGAATTAGGCTACGGTAATATGTATATTACGGTTTTACCGTGCTATGCGGTCTGTATCACCATTTCCGGTGACCAAATAGTCGATCCGAACCGCTCAATGTGATCTCTATATCAAAATATGTTAGGAAACCAAATTTTACAATTTTTAGAATTATTTTGCTATTTTTAGTGATAAGGAGAAAATCGTTGTTTTGTATGAACCAGAATTTTCTGATCTAACCATTTTCTCCCCATTATTAAAAATAGCAAAAAAATTTTAAAAATTATAAAATTTGGTTTACTAGTATATTTTGATATAAAGATTAAGTTTAACGGTTCGGATCGACAATTTGGGTACCAAAAACGGAGATATGGACCGCATAGCACGGTAAAACCGTGATATGCATATTATTGTAGCTGGACTCTATATATATATATATCGTTGCTGTGTGCTTATTTGGTATCGACATGACATCCCTTGAAATTAAACTATTGTTACGAAAACATCTTCCGTCCATACATGGACAATCCATAGCAAAATTTGATATGTTTTTGGAGGTGATTTGATATATATGTTTTTGGATCCTGACTCATGGGCTGCACTCATTTTAGCAAAATTCTGAGTATATATATATATATGGTTCGGATCGACTATTTGGACACCGGAAACTGAGATATGGACCGCATAGCACAGTAAAACCGTGATATGCATATTATTGTAGCCGGACTCTATATATATATATATATACATGGACCATATATATAGAGAGAAGGGATCCATTGACAATGGTTATCTTGACAATCTTGTATGGTAACTTTAAAAAACTTACAAAAATTCATAAAGAATCTTAAAAATAGAAAAAACTTGCAAGAAAGATGACAGGTAAGAAGCACACTTGTACATGGGCAACCCCACTATATATGGCTGGCATTCTGTCATCGCATGCAATTGGCAAGCATACATACATGCACAAGTTGGTGCCTAAATCACCTTCTTTTAGCCTCTTTATCTATCTGTCCCAACCCAACCCCCTTCCCTTAATCCCCCTCAATTTCCACTAATGCAATTATGTAATTAATAATTCATAATCATAACAGCTTGAAAACTTATATTAGCTAGGGCCTCTTTGTATGTATATCCATTAGCTGATTACATTATATTACAGTACAATTGATAGGTGTGTTTGATTGCTAATTAAAATGCGAACCATAACTTATATTAGGGCCTCTGTATATGTATATGAGGCTCACAAACTCAGAATCGGAATCGGACTCGGCCATTGGACCGTGGACTAAGAATCGGGACCGTGGAATTAGAATCGGACGACTCTAATCTGCCAACTCGTATCGGAAACTCGGTATTTTGAAAAAGGGCTTATTTTTTATTTAAATAAATCATAAAAATTGTTTAAAAATTATTTAATTACAAAATGATGTTAAAAAACCATATTACACTAATTTTTTTAATATAAATATCCAAACAGCCTGGTAAACAATCAGTGTAACGATTCCGAAATTTCAATCATAGAAATAACATTTTTTTGTGAAGCATAATAAAAAAAATACAATTTTATGTAGCTCATTCACTTAAATAAAGATTTAACATAAACATCAACTAATTAATGAACTCATCAATCACCAATTTGACTCGGTTGACTCGGATATGACTCGGTCATAACTCGGATGACTCGGCCGATTCTACCGATTTTCTCTCTAAAAATCGTCCAATCTCAAAACTTGACAAAAACTCGTCTCGGTATGGTCCGAGTCTGAGTCCACTCGGCCGAGTCAACTCGGACTCGGATGAGTTTGCAAGCCAAGTGTATGTCCATATACTTGAAAAACTGCTATAAATACAGAGGGCACAGTATGATAATCTATCAAAGCTGTCCTAAACACAGAACCGCTTATACACCATAATTAAGAACAAAAATCTCTAGAAAATTCACAACACAAACACTGTGGTAGGCATAATGGGTGGCAAATATGCACCGGCGCCGGCACCTAGCATACCTCACAAAGATAAGGTGTACATGGACACCTACACTTGTGTATCAGCATTTGTGCTCTTTGTTACCTTTGGTATCATTGTTACGAGGTTCCGGCTGTGGCATACCAACAAGTTTCTAGCGAAGGTTATCAAGATGGCGAGCAACCCCGTCAACAATTGGATCAACCAAACCATCGGTTTTGTCGTAGCATTTCAATTCCAAAACGATCTCTACTTGATTTGGGTGGTGATACTTTTTATTGCATACGATAACGTTTTCACCGTTGCACAGTACTCGCTTCTTGAGAGTGCTGCTGACAGGAGGCAACGTGAGTATGGTTTTCTATACAGCTGTACCTTCACCGGAGTTTTTATTATCGTATACAATAATGACGACAGATATTTCTACGTCCCGCTTTTGGTTCTTTGGGCGCTGGTGCTTGCTAAATTTGTTATCCGAATTGTGAGCTATGCATTTGCAGAGAGAGCATACGGTCTCGAAAATATCAACAAAGTCGCTGAGTACATGAAGACCGAGCATACGCAAACCAATCCAAGTGACGCAATAGATCCTAAATGCATGATTGGGTATAAGTATCTTGTGAGGGGTGAAGAAAAATTTGAACCGGAGATTCACGCACCACGCTACTCCCCAGAGGTCGAACTGAAAAAGAGCATCATCACTGTGGAGCAGGTTTGGAGCTGCAATGAGGGGCTCTTACACCCCTCCGTCGATAAAGATGGGGGCCTGAAAGATGTGTGTCTCTCATTTGCGCTGTTTAAGCTCATACGAAGGCGGATGTTCCAGTATCCGGTAGCAGAGGAGGAGAAGATCAAAGCAAGCAGACTTATATTTGATGGGCTCCTCTCCTCAGAGGCAAACGGTAAAAACAATGGAAAACTCGATAAACGGAGAATCTTCCGGGTGATAAAAGTGGAGCTGGGTTTTCTCCGCGACTTAATTTACACGAGGTATCCTGTTGGATTTGCATTTGGTTTTCCAGTAATGAACTTGTTTGTACTTGGCGCAACGCTGGGTGTTACCCTTTGGATTGCAGTGAAAGTGTTTATGCACCACGAAACCAATAAACAAACAGAATATTATCTTATGGTGGGGCACAAGTCGCACAAATACAATGTCGATTATCCTATAACGTATGTGCTCTTGATCCTAATAATGATGATGGAGCTCTTTGAAGTGCTCATGTATGTATTGTGTGACTGGACGAAGGTCATAATGGTTTGTCAATTCGTCAAATGTAAATTTTCACATGCGTCGAATCATTTGGCTTCTTTGGATGCTAATTCACAAGGACATGCTTGGCTTCCTGGTTACAAGGTAATATATATATATATTCTTGTCTGTATGTGCGTCCTGTTAATCTAACTATCTTCCTTTTTTTTTAAAAAAAAAAAAAGGCGACCTCTCACACAGAGAGCTTTACCCTTAAATAGTCACTAGACCAAAGACCAGTTCTTAGTCTACCTATCTTCCTGAACATATTAATAAGCTAATTTCATGTAATCAGCTAAGCTATTAACTTTTATATGATTATACATTCATTAAATTTTTAACATGTTATCAGGTACTGGCACATGCATTCAGAAAGCTGAGTTTCTCTAAATCTATGAACAATAAACTCAGACAATACTCACTGGTGAGAAATTGCAACACATCACGCAAGCGAAATCTACGTTTGGGATATTCTCTTCTTTCAAACTTAAGAGTGTCAAAAAGAGAAGTACGTCCGCCAGGGTTGAAAAGGGACAAAGCAGTTGAACTCACGTCGGAGGTGAAGGAAGCTATTTTTGACACTCTAGCAGAGAGAAGAGAGAACCTCACAAATGGTAAGGCAGCTCTGCAACATAACGGGGCGAGTGTTTATGAGGATCTACGATGGACACTCAATCTCGGAACACCGGTTCACACTATAATGGTGTGGAACATAGCAACTACCTTCTGTGAAATTCATGCTGAAGATGAAGTTCGCGGTGCTGATAATGAATCTATCAGAATCAACAAGAAGGTGGCAATCGAATTGTCCAACTACTGTGCTTACTTGGTTGCTTTTCTCCCTGAGATGTTGCCACTGACAAGCAATTTGACAAAATACATTTTCTGGGAAATATTCCGAGAGACTTCTGAATTCTTTGGCAAGGATAAAGACGGGGATACGAAGTACAAAAAGATGATGGATTGTAAAGGCGGTGAGAAAATTATTCATCGGGGTGCAGAATTGGGGCAGCACTTAATCAAGAAGATCCCTGAAGTTCAGAGATGGAAGATAATGGCAGACTTCTGGTCGGAGATGATACTCTCCATCGCTCCAGCGGGGCCAACCAGTGTGCATTTTGAGCAGCTAGGTCATGGCTCTGAATTCATCACTCATTTGTGGGCTCTGTTGTACCATGCGGGGATCATTCGAACCCCTAGTGAGACGCACCAACCCGAGAATTGGTACGTATGAACGGAAATCATATTGCAGTAGTATTTACAATACTTAATTTGTTTGCTGGTTTGTTACTATTTCTTTCAAAATCGGGTGCAGCTTGTGTACAAGTGTCATGGTGTGCAGTTACAGCTTTGTAATACTTTCCTCTTGTAATGTTATGCAAGTTCATGTGTGATATAAATTACAAGTTATAATTAGTTGGGTGCATGACTGATGCCTAGATTGAGTTAAGCATGGCTTCTCTTTAATTAGCCAAGATCCAATTATATATTAGCATCACATTACCATATTCAGGAGCCTTTCAATATTAAGTTTGAATATATATATCTAATTGAGCCTACAAGCAGAAATTAAGCGAAAAGTGCCTTGACCTTTCTGTGCTCACAGAGATTCAATGTGATTAGAAAAACTATCTATCTCAAAATAGTAAGAAAAACATCAATGGAACTATCTAATTTGACCTACCAATATATTTATCATCATGGCAAGATCTCTTGGCGAAATGAGTTACCGATTAATTATCCAATATGGCCCTGTTTGGAAGGAGGATAAAATCAGAGATAAGGGAGATAAATCAAAGTGGACCCTTATCATCAGTCACAGCGGCGATAAGAAGTTATCTCCCGACTTTGATTTTATCTCTGTTGTTACGTACTTGTTCATTTACATTGGTTCAACAATTAATAATCTCAAATTTTCATCTAAAGAAAAAAAAAAAAAAAAAAAAAAAAAAAAAAAAAAAAAAACCAATAATCTCAAGTTTTATTCAGTATGTATTTTGGAAACTTCACGCTTGTAAATAATTCAGATTTGCAGTATTTAAGTTATTAGCCAATTGAATTTAAACCAAATTTGATTGTGCAAATAATTGTCTCCAATCAAGCTGAAGGGGGGACTGTAATGGAGCCCAATTACAATTGAATAACAGCAATTAATACTGATATTTGGGCTGTGACCAACTGGGCCGTAAATTTAATTACAAGAGATTGATTTGGGCTGTCACGAATTTGGTTTAGGACTTAATTTCGAGATCTTTACGTGATACTGTCATGATAGTTGGATATATATATATATTTTTTTTTTTTTTGAGATAAAATGAGGGTCAAACCACTCAAATTTAAATGTCTATAAAAGACCTCTCATCCGGGTTTCGAATCTGCGACCTCCCACACGTAGAGCGTTGCCCTTAGCCACTAAACCAAAGGCTGGTTCTTGGATATATTGTTAATTAATGTATTAATTAATTATTTCCTTGCTTGTTGCTTTATTTGAGTTATATTTCGTCCGTTGGCAATTCTTTTTTCCATTTCCCATTGATATCTTTCTTGTTCCTTTTGTTGCCAAGGTGGGTTTTCTTTCTCAATTGCACACATGATCCATGACTTCAATGGATGGCGATGGAATGCATTTTGATATGGGCGGCGGGAAGAGGCGTAAAGCTGGTACTACGCACGCTCCTCTTTCTATCTGTTTTAAAGTTTCAGAGACAGTCAGACAGACAAAGTAATTGTAAATTTAAGCGGATTGATTCGGAGCAAAAATGAGCGTCCCCAGTACCAGTTAACGGTTTGCGCAACAGATTAATTTTGTTAGATGATTGTAACAAATATAAACAGCCTCTTGCAGTTGTAGTAGACCGAATTGATCACTCTTGATTGTATAATTAGCTCAGGTCAGGATAATTACCAGTACTGCCAATTATCCTAATTATCAGTACTGTCAGTTTTTTGTCTCATCAGATAATTGTGGCTGATTGTAGAAACTCCGATTAACAGAAATATTGTTGGAAACTTGGATATATATGTTTGTGCACATATTATTTAAAAGAAGAACAAATTAAGTCCGATTTAAAGTTGTTTTCTCTATTTTAATTGTTTTTATTTGTTTGTTTCGGTAAGAAATGGTACGTGCGAGTGTCCCTACATTGAACTGCCATGCATTACTCTCAGTGTCTTCAATTTTCTTCAGGCAGGCGCAGCGCAGGCCCCTCTCCTCTCTGTGACTACACTTGTTATATTCATTATTCAGCAAAAAAAAAAGCATATCCATGCAATTTTATGGCACCAGACCTGGGTTTTACTTATCGCTTTTCGCAGAGTAGTAGGCAAAATTCACTAATACTAGAGGGTCGATATTTATTGTATTCACGGTTCCCAGGAAAAATTGTGTTATTTATGCTACCTTCTTTATTATATGCAAACGGCAGACAAGCTAATTTAATTTGTTTTTTCAATATGTAAAGGTACGTGATGCGTTATCTCTGCGTAGTTGTTCGAAGTACTTGTATGAACTCGCTAAAACTGACGAGGTATGGATGGAGCTCTATAAAAGGAGGTGGCAGGACCTACCTGCATACACCGTCAATTTCAAGGTCAGCTCTAATTGGTAGTTGACAAAATTTATTGGGTAAATTCGAAATACTTCATTTCTTTTAGAATGATTCTGGTTTCAGTGGCGAAGAGGAGATTAGAATGCTAGATCGATGTTCATTACTTCATTCTATAATACGGGATATTTTAATACTTTTTTGGATATTGAGCTGTAACTAAAAATTTTTCTAAATTTATCTCCAGTTAACTGTGAGTCCCACTCAGATTTGAGATTGTAACTGAACAGAGGCGCATGTTTGTTGTTTAATCTAGAGTTCTAGACCATATATTATACTCTTTTGGTAGAACTTGCAACTTTCTCTCAGTGCTGTTGTTTTCGCACATGATCGAAATCAAGTCAAATTACATGTGAGTACATCTGCGTACCAAGTAATACCAAGATGGTAAAGATAGAACTGAAATAACTAAACTTGAGAGTCCTAGATATATTTATGATTATCTATTTTTGAACTTTTAGTTCTTGATGCAGGATGGAAGAATGCATATATTGAAAAGCACAGACAGTGGGAGGCATTTCTTATATCTCGCTTGCAACTGTTGACAAGTGCATAGAATCTGAAACACTGCATAAAAGACATTATTTGAAACTTGAAAGCAATTGATATAATCCAAGGGCTAAAGCTGGGATTTGAAGATATTTACTTATATTTCTTCAAAAAGAACATGAGTGTACTGTTTAAACTGCTGGGGTTGCACTATTTGTTCTTCTGTCTGGGTTTGCTTGTATGTTCTTTTCTTTATTATCTATTACCTAGTTTTTATTTAGGAATAAAGTACAGTGTTTTTTGAGGTAGCCGGCGATTGCCAAACTATTTGTATTTCATTAATCAAATTGAAAAAGAGTTTACAAGACATAGAGAAGGTAATAGAACGCAAAAACAAAAAACAAAAAATACAATCGAAATACAATTTAAAGCTACGTGGTTGACTATCTAATTACTGCTATCCTGGTGCGTTGCCCTTGCCATCATCCATAGGCTGCTGGCTTCCTATGCCGCTGCAGTGACCATATGTGGCTGCTTGGACTTACCGTTAAATATTCTTGTGTTTCTCTCCTTCCAAATTAACCATGTCATAGCCACCCATTGGCGCCGAAGCTTTCGTCGTCCCATTAGGTCCCAAACCTGCAGTACGGTTGTGAAGGAAGCAGGGATGTTAAGTGTCGATTGCACCGTTCTGGCAAATATGCATGCGAGAATAAGTGATCCGCCGTCTCAATCACAGTAGAACCACAAAGTATGCATACCTCTGTAGCCGGCCAGCCTTTTTTTATTAAATTCTCCTCCGTGTTCAGCCTATTGTGGAGCATGAGCCAAACAAAATATTTGACCTTAGGTGGGACCTCAATGACCCAAACCTGCTTGAAATGCATTAGAGGTATTCCTGGGTTTATTAAGAAGTGGTAAGCAGACTTAACAGTGAAGGTTGAAGTGGCTGTCCATCTCCAGAGTAGATCTCCATTGTTGGCCGTGAGGGTTGAAGCAGTGAAGATCGGTTTCAAAGTGAGAATATCCTTGACGAAGAATGAGAAACCCTGATTTGGATGATCCCGTGTGTTAGGGTTGCTAAGCGGCAGTCAATTTGGTTCAAAGTTTTCGCAAAAAGTGAGTTTTGGTCTGCGGTACCAACCCACATCCATTTGAGCAGTAAGGCATGGTTCTGTGTTTGAATGTCAATGATGCCTAGACCGCCATTCTCCTTTGGTAGTGTAACTCTTGACCAAGGGATGAGACAGTGTCCACCAGAGAAGTTAGCACTCGCACCCTTCCATAAGAATCTTCGTGTTATTCTTCTTAACTGCGATATGACGGACGAAGGAAGCAGAAATGCCTGCATGAAGTGTAAAGGCATGGCATTGAGTACAGAGTTGGTTAGGGTGGACCTTCCTGCTATGGAAAGGTGCTTTCCGGCCCATCCTTCATATCTTCTTTGTACCCGCGTAACGAGAGGTAGGTACGCTGCTTTTGGTGGCTTTTTAATTGTGAGAGGTAGCCCTAGATACTGTGTTGGGAGGGTCAGTTCCTGGCAGCGTAAGATTGTTTGCAGTGCAGGGGTGAGGTGATGTGGAATGGATATTGGGAGGAAGCCGCTTTTGGAGAAGTTGACATGTAAACCCGAGATCTTACCAAAAGTGACGAGCAATTCGACGATAACTTTTAGGCTCGTGGCATGAGCCGGTGTCACTATTGCCGTATCGTCTGCAAATTGAAAAAGCGTCGTCTGCAATGTGGGACAGAGATCATGTGTTGTTGCAAGCTTCTGAACAGTGCCTGCAAGGTGTCGACGGCGAGGATGAATAACAATGGCGACAAAGGGTCCCCCTAACATAGTCCCTTGCGGTGATAGAATACCGGGCCTGCGAGTTCATTTATCTTGAGGAAAGCGGTAGAGGAGATTGGGAGATTGTGTATCCAAGTTATCCAGAGTCGCGGGAATCCTCGGATAGAGAGAACTTCCTGAAGGAATTGCCAAGGCAGGGTGTCGAAGGCTTTTCAGAAGTCGATCTTTATTAACACTGACGGTATTCAATTATGTGCAAGATGAGAGAGTAATTCCCTCGTGGATAAGAATGTCTGCATGAGTTGTCGTCCTTTGACAAATGCTGTCTGATTCGGATCGATGAGGTCCGGTAGGAAAGGTTGGAGTCTGGAATAAAGTACAGTGTCACTTTCCAAAATTTCACCTTATACCTTTTTCATTTCTGTGAAATCAAATTTTGAGTATTTTTTCCACAAGTTCCTTATACAATATTGTCATTTTGGTGAGCAAGGTTTTTATGATAGCAAGTTGCATTATATTGATTAAAAATCCATGTTTGTGTACATGTTGAGAGCTCTTTGTAACTATAAACAAATTTTTATTATGGTATCCATGAAAATAGAAAAAATTACTTATTTGGTTATTTCCATCATGATTATGCTAAAATTTGTAGCTTAAAGATCTTGAACGGTTCTTGCGAGTTGCCAGATTGCAGAAAAAGAGGTATGTGTAAGCTGGTGTTTGGACCGTACACGAGACGACTACGACTTCTATATTCCAGCGGAGTATTATCATCGCACTAGTACATTGGGGCGGATTGCAGATGATGATGCAGCACTTCTCTATTTGCTGAACGCAGTGAATCAATATCCCTTTTGTTTTCACCTCGGTCAATGATGCACCGCATTTATATCTATATTTTTACTAGACTTGTATCTATATTTTGACCGACAATTCCTAAGTTCATACACATTTAGTTAGTTAATTGTCTAGAATCCAGTTACTGCTTTGATTTGATCCTATTTTAGGAAAACGGAGCTTTTAGAGCTATTTGGACTAAATCTGGAGCAAGGAGCAAAAATAGGCGAAGGAGCATAAAGGAGCAAGAATAGAACTTCTATTTCTATTTCTTGCCGACGCGCAACTGCTAATGCTATTTCAAGAAAACGCATAAAGTGCTATTTCAAGCGACCGACATACTATTTCAAGGGCGATCTCTTTTGGGACTTCTATTTTCGGACCGCAACCATCTATTTGCAGGCCGCAAACAAGTCAAATCTGTTCTGGACATCTATTTTCTAGCGACTCGCTTATTTTGGGCGATTTATTTTGGGATCTCTCCCTAATTTCGTCCAAGATACCAGAAGTCAGGCGCTTATTTCTGGGCACCTCCTCGTCTATATAAGCATCATCTTTGAAGGGTTCTAGGTATCAAGCTAGCTATCAAGCTAGTAATCAAGTTGGATCATGAGTTGTCATGAGTGTAGGAGTAGTAGTAGTTTAGAGTTTAGTTGAGAGTCTTAAGTTTAGTTTAGTTTAGAGAGTCGATAAGAGAGGGAGATTACTCGAAGAAGAATGTCTAAGGCGTGTCAAGCTTCAATCGGTGTTTTTCTTTCTCTCTTATTTTATTATGTTTTCTTTAGTCATGTATGAGAAGTAGTCTTTGTTCTTAGGGTTTAATATGATATTTGTTTGTATAGATTAATTGAATACTTGTTTTGAATGTTTATGAATTAAAGTTATTTTCAATTCTCTTTGTGCTTAATAATAATTGTGTTTGAATTGTTTCTTGTTCGTTTGGTAAGAACCTGTAGATTGTGCGCATATCTAGTTGGTAAATATAACGTCATCCGTTCAAGAATTAATACTTGTGCTAATTTGGTAGATAACTTGTTGTCCAAAAGTACCCGAGAGGAGAAATTGTGGTTTGAACAAGAGTTAAAACCAGCCCTAGAATAAAAGTGAATTGAGCTTAGGATTAGATGAATTGAACTTTGGTTTAGAGATGATCCTTTGAATTTCTAATTGAATTAAAAGTGTTATTTAGGATTAGATGAATTGAACTTAGGTTTAGAGATAATTAGATGAATTGAACTTAGGTTTAAAGATAATTAGATGAATTAAACTTAGGTTTAGAGATAATCCTTGTAACTGCTTTGGTTTAGTTAGGAGTCAGTAACTTTAAGTCAACAATTTAAATCCGAACCAAAATTGGTCTCTCTGTCAGCTACTTGCGGACCGCAAAGTGACAGATTGCAGACCTCAAAAGCAAGTAACCGACAGAGAATCAATCTCTCGGACAGTTATCTGTGGATTGCAATTAACCCCTGTGGACCATTAAGCTGGTAACCGAAAGAGGTGAAATTGTACACCCTGCGGATCGCACCTAACCCTTGCGGACCGCAGGCAATTGATCCAGACAGCAAACTGATTCTGAAAACCCTGGGAACGCCTGTTTAGCATCTATTTAGAGTGGTTATTTACTATTATTTACTTTATTGCATCTGTTAATTGTTTAGGAAACCAATCTCAAACAAACCCCCAACTTTTATACCCAAAATACCAAAAATATTCTCTTTAGGATTAGGATAGAGTTTAAAGTCTTGTTTAGAGATAATTTCCGTCCGTGTGGATTCGATCCCGACTATACTGCAATAGATCGTACGCTTGTGATCGAGGGCATTATTTAGGGTATTAAAAGCCTATACACCTCGCAGAGGTCAGTTATGTCCGGGTTTCATCAAAATTTCCAGCAAGAGATTAAAAACAAATCCTGTACTAAATAGCATGCCTAAGAACATAGGGTGTGTTTGGATGGTGCAGATTAGCGCTACTTTGAGAGTAGTGACGCTAACCTCCATGCGAGTGTGATCCGAACACAGAATATAAATTATGGGTAGCGGCTGGGTAGCAACTAATCTGCTAACTCTAAGGGCAGTCGAGTTAGTGGACTGCTCACCCATGAACACCCAAAAAAATATAAAAGCCCCACCTTTTAATAGGCTACAACAAATAAATGATAAATAAAAGAGAGTTGGTTGGAAAGAAAAGATAAATAATTTATTATTTTATTTATTTCCTCCATCACTATCCAAAAGTTATCATCCAAACACAAATTTACTAATTTGAGTAGCAAAAACTTAGTTCTACTCACACGTTTTCCGAGTTAACATTAACTTCACACTACTCTCAATCACTAACCCAAATATCACTACTCTTGCACTACTCCTTGCACCATCCAAACGCACCCATAAACTCTAGTACAATATTTAATTGATTTTGGTCTTCTTTTTTTTTCGGGTTCCTGGTTAATTTATTGTATCAGACAATATCGTGCTTTTTGTTTGGATTCACAAAATCTAATTTTGAGCCATGTAGAATGTATCTAACATTTCGAATCTATATTTCACATTTGGCATATATATAATATACTCTTTATGAATAGCAAGTAGGATCTTCATTGGAGTCGGAATTCGTGGTAAAATCTCAGATGACGTTTTGTTAAGACAGGGCTTTGTTGTGTAATTTGTGAATTAAACCGGGTGCTTAATTGTCCAAAGCTAATGATGGATTTCATCAGGTGCATTTGGATTTCAAGTGCTTGCTTATCTTTCTATCTCAATAAATCCTAATTGCCACTTATATATATGACATCGTTTTCTTTTACTTTTTCTTTCTCCTTTTTTATTCCAAAAAGTGCAATGTAAATCTGAATAAGGTTGTACTACTTTTTTTGGTTTTAATGAAAATTCATTAGACTGTTGTCTACTCCTCAAAAAAAAAAGTTTTCATGCTCGGTATTGTGTTGAACATACACAAAATACTTGTTCATTTGAAAAGAAAATACAGGAACCGAATAGGTGTCTTCCAGTCTCTTTCAAACTTACAAGCGGAAGCGCAATGCAGCATCAACAAAGAAAAATCTTCAAAATTCTCAAGAAAAACAAGTTACGATCGATGGCAAATTCAATTACACAACCGGAGCACAAGAATAATATATAAATCACTAATTTAAAATAAAATTAGCAATAAAGAAATCAGATCCTAATTCGGCCGTCAGCTTGTTCTGGCATTTCAAACTCAGACATTCCCTGTAAGTTTTCCGATGAAATATAGCGTAGCAGTGCTCATGTTTTGAAACTTCCTGCGCGTATCTCCTCCAGTAATCAAACGGCCCTCATTGCTGTTCCCAGCTCTTAAACCCAGAAAATTAACTGCATTCATAACGGTTAATATCTTGACAATCTTCATAACGGGGTTGTCCATAAATTTGAAAAAAAATCATTAAACATTTTTAAAAATTAAAACATACCAACTTATACATCTTATTTGGAATACAACGTATCTTTCATGAAAGATACTAACCGTCACGTAACCCGCCACGTCGAACGACCTCTCGTTTCTGTTGAAACGCCGTGACACAAGTGAAGAAATGTGCGGATGATGCCGCCTTCTGCCATATCCTGTTCAGCAGCTGCCTCTCCTCTTTATCCAGCTTCATAGCTGACTCTCCAATGTGCCTGAGGTCTTCGACAACCCCTCTCAAGATTTTCAAAGTTCCGTTCTCAGTTTCACCGCGGCTCAGATAAGGAACCTCCCTCCTAGCTTTTAAATTAAGCATCACATTGTTTAAATTAAGCAGTTAAGGTTTAATTATTCTTTTAGTTTTGCTGCTCCATCTACATATGAAGCTAGTATAAAATTTTATTTATTCATTAATTCTTACTTGTCAAAAAAAAAATTGATTACTATAATATAAACTTAAGCAAAGCAGACCTTCTGGAGAATCTCTCGAATCAAGCAGATTTCCATGATCGTCGAAATCAGAACAACCACCAGCTGAAAGCAAAGAATTCATATAATGTTGTGCATTGAGTATGGTCAATAAGTTAACCTCAATTCAACAATATCTACAAGATTTAACGTAACCGTACCAAATTTCAATAGAGTTACAGCATGTAGAACTGCCCACGCAATTTTCTTTTTCCTGCGAGGCAGTCGATCTGTTCCATGTAATTCATTGTGTAGCGATGTCAGGCACTGCGACCAACGATCAGGAATTGCATCATGGTAGCAATTTGTATACACCGATCTACATTCATAATATAACCTGACAACTTAACCATCGGCACTTCACACTCCTCGGCCAATCTCTCTCCCAAACAAAGAAGCCTGTCATAAGTATTGCCATGTTCCAAAAGGGATTCCAAACAATCAGCGACGTATAGCTTCTCTAGCAAAGCTTTCATGGTAGTCTTGATGTGCCCCTCAAGATTGCTATAACTATAGTATATCCTCTCGAAGTAGAGCGAACGTAACTCTTCTGAATAAATATCTAAAGACCAAATATTTGAAAACTAAAGACCAAACATTTTTTTGGGTAAATACACCAGCCAAGAAAATCTTGAAAAGGGGAACAATCAAGAAAAACTCGAAAATGATTTTGCTTGTACAATTTACCTTCATGTGGGTTTCGAATCTTATCCAGTACAATAAGTACGCGGTGATAAGACAACCTCTCATCTTCTTCGGGGGGGGGGGGGGGGGGGGGGGGGCAAAATGCTAACTCAGAGCTTCTTAAATCTAATGCAGCAAGAAAGAACTTGTGCCAATAGAACATGCTACTTCTTTCTGTGCATCGGCAAATAGTCGATGCTGGTGTCTCTAGATTTTCTTTCTGTGCATCAGCAAATACCCATTGACATCGACGGCCTTATCGAGTTGCCTAAATTGATGAATCAGTAACGTTAACAATGTGTTGATCGACACACAAATAAGTGATCCAGTACTCACTAAAGAATATAAAGCACACCCAATTCGATCAAGAAATATAAAATCAAACAAAAACTAAAGAAAACAAAGCACATGACTGATGTCTTCGACATGCTCCAGGGGATAACAAGATGATAAGTATTCGTACCGTCGCGGATAACAGGGAATATCAGAACGTTCGGATGGGCCGCATTCGTCATTGCAAGCATCGAAAAAGTTGATCATGGACCTCGCATACTTCTTTATAAGCAGATAGTACTGGACTTCATCGTCTGACGGAGGATCGTACAACCG
This sequence comes from Cyperus esculentus, assembly GCA_030179965.1. Classification (NCBI taxonomy): domain Eukaryota; kingdom Viridiplantae; phylum Streptophyta; class Magnoliopsida; order Poales; family Cyperaceae; genus Cyperus; species Cyperus esculentus. The sequence continues at coordinate 1,829,459 of JASGLE010000031.1, forward strand.
CTTACGCTCCAAGGAAGTTAATTGGTCCAATGCATCCTTGAGGCATTCTTTGCGGCGGCTCTGCTTTGTACTAGCACTACTGCTACTGCAAGCATGAATTTGTGTTCTCCTAGAGAGAGCATTGGCAACATGAGCGAGTGCATCCCGGTAGGCCTCCTCCTGGGCAGGAGTGACCGGCAACGAACACTCGCTGATCTGCCCCCTCATCTCACAGTACATCCTCCTGAGTCCTGATATACGGAAGCCGCGGCGTTGTTGCATTCAACTCCATGCCCTCAAATCCTCAATCACAGCTGTGCATGCAAACCCAACACATACAACCAGAATCAAGTGCCATCAGATATATAGTTTTGCTAGTAAGATATTCAACGATAAATATTGATTACAACGAAAATACTTTTACATTTTTGTCATTTTATTTCAGAATAACTTAATTGTTGTCAATCGTACTAGTTACAATCTAAAATTGATATTTTTTTTATGATTGCACTACATATATTGGGAAAAAAATTGGTAAGAATAAAGAAATTTCTAATTGCCTTCTTGCCTTAGAAACTTTGAGCAATTATATATGAATATACGACATGCAATTTTTCAGTGGAAAATTAAAATTGGTAATTTTAGTATAAATTGCGGAGATAGTAATGAAGTAGATAATTAATTCTCTTACCGTGCTAGTAATAATAATGACGGAGAAAATCCATTTCTAGAGAAAGGAAATCCTAGCCGTCTTTTTTTTCTTGAAACCCTAGCCGTCTCTTTTCTCTTGAAACCCTAACCGCCACCTCATCTTTCGTTTACTTCTTCTTTGTTGTTTACATTCAAGTTTAGTTCGTCTGTTTCTTCATCCGTCTTTTCGTCACCCTTTTTGTTCTAAGAAGGGTATTTCGTTGTTCTTCATTTAAGAGGATTATATCATGAATCGCTCGAGAATAGATTTTGCTCCCGCTTCAACAAACGGAAATAGTGCTTCAAGAAATAAAGATATGCGGAGTGCTTAACAAGTTTTTTTAATCTTTACAAAGACGATGAATTCATCACAACCAAGACGATAACTTCAAAAATGAATTGTGTGCTTCTTCAAAATTTGTCTCTCTATATTACTTTATCAGGACAAAATTATATTGTAGAAGGTTTTGGTTGATATTTTGTGTCTTTTGGATTTAGATTGAGAAACAATTTATTTTATTTTCTCGTGAATATAATCTTTTAAGTGAATGAAATTAGTTACCTACGGGCCTTGAATGTTAAAAAAAAAAAAAGTAATAATAATGATATCCTTCATTTAAGGATATGACAGTATCGTTGATTCGTTTTATGAATACTAGAGCTGTAATTCGGGCTTCGCCCCGGATAAAAATAATTGTTTAAAATAATAATTGAAAAAAAAAATCTTTAATTCTACACAGATTAAGTTTAGTATCTGAAAAAATACAATCATGCATCAATTCATCGTACAAATTAAAATGTACTTCCTATATATATATGCTATCTAATACAATTCTTACCTTCAAAGTCAGGGAAGCAGCATCGTTAGCGTTTGTGCAATTTAGAAGTTATATACATCTGCAACTCAAGAATGAACAACAAAATAATATTAGAAATTGAAATTAACATACAATTGCAGATCTTCATATAAGTTGATTCATTTGAATCTAGCTAGTAAATAAGTAGTAAAGGATAATTTTATCACGTATAATTATATATCATAATAATATATCAGTAAAGATCTCGAAATTAAGTCCTAAACTAAATTCGTTAATTACAGCCCAAATCGATCTCTTATAATTAAAATTTACGGCCCAGTTGGTCACAGCCCACATATCAGTATTGCTGTTATTCAATGGTAATTGGGCTCCAATACTGCAATAGTCCCCGGGCTTGATTGGAGACAATTATTTGCAAAATCAAATTTGGTTTAAATTCAAGAGAAACATCTTGCGTACATTGAAAAACTATCCGCAGGTCTATAGACATACAAAATATGTAACATATATACTTCAAAATATTAACATATACATACTAAAATATAATATATAATATAATCTATAGACGCTGTGAATAGCTTTTCAGTGGTTAGCTAATAACAGATGGGTTTGTATGCGAAATAACCTAGGACTGTAGCAGCATGCATGCTACGCCGCTCCAATTACGGATCCACAGAATAGAACATCGCTCTCCAGTTGCAATTGGTGTAACGGGCCAAGAATCCTCTAATCCGCCATGGCTCTATAAACTCACTATACCAAATCAACTACACAAAAATTGTATGTTTGGGGAATGTTTCCGTTTGGAGTAACTTTTTCAATAAAAAGAATATTCTTTTTTAACAAAAGAAATGGCACTTGCTATGAAAAACGTTTGAATAAAAACAAACTCAAAACTAAGGATTAATTTGTATAGAAATTGTAAAGAAACAGTTTGGATAGGCTGTTTGAATTATGTTACAAATTAAATTCCCAGATTGTTTTCTGAAAAAAATCTTAATTTATTTGCTGTCACTTGTGAAAATAAATTAATTTATAAACCATTTAAATTTTATTTGCATGTTTGCATTAGATTAATTACTAGTAAAAACAAACACCTTACTTTGGGCTGAAATTGTTATTTCTTATAATAAATTTTTAAGATAATATGTAATGGGTCTTAAATTGAGAAAATTGATATGGGCCTTAAGTTTTAACGGATTGAGACATTAAAGTACGTCAACGGTGGTTATCAATCGAAGTAAACAATCAACGGTTGAGATTTATTTCTTGGGTAAGATAAAACTTTCATGTCAAAAAATTCAATCTCCTTTTATCAGGAGTAAGGATATAAGCCACAACATACAATTTAATTTCAAAATTCTGTCATTCGAAACTTAGCCACAGAATTGTTCACATGAGGTCCCCTTAAAGGATCCACGTACAGATAGCTTCTCATATACCACAACACATTAACACTTCACACTTGCTAGTTGCTACTTGCTAGGCTGTAGACACGATGCCAGTATGCAACAAATCTCTTTTTATTATTATTGATTCCAAGGCCAATGCAAGAGAGTGCTTATCCCCCAACTTACAGCATTTTGCAGTTCATGATGTGAACCGTTGGATCGTCTCAAGATTTGTGGAGACCCGAGATGACACGAATCTCAAGACAATCCAACGGCTCACGTCATGAACTGCAATTTTGCAGTACAGCAGCAGATATGAAATGCAAGAAGTGACACCACAAATAAATACCTCTAACAAATTCCTCATTTCTTATACTTTCAAAGCCCCCACTCCATCACTCCATCACTCTCACTATCTAAAAAAACCAAACCAAACCAAATCCATTCATCCATGAAATCCATGGCTACCTTTCATTTTCCAAGAAACATTCTCATATGTGCAACATTGCCATTGTTGGTTTTACTGACCACCTTCATCAAATCTTCTCTATGCTACCCCCAATATGAGTCCTCCTCCATCTCCTTGCCACCTTCCTACCTGCCCAAGATGCCCAAATCCTCCTTCATATCCCCCGCATTGCCACCCGACATCATGCCTGTGTTCCCCTCGCCAGAAGCCGGCGCAGGCGAGCCGCCGTCGACCAACTTCCCCACAATTCCGTCGAGTCCGAGCCCGCCCAACCCTGACGACTTGGACCCCAACTCCGCGTTTGCGCCGTTCGGGGCCATGGCCACCGCCACGTCGTCTACGGGGTCGTTGAGGGAGGCAAAGCAGCTGCCTTTGGTGCTCTTCTCAGGGTTTTCAGTGCTCCTGTGGTGGTTAGTGTAATGCTGTTTAATGGAGTAATTAATTAAGGTGGGCTTCAAAGTTTGTTATTAAAAAATTAAATTACCCTGTGATTATTATTATTATTTTTTACAATTTTTTTTTGGGAGGTTTCTCAGTTTTGTATTTTTAAGTAATTAATTAATTTAAGGATGATCATTCGTTTTATAGATTGTATGGATATTTTGTTCTTTAGGATGTATAGTGTATTATTTGTTATATTTTCTGTTAATCTTGTGTTTTATTATTCATTTTAAGAAAACAATATATTTTCATTGCATTTGTGACTACATATGTCATGCATAGTCACAGCACACTATGTTTGTTACTGCAAAAAAAAAAAAAAAAGACAAAAAAACATTTTTTTAACAAATTAGAGAAACCAGTAGTATACTAAAATGATATAATTAATTAAGACAAAGTAAATCCCAGTACTACTACTTAATTAATACATAAAGTTGTTCCAAAAAGGTGGAGAATTATTTGAGAGGTTTGTTGGAAGGATGAGTCAATCATGGCCATACTCATTAGCTGGTGATTATGCTTTGCTTAATGAATAATGAATAATGAGTTAGTGGTTTAAGTGGAGTCTAACTAAAAAGACCATCAACACCCCAATTATTGCCTAATCAATGGCCCCCTAATTATATAATTATAATTTTAGTTTTCTATGGTTTTCTTTTCTCAGACAAAGGTTGCTCTTTCCCCAAGTAGACTCTTGTTGGATTTGGTACAACTAGTCAATGAAGCATTTTAATATTTAGAATATTGTTAATTTGTTTATAGTTTTTTTAAATAAAGATACAAAAATAAAAATAAAATAATTAAACACATGCATGAAGAATGCAATGAACCTTGAAACTAAAATAATCACAAACACAATTTTTTTCTGAAACAAATTAATCTATTAATTTATGTTTTTGTGTCATTTTTGGGTTTATAATTATTAATTGAAACGGCTGCTTGATATACAGAGTATATATATTCCAGTTTGCCACAGAGGAACTGGAACAAAAAGAGCCTAAAAGAGGGCACAGAAATTATATTAGGTCTGGTAACGGTCCCCAAATGATGTATATAATCATGTAAAAACTAAAAAGGCAGGATAAATTGTGAAACAGAATGTTACCTACTCAAATTGCCCATTGTGTGTACAACAGTACAACTTTGACATTCTTAGGTGTATTATTATTTTTTTTTAAATTACATTTTGTACATATTTATCATAAGTGCAAGGCACATACGTATGAATGTTTTTTTTTATTTTATAGGAGTTAACTAAAAGTACCAAAAATGTTTAACACATAAATGGTTATTTTGCAATGAGCTCACTATATAATTAAATTAATATTTACTTATTTACAGAAATTAAATAGTAAGGACAGCATTTTTGTGTTTCCATTGATTAATTGTTCATGTAACATTATTGTTCTTAATTTTTTTCCTTGGACGTGGGATATGATTTTAACAATTTAACTTAGTTAAAATCACATAGTACATAGCAATGTGGAATTTAAACTATGCAACAGCATTCAAATTTGTTGTATGTGATGGGCACATAAAAGATCCAAGAAATTAAACACAGGATGGAATGCATGTGAAGAGAGAAATAGCATAGCAATGATAGGAAAAAGACATTTGGGGATGCTTGAAAAAATGTGAATAAATCCAGATGCGATCAAAGGCTGCTTTAGCCCCTTCTGCACGTGCATTGTACGTCTACCAAAAATTTCATTTTACACACTTGCATAATTAATTAGAGGAGGGATCTATTGACAACTATTATTTTGACAATCTTGACAATATAACATTTCAAAATTTCAAAAAAATTCATAAAAAATCTTAAAAATGAAAAAATATTTATAGATGCATTATTTAACTCATAGATTGATGGTGTTTCAAATTTCAATCAATTTGAACATCGTTTGATGGCTTATCAAAATTTTGTGTAATTTTTAATGGTTGTAATTTAACGGATCTTTGAAAAACTATCAAATATCACTTAAATTGAATATAATCGGAAACATAATCAATCTCTAAGTTAAGAAGTACTTCCGTAAACTTTTTTCTATTTTTAAGAATTTTTATGATATTTTATAAATTTTTGAAATATCAAATTGTCAAGATTATTAAGATACCCATTGTCATTGGATCCCTCCTCATTAATTAATTACTGCTGCTAAATTGACGCCTGTTCTTAATTAATTAATTAATTCCAATTGTTTTTCTGAGGCGCTAGCTAGCTGTTCCTGTTTTGTCACTTTCTTTCACATAAATTTTAAAAGGAACGAACCTTTAGCCACATTGAAATTATCTTTGTCTCTCTTAATTTCCTCTTTTTCATCTCCTAGTTAAATTACTTAATATTATCTTATTTTTCTCTCATACTCTCTCAATTTTTGAGTGATTTTTTTTTACTATCTCTTCTTTCATCATGCATGTATGAGTTTTTTGCATAATTAAGTGTATACATTTTGACCCGTCAAAAGTATTTGTTACATGTTAAAAAAAATTTCAACTAGAAATGTATCAGAGGATAGATAAGAGAGATTTTTAAGAGGGACAATTATCACCTCCCTTAATTTAATGCTCTTATTTTTTGTTAGGTAATGGTGGAAAAATAGAAACTTGGTTTTCTTCTTTTATCATGAGCAATCTCTTAGATGAACCAATTTAACACATGTGATCCGTCACTTAAACAATTTACCTCTGTTTTGTAGGGATAAAGTTATAATAAACTCATTTTCATTTCATGCATATGATTTTTTTTTTCTTTTTCACCCAGGCTCTGACTGAATGATTATAGCATAGTCTTCCACTATGGGGACTAGCAATTAAGTATACCAGCAGGGACTGAACATGGGATTAAATTGGAGGTGCCTGCTTGCTTTGTCAAAAATGTATTTTATTTACTACTAGTTAAAAAGATGTCTTTCCAAGGTACACTTCGTTTTTAAGTGTAGAAATTACGGATATGGTGTTACTTTTAAAATTTAATGGAAATAAAAGTAATTCCATTTCATTTTCTTTCCAATGAAATATTGGCAGCTAATTATGCCTATTTAGTAGTCAGAACCTAAAAAAAAAATTTCTATTAGAACAGGATTCTGATTGTATTTGGTGAAATCCTACGAAGAGTCCATCATTGATAGAAAAAAAATAATCTAGTCCAACTTAATTTATATTTTTCCTCTAAAAACAAGCGTTTTAGAGGAACAAATTCCTATTATAAATTGATAGTATAGTCTGTCGAACAGTGAATAGAAATTATTTCCTATCGACTCTCAATTCCTATAAAAACTTATAGGATTTGTGTCTGCCGAACAGATATTTAAATGATTGGGAAAAAAAAAAAAGTTATGTGACGTTTAGCAGTACTTAGAGTGTCAAAAATTACTAATCTGGTCCAAACAACCTTTCCATATGCATTTGCATTGTTTATTTAGACATTTCGTTAATAAATTGGGTGCCAATTCACTTTCACTTTATCAGTGAATGATCAATGTTATGCGTGAGAGACATATATAACTGACATGCCTGGAGATTCTTTTTATTCCAGATAGAAACAAATTGACAACGACTTCTGAGAAACATCGACCACGTTTAGGTTTAACAAAAGAACAAAATGAAAGTGTTGATTTACCATGAATATAGTACAAGTTAATTGTCTTATGCGTACCTATATGCATTTTTTTTTTTTTACCTTTTTCACCCAGGCACATAGTAGGAAAAGTTGGAATTGAGATGCTCTTTAAGTTAACTCAAAATTTGAGTTTGCCCGTATCGGATACCGTATCCGTTGCTTTGACCGAATAAAATATTCGGATAAGCCACGTGGTGCACCCGGTACGCACCCGTACCGTATCAGACGCGCACGTGCACCCGACACGTACCAGATACGGATTCTTGTGGGCATAAGCCGTACCGGGTAATATAGCCTTTTTGTAGTCGCAAGTACAATATCATTCAGAATTTCAGATTGAATCCTGTACGGTGTAATTACTTCTCTTCTAAAAGAAGGCTTGTTACAGAGATGGCCTTTTTCAAGTAACAGGGCCCAAAATTAAACTGCATTCATAAGCCTACAACAAAAGGCCTGGCATTGCCTTTGCCTCCGGATTATACAAGCACTAGAGCACGTGAGATTTCATGAAGGCAGCCTTTAATCTTTATATTCACAGTTCGAAGCCCGAACTACCGGTCCGTTTGGCACCTCTGGGTCACGCGGTTCGGGCCGGGAGTATATAGGCCGTTCGATCAAGTCTCTGATCTGATGGGTTGATTATCGGAGCGTTTATTTAACCGGGTATAAACCCGTTACCGTCCGCGCACCGGTTCGTTCTGTTAAAACTAACGGGGAGATGACGGAAAGATGACGGAAAGAAGCAACTTTTTGTTATTTTGACGGTCGGTCGGTTGGGTTTTGTTCTCTCTTCGCTCACCGAGTCGCCTCTCGTCTGCGCTTCCATCTCACTTCTCTTCTTCAGTCACTCAGAGCATCTCCATCCCGGTTCTTAAAGGGCTCTAACGGAGGGGCTTATTGACGAGCGGGGATGGAGCGAAGTTCTTAAAGAGTGCATACGGAGAGCTTATTTGGGTCGCGTTCTTAGTAAGACCCGCTGGAAATCGCGAGTTGGGAGCGCGCAAAATTAAAGAAAAAAAAAATCCTCTCGTCTCTCCAGTCTCCTCAGCTCCTCTCCGTCATCTTCACTTCTCTTGTCCTCCCGTCCTCTTCAGCCATTCCCCTCTTCCAAGGCCCCATTTCTGCCCTGCTCCCGTCCTCTTCACTCCTTCTCTTTGCCATTCCTCTCTTCCAAGCCCATGTCTGCCCTACTCCCTCGCCTCTTGCTGAAGCCGCACCCGCACTCGCTCCTCCCGGGTGAGCAATCCCGGACCCCCGTCAAGTTGAGAACCACTCGCAGGATGTCGGCGGCGGCGGCAGTGGCGGCAGAGGGGAAGCCCCTTATCATGAAGAAGATCGTGGCTGGGGACGCCGGGTTTGTCCTCGAGGACGTGCCGCACCTCACCGACTACCTGCCCGATCTTCCGGTGAGGAGTACTACTGTCTTTGTCTGTGTGTGTGATCATTGATTAATCAGTTAATTGATTGACCAATTCTTGATTTGATTTGCTTAATTAATAATTGCAGCTGGAATGTGAACATTGGAAGGTAATTTTCATGGAAAGATTGGAGCTGATTTGTGAATTTATGCGGACTATATTCAGAACCATTAAAAAATTCGCAACGGGGCGACAAATCATCAACTACAAGCAGATTTGGTTGAAGAGATATGGAATCGTTTTGGAGAAGAGGGAAATGGTGTTTAATTCTTTTTATTAGATTTTGCAAGTTTGTTTACTTCTTGGAATTGTTTTAGTTAGTTGTTTGGAAAATAAGACGATGTTTGTAGTTCTTCATTTGCTTTGAATAAACTTTTGCAATGTTAGTTTAATATTAAATACTGTTGCATTTATACAAGCTTCGTAAACTGTCAAGAACAAGAGAATAATTTATTGTAAAATTTTTGGCGTGTTCAAAATGATTGGAGTTGTTAATGTATTGAAATGTTTAAAAAAAAGGTAAATAACAAAGTTGCTTTAGTTAAATTTCTTTCTTTTAACATATCGCATGAATTAAAATTGAGGCCTCATTAAAATTTATTGACTGGAGAGCACGCCTTTAATTTTTTTCGCGGTGAGACACTACAAGAAATTAGGCATCGGACGGCGCTTTCCTGGCGGCGCTTTATTGAGTGCCTGGATAAGATGTGCGATTCGGAAATGTAAAATACAAACCGTCGGCGGAACTAAAATTCGATCAAAACGTCGGAGATGCAAAAATGAGAAATTAAAATAAGTTGGGCGCTTCTCTGTGAGGAAGAAACCCAAAGTAAAAAAAAAAAAAAAACTAACCGCCATCACGATCGGTTACTGCTCCTCGTTGCCGGCACCTCCTGATCCTATCGGCAGGCAATTATGGAAGAGTAGATCCCAGGCCTCCCACGCGACTTCATTTTCCGACTGCTGTCTGAGCTTGCCAGCGTTCGTGCGACTTCATTTTCCGACTGCTGTCTGAGCTTGCCGGCGTCCATGCGACTTCAATCTCCGACTTCTGGCTGAGCTTGACGGCGTCCTCTTTGCTGATAGCATCAGGTACGAGAAATCTGGTCTCACCAACAACCGGCAATTTCCAATGGAGGACGCTTAATTTGTGTGTTTATGTTTACATATAATGTGGTGGTCAATTCTATTCTTTAGTTGCTGTCCAGTATTTGGATTGTCTTTTGCATGGAGTTACTCTTGAAGTAATTAGGGAATAAAGCAAATAGAGTAGCTGGGGGTTATCAGTTGAGGAGGAAGGGTCGGTTGTGACTTGAGAGCAGTGAAGGATTAGGGGATGAGATGTAAAATTTTCATTTTTATTTGCTATTTCAAGTATTCAACAGATCAACGATCTCCTTCATTTCAAGTGAATTTCTTTTGATTTACTAGACTTCTATTACCATAATCATGTACTGGTAGATACTATCTACCAGTCTACCAGTAAAGCAATTTTTTTATGATTTAATCTTATGAGTGGTCTCTCAATAACAGTATAAGTAAAAAAATATAAACAAGTATTTAATTGAACATTTCATTGCTAAAGTGTTTTGAAATAAAGGATGTTGTACTTAACCAGTAAATAGACTCAATGCATACATCTTGAAGTCTGTGATGTAAATTAAGGTCCATGAATTCTGATTGGAGCCTGCACTTGCATTGGATTAGTGAATACCTATTACCAGTTAAGCTTGTTTGACTCTAACAGCAAGGCCCTATTGTTAATTGCATGGTACATATCTACTGTATATTGGTATGTGATTATCCTTGAAATCCTAGATATTACTTTAAGAGGAGGGATCCATTGAAAAGGAAATAAAATCTTGTTGGTATAGCTTGTTGCATAAACTGGTACGGGTACATCCGTACAACATTTCCGGTCTTAATTAAACTGATATGATTCTAAAATATAGTTGGAAATCTGTTTGTTTTCAGAAAGGAAGTGGGAAGTAAATAAGATATCAACATCTAATCTGTCAAGATCTCATTCAATAATTTAAGCACGGAATGCTTCTCCTCTCAGGAAGAGTACTGATCTGAGAACCCATTCGTCCAACTTCTCCTCTCTTGGTAAGCATAAACTTTTCGTTCCTTACTCTTATTTCTTGGGTTTAATATATGTCATTGCTCCTGATCTTGATTGGCTTGGCTGAAATTAATATTGAGAGCTTGGTTCCTTGTTAAATGCTAAACAAACAGAACACCCATGCAATCACAACACATGCATGGCAGGGAATGTTTTGCACTATAATGTATGATGACATGGAATTGTTTGTCAGCCTTAAAATGCACAGTAATAAAAAAACAATGATTTAAGGAGTTATCTGTATATATATGTTCTAAAATTTTGATTGACAATCTTGAGCTAGACATTGAATAATGTAAACTCTGCATGCTAGTGCATAAATATTAATTTTTTGAATAATGACCTAGGCTCCTCTGCTCTTGTGAAAATCTTAGGCGCAGGATTGTGCTCTCTCACCTCGCTGATTAGTCTTCTTTGTTCATATCAAGCTTTTGCACGATTGAACTCTAATTATCTGGTTCGTGCTCTCTTTCTCTTTGTTCTGGTCATTCTAATCTTGAAGAAAAGAAAACTATGTGATATTTAATTTCAGAAGTGAAGTTGCTCTAATCTTTGTTCTCTTACTTCTGTTTTTGTCTTACTTCACATAATTTGCATTTTTATTATGCAGCTTCTCCCAATGGACAAGAGCTGGATAAAACTTCCTAGGTACACTAACTTTTTGTTGTTTAATCACTTTTATAATGGTTTGTGATTCACCAATTAGCTGATGCCCTAATACAAAACATGCATGCAGGTCTAAACATGAGTACCTACGTGGGTGTCTACAGTTTATTGAGTATGCATTCAGAAACAAACCCGGGGATACTTTGGTAGCTTGTCCTTGCGTTAAATGTGTGAATACTTGTCTAGTTGGTAAAAAAGATATGCTTGATCACATTGTATGTGATGGATTTTTGAAGGAGTATACGACTTGGGTTTTTCATGGTGAAGAGATACCATCTCGACAAATTGCCTCTGCTAACGAGGTTCACGATGATTCATCGGAAGGTGATCACATTGATAGTATGCTGCATGATGCTTTCGGGATGCACTCTGTAGATGTCGAATCAGAATCACCAGCAAATGATCCCGTTGAGATTCCGGCTGAAGTGAGAAAATTCTATCGAGTATGTGAAGAAGGAGACAAAGAACTCTATCCGGGCGGTTACAAAAAGCACAGCGGAATCGATTAAAGGATTACACGGCGGTTTGCTGAGGATTACACGGCGGTTCTACACAGCACAGACGACGGACGGTGGAGATTCTGGCGGCAGATATCAAGCGCCGCCCTAGGGGTACAATCAACGGCGATTTGGGAGCACTCGCCGGCTTTTGGTCTGCAGGCGCTTGGAAGCGTCGGCCATGGAGAGTTCAGCCAGTGGTTTGGAAAGGTCGGCAAAAAGGACGAAAACTGTCGTTGTACCCCTTTCCCGACTCTTTCTCTGGCGGCTCATGTGCAAGCGCCTGGAGAACGATAGGGCGACGCGCTGAGTTATATCGGATGGCGCTTTCAACCGTCGGCATATGGGTTATTTCTTGTAGTGAGAATTTAAGCCCCGCGTGACGCGGTGCACTGATGGAGCAAATTTCTTTAAAGGACTCAGCGATGGGCTTAAATTTTAACTTATTCCCAATAATACCCTTAAGCCCATATAGTGAAGGTTCTGGGATGGAGATGCTCTCATGGTCATGGACTTCAGTAAAATTAGGATCTTCTACCCAACAAACTCAGTCCAATGTTGCTACCGTACCTACCATGAGAATCTATCTACACTTGTTGGGTAATTGCAGAATCCATCTATAGACAACCCTCTATTGAGACTTGAATCGGGAAGAGAAATTATCTTTCTTGCAGTTTGCCTCTGAGACGCACTCAACTCAACTACTCAAATTGGAACTTGCTTCACCAAATTGGGTCATTGGGAAGCAAAGAAAGGGAAAGATATTTGGGGCAGCAGCTTCAAGTTTGTAACTTTGTACTTTATTTGTTTAATTAGGAGAAGAGAAGAGGAGAGGAGATGGGTCTTGTCGAAGGGGCTGCTTTGCTTTGGGCAGAGAACAGATCATCGCAGTAGAGGAACATTGACCCAATTTGTGCCAGTTGAATCGGAGCCGACGTCCCATGGTTCATGTTTCTTCAAATCTTTTCTCGGTTAAGTATAATCTGTGGCAAAGTGTTTTGAGTACTAGTGGATCATCTCCTCATAAAATTAAAGAAATGAAACCGTCAGCAATGTTCAACTCCTGTCTTCCATAATTGAGAGCTGAGTAGTCGAACTGGCTGCCGGAGGACTGTTATTTTTGTTCAAAATCTTTATCACTTTTTGATTATTGGTTTATTAATTACACATTGAATATAATTGTAAAAATAAGTTTCAAGTATCATAATTAAACAAGTTCATGATCCAATGTTCTTTGCCTATTTTGTTTTCTTGTTTAATATTAGCTACTGTAAATGGCATTTCTACTGACGTCTTTCTCAGCGGTATATATTGTGGTCGCCGCAATCGCAATCTTGGTCAGTGTTTTTAACCCCTTTGATCATAGACCTCATTGTTTTCTGGTAGTTCTACTATGCACATAGTGTAGATAATTGAGAAGGGTCCTTTGGAAGATGAGATTTTCAGTGAAACACTATTCAGTGGTATGTATGCTCATGACTTCTTTTTCTGATTTTCTCCACTATATTATTTTTCCTATACCTTGATTTTGTATGAATGAATTGAACTAATTTTTGGACCATATAGCTGGTATATGAATTTTTTAGAAAAACGGTTTAAGATAAATTGCAAGTAGTCCTTACATCACATGACTCCTGAAATCTGTGTTATACAATCCGGTTTTGAATGGGAAATGTTATACAAATAAACTGAAAACTTTAAATGAGTTATAACTTGAATATCGACACATTCAGTATGAATTCTAACACAATCGGTATCAATTTTGATATCTCTTTTGAGGTTAGTTGTGACAAGGGAGAATTGACAATTCTTTTATTTTTACTTAATGCTTTAGTCTGCACCTTATGTACGTAATTTGAACGGAAATGACATACTGTTCTTTTTTGTAGGTTGCTAATGATGCTATGACTGCCTTTTTGTTTGGGAACTCAGTAACAGCTAAGGAAAGAGCAGGGCAGATCAGAAAAAGGGGACTACTCGTATAATATTTTTTCTTTTTAGTTCCTTATTTTTGAATTAAATTGTATTTGAATTCGAGCAGGGATCCGATGCCAAGGATATCTCAGTGCCAAGTCTGCCAATCAAATCAAACCCCACATCTACTTTTTTTTTTTTAAACGGCTGAGATTGAAACGCTAAAAATGTGTACTCACCTTCCCCCTGTAACATCTCCGCTTGGTCGCTTCGCTTCTGTGTCCCAGACTCCCAAGTGTCTCTCTCCCCTTCACTTTATTTTTTTCTTTGCTTCATACTTTTTTCAACTCCCCACCAGGAACCAATTCGATCTCTTTGTTCTTTATAGAACTAACTCTTGTCTCTCTCTCTCCCCAGATTTCAAGTGCTGGCCGGATTTTGCCTTGAATTGTTGATAATTTCAAACCCTTAAATATTTCAGATTTGGAACAAATTTTATTTTCAACTAAATTTGCTGCAAAATTTCAAACCCTTTATTTCAAACTAATTTCAAACCCTTAAGACAAAATTTGCTGCAAAATGAATGAAAGTCACTCGGTGTATGGCATTAATTTTTCTTTCTTGAGATTTCTTAACAGGATAGAGGGATAGCAAGAGCTAATAGAGAGAGAGAGAGGAGATGGATCATTAGGACAAATTGAAGAGGCCGAACATGGCCTCTCTAGGAAAAGAGATGAGTGTTTTCCTTGCGCTGCGGACTGCAAAGCTTTCGAAAAGGAGAGAGGTACGAGGGTAATTGGATAAAAAACAAAAGGTCTGACAAAGGAACAGAAAGATTAAGCGCTTCGATCTCAGCCGCTTAAAAAAATTAGATGTGCGATTCGATTTGATTGGCAGATTTGGCACTGAGATATCATTGGCATCGGATCCCTCCTCAATTTGAATTTATATCTGTTGAATATTTGATAGAGATTATGAATGAAAAGATTATTATTCTCATTAATTCTCTGACTGAATACAGGGTCCTATTTATATCTACTGTACAACAGTTACTGTACAACGGTTGTATTCTTTGTGTCTAACGTATACTTTCTAAATAAAGGAAAAATGGTTGAAGCTTAATTATTCTAATTGTAGCTCCTATTTTTCCAAAATTGGCCAATGATGATAACTACTCAAAATAATTCTGAGGCCCCTAATAATTAACTAATCCTATTTATCTATACTAATTATTTCTCAACACTCCCCCTCAAGTTAGGGGTGTAGATATTAACTAGCCCTAACTTGTCAACATTGTCTTCAAATGGAGTTGGGTCCAATCCTTTAGTGAAAATATCTGCTAACTGGTTTTCACTTTTAACGAATGGAGTTTCGATTTCTTTTGATTGGACATTCTCGCGAATGTAGTGACAATCCACTTCTATATGCTTCGTACGTTCATGAAACACGGGATTGGAAGCAATATAACATGCGGCTTGATTATCAGAAAACATCTTAATGGGTGTTTGATGAGTGAAGTTCATATCGGCTAGCAATTGCTTAATCCAAGTCAATTCACGAGCCGTTGATGCCATAGCACGATACTCCGCTTCGGCGCTTGAACGTGCTACAACACTTTGCTTCTTACTTTTCCATGTGACTAAATTTCCGCCTACAAATGTGCAAAAACCGGTTGTTGATTTTCGATCAAAGCTTCCGGCCCAATCTGCATCGGAATAGCCACATATATCGTTAGAACCATTATTTTTCATCAAAATTCCTCTACCGGGTGTTCTTTTGAAGTATCTTAATATTCTATTTATTGCCTCAAGATGAGGTGTTCTAGGAGAATGCATAAAGGCACTAATTTGGCTTACGGCATAAGAGATGTCCGGACGAGTTACAGTAAGATAAATTAATCTCCCAACAAGTCTTTGAAATTGATTTATGTTTTCTAATTCTTCGCCTTCCTCGGTATTTAATTTTATTTCATGGTCAATTGGGGTAGAGGCCGGTTTGCATCCTAACTTACCGGTTTCCTTTAACAAGTCAAGAATGTATTTTCTTTGTGAAATGAATAAACCTTTGCTAGAGCATGCAACTTCTATTCCCAAAAAATATTTCAACAATCCAAGGTCCTTGATGTCAAATTTATCCTTTAATTGGGCTTTAATTCTTTTGATTTCTTCTTGGTTATTTCCCGTAATTATAATGTCATCTACATAGACCAAAACTAATGTTGTTGAGTCCTTGTTGGTTTTTACAAACAATGAATGGTCGGCATTGATGCACCGCATTCATATCTGCATTTTACCAGATTCGCACCTTTATTTTGGCCTAAAATTCCTAAGTTCATGTGCATTTTAGTGTTAGGATGTTTAAATTTCAGTTACTTGTTCACTTTTGTCCATATTTCAGGTAAATTGGGCTTTTGGAGCCATTTGGACGTGATTTGGCCCTAGAACGCACTGTCTGCTGGCAGCAGACCAGGCCCTGCGGGCCGCAGGACACCTCTTGCGGGCCGCAAGCCCGTAACTGCGCAGACAGCTTTCTGTTTTGACGCCCTAGCCTATATAAGGCAGTCTTTTTGAGCGGTTTTGATATCTTTTCGACCTGGGGGCGCCACCCTAGCCGCCAGGGACCAGAAGAGGAGGCGTTTTTGGAGTCGATCTTCACCATCTTTCGAGGAGATTTCGAGAGGACTTCTTGGAGGCGTTGAAGATTGAAGCCACGCTAGTTCTTCTTCGGTTCTTTAGTATCATGAACTTCTTCTTTGTTTTGTTTTCTTTGTTTTCCCTCGCCATGAGCGAGTAGTCTTTTAGTTCTTAGGGTAGATGATGAAGTTTGTGTTAATGGATTGACTTCTTATTGTGAGACTTACGTTATTTTCATGTTACTTGTGATTTTCATGTTTATGTGTGTTTTACTTGAGTTGTTGATGTGATAGACCTGTAGATTGCGAGCAAAATCTAGTTGGTTAATAGAATATCATGCTTATTGTATGGTAAACCTGTAGATTAGGCACAAAGTTTAGTTGGTCAATAGAGTATCATATTTGCTAGAATTGTTATTTACACTATTTGGATTGATAACTTGTTGTCCAAGAGTAACCGAACAGTAAAATTGCGGTTCTTACGAAAGTGGAACCGAATCCTAGATATAAAAGTAACTTGAACGTAGATTTAGAAATAGATCCACGAATTTCTGTTGAACCGGTATTGTTAGAAGAACCAAAATACGAAAGTTGAGGACTTGTACTTTTGCTGGTTTGATTCAGAATTGATAACGTGAGTCGAACATTGAACCAGAACCAGAACTGCTCTCTGTCAGATTTCCTGCGGACCGCAAGAGACATCCTGCGGCCCGCAAGGATCTGCAGAAAGTGTAAGACAGAGATTTCAAAACTGTTTGTGATTCACAGGAGTTATTCTGTGAGTAACAGGTAGTTTTGGAATCTCTAACCAACCCCTGCGACCCGCAAGAGACCTTCCTGCGGGCCGCAAGAAGTTAATCCAGAGACCAAACGGATTCAGAAAACCCTGAGGACGCCTTTTTAATTAGTTGTTTTTCAGTATTTACTTGTTGTTTACTGTTTGCATCTGCTACTGTTCAAAACCAACCTTTCAAAAACCCCCACTTTATTTAGGATTTGAATTGCGATTGAAGTCTGGTTTAGAATTAATTCCCGTCCTTGTGGTTCGACCTCGATTGTACTACACGAGATCGTACGCTTGCGATCGAGTGTTCTGCTTCGAGTAACAAATTTAAAAGCCTATACGTTTTAGGACATCAGGCATCACTAATCCTAAAATCACAAGTAGTTAAATGAGAGCTAAGTTTTTCATACCATGCCCGTAGAGATTGCTTCAATCCATAAATTGATTTGTACAACCTACAAACTAAATTAGACTCTTTTTCTTGTGTATGACCTGGTGGTACCGTCATATATACTTTTTCCTCAAGATTTCCTTGAAGAAAGGCATTTTTTACATCCATTTGGTATAAATCCCAACCTTGATTGACCGCAATTGAAAGGATTATTCTAACGGTATTCATTTTGGCCACCGGTGCAAATGTTTCTTGGTAATCTATACCGTAGGTTTGGGTATATCCTTTGGCCACTAATCTCGCTTTATACCTTTCTATGGTACCATCACTATTGTATTTGATTTTATATATCCATTTACATCCAACCGGTTTTTTATTTTTAGGTAATTGGACAATTTTCCAAGTTCCATTTTTCTCTAGAGCATTCAATTCCTCTTTCATGGCTTTGCACCATTTTGGATCTTTGGTTGCCTCAACAAAATTATTTGGTTCTTGTACCTTTGATATGGAGGTCAAAAAAGACATATGTTGAGATGAAATATTATTGTATGAAATAAAATCTTGTATGGGATATTGTACCGTATACGTTACATAATCCTGTAACCTTGTTGAAGGAAGCGGTGTCCTTGACGACCGTCGGATCGTCACTCTCTCATCGTGATTCCCGTCATCTTCAATAGTTATATCCTCTTCAATTCCTTCCATCTCTTCAATACCTATTTCCCTATTTTCCATAGAGTCTAAACCATATAGTTGTGGTAATACCGGACTCAATTGATCAATATAGGAACTTTCTTGTGAATTTTCCTTTTTAAAATATGACTCATTTTCACAAAATATAACATCTCTAGAAATAAAAATCTTTTTATTTATAGGATCATAACATTTATAACCCTTCTTTTGGGACGAATATCCTAAAAAAATGGTTTTTATGGAATTGAAATCAAGCTTATCTTTTCGTTTTATTTTAACAAAACATACACACCCAAAAGTTCGTAAATGACTTATGTCAATCTTACGTTTGTAAAGTATTTCTAAAGGACTTTTATTATTTAATTTTGGGGTCGGCAATCTATTAATCAAATAGTTGGCACTTAAAATAGCATCCGACCAATATATTTTAGGTATGTTATGTTGAAATAAAAGTGCTCTAGTTACTTCTAACAAATGTCTATTTTTCCTTTCCGCAACTCCATTTTGTTCCGGAGTATTGATGCATGTTGTTTGATGAATTATTCCTTTTTCTTTGAAAAGTTTTATAAAATTGTGATTTATAAATTCCGTTCCATTATCCGATCTAAACACATTGATCTTTTTATTATATTGGTTCTCAATTCTATTAGAAAACTCTAGGAAACATTCAAACACTTCATCTTTTGATTTTAGTAAATATAACCAAGTTGCTTTTGAGAAATCATCAATGAACAAAACAAAATATTTAAAACCATTGTATGATATGGTTGGGGCCGGTCCCCATACATCCGAATGCACCAAATCAAACAAATCTTCACTTTTGCTCAATGATGGGGAGAAGGGAAGCCTTGTTTGTTTTGCTAATTTACAAATTTCACAATTATAATTCTCAAAAGGTAAATCTAAAAATCCACTTAAAACTTTGTCGGATGGATGTCCTAGTCGCTTGTGCCAAATTTCATGATCAACAGATCTTGCCGATGCACACAAAAAAAATGTGGTTTCAAAATATATAATCCGTTTTCAACAAAACCTTCACCAATCATCTTCCCGATTTCCCGGTCCTAAAATTTTACATCGTCGGAAGAAAAAATTACTTTGCAATTCAATTCCCTTGTTAATTTATAAATTGACACCAAATTAGTTGTAAAATCCTTTAAGAATAATACCTCTTTAATATTTTTTGAAAATATTTCACAAGTTCCTATTCTGTCAATTTTGGTTTTCATACCATTTGCAACAAGGACATGTTGGTCATCTTTGGATTGGTCTAATTTGGTAAAATATTTCTTGTTGCAAAACATATGGTCGGTAGCACCACTATCAATAATCATTTGGTCACACAAATTATGTTTGATAGAGTTTAAAGCTATACCATTGAAATTGGAGTTGTTCCTCTTGGAGTACCAAGCTTCAAACTCCTTGAACATATGCTCTCTGGACTGTTCAGCGTGTCCAGACCCGTTTGACCCGCTTTCTGACTTGTTGTAGAGTGGCTCACTTGATGGAATCACAGTGAATCCGCCCCTTCCAGATTCATTCTCTTTTCTTCTTCCCCAACTCGATCCGCCCCCTCTTTCTCCTCCGTTCTCCCCCTTTCGGCTGCCGGGGCCCTTGTTTACCCAGCCATTAGGGGCTTTGCTCAGGTGTAGAAACCAACAGTCATCAATTCTGTGACCGGTTTTCTTGCAATGATCGCACCTCTCGTCGGTTTCCACCCTTCTTCTAGGGTTTTGGAATTTCTTTGGGTTGGGAGCCTTGGCCGCCAGGGCATGTGCCTCGAGCTCCTCGCCACCACCGGCTTGTGGGCCGACCATGCCTTTGCGCCGGGATTCTTCCCGTTGTATCATGCTAACCACTTTGTTGAATGGAGGTAGGTCCGCCAACATGAGGATGTGTGACCTTATGGCTTCATAGCTAGAGTCGAGGCCCGAAAGGTACATGTAAATTTCATCCCTTTCGGCTCGAAGTCGGATTTCTTTGGGATCGGTTGTGGGAGGAAGGTAAGTTTTGAGTTCATGGAGCTTTCTTTTGAGATCCGCAAGGTATTGGGAATTTGTTCGGTTATTTTGTCGGATTTGTGCAATTTCTTGCTTGAGGTTGTAGATATGTGAGAAGTTTTCTTGTTGATCGTACGTTTCTTTGAAGTAATCCCACAATTCTTGTGAGGAGTTGAGATCCATGCACTATCGTATATGTGCGGTTCTATGGAGTTGATGAGCCATGTTGTGACTTCATCGTCTTGCATTTTCCATTTTGTCAGTGCCTTCTTCTGATCATCTGTTGGTGGAGTTGAGACGGTCGGTTTTGGGGTCTCACCGGTCACAAAACCGAATCTGCCTCGGCTCCCCAATGCTACTCTCATGGCCTTCACCCATGGCAGGTAGTTGTCGCTGTTCAGGGTGATGGTTGTGAGTTTTTCGGGTTGAGGACTCATGGTGATACTGATTTATCAGTTTTTTCGATTTTCTGGTATGCTGTTTGAAGTGCGGATTCTGGTATGGGTTTCTGTTTCTGGTATGCACTATGGGTATGTGAGGAGGGGAATTAATCCCGCTCTGATACCATGTTGAATATTTGATAGAGATTATGAATGAAAATATTATTATTCTCATTAATTCTCTGACTGAATACAGGGTCCTATTTATATCTACTGTACAACAGTTACTGTACAACGGTTGTATTCTTTGTGTCTAACGTATACTTTCTAAATAAAAGAAAAATGGTTGAAGCTTAATTATTCTAATTGTAGCTCCTATTTTTCCAAAATTGGCCAATGATGATAACTACTCAAAATAATTCTGAGGCCCCTAATAATTAACTAATCCTATTTATCTATACTAATTATTTCTCAACAATATCATTTGTACTTAATTGGTGATCTGTCATAATAATAGTACTTGTTAATATCTTTCTCTAGTATTCTGTATATAGATTCATTATATAGTATTTGGATTTGGATTTTTAGCATTCTATATTTGGAAGTATAGAATTGTAAATGTGAATTTATGCCAATCTTTATTTCTTGATCAATGTCTATGTACGTATATGTCCTTTTAAGTGTGATTTATGCCAATTCAAGTGTATCTACTTAAATTGATAAGGAATGACAGCTCTCACGAATGAAGGGAAAGTGATTACAGGGACTATATAAAAATTGTTGTCTAAGCAAATGGATTAGTAGCTCAAGTGGTAGCTAACTAGGATGACTTTCAAGAGGTCATAGTTTCAATCCTTCATGGACACAAATATCTCCTAAAAAGAAATGGAAAATTGTGAAAAATATCCACTTAAATCTAAAAAAATTTGTTATCTAATTATAGATATCCACATTTATTCAAGAGGAGGGATCCATTGACAATGTTTATTGTAACAATTTTGACAATATAATTTTTAAAAATTCTTAAAAATTCATTAAAAATTCTCAAAAATATAAAAAACTTTACGGAAGTATTGTTTAACTTGTAGATTGATTATGTTACGATTATATTCAATTTACGTGACATTTGATAACTCTTCAAAGACCCGTTAAATAACAACCGTTAAAAAGTGTATAAAATTTTGATAAGCCATCAAACAATATTTAAATTGATTGAAACTTGAAACATTGTCAATCCAAAGTTAAATAATGCATCCATAAACTTTTTTCCATTTTTAAGATTTTTTATTAATTTTTACAAATTTTTTAAAACCCCTATTATCAAGATTGTCAGAATAACCATTCTCAATGGATCCCTCCTCTTCATTCAATCAGATCATTCAATATCCTATTGTTGTTGTTATAAACAATTATTAATTTGTTTATATCATGTTACAATGCATGATACATATAGTTTTGTCATTTTAGAGTTAAATACATATATACTACAGAGGAGGATCCATTGACAATGCTTAATTTGACAATTTTGACAATGAGAATTTTCAAAAATTTGTAAAAATTCACAAAAACTATTAAAAATGAAAATACTTTATGGATGTATTAATTAATTTATAGATTGATAGTATTCCAAATTTCAATCAATTTGAACATCGTTTAATGGCTTATCAAAATTTTGTGCACTTTTGAACGGTTGTAATTAACTGATCTTTGAAGAGCCATCAAATATCACTTAAATTGAATATAATTAGAAACATAATCAATCTATAAGTTAAATAATACATCCATAAACTATTTTTCATTTTTAAGAGTTTTTGTGAATTTTTACAAAATTTTGAAAATTCTCATTTTAAGTATATTAATGGAAATATCTACTGTACTTTACAAAGTACCATTTTTTGCTTCGCATTCAAATCTTATATTTTCAAAGATCAAATGACCCATCCAATTTGCTACATACAATTTACATATTGAAAACATACAAGATACCAAATTTTATAATTTTTGGAACTTTTAGCTATATTTTTGGATTTTTGAAAGATGGATACTTATTGACATCATTATTAAGAACGCCTTTCTATTTGTATTTCAAGTCAATTTGGTCTTATTTTTGTACATTAGAAGGCCAAAAACATTCTAAAATGATAGAAAATAGCATCTCATTCGTATTTAAATGTTTATTTCAGCGTTAAGATGTCAGTTGTACTCATAGTAGTATTAGAATGCATTTGAAATGCATTTAAATGAGTCTATTTGTGTTTTTAATCATTTTGGACATTATTTCTGTAAAGTTTTACTCTAAAACCAATTTAAAATGATTCAAATTGCATATATTTATGTTTAGTGACTTAATTAAACTAGATAATAATATAAGCCCTAATTACGCAAAATGGCAATACATAACAACAAGAAAATGTATACAAAAGTTTTTAAATGGCATAGATGTGTTTCAAATCAAATTTGACCTCGTTTGCGTACATAATATTGTCAAAACTGTTTAGAAATTTACTTAAATACATCGCAAGTGCGTTAAAGTAACAAGGAAAATAAGCATCTTAAGATGCCAATAGCACTAAAGTGCACTCCAAATGTATTTGAATGGCTCTAAGTATGTTATAAATCAATTTTGACCTCGTTTGCGGCTTTGCGCATATTATATTGCCAAAATTATCCACAATGATTTAAATGCACCTCAAGCACATTAAAGTGTTATTGATGCATTTTGGTGTTACCTTTAGTGTAATTGGTAACACACTTATCTAGCTTCTATATGTAACCAACATGATGGAGACCCAATCTAAAACATTTTATACTTGTATTAGCATCATAATATGCACCAATGAGTCTTAACTAGATTTGAAACACAAATGAGCTATTTAAAGACGTGCTAAACTACTAACATGATAAGTATGTTTATGCCAATTACACTCAACATAACACTAAAATGCGCTCAAATGCTTTAAAAAGCTATATTTGTGTTTTAGATCAATTGTAGTATCCTTTCTGCATGATTAATTAGATGGTAAAACCGGTCTAGCATATTTTAAATCATGTCTTTAACATTTTAAATTATTTAAAGCAAGATAAATGTGCAGTACAAATAAAAAAGTAATTCATTTTTACTTATTTTAGCATCATAATATGCAGAAATAAGTCAATATAAATCATTTTAGACTTGTTATGAATGCAAAGTTATGAATGCATTTTGGTGCATCTTAATATTAATTTGGCATCTTAACACACGTAAATAGCTTTTATAAGTATATTAATGTGATGGAGACACAAACTAAATCATATTAGACTTCGATTAGCATCATAATATGCACAAATTAGTCCAAGATAGATTTATTACACAAAAAGAGCTATTTAAAGACGTTATGGAGGCATTTTGTTGCTATCTTAATGGCTCTAAGCATGTTTCAAATCAAATTTGGACTAATATTGCACTTAGAATGCACTCAGAACTGACTTAAAATGGCCAAAACTGATTTCAAAAGAATTGGATTAGCATTTAAAGAACTTATCTAACGAATATAAAGTACGCTGAGATGCAAATAAGATACCAAATAGCACTAAAATACAATTTGAATGCATTTAAAAGGCTCTAAGTGTGTTTTCAACCAATTTTGACCTCGTTTGCACACATTATAATGCCAAGCTGATTTCAAAAGACTTAAATTCATCCGAAGTGCGTTAAAGAACTTAATTATCTACAAATAACACGTCAAACAACACTGAAATGCAATTTGAATGCATTTAAATGGCTCTAAGTATTGTTTTCAACCAACTTTGACATTGTTTGCGCACATTATAATGCAAAAACGGATTTCAAAAAATTTAAATACATCTGAAGCATGTTAAAGAACTTAATTATCTAACGAGTATAAGTGTGCTAAGTTCCAAATAACACGTCAAATAGCATTAAAATGCAATTTGAATGCATTTAAATGGCTCTAAATATACTTTAACCAATTTTGACATCGTTTGCGCACATTATAATGCCTAAATTGATTTCAAAAGGCTGCATGTGAAGTGTGTTAAAGAACTTATCTAGAGAATACAATTGCGTTAGGGTACAAATAACACGCCCAAATAGCACTGAAATGCAATTTAAATGGCTCCAAGTGAGTTATCAATTTTGACCCCCTTTGCACACATGATAATGCCAAAACTGATTTCAAAAGACTTAAATGCATCTATAGTTAAAGAACTTGTCTAATGAATATAAGTGCATTGAGAAGCAAATAAGATGCAAAATAGCACTAAAATGCAATTTGAATGCATTTAAATGGCTCTAAGTGTGTTGAACTCTGACCTCGTTTGCACAAATTATAATGCCAAACTAATTTCAAAAGACTAACATTGATCTGAAGCACGTTAAAGAACTTAATTATCTATTAATTGCGCTAAGGTACAAATAACACATCAAATAGCACTGAAATGCAATTTCCATGCATTTAAATGGCTCTAAGTGTGTTTTCAACCAACTTTGACCTCGCTTGCACACATTATAATGCCAACATGGATTTCAAGAAACTTAAGTACATCTAAAATGCGGTAAATAACTTAATTATCTAACGAGTATAAGTGTGTTAATTTCCAAATAACACGTCAAATAGCATTGAAAAGCAATTTGAATGCATTTAAATGGCTCTAAGTGTGTTTTCAACCAATTTTGATATCGTTTGCGCACATTATAATGCCTAAACTGATTTCAAATCGCTGCATGTGAAATGCGTTAAAGAACGAATACAAGTTCGTTAGGATGCAAATAACATGCCAAAGAGCACAGAAATGCAATGTAAATGGCATTTGTAAACTTAAATGCATCTGGAACGCGTTAAAAACTTATCTAACGAAAATAAGTGCATTGAGATGCAAATAAGATGCCAAATAGCACTAAAATACAATTTGAATGCATTTAAATGGCTCTAATTGTGTTTTCAACCAACATTGACCTCGTTTGCACATATTACAATGCCAAAACTTATTTCAAAAGACTTAAAATGCATCTGATGCTTGCTACATAGCTTAATTATCTAACGATTATAATTGCGTTAATATATAAATAAATAGCACTGAAATGCAATTTGAAGGCATTTAAATGGCTCTAAGTGTGTTTTCAACAAATTTTGATATTGTTGGCGCACATTATAATGCCTAAATGAGTTCAAAAGGCTACATATGAGGTGCATTAAAGAACTTATCTAGCGAATATAAGTGCGTTAGGAACATAGGATGCAAAGAACAAGCCAAAGAGCACTGAAATGCAATTTAAATGGCTCCTAGCGAGTTTCAAATCAATTTTGACCCCATTTGCACACATTATAAATGTATCTGTAGCGCGTTAAAGAACTTATCTAACAAATACAAGTGCGTTGAGATGCAAATAAGATGCCAAATAGCACTAAAATGCAATTTGAATGCATTTAAATTGCTCTAAGTGTGTTTTCAACCAACATTGACCTCGTTTTTTCACACATTATAATGCCAAACCGATTTCAAAATACCTAAATTGATCTGAAGCGCGTTAAAGAACTTAATTATCTAATAATTGTGTTAAGATACAAATAACACGACAAATAGCACTGAAATGCAATTTCAATGCATTTAAATGGCTCTAAGATACCAAATAGCACTAAAACGCAATTTGAATGCATTTAAATGGCTCTAAGTATGTTTTCAACCAACATTGGCCTCGTTTTTGCACACATTATAATGCCAAACTGATTTCAAAATACCTAAATTGATCTGAAGCGCATTAAAGAACTTAATTATCTAATAATTGTGTTAATATACAAATAACATGACAAATAGCACTAAAATGCAATTTGAATGCATTTAAATGGCTCTAAGTGTGTTTTCAACCAATTTTGACATCGTTTGCACATACTATAATGCCAAAACGGATTCAAAACGCTTAAATACATTTGAACAGCGGTAAAGAACTTATTATCTAACAAGTATAAGAGTGTTCAGTTCCAAATAACGCATCAAATAATAGCAATGAAATGCAATTTGAATGCATTTAAATGGCTCTAAGTGTGTTTTTAACCAATTTTGACATCGTTTGCGCACATTATAATGCCATACTTATTTCAAAAGACCTAAATTGATCTGAAGCACGTTAAAAAACTTAATTATCTAATAATTGTGTTAAGATACAAAAAACACGATAAATAGCACGGAAATGCAATTTCAATGCATTTAAATGGCTCTAAGTGTGTTTTCAACTAATTTTGACCTCGTTTGCACATATTATAATGCCAAAACGGATTCAAAAAGCTTAAATACATCTGAAGCGCGATAAACAACTTAATTATCTAACGAGTATAAGTTTGTTAAATAGCACATATAACGCGTCAAATAGCATTGAAATGCAATTTGAATGCATTTAAATGACTCTAAGTGTGTTTCAACCAATTTTGTTATTGTTACCGCACATCATAATGCCTAAATTGATTTCAAAAGGCTGCATGTGAAGTAAGTTAAAGACCTTATCTTGCGAATACAAGTGTGTTAGGAACTTAGGATGCAAATTAATAACACTGAAATGCAATTTAAATGGCTCCAAGTGTGTTCCAATCAATTTTGACTCCCTTTACACATATTATAATGCCAAAACTGATTTCATAAACACAAATGCATCTGTAGCGCGTTAAAGAACTTATCTAACGAATATAAGTGCGTTGAGATGCAAATAAGATGCCAAATAGCACTAAAATGCAATTTGAATGCATTTAAATGGCTCTAATTGTGTTGTCAACCAACATTGACCTCGTTTGCACATATTACAATACCAAAATTGATTTCAAAAGACTTAAAATGCATCTGAAGCGTGTTACAAAACTTAATTATCTAATGAGTATTATTGTGTTAAGATACAAATAGCACGTCAAATAGCACTAAAATGCAATTTCAATGCATTTAAATGATTCTAAGTATGTTTTCAACAAACTTTGACTTCGTTTACACATATTATAATGCCAAAACGGATTTCAAAAAACTTAAATACATCTGAAACGCGTTAAAAAAACTTAATTATCTAACGAGTACAAGTGTGTTGAGTTTCAAATAACGTGTCAAATAGCATTGAAATGCCTGGAGATTCTTTTTATTGTGAGAAAGAAACAAGCTTACAACGACTTCTGAGAAACATCAACCATGTTTAGGTTTATAAAAAGAACAAAATGAAGTGTTAATTTACCATAAACATAGTACAAGTTAAGGGCCTGTTCAGTGGCCTAGGTACAGTTGGGATTGATGGAGAATATCAACCCAGATGGTTATTTTTCCCTGTAACTGTTCGGCTGGCATTTGGGTAATCAGGATCTGAGTAACTTTACCCAATCAAACCCACAAAACAAGTATAAACTTTTGGGAAAAGATAATTGAGTCTGACTCAATTTTCATTTTCCCAACCTCTTGCCCGTGCGGCTGGGAATTCGAATATTGATAAAGTTAAATCCCATTTTCAAAACTATTCTCTTTCCCAAAAACTTCAACCGCCGAACACGGCCTAATTGTCTTATGCAGACAATATACTCATTTCTTTTACTTTTTTACTCCAGTAAAGTCATCAATTTATAGTGCTTATTATGTTGACAATTTTAACAATAAAGTTATTAAGAAATTTATGAAAATTAATAAAGAATCTTTAAATTGAAAAAAAAAATATCATAGACGTATCATTTAACTTATTGATTGAATGTATTTCAAGTTTCAATCAATTTGGATATTGTTTAATAGCTTGTCAAAATTTTAAGTATTTTTTTATTATTGTAGTCTAGTGAATTTTTGATGGACCATCAAATAGCACTTAAATTTTTAATTGAAAGTATAATCAATCTATAAACTCAACAATACATATATAAGATTTCTTGTTTTTAAGATTTTTAAAGATATCTATTCAGATTATTATTTAGACCCTCCCCTGTAGATATTTGGTTACCTTTTCTTCTAGTTAAAAGTACAAATTATCATTCAAATTAATGTCTGTAGTCTGTACGGTGTAATAATCTATTCAGTATTAACAGAGAGACTGTGTAATTACTTCGCTGTTTTTTATAACAAAAAAAAAAAAAGCCTTTTGCAAAGATGGCCTTTTCAAGTACAGGCCCAAGTGCTGCACTGATTAGCATACAAAAGAAACAAAAAAGCATTGCCTCTGGAGTCCGCATTGTATTAGCAAACTACTTCGAAGGCCCGAACTAGCGGTCCATTCGGCAGCTGCGGGTCACGCGGTCCGGGCCGAAAGCATATAGGCCGTTCGATCAAAACTCTGATCTGATCGGTTGATTATCGGATTGTTCACTTAACCAGATTCAAACCCGTTACCGTCAGTATACCCGTTCGTTCCGTTAGATTTAACGGGGAGATGACGGAAAACATAACGGAAAGAGCAAGTTTATGTTATTTTTGACGGACGGTCGCTTGGGTTTTTGTTTTCTCTTCGCTTCGCTTCCAACTCACTTCTCCCCTTCAGTCACTCATGGACTCGAGCAGCACGACTGTACGATGTCACTGTGCGTCCCCAAGTTAGTACTGGTGTTTGCCTTACCTATTAGTTACCGGTTTGGTTGTGTTGTAGTTTGGGATCCTTGGTTTGTTATGGTTAGGGGTTTAATTGGCCTTGCAGCCAAGTTGTTTGATGAAATGTTTCTAGTTGGTGTACCTTGGAGGGTGTTGGGTGTGAACTGAATTTCTTGGTCTGGCTTTGAAATAGAAGTGCTTGGTAAGTGGTAACTGAGATTCTGGTACGTACTACTGATACTTTGTCCCTGGAATCAGCATCAGAATTTAGAATTTTTATTGCGGTTATATAGAGGTTGATATGATTATATGTGCCAAAGTAGAGGTGCATGCGCATAGATTCATGTTTGTAAGGTCCACAAAATCAAATAAAGGGGCTAATATGTACACAAAATTAAGTACTAGATGATAGAACCAATCATACCATGACCAGGATGTAGAACATGATAATTACTACAGAATGGCCTTTCTCTCCTCGCGGTGTTTGGACAGCGGCCTATGCAGTTTCGCCTGGAAGGGAGAGACCTGTTAGCCACCAGCTAGCCATCTCCTCCGATCGAGAACGGTCGCTAGGGTTGAGCACATTGTCAGATCAGCAACTGAGAGCGGCACTGGAGATGCAAAGTCGGGAGACGAAAGAAGGGGGTTTTGCATACATTCAGCTCGGATCTCTTTTCGGATTGGGGTATATGTTCACCATCCACTTCAACATTTAAAATGGACAGGTGTGTATCATACTTCCTTTCACTGGCTTGTATCAAGCGCATATAATCTCTCCGTCCCTCTCTCAATCGGATTATGGAACTGTGAGCAATGTGACAACTAATCCTTAAAGGAAATGTTGACAAGGCTAATGGAAATAGGAACTGAAATCACAAATGGGTTTAGACATGACTCAGCTCGAAGGAAACTAAAGAAAAAAATTGTTCAATTTTAGAATTTGGATCCAGAAAATTTTAGATGACTTTAATTATCATTCCATATGTGATTGATGTATTATACAGATAAACATCATTTATGACGTTTATCAAATTCTCTATCGTTATAGATCATAACAAGTCGGGGCTTTGCCAATAATGTTTGAGTTACCAAAGTTTGGTTCCAAATCGAGGCCCAAGTCATGATTTGTTTTGGAGACTGATTGAGCCTTATAGGTTGTCCATCCTCGATGCATTGCTACTGTGTTTAAGGTATGAATTTCGTTCTCCTTTACTTTCCATTGCTACTGTGTTTAAGGTAACTATTTAGGATAGGTGCTTGCTAATTTGTAAGAACTGATGATGTCCCTTACAGACTAACAGACATGGGAATATTTTAGCATATCATTTCATAAAGTCATACTTACACAACAAAAATATTTTGGAAAAACAAAAATTACTCGGTGTTGTTGCAATCTGGCAGTTTTAATGAACAATAAAATTACTTTATTATCCTTTATAACTTTTAGCGGCATTGTCCTAGATGAAAGGCTAGCCGTCTGATCAAAGCTACCATGACATCCAATTTATATTTGGTGCACTGTAGCAATTTTCTTCTTTATATTAACTATTCACCAGTCATTAGCATCCCCATTACACAGACTGAAAACAGCAAATAACTAACTCAGTTACGCAATTACAACTTTTTGCCTTCGCTCAAATAATTTCCCGCATTAGTCCCTTACAGACTTAAATTGGGTTTATGTTTAGGCTTTGAGATCATAGAGAGTAGAGATAAATGAGAGAGAGAGATATAGGTGAAGCAGGGTTGCATGGAAGAATGGCATCGATGAATCGAGCTGTGTCATCATCAGTGGCAAACGATATAGCTGAGATACAAAGTAGAAGCAAGATAGAAAATGTGCCTTCTCTTTATACAATTATAGTACATCGTTCATTCATTCTCACACAAGCCCTTCTTAGATCTAATAACACGGAATTTACAAAATAAACCTTAAATAATATATGAATACCATTCAACAATGAAATAAACATGCATTGTTTGAAACTACAAAATGAAAGACACGTGGCTAAACATCAACCTTATTTCATAAAAAAAGAAGTAAATAAGAGAGCAACAAACAAATTAAACGAACTAGAATAATGTCTTCTTAATGTTTGGCAGCATAGTAGGTTTGAAGAGCAGTTATGACAAGTGCTATTACTCCAGTGAGGATGGAGAGCAAGGCCCATGGATTGGTAGCAAAATCGTACAACAAGCGTGCTTTGTATTTTCGCCAAGTGGAATCACAAAAACTCTGTACCTCTACGAACAAGTCTGAAAAGTGATGACTATCATAGTCTAAAAGAATCTTTGCGCCAAGCTTATTGAAAAAATCTGCTGCTTCTTTGTTGCTTGGAAGCATATTCTTGAAGACCCCGCTAGATTCAAGCACAGAAACATCCATGTCTGTGTTTATTGATGAATCCATTAGTGCTACGTAGCTCGTGAAGACTCTCTTCTCTACACTAATATGTTGGCTTTGCTCATATGCAATCATATTCACCAACAAGATTTTGGTATTGTCGGAAAATTTCAAGAAGGGCATCTCCAAAATGCCCCTTTGAAAGGTTACATCAAAAGGATGACGAGGATCCCTTTTCCTCCTGAATGTAACCCTTAATTTCTGGAGCTCAGGAACAGATGGTATCACACTTTTCCACATATCAGCTTGTGGGGACATCTCTTCTCCAAAACCAGAGAAGACCGATTTTCTATGAACCTTGTCGACTTCTTTATTTAAGTGGTCTGGCAGCTTTGCCTTGTGAAGGAGGTCTAATAAATGGTGGATTTTACCCTCAATGGTTGGAGGCTTAAAGGTTACTTTGTTATTGTTGTAATTGAATGGAGGGGATTTGAAAATTAGTTCTATTAAGGGACAAGTGTTTTTGTAGGAGCAATTAGGTTCACGACAACCGCCAAAAGTGGCAAACAGCTTGTGAATAACAAAAAATGGTATTTGATTTTCTAACAAATAAAGATCAGAAATTATGGCATTTGTATCCGAACCAGCATGCCCAAGCGCAGCCAGCTTCAAGTAAAACTCAATTATGAAGCAACCATCAAAAATTAGCATCCAACAAAATTCAAATTTATCTGAATAAGAATGATCAATATCATCAATATTGTAGCAGTCACATACTGTTGGTTTAAGGCACCTCATCTCTTCTAAAATATTGTCTCTAGCAAAACTCTGTGAACGGAGGTCGCGATGATAAGCCTGCTTCAGTTCAGGATTCCCATCAATATAGTTGTGAGGACGGTAAGGACCAATGCTAACCCGTTTAGGGGAATAAAGATCATTGTTGCCTTCTTTTATCCAATCTGGCACCTTAAGGATTGTGGGATACTTGTCCTCAGAACTTCGCCGACTTGTTAAATCAGGTATAGCTGAATGAATTAATTAATTGAAGATTAGGAAAGCCAAATATATAATTGATGCACATGTATGGAGTAGAACTATTATGAAAACGTTTGCATTTCGCTCCGAAATTGCTAACGGTCCAAATTATATTTTGTCACATTCGAAATTTTGATTTAACGGTCCAAATTGAAAGTATTTATTTCAGATTTTTAAAAAACCATGTACAAACAAGTATTATTTTATTAATATTTTAGGGTCATTTTTAAAAATCCGAAATAAATACTTACGAAACTCCCAAAATGAAAATTTTTGTATTCCCTAGTATTTTTATATAATGAATTTAATGGGAACCATAAATCGAAATTTCGGACGTGGCAAAGTATAATTTGAACCGTTAGCATTTCGGATTGAAATGCAAACGTTTTCACAATAGTCTAACTCCACGTATATATATATATGCCAACTGTAGTTAATGAGAGAGGTTTAATTTCGACAGCATACCTAGTGAGTCCTGATTAGTGGGATCAACGTTGAGTGCTACTTGCGCGCTCTCCTCCATTAATTTGCTGGTGAAATCAAGCAGTTTAAGTTGTTGTTCCTCTTTCAATTGTTTTGTGGATCGGAGCTACTGCTACTGGGTTAAGACTTCTGATATCTTACACACTGATGGGAGGTATTCCTTCCCTTCAGCTCCTTTTATATATTTTTCTTTTCGACTAATTGTATGACTGTTTTCATGCTATTTGTTTCTATACGACTTGCGATGTATATATTCTAAACTTTGATATTATTAGAGACATTCGATATTGATCCTATGCTTGTATGTTTGTCTACTGGTTCATGCCATGCAACAAAAATTGTACATTAGTTCAGTTGTTTTTTATGATTGATTGTCAAAAGGCATTGTTATGATATTCAATGTCCATTATTTAGGATCTTTATATGTCAATATACATATATTTATGGAATCGGATATTGTCCAAAGTCATTTGGACGGTCCAAAAGATTCGGAGAGCCGTACGATCTAATTGTTGGTAATTGATTAACTGTGATTCAATCATGCAGGTGCTAAAAATAGAATTTTAGTTATATTTAGGATGATAGGGTCACACACCATCACTGTTGATAAAATATATAAATTGAATCGAACAGTTTTGTCATAACTTTGGACGGAGACTGTCTAAATGGTTTTGGACAAAATTCTAGTCCTATATTTGTATACTACTCATTACATATAAAAATTCAACAACATAAATCATTATATAATTTTTTTTATATTGAACAAAAAGAAAAGATATTCTTATAAAAAAATGAGTGAGTCATAATTCAATTGCTTAAAATTAATATATGAGTATTATTCATTTTGTTACCACTATAATATATTATAAATTAGTAAGTATATCAATTACCACTATATTCTATTAGTTCTGTTCTATTAGTTAAGATATTACACTTTATATTGCCATATAAATATTGTATAGACAACATTCTATAAAAAAATAGTCACTAACAAAATTGTTTTAGACATCCGACTAAAATATGATTACCCTGCTGCAAAGCACGGATGAATACCTAGTTTCTATAAAAAAACTAGTAATATATTACAACTCAATCCAATTTTTTTAAATCTCGGTCTCTCAAAGGCTCACCAACCTCAAGGCACAATATGCTGAAGAGATCATGCATTGTTCCAAAACGCACAAACATTGTTACCCAAACACGAAAAGAATATCCCAATTAGTAATTAAAAGCCAAACACAAAATCAGATTTTGCTGTTCATTCATAAAAGCATCAAATTCTTTGCTTCCCTTCAACTAACTGAGAATCCGTTATTAGTTATTACACTCTACGAATGAAGTATATATGCCGCTGAAAGTGATGGACTATTTCTAAGTTTTCAGCCGACTCTTAGGTAACGCACATACCTGGATGTAAATGAGCTGACTCGAGTCGAGCTAGGCTAAGCTCAAATTCGGCTCATTAAGTTAACGAGCCAAAAACACAAGTTGAGATTGACTCGTTTAATTAACAAGCTGACCGAGCTGTCTCGTTAAGCTCATTTATTTTTTAATAATTAATTTTTTTAGTATGTTATATCAAAATTTATATGAAAATCAATAAAAGGACTAACAAATATATGCTCGTACACACTTTGCATAACAATTTCATATATGTTAGACCATATGTCGTATAATATATTAATAATGTACGATATATACGATAAGAGCAGTACAAATTGCAATTAGTAATAGTTTATCGAGCCAAACGAGTTTAACGAGCCGAGCCATGCTAAGCTCAAACTCGATTCATTAGCTTAACAAACATAACAAGCGAACCTAATTCGATCCGACCCCGAATGAGCTACGAGCGATCCACATAGCACTAATTTTTTGATTCCACGAGTGACTGAGAGTTTAAGAATGTCACCTCTTAGAAAAAATGTTATTGCGGAAAGGGCTCCCTTGCACAGGCCCATGAATTGCACCGGCGGCTGGCCGAGCCTACTACAAAATTGCAGGCCTCTTTGTAATTGCATGTCTTCGATTTTGTTATTATACGAGGGGAACTTGAACTTCTTTGGTATCCCTATCCCTATCCCTACTTCTTTACTAAGTATGCAGTGTCCTGACCCTGCTGCAACGATCAGGATTCAGTGCTGTAGTCGACTGATGGCTCAGATTAACCAATTCATTTTCGGAGCTAATGTCATCCGTTGATTTGCTTTGTCCCGATCCGGGAACGGACGAGATCGAGCAGCAACTCAGTCCTCTGATCAATATATCCCTTCTGTATCTCCTGAAATCGCTCAAAATAAATTGGATGGCCCACTTTCTTCCCTTGACCCCTCCTTCCAAATCGAAAAACCTCAGCCCCAACATCTTCTGAAATTAACGTCGTTTCCGGTCTGAACTTTTGAATCTGCCGCTAAGAAGCCAACGCCTTCAGCCCCATCTCCCATCGTCTATCACCGCCTAGCACCAGTCTTGAGGTCAGAAATGACCCCGTCCAGATCCTTTGCCCACACACCGCTGAACCCTCCTCCGCCTCAGACGCCTCCGGCCCGGTCAGACCCGGAACCTACAGAACTTGCCCCCCCTTAGCCGTCCCCAACCCAACCCCTACGCCTACAAACCCTGAAAAACCCAATCTTTTTTATTTGCTTCAGGTTATAATCAGTAAGTCTCTGACTCCATTTCATGGCAAGCTCTCTTATTTCTAATTTACAAGTATATTTGTGATAATTTGACTCACTGCTTTTGGAAAGTCATTGTTTATAATTTTTTTTTTCTTTTACAATGTAGTTGCAATTATACGGATCTCCTCCAAAATTCTCAAGTCATGAGACAATATCATATGAATTAAGGACAATAGGTTCGATTTTTGTCCTGCTTTGGTAAGATATTGTTTGCTCCTATTGTCAAGTAAGGTTCGTGAAGTCAGTTCAAATTTGTGTGCATTTCTCATGTTTTGGGTTAATTAATGCTATGAGTTTGATAAACTTATCTCAAGTTTTGAGGATTATAGAATAAAAATTAAAAACTAATTTCTTTCTTTGCTTATTACTGTGCAGATAAACTTGTATTAATTTTAGAAAAGTTGAACCTTTAGGATTCTTTATCTTCTTTCAGTTTAAAGGGATGAATCTGTTCTAATTTAACAATTCAAAATGAAAATTAAAAGCCAAACATGTCTAATTGGGTACTTAATTTTGATTAAAGTAACAACTTAGTAACTACTTGAATACAAAATTACATAATTTTAGACTAAGTTTTGGGAATTGAATAAAGTTCACTGATTTGGTTTGTATTTTTTATTACAGTTCGATTTGATAACATCACGACTTCCCATCAGGTTATGCAAGGAAATATTTAAAACCAGCAAAAGGTAATCTTTATTTCTATCAGCAATTATTTGATCAATTCTTATTGTATATTTTGTGTCTGTTTAGTATGTCATTGATGTGCATTTGGTAATTTAAAAATCTGAATACAAAACTTTACATATATGGTAAATATAAATTCAATATAATCTGTCATACAATTGATTGCAATTTGCACAACCACTGCGCACTGGATACATAGTATTGTTTTTTATTTTGGTAAACATTAATTAATCAAAATCTTTCATTCAATGGATTGCATTTTTGGTATATATCAATTAGTAAAAATCTGTCATCAATCATCATTCAATTGAAGACATGTTTGGTAACTATACTTGAATACAATTTAATGCGTTTTTTTGGTAAATATATTTTAAAATAAATAAAATCTATAGCTACGAATGCAGAGATAGCCCTCTTGATTATACCAATACCACTGAACGGTAGGGAGGAAAACGTTCAAAGAGAGACATGAGCTTGGTGAAGGTGTTTCAGGTATCAATTAATTGTCCCCATACTGGTTTTTATAATGTCCCCATTTTTTTGTGACATGTATTGTTCAGAAATTAGTCAGTTGCAGCACAAATGTCCTTACAATATGGAGTAACACTATGGTGTTCTTAAGCTCACGGGGGCCTCCCGTGAGCTTAACACCAAAACCATATCAAACCATATCCAAATTTTGATTTATATGGCTCAATAAATTCTTTATATCAAAATCTTATAACATGCAAAAAATTTTCATTTTTGGAGATTTCTAAGTATTTATTTCAGATTTTTTTAATAGCAACTATGCAATATTAATAAAATAATCAATGTTTTATATGTAACTTTAAAAAATCCGAAATAAATACTTAAAAATCTCTAAAAATGGAAAATTTTTGTATGACACATGATTTTGATATAAAGAATTTATTGAGCCATATAAATCAAAATTTGGATATGGTTTGATATGTTTTTGGTGTTAAGCTCACGGGAGGCCCCCGTAAGCTTAAGAGCACGCTAGATTTACTCTACAATATGACTAAGAAAGTTGATTTATCCCCTTTTTAAGTGCAATTTTATGCTCAAGCAGTTAGCTTGTATCCATAATTAAATTCATGATGTACTTCTGATGTTAATTAAGATGCTTATGATATGTCAATCTGTATTGTGCTCAATCTAGGATTCTCAAACTCCATATGTTATAGTGGAGCATTTGCATTCTACTACATGCAGTAGATACAATCTGTTTTCCGATGATGGAAAATAAACATGAAGAGGAACAATTGACACAGATAAGACATCATATTAATGTGCCATAACATCTTGACCTGCAAAAGAAGCATGTCATCTCTTTGATGCAACAAATAGCTCTTCCTGAGTTGATGAGAAATTGTTGACAAATTGGAACCTTTTTTCTTTTTTATTCTTATTTACAATATATTGTATACATCTTTTCGTGTATACTTCAGTGATGAAGCATTCATGTTATAACATCACCTGACTACTGTTCCAAAATGGCAAATGTTTGTTATATTTTAATACAAATATTCCGTTGCAATGCACGGCCATAGTACTAGTTATTAATTAATCCCATCGTGCCTCTGTTTTATGTGGCAATAAATAAAATTTGTTCAAATCAGCAGCACTACGAGTTTTGCTGACAATTTCATTTGAGAAAAACAAAATGTAATCCTTCTCTTTTATGATTAATATATATTATATTATAAAGCACATAAGAATTGAACGTCTCCATTTTTTTCTTTCTTCTTCATTCTACCCCTTAATCAACGGTACAGATCAAAATATATTGATTTCAAAGACGTTGATGTTCTCTAATTAAACAGTTTTCCCTCCATTTTAGTTTTTACACAAATGGAAATATATTAGTTTTGGTATGGAAGATATCAATGTTAATTAGAATTTACATTAATGAGGAATTAATGCTATATATTCAAACATTTAATGAGTTCATTTAGTATAAAGATGAAATTTAAATGGTAAATAATTAGTCAAAAACCGAAAGCGCATTATATATATTATACGGTATAAGATCATAATTTAATACGCTCCCCCCAGGGGCGGACCCAATATATAACAGGGTTGGGCACTGGCCCACCCCTGAAATTTTTTTCAAAAATATACACTTAAAAATTTACAAAAATAACATTTTTTAAGAACAAATTTTAAAAAATATGCTTATTTTCTAAAAAATTTTACAAAGTTTGCCCTACCCTAAAAACTATTTATACAAATATACCTTTAAAAATTAAAAAAAAATATATAGCTAACTTTCTTAATAGTTACAAAACAGTGTTCCATCGAAAAAATTGGACCACCCCTGCATGGAGGGCTGGCTCCGCCCCTGCGCAGCTCCCCCAACAGATGGGTTTCTTGCTAGTAATGGATAATATATGTGCCATACTGCGACGATAATTGTCCAGATCAAAGAAGTAAAGACTGAAGAGAGTCAGAGAGACTGGATGACAGACAGGTACGAACGGAGCTGACGGAACCAAAGAATTAACAACTAACGAAGGGACTAGGGAGCTCCCGGCTCAGTTAAGATCGATCTCCAGCGCACGAATCTCGACACCAATCCAACGCTCCACATCCGCCTCTTCGATCCTCTCATTCGTCCGTTCGTTCGTCCGTCCGTTCGTTCGGGCGTCAGTCAGGTACCAACCAACTACCAAGCGCTCATTCAATTTCAATCTCGCTTCACTTCACTTCAGGCCTCCGACTCTGGGCTTCGTCTTAGGGCTTCGGATTAGGGCTTCGAGATCCGAAACCCTTACTTTCTCCTCCTCTCTTCAGGCAATACTTCCGAATTCCCCTCCGTCCTCCGCTCCTCCGCGCCTCTCTAACCGCTGCGGCGTGTTGCGGCGTCGGGCTCCGTTGGTGGATTGGTGCGCCACTACCGATACCTTCCCTTTCCTTGCCCCCTTTCGACGCTTGAATTCTCCATTCATGGTATAAAGAGCTTCAGTTATTTTTTGATATTAGTATTGCATCAAGGCATTTGAATTGACTTGTACTACACCGAATCTTGTGCAACCTTTCAATCAGAATTTGAGTTTCATGTGAATTTGACTAAATCCGTATGAATCTCACTATTTGATATGTCCATTGATTTGGTATTGAGCTTTAGGAAGGTGCATTTGTCTCCAGTATTCACCGATTTGTCAAATGGAGAGTATATGACTGAAGAAATAAAATGAACTGAACTGAATTGTTAGGGTCTGTTTGGTACTAATTTAATTTTGTTTTGCTTTGCGTTTTCATCAAAGTTTAATGATTCAACCATATTGAGGTCTCTGTCAAAATTGATCTACAAAACCATGTTCCTGCCTTGTCAGCTCAAGCTACACAGTCATCATGTCAGAACTAACCTAGAGTAAAAATGGCTCCATTGATTTTAGATCGGGCTGATATGTCTTGGATTAGCATCCTCAACAAATGTACTTTTGGTTTTATAAAAACCAAAAAATGAATTGATGCCAAAAACGGCCTTAAATTGTTGTTTCTATGTGATTAATTTGTTCCTCTGAGAAGGGAAACATGTGCAGGAAAAGCAAACTACTTGCGGTTTTATTGACAGTAAATTTTCCCCATCAAATCTATTTTTGATTAAGTTCATTTTGCACTTAAGGCTTGGTTGGGACTAAAGGCTTGGTTGTTGTTGTTGTTGTTGTTGTTGTTATTGTGTTCGTTTTGCACTTAAAATTAAATGTTTCATCAAGATGTATGTATATATAGAATTACAGGTACAAAACAGATAATGGTATAACATTGTGGATTCATATGGTTTAGACATACGATTACACCACCAACTTGTAGATTACTTTTCTGTTATGATGAAGAGCTTGTAGATGCTCTATATAGAAAGATGTTCTATTTACTTATCTAGAAATAGAAACAGACGTTTTAGAAACAAAAATAGAAAACCATAAATATGTCTTTGGTTTTATAAAAACTGAAAGCAACAAGTAAAAGTGATGTCAAACACATGACAGTACAGTCTAATTTGAAAGCAAATATGTCTTTAGTAAGCTCTGTGGCATTTCAATAATACAGTCTAATTTGTCTCCAGTTTTTATCTGCCTCTACTTTGAGCTTAATAAATTTATAAAGGGCAATTCAAGTTGATCAGTCAGCACTTTGCTCTTAAGATCTTTATGTTACATTAAAATGGTACATGAACAATAGAATAAATATATTTTATACAATTACAACACATGACGGTACCAATTGTTCGCGCTCCAAGTAATGAATATCAGACCTCTTTCACTGCAACGTATATTGATAGTGCAGATTGCATAGGGCTGTTTCTAATATCACAATGAGTGGTGAGCATCCTAGTGAAGAATACATGTCAAACAAGAAGAGATTAAAGAAGAGATCAGATGTGTGGGACTATTTTGATGAGAGCCCTGCTGATCAGAGGGTGATCTGTAAGGATTGTGGTGGTAATTTGAGTGCCCAGGGAGGGACATCACATCTGAAACGCCACCTTGTAACATGCAAAAAACGCTCAAGTGGAGATGTAAGTCAATCTGTTACAATACTCTAGAAAAGTGTATGGCTGATGAAATGGATATAATCAAATTTAATTAGCTCTTCATTTACTTCCTACCATCTAGTTCTATAGCTTTTATTTGCCTCTAGTTTGAGCTTAATTGATTATTGTTGAAGTGCAATTCAGTATGATTTGCCAGCATATTGCTCTTAAGATCTTTATTTTAAAAAAAAGGAAAAAAAAAATGAGCTACATTACAATGATTACAAATGAGCAATATAATCAACCTTTTAATATATAATTGCCATATAGGACAGGAGCAATTGTCGTGCTTCAAGAAATATATATCAGGCCTCTTTCATGCAATGCATATGTATCAATAGATATATACATCCCTTTCAAAGCATTAATGTTCAATTGTATTGCTAGTTCAGATTGCTCAGGATGCCATTTCTAATATCCCAATGAGTGATGAGCCTCCAAGTAAGGGCAGCAAGCCTAACAAGAGGAGACTAAAGAAGAGGTCAGAAGTGTGGATGTATTTTGATGAGACACCTGATGATCTGAGAGCTATCTGTAAGGACTGTGGTAGCAGTTTGAGTGGAAGCAGCAAGGGAGGGACATCACATCTAAAACGTCATCTTGAATCATGCAAAAGACGTTCAAGTGGAGATGTAAGTTAACCTGTTACACTAGTTTCTAAGAAAGCTTATGATTGATGAAATAGACTGAATTAACTTAATTAGCTATGCAACGTTTTATTACTACAATCTAGTTTGCTTGTAGTTTTTATTGGCCTCTAGCTTAGGTTTAATTAATATATAAAGCACAATTCTGGTTGATCAGTCAGCATTTTGCTCGTAAGATCTTTATGTTACATAACAGTTGCACATGAGCAATATAATTAAAAAATTTTTATGCAATTACCATGTAGGACATTACCAATTGTATGTGCTCAAAGCAATGAATATCAGACCTCTTTCATGTGATGCATATCGATAGATTTATTCATGCCTTTCAGAGCATTAATGTTCAATTGTAGTTTGCTCAGGCTGCCATTTCTAATATCGCAATGAGTGGTGAACATCCAAGTACTGGAAGCAAGTCAAACAAAAAGAAACTAAAGAAGAGGTCAGAAGTGTGGGACTATTTTGATGAGACACCTGATGATCTGAGGGTTATTTGTAAGGACTGTGGTAGCAGTTTGAGTAGAAGCAGCAAGGGAGGGACATCACATCTGAAACGTCACCTCAAATCGTGCAAAAGATGTTCAAGTGGAGATGTAAGTCAACCTGTTACACTTGTTTCCAAGAAAGTGTATGGTTGGTGAAATGGATTGAATTAACTTAATTAGCTACTCAATGTTTATTTAATACAATCTAGTTTGCTTATTGTTTTTTTATTTACCTCTAGTTTGAGCTTAATTGATTAAATAAAGTGCAATTTAGATTTGATTATTCAGCATTTTTCACTTACGGTTGTTTTCTAACAAATTGCTACTACATTAGGATGAGTGCACATAAACAAGACAATCAATTTTTCTTGCGTAATTACCACTCAGGACAGTACCAATTGTATGAGTACTGAATATCAGACGACTTTCATGCAATGTGTATCAATATATATTTATACATGTCTTTCAATGCATTCATTTTCAATTGTATTGCTAGTGCAGATTGCTCAGGCTAACACTTCTAATACCATGATAAGTGGTGAACATCCTAGTGAAGGAAGCATGTCAACTAAGAAGAGGCTGAAGAAGAGGTCAGAAGTGTGGGACTATTTTGATGAGATGCCTGATGCTCAGAGGGCTACATGTAAGGACTGTGGTAGTAGTTTGAGTGGAAATGGAGGGACATCACATCTGAAGCGTCACCTTGCAGCGTGCAAAAGACGGTTAAATGAAGATGTAAGTCAACTTGTAACAAGATACTACAAAAGTGTATGGCTGATAAAATTCATTGAATCGACATAATTAGCTCTTTGGCTTTTATTTGCCTCTAGTCTGAGCTTAATTGATTATTTAAAGTGCAATTCAGTTTGATCAGTTAGCATTTTGCTCGTAAGATCTTTATGTTACAAAACAATGGCGCTGCATTACAATTACAAATGAGGAATATAATCAATCAAATATCAGTCTTCTTTCATGCAATGCATATCTATAGATTATGCATTCTTTTCATAGCATTAACGTTCAATTGTATTGCTGGTGCAGATTACTCGGGCCGCCATTTCTATTATCACAATGAGTGGTGGTCATCCTATTGAAGAAAGTACGTCAAACAAGAAGAGACTTAAAAAGAGGTCAAAAGTGTGGGATTATTTTGATGAGACGCCTGATCTTCAGAGGGCTATCTGTAAGGACTGTGGTAGCAGTTTGAGTGGATGTAGCAAGGGAGGGACATCACATCTAAAACGTCACCTTCAAATTTGCAAAAGACGTTCAAATGGAGATGTAAGTGAATTTGTTACACTAGCTTCTAATAAAGTAAATGGCTGATGAAATGGATTGTAATAACTTAATTAGCTCTTCGGTGTTTATTTATTGCCGCCTAGTTTGTTTCTAGCTTTTATTTGCCTCTAGTCTGAGCTTAATTGATTATTTAAAGTGCAATTCAGTTGATCAGTCAGCATTCTGCTCTTTATAACTTTATGTTACCAAAAACTGTGCTACATTACAATGAGATCACATGAGCAATATAATCAATATTTGATTTACAATTGCCACAAAGGACAGTACCAATTGTCGTGCTCCAAGTAATGAATATCTGGCCTCTTTCATGCAATGTATATCAATAGATTTATACATTCCTTTCCAAGAATTAACATTTAATCGTATTGCTATTTGCAGATTGCTCAGGCCGCCATTTCTATTATCACAATGAGTGGTGGGTGTCCTATTGAGGAAAGCATGCCGAAGAATAAGAGACTTAAGAAGAGGTCAAAAGTGTGGGACTATTTTGATGAGACGCCTGATCTTCAGAGGGCTATCTGTAAGGATTGTGGTAGTAATTTGAGTGGAAATAGCAAGGGAGGGACATCACATCTAAATCGTCACCTGGAAACTTGCAGAAAACGTTCAAATGGAGATGTAAGTCAACCTGTTACAAAATCACCGCACAAGAGCAAGCAAATGTGAGCTAGATAAACGCTTCAGATCAGAGAAAACTACTA
Organism: Cyperus esculentus; assembly: GCA_030179965.1. Lineage (NCBI taxonomy): Eukaryota > Viridiplantae > Streptophyta > Magnoliopsida > Poales > Cyperaceae > Cyperus > Cyperus esculentus. The sequence goes on from JASGLE010000031.1 coordinate 1,873,794, forward strand.
TTCTTTTCTACTCTACTAACAACAATGCACAACTTTCCTCTTTTATGGCCCTTAGTATATTTGAATTTGTCAGCATTCTTTGTGAGTCCTAATTTTCATTTCCTTAGAAAATAGACATATGTTTTTCTCTGTTCGCAAAACATTATAGCACATTGTTTTATTTGATTTTTTAGATACCTGTGAACAAGCAAATTTCTGGAATAAAAAGAAATCAAGGATATCAGAATGATAAATTGCTTACTGGTAGAAAAGAAATCAGAAGTTAAGACCCAATCTATGGTATGTGATCCCAAACCAGATCTGAGGATTTGTCAGCAGATGAAGTTTGTTCCCAGATGAACATTCGAAACAAATGATCATTGGAGAGGATATGGCACTGGTTCTATTGCACCTACGCTAATTGCACCGCAAATATGCAGCACGGAAGAGGTTAGTAACAAACGATGAATTTTCAAGTAACCCACAAATTTCATCTCAAATCATGGGGATGCTAAAATACATTCGTAACTTTAGAAAGTAAAATAAAATAACTGATATAAATAACAACTGCTCATACTCGCCTCTAGAGTCAAGATGGTACTTTGTAAATTCTGGCAGTTCACTAATTTCACTTCGTTCGTGTTATTCTGTATCTGAATGTTAAATGTATCTCTTATTATCAATTCGTGAATTCGTATAGCCATATATGTACGTTTTATTATGTCAAAATAAATAATCACATGCTGCTTTCCAATTATAAAATTACGTAGATTACTTCTTTAATTAGATTATTTATAATGTTAAGGTGTTATTTTGAAGTATCTGAAAAACGGTAGAGAGGTTCTAAATAAATTGTAATTCAATATGTATACGAAAATTATGTTAAGCGTCCGGATAGATTATTAGACCTAAAAGTGAAAATACATATATACAATATATAATATGCATAGTGTAATGGCCTCACTAATTATGTTTTTAGTTTTATAATGCACAAGTTTATCTTTACTCTGGGGTCACTTCTTTTCTAGCCTGGTGAATTATGAAGAACACTACAGAACTTTAATTTCTAGCCTCGTAATTGAAATTTAAGGTCACATCTTTTTTTCCTAGCCTCGTGAATTATGAATTGAAATGTATACAGGTGAGTGACATGATAGAACAAGACAACAAGGTCTGACAGTGCAGAAGGAGCTGGGGAGTCAAATGGGAAAAATAAAAAAAATTAGTGTAAAAGTGAAATTACTTTTATACTTTTAATTTTTAATCATTACATAATAATTGTTCCAATTAAATAATATGGATAAAAGAGTAATCATAACATTGGAGAAACAAGTAGATTCAAATAACTTTACTAGACAACTAAGAGACGAAAAGAAAAATAATATCAAATCAGTAAAATTCATTTAATTGGGACAAGCTGTAAATGGTATAAATTCATTTAATTATGGACGGAGGTTATATTAATTAATTTTATTAGTATAAAGTACAAACTTCTGCTGGGGAGTTTGTGGGGTACATATATGGTCGAAAATTATGTTGGACGTGTTACTGTTATTGACTGTTTGTAGTTAACTTACGAGTTCTAACCCAATTTGCCGGTTGAAACTTTTAATATTTGAGAATTTATTTAATGAGGAGGGATCCTCATTAACTAATACCATATGCTAACCAACAAATAAATCATCAACTAATATATCATATCTCACGCAATCAAGCGTGGGCTGTATGCTCCCGCTTGCATTTTCTTGTAGGCTTCATCTTCATGAAATTAAATTTCTATGCTACAAGACCCACCCAATTTTTATTTCCTATTTTAGAATTAATCTAAAATCCTAATGAAAAATATAAGAAAGAATTACATTAATAATTCCCTTCCTAACTTCTAGGTGGCATGCAAGCCATAAATGAATACATATGAATGGCATCCTAACATTTTTGCCATTAATTATTTTACTCTAATTAAATATCACGGGGCACCTTAGACCACATTACAAACATTCAAACATTCATTCACAAATTACAACACACAAGGCATTAGAATCTTGAGCCATATAAAACCCACAATCCAACCTACAAAACAATGTTAGTACACAAGTATATTCATGTTTCATTATTTATTCTTATTTAGTTAAGCCAATATCTCTCAAGTATAAATTCTCCTAAATTATTTTAAAACCCAAAAATAAGTTTCTGCATCATAAACTCCAAGAACTCAATTGTTGTTCTTTATTAAATGCGGTCTTCCAAATTCTATCATTAATCCAAATTAAAATTTATTTACTTGTCAAATAGTATTTTAATTCTATTTGTTACCTACTAATTATTTGGATGAGTCCCAATGCAAAATAATGAATTATAGACTAATTAAAAAGTCAGCCCAATTCTGACAGCCTGTACACCTGTTGGTATTTCGTTTCCCATAATTAATGTGTTGCGAATAAAATTCTAAACGACACATTTCTTAAAACTAGATTCAAGCGCCTTAATTACCATATTAATTACATTAAATTTGATTTAATGGAATTTAACTAAAAGACGTTTGAAATCTGGTAAACATTTTCTGGAAACTAACAGGACCATCTGCTGGTATTTTCAATTTTGACAAAAATCTATAATATTTTTGTATTGCATAATATGGTTTTACAAAAAGTAGATTTCAATATCTTTTCAATGAAATAACATACATATAAAACCAATCATCCAAATATCAGTTATGCTATTTTAAATCCAAACAAATTCTGAAAACTGAACCGAGCAGTTCCAGACCAACGTCTGGTTTTCTAATTTTTGTTTCTTCTAATAAAATGGTTTAAACCCATCATTTTATTTTAGAATCACCTTCTACACATCATAATCTATTGTAAAAAAAAATTTTATTCCCAAAAATCAGATTCTAAAATAGCTAAAGTAACAAGTTTCTCAAATGATAAATCTGAAAACAGATTCTGAGAACTACAACTTGAGAGATAGTTAATCAAATACTCTTATGCATCAAATTAAGCACAAGATAAATAATCTCATTATCATAAGAACAAAACTTGCTCTGATATCACTGTAGGGTTTTGCGTATTGCGGCGGAAGGTAAATTTAAAAAAAAAATTTATCAACACGAAGATTGTTCTTATGATAAATATGAAACCATGAATATACTTGTTCAAAATATATTATACTAGCAATGAGTTATAGATTATACCTTTGTTTTGGCAAATCACTCCTAAGAAGACCGTGCTCTCTTCTTTGTGATGTTGTCGGAATTGCCTTCTCGTCGGTCTCTTGGTTCACCTTGAACCTAAACAACGAACTAAGCACTACTTAGATAGATGAGTGCAAAGTTTGAAGCTTAGACACAACCACCTTTGGATTCTTCAATCAAGGATGCAACCTTCTTGATTTTAATGGCTAAACCTATATTTTCTTTAGCATGGCAGCCAACAAGAGAGAGAGAAGAACTCAAAATTCTGATTGTATCTTTACAACAAAAGTATCTAATTGCTACCTTCAAATTCGTATACATTAAAACAGAATCTGAAACAGCACATTAATTTCCTGACCACAGGTTACTAAAATCGTTATAACTCCTTCTAGAGAACTCAAAACGAAGTGAAACCTTCACCGTTGGATTTTACACTCGAAGGGCTATGGTTTTCATAGGTCATATGTCCAGAATGGTTAACGTTTACCACTTCGAATTCCTCTTCAAAGTTGCCTTTAAATTCTGTTCATTTTCTAATACGAATTTAATGGTTATAATCCATATTTGTTGTTGAGCTCATTCTCTTCTCCATTTGAAAATAGGTTTAATTAACTTAGGACTTAATATTAATATTCACAATAATATTATTCTTCTTGTGAAATATTATTCTTATAATCATCATAGTTATAGTTCATAACAAACCATATTACTAATAGAAATGATTACCCAATAATATATCTCACAAACCATCATAAATCAATATTTTACTTGTATCTAAGCATGTCATACTTTATGACATTTTATTTTATATTTTATCTCATGCATTTTATAACATATCTCATATCATTAAATGCATTCTATAAAATACAAAATACTTGTTGTTACATGTTCAGTCGGTGTGACCTTTTAAAGGATCTACGTCAACTTGGCGTCTTATAGTATTTGCATACTATAGACTGTAAGAGGTTCTATCACTACATTACAGTCACCAAAAGACAGTAGTCGCGACTTTCTTCAATCCACTATATTTGTGTCTATCCTTATCTCATGATATTATGAATATTATGTGAAATAGGATCGTGTCATTTTCACGTTATATTCGTTTCTTGGTGTCTCAAGTGAATTATATATATAACTATTTTAGTTATATTGCATGCTATATAATCTCACTTTATCAAGGGGCCTAGTAATATCATAACTCATTTGAGGGACAATGATAATATTGATATATGAATTTCTCCCGCACAAGTTATACATATGAACTATCACCTTTCGGCTAAATTAATTGCTTAGGAATGATAATCACAATATGTACTTCTCGTGTGATAAATTCACTTATCTCATACCTTAGATTCTAAAGACACGATAAGACATTAATGACACAAAACACAATCCATATAATGTTTCGTTAGTTCAGGTCATTGTTTAATATGCAGAAGCCCGTTTTTACATATTCATGTTATTAAATGACAACTTTTGTCCAACATTTATAGAACTACAATGTTTTTTTAATAACATGATAATCTTAACTTGGTGATTAGTGTTCCATATAATCACCTCAATTGTGAACATATTTAGAGTTATGTCATCATTTTGTGAGTTCTAATTCAAAACCAAGAGCATCTTCTTGAACACTTCACAAATTTAACATTTAACTCAAGGAATAAGAATGTATATAAACAAAATAATACCATTCATACTTATGAACAAAATATATGAAATATATTAACTTTCAAAACACAATCATTTCATATATGCCATGATATTTCATAGTAACCAAAATTATATAATGCGATTATTATTAAAAAGACTTTAAAACATATTTTATTACTTTGTTCGATATTGTTTGAATGATCATAGCATCTTTACGAATCAGTGTCATTAAAATAAAAAATGTGCAGCTTTACCATGCATTATAAATAACTTTTAGTTGACATATTTTGAGATTCATGTCATTTAATTAGCCGGAAGGTTCCATATTATATATATATTTATTTGTTTGGATCAGTAAAAAACTTTATATTAGTAAATATATTCCTTCCCGTCTTATGTAATAATATTGATTAGCAAATTTAATATATTTTTATTTTATAGTGGTTGAATAATTTATGTCATCTACTGTTGTTCAAAGGATATATGCATGTAATTACGAGATGAATTCCTTGCCAATTGATTGTTTAAAGTTCTAAAGTAGATTTTTAAATTATAAATTAACATCATAGAAGGGATATAATATTTCTTAATCATGCATGCAAGACATTATAGAATATAGTCCATATTTCAATAGGACTTATTACATAGTATCAAATGATATTTAAATTATATGAACTTTGATAGTCAAATTTATATGAGCTGCGGGATAAGATGGACACACTACTACAAACAATGCTTGTAAAGACGGTTATTTGAGCATGTACAGGCGGTTAAGTTCGTCGGAACAAAAATGTACGAGCGGCTATATATTCGTCTCATGAGCGTTGCAACAATTACCGTTTCAGGATTTTTGAGATGGTGGAATAACCGACTCAAGATTTTTATTCTTAATTAGCAAGGGACTTAATTAGCAAAAGAAAAGGACAATACGGTATGTGTACGACCGACAAATTAAAGGGGGACATTTATGAAGAATTTTTAATAGAAAAATTAAGAAGATAACTTTAAAGAAAAATTTACTAATTACGCCTTAATTTAGTTGGCCCCCCAATAAAAGCTTCTAAAAGGTAAGCATAATGTGCCTGTTCGGCAGCGTTCTTTTAGCCTCCTTACCGCTCTAAGTTTCACTAAGCTTTCCGAACATGACTTCCTTAGCAGAGCTTAACGAGTTCCTTAGCACCAATTTCTTAAGCTACCCTCACCCCTTCCTTAATATGCGGACCTCCTTAGACACCTCCTTAGAGTAATTTTTTATTTTTTTTGGGGGTCTTTTAATCATGGGCCAAGTACATGCCTCAAAGAAGTCCCATCACTTTATCATTTTTATAATTCTTTTGTTCTCTTCTCTTGACACAATTTTCTAAGCACACGAAAGGAAATTTTCTCCTTTTCTAAAACTAAAATGCATATTACTCAAAAGAAATCACAAATGTAATATCATGAACAGCTTCGTCTTGAAATCCTCTTTCCATTGACATCCATATTGCTAGTATATATTTCTCTTTTAAATAGATTTTTTTCAGTTTTCTTGTGATGAAAATTGGAAAAGAAAGAAAAGCAATATAATATGATGGTTGTCTTGTCTTTTGCGTTATAAGATATAATATTTTATTTATACAAAGTCCTCATTCTTAAGCTTATTGCTTGCCGAACAACTCTTCCTTAATGAAGATTAAAAATTTAAGCTTGCACCTCTTAAGCCTGTCTGCCGAACAGCAAATTTTTTATTAATCGAAATTGAAAAAAAAAAATTTCAGAAAAGAGTAAGATGTCACCCGTTTTTACACCACTAGATAGAACTGAAGGGTTCCTTCGGTATGGCCTTTTTTTTTTTTTTTTTGCAACTGGCTAAATAACTCATCAGCTTTCAAAATGGGGTGGGTAGAAAACAAATTTTCAAAATGGGTTTGCACCCGAAATTTTTTTTAAATGGGTTTTAAGCGTTAGCATTTCGATCTCAAATGCTAACATTAGTATAATAGTCTAACTCTATATCATATTATAACTATGATTAACCACATAAGTACTGAAATATAGTAAATAAACGGGTGCAAATCCATTTTGAAAAACATTTTGGGTGCAAACCTATTTTGAAATTTTTTTTCCCACCCACCCCATTTTGAAATGTGGCCAAAACCGTTTCAAAATGGGGTGGGTGGAAAACAAATTTTCAAAATGGGTTTGCACCCGAAATTTTTTTCAAAATGGGTTTTAAGCGTTAGCATTTCGATCTCAAATGCTAACGTTAGTATAATAGTCTAACTCTATATCATATTATAATTATGATTAACCACATAAGTACTGAAATATAGTAAATAAACAGGTGCAAACCCATTTTGAAAAAATTTTCGGGTGCAAACCCAATTTGAAAATTTGTTTTCCACCCACCCCATTTTGAAAGTTGATGAGTTATTTGGCCAGTTGCAAAAAAAAAAAAAAAAAAAAAAAAAAAAAAAAAAAAAGCCATACCGAAGGAACCCTTAAGTTCTATGTAGTGGTGTAAAAACGGGTGTCATCTTACTCTTTTCCGAAAAAAAAAATTTCCAATTTCGATTAATAAAAAAATTTGGCCGAACAGGTCTATTATGAGTCCACTCTACAAAAAAAAAAATAATAATAATAGATGTATATGTTCCTTTTGGATAAAGCATCATAACTTTTAGTTGTGTTTTATTAAAGGTACAAGTTTGTGGGTGTTTGATCACTTGTTTGTGGGTTTGTTTTGATCTAAGCATAATAAATGTAATCATCTTAATTTGTTCCATTTAATTAGTTTACAAAGAGCACTTTTGTATGAAAAAGATGGGTCAGAATCTGCTGCCATTATTGTGATGGCAGGGTGCTGCCATAGTAAATCTGGACAGTTCAAATTAGTTTGGACAGTTCAGATTCTTTAGATTATAGAAAGGTTTTTTGGGAAACCCATTTGCCATAAAAACTATAGCAGCACGCTGCCATCACAAACTATGGCAGCGGATAAAAATCCGAAAAAAATATGACCGGTTGCTTGACCTACTTTCCAGCCTCGTAAAAATTATGACATGACATGTATCATACAGGTGAGGACGTGAGCCGAGACATTTTTTCTCTCCTTCCCGAGACAAAACACGACTACACCGTCTCTGAGATATATTCTCCGTCCAACGTCACATACTACATGTAAGAATTTTTTATTTTTTTTGCAAACTATGTCCACTTTCAAAATTTGGTTGTAGTACAATTTTACGACGACAAGAAGCGCTTATTTCATTGTCATACCACATTTCATTGTGCTATTGCAATTGTAAAACTGTTTGTGGTATTGCAATTTTACTTCGAACTTCTACAATTGTACTACGACCAAATTTTATATATATAAGTCGCACAACGAAATGAACAATGAACATTTTTATATGAATTGTGTCCAAAAAATTAGAATGCATGCCAAAATCTTATTTTATCCATCTATTTTTTTTAATTTAGAATGCCATTATTACAAATCTTCAAATATCTGACCGCTACGGCCAGACGCGGCGTCTGACCGTTGCGGCAAGACACTGCAGTCAGACGTGAATTTTTACAATTTTGATAAGTTTTTATTTACTACTGCTGCCAGAATGAACTGTGGCTGTGGCCGCTGGTCAAGTAGGTATAGTTGTGAGATTTGTTTGCAAACATGGATAATATTGAGATTTGTATTTATTTTAGGGTTAGACAAAAAAAATTGCCTTGAGTGCGGAGCGGCGGAGCCCAGGAGTCCTGAACTTCGCGAATCTTGATGCGCTTGCACGGGTTTTGGCGTGCTGTGGATATTGTTAAAATCGACAACAGGGCGTCAGTATATAGAGTCCAACTAATAGTCCCCCAAACCAAATCCCCTTAAAATCCCCCTAACTAACTTTCTTGTTTTGATAAAAAAATGCGCTTAGAATATTGCTAAAAATGGCAAATTCGTGACTTTTTTTGCTGTGTTGATTTTCCGCGTGCTTAATTCAAAGTACTCCAGCGCTATGTTCTTAGAGTCATAAGTGTTTATATAGGTCACTTAAGTGTTTATATAGGTCACTTTAGTGTTTATATAGGTCACTTAAGTGTTTATATAGATCACTTAAGTGTTTATATAGATGACAAAAGTGTTTAGATAAATGGCCTAAATATTTTGATAAATGAAAAAAATGTTTATATAACAAGATAAAGTATTTAGATAAAAGTATTTACACAGAAACATAGTGTTTATATAGAAAAAAATGAGATAGACTTAGAAATTAATAAAGACGGTAGAGAGATCGGGATTGCCGAAATATAAGAGAGAGATCATACTTACTGGAGATAAGAAAGATCATTTTCGCCAATACGAGAGAGATCATGGCCGCCGAAGACGAGAGACCGTGATCATCAGAGATGGGAGTGAAACAAAAGTGTTTATATAATAATCAAAAGTGTTTATGTAGTAATAGAAAGTGTTTATATAGAAATAAAAAGGTACATACGTATGACATATACAACATTATCGAACTCAAAAATGACGGTGATCACCGGAGACAAGGGAGAGATCTCGATCAGAGAGCCTGGAGTGAGAATAAGAGAGAAGGCATAAGGCGGGAGGAGAGATGGGAGAGAAGGCACGAGGAGTAGCGGCGGAGAGGATCTTGTCGGAGGGTCAACCGTTGGAGTTGCGGAGAGGAAGGAACAAGAGGTTGTTGGAGATGAAGTAGGCAAGAGAGTGACGAGTTATGACAGTGGTTGATGCCGATGAGTGTTGGAGATAGCAACAAAGAAGAAGGAGATGGGAGAGAGGAAGAAAGAAAGAAAGAGATTGTTAGAAAGTTGGGAGAGAAGATTAGAGGATAATAAGGGGGATTGAGTAGTGAGAACAAAGATATTTTCTCCAATATATATAACGATTGATAATTAAAAAAACAAGCAGGACAGGAGAATCCATCATTGTTTAAATTAAATCGAGACTTAGGGACCAAATTACAAATTATAAGTTCGTATAAGACTAATGGAAACAAATTTTAATTCATTAAATATCTACTAGGGAGAGGTGTCATTCATTTAACATTTTTCTGGGTATGCACAACATGCTTTGTATATTAAAAATCAACAAAAAGGAAGTTGAATTATATTTGTGAAGTACAAAGGCAAAGCCCTTTTTTTTGAAAACTTGCCAAGGCAAAGCTGCCTTTGAGGCTTTGACTCTCTGTGACTTTGTGCAATGTAAGGGCCTGTTCTCTTCAGTGGTTTTGCTTAGCATTTGCAAAACCACAGCCATAGCATGCTGAATTTCAAATAGAGCAAGCCATGGTATGAAAAATCTATTCATACTTGATTTTTTCAAAACCAGGTTTTGAAGCACTTTTAGCTTATATTTTTCTTGATTTGTGTGCAAGCATATGCAAAACCTGGTTTCTCTTTTGGTCCATAGAACACTCCATAGCATAATATCCCTTAAACCATGGCAAGCCACCCAAAACTACCAAATAGAACACGCCCTAATAGTCGGACCAACTTCATTCAGATTTCAGTTTCAGCATATTTCAAATTTTCAAATAACTCTGCTACCTTTATAAAAGTTGGGTAACAATTTCTAAATCTGCTTGAGAGGTTGAGCAACAGCCTTTCATGTACATGATATTGCTGTATTACTCCCATATATGAATTCAAATCTGCTGTTATTCTAACTAGAATAACAGGACCCTGTTTTTCTATTTTGGACCGTTGGATCAAAATCTATGGATGAGATTTATTCAAAAAAGATCCCCTATAATCTACAGTCAGTCAATCTTATCCATCTGTTTTGATCTAATGGCTACGATAAGAATAACAGGGTCCTGTTATTCTCTAAGAATAACAGCAGATACGGAGTCTTCCATATATATCAAAATAACTACTGCAATCACCAAAGTCAGAGAAACCAATGAATATTTAGATAAACCGATTAAGGAAATTTTAATAGAGCACTAATGAAGTGAAGATAAATACCAGAGAGAGAGCAACATTGATTCAAATAGAAGGCAAAATTATAAGGGGGCAATTAGCATTTACTATGATAACAAGAATAACCACTTCAAACCCAATGCACCTGATGATATCCATTCATTAACCTTAGGACAAGCACCCAATTTATTCACAAATTGCAGAAAACCCTACCATAATTTAACATCAAGCTAGGTTTACCATGAACTCTAACTCCAAAATAATGACTCATTCATTGGACATGGATAAACAAGGACCTACCTGATATTCAGAAAGGAGTATGCAAAATGCGAAGTGGGGAAGTTCCAAACATTAGATGCACCCTACAACAATTCTTTAGTAAAAAGACTTTGATCTAAGACGTTCAAATTTGTCCAGATTCAGCGCATGCGATGTATCAATACTGCAGATCTCCTCTCTCAGTCTTGACATTACTTGTTCTCTGTTTGTTGTTGAACTTAAAACCTGTTCTTTTTCCTTTATAGTGGACTTCTCCTTCAATTCCAATTCAGCAACCCTCATTCTAAATTTCTCCAACTCTTTTCTTATGTCTTCTAACTTAGCATCACAACTATTAGCTGCTGCATAAGAATCCGTGTTCTCCTGCTCATTGTTGGCAAGTTCCGTCTCCAACTCATTCCGTTTCAATTCAGAGTTTGTGATTTCAGTCTTTATTGCTAGCAGCTCATGCAAATGGCTTCTTATTGGTTCCACAATGAAACCATTCTCCTCCAGATAGTTGAGACAAGCAATTTTCTCTTCAAGGACAGTCACTTCAGAGCCAATTGAGAGATTCTGGATTGATTCTACCACGTTAGCATAGGTCACCATCATGCCAATTGCCAGACCTTCCCTCTCTTCCTTGGACTTGCTGGATATAAAAATATGACCATTTAGTGCCGGCTCTAAAATACTATCTCAGACATTAATGTGACACAGTTGAATACAGATTATAGCATAAGTGAAATTGGCAACATTTTTGAAGAGATTCAATTGAGGTTTTAACATGAATTAATGATTGAGATGGTAGGAAAGACAAGTACAGGTGGCTGATCTATCAGGGCACTGTTTGCTAGTTGCCCCTCAAAGTTAAAGTTTCGAGCCAACATTATCACAGTTCCTGCTAAAATTCAAACCTGGGGTCAGGTGTTGACAAGCAAAGGACAAAGGTCATCAGGCCAGCTTAACAGAGATGGTACCTCTCAAGCATCCTAAAGTGAGGTCTTTGTGGAATGTGGTTGAACACATCGAACGCTCGAAGGGTGTTCCATATTGGACAAGTCATTTTAAATGGTAATAAAGGGCTTGTGTCTGGCTGAGGAACATCACTGTAGCTCTCCATAGATAAAAGCACATTGTTTTGCTTTTCCGAAGTAATCCATCTATTGTGGCCCACATCATCTTCTGTAAAAATGTTAAATTGAATTAAAAGTGCACTTGTAGTATTTTTATGATAACAGGGACAAGCATAAATAAGAAACATCGACTTACGTTTTCTATTGATCTGGCAGTCATTCAAATTTCTTTTGCATTCACAGCTTCGCTTTCTTTTAAATATCTTCTGAGCCAATAAAAGATGACGGAAAATACTCTGTATATATCAATATATATAAACCTCAATAACTAATCTTTAAGCACATAAACAGAACTAACTGATCAAATAATCTGTATATATCATGTCATGTTTGCACACAAAGATTACACCACTTCAATTATGTTTCTATATGAATCAATTGTTAATAAATTCAACAGACCAAATTTTGTGACATAACTACCCCTCTGGCTATCGAAGTTTTAATTTTCATATTTTCTTTGTCAGAGAGGAAGAGACTCATCGATTTAAAAGGGGAATATCAAAATCGTCCATTGCTAAATCAATTCTTAGTTCTTTGTCAGTACATAGGCTTGAATACCAATTGTTACCATCCTTCTTCCACCAGAGGAAACTCTGAATTCATATCCCCTGCTGTACTGCATTGTGCAGTTCACAAAATCAAGCGTTGGATTGTCTCGAGATTCGTTCCAGCATGGATCTGCGAGATGATCCAACGGCTGACGTTGTGAACTGCACAATGCAGTAAGTTAGGGGATGAGCGCTCAGGCAACTCCCTAACTGTGTTTTTCATTCTCATAATAATATTATCTTCAACCTTTTCAGATATACTGCTATAACAACATTTCTACTTCTTTTCTTTTTAAAAACAGTTGCATGCCAGTATTCAGAGGAAAAATCGACAACATTTATTTATCTAAAAAGAGTGTAGAAATGCAATAGAAGTTAGTTCTGTGACTTTTGTCTATAGATGGATATTTATCTGTCCAGAGAAAATTGTTTCGCCCTTAAAATTAAAATACACTGAAATATGCAAAATTATTCAAAGAAAATCCCTCCCTGGATACAAATCAAATAAAATCAAAGCCCATTCACATCAGAAACCCTCACTCACAAAAAGGTACATGATCTCCAAATCACTCCCAATTCCAACCAAAACCTCCCTCCATCTTCGTAATCTAATCCACAAATGGAGCGAAATCCGTACCTGATCATCACCATACCCGTCAGCGTCAGCACCTATCTTCACCTCGACCTCCATACCTGCCGGAAACGGGTCTGTTGTGACCTGCATTGCCTGCGGGACAGAAGAATGTTGGGATATGGACGCTGTAGTACTCGCCGGTGGAGTTCTTATGATCACTGGTAATGGAGGTGAGAACTGAGAACTGAGAAGTAAGGTTTAGGGTTTTTTGGACAGAGTTAAGTGAGTCCGTATCTGCTGTTATTCTAAAGGAAAAACAGGACCCTGTTATTCCGATCTGGACCGTTAGATCAAAACGGACGGTCCAGTTAGATTATAAGGGATCTTTTTTATAATTAATCACATCCATTTATTTTGATCCGACGGTCCAGATAAGAATAACAGGGTCCTGTTATCCAAAATTTGGATAACAGGAGATGTGATTCCTGAGTGAGCTAAGGTATGAAAAGATGGCGGCGGGATGGAATGGATACAGTGAATGGGTTTTCTTTTCTTTCTTCTCTCTTTTGATCGAGAAAAGACAGAAAGAGAGATACTCAAAAGTGAGAATTGGGAAGAGGAGCTGAACTGAGGAAGCGTGTCTGCGTGTGCAAAGGGCACTGCACATATTAAATGGGAAGTTAATGCAGGTGTAGCTCTGCTTAGTTATATGGCGCCAAATGATGTGCGGAAGCGCTGAAACTGGGTCCCTCCCCTGATTGATTATACATTTGAAATTTTTGTATTGTACATTGTACATAACTACATATACAATGACACAGGGAATGAGTAGAGCGAGCTGGTACAGCAAATCGAGCATATTTATTCCCAATGAAAACGAAAAAGGAAATATTTATCCCAAACAGAAATCCCTGTTACGTCAATAACTCTCGCACGGTCGCACCCAAAAAAAAAAAAAAGTAATTTATACTTCCTACATAATTTTCAAAAAAATAATATAGATAAGGTATCTACATAATTTTCAGAAAATAATAAAATGTAATATAGATAATAATACCTATAGTGTGAAGTTAAATATTAAAAAGTCAAAGTATAAATACTTATTAACAGTTAGACTATTATAGTAACGTTAACATTTCAAATCAAAACGCTAACGCATCAAATTTATGTTATAGTGTCCAAAATCATGATTTATGGTGCTTAAAAAATTCTTTGTATGAAAATATTGGAGGAATACCAAAATTTTTTTAGAGTTTTCTAAATATTTATTTTGAATTTAAAAAAGAGCTCGTAAATATAAATAAAATATTGATGTTTATACAGTGTGAAATTAAAATATTAAAAAGGCAAAGTATAAATATCTATCAAATAAACTTTCAAAATTGTCCTAACATTGACAATTTGAAAAAAAAAAAAAAAAAAGAAGTTACACCCTAAAAATCTACGTGTCAAATCTTTCCAGGACTCAGGACCAAGATATAAGGGCCTGTTCAGCAAACTTAAATACTTTCATAGAATTGAGAGTCTATTGGAAATAATTTATATCCACCAGTTGGCAGACTATATTAGCAAATTGGGTATCGGATATGATAGTATTGCAGCGCTCAGGTCATGTCAAATTCATATTGTTCGGGTCTAGGTCATGTTTTAAATCGTTTGATCTCAGAGTGTCTCGGGTTTCAGTTCTTTGGAATCGAGTTGTTTTTTCTTACCTTTTGATCTGTAATGATTCGGGTTTCAGTTCATTAGACTTTAGAACTGTTTTTTAATTTTTTTTTTCCAAAAGGATATCTTAGTGTCACACTGATGCAATTACTAATCGGATCATCTGATCTCAGGTCATCTCGGTCATTTGGGTTCAGGTCGGGTCGGGTTTGGGTTGTCCGATTTTTGTGTCATCTCTGTTATTGGGTTGTTCGGGTTCAGGTTACCCGATTTTCAGTTCGTCTTAGGTTTCGTATTGAGTTCAGGTCACTTTGGCTTTACAATAAGCGGGGTCAGGTTGGAGATGTTTTTAGGTCGGATCAGATTTTGTCACCTTTAGAATTTCTATGTGGATGGTAATGCTTCCGGGGAATTAAGAGTTTTTCCCTAATTAATTATGCTTGGAATAAAACAATCACGTAGAAACACAAAACGACGAAACTATCTGAATTCTGAAATAATTATTTCCGTCCCCACTTCCTTTTGTACAACCCTGCTCTGCATCTGCTCTACTGCCTGATGAATTATTTTTTTTTCTATCCCTAAAATAAAAAAAATTAACATGACTATCCCCAATTCAAAACATATTCTTCAGCTATCCTTACTTTCTGAATGCCGGCAGTCACATGCACAAACTGGACGTCGGCGTTCAATCATCTGCTCTGCAACTATTAACAAGTCTGACCGCTGGGGCTCTAACAGCCCCTGCCTAGCCGCCGGCCGTCAGAGGGAAAAACTTTGGCAGTTTAATAATCTGAACGGATTTGAATTCCTCAACGGATTGTAATTTAAAAATGCCATTTCTCACCTCTGACCGCCGGCGGCTAGGGCAGGGCGGTCAGAGCGCCGGCGGTCAGAATTGTTAATAGTTGGAACTGCACATGACTGAACGCCGGCGTCCAGTTTGTGCATGTGACTGCCGGCGTTCAGATAGTAGGGATAGCTGGAGAATATGTTTTGAATCGGGGATAGTCATGTTAATTTTTTTATTTTAGGGATAGACAAAAAAATAATTCCTGCCTGATGCACTGATGCATTCCATTTGCAGTTCTTTCCTTCTTTACTCCTCTCTCTCTCTCTCTGTTTTTTTTTTTTTTTGAGAATATAATCCTCTCTTTCACTTCCCTTATCAGTATCACCTTCTCAAACATATCATCACTGTTCTAGCTAGTCCTAGTTCTAGTCATTAATTTCTCTTGCTCTTCCTCCGAACAACCCAAAACCCACCTCAAATGATATCTCTGATCTTTTCAACTTCTTCGTCTCAAAAAAATGTCGATCAAGAGAGAGCTTCCTGCTGATGCTCCACTGCCTGATCAAAGAGGTGTAACCACGCCTGTCTCCCTGGCTTCCACCGGCAAGAAACCGAGAAAGGAGAATTCAGGAGAAGAAGTTAATCAAGAGCATCACAAAGTAACACCAAGGTCCACATTTACAATGCAAAAAAAAAAAAAAAAATCTTGTTTTTCTTGGCATTATTTTGTGTTAAATTTCACTAAGCCCTAATCTGATCTTTGTTGGGTTAGAATGGAATCGGAAGACAGAGGCGCAGTGACAGAAGAACCTTTTAGACTGAGCTCCAGCCCAAAAAATCTCTACACTGAGTTGGTGGAATGCCATGATGTGAGGAGTTTCCTGTTTCATTCTTTGGATTATGTTATCATGTTTGTGGATTGAATTTTAGACACTATTAATCATGCTCCTGTTGTAATTTGCCCTGCTTATTTTGTGCCGAAAAATTGGTTTAAACCCGTCAAATTTCTTGATTTTAGATGTGAAGTTGTGAACCCATCAAATTGTTTAAATTAATTATTTGTTTGTTCATATATGTGCCTTTTTTTTTAGAAATTTGTCCATAATATTATTTGCACCAAAATAAAATAAGTAGTAGTAATTGATTTTACAATGTACCATTTTGATACTGTTTTCTGCTTCATCTCCTTGGAGACTTTTTGGAGGGAGAGAACTATTTTTTTTTTTTTTTTTTTTTGTTTTAGAGGAATGGTTAGCTCCATAAGTAGAAATTAGTGTATCTGAGACGAAAGTAAATAAACCTTCTGTTTTGAAAGGGAATGGACAAAATAGTTTACTGTATAATTTAATTTGAGTTTCTTAAAATTAATTTTATTTGAAAGTACTGTAAATGAATGGATTGACATCTAATTCACACAATTTGATGGGTAAACATCTTAAATCAGGCAATTTGATGGCTGCGTACCAATATCGCCTTAGTTTATTATATTCTGGATCATTTCAAGTACATACATATAGAAGAATCTGAAAATATGAAACTTGAACTCTATTTTTCCATCAAGAGGGGCAGTTATATCACAAAATTTTGTCCTATCGTCGCTTGATGCATATATAAACAAAACTAAAGATCTAATCTTGTGTGTGCATATAGTATGAGATAAATAAAATATTCCTATCAATATGTTTATTATTTAAGAGATTGAAACTTTTTTATTTGAGAATTGAATTTACTGGCATGAATTTAACACAAACATAATGGGCATTTTTACTCATCTTTTATTGGGTCAGAAGATATATCAAGGAAAGAGTAGCAGCATTTGCAAAATAGATTTGGATGGCAAGAAGATTGATAAAAAAGGTAAGTACATCTGTCTTAGTTATTTGCTTGTTCTTGAGATCACAAAACACTGTAAGTGTACTTTAAATTCATGTTGGTTACATTTTGCAGAAGATGATGTGAATGTCAACAGAAAGACAATTTTACAAAAGCCAAACAATGTGAATTTTTCTAATGAGAGCTCCTGTCAAGTGCATAGGCCAAACACAAGCATTCCGTTACCATTTGAAATGGTATCTCCAATATGGAAGTTCGTTGAAGCACTCGATGTGTTCAAACACATTCCACAGATGCCTCATTTCAGAAAGCTTGCGAGGTATTTTTTTTTTCAACCTTGCCTGACAAATTTTAGGTCAATACGATAACACCTGTCCACGGGTATAAATTTTAGCATTTATCGTGATTAGTATTTCTCTTTAACACTATTTCAAATTTTCAATCATAAATTCATGTTACAATCTCAATTAATTCTCTCCAAGATGTAGCTAGCCAAGTGCCAATTACTTTTCGCAGTGTATGAAATAGTACCTTGCATCTTGAAGTATCTAATAATTTTTCCATCTGCAGCAAGTGCGAGGAAGAGAGGGAGGGTCGAGCGATTGGCATGATGGTGACCTATTCTAATCTGGCAGATTCAATCCAGAGGCTTCAAATGTGCACCAAAGTGACAGATTTCGAGGCAAAGATTGCCTGCCTCATCTCTCTAGAGGAGAACGGGTTCATTGCGGACCCAATACGGAGCCAATTGCAGGAGCTCCTGGCATTAAGGACCAACGATGTGAATTCTGCACTGAAACAGACCGAGTTGGAGAGTGCACTCGCAAACAAGGAGCTGGAGAACATGAACTCCCGTGCGGCTGTAAATGGTTATGAAACTGAGTTAACAGATGTTCGGAAAAAATTGGAAGAACTGAGGAAGAGCGTCTCTGAAATGGAAGAAAAAGAGAAGGCCATCTTGATGGGCAAAGCACGAGTGCTGGTTTCGGCATTCGAGGGCGAGCACATTGTATCGAGGCTGAGAGAGGAGATCTCCGGCATCGAAAATGAACACGCGGTTAATTTGGAGGAATTCGAACGCATCCGATCAAGGCCTCTTACGAAGTATCTATTGTAGGATGTATCTAGCTAGTATTTCGGAATCCTTCTCTTTGCATTTTTATGTATGCTTTCTTTTGTAAATACGAAGTAGGTCTTTAATTATTTTGGAAATTTAACAAAGATGTTTGCTCAAGGTATGGATGGATTAACATGAGATGAGATGCATTTGAGTTTCAGAAGTATTTGTTAACTTAGTAAATTCTAGTTGTCCCTTGGATTTTGCTTTCTTATTGGATTTGAATCAATGACCCATATCTGATTTCCCTTTCCATTTCTTATTTCGGCTTGGTCTTTGCTTTATTGAATTTGAATTCTAGCTTTTGCGAATGTATATGTTCTTTTCAAGTAGTCAATAACCTGAACCATCACTAATGTATAATAATTAACTTCTTACCCTCTTCAACGTGTCTTCAGTAATCAGTCTTGGGAAGGAGCACAAAATGTCTCACTTCACACTTGGACTA
Source organism: Cyperus esculentus (assembly GCA_030179965.1). Taxonomy (NCBI): domain Eukaryota; kingdom Viridiplantae; phylum Streptophyta; class Magnoliopsida; order Poales; family Cyperaceae; genus Cyperus; species Cyperus esculentus. Next base: position 1,892,910 of record JASGLE010000031.1, read on the forward strand.
CATGTCACGGTTTATAAATATAATAATATGGAAAATGCTATAGGGACACCGCAAAAGATACTGTCGGGATACCAATAAACATTGACTGCCAATAAAAAATGTGATAAGTTGAATACTTAGGAGGTTAAGGTGAATAGTTAGGAGGATAAGCTGAATAGTTAGAAAATGTAATGCAACAAGTTAAATTAAGAATAGTTTTTATTGGTTGTAAAGCAAAATGCGTTAAGCAAAATGTGTTAAGTGTAATGCTGCAATTAGGTTTTTATTATGTGGAGTTTTTATTGGTTGTCAAGCAAAACGTGTTAAGTTAAATATTTAGGAGGTTAAGGTGAATATTTAAGAGATTACGAATATTTAGGTTTAGTTGAATTGGTCAAAGATCATGGTATCTCCAACGGGTATTCCTAGTGGTATCCAAATATCTGGACTGATATAATATTTAGGAACTGACCCTATTAATTACTTCACTAATAAATAAAAAAACATAATTTCTTTGTTTTCTTTGGAAAGAAACCACAGCTCCCTGTGTGGCTGTGTCAGCTCGCCCTACTCCTTTCCTGCGTCATTCAATATCCAGCACGTAGAATCCGAGATTTCAAATGTGTAATCCTCGGCGGGACCCAGTGTCAGAGTTTCCCCGCACCATTTCGCGCCATAGAACTAAGCTACACCTTTCTGACCACCTCCCAGAGGGTCCTTGTCCTCTGCAGCGCAGGACGCAGCCGCAGCTCCCGTGACCCATGCGGATACGCACTGACGGGCACTAAGATCTGTGTTAACACGAATCATGAAGCAAAATCAACGGACCACAGACTACACAGTATGCTGCTGCATAGTAGGTGATATCGATCCCAGTCAGTCGACCTGCATTAACTTTTCCATTTATGTGCAGTGCGTTTGCGCACTCTTCCTCTTCCGGACTTGCATCCGCTGCCATTACAAACCATGGCAGGGCCCTGCCATTCTCAATGACAGGTGGGACCCAACATTAAGAACGCACCCCTCTTTCTGAAATCTCAACCGTTCAGATCAAATCCTGTGGTTCGATATTTAATAACAGGGCTTTGCAATAGTTTGTAATGGTAGAAGATATGGACCGTCGTCCTCTTCAGTTCACTTCTCGGCGTCTCTCTTTCTGATTTCTCTCTTTTCTCCATCATAAGAGGGAAAAGAAAAGAAGAGAAGTCCCCATTCATTCACGAGTGCTTATCCTCTGACGCGCAGTACAATATTGCACAGCGAATCAACGATGTGGATTAGAGAGGGTTTTTTTCAGATTGAGTTGCACGAATCTCAAAGCATATCCAACAGTCGAATCGCTGCACAGTAATTTCCTGCGCAGCAGAGGATATGAGCTCTTCTTCTTCATTCACTGTATCCATCCGAAACCCCTAAACTAAACCCTTCTTCTCGGAGTGCTTATCCCCTAATAACTTACTGCATTTTGCAGTTCATGATGTGAACCGTTGGATCGACACGAGATTCGTGGAGATCCGAGATGGCACGAATCTCAAGACAATCTAACGGCTCACGTCATGAGCTGCAAAATGCAGTACAGCAGGAGATATGGAATCCGTCTTCTCGGGAGGTGCTTCGGGGCAGCGGAGTTTGTACTTCCGGACAGTTCTTTTACCTATTATGGACAAAAATACCCTCATCATTAACGCACAAATAGTCACTGTTATAAGGGCAATTTCGTCCATTAATCACTGAAGAGCGGTCACAAAAGTAAATTGAACGCTGTCCATAGCAAACTCCCCTTCCTTCTTCTCACTCACTTCATTCGCACCTCCATTGATCAACAATGGCCAAGCGAGAAGACCCTCATCCTCCTCCCGAGTCCGCGGCAGCGCTCACAACCACTCCATCGACGGCGGGCAGCACGGCGTCTGTTTCCATCTCCCCACAGTCCTCCGTCTCGCAGTCGCAGGCAGTGAAAGGCGCAAGTACAAGCACAGCAGAGCCGTTCCCGGCGGGTGCCGAGGTGGAGGTGAAGATCAGCGCCGAGGGGTTCTACGACTCCTGGTACGAGGCCACGGTCGTGAGCCACCGGTCCTCCTTGGGGCCGCGGGGCGGCTTCAGGTACAAGGTGCGGTACCTCGAGTTCCTGCGGGATGATGGATCGGGGGAGAAGCTCGTGGAGCATGTCAGCGCCAAGGACGTCCGGCCCCGGCCGCCTCGCCGCGTCAACGAAGCTGGCAATGAGGTATAAATCTCGCTCCATTTGTGATAATGTACCGATTTGTGAGTGAGGGTTTGTGAAAGTGAATCGGGGTTTGGTTTGATTTGTGTCCGCGGAGGGATTTCTGTTGAGTGATTTACTAATTTAACGCAATTTCAGTGGTTTGTTAAAAGGTGGTGCATGCTTGATTTGGGGGGCAAAACAATTTTAATTTCTCTGGACAGGAAAAAAATTAAAAATTCATATATAGACAAAACTTACCTCTATTGCATTTCTACACAAATAAAGAAGAAGGTAGAAATAAAACAGTCACATGCATGCAGTGGTGGAGCCAGAAAAGTTTCTTATGGGGTTCAAAAATTATACCAACCAGTAGTATCAATAAATAATGACATCAAAATCATTAAATTATAACGATAGGGTTCACCAATAGAACAATTTAAGAATTTTATGAGGTTCAAATGCAATTATTTCTATCAAATACATACAGATAACACAAAAAATACTGCAATTTTATATAAAATTCAGAAAAATATGGGAGACATTGTCCCCCATTTTCTTTTACTAGATCCGCCTGTGCATGTATGCTAGAAATATGTTCTCCTTTTTCTGTTTACTGAGCAGATGAGGTGTTTTGATATAGCAGTATATCTGAAGAGGTTATAAATTATATCATTATGACTTGTGAGAATGAAAAACACAGTTGCCTCTCGCGGATGAAGGATGGTAAAAGTTGGAGTTCAAGCCTAACTAGTCACAAATAAGCTCCATAAATGTGCCGGCTTATTATGTGCCGGTTTAAATAAGCTCCATAAATTACATGCATCGTTGTTGTAATATTTATTTAATCATATTACATATTACAAGTTGCACTATTATAAGAAGCAATCAACTGTTGCTTGAAACAACTTGGATATTGTTCAAAGATTTTCAGAACAAGTCTTTTGTTGCTTTTTTTTTCTAATTAATTAACCAGATTTTTTTTGGATGTGACGCTCTTTGCTCTTTCCAAAAATCGGCTACATACCCACATAATAGGACTTCCAATAAATTTTCTCATATTCATTTGGTGGTACACTAGAGATATTATTTCTAAGTTATCTTTCTGTGCAGGATGAAGATCCAAAATTCAAGATGTATGACCTGGTCGAAGCATACCTTAATGACGGGTGGTGGCATGGAGTGATTTCTGGATTAAAAGATCCTGAAACAGGTCTTTACACAGTATCTTTTCCTAACTCAAGGGAGATCTTCCGGTTTAAGCCGGCCGAAATCAGGCCTAAATTAGTTTTTGTCAATGGCAATTGGGTCTCAGTTTTAGAAGAAGAACAGGTATATAACTTGAGAGATTTCAGCTTAAATGTACTTTTCTTTGAACTTAATAAAAAAAGGAAAATAATATACACAGATCAAGTATGCATGATATTTAATAACAGCAAAACTGTCTCTTACATTACAAAGCATCTATGTACGGACGTGTCTTGATCAAGTATGCATGGTCGCTGGAATGCCCACATGCAGGGAAAACACAATATTTTCATGAATGTTAGCGGGAGCTAGGCCTGAAAGCAGTGAACTCCATGATTTATGTGGACAACATGATTTTTTTTTTTTTTTTTCAATTCCCCCAACTCGTGTTCGTTGCTAACTTAGGGTGAACTGTTTTGTTTTCATTTCGGCAATGGTCACTCTCTGATAATTTAAAATTTATCTATATTTTAGATTGAAGGAAAGTTTAAAGAGGGTGATAATGTGGAAGTGCATCAGTTGCGAGATAAAATTCAGTCATACTTCCCTGCAAAAATCGAGAAAGTGATACACAACTCATACTACCTAGTCAAGTATGACAGTTCTTGTGCAAGGCCCAACGGTGACCTGACCGAAATCCTCGAGCCTCATTATTTGAGGCCCGCCGTTGATGGCATTCCTGAGACCAGTTGCTTCACAGCAGGTTCTCATGTGGAGTTTTTTCAGAAAGGGTGTTGGTCTCCTGGCATTGTATTGAGTTGTCTAAGTGGTTCTGATTACGAAGTGACATTGGGATCGAAATGTAAGCCGATGGTGGTTAATGTTTCAAACTTGAGAGTCCGGTTGGATTGGGATGGCCAGAATTGGAGCAAGTGGAACAGTCCTTCCAAGGTACCTTTTCTCTTCTCAAGGTTTTATTGTAGAAATATTCCTTTTCAAATGAAAGTTATGTTAACTGTAGTTATCCTTTTGCTTCAAATAATGTTAAGTTTTGTTCTCTACATTATACATTATAGCACAATAATTGTTTGCTATCTTTCTATTCAAACTTGCTATTTTCAATATAACTGACTGACTTGACACTTCTTTGCTAAAATTCAGGAGAAGAAGAGAACATCAGTACATTCCAGCAAAAGTTTTACTTCTGATGTTGCATTGGCTGAAAAAGGTGAAATCACACCTAATAATGTGGTTTCCAGGGGGAAGAAGAGACCATCAGCACATTCCAGTAAAAGTTTTACTTCAGATGTTGCTTTGGCTGAAAAAGATGAAACCACACCTAATAATGTGGTTTCCAGGGGGGAGAAGAGATCATCAGCACATTCCAGCAAAAGTTTTACTTCTGATGTTGCATTGGCTGAAAAAGGTGAAATGACACCTAATAACGTGGTTTCCAGGGGGAAGAAGAGACCATCAGCACATTCCAGCAAAAGTTTTACTTCAGATGTTGCATTGGCTGAAAAAGGTGAAACCACACCTAATAATGTGGTTTCCAGGGGGAAGACGAGACCATCAGCACATTCCAGCAAAAGTTTTACTTCAGATGTTGTATTGGCTGAAAAAGGTGAAACCACATCTAATAATGTGGTTTCCAGGGGGAAGAAGAGACCATTAGCACATTCCAGCAAAAGTTTTACTTCAGATGTTGCATTGGCTGAAAAAGGTGAAATCACACCTATTTCTGTTGTTTCTGGGGGGAAGAAACTGAGAAAAGAGAGTTCAGAAAAAGGTGAAGAGTTTCAAAACCCTTTGCAACACAAAGTCACACCAAGGTATATACCACTGCAAAATAATTATTGTTTATTTGGCTGTTTAATTGTGTTTTCCAACATGGTTTTTCTGTTATTACGCTAAGCCTTCTCTGATCTTGGTTTTGTCAGTATGGACTTGGAACCTGAAGACGGAGTCCCAATTACAGAACTCTTTAAGGTGAGACCGAAATTAAGCAAAAACAATAAGAGATCTAGTCCAAAAATTATGTATGCTGTTCGGAAAGTACCTCATTCTCGCAAGCTGCTAACAGAATTAAAGGACTGCCAATCTGTGAGTGAGTTCTTTCCACTTAAGTATTTATCAATTGAGTTCTTCTGTACACCATGCATGCTCAGCTCTTTAGCACTGTATCATCTTTTATGGTAATTGGCGCCTGTTGTGTCTATTTTCCTTATGATGTGCTTAAATAAACAAATGTAAACAATTAGGTATTATCTGCAATCTAAATTATGTCAACCACATACACATAGAAAAAATATGAAACTTAAAACTTTGTTTCAATAAGCCAGAGGGGTAGTTATGTCACAAATTTTGGTCTGTTGAATTTATTAACGACTGATTCATATAAAAATATAATTGAAGTGGTGTAATCTTTGTGTACGAACATGACATGATATATACAGATTATTTGATCAATTAGTTCTGTTTTATGTGCTTAAAGATTAGTTTATTTGAGGTTTATATATTGGTACTGCTTTAGCACTAACTACCATGGGTATTTTCCGTCATCTATTACTGGCTCAGAAGATATCTAAAAGAAAGAGAAGCTGTACATGCAAAGGAAATTTGAATGACTGCCAGATCAATAAAACACGTAAGTCGATGTTTCTTATTTATGCTCGTCCCTGTTATCATAAAAAATACTACAAGTGCACTTTAATTCAACTTAACATTTTTACAGAAGATGATGTGAGCCACAATAGATGGATTACTTCGGAAAAGCAAAACAATGTGCTTTTATCTATGGAGAGCTACAGTGATGTTCTTGAGCCAGACACAAGCCCTTTATTACCATTTAAAATGACTTCTCCAATATGGAACGCCCTTAAAGCTTTCAAAGTGTTCAACCACATTCCACAAAGACCTCACTTTAGGATGCTTGAGAGGTACCATCTTTGTTAAGCTGGCCTGATGACCTTTGTCCTTTGCTAGTCAATACCTGACCCCAGGTTATGAATTTTAGCAGAAACTGTGATAATGTTGGTTCGAAACTTTAGCTTTGAGGGGTAACTAGCAAACAGTGCCCTCATAGATCAGCCACCTGTACTTGTCTCTCCTACCATCTCAATCATTAATTAATGTTAAAACCTCAATTGAATCTCTTCAAAAATATTGCCAATTTTACTGATGCTAGATAGTATTTTAACTGTGTATACAATGTCTGAGATAGTATTTTAGAGCCGGCACTAAATCGTAATATTTTTATATCCAGCAAGTCCAAGGAAGAGAGGGAAGGTTTGGCAATTGGCATGATGGTGACTTATGCTAGCCTAGTAGAATCAATCCAGAATCTCTCAATTGACTCTGAAGTGACTGTCCTCGAAGAGAAAATTGCTTGTCTCGTGTCTCTGAAGGAGAACGGTTTCATTGTCGACCCAATAAGAAGCCATTTGCATGACCTGCTAACAATAAAGACTGAAATTACAAACTCTGAACTGAAACGGAATGAGTTGGAGACTGAACTTGCAAACAATGAGCAGGAGAACATGGCTTCCCATGCAGCAGCTAATAGTTGTGATGGTAAGTTAGAAGACATTAGAAAAGAGCTGGAGGAATTTAGAATGAGGGTTGCTGAATTGGAATTGATGGAGAAATCCACTATAAAGGAAAAAGAACAGGTTTTAAGTTCAGCAGTTGACAGAGAACAAGTCATGTCAAAGCTGAGAGAGGAGATCTGCAGTATTGAATCATCGCATGCGCTTAATCTGGACAAATTTGAACGTGTTAGATCAGGGCTTTTTACTAAAGAATTGTTGTAGGGTGCATCTAATATATAAAACTTACCCACTTTGCATTTTGCATACTCTTTTCTGAATATCAAGTAGGTTTTTGTTTAGGTCCATGTCCAATGGATGAGTCATTGTTTGGACTTAGAGCTCATGGTAAACCTAGCATGATGTTAAATTATGGTAGGGTGTTCTGTAAGTTGTGAATAAATTAGGTGCTTGTTATTAGGTTAATGAATGGATATCATCAGGTGCATCTTGTTATCATAGTTAATGCTAATTGCCCCTTTAATTTTGCCTTCTATTTGAATCAATGTTGATCTCTCTCTCAGGTATTTATCTTTGCTTGATTAGTGCTCTATTATAATTACCTTGATTGGGTAAACTTAGAACTTTCATTTAGTCCTTGTCCATATTTTTCAAGTAATACTTTAGTTATATTGGCTCGACAGTAATCTCAAGTTGTGTCCCTATGTTTCTTTTGGAACCTTTAAACTAGTAAATAGTTCAGATTTGCAGTATATTTCTGCTGTTCGCTAATCCAATTAAAATCAGATTTGATCGTGCAAATATTTGTATCCAATCAAGCAATTTGATATTGACTAGGTGTTTTGGTATATATTCTGTTTTCAATTTGATATTATCACTAGAATTTTTAGTGGAATTTTGTTGATAGTATGAACCAGTGAGTATTCAAAGTGCATAATATGTTAGAAAAAGTTTCTCAGCTTCAAAAAGAAACAAAAAAAAAAAAAATATTATTAGATGGCCAAACAACTGAGAAACAAATGTTATCATATATCATAAAATGTATAACCTAGAAAGCACTCAACTAAAGCAAAGTACATATATATCACCTATGTTGGAATATTATCATCAAATATCAATCCTGGCCAGATAAAATGTAACAAAAACAACAGAACAACAACAGCTACATCTGAAAAGAGGGAATGATACTGTTTTTTATCCAGTAGTTGATCTTTGCCAATGAATTGATGGCAACCCAATAAGTGTTGAAAATCTTCAGTTTCTGCTACTCTTCCAAGGATTCCAGGAGATGCTAAGAGTCTCAGGCACTCATTCTTCAGATGATTGCAACTGTGCCTCTCTGCTAAAGACAACAACATAACCACATTGTTCATGTCAGCACTGCCACATAAGATCTTCTCGCATATCGTTCTTAGCCTCCCCAGATCGTACTTGTCGGCAGCAACCAGCAGATGCTGAGCCATTAGTTCAGTTTCCTGTTTTCCGACACTTTTATTGGTCTCTTCAAATCCAGGAAATGAATCGTTGTATACACAATGAAGGAGCGCATCGAAGACGGGGGCTTCGATCTCTTCAATTCTGATGATTCGGTCTGAGTCCTCCTTCATGGCACCGAAGAACTGTGCCGCAAAAACTGGTGACCTTGCTGCAAGAATACACTTGTGAGCGGAAAACGCTTTCCCGTTCACATCGAAAGTAACATCGAATCTGGTTTTTGTCTCCAAGAGAAGGCCGAGTTGCTGTTGCATGTTACCTGGGGGAACAGTAACCGGTTCGAGTGGTCTCACTGGAAGCACTTTGAAAACATTAACAACAGATTTTATTACAAGAGTATCATCCTTAAGATAGGAACCAATCTTCTCTTTCTTGGCAAAACTTTTAAATCCCCAATCGTCGAGGTTATTTACACTTTTGAAAATGTGCATTTCGGTTGTCGCAGCGATCAGTGAAACCTTTCCATCGTGATGCAGGATTGCGAAACTGACCTGTGCCTTTACACCTTCTGCTTTGGTTTTAAGGCACAGAAACAGCGAGATGTCATCATGTCCTGCCTCGTTGCAACCGTTGGGATAGTACTTGACACACCAATCATACCCCGCAATACTGAAAACGGTCGACTCCAGGAATTTGCCCTTGCCAATATCCTTGTCCAGAGAGTAACCCATAATCCTGAACATGTGCGATCCCGTCACTTGTTCGGCTGGTCTCGTGCACGCAGTTTCTACTGCGTTCACGGGGTGATTTTTGTTGAGAGACATGGATACATATACTGAATTTTAACTGCACAGAGCTAGAAACTTTTTTTATGATGAAGTATTGCTTCATTTGCTTCTCCTTTTGAAGGGCAAAATGAACCTAGAGATGGACATTAAATAGACAATGAGGATACAAAACGCTTCCTCCTGTGTTCATTGTATTGCATTTAAATTGGAAGGATTTGAAAAGTTGGCTTTGTTGAGGCCGATCCAATGCATCTCTTTAATAATAATAAGAGGATAATTTTTCTAGCGTATGAAAATAAATGAGAAATGCATCTTGTACATCTTGTACATAACTTTGTAATAAGGGTGGGACATCCTTCAGATTTCCTTCTTCACATTTTGTAAATTATACATCTTGTACGTAACTTTTTATTTCTTTAATGAAAATTTATTGGTCGACAATTTGCCAACCACCTCAAAAAAAAAAAAAATAATAAATGAGAAATGCAATTTCAATAAAAAAATTTACATGTAGATGTATTTTAAATTGTAAATTAGATACAGGATATACATGTATTGAATTCGGGTTTTTGATTTGAGCATCTCCAAGAAATCTCTAATAATTTATTCTCAATATGATCATATTGGGAGCTGCTCCAAATTTTTGGAATCCAAATTATACCTTAAACTCCAAGAGTTACCCTAAAGATGGATCCCAATAAATTTAAAATGGGCCACGCCACTGGGCCTGACCAATCAAACGGTGGAGAGGGAAGGGGAGGATTATTGGGAGTGCGGAGGGAGTGCCTAAAAATAGCTAATATTGACTTCGATTTGGGGATAATGCAAAAATAGGGAAGGGTTTGGGGCTTCTGTTGGAACTCGATTTTTGTCCTTACCCCCCGTTTGGCAAGTGTAGTAAGTTAAAGCGGAGTAAAACGTTAAATCACCTTAAATCAGTGGTGTTTGGTGGTAGTGAAGTAAATAGATGAAGTAAAGTTGATATTATGTATAAAAGATGTGAAATGTTGGTGATTTAGTTTACTACACCTATATAGCTGCGTTAACTTACTACACCTTAAATCACTTCTGTTTGGTGACTTAAAATTGATTTAAGAGCTTAAATCAATTTTACTAGGACTACCAAACGCAGGGTTAATTCCTAATAATTGGTTTTAGGAATGGTTTAAGGATGTTCTCGGAGATGCGGGCTTAACATTCGGGCTTTAGGTATTGAAGGTCCAGGTATGGGCTCCGGGCTTTGGGCTTCTTTCTTTTTGAAAGCCCGAAGCTGCTTCATGTTCTTAAACCCTTCAACCTTTTCTTGCTTTAAGCATTTGAATGGCTTCCTTGCAATTTTCCAATCAGGATTTGGGATCGAGCTTCAGGAAGGTACGTTACGTTTCATCAAAATTGTGATCTGCAAAAGCAAAACCATGTCTTTGCCTCAACCTAGCATATATATCCTCATTTGAAGTTGAAACTTTATCTTCATCATAAGCAGTGTTGGCCAGATTATGGCTATTTCGTCTACCTATTCTTGTTGTTCAAATTATTAAACATAATAACATCTTCTAAAAAATATAAAATATTTATGCAAGTTGGTTCAGTGCTGGTGCTGGGAAAAATTGCTCATTACCTTGTATCTTTTACAGAAACTTCTGTGAAGCATTGCAAGATGGAATTAAAGGTGCAGGTAGGAATTATGTAAGGAGAAATCTTAAATTTGATATGGAAGGGACACCTGAACCAAATCTATACTCCATAAAGTGGGGTAGATTTCCAAGCCTCTCAACTATGCCACATCATCACTATTATTAACCATTGATTTTATTTGAAACTATTCATCTACTTTGATCCAATGGCTTGTATTTTTTTTTTACTATCCTCATTAAATAAGATGAATGTGACATGTCTAAACCAAATTTTAACCCTTAAAATGGTCCAACATTTATATATGTTCTTATTTATATATTATTGTATTATTATTATCATTATTATTACTGTTATTATTTACTACATAAAAAATTTACAAATTTTTTAAAGTTTTGTTTAATATAAATATTTAAAATTTTATATTTTAGTTATTTATTTGATGCCACTTTTCGGGGCGAAGCCCGAGTTACAGCTCTAGTAGGTAGAAATTGCAGTTCATAAATTCAGTTGATAACTTGGGTATTTTTTTTTTTTTTTATATATATATAGCTATTAACTGAACCTACTAATAATCATATTCATGTTACTGAAGCTCATTTCTATTTTAGGGTGGTACAGATGACAGTGCATCATCATCGATCAAAGGAAATTGAAATCTCAATGGTCTCTCATGGATTATGCGTAAACTAATTAGCCTATCTAAACTTACCTGAAATGGTGGCTGCTAGTTCATAATGTTCTTTACATAACTGCTAAGGTCTCTCATGATAAGATTATGAATTATGACTTAGCAGCTATTTTGGCTAGTGATTAAAAAAGTAACTGGTTTTATATAATTCTTTTATGGCAAGTGCTACATATTATTATTTTCGATTTTGCCATACAATGTCCAGTAAAACGAAAAATACATCTACATCAATAAATACTACGTACGCTGCGTCAGGCATTGGTTATTTCGAAGTCCATACTTGAAAGTTGAAACTTGAAAGAAATTGATTGAATGGAAGCTCAAAACTCAAATTTGAAGATATTTATACATATATCTTAAAAAAACATGTCAATGTGCTGTTTTTTATTTATCTGTAAATTAAATCTTTTGTGCAATGTTCTACTTCATTTCAAATGACACCGTATGTACACACTTCTCTTTAATTAGGCTGGCATGGCAATGACTGCTTGTTATTTAAGATTTTTCAATGGAATCGGTAGGATTTAAGCCCATTTTTCCCCAAAAAAAAAAAAAAAATTTGCAAAGGCTGCTTGCACAGTTGATTCTTGTAACTCGAAATTTTCCATGGCCCTGGAATTTGAAACTTTGTCATTTTGATCTGCAGAGGTCTACATGTTTGCAAAGTATGCACTAAAAACCTGGTTAGTACGAGTAAAACTACTGTGCTCTTAAGCTCACGGGGGCCTTCCGTGAGCTTAACGCAAAAAACGTATCAAACCATATCCAAATTTTGATTTATACGGCTCAATAAATTTTTTATATCAAAATCTTATAGCATGCAAAAATTTTTCATTTTTGGAGATTTTTAAGTATTTATTTCAGATTTTTTAAGCGCAACTATACAATATTAATAAAATAATCAATGTTTCATATGTAACTTTTAAAAAATCCGAAATAAATACTAAAAAATCTCTAAAAATAGAAAATTTTTGCATGCCACATGATTTTGATATAAAGAATTTATTGAGCCATATAAATCAAAATTTGGATATGCTTTGATACGTTTTTGGTGTTAAGCTCACGGGAGGCCCCCGTGAGCTTAAGAACACGGTAGTTTTACTCGGTTAGTACATATGTGGTGTGGTTTCTAACTTTCTATGCTAAATTGCTAATCCATTTATATTGCACAAATGACAGCTGAGGTGATGAACATCTCAGCAGTACAACGTCTATCCTGTGCTGCAGTGCAGGCATCTTAGAGTACTCTGAGGTGATGCTTACTAATACTTCCTTAGTTCCGTATCTTCTGTTTGTTTTCTATATATATGAATTATTATGAAGGCTCAATCCATCTTGAATTCTTGATCCTATCAAAAAGACCTCTCATTTAGCTAACAAGCCCTCCTCTAGCTTCTTGGGCAATCTTTTTGTAATCTGATATACATACCAGTACCACTGAAGTAAAGGTAAGTAATTGATTGTTTCATCTTAATTAGTTCTTTTCAAACAACAGTAACATTTGGTGTAAGTAACACAACATTGCTAATATCTCCAATAACAAGTTATGCCAGTAGCTGACATGTGGCATGGTTTTGTGGAACTTAAAATTCATAATTGGTATTAGTCTTGTTAATTTGTTGGAGACAGATGATAGTTTTTGTCTGCATTTGTGGTCAAACATGGACCAGGTATATACTAATACCAGTACTTTTTGATATTTAATTAGGTTGTATATGAACCATGTTACCATGTATCCATCCAGCCATAGTGTTTGACTGATATGCAAACGTAAATCATTTTGTAATATCAGTACTTATTTGATATATATTCCGGTTATACTTTATTACTTATTTTCAACACTTTTGACTTGGATATCCTTAAAACATGCATTCAAAGTTTCAATCTGTATGAACCATGTGCGCAGAGTATAAAACAATGGTAATGGACTAATGCATGGTTGCAGATTTGGACCCGTAGAAGGGCCACAGGACAGGACATATGAGTCCGCATCTGCTGTTATTCTAAGATAATAACATGACCCTGTTATCAAGGTCCAACTTTTTTGATAAAACATAGTTTTATAAGTATGAGTATATTTTTATAATTTTTTAAGGTATATTTGTGTAAATATTTTTCAGGATAGAGCCAGTTTGTAAATTTTCTTTAGAAATAAAGTATATTTTTGTAATTTTTTCTCAAAAAAGAGATATTTTTGCAAATTTTTAGGGATATATTTTTTAATTTTTTTTCAGGGGTGGGCCCACCCCTATATCACATTAGCTCCGCCCCTGCCTGTTATTCTAACCTCAACTGGGAAGTCGAAACGAACGGACCAGATCGGCCCAATTTAGATAACAAGGATCTGTTTTAAATAAATCTGATCCACTGATTTTAATCCAACGGTATTCTATAGGATAACAGGGATATGAAGTGCAGGTGATATTGCACCCAAATTATAAGATACTAAGAGGAAAATATTTGTTAGTTTATGGAAACCAAGATAATTAATCATCCAATGCAGGTCCAAATCTGCTGCCATTACTTTTTTCTTTAAAACAGTCACTAGGGCCCTTAGATTAATATTAAACGGCTGAGATTTCTTTGACTTTAGTTATGCATTCAAGCAGCATTGGTTAGTACTATGTAGCAAAATAGTTTAATTAATTAGGTGCCATTAACAAATTAATGCTACCGCATAGGGATTAGACAGAAATCAATCTCCCATTGACTTGAAATTTAAATGAATTAAAGTACATAATTATGTACCATTAAAGTACATAATTTTTTTCTGATGCAAGTAAGTACATAATTAAATTTGGGATAATCATAATATTGATACCAAATTTATTATGGTATTGGTTATTTTCTTTTTATTTCTCCCTATTCAATATAACAGTATTACTTAGATGTGGCAAATTTTGACTAGACCCGAAAAACCCGCTCGGCCCGAAACCCGACCCGACCCGAGTTTTAGGAAAAGTCGAACTGACTCGAATCTGACCCGACCTGACCCGAACCCGACCCGACTCGACCCGTGTTCCAGGGAAAGTCAGACTGACCTGAACCCGACTCGACCCGGGAATAGAGGTGCAAAATCTGACCAAAAACGACCAAAAAAGGACCAAACCCGAAAAAACCGCCCAACCTGAACCCGGCCCGACCAGAAAAAATGCCGGCAGACGTCAAACCGATACCCGACCCAAAAAAAATGCCGACAGCCATCAAGCCGATACCCTACCCGATCCGACCCGAACCCGACCTGACCTGACATTTCCAGTTAGTTAAACTGACCCGACCCGACCTAGGAATCTACCACCTCTAGTATTACTATTAGTCTATTGTTTTTGACCATTTACCCAGGTACAGGCTTCACGCACATACTTCTCCACTTGATATATGGTTGAAGTGTTAAACTTGATTTGTAATTTATATGCCCCTATTTAAGTGATATATAAAAGATCTAAGGTCATATTTAAAAAGGAGTAATACCTAGTGTCCATAGAAAAACCGTCCATAAAGTTCATAGACTACATTTCAAGATGTATTTGTTACATTTCGAGATGTATCTGTTACATTCTATATACGTCTATGAATGTATAGACGGTTTTTCAATGGTTTTTCAATGGACGCAAGATGTTTAAATTTCTCTTAAAAAAACCACTTAATACATCCACTTCTATATATCTGCCTTCTATATAAGCTGCACCTCATTTCTTCAAACTTCACAACATCGATCTACATCCCAAAACAAGTCAAAATGCCCCAACACCATCATCCTGCCCTTCTCACATTAACCCTCTTTGGTCTCATACTCTTCACATCTCTCCCTTTGGTTGCTCTAGGGGCAGTCAATGCCTTTGTAGCCCCAATCAACAAGGAATCATGCACCTCCCTCTACACCATTGCCCTCAACTCCACAAGGCAGTACCTCATCGACCTCACCGGCCCTTTCGTCTGGGGGCCGTGCCCCAAAACCTACGGCCTCGTGCAATGCACAGCCCCGATTTGCACTGACGCGCAACGCTCGTTCGATTGCCCGGTGACGGACCCCTACAGGCCCCCGGGCTTCTGCAGATGCATGGCGTCGATGAGACACCCTATCACCGGGAAATGTTTTTCAGGTAACGAGACGCTGATTCCTTTCTACCTCTCGGCTACCGACGGAAGGAATCCGACGTACTCGGTGTCGCTAGACTATGTCAACATCTGTGCGCCGGAGAGTTCCTTGGAAGGGCTCCCTCACGGTACGGTTGGTATAGCCGGGTTTGGCCGTACCGATCTCGTATCCTTACCTGCGAGGATCGCATGGGATATAAAATGGAATGCGCAGGTCGGGAACCCGTCGTTTTACAACCAATTTGCGTTGTGTCTTCCAAGTACTTCCGATGCACCTGGCGTGGCATTTTTCGGCGACAAACCATACCATTTCCTCCCGTCGTATCTTCCGGATGTTAGTACTTTCCTCTCCTACACTACTTTGCTTAAGAGCCCTCTGTATTCCGATGTCTCGTACTTCCTCGACGTGAAAGGGTTGGCAGTCAACGGCATGTCGGTTTCGCTTCCAACTCAAGAACTCGCAATCGATTCCTCCGGTAGTGGAGGCGTCAAGCTAAGCACGACGGTTCCGTACACAACCATGCGATCCAGCATCTACAAACCATTCATCGAGGCATACAAAACGGCCACTAGCGGGTACCAACACATGCCGGCGGTGAAGCCCTTCGAGCTGTGCTTCGATACGCGCGCTCTGGGTTCGACCAGGGTCGGATACGCCGTGCCGGCTATCGACATGATGCTGAATGACGGCAAGAATTGGACGATCTTCGGCGCGAACTCGATCAAGGATGTTAAGACCAACACTGCCTGCCTGGCTTTTGTGGACGGCGGCGACGCGCAGGTACCGGCGATTACGCTCGGAGGATTCCAGATGGAGGATGCCTTCTTGCACTTTGATGTTGCCAATTCAACCCTAGGGTTTGTTCCTACTCTTAGGGGCCTTCAAACTACTTGTTCTAATTTCAACTTCACATCTGTGGGTTATTAATAAAAATGCAAGCTACTATATATGATATATCATTACTTTGTACTGTGATTTGGCATCTAGTTAATAAATTATAAATATGGTTTTCTTATTTATGTTTAATTTTAATATATCTTTTGATGATTAGTGCAAGATCCAACTTTTACGCCTCAATATTATTATTTTGTTTAATTATTTACAATCGCCATTCATGCATACTCAAAATACTAATTGATTAGGAGAAGTTAGAAAATAGGACTGATCCAATCTTAATTATATGTGCATATCAAATTATTTCACTAATTAAACAATTATCTACTTAATTATATATATAAACATATCGTTGACTATATCTTGTCACATACATTGATTGACAATTTGACATATCATATCATCGTTGTCAGTTTTCTGCATGCGGTGGATGACATGATGCGTATTAATTAATTAAAGAGAGACAAAATTAAATTAAGGGACATCTTAATAATTATATGTAAAAGGCTGAAGTAATTCTTACGGAAGTTGACTAAACTTGATTATTTATGATATTTTGGATACACGGATAAGATCACAAATTAATTAAGTATGGTCGCGTTGATCAACCTGACAAGTTGGACTAATTACCAATTAATTAAATTATCTTAGCACGCCTGTGGCATAAATATCACTAATTTTATGGAATTTTTTTTTTGTGGGGAGCAGTCGTACGTGCAAGTGTTGCGTACGTGCACTCAAGTATTCGTCCAACATAATGTATTTATATATCAAAATCGTAATTCATTTTAACTCTTTTCTACGAACTTTTATATATCCACCAGAAAACTAAATGATAATAATTAATTAATAAGCGTACATAGATGACAGAAAGAGAGAAATAATGCATACACGTACGTCTTAATGAAAGAGAAACGAATAAAATTGGTCCTGATGGGTCAGAAAAAGATTATAGTTTTTTTTGTATAATCATTAACGATATATTTTTGTTAACACGATATATAAACTTTTTATTTTTGCATACAATTAACGATATATAATCTTTTGTATACACATAAAATATGATATATAGTTTTTTTTTTTTTTTTGACAAAGTTTAAAATATAGTTATTTAAGATTTAATTTTATATGGTCACGGATAGGTTACAAAAATATAGTTATCTGATCCTATCTCATAATAAGTACCATAAAAAATAAAAATAATTATTATTAGTTATTACTAATCCACATTTTTTGTGTGGAGGCCCACAGTCATATGTTGTAGGTGAAATGACGGGGAGGGGAAAATCATAGGCACTGTATCATTGAACTATTTTTTTTTTCTCCTTTTGTGACGGAGGGACCTACTTGAAAAATTAAAATTTTATTAAATCGATGAGATTTTTAGATGTGACATAAAATAAAATTAAGGAAAATAAACATACTTCTAATTACCAATTATCAATTAATTCCCTGATTCCCTAAAACCCATATCATTGTACTTCTTACATAATCTCATATACATATATAAGTATATAATTATGCATAAAATGAGATTATGTAGCATAGAAGGTATGATAATTAAGTAGAAGCACCTAAGACCACAATTAATATTACAATTTATAATTATAATTACCCACGTTTAGTGCTCTGTTTTAAATTGAAGAAATTCTATTTTCCATGTACTAATAAGATATTAATTAGATAATTGTATTTCAGAAAATAAAAAAAATCCACTGCTGACTTTTCTACAAGACGTGCATGCAACTAATGTTTGCTACATGCAGATACGTCAACTAAAAATCTCTTTTTAAAACGATATATACATTATCTGCAAACTAATGCAACGAGAGCAGCATACATATTACACTTGGCAGCTAGCTTCCTGCACTTTGATTTAATTCCCAATTCAACTCTGGGGTTTATTCCCCACGTTGAAGGGGTCCGTATCCTCTCAAGTAACTCAAATTTTGAGTTACTGCGTGGATAAATCTGGGCCGTTCATTTATAATTTCGGTCAAAGGAAGATATCACGGGTAAGATTTAAATTCATTAGATCTTCTTATTCAGAGTCCGGACAGGTAACTCAAAATTTGAGTTACCGCACAGGATCTGAATTCACGTTGAAGGGTATGAGTATGACCATTTGTTTAAATTTCAACTTTATATCTGGGGCCGGGGAGCCAGCCTAATTTAATCAGAAAATCAAGAACTGAGATATGGAAAATCAGATAATATATACGTACATTCTGCGGACTGTGATGTTGGTATTGTGTGCTTTTTTTTATGTTCAACCAGTAAAGAGCCCACGCGTTGCTTTGGGCTGAAATTGTTATTTCTTATTGACCTCTGTAAAGTATATAGGCTTTTAATTACCCTAAATAATGCCCTCAATCGCAAGCGTACGATCTATTGCAATAAAGTCGGGATCGAATCCACAGGGACGGAATTACTTCTAAACTATTCTTTAAATTCTATCATAATCCTATTTAGAATATTTTTGGTGTTTTTATATAAAAGTGGGGGGGGGGGGGGGGGGTTGTTTCAAGATTAGTTTCAGGTGCAATAAAGTAATTAACAGTAATTAAAAGACTTTGAACAGATGCTAAACAAGCGTTCCCAGGGTTTTCAGAATCAGTTTGCTGTCTGGATCAACTGCCTGCGGTCCGTACTTGTCAGGTACGGTCCGCAGGGTATACAATTTCGCCTCTCCTTCAGTTACAGATTAATGATCCGCAGTGGTTAACTGCAGTTCGCAGACAACTTCCCGAGAGATGGATTTCCTGTCAGTTACTTGGGAGTGCGATCCGCAGTCTGTCACACTACGGTCCGCAAGGAGCAAACAGAGAACAATTTTATTTCAGATCAGATATGTTGACTAAAGTTACCGATCCCCAACTAATCCTAAGTAGTTACAAGTCCCTCAACTCTCGTTTGTTGGCACTTTTAACACTTTTAGATTAATTAGAAATCTTTAGGATTATTTCTAACCTAAATTCAATTTACTTTTGTTCAAGGGTAAGGTTTAACTCTCGTTATAACCACAATTTCTCCTTTCGGTTACTTTTGGATAATTACCCAATTAGCACAAGAATCAGTTCTCAATTCAATTGACGTTATTCTAACCAACTAGATTGGGCCCTAATCTATAGGTTCTTACCAAATAATCAAGAAGCAATTCAAATGCAATTATAATCAAGCTCAAAGCAATATTGAAAATAACTTCAAATCATAGACAATTAAAACATGATATTCAATTAATTCAAACAGACAAACATCATCTTAGACCCTAAGAACTAAGACAACTACTCAAACATAACAAAAGACAACACGATTAAAGAAAAGGTAAATAACTTAAAGAAGAAAGCACCAAATATTTTGATGACGTTTGAGACTTGTAGGCGCTTGAATCCTTCTTCTCCGAGTAATCTCCCTCTTCTTATCTACTCTCTAAACTAAACTCTCAAAAGTAAAGGACTCTCTACTAACTAACTCTCACAACAAACTCTACTCTCAAACTTGACTTGACTTTTCTTGATACTTGATACCTAACTTCTTCAAAGGATGATGATTATATAGGCTTGAATGCTCCCAATTTTAGCCTTCCTTCTTCTGGAACCGACCCATAATTTCTGGAGCAAAGGACAAAATTAGATACCTTAAATTGAAACTGCTCCAGAAAATAGAGGTCCCGTCTGATTTTGGCCTTCCTGCGATCTGGTTTCCTTAGGTGCGAACCGTACTCCCCAAGGAACAGGGAGTCGGTTGCCCTAAAATTGGAGTGTCGGCGGTTGTGCTCAGCCTAGATTTAGCTGCTCCAGTTTTTGATCTGAGTGCAAACCGCACACTCGAGATTGCGGTCCGCACTATGTGTAATCTGTGCGCTTCTTCGCCTATTTTTGTTCATTTTCTCCGAATTAGGTCCCAAAAACTTAACTAACTTAAATTTAAACATCTACTAACTAATCTGCTACTAAATCTAAAATTCCTAACTAAAATAAAGGTAAAAATCCTAAAATAAATAGATAAAAAATACGATGCATCACTTCTAATAAATTTTTAAGATAATATGTAATGGGCCTTGTATTGAGAAAATTGACGTGGGCCTTACATTTTAATGGGATGAGACATTAACATCAATCGGCATTAACGTAAATCAACAGTTCTGATCTATTCAAGAAAATGATCAACGGCCCATGAGTAATGATAGCCCTTTCGTATTATTTTTTCCGATATGCTTTTAATAGTAAGGATATGATCAGCTGGCATAACAATCATAAATTTCTTTTCATTGATTGCTTTTGCAGTGATTTTTGTATATACTAATTGACTACTGTTCAAGAATTGATGTTCTGGCTATTTACAAGAACATAATTTTATGTAAATTAAATATGAAATAAAAATCTTTTACAAGTTCAAAATCTTTCAGAGGCTCCCAGCATGATTTTACATGGTACCACAATTCACAAGCAATAGAACTCTAAATAGTTTTATGTGAAGGCAAAAAAGCCATTGCTGTCATATCAAAGGTCCACAAGGAAGAAACTTTCGAATATATAGACAAATTTCTGGTTCATCACGCGACAAAATCGCCTGTTGACAAGCTCACTACAGAAGTCGACGCTTTAACTAACAAAATCAATGAATTACAACAGCATGTTGGTCTTCTTGAGCTAGCCTCCTATGCAGCTCCCTTTCAATGTTCCTATGGGTGCACAGCTGTTACCAGAAGGAGCGCCTGTACAGGTATCCCTCCTTTTCCTTTTGCATTGCCGCCCTGTCCTCGGTTTCAAACTGACCATGGTCTGGTGGCTGGAAATATCCAAATTGCTCCTATCAACACCCCTGAAGATGGTAAGTATGCTTTCTAATTAAAGAGTTTTAGATTTAATTTTTACGATTCTAATAGATGCTGAAAAAATAATATTATGCAGATGGAGTTTCTATGTTTACTGTTTGTTATGTAAGCATATTTACTTATTATTTTCCATTGTCATAGACAACTTGACGATTGAAAGTTTGAAACAATGCTGGAGTGGCAGGATCTTCGACCCCATTGTGACCGTGGCAAACAACAACAAAGGCAATGGTGTTATTACAGATTTACAATACCGGACGAGCCCACTGATATAGCGGATATGCCTTCTTCTTCTCTCAATACTGGTAAGTGAAATAATTATTCTTGTAAGAGTTCCAAGAGGCCACTTCTATAGTAGATACCGCTTCTCTTCTGTGAATACTGGTAAGAGGAAAATTCTAACATAGGCATGCAATTGATAGGATCTTTATTCTTTAATTAGTTGCCCATTGACAATGGAAAATAATAAGTAAATACGCTTACATAACAAACAATAAACATAGAAACTCCATCTGCATAATATTATTTTTTCAGCATCTATTAGAATCGTAAAAATTAAATCTAAAACTCTTTAATTAGAAAGCATACTTACCATCTTTAGGGGTGTTGATAGGAGCAATTTGGACATTTCCAGCCACTGGACCATGGTCAGTTTGAAACCAAGGACAGGGCGGCAATGCAAAAGGAAAAGGAGGGATACCTGTACAGGCGCTCCTTCTGGTAAAAACTGTGCGCCCATAGGAACATTGAAAGGGACAGCTGCATAGGAGGCTAAAGAAGACCAACATGCTGTTGTAATTCATTGATTTTGTTAGTTAATTAAAGCGTTGGTAGTCAGCTTGTCAACAGATGATTTTGTCGTGTGATGAACCAGTCTATATATTCGAAAGGTTCTTCCTTGTGGACCTTTGATGTGACTGCAATGGCTTCAATCGTGGCCTTCTCGGTGCCATGCAAGAGCTAAACTTATCCCCCTGACAAAATCGAAGCAGATATAAGTGCAATTGCGCTGCGATAAAGCCGGTTTGCTAGTTTTGTGAATCACTAGCTTCAGACAACAAGATATTCTTGGGTGTCCTCCCCTGTTTCCATGGACAAAGAGAAAAGCGTGCTTTTCACGAAGGTACCGCAACAAAGAAGATGAATCTATCTCGTCGTAGCGGAAAACTGGAAACCCATTTCTGCATGATGCAACAATTAATCAATTACAATATTAACAAAATTGTAGTGAAATAGTTCCTCTGATAAAAAAAACATGCTTTAGGGGTAACTAATTAAGTTTCTTTTAGTATTATTTGTTCTAAATTGACAAGGATCAAACCTCATTAGCCTATGGTAATTAACTTATCATATGAAATTAGAGTTTTACACAGTACACAGATGGGAAGTTTCCGTGTGAAAAGTGTTCTATTCACCTGGTAAAGTATACATGTGCTCTGATAAAATTGTGAAAATAATATTGCAGTATTTTTTCACTATAGAATCATGGAAAAAAGAGGAATAACTAGATTGTTTTAAGCATATATGCATAGAAGGTTAAATTATGTCACAAAAGAAGGTAAAGAAATTACTGGCAACAAGCCGGACCAGTAAACCAGTAAACCCTTTTTCTTAATTAAGAAAGCTACTAAGCGGTTAATTAAAACTTAGCTAACCTTCATTAAAAATGCTAGCAGGACAAAACCATCAAATTAAAAGTAAATTAAATGAAATTAACAGAAAACAACAGTTGAGTTAACTACCTTCACTTGTATATATGTCTTCAAACTACTGTCAAACTGGATATATAAAGCCGATCGAGCAAAGAGCATTTACATTATTTATTTGGTAAGGGGGTGAAGTGTGAGGAGACCATGGTTTTGTGACTATTATATATATATATATATAGTTTAGAAGATAAGATTAACATATCATCACGTCTACGTGTCTTGCTTCTAGAAAATAAAAAAAAAAGATTCTGTACGTGTCAAACATGCATCAAATAAAACAAAGCAAGAGAATATTCAGGATAAGTACAATATAAAATGAATTAATGATGAATGTGATATTTTGTGGAGAAAACGGACAAAACCAAATAAGAATGCATGTTTCGTTCACCCAAATTAATTGAAACACCCACGAAAGATCGATATTTATTAGAGGTGGCAAATTTTGATCCGACCCGAAAACCGACCCGACCCGTGTTTCAGGGAAAGTGAGACTGACCCGAACCCGACTCGACCTGGGAATAGAGGTGCAAAATCTGTCCAAACCCGAAAAACCCGTCCGACCCGAACCCGACCCGACCCGACCCGAACCCGACCCGACCCGACCCGAACCCGATCCGACCCGAAAAAATGCCGGCAGCCGTCGACCCGATACCCGACCCGACCCGATCCGAACCCGACCCGACCCGACATTTTCCATTTGATCAAACTGATCCGATACGACCCGACTCAACATTCTGCCACGTCTAATATTTATGTAGCTAGCGGTGTGCCATATATAGTTCTCACCATCTATTATGAATGGGACCCACAAAAAAAGTTCCCTCTGTCTATGATGGAGTCCGTATATGCTACGATCCAAATAGGATTGGAGGGACCAACGATCTGCATCCAATGGCTGTAGCTTTTAAGGGGGATTTTTGAAAATGATCTTAACCATTCATGGGTGGATCGTTGGTTCTTGCGATCCAATTTGAATCGTAGCAGATTTCAGCGCGTCTATAATGTGCCCGTTAGAGTGTCTCAAGATCCGAGCCAGCACGAATCTTAAGACAATCGAACGACTCAAGTTATGAGCTGCAAAATGCAGAGGGGATAGCGAGTTTGGAACTTGAATATCCGTTCTTACTCCTGCGTGCTCATCCTATGTAGCGCTACATTGTGTAGCGTAGGATGTGAACCGTTGGATCATCTTGAGATTCGGCAGGCACAGATCTCGAGATGATCTAACGTTCTGCACTACACAATGCAGCGCTACAGAGGATATGAATTCTTACTCTTGAACTGGAACTGGACATAGCGGTGTGGGCTGTCTGTGTGCCAATTGACTGTTACCGGAACCCAATAGTTTGTTCTTCTTAGAGCATCTCCAAGAGACTCCCTAAAAATGGATCCCAATATACCTATATTGGGTGTCATCCTAAATTTTTTGGGAGCAAATTTCACCTCAATCTCCAACAGATTCCCAAAATATGGATCCCAATACATTTAAACTAGGCCAAAATACGAATCCCAATACATTTGAACGGTTTGGATTTGGCTCTAGTTTTGGGAAGTTGGATTGGGAGTGCCCAAAAAAGCCACCAAAATAGCTAAAATTAGAGAGGATTTTGGGATAGCCCAAAAATTGGGAAGGGTTTTGGGCTTCTATTGGAGACCAAATTTTGTTCCTAATTCCCAATAATTGGTTTTAGGAATGGTTTTGGGAAGCTCTTGAAGATGCTCTTACACTCTTATCTTATGAGTCTATATTCTCGTCTTGCCTGACGACGCATTTCAGTGCCTTCAATTGTACTACCATCCTACTCAAGAGTAAAATTGAAGAAGTTTCAAAATCTTCGTTGAAGCATAACAGGAAAACTATTTTTACATTGAATTACAATTCGTTGAAAAATACCATTGAATTACTTTATTAATTTAATCTGTTCGACTAGTACACGATACAGATATATATAAGAAAATACAACTAACTCCTCGAGTTGTTGCTCTATCAGGGAACTTATTTTACAAACTACATTATAAAACATATATAATTATTTTAAATTGAAATTTCCCTAAGGATAGTAATTGAAGTGTTTAATTCCATTGCCAGATTCAGATAACTAACTAACGTGCTTCCATCTCAGAAAACACATCACTGTAAATAACTTTCTGAGCATCTGTGGACACAGTGTTCCTGTTAGTCTGATTACCAGTTGCGATTGTACTCAGAAAGTTGAATGCCGGGGACGAAGGACCGGGAAGTGTCATCGATCGACTGCTTAGCATAAGGAGCACAGCATCGATTCCAGGTCTCTCTGAGGGGTTTTCCTGAACACACAGAAGCCCAACATGGATGCATCTTATGAGAAATTGTGTAGGGCAATCATCAGTAATTAGACTTCTATCGACAGCCTCCAGTACCGCACCTTGTCTCCAATGATGCCAGATCTAAATAACAGCGAGGCGTGAACTAAGTTAATTGGTTGTGCTATTTGAGGTTTTTAATTGAAAAAAGAAATGAAGAACTGACCTAATGCTTGCTTTGGTTAAGAGGTGGTCTTCCACCGGATTCTGATGGCTTAAATTACTTTGACCGGTTAGGATCTCCAAAACTAACACACCATAGCTGAAAACATCTGATTTTTCTGAGAATACCCCTTGCATTGCATATTCTGGCGCCATATAACCACTGTTATATATTAATCAGCAAAAAAAGAATTAATTATCCTATCTCGAAATACTTGAAATCCCTGCAAGAATATGTATTCAGCAATCCTGATCATATATAAATGAATAACATACTAAGTTCCTGCAATATGACTTGTATTTCCTTGGCTAGCACTGAGGTCAAACAATTTAGCGAGACCAAAATCAGAGATCTTGGGATTCATATCTGAATCTAACAAGATGTTACTTGCTTTAAGATCGCGATGAATGATCTTGAATCTCGATTCTTGGTGAAGATAAAGAAGCCCCCGGCCAACCCCTTCTATGATTTTGTACCGGTGATTCCAAGTCAATAAATTCCTCCTCACAGGATCTGTGACATATGTTTCAAATTATAAATAGAATCATGATACGGTGCACCAAAAAATAAATGGACGGCCCAAATTTGTTTGATCCAATGGTTCATATTCAATTAAACATATTACTATTAAAGGAGACTAGGGGTATTTCAATAATTTCGTTCTGCACTAGAGGATGCTATAATTAAGGAACATAATAGGTAACACTGATTACAAGATCTTGGCTTGAGAATTGAGAGTCAGCTCATTGAAACCAAGCGGAGAGCAAAAAGGAATTTTGATTAATGAGGAGTGTCTTAATTAATTGGTTCCAAGTTCCTAATATCGTCTACCTATAATGCTATATACTGTCAATTTGGTAACTAGACAATAATGAGACAATTTTAAATCAAATATATGTGAGGGAAATTATTTATATCAATATCTAGACAATCATGATATTTGGTGTTTGATTACTAGTTATACAGTAATTAAAAATGTGCACCGCTACAAGAAAATGATTTAATCGCTAGGGTCGGAAAAACCGTATCCGCTAGGGCTGCATGAGACGCTAGCAAAACGTGTTAAAGACCCTAGCAAATAAACCATTTTCTTGTAGTGACCGAACTCATCAATGCAAGATAAATGGTTACATGCACCAATAAAAAGTCAATTGTGGCAAAAAATTTTATCGATTTTGATTTTGAGAAAATTTTATTATTGAATGATGGGTCAAATTAACTTCGAACATG
The DNA here is from genome assembly GCA_030179965.1 of Cyperus esculentus. Taxonomy (NCBI): domain Eukaryota; kingdom Viridiplantae; phylum Streptophyta; class Magnoliopsida; order Poales; family Cyperaceae; genus Cyperus; species Cyperus esculentus. The sequence goes on from JASGLE010000031.1 coordinate 1,919,648, forward strand.
ATTTATTTCCAGAACTTTAATCAAAATTTTGGCAGCTTTTTAAATAAGCTTGATGATAGAAAAAAAAAATGTTCAAAATCAAAATATGCCATTGAAATGATTCATTTAATGATAAAAAGCTTAATAATGACCACAAACCTAAAAATACTTCAAAGGCTCAAAAGTTGAAACTTTCTATATTTAAAATAATTAATTGAGCAACTCAATTGAGAAATGGCGATAATTACAAATATTATTTAATTAATCTCCTAGAGGCCAATCACTTTTATAGTTTTATTCTAGTCATCAAAATGATTGCCGTGTCATTTTTGTTCATGAAATATCAAGATGATTGTATGTTATTTTGTTGCTTGAGTAATTACTTTATATTGATCATTTAAGTTACGAACTTAATTATAATATAATTCTAGAGCTAGACTATTGTGCTAACGTTAGCATTTCGATCTGAAATGCTAACGCTTCAAAAATTATGTTATTGTATCCGAAATCGTGATTTATGGTGCTAAATAAGTTCTTCATATAAAAATATTTGGGAAATTTTCCATTTTTGGAGTTTTTTAACTATTTGTTTTGAATTTTTGAAAAAAGCTCATAAATAATAATAAAATATTGATATTTGTACATGCTTTTTTCAAAAATACAAAATAAATAGTTAAAAAACTCCAAAAATGGAAAATTTTTGTATTCCCCAATATTTTTATATGAAGAACTTATTGAGCACCATAAATCACGATTTCGGATGCAATAACATAATTTTTGAGGCGTTAGCATTTCAAATCGAAATACTAATGTTAGCACAATAGTCTAACTCATAATTCTAAATTAAATTAATAATTACTTTAGTTAGTCCCAATGTTAATAATTAGCAAGGAACACTTACTCTAATTACACCAAAAAATTTTGACAAAATATTCACTTACTCATAGGTTGATTGTGTATTATTTACTTAGTGTCAAAAGCTTTTAATGTAAGTGGATTCCTCCTCCATTAAACATTAGTGAGTTATAAGATATAACACAATTTTGTATCAATTTCCCAAAAATAAAGTAAAAGGAAAAATAAAAATGAGAATCTTAATATTATATGTCATATACATATGAGAATACATTCATTCTATTAGTACATATAAAATGATAATCATAGAGTAAAATTACGATATTTTTAAATTTATGAAGGCCTTTTATGTGCATAATCCTAAAAACATATCAAATCATGCATGTCTGAATTGATTATATCATATCATAATATATACACCTAAATCACACATGTCATATAAAAATGATAATCATATATAAAGCATAACACAATTGATCAATTCATAATATACACATGTAAATGATTATCCATGGTCTAGTAATTTTAAAAACAAATAAACTTTTTATATGGTAACATAACATATTGAAATCACACATGTCATATAAAATAATAATCACATAAAAGTATACGTATGACACAATTGATCATACCTGCATAGAGTACTATCCACGTAAATGATTGTCCATACTCTATTATATCAACAACATAAATACTTTATTATATGGTATGATCAGGGGCAATGCAATTATGAAATTAGGGGCAATGCTATTATGAAATTAAGCTCACACATCTTCAAATTGATTTATATCTTTCATTAAACTTTATATATCAAATGCAAGGTTTTTTTTTTTTTTAAAAAAAAGATACTCTATTTTTGAACACTGTTTTATTATTATTATTATGCAGTCTAATATAAAATCATGAAACAAATATTGAAAAAAAATCTAAAAATGAAAATTTTATGTATCGTCTCAGAGTTTGATATAAAGATTTTAATTGTAAACATAATTCAAATTTTAGAGATGTTTAAGTATGTTTTTTGGGTTAAGCTCACCAAATTTTTGGAAAATTTTAGGTACTTGTTTGGATTTTGTAAAAGCGATACATCAACATTAAATATTTATTAGTGTTACATTGTTACTTTTAAAAAAACAAAAAAAAAATACTTAGAACTATTTAAAAATAAAAAAAATTGCATTCCATGATTTTTAAGGAAATAATATAATGAGTCATATAAACTTAAATTTGGAAGTGATTTGGTATGATTTTGATCTTAAATTCATAGAAAACCCCCGTGAGGTTAAGATTACCGTATATTTACTCGTGATATCATATTATATACATTTAAATCATATTATATGCCGAATTGTAAGTCATATATGCAGAAATTCTCTTAAGAATATGTTATCAGTAATTATTTTGTTAAGAAAATAATGAAACTTCAATCTGCTTTATGGACTAGAATTATTTCCATTTGAATTTGCAAAATGAGAAAAAGGAAAACACGTGAAATGGAGAAACATAAACATGAAGCAATGGAGAATTTGAGAGGAATTTGATAATTAAAGTAACAATTAATAATCACCGGTATTCTTCTGAAAAAGGATCAATCATAGATACGGTAACAAATTAGTTCCAGCTGACATATTTTTAAGTTCCCGAAATGTCCTTTCTATATCGGACGGTTGACATATGTTTTAACTTTTTCTCAATAAAATTGTGGTGCACTGCATCATGACTCTTATAAATAAGAGTGAACCATCTCTATCTGTCACTACTAGAAATAAGGGTTGTAGTGGCGAATAAAATGGGCCTTGAAGCGGCCATAATTGTGACTACGATGATTATAGTAGCGGACTTTTCCGTGACACATTTTCGTCACTATATTTTCGTGTCTAGGAAATATAGTAGCGGACTAATATCCGTCACTACGATCTATTTAGCGACGCCTATAACTGTCACTACACCTAATGCCCACCTACGAGAGAATCCAAATTGTGGCAACAATATCCGTTACTACAAACATAGAAGTGGCGTCATATCCGTTACTACAAGCCATTTTAGCGGACTAATCTCCACTACAAAACTTCACATAGTAATGCCCATACCGGTACTAGTTCTATTCCCTAGCTAGTGAGGATTTCTTGGTTGTGACAATTAAAGCCGCTACTACAAGAGTATTGCAACACTGTGCGCAACAATAATGCCATCACAATACAATCGTAGTAGCAATTATATTGTTACTAATATTCAATTGCCATATGAATGAATAAATATTAAACAACATAAGAAGGACATTAAATTGCATAACAGTAAAAAATATTTCAACATTAAACATATCCAGTACTACAATTAATACAACATTCACATATGTACTTCAACATACATAATCTACTATGGGCTAAATTGCTTATTTTTATAAAATTTGAGGGCTAGACGCTCATCTTTCCATTAAAAAAGAAAAAAAAAAAACTTGGTATATGCTGCTGACAATGGGCAGTCTCTTCATATTAAGTTGAAGTGCCTTCAAGTTTCCTCACATCAAATCGGTCTTTCCCAGCAAGCACAATTCCTGTTCCATTAGCAGCACGCAGTTTTCCCTTGTGCTCCTTCAAAATCTGTGAAAACAAAAGAATAAACCAGAAACAATATAAAACAGAAAGTAACAAGTAACAACAGCAACTTACCTTTGTATGAGGTTCTTTTGCTTTTAAAGGTGAGCAGCTTCCAATTTTGGACCCTTCTTTTTCTGATGACCTCAAAGCTGCAGAGCAGTTCCAATTTCCCTAGTAATTTTAAAATGTAACAATTAACAATATGAATCAATAGCAACGACTAGGCAATGAAAAATAACAGTATTGACTATGAAGATAAAATGAACAACATTTACATTGTAAACAGCTCAACATTCTATTAGTTTACATAAAACTATCCCATTGTACCTCTTGTCATATCTGAAACTAGAGCAGAATATAAAGTGCTAGGATATTCAAAATCAGTTATCATACCTGATCTTAGGTCGAAGCACACTCCCAAGCTCAAACTACAATCCAACACAACAAAAGGGATCAAGCCGTGGATTATAAAATAAGAATTGTTGTTAATTCAGAAACTTTCTTAATTATTAAATAAACGAAGTAAAACACACATCTGACTTTTTTAGTTTTTGTGGCTTTATCTATAAAATTTGGTTCAAAAGATAAATATTTAGTTCTCAAATCTATGTATAACAAATGTTTTAAAGAGAATGTAAGATGTATAAACTTCATCTTAGCATAAGAAAACAAACAACAATTCAAAAAAAAGAAAATAACAAAATATATGGATGGCTTGCATAAGGAAAGAACAAATGCAAATTCAGCTGCATTGCCAGGAAAAGAGCATCCAGAAAAGCTACCGCCATGCTCTGATGATGAACATTGAAATGTAGAAGATGAATTGGTATATATAAGTTGAATAAACAGAGGCAACACAGAGTTCATGAGGTATGCAATTAAATATATTTTTTTTCTGCAAAGGAGCACATAAGCTGCAATTTGTTGCCGGCAAAGGTTCACCTTAAGATTATCTTTTATTTAAGAGGCATGCTATTTATATAAACAATGTAAAAAAAAATTACAGGTTTGATGTATGCTTATAATTCTCTAACCCTCAAGTATTTTTCAGACATAAGAGCTACCTTCTCAATTGTCTTCACCTACATATTGAAAGCAAAAAACATACATCATTCAACACAATTACACAAATATGAAAAACCTGAAACGGATAACAATTAAGAGAGCGCAGACCTAAAACTTAATGGGATTGGGCACAAACCTAAAATATATTGGGATTGGCCACAGACCTGAAAACATGGCCCAAGGAAGCATCGGTACAGCACAAATTTTGACAAGATGCTGCAAATATCCAAATAATCAAGCAATCATCTCAACAACTATTGTCAACTAAGCATGAAAATTCCCAAAAATGAATTTAACAAGAACGAAGACCTGCAGGTTGTTGTATTAGTCTTTGGAATCCAATTAAATTCTAATTCCAACTTTGTTAAACATCTTCATTATATTTGACTGATTTAAGTTTACTTCAGATTTTCTCTTTTTATCCCCAAACTTCATCGAAATGATATAACAACAACAGTCAACACAAAAATCGTAAGGCACAATCAATTCGAGCAACTTATAAGGATAAAGTACCAGAAAGTATTGGATTAAATTAACTTACCAGAAACGTTGTTGATCAGAATGGCCGAGCGGTGGTGTGGGTATGCTTTAACTCATTAAAACCATGCCCGACTTGCAACAACAAAAGTCGGCAACCGGAAATGACTGTATTGGGTGCCCCACACATGTTGATCTGGGCTGCGGATGCACGGCCAAGAAATGGAGATCTGACGGTGACAAAGGGAAGGGTTTCAGTTCCAGACTTGCAACAACGAAAGTCGGCGACCGGAAAAACGCCAAGTGACGAGGATTGACGGCGAGCCGAAGATGACATATAACAGCAAGCACTGGTACGGATCAATCAATCGCTTGTACGGATCTCGGCAGTGTGCTTTGGCCGGGCTAGGGTTTGATAAGTATCATACCATGGTATGGTGATCAACGGCGGGATATCAACTGAGATCCGCGGATCGCCATTGAGAGATGGGGGCGATCGTTTGAGCATGCGGATCGCCAATTCGCCATTGAGCAGGGAGGGAGAGCGGTGGACTGGAATCAAGTCGCGTCTTTGGAAACAAGAAAGGGGTAACTACCTTTAATTTTCAATTAAACTGGGTAATCGCGGGTAATCAAACTTTAGCGCCTAAATCGAATTATTTTAGCAAGTAATTGCGCCTTTTAATTTTCAATTTCTAAATTTTCTGCGGTCAAAGTTGTGCGACACTATTGTGCCACAACACAATCGATTCTTTTTGTGTGGTTAATTTGATGGCCCACGTTTCAGTTGTTCATATACATGAAAGAACGCTCTACACAAAGGTTTCTTAACCATATTTTAAAATGTAGGTCAGGGCTCCAGGCTATATTTAGTTTCTAATTATATTTAGTATTTACAAGATCAGCCTAATACGTCTAATCGAAATTTACCAAGATTATTTAATGAATGTATGTAATAATTATTTAATAAAATGCTTAGCGAACATGACTTCCTTCTTTATGTTATACTTATACTGTCATACACGATCTATTATATGTTGAATATAAATAGTGAATAAAAATATGAAATAAATTACAATTTCGGTAAACCTCATGTTTACGTAAAATTAAATTAAAAATTAAACATGGACATAAGAATATGGTACTAATAATGGCACAAAATGGTCCGTACTACGGCTCATATTATCATTTTTTTAATATTTAATTGATTAATCCAAACAACTCAATTTAATTTTTATGTTAATGTAGGTAAAGACAAAATTTTATATTTCTTAAAATCTTTTTACTATGTTTTTTTATAGATAATAAAACACATTTTTTAATGGTCTATAATGTTTACATAGTCATTTTCTAATTATCTAAAAAACAGTAAAACAGTACCAAAAATTTAAAGTTTGGTCTAGAACTGTACTAACTATTTTACATATGGAGATCGCATGGAGCGGTTTGGATCGATTAATTAAACATTAAAAAAAATAATAATATGAAGCCGTAGCACAGAGCATTTTGTACTATTAATAGTACTATAGCCTCACTCAATTTGGAATATATATCTACACTATTTAGAGTAAAATTACGGTGTTCGATCACTGAAGTTTTCTTTGAGCTTATCGTCAAAAACAAAACAAATCATATCAAAAGTTTGATTTATATGGATTAATAAACTTTTTATATCAAAATATTGGGGCATACAATAATTTTTTATTTTTAGAGATTTTTATATTTATTTCATATTTTTTAAAAGATATATATGAAACTTTAATTATTTTATTAATATTATATAGTCATTATTAAAAAAATCAAAATAAATACTTCAAAATCTCAAAAAAAAAAAAAATGGAAAATTTTAATATATCACAAGATTTTGACTAAAGAATTAATTAGCCATTAAATTACATATTATTATTTAACAAAAGTACCAATATTAGTAACATTCATATTTTTTAGACAACCATGTGCATTGCATAGATATAATGCTAGTATTACAAAGCACATAGCAACAGGAGGTGTCCATTAGTTTAATACTATTTCATGTTTAATGACGGACATATCCTAATATCGCAGGACTAAGATTTAAAATTAAATAAAATCAACAAATAAGATACAACAACACAAATAAATTAAAAACAACTAATTTAGAATTATAAAAAGCGCTTTTGAAGAAATTAAAATAGCAAAATTAGGAGTTAATACTGTACATGATAATCAATAAGTTAATAAACTATATTTAATATGCTTATGTTTAATGGCACTATATATAGAGTTAGACTATTATGCAAATGTTAGCATTTCGGACTGAAATGTTAATGTCTCAAAATTTATGTTATCATGTCTGAAATTATGATTTATGGTGCTCAATAAGTTCTTCATATGAAAATATTGGGCAATACAAAAATTTTCTATTTGTATAGTTTTGTAAGTATATGTTATGTATTTTTGAAAATAGCATGTACAAACATCAATATTTTATTAATATTTATTAGCTATTTTCTAAAATTCACAACAAATAATTAGAAAACTCTAAAAATGAATAATTTTTGTATCCCCCAATATTTTCATATAAAGACTTTATTGATCACCATAAATCGTTATTTCGGTCCAAAAGCTAACGTTAACACAATAGTGTAACTCACACTATATATAAACATAATTCGAAATTCCAATATTTTAATTGAGCTTTGATAAAAATAAATAAAGCTTCGAGCCTTCGACTTATAACGCATGACTTACTAAATTTTGAAATATTAATTAAAATTGCAACGACATTTAACCATTTTATTAAATATTCTAAATAAAAATGTAGTGAAGTTTGGGAAAATATTCGTATTCTCTGCCGAGCATGTTTACATAATTTAATGTTTGATTATGCAGATTTTAATCAAAAGATCATCCCAGTGTATTAATTATTGGTTCCCTTGCTCATACTATCCCCCCAATGACAAGTTGACAACTAACCGCTGATCAAACAGTTTTACTGAATAATAAAACTACAAGCTCCAAGAATTTTTATGTTTTTTTTTTGGATTAGAAGCGTCTTCCATTATGAAAACACAATGGCATCCGATCTGAGTGAATTGTTCAGATATTGCATTCATATACTTTCTTTTATATTTCCTTCTCTACAATGAGTGGTACACTGGTACGAATTTTTATCAACTTTCAATTAATAGAACTTGCTCTTAACACTAGTACCTTTCAATTCAATCTATAAAACAGGGGATAAAAAAAGAATGAACTACATTCCTGAAATAACATCCTATTCCTTAAATCCAACTGGCCACATGAACTTCGTAATCAATCCAACTGGCCACATGAACTTCGTAATCAACTCAGCCACACATAAACTTACAAAATTACCCTGCAAAGTTATCAAATAGCAATAACATACAAACTTAATTAATTTGCTTTTCAATGACTCTTTTCACTTGGTCATGCTCCTTCAGATTTACTTGGCCACAGGCTCTAGACCATGCCAACTATATCTTCAGATTTGCTGTTTACTTTAGTAAACCTGGTATTGCGTCCTGCCGCTGTAAGAGAATTGATCACATAACAACTATAGGGAACACAGAAAAAAGAGGATCTCATAATGGCATGAAAGCACCGCTCAGGGCATCTGACCTGACAGGCAATAGACAAGTTTCAATCGGAGACAGTTGATTGCCTTCTGGAAGAAGAAGAAGATTATGGACTTAAAAAGGGGTATAACAGTTACAAGTATAAAACATCCATACTTCATACAGTGCTAAAGCGTAAATGCCTCGTGTATTGTAAATAATTTATATAGTTACATTAAAAGCATGACCAATACCAAATGGTGAACTAACTCATGCCACTACAGGAGATGAAATAGTTGGTTTACTTCAAGAGAGATTTGCATCAATTGGACTTCATGTGTTCAGGATTTAGTAAACAAAATTGAAAGATTTGGTTGGTCCCAAAAGTTAACCAAACTTTGTGGTCATAATTGAGCTTAGGTAATTTGACTTCTTCAGGTTCTCAGGTTGGACTCAGTCTATTTCTAGTGAGCAGTGAGCCAATGAGTACTGACACACTCCTATCTGTATCAGAGTTTGCACCATCTTTTGATTAAAAATGAATTTTGAAAATTCCCTTATACCTGCTTGACGAGTTACTCAGGTCCACTTTCTGACTCTGCTAGCTGCTCAGAATCTCGTATCTTGACACATGCGAAAGTGAACACGACATAGTGCCTTTACAACATGCACACCATCAATCTCAACCCATTTCTCTCAGTTAGATTGTAGTATCCAGAAGTCAGCACAGCCGCATGAATTAGATGGAATTACATCAAGATGGAATTACACCAATGGATTATAATTACCTGCCTCCTGTATTTATCATAGTGACATTGTCAGATAATTATAATCATCTGTTTCAATTCTTTAAAAAGCAAGGGACTAAATTAATTCATTATAATGGGTCACACCAAGATTTTACGATGACTGCTATTAATCTTATTGGTCAGCTTTGTAAAAACACTAGCAAATATTCCCTGGTACATTCAAAGAAATGGAAAAGTTATGGGATGCATATGTACCACATACTAATTTATTTATGATACAACTGTATGAAGTAGTATCCAATTAATTTTTTTGCTGGAAATATTCAATCTGATACAAATCAAAGAAAAATATACCTAGGAATTTCAAACTGAATACCGTATGTTCTGCCATATATTAACTTATATGGTTTCGTGAGGTAAAATTGCATATAAAAACAAGTACTGAGATATGTTTATTTATAGCCCAAGTTAGTAAAAGTGCAATAATAGTAAAGGAGAAACCTAGAAAGACCCCCACTATATGCCAGTTTTTTGTAATACCTTAATTCTTTCCAACTTTTCTAAGCTTGCAATAATATAAATTCCTATTGGAGAAACAAACAAACTGATCACCAAGGAAACAAGAGTTATAATTTGAGAAATTATCAAATGTTTACAGTGACATATACAATTGGTGCCTGATAATCAGTTGTCATCCATTTAATTTCTCACGTCATTGATAAATCAGATAATATGCACATACTTATATCTCTTATTTTTTGGAAAAAATCTCTATGATCAAAATTATGTGCGCATCTTTTAATCTGTTCATGTCACAGGGGCACTGACCTGTTCTTCATCTGTGGGAAAGAAAAAATAAGGAACTGGTAACAGCAAGAAACCAACTGACCAGTCCCATTCTTTCCAAATTAGCCAAGAGGGCAAAAGGTGTAAGGAAGTACCGTAACAGTCTAGGCGGGGATTTGAAGGTGAGAAGCATGGTACAGTCTCCAAAATCCAATCTGACATTCTGGGGCTTGATTCAAGATGCGCTTTCGCAACTGCAACAGAATGAGGGAGGAGGGAAGGACGTACAGCGAGGCGGATCAGATGGCTGCCTCGGCAGAGATTGGATACGAGAGAGATGGGGTCGTTGGCTGCCTGGGCGGAGACCGGAGGATGAGAGGAGGGGATCGGTGGCTGCCTGAGAAGAGGGGATCAGTGGCTGCCTGGGCGGAAACTGGAGGATGAGAGGAGGGGCGTCGCTGCCTGGGCGGAGAGAATGAGCCAAACGGGAATTGGGTGGTTACCTTGGCAGAGGTTAGATAGAAGGGAAATAGAGAAGCCTGGAACGGTGGAAGCATTGGGAGGAGAAGTGAACAGATGGTATGAAAAAGAGAGAACCGCCACTAGGTTGTGCGGAAATCGAAAAACCAATAAAGAACGAATGTACTAATTGCTCCGCTACTACGCTCAGCACTGTTAGCGCTCCCGATGCGCGTTTAGAAACAAAAAAACCGTCCGCGTCTAATTTGTTGTGACTACGAGCCAAATTTCTAGTAGTGTGTATGTTCTCAATTTCAACAAAATTTCAAAAATATTAGGTGCTGCTATGGGTAAAAGATTTCATTTTACTCAAAGAACAGCTTTTTCCACATTATGGACCAAATTACCCTCACCCTTTATGAGTATTCCACATTGCACAGGGGTAATTTGGTCCATAATGTGCAAAAAATCTGGTTCCATATCATCAACTCACAAGATATTTGGCTAAAGCAAGTTCTAGACATAGTAAGTGGTTTCAACTTTCAAGCAAAATGACAGCAATTTACCAAAGAGAAACTTGTCGAGGCTCGTGTTACAGAGGTATTCGTACACAAGAAGCTTTTCGGAGTCGTCCAAGCAGCAACCAAGCAACCTTACAAGGTTTCTATGTTCAAGCTTTGCAACAAGAGACACCTCATTACGAAAGTGTTCCAGTCCTTGTTGGAGTTTCTTGAAAGCCTTTTTACAGCTACTTGCCGATCGTCTTCAAGCATTCCCTGTTTATGTTGTAAATGCAGCACCACCAAATCGAAGATAAGTATAGAACATATTTATAAATATTTCTTCCAGTATTCTCTACAAGCCTTAAGCCTAAGGTTGTGTATGTTGCTACAACAGTACTTACCTAATAAGTATGTAATGGCAATTTCTTGTTAACTCGATCCATGAAAAATTATAAAAGAGGAAAAATTCAGGTGATTGAAGATAAAGAGAATGGGATAAACATTAATTAGTCAATTTGTGACCCTTTATCACTATGAAAGCTAAAGCGCGGAGCATATATATGTTTTGGCTCCCGTGGGAAAGAGGACTTGTTCAGTACCCTTCGCCATTTTTGATGTAATATGGTCAGCAATGTTCCATTAATTTTACAATTTTGATGCAGGATTTTCCATCATAACGAATGCATAATCGTTTGCCTATGAAATGTGTTTTCCACGGTATAACAACTACCTACAGAATTGATGACATGAAAACAAAAAACATTATCAAAGAAAGAAATTCTGACTTCATAACTAGATATTGGAGAAAAACCTTATAGACAGGTCCAAATCCACCTTCTCCAAGCTTATTTTCTTCTAAGAAGTTACTGGTAGCAGCTTTTATTGTTCTTAATTCAAAAAACGTGAACTCGTCATTTCTGATACTTTGAATTGGGTTAACACCATCTGTTTATAACCATAACATTTAAAGTATGAGCAAACTCTTTTGTATATTTTATGTTCAAGTTTTAACGTAGAACAGACATTGAGACTCACCGTTTGCAGACGCAAGTATCTTTAGCCTCAGAGAAATATCGATTACAAGAACTAGTAACAACACAACAGCTATAGGGCAAACAATGTGAACTATCAATCTTCTGGTGTTGTGTTCTCCATCTGTTTATAAATACTAAGAATGTTAAACATGAAAGAGTTCAGAGTGCACCAGTAATGGCATTCATGTTACACTGACTATAATTCATATATATTATTGCTTATATATAATAGGATACAGATTACTGTTATATTAATAATATTATTCATATCATACAATTTCATTATTGATATATCATTGTTCATGTCCCACAGGAGTACTCCATATTGAATCTGATCTTGTACAAGGTTGATCCACTAGGGACTAGGCTTAAAGGCTCTAAACTATAGTACTAAACTAAGTCTCGTTGACTTGGAAATTAGTTCGGATTGATAGTTACCTTGTTTCAAATAATTCAACATGGCAAATTGAATGTCCACTTCCATGGTCCCAATCAAAAATTGTCATAATTGATTGTTTCAATTCGGTCCCGGTATATCTTATACAGGTAGACACCAGATATTGATTGTTGTAGGAAAAACTAACCCTAAATTAATTGTGCGCATACCAGTACTTTTCTCTGGCTGTGGAGGGTACTCAGGAGGTAAACCAGGGGGTGGCACGTCGACGTCAACAAGCGAGAGATTAAAGAAGCGATAGATTTCCATACGCATGTAACACTGAAAACCGAAAATGGTCCCGCCTTCCTTACCCCAAGAACTGGCTTGTAACAGGCCGATATATCCTTTCAAACAAGTATAGCAAGTGTCTGGTGAAATGTCACGCATACACTGTACCAGTCCATACAAGGTGATGCTTCCGATATAGTTTGCTACACCAGCCTTGAACATCTTTGTCGAATTGGCTGCCCTCTCTGCAAGGCTATCCATCAGCTGACCATACACATATTCGAACTTATCAGGATTTACGATATAATAATTGCTGCCGAATGGCATCGACCAATTGTTTTCTTCAGGGGTGGTGGAATTGGTATCAGAATAGCGGACGAAACGCTCAAGATACCAAACATCATTCCATAAATCAGCTCTCATGCTGTGTGAGCAATCGGTTTGTATCGCTTCAACTGCTTTTAGGAGTCTGGCATTCAGTAGAATTAAGTTTGTCCAGGCATAGTGCACGGCCGAAAACTCGGTTAGGGGCTTCTCCTGCTGTCTGAAGGGAGAAGCCGGTGTGCCATACAGACGAGGAAAGGCTAGAGAGCAGCTGCTTGAGGTTGTATTGATAGGTACTGTTGGTGGTGAAGTTTGTGGCAGAGCATCTGGAGAAAGGTTGAGCTGAAGAGGGCAGGATAATGAAAGCCTGAAAGATTGTGGAAGAGCAGAGGAGAAAGAACCACAAGGAGCTTTGTGGAAATGAATGTGAGGCCATGTATCGTACAAAATAGGGATCTGTACGTAGCTTTTTGGTTGAAACCAGATCTATTATCATGTGAGGCCATATATACTCTTATTGTGCCACCCTTTCCGCTGCTCAGGGAAGAGAGCGTCTCTGATTAATGTCTTATGAGGGGAAAGGACACGGTCACCACTATATATGCTTGTATGATAAGTAGGTGTTGTAAGGCACCTGCCCACACACACTCATATACAAAGGTTTTATTCAAGTGATTGTGGACTCCTAGATTCCAATAAACGCAAGTACTTACTGTTAATTACCCTAGAGCTGCTAACTCTAAGAACCTCTAATTAAGAATAAGGGAAATGCTAAAATATGTGTGATAAAATAAAATCAAGTCTGGTTTGGGTATTAGAATTTGAATTTGAATTTGATTTTGATTTGGTCTTTGATTTGGCTTGGTTTTGGATATGGACTTGACATTATTTGAACTTGAGTTTGATTTGGGATTTGGATTTGTTTTGAGATTTAGGCTTGGTTTTGGCATGATTTGGGATTTGAACTTGATTTTGACTTGATTTTGGACTTGGACATGCTTTAAGACTTGATTTTTGGATGTGAATACAGTTTTTGACTTGACTTTGACATTGGACTTGTTCATCCTAAAAAAAAAAAAAAAATTGGACTTGACTTTGACTTGATTTGAGACTTGGACTTCAATTTTGAGACTTGAGAGAAAGAGAGGAAAGGAAAAACATAGTACCTCTTTTGAATTTGATTTGAAAAATATGCATAATGGCAAACGGCGGATCTTGACACACAGAACTCCGATCGTCGATCGGCTAGCGGCATTGGAATCGTGACATGGCCAGGAATGTGGCGGTCGGCTCGGATTGAACATAAATAGAGCACATCATTGAGATTTTGGACTGCAATTTTCGGGCTGGTTTGAGAATTTGTGATGACTTTCACCTTTCAAATTTCAAATTCTTGGTCAATTCTTAATCAATTCATATGAAACTTATGCCAAAACTGATCATTTGTAAGTTCTTAATATGTTTAAAACAACTATACAATTGGATTTGTGAGATTTTGGATTTAAATACATTGCAAATTTCAAATTTTGAAACAGTGAACAGTTCAAAGGAATTTGAGCCATTTTTTTTTATACATATCATGCTTATTGGAAACATAGGTGCAGTTAATTTAAAACTGAAATTTTATTTTACAAACATGTTCTTTGTACAAGTTTGAACAACTTTGATTTTGAAAACATGTTGATTTGAGATTTGGATTGTTCTCTACAAAATTTACAATTAAATCATTGGAAATTCACATAATATTGGAAAAAGATTTACAATTTGAAAAGTTCAAAGCTTTTGACATGGTTTGGATTTGAATTGTGACTTGAAATTTTATATACAAACATAATATGATATGCACTTTGATACTGCTAAAGAAAATCAGTATGTTATTTTACAAAAGGGTACACTTTTAATTTAATATTTACAAAAAGGGACTGATGCAGATTTTGTGGGTTTTTATGCAAAATTTTGAGAATGACCTACTGATTTTATTTGTCAGTATGAGTATTATATCATTTGGAACAAATTTCAGTTCTGGAGTTTTATCATTTGATGCATGGATTGATCTGTACAAAAATTCTTTTTAAATAACAGAAAAATTGGCAGTTTATTGGAAAACTTGTCAGAAATTTGTGAATTTTTATATGAATTTTCAGGGACAGATTTGGAAAATGTTTAGTACATGAAACATGCTTGGAAAATTTTCAAGAATATACAGAAATTTTTAAACTTATGCACTATGTACAGAAATCAAGTGGTTTCCCAACGGAGGGATCATGACTAATTTAACGGAACAGAGGTTCTGAAACTTTGCTGAAACTGAGATTCGAAAATTCATAATTAAATCTACAAAAATTATTTTTTGACAGTACAAGTTTGCAACTGTTTTTTATGAAGTTCTTTATTTGAGATAAAAATTTGAGACATTTTGGAAATGATTTGGTACTCTTTTACATTTTTATTTGGTGCACCGTATCAAGACTATTTTTTTTTTTTTTGTCTATTCCTATTTTATAAACAAACGTGATTTTAATTTGGTGCATCGTTCAAATTTTCCTTATCTTGAATTTTTTTTTTTACACAACATCACATTTCGTACCTGAGTTTATGTCTTTGAGCATGTGTTTATTCGATACACGGTGGGTGTCAGATTTGTTTTCAGCAAACCAAGAAATTAATTTACAGAGCTCTCCATTTTTTAGCAATTGGCACTTTTATCCCATCCTAATTCCTCCAGACAGTTAAAGAAGATATAACTAGATTGTACTCATAGTCATACTTGTACATGGTAACTAAGAGGATCTCAATCTTGGAAGTTCTGCCAGAAAGCAAAGCTCTTATGGATGCTCTAGTCAGGCAACCTCTTATGGTGTGCAGGAGCAAATCTATTACTTTTGTGTAATGAGAAGTTTATTTATTTAATCTTTTTGTATTTCAATTTATATGTGATTTCATCGAATTTAAATGGTCAGCTAAGCGTGCATGTAATAAACTATCTAGATAAATTATATGTATCTGAAAGTATTGAATAAAACTATGAACAAGTAACTGTGACAAGTTCATTGAAGATTAAAGAACTATGACTTCCTCAAGTTTTTAATTTGAGAATGACTGGTGGGTGGATATATAGTGGATACAATGAAATATGGAAGATTCTATGGAGATTCATAAATGTGAAAATTAAATATTTGGCTCACAATAAACATTCTGTATATGAAGAAACCGATAACGTCATGGTTACAGAGGTACAATAAGAACAAAGAAGTTAACCGGCCGGTACATATCATAAAAATATAAAATGAATTGATGAGCATAGTCATAATAACGTTACATAACAAAAGAATCCCCAAAACATGAATTATCAGAACTTCTTCTTCTTGTTTTTTTTGAGGAAATTAGAACTTATTCTAAGCATCCCATTTCTCAACTGAAATTCTTTAGATAGGGTTTTCTTGAGACGTAGTCGTCACTGGTAAAAAAGAACCTGAGGACTCACTTGACTCGGTCCAACTACGGACTTTTGTACTGACTAAACTAGAAAGTGTTCTTAATACAGGTCTCTTACACATGTAGTGTGCTTCAATCCTGGTATAAAGAGGCTCCAGGTAATTGTCACTGTGGTAGCTTAAGGCAGCACATTCTCTAATCTCCTTGAAAAGGTCGCACACCTCGGCATCAGTATTTAGTTGGTGCACAATGATGCCGCTCTTGGTAAGTATTGAGACATCATCTAGCATGTTAATAAGGCTGGACAGGAACATAACGTATGCAGTAACATAGCTTCCAAATTGGGGGTAGGTTTGCTCAAATGCAACCAAGTTGCAGAATAAAGTTTTTGTGATTGGTTCAATAGTCAAACAGGGGATCTCTATGGTGCCATTACTGAATACAATGTCAAGTAGCGAATGTGGATTTTCAGAACAATACTTTTTTTTCTCAAAACCAATCCCTGCTTGATTGTATTCTGTTGCCCGGTGCCAGTGCCAGGGATAGGGATGTCCTGATTGTGTTGCTTGTAGACATTGAGATGACCAGACCTTGTTCCTAATGAAGTTGCTCCCCGATTGAACGAGATCATGAGAAGATTGGCCCTTGGCTTGGTTTTGATCATATATTTCAGATTCCTCAGAGCAAGGTCTCAAATATATGTGGAATAAGTGAAGCAAATGGTAAAATTTTTTTGGCTGATTAAATTTAGAAATGGCTTTGGGATGGCAACCTAATGCAATTTCCACAAAGTCAATAATGTTTCCAATGAATTTTGAACTCATCATCGAGTTGACTCCTAAGATAGTTTCCTGTATCTTTGTAAGAACAAAGAAGGGGATTTGGTTCTCAAGGAGTAGCAAATCATGCCAAAAGTTTTGATCGTCTATTTGGTTGACGGGATCTGCATCTTGAGGTGCCGTTTTGCAACCATTTGGTTGTAGCTGCATTTGATCTCGAGTTATTTCTTCATTCATATATGTTCTCATGTAATATCTGTTTGGTTCTTGCGGTCCTGCATTCAACTCTTCTATTCCCCGTAAAAGTACAAGCAAGAAGCATCCATCAAGTAGCAGCATTTTCAAAAGTTCATTCCTTCCCATACATATTTCCTCTGAATAAAAACTCCGTACTCTTTCCTCCAGCTCTGACAATGCTTCTAGGTAATCTGGTAACCCCTTCTCTTGGTTTGAATGGAGGATGTAATCAAGGAATTCGTATTTCATCATTTTCAAGTTATCTGCAATAGGTATTCCGTGGTTATATGGTCCAACAGTGAGCAAGAACGGAGCATAGGCATCCTTATATTTCTTGCGGATACGTTTGTCGATTTTGTGAATCAGAGGTCTAGTCAACTCATGTTCACCACCTTCACACCTTAAGCAGCCACTTTTTGCTTTTCTTGTAACAGAATCGACCAATTGGTCGATGTCTATCACATGTGCTCCGGACATCTTCTTTCTCTCAAAAATAAATCAATACCAAACCTGGTGTTAGTTAGTACGATTGTGATATTAAAATTTTGAAAAGGAAGCTTTATCTAATTGTGCAAAAAGAATTTAAATTGAGGAAAGTTTCATGATTTTTCGTCAGGAATAGGATGAAAATTAGAGAAGTTTTGCAATTGCAATTACAATGACCAAAAAGAGTGACAATAACGGCCTTTAAACAAGGAGTTTGGACAATCAATTGTTGTTTTGCAATAGCATAATACTGTTAATTATGTTTTGTTTCCAAATATTATATTAGAGGAAAAGGAGCCAAACATCAACTAAGCAAACCATTTAAATATTACAGAGAAATAAGGAAGACGTGAAGAAATGTGACCTGTTGTAGATGGATGAAGGTTGGGACTTGGGAACATGATGAAAGAGGAAAAGGGTTGTTGTTCTGTAGTTGAAATAGGAGTCTCTCTCTTTTTTCTTTTTTGAAGGTTCATGTTCTCTCTCTTAATAGGTATGCAATTTTGCTATTTTTATAACACACAGCTGTCTCTCTATCCTAATCCATCAAAAGTTCAAAACTAATTACTGCCTTTTTTATAGAAGATAATAAACAATATCAGATGCATACACTAAAAAGTATGTCTGGGAGGTTTGAAAAGGAAAAACCAAAAAGTGATTGCCAGTTTGACACTTTGCTATAAAAAAAATATTAGACTAACAATCCCCCATCAAAAATCCTCCAATTCTGTCCTCCCAACCAGAGCGTGCCACCTGTCAAAAGCGTGTTGACCGGTTAAAACTAAAAATGCGTCGCTACCAAACCCCCTGTTGCTCCGCGTCACGCATAGCACAGTGGCTCCGCCCATCACTACAAGTATTTATATTTCAAAGCCAGGTTATTATATTTCAAAACCAGTTGTATGTATTTCACATCCAAGTGTTTTATCTCCCCGGGGTTAATATTTCAAAGTCGAGTGTTTATTTCAAACCAGGTATTTATATTTCACATCTAGGTGTTTTATCTCACAGGTGTTAATATTTTAAATCCAGGTGATTATGTTTCAAAACCAAGTGTTTATATTTCATATCCAGTTGTTTATCTCAAATGCCACATGTTTATATTTGGAAGTTAGATGGTTACATTTCAAATCCGAGTGTTTATATTTCAAAGTCAAGTGTTTATACAAGTCAAGTGTTTATATTTTTAAATCATGTGTTTAAATCAAAACTAAGTATTTATATTTTAAAATCAGATGATTATGTTTCAAAGTCAGGTGTTTATATTTTACCATTAACACAATCATTATAAACAAAAACAGTAAATCGACTCAATTTGTTAGATCCACCTGGCAATGTGATGTATGCAATAACCCAAAAATTAGAGCACATTGGATGAAAACTAAAGACCAGATAAAAAGTAGTGCAGCTTTAATGGAGTATTGGAAAGATTCAACTCATTCAATGTTCATGAATCACCACACGCCTTAATACTCAAGACAATTTTTCTTATTCCATGACCCTATTGATTTGATCGGGGAAAGCTTTTTCGGCAGCCATCAATCACTGCCATATGCAGGGATTGTCGAAGAATAGTCTCACTACTGGCCACTGCCACATTAGCAAGTCACCTGCCCTTAATTCTACATAGCAAACCCTCCTCATTGGTCGTCTTGATTTCTTGGTCTCCGATGTAATTTTGGGAGGGATTGAGAGATTTCACGTGAAGAAAAGGGAAAGTGATCCTCACGTGAGCTGTTGAGAATTAATGAAATTACCATATTAAGATGCGGGGACGAAGTCGGGGGACAGACTCGTGGGGATATAAAGATTTTCTCATAAAAAAAATATGTTATTTTTTCCTTTACCAATATATATCTATTTTTCCTTTATTACTGATAAAAGACACTCCTGGTCACAAGTTGAACCGGTCCCAGGTTTCAGCAGATTCCATTATTACAAATTTGGAGTTTTTCAGTCCCAGGTAGCGGAGGCAGAATACGGGATGGGGGGCGGCCTAGCTTTGGCCAGGCAACGTGTAACTTCTCATCCTGGTCTGCACTTGTACCACTTATCTTGCTCTCTGAAATTATAGATCAGCAAGGATCAAGTAAGAAAAGTGCACCAATCGAAATATCCTTACTATATATAAAAGCATATTGGAAAAAATGATATGGAAGGACTATCTTTCCCAAATAAAAAACCTGAGCCGTTGATCATTTTCTTGAATAGATTAGAATCATTGATTTACGTTAAGACCCGTTGACGTTAATGTCTCAGTCTATTAAAATTTAAGGCTCATATTAATTTCTTCAAGATAAGACCCATTACATATTACATTAAAAATTTATTATAAGAAATAAGAATTTTAGCCCAAAGCAACGCGTGGACTCTTTACTAGTATAATATGTAATGAAACAAGGGGCAAGGAATTGGAATTGGAATTGCATGGAAGCTTACCAACACTTGCCAGACTTTCCTTCTCATTTGTTGCTCTTGTTTTTGTACTGGTTGTTATAGCATCAGAGACAACATCCTGGGCCTGTACCAGAGGAATAATTTTGCTGACCGAGAGAAAGAGGATTGTTGAAATCAGGAATCCCTTGCCGACTGCTGTTGCTCTCATTTTAACTTGGGCAAGTCCTTGGTGTGGATATCAACTAGCTACTGTTATGTATATATATATAATAAATTACCTAACTACATATATATTCAAAAAGACTGTATTTAATAATAGCTCGTTCCTAACATAATTAATGAATGTATCTCATAGGCTGTTCCTAAGGACTAAGGAGATGAATATCCTGTAGGCAACTAGCTAGCAACTAAAAATCTAGAACAGAGGGCTGAGAATTCTTATGTCACTACCTGTCATTTCCTATATCCTGGTTTTCATTCCGATCGAGTTCAAAAAAAACCCAGTATCTATGCATCACAAATTATGTAAGAACACAGAATTGAACAAGTTCTATGCTTCTACACATCATGTTTTTTCTAGTCCAGTGCTTGAAAGGCCGGCTCTTATAATCGTTTGTTGTGTTTCAATTTTGGCATACCGTTTATCAATAGATATTTCAAATTACATTAATTCTATTGAAATTTTAATGAATATGATTAAAATTTATCTTTTCAGTTTTTTAAGGTATAACAATGATGAATCAAACTGATTCGCTATATATGTTGGAATATATTAAGCCTAATTAAATAAAATGAAACAAATAAATAAAGTTAGAAAGATCAAACAGTGATTTGAAGAACTTGTCGGTTGCACAATATTCTAATTAGCATCCATTCATAGTTGAAGATCATCGAACCATATTTGAGCATCGAAGCGCACCCGTAATAATACGAGTACTAACTTTAGAGAAGTATTTGCCTCACATGATGCAGTGGACTCATAGCAATCTCCTCCCAAGATACTTCGACTCATGCCTCCAATGATGCGGTGCACCCCACATAAGGAGGGAACCCGAATTTGATTGCAACAATAGCTCAAACTCAATATTATATTTGTATATTATAAATCTCATCTTGTATATATGTTGCTCTACTTTGTTTATATGTTTTTTTATTTTTCCTGTCTTCCATAGAATGGATTTGCCCCTCTATATAGCACTGGATTTCACTGAGTAAATTAAATAGTTACCGTGTAAATTAATTGACGAGTTTAATGGTATGAGATATATATAGCAACGGGTCTTTCAATTAACATATCATACAACGGTCATGTCATTTCTATGATCCAGCTAAACATTGTATCATCACCAAATAATGTTATTATAACTGTTGTATTTAATCATTCACATTAATATCGGAATTCAATAAGAAGTAATGGGTGGCCAGCCCACTATATATTCTTAACAACCGAATATATTAACATTTATATTTTTAATTAGAATAAAAGTTATATTTCATATAATTAAAATCTTAAAATATATAAAAATTAATTGTTTCTAATTAATTTTCTAACAATATATACTCGATATGTTTTTTTTTTTTTTTATCAATTTGTGTAAATAAATATGCAGAGTGAGTACGGAAAAAAAATTACAATGTATTCATCAGTGTGTACACTACTTTGTTTACATATGTAAATCCGGTGTCCAATATATAGCAGTTTCTTAAAAACATTATTGTAATATTATTGTTTTTTTTTTTTTTTTGACGATGTTTGTAACCCGGTGCCCTTTTTTACTTTGATATTACTGGAGTGGTACCGTAGTTTCTACTGTTCCTTGTACGGTAGACAAACCCATCCGAAAATAGATATCTATAATACAACCTCCGTCCATGAAAAAATAAATTTTTAGGAAAAGTTAAATGAATTAGTGGAAAAATAAAATTACATAATAATTGTTCAAATTAAATAATATAGATAAAAGCGTAATCATAACATTGGAGAAACAGAAAATTTGAAAAAGTGAATGCGACATATGAGTTTTTAACAAATACAACCTCCGTCCATGAATAAATGAATTTTTAGGAAAAGTCAAATGAATTAGTGGAAAAATGAAATTACATAATAATTGTTCCAATTAAATAATATAGATAAAAGGGTAATCATAACATTGAAGAAATAAGTGGATTCAAACAAGTGAATAGAAAAATAAATTCAAATCGGTAAAGTTCATTTAATTAGGGACAAGTTCTAAAGGGTATAAATTAATTTAATTGTAGACAGAGGTAGTACTAATATAGATTAGTGCAGGACAATTTGCAAGTGGGTCCTGTCGACAGTCCATCCTTACACGACCAAACATAGTCTCAAGTCAAATAGAAAGGAGTCAAGTCAAGTAGTCAACAGACCAAAGAGCCTGTTCAGGACTGACTTCAGCCTTCAGGTGCAGCCGTGCAGCATAAAACCCCACCAAAAAATTAATGATGTACTACCTCTGTCCCAAAATAAATGGATTTTTTGTAGTTCAAATGAACTACAAAAAATCCATTTATTTTGGGACAGAGGTAGTAGATTATAAGAGGGCCTTTCGAGATTTCAGTTGCACGAGGATTAAAAAAATATATATATTTGAGTTGCACGAATCTTCAAGTGAATCCAATGGCCAGAGTACTGCACAGTAATTTACTGCGCGGTAGAGGATACAAATTGACCGACACCGGCCTGACTTCCCTTTCGACCTTGCGGCCTATAAAACACTCTCCATATGTTGAGTCCGGATCGTCTACCGCACTGTAAATTCGGTAGCGCAGATCCGACGGTTACTTTTCATGGATCCCGACGTAAGTTGTACCGTCGAATCCGCGCTGCCGAATTTGCAGTGCGGTAGGAGATCCCGAGTTCCATATGTCAGACTTCCAATTCAAGTATTCAACCCTCGATCGGACCCTCGATCGGACACTCTGCGCGCGGCAACCCATGAAGGACTGACCACCTTCTCAGGCGCCGGCGGACTTCTTCTCTGCCCTTCTAGACGACTCGCTCCTGCACATCGTCTCCTTCCTCCCGACCGCCTCCGCCACGCGGACCTCCCTGCTCTCCCGCCGCTGGAAGGCCTCCTCTACGTTCCTCAATCTCGACTCCTATTCAGAACACATGACTCCCGCCCAATTTACGGACCTGGCAGATCAAACCCTAGTGCGATGTAGCGCTACTCTCTCCCCGCTCCACCACCTCCACCTCCGCCTCTTCTGTTGCGGCGAGGCACCCGAGATAAGCCTCAAGTACATTCTGACTGTGCTCGACAAGGCCGGCGCCGTCGGACTCCTAAGAGTACGGAGCCTCCCGTGCTTCTAACTCAAAAATCATACTAAATCATCACGAAATTTTGATTTATCGTTCTCATTATACTATTTATATCAAAATCTCCTAGGATGTAAAAATTTTTGATTTTTTGAGTTTCTTAAGTATATATAGAGTCCGGCTACAATAATATGCATATCACGGTTTTACCGTGCTATGCGGCCCGTATCTCAGTTTGCGGTATCCAAATAGTCGATCCGAACCGCTCAACTTAATCTTTATATCAAAATATACTAGCAAACCAAATTTTATAATTTTTATAATTTTTTTGCTATTTTTAATGATGGAGAGAAAATGGCTAGATCCAAGGATTCTGGTTCATACAAAATAACGATTTTGTCCCCATCACTAAAAATAGCAAACAAATTCTAAAAATTATAAAATTTGGTTTGCTAGTATATTTTAATATAGAGATCACATTGAGCAGTTCGGATCGACTATTTAGACACCGAAAACAGAAATACGGATCGCATAGCATGGTAAAACCGTAATATGCATATTATTGTAACCTAACTCTATATATATATTATTGTAACCTAACTCTATATATATATATATATAATATGGGTAATATTGCTTTGCAAAGCTGGGCGTTTTTTTACTTCGTGAGTCTGCACCGTCTAATTTGCTTGATGATCTCGTTTGATGAAGTCGCTGATGAGAGGATATTACGAATCCGGTTCAAGCTCCATTCGCTGGGAGTCGCTGGGAGGAGGAAAAAAAAAAATGGGTTCACTACTTATTATCCCCTTCTTCCTTTTATCAAAATTTTCATTCCCGTTCGATCTCCCATTAGCCTAAGCCCTAGCCCGGCCTCTCATGGCTTCGCCCTTACCTCCTAGGCTGGCCTCGCTGCCCTTGCCTCCTAGTCCGGCGGAAGCACACCTTGGCACGGCCTCTCCCTACGGCCTTGCCCTTGCCTCGCACGGTGGCAGTCGGACGATGGCGCCTTGCACAACGGCACTCAGACGGTAGCGCCTTGCACGACGCACGTTGCCGGTCCGAACCACACCTTGGCACGTCGCTGATACCTCACCCACCTCGCTCGATGTTGAGGTAAACTTTCTCTAAACTCATGCCTAGAATGTTTGTAAGCAGTTGCCTTTCTCTCTCTCGTCCTCTCTGATCTGGACTTGCAAGTGGCAGTGAAATTAATTGTCCAATTTTGCATAAACTGGTAAGTACTTGCTGTTGGGTATATGTATATGAGGATTGAGTCGTTTTTTTTTTTTTTTTTACCACTGGAAACTTGTTCAGGATTGGGATTGGGATTTCTGATGGGTACATACCAAATGATGGAAAATATTTAGACTAGTTCAGAAGGTCACAGAAAGGGTTTCTCAGGATTGAGATTTCTGATCAAGTTTCAGAAGAGAAGACATGGCCTTTTTATGAGGTTTTTACTCTTGAAAGAGAAGGAGAGACTATGCATCTTACAGGGATAAACATCAGATTAAGATGCTTTTGTGGAATGACACTAATGGCACACAATTTACCAGAAGAACAGTACTACCTCTTATTACTAACAAGTACTTTGTCAATTGGTCTTTTTCTAATACTAAGTTGTTCCCATTTGTAAATGTAGGTTCAAGAATGACAAATTTTGTTGGTATATTGAGTCAAGGCTTGAGGTTACTTTGATAGAAAATATCCATTCGACTTAATGCTTCTAAGTGAGGTTACTTTGGGAGACTTAAGTTTTTGATTTAGGATATACCAGTATGAACACTTTCTTGTTTTTCTCTTGATATAGTGGGGGGCAGCTTATTGAGGTTACTTTGAGAGACAGAAAGAAGCCATGCAGGTACTTATGAATTTTATAGTTATGATTTTGACTGGTACATGTACTTGGCTACAATAGTTTCATGATGTATTAGCTCTTATTATGTGAATGAAAGCACACAATGTGCAGCCTTTGTTTTTACTTTTTTTTATATTACATAAATATTCTTCTTATGATCAACAGTGGGGATTGTGAGTAAATGTGAAGGGCACTTTTCATATTTGTAACTATGAACTTAAGCGTTGTCTTAATGCTTCTAAGTGAGGTTACTTTGGTATCAGTATCATCCGATTCGGTGTTACCAGATTCCCAAATATTGTCTTTGATATTTTTTCTGTTTGAGGACATGTTAATGTTTGTGCTGACTATATTAATTATTTTCTTAGGTACATAGAGAGAAACATGGAAGATGAATGCAAAGATCATAATATTTTCGAATGTTGCTGCGATGCAATGAGCAAGATAAAAGAATTGAGGGCTGCCGTGGATGCAATGAGCAAGGAAATGGATGACATTTGCAACAAAATGATTTGAACGAGATACATAAGACTTAGTGGACTGGCATTGGCGTTTATAGTTTGTTGTTATCTGTGTGTGTATTTAGCTCTGCTCAATTTGTATTTAGTAGTTATTTAACTAGGTATTGGGTAGGCAAAGCATATTTGGCTGAGAATTTATATACTAGGTTTTGGGTAGGCAAAGCATATTTGGCTCTGCTCAATTTGGTACCAGTATGAATATGTCCCAAGTTGTATTTTTGTTATTAGTATATAAATGAGAATTGTACTAATATCATTGTCAATTAAGCTTCAAACATGTTGAAATTAATGGCTTCAAACACATTCAATTAATAGAAAAATTATCAGTAATATAATTTGGTATTGACTGACTGATTGATAATGATATTTTAACCATACTGTACCAGCACTGTACCGATACTGTACAAATTGTCCACTGTTATAAATATTGTACTAACCATACTGACTTGTACGAATATTTTGCTGGCATTAACACTGATTCAAAACAATATTCAGCAAAGCATAAATTAAAAATTACAATCAAGAATAAATTCAACATAGATTCATCAACTAATAAATTAAGCAAACTTGTAAAATTCAACAATGATTCCATAATAAATTGCATAACTAATAATCTTAGTTCCAACACACAAATATCAACACACCTACCGTAATAACCAATTCTCTAATACAATGTCAAGTAATCTTAAAAAGAAAAAATAAAACACATACAAACTTATTACAAAGTGCACTGAGCATCATAACTAATACAAAGTGGTAGGCTTCTTTCAAAGTGATTGTTCTGACTCTTCGCTGTCTTCATTATCTTCACTACTTGAAGTTTCATTCACTGTATCTAGCACCTTCTTCTTCTTTTTATTTCCTTCATTCTAAAAAAAAAAGTGCATTAATATTATATGAAAGTAAGCAAACAGAGAAGAAATGAAAAGAGAAACAAAACATAAATCAGATTTTGGCCCTGCATCATTCAAATTTTCTACGCTCTCTTCAAACAGATATTCTCGAAGCCCTGCGTCATTCAGATTTTGAGCATTATGGATCAGCGCCATCCATCTGAAAAGAGAATCAAAACATAAATCGAAAACACATACAAAGAGATGCATTGTTCATTTCAAAATATCTGATAATGTACACACCCGTAGCTGAAAATTAGGAATTGATTCATCTTCATGAATTGGACCGTCATTTGAGTCAGCAACTGTTCCACTATTTGCAGCCACACATGAAGAGGTCGCATCCATTTTCCTATGACGTACTTTGTATAAAGTGCTTTTAGTCAATAAGTAATCAAAAATTTTAAGGATAGATTCCTATAACACAAAAAAATGATCGCTTAATTTGTCATTCCACCAAGATATACAAAGCATGAAGCTGAATAGCGTGTCTATTACTCAAGATACGTCAGCCAGCATTTATAAGATAAAATCCTACCTATTACTCGATTAAGAGCTAACAAAAGAGCTAAGCGTTTAGTCTAGGTTGACTTTTGAACTCACATATGACTAAAACCACAAACAAGTAGGCAATCTGGAATCTTTAATTTTGACTTTGCTCAATATTTGCAAATGGACCGAACTTCTACCAAACTCCTGTGTTCTGACCAAAATTTACCTAAATTTTGGAATTTACTCAAAGTTTCAAATTTAACCAAAATTTCAAATCATGCAATTAACCACTAAAATTAACATCAACCACTAAAATTAACCACTAAAAATAAAGGACAATTGAGCCCAACCTGAGGGAGACTACTTGGGAGTTGAGGAGGCGACGTCAGTGCCTATTACACTGTGCCAAGCCGGTTGTCTTCAGAGGCGAGTGTTGGAGCAAAATCCACCTTTCTTCAGACAAGCCCGAGTCAGCTGTCTTGAGCGGCAAGTGAGGAAGGGTGAGTTGAGAGCAGGGCTAGCCTAGGTGCGAGAGGCAGAGGCAACGTGCGTCAGGGAGAGGCGTTGTTGCAGCCATGATTTGGGGATGGGGTGAGGAAACAGGTTAGGGTTTTAGAAAGGGAGATGAGTTTGGGGAGAGCGAACCGGTTTTTTTTTTTCCTCCTCCCAGTGACTCCCAACGAATGGAGCTTGAACCGGATTCGTAATATCCTCTCATCAGCGACTTCATCAAACGAGATCATCATGCAAATCAGACAGTGCAGACTCACGAAGTAAAAAAAAACGCCCAGCTTTGCGAAGCAAGGTAATATAACTCTATATATATATATATATATATATTTATTTGGATAAAATGTGGACTATCTATTTTTCAGAATATGATGGTCGTGATATATTTTTTAGACCCAATTAAAGAGAGTTGATTAATAAGAATCATTCGATTAAAAATGAAAGGTTGTTTGGCCGATTCATAGCATAATTGCTCTATAAATATTAAATAAAGATCAAATTTAAAATAAAAGGTTGTTTGGCCGATCCATAGCATAATTGCTCTATAAATAAAGATCAAATGATACTAGATCTGGTTTCAACCAAAAAGCTACAGAGCCATATGTTGTATGATACATGGACTCACATTCGTTTCAACAAAGCTCCTTGTGCTTCTTTCTCCTCTGTTCTTCCACAAGGCTTTCATTATCCTGCCCTCTTCAGCTCAACCTTTCTCCAGATGCTCTGCCACAAACTTCACCACCAACAGTACCTATCAATACAACCTCAAGCAGCTGCTCTCTAGCCTTTCCTCGGCTGGATGGCTCACCGGCTTCTCCCTTCAGACAGTAGGAGAAGCCCCTAACCGAGTTTTCGGCCGTGCACTATGCCTGGACAAACTTAATTCTACTGAATGCCAGACGTGCCTCCTAAAAGCAGTTGAAGCGATGCAAACCAATTGCTCACACAGCATGAGAGCTGGTTTATGGAATGATGTGTGGTATCTTGAGTGTTTCGTGCGCTATTCTGATACCAATTCCACCACCCTTGAAGAAAACAATTGGTCGATGTCATTCGGCAGCGCATATGATATCGTAAATCCAGATAAGTTCGAATATGTGTACGGTCAGCTGATGGATAGGCTTGCAGAGAGGGCAGCCAATTCGACAAAGATGTTCAAGGCCGGTGTAGCAAACTATATCGGAAGCATCACCTTGTATGGACTGGCACAGTGCATGCGTGACATTTCACCAGATACTTGCTATACTTGTTTGAAAGGATATATCGGCCTGGTACAAGCCAGTTCTTGGGGTAAGGAAGGCAGGACCATTTTCGGTTTCCAGTGTTACATGCGTATGGAAATCTATCGCTTCTTTAATCTCTCGCTAGTTGACGTCGACGTGCCACCCCCTGGTTTACCTCCCGAGTACCCTCCACAGCCAGAGAAAAGTACTGGTATGCGCACAATTAATTTAGCGTTAGTTTTTCCTACAACAATCAATATCTGGTGTCTACCTGTATAAGATATACCGGGACCGAATTGAAACAATCAATTATGACAATTTTTGATTGGGACCATGGAAGTGGACATTCAATTTGCCATGTTGAATTATTTGAAACAAGGTAACTATCAATCCGAACTAATTTCCAAGTCAACGAGACTTAGTTTAGTACTATAATTTAGAGCCTTTAAGCCTAGTCACTAGTGGATCAACCTAGTACAAGATCAGATTCTTATATGGAGTACTCCTGTGGGACATGAACAATGATATATCAATAATGAAATTGTATGATATGAATAATATTATTAATATAACAGTAATCCGTATCCTATTATATATAAGCAATAATATATATGAATTATAGTCAGTGTAACATGAATGCCATTACTGGTGCACTCTGAACTCTTTCATGTTTAACATTCTTAGTATTTATAAACAGATGGAGAACACAACACCAGAAGATTGATAGTTCACATTGTTTGCCCTATAGCT
Source organism: Cyperus esculentus (assembly GCA_030179965.1). Classification (NCBI taxonomy): domain Eukaryota; kingdom Viridiplantae; phylum Streptophyta; class Magnoliopsida; order Poales; family Cyperaceae; genus Cyperus; species Cyperus esculentus. Next base: position 1,949,564 of record JASGLE010000031.1, read on the forward strand.
GTTGTGTTGTTACTAGTTCTTGTAATCGATATTTCTCTGAGGCTAAAGATACTTGCGTCTGCAAACGGTGAGTCTCAATGTCTGTTCTACGTTAAAACTTGAACATATAATGTACAAAAGAGTTTGCTCACACTTTAAATGTTATGGTCATAAACAGATGGTGTTAACCCAAGACAAAGTATCAGAAATGACGAGTTCACGTTTTTCAAATTAAGAACAATAAAGGCTGCTACCAGTAACTTCTCAGAAGAAAATAAGCTTGGAGAAGGTGGATTTGGACCTGTCTATAAGGTTTTTCTCCAATATCTATTTATGAAGTCAGAATTTCTTTCTTTGACAATGTTTTTTGTTTTCATGTCATCAATTCTGTAGGTAGTTGTTATACCGTGGAAAACACATTTCATAGGCAAACAAATTATGCATTCGTTATGATGGAAAATCCTGCATCAAGATTGTAAAATTAATGGAACATTGCTGACCATATATATGCTTGGACAAGTCCTCTTTCCCACGGGAGCCAAAACATATATATGCTCCGCGCTTTAGCTTTCATAGTGATAAAGGGTCACAAAATTGACCAATTAATGTTTATCCCTTTCCTCTTTATCTCCAATCACCTGAATTTTTCCTCTTTATTTCCTCGTAGATTAGTTAACAAGAAATTGTCATTACATACTTATTAGGTAAGTACTGTTGTAGCAACATACACAACCTTAGGCTTGTTGAGAATACTGGAAGAAATAATTACAAATATGTTCTATACTTATCTTCAATTTGGTGGTGTTGCATTTACAACATAAACAGGGCATGCTTGAATACGGTCGGCAAGTAGCTGTGAAAAGGCTTTCAAGAAACTCCCAACAAGGACTGGAACACTTCCGTAATGAGGTGTCTCTTGTTGCAAAGCTTGAACATAGAAACCTTGTAAGGTTGCTTGGTTGCTGCTTGGACGACTCCGAAAAGCTTCTTGTGTACGAATACCTCTGTAACACGAGCCTCGACAAGTTTCTCTTTGGTAAAGTCCTGTTATTTTGCTTGAAAGTTGAAACCACTATATATGTCCAGAACTTGCTTTAAGCCATATGTCTTGGGAGCTGATATGAAACAACATTTTTGCACATTATGGACCAAATTACCCCTGTACAATATGTGGAATACTCATAAAGGGTGAGGGTAATTTGGTCCATATTGTGGAAAAAGCTGTTCTTATGAGTAAAATGAACACTTTTACCCATAGTAACACCTAATATTTATGAAATTTTGTTGAAATTGAGAACACACAGATAGAGATGGTTCACACTTATTTATAATTTGAAATATATGTCACAGATCCTGTGAGGAGGAATTTATTGACTTGGAATCACCGGTACAAAATCATAGAAGGGGTGGGCCGGGGGCTTCTTTATCTTCACCAAGAATCAAGATTCAAAATCATTCATCGCGATCTTAAAGCAAGTAACATCTTGTTAGATTCAGATATGAATCCCAAGATCTCTGATTTTGGTCTTGCTAAGTTGTTTGACATCAGTGCTAGCCAAGGAAATACAAGTCATATTGCAGGAACTTAGTATGTTGTTCAATTATATATGATCAGGAATGTTGAATACATATATATTCTTCCAAGAATTTCAAGTATTTGGAGATAGGATAATTAATTCTTTTTCTTTTTGCTGATTAATATAAAACAGTGGTTATATGGCGCTAGAATATGCAATGCAAGGGGTGTTCTCAGAAAAATCAGATGTTTTCAGCTATGGTGTATTAGTTCTGGAGATTGTCACTGGTCGAAGTAATTTCAGCCATCAGAATCCGGTGGAAGACCACCTCTTAACCAAAGTAAGCATTAGGTCAGTTCTTCATTTATTTTTTTCAATTAAAAACCTCAAATAACACAACCAATTAACTTAGTTCACGCCTCGCTGTTATTTAGATCTGGCATCATTGGAGACAAGGTGCAGTACTGGAGGCTGTCGATAGAAGTCTAATTACTGATGATTGCCCTACACAGTTTCTCATAAGATGCATCCATGTTGGGCTTCTGTGTGTTCAGGAAAACCCCTCAGAGAGACCTGGAATCGATGCGGTGCTCCTTATGTTAAGCAGTCGATCGATGACACTTCCCGTTCCGTCGTCCCCGGCATTCAACTTTCTGAGTACAATCGCAACTGCTAATCAAACTAACAGGAATAGTGTGTCCCCAGATGCTCAGAAAGTTATTTACAGTGATGTGTTTTCGGAGATGGAAGCACGTTAGCTAGTTATCTGAATCTGGCAATGGAATTAAACACTTCAATTACTATCCTTATTCTCAATTTAAAATAATTGTGTTCCATAATGTAGTTTGTAAAAGAATTTGCATGACAGCGCAACAACTCGAGGAATTAGTTGTATTTTCTTATATGTGTCTGTATTGTGTACTAGTGAACAGAATTTAAATAAAGTAATTCAATGATAGTTATGCTTCAACGAAAATTTTGAAACTTTTCAATTTTACTCTTGAGTATTTATGACTTTGAAAAGAGATTCGAAGCACAGATAACATAACAAAGTCAAATATTGATGCAGCATTAAACAACAAAGCCTGCCAATTATCAAAACGATTATAATAATGCTTCAATATTTATATATTGGAAGTACTTTTCCTCGTCCCGCATCTGCTCAATATGTAGGGTTCATTTAATAACAGAAATGGAAGATTAGAACAAGTACAAATAAAGATGCACGCCAAAGGCACAAGAAGCTATAGAAAAAACTTGAACTGTTGTTGATATTGTTATTCTGACTTTTATACAAATAGACCTGATAACTGGCATAACTAACCTCGGTATATATTCTTTTAACTTAATAATTCTAAAGGATTATTTCACTTACTAGATCTGGAAGAAATCTTCGATTGTGCGCATGCCGCACTCTTCTGGTAGGGCATGCATGTACCCTTCTTTGGCAGCTCATTCGTCGAGAGCAATTCAACGTTTCGTTGCTTCTTAGCTGGATTTATACATTTCGTAACATGTATTTAAAACTTAATTGATCATAAATCCACTGTATTAAGCTTTTATATAGTAATTGCAACCTGACAACCTATATATATAGGCTGTTATAACATAGTTCAGGATCCTCTTTTAACTTGGTGATATTTTCATATCATTACTGGTTTTGGTGACACTCGTTTAGTGGTACATAACCAAAATGAACAATATTGGCATGAAATAAGTTCTGGTACTAAGTAACAAACTACCACAGTAGTAGACCTTTTTTTTCCCCTTCTACCTACGGGCTACGGGTGCTTTTTAAATGACAAAACAAAGAAGTGATCAATACCCTATATGTTAAATATACCGGTAAGATATTCTAAAAAACTCACCAGTTGCAGCCATCTCATAGCTGTCTCTAAGTTTTCTCTTTGCATTTTCAAGTCTTTGAATGTTGTCCTCGGCCACCACCTCAGGAGGATCTATCGGTGAATTCTGAGCCTCCTCTGTTACATGAGCCGCGGTGCTAGCAACATGCTTTCTCCCCATGCATGTCTCTGCATTCTATGCATTGAACACCAACATACAAACTTCCTATGATCTCATCACGGCGGCTCACCAGCTCGGATGGGTATTCTAGGCGTGCAATTTCAGTGGCGGTGGCAATAAGTTCTGCCACGCTGATCCCTGTCTCCTTCATCAAACTCCTCACAATATCGGCCATTAATTGATTGGTGATTTTTTTGTCTTTAATCTGAGGGATGAAAGGTGAGGAAGAATTAGGTCTCAAAGGATATGAAACAGTAGAAAGCTTGAGCAAGAAAAAGAAACAATTATTAATGTGATAAAGTCGACTTACTATTTATAATGTATCCAGGATGCTAAGAATAACCTTAATTTCCAGAATAATATATCAAGTTTATTATAGTGTACATGTTCTTCTCATTTTAGCATTAAGCACAGCTTGATTAGAGAACAACAAAGACCGTTCTTATGTTGAATTGGAATATTTTACAATTTTTTTAAATAAACGGTTGGAGAGAATTTCGGTGCTTTTCCTTTTTCCTTGAGCTCGATGATATAATTAAAAAAATAAAGACGATACAGGTGAAGGAGAATTAATGGAGGGAAAGAAATGGTAAACAAGGACATATTGTTGAACTTTTTTGGAGGGAGAGCAAGTTGTTTAATATATTTTTGAAGAGCGGCAAAATGTTAAAATCCCTGATGATCAGAAATCAAACCATGATTAATTATTTCTAGTTGTCAGAGATTGTTTCCTAATAAATAAATAAATAAACAAAATAAAAAGGAATACAGATAGAATTATAGAAACACATGTTACGTTCCCCCTTGTACAGAGAATTCTGGGCTTTTAAAAGAGTGAAATATATATGGGCCGGGATGTGGACAATGAATATATATGGACTCAGCAGGGAGAGGAGAGGAATAAACTAAGAACTAGTATAATATAAGCAGCACGATTTTATTCTTCTTTTTTACTGTTTAAGACAAAGATACATGCATTTTATTTTGTTCTAAAAAAATTAAGGATTCATACATATCTTAAACATGTTGCAACAAATTTAATAATTTGTGCCCCCTCCATTTTAGGGAATTCTTATCCCCTGACGTACTGCATTGTGCAGTTCGTGACGTCAGCCGTTGGATCATCTCGTGATTGTTTGGAGATTCGTGCCAGCACGGATCTCGAGATGATCCGATGGCTGACGTTGCGAACTGCACAATGCAGTACGTCAGGGGATACCTATCCCCATTTTAGGATATATCAACAATATGATCTGTACAGTCAGTTTGTAATAGCCTTGTAGAAGTTATGAAGGTGGCTAATTATGACCTTTCGCAAGATTTCTGTGTGAAGACCGCATCAGATAAAATCTAACTCAAGAAATTCATATCCTCGGCTATGCTGCACCCGAACCCGGCGGACAGAGAAAAAGAGAGTGACCGAGGGTGGGACCCACCGAACCGAGGTCCCACCTCGGTCACTCTCTCTTTCTCTGTCCGCCGGGTTCGGGTGCAGCAGGTCAGAGGATAAGCATCCCTAAATCAAGAATCATAACAGTAACAAATCTTGAATCTGTAGTTTCAAACCATCTATCCAAACATTCCAAGTAAGTATATATTAGAGATGCAGGGACCTCATTTTTTTTTTTGGATCATTTTAATATATTTTTAGGATAATAGTGTCATAGTTGACGTACACACAAACATCGAATACGGACCTACACACACATCGATCGACTACATGTACGAAACAGCTGATATAGTTTTCCTTAAACAAATGCAGCAATACAATCAACAAGATTACAATGAGACCAACATTCTGAATCAAGATCACGGAGCCTGCATGCGTATACCATACACAGTGCAATCAACCAGATATATATAGCAATAAGGTGAAATGCTACTGCAGTAACAATAGTTCAATAAAATGATAAGCAAGAATATAGTCAGATTATAATAACAACTTAAAAGAGACAGATCGATTCTCCTTTGTGAAACTTCCATCATCATAAGCGCGCAGCCTATGCTTTCAACTTCTTTGAAGCAGTTGGCTTCCCGATCAGCCGTTCGACCACCGCCTCTTTCTTTCCTGGGACGCGAAGATCCTTGAAATAAGCATGCTTGCAGTTACGTTCTCCGTTTAGTCGTAGCTTCGATTGCCATAGCGCCTTCCTCTTCTCTCTACTGGCACCGAACGGTGGCTAAGACGTACAAAGAACAGCTCTTTTGTTAAGTACAATCACTGCTTTCTAAGCTAATCAATATATCGAAAAGTAATTTCAAATTTTTCTTAACAACTTTGTAAAAGAAAAAATAAATCTTGAAATTACTGACCTTATGAACTAGTTTAAGTGATTCAAGAGCAGGGGAATGTTGAATTAAAGCCACCACGTCTTCAATGTTGCACTGATGGAAACTTACTTCCAGATTGAGGTGTTTGAGATTAGAAAATGTCGGCGGGTCTAGATCAGGCAGCAATAACACGTGGAAGATATCTGTTTGATCCTGTACAAAATTCACATTCAGAAGAAGCATAAGTGATCAATTCTAAAATGCTGTTGTTGTTCTTCAATAATATAGTTGGAAGATTTTTCACTTTATCAAAAAAAAAAATATATATATATATAAATAATAAGAGAAAGGTAGATTACCCAACTCTCGACGATATCGATGTGGAGCTCCTCAACATTGGCAATAGAGTTCAGCATCTTAAAGATAGACCCGACATTTTCTTCATAAATTTGTGTCAATCGAATGACTGCCTTCCTCAGCATGGGCATCTCCCAATCCCAGTCCCACGGGTGAAACAGATGCATGCTCTTAGATTCAAGCTCGAAGAGCTCCAAACAAGGAGCCGATATCCTCAACTTCGGGGTATTTACATCCAGCTTTAGTTTCTTCAGAGTGGCGGATTTCAGGTCGAGAGAGTTGACATAGAAAGATGATGTTATGTGGAGGTCATCCAAGGCAGTTAGTTGCGAGACTAGCCGGCTTATGGATCCACTGGAGGACGGTGCAAAAGAGGGAAATTTGTTCAAGACGTTGATGGATAGACTTCGGAGGCGTCTCAAATTTATGGGTGTTTTGGGAGTAAGGCTAAGGAACGAATCGAGTTTGAGCGAAAGGGATACGAGGAAGCGATGGGAGAGAATGCATGGCAGAATGGTTGGCCACATACCCTCGTAAGAACATAACTGGAGAGAGAGATGGCGGAGGCCGAGAGCGCTCGCCTTGTCAATCAAGAATAAGATCTTGGAAGTCGATAGGATTGGCTTGCCGGGAGAGTGGAAGTAACCTGGGAATTGTAGGCGAACGCGAAGGTGGAAGAGCGGTCTAAAAGCATTGCACCGCGAAAATGTCTGCTCTGCCATATTCATGAAGTAAAAGGGAGTCAGGTTCTTCGAATAAGCGTCGAGGTTGAGGAAAGTAGAAGCCGAAGCCGCCCAGAGGGCACGGAAGCGGCGGGAGATCAGGGCAGACCGGACGGCGAATTTGGTCGGGAGGAAGGCGATGATTTGCAGGAGCAACTCATCAGGCAGGGCAGAAAAGCAGTCCATTAATCGTACAAGTCAAAATTCTATAAAAATTCTACAAACGGTAGAGCGGCGACGGAGGATTACCGTCACGGCGGAGAAACATGCGATGTGTCGGAATGAACAAACAAAGTCGGAGCTAGCAGAGCAGAAGCAGCACAAGTATGGAAAATCCGCAATGCCTATTTAAAGGATGAACTATGAAGGATATATACAGGGCAAGAATATTATCATGGGCAGGTTAGCAAATTTGATTGAGATACATATACTTAATAAAATGATCTAATATGCTGTCAAAAGAATTTGGCCTTGGAACTCTGATTTTGGGAAGATTTGAAGAATTTGGAAATCTTTGGGCTTGACCTTATTTAGAATATACTCCTAAAAAAAATAACCTTAATTAGAGTATGGGATCACTTGTTTATTCTTTGATGAATTTATTTGTTTTTAATCAATTTTATTATCAATTGACACTGTTGCTTGGGCTGCAGCTGCTTTAAGCTTGTTTTTATTCCGGGTTATATGAAACAATATTGACCAAAAATTTAAACCACCTAAATAATGATGACATATAAAATTTCAATATCTATTTAATCACATAAATCATTAGATTTGACATGAAAATTATGTTCTATGTTGCAATTTTAGTTTTAAATTTATTTGATATTTCAATATATTGCAACAGATTTAATATATGATTCATGCTATCATTTTCTGTTAACTTAACATATATAGGTTAATAATATTTATTTCATAATTTTATAACTTGCAAGTTATGAAGTTGTTTCCTTATCAGTTTTAAAATTACTAATTAAAAAACCTGGTATAATATATGGGTAGTGCTAACCGTACCCGGGCTCCCGTATCCCAAGCAAATCATGCTTTATCTGAGGCGCTGTCACAAAAAATAGAAAATGCCATGTCATCGTTAACTGAGGCGCTGTCACAAAAAATAGGAGAGGTATGTTTGTTCAAGTCCAATGCATCTAGTACCAGGGTCCAGGTATCATTAATACACATTATTAATTACATTTTTTTTATGTTTTATGTGTTATTACAGACACATTGATTTGATTTGTTTTTACTTTGCTGCAAAATAATCATATTTGTCAATAACTTCATATTTTGCAAAATCATTCTGTACATACACAAGTAGGTGTTTATATCTTTGTACTGTTATATTTTTATAACCGGTGTTTATATTGTTATAACCTGTTTTATATTTTTATAACTGGTGTTTATATTCTTATAGTAGGTGTTTATATTTTTTAGAACCAGTTTTGTATTTTTACAGTAGGTGTTTATATTTTTATAACTGGTGTTTATATTTTTGTATTAAGTGTTTATATTGTTATAACCGGTGTTTATGTTTTCGCATTAGGTGTTTATTATTTTATAACTGGTGTTTATATTGTTGTAAACTGTGTTTAATTTTTAGGGTTAAGCTAATTGAACCCCAGAGTTTGTACTAAAAATTCAATCAGTGCATTATTTTGCCACGGAATAGACTATGCACATATGTGTTTATATTTTGATTTTTTGATGTATGTAATTTCTCTGACTTGTGTGTCCTTAATTTCATAGCGGTGTTCATAATTTCTATGATTATGTGTTCATAATGCATCTCCAAACCGTATTAGTTATATAAAATGGTAGCATAGTATGGTGCTTTCTATGTAAAAAATTAAAATTAAAATTACAGCTCAACTTATTTGATAAGAGTTACTGAAAAAAAATGCAAGTAAATATATTAAAAAAGAGAGAGTGATAAAAAATAAAATAGAGAAGATGTATCATCTATATCACGCATCATATTGATTGGTTTTGAGCGGGGTACGGGAGCGGGGTACAAATAACCGGGTATGTAGAGATTTCCTCATAATATATATAGATTAATAAATTTATTATCAATCGTGAGACAGTAAATCTTTTACTGGTATAATATAACGTACAGTTTTAAAATTAATAATTAAAAACCTGGTGCCAGAGTGATCTGCGTGGCAAATGAATCTTTTACTGGTATAATATATACTACATAATTTTGAAAGAAATTACCAACAGTTCTGAAATCGGAATAATTAAGAAACAGATGCTTCTCATAATTATGTAAACACTACACACTTCCAAGAAAATAAAACAATAAAATTAGAGTAAATTTAGCGATCCAGAGACATAAAAATTATTGTGCTTTTGTGTTTCATGGAGATATAAGAACATCAAAAGTTCACAAAATGTATCATACTAACTAATGTATGTTACAGCAAGTACCATACAAATGCAGCAACGTAATCAACAGGACATAACAATCAACAAGATATTCAATGAAACCAAGATCAAGAATTGAGATGTGAGTGAGGGTGCCCTTATCATTTCTCAATGAATTTGCTCTCCTAGAATCGATGAAAGCTCCAGGAATTCTTGAGGGAAAAGACATGATATGAGTTTTCTCCCAGAATTTTGGAATCATTGAGCAGAATAACAGCCTTCTTAAGGTGCATTAAGAGGACTACTGACCACGGAAGTAGGGTGGGAGTTTCTGTTAACATTCAGCTTTGTAATCAGCAGTACAAGAGAAATAAAAACTGTGGCAATCCAGTGAAGGCAACAAACATGGCTTTTGTTGTTCCAGTTGCTTTCTTTTTCTTTTTTTTCCTTTTGCTACAGTTGCTTTCTTTGACTTAGTATGTGAAGGTTGCTCTTTTATTTTTCTTTTTTCTGATATATTTTTTTTTTGGGTGAGACTATCAATACTGGAGCAAAATCCCTCCCAATCAGAGTATACCATGTGGCAAAAGTGTGTTGACCGGTCAAATGTTGAAAACGCGTCGCTGCGCAACTCGTGTCGCTAGGTGCTTATATTTTGAAACCAAGTACTTATACCACAAATCTAGGTCTTTATATTTCACATTCTCGGACGAACACGCTTTCCAAAAATGAAAAGCGCGTGACCCCGTGCGACGCACAGAAGCAAGTGACCCCCCCACGTGACGCGTGTGCTCCCCATCCAGCGACAGCCTTCACGTGATCTCCTCACGTCACGTGATCATATTTCTGAGATAGGTATTTATATTTCTCAGACAGACATTTATCCACATAACATATATATTTATATTTCTGAGATAGATGCTTGTCTTTTATATTTCTCAGAACAATTCACATCAACATAAGAGTATGATGTATTTATATTTCTCAGACAGATATTTATCCACATATCATAGGTACTTATATTTCAACGCGACGAATCTGAAGAAGCCGCGTTCGTCCAGATGCGCTGCACGATGCACGCTGCGCCACGTTAGGGGGGGAAATAAGGGAGGATAGGAACGTGGGGATATTAAGATTTTCACTTTTTTTTTAGGTGACTTTACTATTTCTGGGACATCAGCCGATGGCTGATGGTGCTGTGATGGTGGTATGTAATGACTTTGTAACTTAGGATTCTCTAATGGAATTGGTAGGACACTGATCCCACTTTTCTCAAAAAACAAAACAAAACAAAACAAAAAACAAAACAAAACAAAACAAAAAAAAAAACAATTGTACAAGCACCGCATAGTGTGAATTAAAACTTATAAACAGTTCAACAAAATGATAAACAGAAATAAAGCTAAAATAATTTAAAGAGACAAATTGGCCTCCCTTCACAAAATTCCTACGCTAAGGTCTAAGGACCAACTAGCTTAATCACGTTTTCAACCTTACTTTGCCATCAATTGTCCCAGGAGCTCCTCTTTCCTCCCTGGGATATGAAGATCCTCAAAAGCATGTCTGTAGTTACCTTCGGCATTTCGTTGTAGTTGTGATCTCCATAGTTTGTTCTCCTTATCTTTGTAGCCATAATATGGAGGCTAAAAACAAAGAGCTCAACAGTTAACTTTAACCATTACATGCTAAACTAATTAAAAGTACAGATTAATTTAAATATTTTGGACCAGTATTTGCAAGAGTATTACAGATCGGTTCAAGCGAGCCAGCAGTATTTATAATCAAAATTAAGCCACCCTATGTGATGTGAGGAACAAGAAATTTGAGATTGCTTACCTTATGGATTAATTCAAGTGATTCAAGAGCAGGGGAATTCTGAAGTAAAGCCACCAAGTTCTCAATGTTGTACTCATGGAAGCAAATCTCAAGTTTGAATTGTTTGAGGTTTAAAAATGTTGGTGGATCTACACCGGGCACCAACAATGCAGGGAAGACATCTCTCTGATCCTATAAATTCAGATTCAAAAGTTGCATACACGATCGATTAATATAAAATTAGCAGGTATTAACTCAAGAAACTTGCCAATAGACTTCATTTAATACTTGGGAAAAGTACAACAACCCCCCTACATTTGACCAATGGGTTCAAATACCCCCCTACATTTTAATTTTAAACAAACACCACCTTACATTTTACAAAGGGTGTCAATCACCCCCCCTATATCTAATTTTCTTTGTGACATGGCATCAAATTGCCATCTAACCACCATTTTTGCCACCTCATCAAGTCTCATTTTTCTTTTACCGCCAAAATGTGTTTCATTAATTATGTCAAACGTATTAAATAAAAGAAATAGCCAGTAACATTTTGTTTCTCTCAATTTAATGTTTTCTCCTCTATATCAAACTAACTTTTTGTTTCTTCACTGTATTGAACTTTTTTTAACCAATGAACGTACCAAAATTTTCTCACTTATGACAAGAGATTGCAACATTTACGATTTAAACCCTGGAAAATCAAGAAATAAAATTGTAATCTGTTATGATAGATGTTAACCCTTTGAAGAGCAAGTTTTATTTGCAGTAGAGTTATCAATAGAAAAACAATATGTAAAAGCAAAGGAAAAAAATCAAGCAATTATGAATATTCGTATATATATTATTGGATAAGTTACAGATGTCAAAACTTAATCAATCAATGTCTCAGAACATTATATCTAAGAAATCATATTGCTGACCAACAATTAGAAATTTAGAACTGCACATGCAACAATATTCTCACATTAATGCGGCTCATGAAAAGGCAGAATGAAATCAAAAGATAAAGCTTAACATCATTTTAAACTCGCATTTTCATTTGGTCATAATTAATGAAACACATTTTGGCGGTAAAAGGGAAAAATGAGACTTGATGAGGTGGCAAAAATGGTGGTTAGATGGCAATTTGATGCCATGTCACAAAGAAAATTAGATATGGGGGGTGATTGACATCCTTTGTAAAATGTAAGGTGGTGTTTATTTAAAATTAAAATGTAGGGGGGTATTTGAACCCATTGGTCAAATGTAGGGGGGTTGTTGTACTTTTCTCTTAATACTTTAAAATATTAATGAAAGTTGCTATATGGACATAAAGTAAACCATTAATTACCACACAATACTAGAATTGTTGCAGATAATTAAGTAGGTCAAATTAGATACATGTAATTATATATTTATATGTTCATATTTTTTTTGCAACAAATAAATATTTTCTGGCTTCTTTGTGTATGGTTTTACGAACTTGTAGCAATCAATTGTCAGACCTAACAAACCGATCCTCGCCATAGATTAGAATGTTTCATACTTCATACCTCTGAAAGACAAAACAGAACTAAATGAATGCAAAATTACCTGACCCTCCCAGATATCGATTTCAAGCTCCCGCACATGCGCGATAGCATTTAGCATCTTGAAGACAGCCTCAACATTCTCCTCAGAAACGCAATTCAATCTGATGACGGCTTTTCTCAGCATGGGCATCTCGAAGTCCCACCGGCTCCGTGAGAACTTTATCTCAGATCCCAATTCGAGGCATTCCAGTACAGGAGTTGAAATCCTCAGATCTTTTGTACCTAGAGCCAGCTGCAATTTCTTCAGGCTGTTGGATTTCAGATCAAGAACTACCGCATCGATTGTTGTCAGGCGGAGTTCTTCCAGGGCGTCGAGCTGCGGGACTAGCCGGTCGATGAAACCATCCTCGAAGAATCCACTGGTGATGCTCAGGCTCCTGAGTTGCTTCAAGTTGATCACCGGAAGCAAACGAGTTCGAGCGAACACCACGTTTTGAAGTGAAAGGGATTCGAGAGAGGGGATCGAGAGCATGCGAGGCAGAACGGTTCGCCACATCCATACGTAGGAATCGAGCTGGACGGATAGGTGACGGAGTCCGACGGCGCCGGCCTTGTCAAGCACGGACAGGACGTCGTCGGGGGTTATTCGGGGTGCGTCGCCATCGCCGCAACAGAGGAGGCGGAGGTGGAGGTGGCGGAGCGGGGAGAGAGTAGCGCTACATCGCACTAGGGTTTGATCTGCCAAGTCCATGAATTGGGCGGGAGTCATGTGACGTTCTGAATAGGTGTCCAGATTGAGGAACGTGGAGTTGGCGTACCAGAGGCGGTGGAAGCGACGGGAGAGCAGGGAGGTCCGGGCGGCGGAGGCGGTCGGGAGGAAGGAGATGATGTGCAGGAGCGAATCGTCTGGTAGGGCAGAGATGAAGTCCGCCGGCGCCTGAGAAGGTGGTTGGTCCTCCATGGGTTGCCGCAGAGAGAGAGTCCGATCGATCGAGGGTTGAATACTTGAATTGGAAGTTTCAAATATATACACAGACAGGGTTTTATAACGAGAGTCAGAGGTCAAAAGGAAAGGGAAGTCAAGTCTCGGTCAATTCATATCCTCTACTGCAGAGTAAATTACTGCACAGTACTCTTACCGTTGGATGTGCTTTGAGATTCGTGCAATTCAATCTCAAAACCCACAGTAAATTACTGCGCAGTACTCATACCGTTAGATGTGCTTTGAGATTCGTGCAATTCAATCTCAAAAACCCTTATAATCCACATCGTTGATTCGCTGCGCAACTCTTGCTTCCCTCCGGTAAACTTGAAACAACTCAGAAGCCTCAGCATAACCATTTTTAGTGGATCATTTGACAATGATTTTACTTTTATCGACCGGCTAGTCCCGCAGCTCGATGCCTTGGAAGAAGAACTCTGCCTGACAACGATTGATGCAGTAATTCTTGATCTGAAATCTAAGAGCATGAAGAAATTACATCTAGATCTGCGTACCAGAGATCTGATCAGGATCTCAACTCCTTCATTGGAACACCTTGAATTGAAATCTGTAATAGAGTTTTTACCAATTACGTCATCAAATTGAATTACGTTTCTGAGGAGAATGTTGATGTTTTCAAGATGCTATGTGTTGGAGCTCCATGTCGATATCTGGGAGGGTCAGGTAATTTTGCATTCAGTTAGTTCTGTTTTGTCTTTCAGAGGTATGAACTATGAAGCATTCTAATCTGTGGCGAGGATCGATTTGTTACGTCTAACTGTTGATTGCTACAATTTTGTAAAACCATACACAAATAAAGAAGCCAGAAAAATTTTATTTGTGGCAAAAAAAAACATATGAACATAGACTTAATTGCATGTATCTAATTTGACCTGCTTAAATGAAGTCTATGTGCAACAATTATAATATTGTGTGTTAATGGTTTAGTTTATGTCCATATAGCAACTTTCATTAATGTTTTAAAGTACCTAAATGAAATCTATTGGCAAGTTTCTTGAGTTAATACCTGCTAATTTTATCTTAATCGATCATGTATGCTAATTCTGAATCTGAATTTATAGGAGCAAAGAGATATCTTCCATGCAATATTGTTGGTGCCTGGTGGAGATCCACCAACATTCTTTAACCTCAAACACTTCAAGCTTGAAATTTGCTTTCATGAGTACAACTTTGAGAACTTGGTGACTTTGCTTCAGAATTCCCCAGCTCTTGAATCACTTGAACTGATCCATAAGGTAAGTAATCTCAAATTTCTTGTTCCTCACATCACAGAGGATGGCTTAATTTTGATTATAAATACTGCTAGCTCTGGTTGAACACACCAATCTGCATGGTCCAAAATATTTATATTAATATGTACTATTGTTTAGTTTAGCTTGTAATCAATGGTTAAAGTTAACTATGGAGCTCTTTGTTTTAGCCTACATGTTATGGCTACGAAGATAAGGAGAACAAACTATGGAGATGGCAGCTACCACGAAATGCTGAAGGTAACTACAGACATGCTTTTGAGGATCTTCATATCCCAGGGAAGAAAGAGGAGCTCCTGGGACAACTAATGGCAAAGGTTGGTTGAAAACATATATAAGCTAGTTGGTCCTTAATTAACATAGAAATTTTGTGAAGGGAGGCTAATTTGTCTCTTTAAATTATTTTGCCAGTATTTTAGCTTTATTTCTGTTTATCATCATTTTGTTGAGCTGTTTATAAATTATAAGTTGTAATTCACACTATGTGGTGCTTGTACAATTGTGTTATGCTAGTTTTCATATCTCAATTCTTGATATCTTGGTTTCATTGAATATCTTGTTGATTGTTATATCCTGTTGATTACGTTGCTGCATCTGTATGGTACTTGCTGTAACATACATTAGTTAGTACTTAGTATGATACATTTTGTGAACTTTTTGATGTTCTAACACCACAAGAACAATCAAGTCAGAAGCCCCAAAAGACCCACAGGCAAATGGATGGTACCAACTGGTACGCAGAAAAACAAATTAAACTTCAGCAAATCACAAAATAAGCAACTGTACCGGCTATTTTTTTGCCTTCCAACCCAAACTTTACAAATGCAACTATTGAGCGGCATTTTAATTAACCATATTTCCTTTACATTAAATCAATTAAATTGATCTATTTTCACAAAGCAAAATGAGAAAAGAAGGGCAAATAGTGTTGCATGCAATCATATAATCCAACGAAAACGATATATACTTGTATGTATGCAAAGGAAATAAATTAAATAGATAATTAAAAGTACTCAAAGTAGACTCAAAGGAGAGGAAAAAAAAATTAAGTAGACAGATAAAATTAGATACTTGCATGCAAATGCAAATGATAAAAAATGCGCCTAGTTGAGTAAAAGTAGACTCAAAGCATTTGCAGCCCAAATATAAATAAATTCAAGGAACCTTAATAAACAAGGGTCGATATTGTTTCATAGTTCATACTACCTGGAGTTAGAACAGACCCAGACCCAAAGCAGCTGCAGCCCAAGCAACAGTGTCAATTGATAATAACCTAACAAATTTATCAAAGAATAAAGAGTAGTAACAGGAGTTCACCGGCTCTGTCATCCAACATTTCCAACATCAAAAGTCACTCAATATCTATTAAAAATTACTTACTATCTGTTAAAGTAAAAATGTAAATGTTGAATGGAATGTTTATTATACGGGCTATACAAATTTTATATTCTCAAAATAGACATTTAAGACTCATACACTTCCATTTAACATATAATTAATGAACGACTTTTAATAGATGTTGAGTGACATTTTATTTTAGAAACGTTGGATGGCACAAGTCAGTGGACACCAAACGTTTTCAAATAATAAACAAGTGAGTCATATTCCTATATACATCATATGTCGTGTAGAACAAAATCACCACTACTACTCCAATTAAGGTTCAACCAAAGATATTCCAAATTCTTCAAATTTTCCAAAATCAGTTGCAAGATCAAAGGTCTATGATGGAGAGACCAATCCCTTTCCGAATTTCCCAATGATATCATATTCTCGCTTAGTATATATCCTTCCATTCATCCTTTAAATAGGCATTGCCGATTTCCCATATTTGCGCTGCTCTGCTCCGACTTTGTTGTTCATCTGACACATCGCAGTTTTCTCCGCCGTCCGCCGTGATGATAATCCTCTGTCGCCGCTCTACCGTCTACAGAACTGTGACTTCTACGATCAATGGACTGCTTTTCTGCCCTGCCTGATGAGTTGCTCCTGCAAATCATTGCTTTCCTCCCGACCAAATTTGCCGTCCGGTCTGCCCTGATCTCCCGTCGCTTTTGTGCCCTCTGGGCGGCTTCGGCTTCTACATTCCTCAATCTCAATGCTTGTTCAAAGACCCCGACTCCCTCTCACTTTTACTTCGTGGATTTGGCAAAGCAGACATTTCTGCGGTGCAATGCTCTTACACCGCTCTTCCACCTTCGCGTTCGCCTCCATTTTCCCGGTTACTTTCACTCACCCGGCAAGCCAATCCTATCAACTTCTGAGGTTTTATTTTTGCTTGACAAGGCGAGCACTCTCGGCCTTCGTCATCTCTCTCTCCAGTTATGTTCTTACGAGGGTATGTGGCCAACCATTCTATCATGCATTCTCTCCCATCGCTTCCTTGTATCCCTTTCGCTCGAACTCGATTCGTTCCTTAGCCTTACTCCCAAAACATCCATAAATTTAAGACGCCTCAGAAGTCTATCCATCAGCGTCTGGAACCAACTTTCCCTCTTTCGAATTGTCCTCTAGCAGTTCCATAAGCCGGCTAATCTCGTAACTAATTGCCTTGGAAGACCTCGACATAACATCATCTTTCTATGTAGACTCTCTCGTCCTGAAATCCGCGACTCTGAAGAAACTAAAGCTGGATGTAAATACCCCGAATTTGAGGGTATCGGCTCCTTGTTTGGAGCTCTTCGAGCTCGAATCAAAGAGCATGCATCCGTTTCACACGTGGGACTGGGATTGGAAGATGCCCGTGCTGAGAAAGGCGGTCATTCAATTGACACAGATTTATGAAGAAAATGTTGGGGATATCTTTAAAATGCTGAACTCCATTGCCAATGTCCAGGAGCTCCACATCGATATCATGGAGAGCTGGGTAATCTACTTGTCTCTTATTATTTTTATTTTGTTTTTTTTTTTATAGAAGTGAAAAAATTTCCACCTATATTATTGAAGAACAACAACGATAACAAAGAAGCCTTTAGCCCCAAATAATATGGGTTAATTTGGCTATCTATTTTATTGAAACCGTAACGTTTTAATTTATATATACAAAAAAAAAAAAAAACTAAAAATTTGTTCTTAGACGTTGAGCTTCTATTAATGTACATGTTGAGCAGATTTCTCTTTCGAGTTTTCCATGTCTTATACATTGCAAAATACCTACTAATTTCAGAACTAGTTGATCACTTGTGGTTCTTCTGAATGTGAATTTTGTACAGGATCAAGTAGATATCTTCACGCGTTACTGCTGCCTGGTGTAGACCCATGGACATTTTTCTTTGTACAGGATGAAGTAGATATCTTCCACGCGTTACTGCTGCCTGGTGTAGACCCGCGGACATTTTTCTATCTCACACACCTCAATCTTGAAGTAAGTTTCCATCAGTTCAACATTGAAGACGTGGTGACTTTAATTCAGCATTCCCCTGCTCTTGAGTCACTTAAACTAGTTCATAAGGTCAGTAATTTCAAGATCTATTTTTTCTTTTACAAAGTTGTTAAGAAAGGGGTCAGATTTGGGATCATTTTGATTAGAATTTGTTGGGTCAGGTTGAACCATTGTGCAATTTGTTTCAAGAGTTGATCCAAAAATGAAAAGTTTCAAATTTTATTTTTTGCTTTTGATTAGCTTAGAATGCAGTGATTGTACTTAACAAAAGAGCTCTTTGTACATCTTAGCCACCGTTCGGTGCCAGTAGAGAGAAGAGGAAGGCGCTATGGCAATCAAAGCTACGATGACTAAACGGTGAATGCAATTGCAAGCATGCTTATTTCAAGGATCTTCGCGTCCTAGGAAAGAAAGAGGCGGTGGTTGAACGGCTGATCGGGAAGCCAATTTCAAAGAAGTCGAAAGCATAGGCTGCTCATTATGATGATGGAAGTTGCAAAGGAGAATCGATCTGTCTCTTTAAGTTGTCCTGCCATAGTCTGACTATATTTTTGCTTTATCGTTTTGTCGAACTTTGTTATTGCAGTAGCATTTCACCTTATTGCTATATATCCGGTTGATTGCACTATATTATATACACAGCTGGCTTCGTGATCTTGATGCAGAATGTTGTTCTCATTGTAATCTTGTTGATTGTATTGCTGCATTTGTTTAAGGAAATTTATATCAGCTGTTTCGTGCATGTATTTGATGTATGTGTAGGTCAGCTATGTATGTATTATTATCCTAAAAATGTAATAAAATGATCCCCAAAAAAAAAAAAAAATGAGGTCCCTGCATCTCTATTGTATAATTACTTGAAATGTCTACAGATTCAATATTTGTTAGAGCAACATCTTGTACGTCCACTGAAAAACCGTCCATACATTCATAAACATATATGGAATGTAACTTATACGTTCTGGAATATAACAAATACATCCTGAAATGTAACATATGAACGCTGGGTATTACTCTATTTGTTACTGTTATGATGATTCTTGATTTAGAGATTTGATCTGATGGGGTCTGCACACAAATCTTGCAAAAGTTGCATGACATAATAACCACCTTCATAACTTCTACAAGGCTATTACAAACTGACTGTACCCATATTGTTGATATCTCCTAAATTGGAGAGGGCACAAATTATTAAGTTTGTTTCAACATATTTAAGATATGTATGAAACAAAAAAAAAAAAAAAAAATGCATGTATCTTTCTCTAAAACAGTAAAAAAAAGAGAGAAGAAAAAAAAATTCATGCTGCTTATATATGTAGTTCTTAGTTTATTCCTCTCTCCTTCCTGAGTCCGTATTCATTGTCCACATCCCGGCCCATATTTCACTCTTTTACAAGCCCTGATCTCTGTACGAGGAAATAATGTAACATGTTACATGTGATTCCTATAATCCTGTCCGTATTCCTTTTTATTTCATTTTGTTTATTTATTTATTGGGAAACAATCTCTGTTTTCATGGTAATCATTACGTTTTATCCATTGAAGTGACCATGTGATGTAGTACTGTTAGCAATGGAAGGGACTGAGAGATTGTCTCCTTTCAAGTTCCTCAATTTTTTTAAATAAACCCCAAAAAATATAAAATCACAAAATTCGGTTCCGTTACAAGCAATTTTAAATTTTAAGACGGACACTGGCGTTCAACCCCAACACAACTGGGATGCTGATGTACCCAGCGTCCCTGTCCACGTCCCCCATAAACTCATCTAATCTGTCAAAGAGGAGGACGCTGCACTACCGAAACGTCTTTGTGCAAAGAGGGACGCCACGGTACAGTCAGTCCCATCAGAAAAATAGCAAAATAATAGAATGGAGGAATTTTTAATGTAGATTTCCTTTTGTTTTATCTTATTCCAAATATGCTATGTTAAAGATGATGAAGTAATAACAAATAATGAAAAGTACAAATAAAATAAATGAGCCATTCTCTTAACTATCGATTTTTTTTTTAATCTCCTTTGAGAAAATTTGTAGAAAAATTGATTTTTTGTTAGCTCGAGTTCGATTTATCTCGGCTCGATTTTTTTTTGATTCGATTCGGATTCCATACGTAATAGCTCAATATATAGTAATTTGCACATTTTTTTGAACTATTTTGTCAAAATTGTTTGTAATAATATACCTATTTTATTATTTAATTAACAAAATATACTTATTTTATTGTTAAATTAATAAAATATAATTTTTTAATCATAATTTATTATAAAATTAATAAAAATAGCGATAATTTGTTTATATTATCAAAAAATGACAAAATAATATACTTATTTTAGCTTTAATTATCTATGGTAATCATAATTTATTGTAATAATTGAGCTCATATGGAGCTCGGAGCTCGATTCGAGTTCGAGCTAGTTCGACTCGGTTTCGACTCGGTTCGATTTCAGCTCGATTCGGTTTTGATCAAATTCGATTCGATTCAATTCGTCGCCAGCCCTACTTCAAACTGAAGATAAATTAACTGCAAAAGGTGTATTCCATTTCTTCTGTTCCAAGATTCCATACCTGCACAAAACAAAAACTTTACTCAAGATTTTCAACCTTATCTCAAAAAATATTGTTCAAGCTTGCAACTAAAGGCTTTACTCCTCCCCAGCTCGGATTCAAGGGAATAATATAAAAAGTCCAAGCCGTCCATCTGTATAGAACTCAAGATGATCCCAAAGTAGCAAAAAGTATCTATACTGTATAATAAAGCATGTAAGTATTTGATGTCTCCATTTTTTTCTCCTCCTTCAAATTTTTTTAATTCCCGTTCTACCCCTTAATCAACGGTACAAATCAAAATACATTGATTTCAAAGGTGTTAATATTCTCCAATTAAACAACTTCCTCTCCATTTTGGTTTTCACAAAAATGGAAAAATATCAATCTTGGTATGGAAGACATCAATGGTGATTAGAATTTACATTAATAAGGAATTAATGCTTTATATTCTAACATTAAATGACTTAATTTGGTGTAAAGATGAAATTTGAATGGTAAATAATTAGCCAAAAACCAAAAGCACGTTATATATATTACACAGCATGAACTCAGAATTTGAAATGCCCGCACAACGGGCGGGTTTCTTGATAGTATATAAAAAAGAAAGATTTGTTCTATTGTGAATCAACTAAGCAACATTTTATTTTGAACCAAGTGGTTCTTATTAAACAGCTCTCTTTAATTGTGTCTAAAAGATACAATGCGACCATCGGATTTTAAAGAATGGACAGCCCATATTTCATCCAATCCAAAGAATAGCAGAATTAGTCAAAAAAGAAACTAAGATTCACTATTGAGTAATGACATAAGTTGGTTACACACGTAATTAATAATTAAACATATGTCAAATTAAATCCTTTGTCAAGTAGACATAGACTTCGATCGGTAGCTGATATTCTTATCCTTACTCCTAATAAAAGGAGATTAAATTTTTTAACATGAAAGTTCTATCTTCTCCAAGGAATAAATCTCAGCCGTTGATTGTTTACTTAGATTGATAATTACTGTTGACGTACTTTAATGTCTTAACCCATTAAAACTTAAGACTCATATCAATTTTCTCAATTTAAGGCCCCGTTACATTTTTTTCTTAAACATTTATTATAAAAAATAATAATTTTAGTCCCAAAGAAAGTGTGTGTGGGCTCTTTACTGGTACAAAAAAAACACATGTAATTGATCCCCACTCGATCGGTAGCTGATATTCTTATCCTTACTCCTAATAAAAGGAGATTAAATTTTTTAACATGAAAGTTCTATCTTCCCCAAGGAATAAATCTCAGCCGTCGATTGTTTACTTAGATTGATAATTACTGTTGACGTACTTTAATGTCTTAACCCATTAAAACTTAAGACTCATATCAATTTTCTCAATTTAAGGCCCCGTTACATTTTTTTCTTAAACATTTATTATAAAAAATAATAATTTTAGTCCCAAAGAAAGTGTGTGTGGGCTCTTTACTGGTACAAAAAAAACACATGTAATTGATCCCACTAACTAACGAGTGAAGAGACAAAATCAGATTCCTTAAATAGTGAAATAGATATTATCAACATCAATTCAAGTACGTGACTTGTGACTTGTGATAGAAATCGTAACAGAAATTCCACTCAGATCCAAAGTGGGTCAGAGGTCACGGTCAAGAGAATGCAGGTATACCATGAAATGAAATGAAAATATTTCTCAAAAAAAAAAAAGAAAAGAAATGAAAATAGGAATTTTCCAATTGTCCACATTTTAACTGTCTAAACTTTTATATATACACAAAATTTGTAACTTTTATCTTAAATTATATAACACTTAACTCAAAATCTATAACAAAGTGAATATGTAGACACTGGACACTAATTTTGTAGACACTAGATATGACATCTGACCCATGAAAATATGAAATGAAAGATATCTACTAAGGTCCAACAAGAGGGGGCTCCCTTTGATACTTAATTTTGTGGGCTCTTCATTCATGTTGCAGTTGGTTATATATACTTGTATCTACAGAGTAGCTGAAGAATGAGACCATTAACAGAATTTAAGTTCACCTTTTACCTTCTTTATTTTTTGTCCTTTTCCTTTTTCTTTTTTACTCTTCTTTCGGTTGTAAGAAAGTTAAATGTCAGATCTGTTTTTTTTTTTTTTTTTTGAAGGAAAATTTTCTGGTGTCAAACAAAAAATAATTATCTACGTATTTGATAATTCGAATTAATATTTTCTGATAAGTTTTTTTTTGACTGAATATTTTACATATTAGTTGTTTCGAATTAATATTTTCCGATAATTTTTTTTTACTGAATATTTTACATATTAGTTGTTTTAAGGCTAATTTTGTTATGAATTAGATGAAATATGAACCGTCCATTCTTCAGAATCTGATGGTTGCGATGTACCTTTCAGACAATTAAAAGAAGGAGAAAGAAATGTTTAATGAGAACCATTTGATTTAAAATAAAAGGTTGCTTGGGCGATGCACAGCGGATACCAATATACAATTGCCGTTGAATTTAACTGGAACTCCCTTTTTGTTGGTTACTTCCACATGCCATAACGTTATCGCTATCTGATACATCAATTCATGATATATTTTGTTTCAAAAAAAAAGGAAAAAGAAAAATTGACGATACATCTTAATTGATTTCCCCTTTTGTCTTTTTTTTTTTTTTTTTTTTTCTCTCCGAGATAAGCCTTCATTTCTTTCTTCAGCTTATAATATTAGTTGTACCTTTATTTCGGTCTTGGTGGATTTGGTAAGGGATGGATCCGTCTACCAAACGCAGATTACATATCAGATTTAACATTTAACAAATAGTAAAATAAAAAAAGTAGCCCAAAAAGAAAGAAAAAAGGAAACAAAAAATCAAAAAGAAAAATTATATGTGAATGATGGAGCTGTAAAGCTCTTACCTCACAATACCAAAAGAAAATAAAAAATGACTTACCCTCATCATCTTATTTGGTCCCAAAATAATATGAATGCTTCCCTTCAATTACAAAATGTTATATATGATTATGATGTTTCAAAATCTAAGGAAAAAAGAAAAATAATAATGGAAAAACAGCACTGAATTTTAGAATATACCATGTGTACTTCCTACGAAATTCAAATAAAAAAAAAAAATCAAAAGAGTACCGTTTGTGGTAAAAAAAAATTCCCAAAAAAAAAAAAGGCAAATACGTTAAACTATATATATTTTTTCATGTACTTTTTTTTTATGAAAATTAAAAATGGGACAATGTGGAATGCATGCACCCTTTATAAAGTTTGGATCCGGCATAGAAATATAGGATCGGTAACAAAGAGGGACGGACGGTTGGACAGGAATTGGTGGTTGTAATTTGTAAACTTGTAACCTGTATTATCTTGGGGTGGGTGGGGGAGACGGTGCTTGGTGATTTCAGTTGATGTAACTAGAGGTGGCAAAACCCGACCCGGTCCGACATTTTCATAAAATCAAACTGATCTGACCCGACCCGAGATCAAACAGCATGCAATACAACTCAAATCAACATACGATAAAAAAAATGATATTAAAATTGACCCGACCCGACCCGACCCGACCCGACTCGACCTGAGATTTTCTAGAAGATCAAACTGACTCGAACCCGCCCGACCCGAATCCGAACCCGACTCGTCCGCCCGATTTGCCACCTCTAGATGTAACGGATTAAGATCACCTGCTGTTTTAAAAAGAAAAAAAAAGGTAGACGAGAAACACTGAAGTACATTGAAATCGGTGTATCAAATATCGAAGTGCATTATGATCGGTGTAACATCGATACTGGCCATCCAATTGAAAAAGCACACGCTGTATGTAACTGCATGTGGAAGCAACGCCAACGCCATCTGAATTGATGAATTCCTACATTTTCCTCATTTGAACAAATGAAATGAAGGTACTTGTATGCTCCTATGTATAGCGTTGCTTAATTTCATCATTTTCATGCAAGTTTTTATGAAGTAACCACTAACCATAACCAACCATGTGTTTCTATTTGATCAATTCATTTTTTGTTTTTATTTTGTTGTGTACAATCATTGTACTTCATAGGTAATTTTAAATTGAATAATTTTGAGAAAAGAAGTATATATATTAAATTATTAACTAAATTCAAGTGTGTGAAGCTGTGAACTGGATTTGATGATTTCAACTTATTAATTTGTGTAAGGATTAATTATTTTGTAAGATAAAACTATAGTGTTTTAATATAAAAGTTGAGATGATCATTTTTTTTTTTTTTTTTTGCCAAATAGATGATCAATTGAAGCGACCCAAATTACACCCAAAAAAAAAAAAGATTAGAGCTTGTTATACATCGGCTAAATGAACAATGAAATAAAAAATAAAAAATTATAATATTTTTCCAATATAGTGTGTGCATGTGCAATTTAATATTAGATAATACAATGTCGGCAAATCCTTTCACTAGGTTTGAATATCTTCATTTAAAAAACACAACAAAGTAGGTGATGTTGTTATTGATTTTGGCCACAGAAAAAGCTCATCCACTTCACAATTGGGTTGATATTTGTTTAGTGTAATGTTTAAATCACACCCTTAAGTATAAAAATAAAATATGAATCAAGGAATTTCATATGTTGAAATAAGTCAATTTGAATAATTCAACTAGGCAATCAATTTAAACCAACTTGGATAGTGTAAATATATATGTCCTTGTCCGCACGTTGTAATTGGAATCCAGGATATATAGTAGGGTCTTATTTTTATTTTTTTAGATTTGAAGTGATGATCAATCCTACGTAAATGTCAGAATCTAATTGATTCAAGAAAAACTTATTTATGAATTTGGTTTTATTTAATTTTAAATTTGATGGTTAGAACAGATAAGACAAATCCTACAATCCTTAATCAAAATTGCAGCGATTATACTGTTGACTACTGAGTACAAAAAAAAAAAAAAAAAGATATCGTACTAATTTATGACAGAACCCTAGCATGAATTTATGACAGAAAATTATATATCGTACTAATTCATTTTAAAAAGGATCACCAAATAAATAAAACAAATTTAAGATAGTTTTGAACCATTGAATAATATTTCAATTAAAAAATATTAAGTGTACATTGAGGAATGGCCAAAAGTCCTTTACACAATATTTATTTACACAATTATTCTAAACTATATGGGAAGTGGGACTGTGAGAGATGTATAAATACAGATGATGGGTGATGGTTACCAAATCTGCATTATAAATTCTTGGTATTCTAAAGTGGCATCCATTGAATGTTCCAAAATGCCGCGCAGACACAATGTAGAATTTTGATCCGTAAATGGCTCAATACCCCTTAGCACTTTCGTATAGATCAAGGCATCCAAACGTAAACTCCTTAGTGTGTTTGGATTGCCGAACGAGCTCTAAATGATGAAGCTCGCGACACGGATGGATATACAGCAGTGAGTCACAGACAACCGTACCGTACATTTGTTACCAAAGCCACGTCGGAGACGATCGGTCTGGCTTCTTTTGAGTTTTGACCAACAATCCTCCTCTCCAGTCTCAATCTGACCCACTGCCTACTGCTATGCAATTGCATCTTTCTCTAGGAAAATTGAAATAAGAGTTTATTACTGAGTCTATTGTTTGTATTGGATTTTTATTCGCTGCCATAGTTGTGATGGCATGTGGTGCCATTGCACCTATAACAGTGGATTCCATTAGAAAAAATCTTCCTATTTGCTAAAATCACAACCGTTTAAATTAAATTCAACGGCCATTGTAAAACTATGGCATCGCATGCCATCACTTTAATGGCAGCAGATGCAAACCCGTTTGTATTAGTTGAATGTAAATCACACTATTTTTTTGTATATTTAAAAATGAGTTATAATGTGGTAAATGATATGAATTTTTGTTTTGTCATTTCTTTGTCCATCTCATTCGTGAATGTAATGACCTGGATTTGAGATTTTTTCTATCGAGTATTTTGATCATCTGATTGGTATAACAATAGAGTGAGGTAAACAAGACCCAAATCTTTTTTAATTAATAAAATAGGTGTTGGTGTTGGAGGAAGAAATTAACTAAAAGTCCAAAATATATAAAAAATTGGTAAGGTCGTATTTGGTAAAGTTTGATTTTATAACTAAAAGTCCAATTTCGTGCTTCGATTCGATTTTATAACTAAAAGTCACATTTTTTTTTTGATAAAATAGGTGTTGAACTGTTGATGTTTTCTTTAACAAACGGACACCTCCCGTTCCAACCCAAACGGAGAGTGACAAAACCAGTTACCAATCAGGCAATCACCGTGCTGACAGACACACACACTCCTTTCCCTTCTCTCTTCCACTACTTTTTTTCCAATGTAACCCCTTCATAAATCATAAATCCCATCCATCTCCCTCCCTCTTATACCCTCTCTCTCGCATCTCTCATCCATCCTTCTCTTTTCCAACACCTACTCGATTGATTGAGGTGTTGAACTTGAATCTGAATATTCTCTGAATCGGAGGTTCGGTTGGTTCGGGGGGAACTGAGATCGATCGCAGGCAGCATGGGGCAAGATCTGGTGGAGATAGAGCCCCGGGAACTCAGGTTTCCATGTAAGTAGTTGCTCTTGCTCGCTCGCACTCGTTCCCGGTCCCGGCTACTGTTGTTGTACATCATTCATTGTTCCTAGATCTCTGATCTATGATTTGAGCTTTTTACTCGTGAGAATCGATGCGGATTCATATCAGAAACATGTCGATTTTCTGTGAGATGTCAATTGATTGGAGTTTTTTGCTCGATTTCTAATCGCTAAGAGTAGTTTACTGTCCATTGATTTTACCGGGGTTAAACCGTTAAAGTATGAATTGAGTGTTACTCGATTGAATCTGGCAGTTTTTTGGATGTTCAGATTGTTGCCAGTTCGAGTGATATGATATGATTTGAACTCTAATTGATCAAAAGGGGAGGAGAACTCACTCGAAATGTAAAATTAGCTACTTTTGTAAGGTCATATATGGTAAAGTTCGATTCCGTGCTTCGGTTCGAACTCTCTGGCAGTTGAGGAACTCTATAGAGAGCAATTTTGTATAATGATGCTTGTTTAAGAAGTTTTGCTATTTTTGTCACTACATCATGGATCTTTATTCAGAATAACTTATAATAAGACTGCTTTTATTTCTATTGAAATTTTGGCAGTTGAGTTGAAGAAGCAGAGCTCGTGCTCGATACGTCTCATCAATAAATCAAATGATTATGTTGCTTTCAAGGTATTACTTTCCCTCTCTCTCAATATCATTGTTATTTTGTGCGATCAGATATGCTTGTAAAGAACCTGCTACCTTTTGTGTGGAGTAACAACTTGTTTATAAGATGTGGTACTTAGGTTGTAGATGCTTTTGTTGTGTACTATATAAATTATATGAATTTTACTCCAGTACTCCCACCAAAAAAAAAATTATTTTCGATCCGAACCGACGATTATAAATGAATATTGCCCATTATGAAATTCATCTGTAACCGATAAAATGATCTGGGTATGAGCATGGAAACAACGTCCAACAGGAAGACTCCTGAACATTCAGTACAAAGATACACACACACACACACACATGTTCATTCAACACATACACATGATATAGAATTATAGATGTTCATAAGTAGAACAACCACATTAAATAGAGACAAAACATGCAGCTAGTAAATTAGGTCAGTGTGAAAATCACTATGTCAGTATGTCATTTTACCAGCATAGCCACCCCAGAATCAGGGGGCACCAAATGTAACTACATCGAGATTTTGTCACTGTCAGATTTTTTATTGTATGATAATCTTCTCTTCATAGTTCAATATTTTTGGGATGTTTGTTATCCTTATTGGACTCATTTTTTATTGTTTTTTAAAGTTATTAATTGTGTTATCTTGCCACAGGTCAAAACAACATCCCCAAAGCGATATTGTGTCAGGCCAAACATAGGTGTTATTCTGCCAATGTCTTCATCTGAGTTTACAGGTTTGTGGCTTGCAATGCTTGATATTTAACATCATATAGCTAGCATCTGTGAAGATTTAGCTATGTAGGTTTCTTAATAACTGTGGCTGCTTTTGTGTATCTTAAATTAAGTTCTTGCATCTATTTGATTATATGCAGTTACAATGCAAGGACAAAAGACAGCGCCACCTGATATGCAATTGAAAGATAAATTTCTGGTCCAGGTCACTGTTGTGCCATTTGGTACCACCGAGGAAGATATCATACCTGACTTTGTAAGCATAATAATATCTATCATGTCATCTTTAGTGAATACAACGACAAATCTTTTTTTTCTTTTCTTTTCTGGTTCGTGAGTTGACTTCCAATTTCAATGTTGACCAAAAAAAAAAAATTACTATTATTTTTTTTTTAATTTTGGAAGTAGCAGCCATATTTTGGATGTACTTAATACTGAAAGATCGGTCATACCTTCAACTCTTGAAGCTTACTGTGTTTTTTTAGCTGAGGCATATCCCCAATGGCAGACCTATATGGAGGCCAAAGGGGGCACCGGCCCCCCCTTGATATCCGGAAATTCTAATAGGCGTTTGTTTTTTCTAAGCTAAATTCAATTTGCCCAAGTAAATGACCCCCTCTATCAGAAATTATCTAATTGATAGTAGGGAAAAAAAAATGTTTTTGTTGTAAGTGGAGAGTGAACCCAATAATTAAATGTTAGTGTTTGAAATTTGAATTAACATTTGTTTGGACCATGCCTTCTAAAAACAAGTTGGGCTGGTGAGCTATATATGGACATTCCCCCCCCCCCCCCAACCCCCCAAAAATTTTACCGAAGCTCCCCCACTGCATATCCCACTAGAATATATTATGCACAGCATTTGGCTGATGTCATGCTTGAATTCTTATTTTGTTAATTGTGCTTGCATTTATGACAGTTCTCCAAAGAAAGTGGGAGGTACATAGAAGAGAGGAAACTGCGAGTGATTCTTATCAGTCCCCCCAACTCACCCGAGCATCCCCTCCATCATGCCACCAATGGTAATGGGTTGCTTAACCCGGTAAGTCCAGGACCAAAATTTGATGAAGCATCTTCATCACCAAAGGACAATCAAACAGTGCTCAGAGTAGAATCTCCTCCAGCTTTGAAGGAATCCCCTGGTTTTACGAAGGAGTCTTCTATTTTGGCAAAAGATTCTCCTCTATTTTCCAAGGATTCTCCTGCTTTCACTAAGGAATCTCGTGCTTTGCTGGGTGATTCTCTTCAAGTAGCCATGAAGGATTCTCAAATTGGGTTTGTTAGACCTCAGAATTTACAATTTTCTCATGTAAGCCTTTGTGATAGTTGGAAGACAATTTCTTTTCCTGTTTTAGGGATTACTATTTTATGATGCTACTGAATTTTGTCTGCCTCAATTTTAGGTTAGCGAGGATGTTGAGAATTTGAAAACAAAGGTTAATCTTCTGGAATCAAAATTGCATGAGGTTAGTTCAATTCCTGCACAGCAAATTAAAGATATTACACCAGCAGTTCTGTGGTGGTACTAAGTTGACCAGTACTGTAAAAAGAATATATTATAAAAAGCTAATATAACGTTCCCGGTTTCTGGTTTATATTTGTAACATTTGGTTTTTGTTGTGCAAGTGTTGTATAATATATGGTAGGATGATGGTACTACTAATGTTATCTTACATGGCTTCTCGTATAGAACTTACCCATTGCTATCATTTTAGCAGTTTTCTGTCTTCTCCCTTTGTTTAGTCTATTGTCCATTTTCCTTTCCAGATTGTGTCATTTTCTTATCCATTTCTCTGTTGGTAGGCTGAGAAAATGATTGTCCGTCTGAGAGATGAGGGCACAACAACTGTACAAGAACGTGACATTCTACAAAAGGAGATGGTTAGTATGTTAAAAACAAATTATAATTTGAAATAAAAAGTTGGAAATTTTGTCCATGAAAGTATATTTTGTGTTCAATTGTTTTTATATCTTGTTCGGTCTGCATTTCTCCTGTGCAGTTGTTGGTATTGGTGGGGCTTATATGGGGTTGTGAATTACTAAATTGCAACCTGTTTGCATGATTTCAATATTTTGGGTATCAGTGAGAGGGTTCATTTTTTAACCATATCACACATTACATTTGTGCTAGTAACTATGAGGGTTTATATTTTAACAATTTGTGGACCATTCGAGGAATAGAAAATTGAAGAGATTGGTTTGAATGTTGTTTAAAGCACTTGATAACATTTTGTGGTTTTTTTTTTCCCCCAATATAGTTGCTTTGGGGACAAACATCAAATGATAGGTCATCTGTTATAATCCATTTCAGCATTTACTTATTTTATTCATAATATAACTTGTGCAATTTTCTAAAGGTATCGTTGCGAAAGAAGACGGGAGCCAGGACCCAAGTTGGTTTCCCTGTCTTGTTTGTTGTTTACATGGCACTTGTTGGTATGGCATTTGGATACTTTGTGCATCCTTGAAATTAATACTGGCCTTGTTAGCTTCTATCAAATAATTTTCATTTTTTGTTTTCTGGAGAGAGGAGGTATTGTCGCTTCGGAATTAGCTTATACTATTTTGTGCAATCGAATATGCTTGTAAAGAACCTTCTACCTTTGTATAGAGTAACAACTCATTAACAACATGTCGTGCTCCGATTATAGATGCTTTTGTGGTACTTATGCTACTAATTTTTTTTTTTTTTTTGGCAACTGTTCTGTGGTAGTATGTAATTACTGTCGTTTTTAATCTTAGGTCTTTCGTGGATTGAGCACGTTGTTAAGGATAAAAGTTACAATACATGGATTATTGGAAAAAAATTAACTCGATTTTATAATGTTCAATTGTATGTATGAGTTCCGAGGATTGAGGATTTGCGTTTGTTGGTGTCACTGTTGTGCATGGTTTTGGCCGTTTGCTTAATCTTAAATCGAAATTGAGGCATGCGAAGATCTTTGCAATTTCAATGTATATGCCGAGTTTGGAATTTAGATTGTCAGGTTAAAACCTAGATTAATATTTGAGAAGAACAATTAGATTGAATAATTTCAGTCCAATGTAGAGAGAAGGCAACATGTAATAATCTTTTTTTTGCTGTGTTATCCATTTTTTTTTTATTATTTTCGTATGAACCTTTCTTCTTAGTTCCAATTTTCCAAACCTCCATGCTTTCCTACTTTTCTCCCTTCAAAAAATAAAATACTTTGTATTTATCATCATTTTTTTCTGATTTACTTTAACATGTTTATTCAATAATAATAAGAAACAATAGCAAAAGAGGACATTAATCGGTACATTATCGCAGGCATGATCAGTAATAAGTAATAAGTAATACACTTAAGATGAAAACGTTTGCATTTCACTCTGAAATGCTATCGGTATAAAGTATATCTTGTCACGTTCAAAATTTTGATTTTTATGGTTCACATTAAATTTATCATATGAAAATACTAGGAGATATAAAAATTTTCTATTTTTGGAGATTTTTAAGTATTTGTTTTGGATTTTTCAAAATGACTCTAATATGTTAATAAAATAGTGCTTGTTTATACATGGATTTTAAACTCAGTGGAATGAGACTTCAAAGGGTCGCCTAGTTGACAACTCCCCCGTTCAATATAAAACGAACGGTCCAGATCTCCTTCACACCGTTCAATCCAGATCCACACGACCGTAGAGGATCCAATTCCAAACCCGACGAAAATCGCACCCGTTAACTCCCTCCGAATTCGTATCCTCTACTGCGCAGCACCCCGGCCGTTGGATCCGCTTTAATAACCGTGCAACTCAATCTCAGAAAATCGCCTATAATCCACATCGTTGATTCGCTGCGCAGTATAAGCACTCACTTCCTCCTCGTTTGAAAATGGACGCTGCTTTGTGCAGCGCTAAAATTACTTACGGGCAGCTTTTCTACCAAAACTGACCAAAATACCCCTACAATTAATGATACATCTCACTTCTTCAGCAAGGATATTTTGGTCAGTTTTATTACAAAATCTGTCCTATACGTAATTTTAGCGCTGCCCAAAGCAAAGCAGCTCGCTTTGAAAATCCTTGAATTCGCCGCTCGTTTGAAACTTTCGAAACGAATCACTTCTTCCCCCCTTTCCAGTTTCCACCATCTCTCCGATTCCCAAGCCCCAATCCCCAGCTACCCAAACCCCTCCTCCCATGGCGAAGAGGCTCGGGGTGAGATCCAGGGAAGCGGCCGTCACTGCTCTCCGCAGGTCGCCGCGGCTCAAGAAGACCACCCAAAACCCTAACCCTAACTTACCTGTTTGGAAATCTCAGTCGGAGGCACTTTCCAGAAGCCAATTTGAAACCAGATCGACGCCAGCGTCCGCCAAACCGAAGCGAGGTAATGTGGGGAAGGGCAATGGGAGTGGAGGGGTCGGGAAGGGAACTGGTGTGAGGAATGGTTGTGGGGATGTTAAAGAGAAAGACTCCGTCTTGGGTTCGGTCAGTGTGCGAAGGCGGTCACCCAGATTGGTGAGAATTGGTGAATCGGGCATGGAACGGGATGGTGGTTGTGTTAGGAAGAAAGGGGATTGCGAGGATGCGAAGCTTAGACTAGAGGAGGCATGCCCACAAGGTGTTTGTGAGAATGTCTCTGAAAAGGTCATCGACACGGGCACTGGTAATGATAAGAAAAGACTGCCCAAATCGGGAAAAGTCGGTGTGAACCATGTGGAACGAAGAAGGTCCCCTAGGTTGGTTTTAGCTGATATAACAAACAATAGTTCCAATTTTGAGATTACAGACAAGTCTGCCAGGTCGAGGAAGTCCGGTAAAAGTAAAACTAGTTTGCCTCGTAAGAAGAATGATACTTCTAGCCCTTCTGTATGCCCACCAGGTGTTCGGAATAAAGCCTCAAGGAATGATCGTAAGAAGGAACCCAGTGATAATATTTCTAAAGAAAGAAGAAAGCCCCACAGATTGGCTGAGCAATCGGATAAGGTGGAGTCGAATTGTTCAGGGGAGGGTGGAATTGGCCATGCTTCCCAGCAATGCCCACCAAGTGTTTGTGAAAATGATACAAAAGTTTTTATTATGGCACCTAAACCACCATTGCCTCCAAACCAAAGAAGATCCAGAGGAAATGGAAACCAACCGAATGAAATTAAGAAAAGAAAACGAAAGTCTAAGTATGTAGAAGAATCTGAGTCAGATTATGAATCAGAGGAAAGCCCAATAGGGAGGAAGAGGAAGAGGGAAGAAAGTGCGGAAACAGAAGGTCCAGTTGAAATTGCAAATGGTCAACTAGGTGATAATTCGGATGGATGGACAGAAGAACAGGAGATAGCCTTGCATAAGGCATACTTTTCGGCTAAGCCTTCACCTCACTTCTGGAAGAAAGTTGCCAAAATGGTAATTTCGTACTTTTTAATACTTTCAGTATTGCTAAATATATGTAGTAATGATAATCTGTTATCTTATTAGAAGAGATACAAGCAAAATTACAAACCAGTTGTGCTTCAAAATTATGTACAAACTTGCATTTCTGACCTAAATATGAGTACATGCATTTGAAATGGTACGCTCCATTCCTACTTGCTTTTCTGACCTAAAGATGAATTTGAGGTGGCC
Organism: Cyperus esculentus; assembly: GCA_030179965.1. Taxonomy (NCBI): domain Eukaryota; kingdom Viridiplantae; phylum Streptophyta; class Magnoliopsida; order Poales; family Cyperaceae; genus Cyperus; species Cyperus esculentus. The sequence continues at coordinate 1,983,844 of JASGLE010000031.1, forward strand.
ATGGTCAATATCCTCTCAGTTTGGTTTTGAGTTAAAAGACGACTACTGTTGTAATCATGCCTATAAAAAATCTTTGAAAGGCAAATTTCTAATAGTTTCAAGGCTATGGCTAAAATTTTATTGTTCACTACTCAAACAATCAGATGTCAATTTGTGCAGGTACCAGGGAAAAGTGCGCAAGATTGCTTCAATAAAATCCAATCAACCTATGCTACACCCCCTTCAATTCCTGCTAAAACAAGACTGAACAAAGGCAGCCAAATGGATTCTCCATTTAAAAAGTTCAACTTATTGGATCCAAACTCCCCAAAGGACCAGAATTGTGCAGACCGAAAAACCCGCAGGGTCCGTAAGCAGAAAAAAACACGGGATAGTCGAAAAACTTTGCGGCACCTGTTAAAGAAACAACGGCTTGTAGACCAGGTGCAGGATGCTGACTACTTCTCTCAGTTTGAAGCCTCTCCAGTCTACCTTCCCTCTGACGTGAAACTCCCAAGTGAATTATGTAAAGATAGATCGAATTTAGATCGCGAAAACAATATGAAGCCGGCCCCAAATCAGAACCAACTTGATCCAAGCCCGGAAGTGTTGAAACAGATCAAGAATATCCAGCTGCATGAAAAGTACATTAACCATCTACATTACGTGGATGCAAGGAGAAAGGCCTGTGTCAAGGCATGTGGTAATAAGGGAAAGGAGGTTGATTTAGGGATAAAGGTTGGAGACTTGAGGGAGGCCAAGACTGCGCTAGTGTCAGAGGCTCAGGATTTCATCGGGTGCTATAAAAAGTTGCAAGCTGACCCCTTCGGTGATTGTACATTGTCTGATGAGGATGATGATGATGTCTTGTGATGTAGATGTATTATTGTAAATTAAATTTTTTTTAACTTAATTTTATTTGAGATTTGCTCTCTTTTTAGTTTTTACAAAGTTTTCATTTATAATTATTTTTTTTTTAAACTTACAGATTCTTTTGTTGGACTTGAGTTATGTGCTTTGAAAGCTACTACAGAAAATATATTGGTACAGATGCTGCTGGTCTGTACCAATGCTCAGGTACATGTGGATTAGTGTATATTCTGCTCAACAGACAACAGTACTGGAACCAACCAAAGACAGCAAGTACCGGTTTAATATGTTCCCATGATCGGCTGGGCTTGAATGATCAATTGAAAATTTGAAATTGAGTTTATATGAAGATACTGATGACTTGTTAGTTTTACTGTTAATTTCAACTGCTGCTGAATATATTATTGTGCCCTTCACATACTGGCAAAACGCGCTACTCGTGCTTATTCATTGCTTTTATCTCTTTATTTATTTTGAAGAACTCATGTAGGTTAGAAGGCTCCTACATACAAGACAACTAAAAGAATACATAAATTTTGAATGTATGATATAACACTTCAAATGCTTGCAGCAACTATTTCAGAAAAACTCAATGTCAAGCATTGCTGATACTGACATGAAGAGAACCCAAATTGAGAGGGCAGACACAAAGACAAACAAATAAGATGAGAAATACATAATCATAGCAACCACAATCAACAACACCATAAATTCATGAAAATAAACCTCTTCACTATAATATTATTTTGATACATCAAGATAGATTAACATGGCAATTAAAATGGTGGTCCCGGAGGGCCTGGCGGACCGGGAGGCGGTGGCCCACCGAAAAGGGGTCCGCAACACTCCTGTAGCAAGCAACAGCAGCAAAGGAAGTAGAGGCTGCAATGATATAGTGAAAAAACAAGTAATTAGTGCATACATTTCTGATATCCACGATCACATAATTGAGTTTAAGCTGATCAGAACTTCAATTTTGCTAACAAAGTTACTAACGCAACACATGGGACATCCAAACATAAATTTGCTAACAGGGTAGAAATGGTTAGCTACTCAACTAACCCAACCCCAAGTATGGTTTAGCAATTGTTCTTACTTTTTGAAGAGAGAAAAATGATAGGTTAGCTACTGTATCATCCAAACAACATTTTACTAATCAAAATAGTACAAAATTAGTACTACTTTCACGTTACCCAAGTTAGCACTAACTTTATACAATTCTCAATCACTAACAAAAAAATCACTACTTTTGTACTAATCCTTGTGCGATCCAAACGCAACAAGTTCAGGTACTCAATAAAACCTTAAAATGTTCTTACATGAATTTTGTAAATGGTTGTAAAATGCTTCATTAGAGGTTTCATACTCACCATGAGCCGAAGAAGTTACCGAAAATGCCGGGGCCCCATCCTGGTGGGCCCCAGCCTGGCGGACCGGGAGGGCCCCAACCGAGTGGCCCTCCAGGAAGTGGTGCCCATCCAGGACCTCCGGGCCCACCCGGTCCTCCAGGCCCACCAGGCCCACCAGGTCCGCCCGGTCCCATGTTTAACCTAATCTATAAGCACACCCTAATTATTAATTAAGATATGTAGGTATGTTTAGGATCAGGAAGTATCATACAATTGTAGCAAAGTGCTATGGCTTTCAAGGGGAGAGTATATATAGATTTTAGAGGCGGGAAGGAAGGAAGGAGAAGATACTAGATGTCATACTGGCATACCTAATGATCAAAAGGCCAAAGTAAAAGAAAAGGACTTGAAGTTGCAGGGAGGTACCAGTACCAGTACTACCAGTAACAGCTACCATTCTGCAATGTCTGTTCTGGTTTGACTATTAGTTGCTCTCATTCATGCTCTTCTACAAACGTCTCCAAGGATCTGTTAAAATACTTCAACGCGTGAACGCACTTTCAAAAATATTTACGAACATATAGACTTTTGCGATGAGCATGAAATAGAATATATTTGTTTAAGAATTTTTAAAGTGACTATAAAATATACAATATTGATAAAATACTCAATATTTTATGTGTCACTTTTGAAAAATCTCAATCAAATAATATATTTATTGTTAATTATTTTCCCCATTGGCTTTGATATGTCAGGTTCGGTAAGAATTTCCTTACTAGGATTCAAAACTAAAAATACGTTCCATGAAATTATCCTTATAAATTTGGCAAAGAGAACTCTTTTTAAAAAAAGCGGGTGTACAAAAACTGAAATGTTGTAAATTTAATATCTTTCCCTGTCACAAGTACGGCCGGTTTTAGGCACGCGAATAATTAATTGCAGCAGCATAAGAAATGATAAGAAAAGTGGACTTCTTATGCATATAAACATAGATTACTAGCCTTAATTTAGTCCCAAATAACAACAAGTTAACAACAACAATAGAGTCTTTAGGCCCAAACAAAAAATAAAATAAAATAAAAGGCCTTAACTTAGGCCGAGCAAAGAAGCGCAAACTAAATAAAATAATAATACAAATTTTACAAATTAGAATTGTTGATTAACTGTTTATCCAACTAAAAGAGATGCTGTTGACAAAGCTCAAATTAACATCCATGATTGGCCAAGTTGAAGGTCACCATTTGATCATAAGTTCATAACCATCCATGCATGTCCTGTACAAGCCAACAAAGAACATACAAAGGCAATTAAATTTGTTGCTTAAAGTTTGAACTTTAAAGTAAGGTAATTAAATTTGTTGCTTAAAGTAATGCTGGTTCCATACAGCTATTATTTCAATTTTCAGTGGTTCGGAGGTTTTCGAAGTAAAAAATCAATATTTTCTTATCATATTATGTTTGAATTTGAGTCGCCTGTGGGGTTTTTTTATTAATAAAAAAATAAAAAATCAAAATTACAACAGTAGAAACTGTTTTTTAAAAATTATAGAAATAGAAAAACCGCTATCTGAAATCGCGGCTTAGTCTGAGACTAAGCCTCAGACTAAGCCGCCATCTGAAATCGCGGCTGGAACTAAGCCGCTATCTGAAATCGTGGCTTAGTCTGTATTCTGCTGCAGATTTATGAAGACATTTGAAGGGGCAAACATTAGTTGTTTTTTATAAATGACCTGCCGTTTTAAAGGTCTTGAAGTCTACTTTCCAATGGTTCAACTTCCAAGGCGTTTGGAGTTCTCTACAGAGAGTTATTGCAGTTTTAGTAGAGAGGGGTCAGTTTTCTGTATTCTCTCTTTAATTACGAATTTCTAGAGTTTTCTGTTGGTTGCTTTGTATAAATGACCTACCGTTGTAAAGGTATTGAAGTCTACTTTCTAATGGTTCAACTTTCAAGACGTTTGGAGTTCTCTCCAGAGAGTTATTGCAGTTTTAGTGGAGAGGGGTCAGTTGAAACAGGGGCTGTTCTGTATTCTCTTTTTAATTACGAATTTCTGGAGTTTTCTGTTGGTTGTTTTTTATAAATGACCTACCGTGTTAAAGGTCTTGAAATTTACTTTTCAATGGTTCAACTTCCAATGCGTTTGGAGTTCTCTCCAGAGAGTTATTGCAGTTTTAGTGGAGAGGGGTCAGTTGAAATATGGGCTGTTCTGTATTCTCTCTTTAATTATGAATTTCTAGAGTTTTCTGCAAGTAAGACTGCTGGGAGAGGAAAGCATGGACTTGAACACATCTGTTATTTTCTTTTCAACATCATTGAGATCAACAGCAACACCGATCACTCTCAATTCTTTTGCTACTCAGAGGATATGGAATCATAACATTATAAACCCTAAACCCTAAACCCTAATCTCTAAGCCCTAAGCCCTAAGTCCTAAGCCCGAAGCCCGAAGCCCTAAGCCCTAAGCCCGAAGCCCGAAACCCGAAACCCGAAACCCGAAACCCGAAACCCCGAAACCCCGAAACCCCGAAACCCGAAACCCAAACCCCGAAACCCGAAACCCCGAAACCAGAACCCCGAAACCCGAACCACCGAAACCCGAAACCCCGAAACCTGAACCCCGAAACCCGAACCACCGAACCCCGAACCCCGAACCCCTGACCCCAGAACCCCGGACCCCGGACCCGGCACCCCGGACCCCGGGACCTCGGACCACCCCAATATAACGGTTCACATCCTGCGATACACAGTGCAGCGCTACAGAGGATATGGAATCACAACATTATATATCGCAGGATGTGAACCGTTGGATCGTCTCGGGATCTGTGCAAACTGGAATCTCGAGAGACTGGAGAGAAAGATATCTTTACTTGGATTTTCTGTAATTGATGAGCAATACTATGATAGAAAGATCTTATCTTATGGTGATGCACTCAAACAGATAGGTGTGACCTTGACCACAGAGCTTTGCTACACTTCCCTCATCCAGCAATTCATTTCCCTGGCAACAACAATGACAATGAGTAGCAAAAGAATTGAAAGTGATCGGTGTTGCTGTTGATCTCAATGATGCTGAAAAGAAAATAACAGATGTGTTCAAGTCCATGTTTTCCTCTCCCAGCAGTCTTACTTGCAGAAAACTCTAGAAATTCATAATTAAAGAGAGAATACAGAACAACCCATATTTCAACTGACCCCTCTCCACTAAAACTGCAATAACTCTCTGGAGAGAACTCCAAACGCCTTGGAAGTTGAACCATTAGAAAGTAGACTTCAAGACCTTTAACACGGTAGGTTATTTATAAAAAACAACCAACAGAAAACTCTAGAAATTCGTAATTAAAGAGAGAATACAGAACAGCCCCTGTTTCAATTGACCCCTCTCCACTAAAACTGCAATAACTCTCTGGAGAGAACTCCAAACGCCTTGGAAGTTGAACCATTGGAAAGTGGACTTCAATACCTTTACAACGGTAGGTTATTTATACAAAACAACTAACAGAAAACTCTAGAAATTTGTAATTAAAAAGAGAATATAGAAAACTGACCCCTCTCCACTAAAATTGCAATAACTCTCTGGAGAGAACTCCAAACGCGTTGGAAGTTGAACCATTGGAAAGTAGACTTCAAGATCTTTAAAACGGTAGGTTATTTATAAAAAAAAACCAACGTTTACCCCTTCAAATGTCTTCATAAATCTGCAGCAGAATACAGACTAAGCTGCGATTTCAGATAGCGGCTTAGTTTGAGACTAAGCCGCGATTTCAGATAGCGGCTTAGTTCCAGCCGCGATTTCAGATAGCGGCTTAGTCTCAGACTAGGCCGCGATTTCAGATAGCGGTTTTTTTATTTCTGTAATTTTTAAAAAACAGTTTTTACTGTTGTAATTTTGATTTTTTATTTTTTTTATTAATAAAAAAAACCCTCGCCTGTGCCCTTTTTGACCCCTTTTCAGGCTTCGAATTTAATTGAGGTTTTGCAGATTGGCTGTTTTGTCTTTCGCATTTTCGCTTCTCTCAATGGTATATACTTGATTGCCTAATATGCTGATTCAACTAGACCAATCAACCATATACACTAGATCTTCAGTTAAAATATAAATATTTAAAGACATGGGTGACTCACAGACCACCTGTTATGAGAAATCATTACTGTGTGAAATTTGTTCAATATTTTTTGGTCCGGTAGCAAAAGCAAAAACCTCACTAGATTACTTGTTACTAGTTATTCAATCTTATTTTTTATTTTGCTTTTCTCGCATATACAAATGAAGGTTTAAATGTTTCTAAAAGTTGCAAAGTGTTTTTTGGTTTAACAAATTAACGAGAGCAAAGCTGATTAGCGTGCAGTATATATTATATAAGTATCACTCCATGATACAAAGGTTCAATAGTGAAACAGACTATATCAATGGCAGCTAAGATATATGTAGCAGGATTCTATGGCATGACTATCGATGTGTAGAGTAATGAAGGTTTTACTGTGTTGTGTACACAGCAGCATAATCTGGTGGCCGTCCTAATTTTCTTACCAATCCGAAATTAAACTACAGCTCAATTGCAGCATTGATGATGAGTCTCCTCAATTAATTAACAGAAAACATATATAACAAAACTAAATAAAAGAATTCACCTTATTCATATCATCAATGTCTGGATCCTCTTCCTCTAGGTTTTTTAATCCTCCATGTCTGTATCCTCCTCATCCTCTTCTTCTTCATCGTCAGTGACATCAGAATCCTGTTGAAATATTATTTTCCTTTAGATGAGATTTGATCATTTACATCTCGAGGTTCTTTTAAAAGTTAACAAATATCAACCTGATAAGCACCATACTATATATATATATACAAATCATCCCAGGTGAGTGCAATCTACTGGTTCAGATGACATTCTTGAGCTAAATATTTATATGACAATTAAATTAAGTATGATTCTAATTTTCCATATAAACAAATGAAATAAATCTTACTAGAAGATAATATTACTTCTTCAGATTATCAAACAACAGCACAGTAAAAGATCAGCGTACGTACCTTGTACTTTATGTTGTTCTGCAAGCACCACTCCCACAGCAAGGGACAATCCTCAACCTTAGCTTGACAAGATTCAACACAAAGAAACGATGATGGTTGATCAGAAGGTTCATCAATATCCACCAACAATAATCTTAGGTTATCACATCTTGAGATACGAAGCTTGACCAGGGATTTCAGCTTTGGTATTCCAGAGATGCATATAAGCTTTCCACAGTCTTCAATACACAGCTTTTAAGCTCACGCGGCAGTGACTCCGCTCTTATAATCTGCAAAGTTCTACACACCCCTATGCTCAACTTCTTTAGTTTGCAAAGGCTACCAAATGGAAGGAACTTGATATTTTCACAGTCCCATATCTCAATTTTTTCAGGTGATGCACATATGCCCGGATTCCCAATCCATTCTGGAAATGCATTGCCTCCAAAACTATCTATGTCTAGCTCTCTAAGGTTAGGGTGGGGTTGGAGGCCAGCCATCACCTCAAAATCGTTTTGATTTTCAAGAGATATGCCCCGACCTCTTTTGATGTACAACCACAATCCACATTCAAATCGACGTGTTATTCCATTGGTCCATGTTAACTTCAAGCACTTCAAGTTTTGCATGCTGCTAATGTTAGCGCATTGGATATCCGTTAGATTGGACACATTTCCCAATCCACCAAGGGTTAGAGTTCCTCCTAGATTAACAAGATTCTTTAACCATTCTATTTTTATGCATTCGAGAATAACTTTTGGTATCTGAATTCCTACAATTGAGTTGCAGAATCTAGGTGGAAGAGATTGGACTCCACAATCTACAATAGTCAAGGATCGAAGATTTGTAAGTCTCTGATCCATACTACCAGGAAGCTCTTTAAGTTTTCTGCAGTCAGTAAGAGAGAGTTCCCTCAAGGCCTTTAGTTGACAAAATGACTCGGGCAACCGCTCGAGGCAATAGCAATGGTCTATCACTATCGTTTCCAGACTTGATAGATCTCCTATGCTTGTTGGCAACTTTTCAAGTTTCTTACACATATAAAGTCTCAGAGTCCTCAATGCTTTGAGTTCACCAAATGACTTAGGCAACTGCCTAAGGAAATAACAGTATTCTATCTCCAGGTTTTGTAAGCTAACTAGATTTCCCATGCTAGTTGGCAACCCATGAAATTTACAACGTTTGAATTTTGAGATATACTTCTTGTCCCCGCCTTATTGTCCCCCCTAATTGTCCCCGGCCCAAATTCCAGAATCTTTCCGAGATTCCATCTTTCCTAAACTGTCCTTTGCTTTAAATCGGATCTATTTCCATTTTGGTCTGCTTTGGATCTTTTATTTTGATCGTCTTCGTCATTTTTGTTCTTCTCCGTCATTTCTGTTCTTCAGCAGCGAGTGCGCCTCCATGCTGCGATTCTGGTTGGACGAGCACACCATGGCGAACCTCATCCGCGTCCCCTCCGCCATTTCTTCTCCTCTCTTCCGCCTTTCTTCTTCTTTTCTCCTTTGTCCCCTCAGTTCAATTCATTTGAGTTGGGCTTTATTGGGTCGGGAATGATCCAATTAGGGGGGCCTGTTAGGGAGGGGACTGGACTTGTTTGTTGTTTTGTTAGCCAATGCACAATCGCAAGTGGGATTGTGGGATGACAAGACCAATTCAAACGGCGGGCGAGTAACAGTACCATGAGACGACTGACTATACAAGCTATATCTGTGTGTGGTGCGGAATTACGGATCATAATTGATTCAAAATCGACCCGGTATAATGTAATACTGGTAAAGAAAGTAACTGAGCCTAACTCAGTCAACAATCTCCACTATCGACCCCACATGTCATAGACTCTTTAAACATATCTAAAATGATATCTGGTGGGACCGGTATGAATACCAATTGGCAAGTGGTGTGAACACTATGGTACACTCAGTCTGAATACCCTCTGGGAGCCTAAAACCTACGCAGTAGAAGGTGAGACCGGTATGAATACCAGTTGGCAAGTGGTATGAACACCATGGTACATTCAGTATGAATACCACGCAGTAGAAGGTGGGACCGGTATGAACGATGCAAATTGTGAGAAAATTTTTTTGACATATTTTCCACGTGCAAAAAATCAATTAAGCACGTGCTTAATTCAATTTCAGCATGTGATGAAAATCAACGAAGATTCCGCTCCTGGTGGTGCTCATCCACCCTAAAATTCGTACTAATTTTGGTGTTCATACTGCTTTTGTGTGGGTGTTCATATCAAATGGTGTAAGGTGTTCATAGTTGACGTGGATGGGGTTATGCACGTGGGGGACATTTAAGGGAGATTTTTTGTGGGAGACAGTTAGCATCTCCCTTGAATTTTAGAGTCTGCAAGTGGTAAAGAGAGCATATGCTTTCAGGTAACTTCTCAAAGGGCAAATCACCAAGGCAAAGATCACGAAGATGTTTTAAACTACCAACTATGGAAACTAATTCTAATTCAGTATAATCACACAACTCCATTCTCAGGACTCTTAATTTTTGTAGCATTGAAAGGTCAAAAGTGTAATTTCTAGCACATATGACGATCAACGTACGTAGAGTAGTTAACTTGCCAAAGGAAATTGGTATGTTTGGTTTGTTATTAAGAGCCTCCATATATAAATGACATAGTTCATTAGAAGGAACTGGAGATTGAGAAGCCAGATCAGCCTTCAAAGAACAACACTTACTTTTGGAATTAAATCGTGCTAAATCGTGAATTATATCGTGCAACTTAAACTGGGATTCATCATCCCAATCGATTTCTTCATATTCAAAGAAAGATCTTTGCTACAATTGCTTTCCATATTCAAGACCAATCTTTGTTGCACATTGGTTTCTTTTGGACTCAATATAACCATGAGAAATCCATAATTGCACCAACTCCTCCATTCTATACTCGTAATCTTTGGGAAACATGGAACAAAATATTAAACAAGGCTTCAGGTATATGGGAAGGTGTACATAACTTAACTGAAGAGGCGGAAATATTTCATCGCTAGCATCTGTTTCCCAAAGCTCACTTTCCAAGATCTCTCTCCAACTCTCTTCATCAGCTGGCTGATGCCTTAATAGGCTAGCAACTGACTTCAATGCTAACGGCAACTTTCCACACTTCTTCATTATTTTCTCTCCAATTTCTACTAACTTTGAATCCATGCGATGATTGACATTAGAAAAGGCATAGTGCTGGAAAAGTTGCCAACATTGTTCTTCAGACATATATTCAAGGTAGAAAGGTTCTTCTGTTTGCACGATTCGTGCTACATGGTCATTCCTTGTGGTCACTAGGATTTTGCAGAGGCTGCTGACCTAAGAGGAGCTTGAAATAACTCCCAAAGGTTGTTATTTTCATTCCACACATCATCAAGGACAAGAAGTACCTTTTTCCCTCTTATCTCCTCGCTAATGTCCATTTGTACAGCATCCAGATTTGTACAATCACATTTCTTCTTAGATAAAGACTCTAGCAATTCTTTGGTGAGCCTTGTAACATCAAAATTATCTGATACACACACCCACCCAAATGCTTTGAATATATCTCTCACTCTTTGGTCATTATAGATAAGTTGGGCAAGAGTGGTTTTTCCAAGCCCTCCTGTACCAACAATTGCCACCACCGAAATCTTTTTGTCACTATGAGATTCAAAGGACAGTATATCAATAAGCTTGTCCTTTTCCTTCTCCCGGCCAAAGGTACGTGATGCATCTATAAAGTGGCTTGTTGGAGCTATTTGTAAATGATTAAAGGAACGTCTGAGCCCATCTTCCTTGAACAATTGAAGCGCATCGCGATCTTTTGCAATCTCCTCAAATGCACTCCTGATTTTCTTGATTTGATCGAGCATGCCATCCGGCACCTAAAAAGTTCATAAAAATCTTTAGAGTGCATTTCCACACAGACTAAGTATTCAATGCATATTTATATGTTACAGAACATTGAGGGGATAACAATTTGAAATTACCAGGCGTCATAGCTATTCAGATTTACAATCTTTTGATGGAGTTTTTTTTTTTTTTTTTGATGAAGTAGCTTTACAATTGGGATCAATTTAGTGAAATGGGCCCTTCTGTGAATTGAGATCATCTAAGTTAACTTAAAAATTGAGTTTGCGATTTTATAAAGGATCACGTGAATTCTAAACATTGACCGTCTTGACCGTCCTGACCGAGATCCGATACCTACAGCCCAGATCTGTCCAGAGTTAAACTCAAATTTTAAGTTTAACTTAAAGGATACGGACTCTTTATTTACCCCTTAGTCATCAATGTTAAAAGGAATTGGGAACTTAATTAACTACTGATCTGAGCTATTTGAATGCTTTGAATGAGATCACCTGCATAAGCTTCCTTTTACGGGAATCCGGCGGACACGCAGCTCTTGCCTCCGATTGCGCCCGCAAGACTTCATACTGATACTCGTCCAGCACATCATCGGCATCATAGGCAACTCTCTCGAGCTCCTTGATCCAATGCTCGACGGATTTAGACTTGTCTGTGATCACCTTCTGCTCTGCATCATACAGCGCGGCGTTGATCCGCTCCAGCAGCCGCATCAGTTCCTTCAGTTCGCTCTCGATTTGCTGGTTTTGCTCACCGGGAGGAGAAGCCGAGGACGTTGACAGAGCGTCAGGTGCGGCTGCACTGACAGCAGGCAGCAACGTGGCTCCCAAAGAGAGAATGCTGGATATTACACCACCTAGCCCCATTCATTCATGCAATTGGGGTTTGTGCTGAAGCCTGATGGAGAAGTGGAAAGAGATTAAGACGTAAGGAAAGAAGTATAGTTTGGGAAAGTGAAGTGTGAGTGGACTATTGTTGTGACAAACGGACGGGTAAGGGTCCGACGGGCGAAGGGTCCGGCGGGCGACGGGTCCGACGGGCGAGGGGAAAAACTCTCGCCCTTACCCGCCCCTCGCCCTTCGGGCGAGGACGGGCGAGGGCGGGCAAGGGCGGGCGGGGGCGGGTCGTGTCGGCTTCGGGCGGATCGCCGGCGGTTTCCGACATTTTCCGGTGTTTTCGGGCGGATTCCGGCGTGTTCTTTTTTTACATTTTTTTAGGAAATGTTTAAAATATTTTTTTTAAAACATAATATTTTAAAAAACAAAAAAAAACGAAATAAATTTTCAAAACAAAGTTTTTTTTAGAATCCGAACTCCGAAGAACATTAAAAACCCGAAACTTTAAAAATCTGAAACGATAAAAACAAAATTATTTTAAAACAAACGTTTTTTAAACAAAGTTTTTAGAAACAAAGTATTTTTTTTAAAAAATCCGAAGCAAATTATTTTTTAAAAACAAAGCATTTTTCAAAAAATCGGAAACTTAAAAATCCGAAATCTTTTTAAAACAAAGTTTTGTTTCAAACAAATTTTTTTAAAACAAAGTTCTTTAAAACAAAGTTTTTCAAAACAAAGTTTTTTTAAACCAAGTATTTTTTAAAACCAAGTTTTTCTTAAAACCAATTTTTTTTTAAACAAAATCCAAAACTTTAATGTTGAAAAACAAAATTTTTTTAATTTTATTTGTTTAAAAAAAAAGTTACCATTCTCCTTTATTCCGGGCTTGGGACCGGCTATGTTATGATATTATAAAATAACATAGGCGGAGTTCTAACTTTTTTAAAAATGTTAGTAAATATTTAAAAAAGTAAGAAAATGTTTAATAAATTGGAAAAATGAAAAGAAAATAGAAGAGTGCGTAGAGTTCGTACCGAAACCGAAACTATCTTTTTAGTTGTCCGATCTCATATACCATTGGCCGGTCTCTTCTTCGGGTTCGCATTCATCATCCGAGTGCGGCTCCGTGCTCCCTTGAGTTTCGGCGCCGGATAAAGATGCTTCCATTTCCTTATATTGCTCACGATTTTCCGCATCAATCCAATCATTGAGGCATACGAGTCGCTCAAAAAACCTTTGGACCCAACTTGCTTCTAATATCATTAAAAAACAAATGTAGTAAGTAAAAGAAAAAATGTGATTTAAAATGAATAAAAAAATCGTGTAGATGTAAAAAAATATAGGCATTTACCTTTTATTGGTAAGAATCCGATTTGCCGAACTAAAACAAGATTCGGAGGGCACGGTTGAAACGGGAACGGCAAATATGTCCCACGCCATAGTAGATAAAATTGGAAAAATATTTTTGTTTTGCTTCCAATAATCAAGAACATCAATTCTCTCCGGTTCTCCCCGTATGGAAAAAAAGACTTGTAACTCGTTGGAGGCGTTGTACATAGTATCTGAACTATCGTCCTCCAATATTGACAATAATCCGTCGGCTGATTGGGTCCTATGAAATTTTAAGAAATAAAAAATTGAATGAAATTAAAAAAATCCGAATTAATTAAAATCCGAATTTAATTAAAATTAAAATCAGATTCAAATTAAAAAATCTGAAATAAAGTTAAAAAATCCAATTTAAATTAAGAAAACCGAATTGAATTTAAAAAAACCGAAATAAATTAAATAAATCGGAAATAAAAAAATGTACCGTGGGGTTTGACTTGTAGAAGCCGGTTGTTGGACATTTATTTGGGCGTTGTATGCGTTGAACAACCCTTCAATCGCTTGGCTCACAGTTTGATCCACACTTGTGTTCGTAATGTCTAAATTAATGTAGTACCTTCGTAGCATTTTTATCGTGTAAACATTCTTGTATGTTGGATGGAGACAATTTGCAACAATCGTGACGAGTGGTATGGTTTCCCAATATTTGAGAAACTTCTCCTTCATGGCTCCTACGATTGGAGCGAGAGAATTGTCGGTGTCTTCGAGAACTAAGAAAAAAAATCGAATTAAAAAACCGAAATTAAATTAAAAAACCAAATTAATATAAACCGAAATTAATAAAAAAACCAAAATTGATAAAAATTATGAAATTAAAAATGTACCTTTCATTTCATGATATACTTGGGAGATTCGAAAGAGGTGGTGAAGCAACTCATGCGCGGTCGGTGTATATGAGCAAGACAATGCTAACGTCGCTTTGAAGAATACTTCAAGAAATTTCATTAATTTGTGCAATTGATCCCATTCACCCGACGAGAGAGCTGATTCCATACCCTCGGGCGACTCATTCAAAATTGCATTAATAGCTTGTGCGTAAGGAAAACATCGTTTCAACATTCTATAAGTTGAGTTCCAACGGGTATCTACGTCCCATGGCACTCTTAATTTAGTAAATTGCATTCTACTACACAAAGCATGGAATTTTTGTTTTCTAATGCCACTAGTAAAAATAAAAGTTACAGCCGATTTAAATTTTGTTATTAAATCATTAGCACCGGACGTTTTAAGTCCCGCCTTAACGGTGAGGTTTAAAACATGACATGCATATTTTTGGTGAAAGAAAGATCCATCCGCAATTGGAGATAATGAACGCAAAAAATATTCTACGGCCTTACCATTATTACTAGCATTATCAAAAGAAATTGAGAAAACTTTATTTTGGAGATCATTTTTCAAATTATATTCATTCATAACACCCAAAATTGCATTAAAAACTACTTCGCCGGTGTGCGGGTATTCTACAATCCGAAAACTTAGTACTCTTTTTAGCAATTTCCAACTATTATCAATGTAATGTGCGGTAACACAAATATAAGATAAACCATGTTTACCGGCGGTCCAAATATCGGCGTGAGTGCTATTTTAAATGGTGCGGTTGCAAATATGGCAAGCAATTCATTTTTGCGGGCCGTAAATTGTTCTTTAATTTCGTTTGACATTTTCCTATAATAAAATGGTTTGTAAAATGGTTGAGCGCAACCTCTAATAACTAAACGAGCAAAACTCAAACAACCGCTCATACTAATTGGTTGTTCCTTGTGGGCAATATACCGTGCAAACTCACTTAACATTTTTTGTTCATCATATTTTTGGTGAGTTCGTGTACCATCCGGATTAATAAGGGTTTGGACATGTGTAGTATTGGGTTGTTCTTGTGGTTCTTGACCGGCTTGGATATGCCGTTGGGCATGTCTACCCATAGAACTATTATTATCATCATAAGTAAAACTAGAAGTGCAACCTTTTACCTTGCACCGTGCGCTTATGCACTTGCCGGTCGACGGGTCGATGGTTTGCTCGAAGTAACGCCACCAATGTGCGTTGTACTTCGGGCGGGGCTTCTTTCTTTTTCTCGGCCCCGGTGGCGTGCTTACCGGCTCTTACTCTATTGTTCGGATTTCGGTAAATTGATCGGAACTTCCGCCGATGGCCAGAGGAGCAAATGTGCTAGAACTCCCTGCGGCACTTCCAACGGTATGATGTGCGTACTCAGTCTCATAGGTAGTTCGCGGATAATTGGGACTAGGACCGAACAATTGTTCACTTAATTCTTGGATAGTTTCATTTAGGGGATTGGGTGTCGGGGCTGTCGGGTACATATTGGAATAGTCATGTGGTGGAGTTGCCATTTCTCACTACAATAAGGAAAAAAAAAAACGGATTAATTTATGGAAAGCAAAACGAAATATAAAAATAACCGAATTAAACTAATTGTGTATGAAATTTTTTTATCATAAAAGAATAAAATATTTTGATTACAACTTTATGATAAAATTACAATTTTTGAAAATTTGAAATTATTTTACAAGTAATGAAAAAAATATAAAAGAAATAAATAATACAATTATTTTGATTACAATTTTATCATATGTTGCCAAATCCGATTTAAAATAATTGTGTAATTGCATAAATCAAATTATAGTATTCTAATAATGTTATAAAAAAAATAATACAAATAGAATGTACCTCCGAATTTTTGCGGAAATGCCGGCGATTATCGGATTGACTAATGCAAGAGAATGTAAAAAAAATAAATATGCTAGTTTTTTGGAAATTTGGAAATAATAAATATAAATTAGAATGTAAAAATAAAACTAGAATTGATTTATGCAAGAGATTGAGAGAGTATTGAGTGAGAGATTGAGAGAATTTGATAGTTTGGGTGTATTTATAGGTGTGAATTGGTGGGGGAAAAATTCAAAAAAAAAAATAGCCGTTCGGCTGGGGGGAAATTTTTTAAAATTTCGGTTCCGGACGAGCCCGGCGGGTCGGTTCGGGCGGGTCGCTCGGGTCGGCCGGGTCGGGGGGGGGGGGGGGGGGGGGGCAGGTGCGGCGAGTCGAACGAGTCGGGGGAGCGGGTGGGGCGAGTCGGTCGGGCGGGTCCCGAGGGTGGGGCGGGTCGCTAGGACCGAGGGGTGGAACGGATGGGAGGGGGAATCTTCGTGTCAGACGGGTCCGAAGGGCGGGTAAGGGCGGGTAATGGGTACGGGCTGGCACGAGTTTAGACGGGCGGGCGGGTTACAGGGGGCGAGGTTCAAAACCCGGACCCTTACCCGCCCTTACCCGTGACCCGGCCGACCCGTCCGAACCCCCGCACGGGCGACGGGCACGGGTCGCCCGGGCGGGTAACAGGTCCGGCGGGTTTTGTCACAACACTAGAGTGGACTGCAATGGGAGAAGAACACAACAATTAGTTGATTTTAGGTAAATTTTCCGATGGGTCACTGAAGTCACTGAACTTCTATTTATCCATTTTTGGAACACTGAACTTTGAAAAAAAAATATATGTTTAAACCATAAAATTGATGTCATATTAAATATTCCGTTAAGTTGGATGGAAAAACTAACGGAGTGACCAAATTTGGATAAACATCAAAGTTCAGTGACTAAAAATGGATAAATAGAGGTTACAGTGACCAATTATGGATTTGAAGTAAACTTGAGTGACCTACCAAAAAATTTACTCTGATTTAATTAATTCTGGGTTACAATTACAACTATATCCCCTGCTGTACTGCATTATGCAGTTCACAGCGTCAGCCGTTGGATTTTCTGCAGATTCGTGCTCGCAAGAATCTTAAGACGATCCAACGGCTGACACTGTGAACTGCACAATGCAATAAGTCAGGGGATGAACACTCCAGGATAAAGATAAGAACAGGGGCGTGCAACTTTTGTGGACTTGGGTCATCGGTACGTCAACAGTAAAGTACAAAATGCGACCATGTACTTTACTGTTGGACTTGGGTCATAAGTAATACCTAGCGTTAACGCTAGAAAAATTGTTTATTGGTTACATTTTGAGATGTATCTGTTATATTTTGAGATGTATCTGTTACGTTTATGGATGTATAGAATGTTTTTCGATGGATGCAAGATGTTTCTCTAAAATCATCAGTAAACGCATTATAATTCTCCTTGTTCTGCGCCTCGATCGGAATGGTAACCATGTGCACGCCATTAGTCTCGATTTGGGCGCTTATGCAAGTAATTTTCTCTGGTTTAACTTTAAATTACTTCTCTCGAGACTAAAATAAATAATTGTCCGACTCTTCCAACTCCTAGGTGATTCCGCGCATGGCGCAGTTTCATGACGCGTGAGTGAGTGTGAGTCCCATCTGATCTCCTACTCTTTTTCTAAAAGAATAGGGATCCATTGACAGTGGTTATCTTGACAATTTTGATAATCGTAACTTTTAAAAATTTATAAAAATTCATAAAAAATCATAAAAATAGAAAAAAGTTTATGGAAGTTATACTTAACTTATATATTGACAATGGTTATCTTTTAATTACAACTATTAAAAAATGTACAAAATTTTGATAAGGCATCAAATGATGTTCGAATTGATTGAAATTAAAAACACTATTAATCTATAAGTTAAATAATGCATCCATAGAACTTTTTTTATTTTTAAGATTTTTTATAAATTTTTACAAATTTTTAAAGATAACAATTGTCAAGATTGTGAACATAAGCATTATCAATGGAACCTCCTCTTTTCTATAAAAGAAAGAAATAGAGCCCATTGAACTTGATGACATGAGAGCAAGCAAGGGCTATAGGTGAAGGGTCTTGCATTGCATGTATCAGCCCAAATAAAGGTCTTGCATTGCATGTATCAGCCCAAATAAAGCAAACTATCCGATCAGAACAAGCATCGGCCCAATGAAATATAGATTTAGAATTTCTTCATTGCGCAACTATTAGTAAGGCTAGATATAATGATCCCAACGGAATTTAAAACATGGGCCCAATGAAACTTAACAAGCTTGATTTCATGATGAAGCAAAATTATTGTAAGGATAAATATAACTTTGCCATACACAATGTCCCAAGAACATTCCAATGCATTTGAAAAAAATTTACAAAAATATTTCTCTTTTCAGAAAATTTTACAGAAATATCCTTTATTTTTAAGGAAATTTACAAAATTATCCTACCATGAAATTTTTTTGACAAAAACGATCCTCACAATCTTACAAAAATATATCTCTGCCCCACAAAATTTTACAAAAATGACCCTCCCCACTTATATGTCACCTCATCATAGGGTTGTGGGGGCAAAGTCGTGGCATGGTATATCATATAAGGATGTAACAAAATCTACTGCACTCCAACAGAACAAGTAGAGTTCGAATATAACATTCGTTACAAAAACAGTAGATATAAACATCAATTACCAGTTTACCACAGAGAGTCCGGTCACTGGTATCCCGGGTCCAAATCAGTACAGTAAACTCCAGCATTTCAAATTTTCAACAGGTACTTGCAAATAAATCCCTACCATAATGCATAAAATTGTGAAATGATATCCTTATATTTTATCAAAAGAACACTTTGTTGTCGAAGAAACTGATCCGAGCTGAGAACTGAGAAAGGCACCGGTGAGAAGAGTCAACCATCCTACCAGAACGGTCAGTGTGGCGATAACCTCTTTAGAAATGACCGAGACTGCAGAGTAACTTAGCTGAGCTTTCTGGAAATGCAACACCAAGGATCAATAGAAGCACAGCAAGCCCGAATGTGCACGGTTCCAGGCCATGAAACCCAGCGGCTCCATATAATATACTGGCATGATCAAGTGATAAGGAGATGGGTGCTGCAGCTCAGGTGGAAGCTGAAGAATTTATAGTTGAGGAACATATAACCTAAAAACTCATGGAAACCTCGTAAGGACACTCTCATATTAATTAATTAATCACTGCCTTTCTCTGTCACCCACCTAATCATGCCAAGTATTATAATGACACCTTTTGGGCTGATTTTATAACTGAGCTACCCATTTCAATAGATTAAAAAGCCCATTCAATATTGCTCGGAACAAGCATGGGCTAAGTGCTATGTGAACAAGGCATAAATACAAACATAAAAGAGGCACCCCATACATCAGCCCGGTAGATCTGGATCAACCCAGCCCCAAAAAAGAGCCTTAGATACCAACAAAATTACATTCCATCTTTTTTTTTTTGAACATCAATGACAGGTAGGTAACGGATTTTAATTCAAAAGAAGTGATTACATTAATAGAAAATAACAAAAAATTTTCAATCCAAAACCAAATGATACAAAATTACGTTCCATGATCCATCTTGTCATATACCCAATTTAATTTCATCTATTCATTTTGTCCACTATCCAGTTCGTATACCAAATTTACTATTTATCTGCCAAGTAGCCTGTATACTAATCACATTCTCAATACCATCCACATGAAAAACTTATGTCACTAAAATAAAAGACAACAGCTTCTTCTGGGCTCCTCTTGTGGACCGAGAATTTGAGGCAGGAGAAGAAGACTGAAGAATCTTGAAATTGACCGACCCAGTACCCACTGAGGTACCACATATCGTACCGGTACTACCGATACCGGTTTGACCATGCCACCACGTATAGTATTCAACTTCATTTTTTTTTTTTTTTTTTTTTTGAGAATATATTCAACTTCATTTGCGTCTGCTCTGCTGATCTCCTACTCTAATACGGTTATACAGATGAAGTCCAAATCTTTTCCTGGGACTGTTTTTGACTTCGCTATAATATTGGAAGTGGAATGTCGTATTTTAAGCCATCAAAATGTGTATGGTTTGTTCTGTTTGGGAAACAACCCTTTCGGGCAGAAATTATGAACTCAAATTATCCACAGTTTGATATATCAAAACAATATTTTTTTTTATTTTTTGATATGATTTTCTTGCTTCTTTTTGCTCCTGGTAATATCACAATTTTCCAAATTGACTATTCATAGAGACATAAAGATCAGAAGGGCCCCATACCATCAGTGACTGCGCTTATATTATATCTGAGATCAAGATTTACGAAGATTACATCAAATTAAATGTACAAAAGAGAGCTGTAAACTGTAAACTGCAATTCCACTTCAATTCGATCCTCTGTAGCACAGATTGTGGTCCGTTAGATCATCTCAGGGATTCATGCTGGCACAGATCTCGAGATGATCTAACAGCCCATGTCCTGCGCTACACTTTGCAGCACTACAGAGGATATGGAATCCTTCAATTCTGATGCATTTACAGAGTACGTGTACATTTGCAAATTATTCTCCAAAATATTCATAAATTGCAAATAATCCCGTCATTATATGTGGAAAAGTCCCTGTCGTTGGATAAATTGGAAGATAACCTTTGGCGAATCTAAAGGTTCGCGCGGGCCTTCGCAATTTCTCAAACGAGAACGGAGAATTTCACAACTATTGACAACTTAATATTTGTATTATTTTTAGTAGTACTTGTGAATTGTGATGCGTATATTTGAATAATCTCAAGTGAACTCACTCTCATCTTTTTTTTTTTTTTTGAAAGTAAAAGTGAACTCGAAAGTCGAAACCTGGCTAAGCTGCTGCAATCAATCTCCATGGCACACCTGCAGCTGCCCGGTCGGCACCAGATCCTCCACCGACTATCGCCGAGTCAATAGCCAACAGATATTTGACGGCTACGGAGGCACCGATGCCGAGCAGAGTAATAAATCCAACCGTCAGGGTTAACCTGGCGAAGAACTCCTTGAACATAACCGATGATGCAAAGTGGCTGCAGGTCGATGTCGACCTGTCTGTGGTGGCGAGACCAAGGATTAACAGAAGCATACCGAGAAAAAATGTGCACAACATGCCGAAGCGGGAAACGGAGTACGTCGACCAGTGGACGATGGAACTGTACGTGATTTTGCCTGCCATGGGAGTTGGAGGTAATTCAATCATGTACAGACCGGAAAGCGCTATACAGAGTGTGAAAAATGCCACTTTGTTGTACCAAGACATTGTCATGGGGTTGTAAAAAGAGAATAGAGCTAGCTAGAAAGAAAGAAAGAAAGAAAGCGATCTCCAATCTTTCAACAAGAGATCAGAAGAGGGAGAGGTACGAGAACAAGAGGCCAAATGCACAAGACACAAGTCACAAATCAAACCCGTATATATACGTACCGGGTCCGGGTGGGTAGGGGGCTAATACTGGAAACCCATATCCTCTAAGTTAACTCAAAAAAATTTGAGTTTAACTTTAGACAGATCTGGACCGTAGGTTTCAGATCTCAGTCAGGACGGTCAAAACGGTCAGTATTTAAAATTTAGAGGCCCTTTATAAAATTACTGTACAGGCAAACTCAATTTTTAAGTTAAATTAGAGGATCTCAATTCGTAATACTGGGGGGTGCATCGTGGTGACGGTGTATACACGCTACGTCATACAGATACGCCAGCTGACCTTTTTTAAATTATTAATGTGAAAGCATGCAGACGAATCTGGCGGCGGTAAGAAAAATTGAAACATTTCTCAAATCATCCCTTTTTTCTAGACTTTATGCCTTTTCTTTCTTCTAATAAACACTGATTAGAGTTTATTACGAGCCACAAGTTTTAATTTTATCTCTAAAATCGAGCAATTATGAATTTTTTTTGGCTTAATATCATATATACCTTTAATACCTTTAAGTATTCCTTCATTTCATATTTACCACTCTACTCTTTAATATATCAAATATCCCCTTCTACTCTTTAAAACCTATCTATATTTACCACTCTACTCTTAATTTTTTTTGGCAGATAGATATGATCCGTCCGATATTGAGATGAAGGCCCTTATCGGACGATCAAGTCGAATAATGCAATTTTGGTCGCTATGTACTTCGTTGTCCACTTGTTCTTCATTAATTCTGTTTGTTGAAGGAAGCTGGTAGGAAGTTTCCTTTTTATCTTTTCTTTTTAATGAAGGAAGCTAAACAGCTAGTCCTTCATTAATTCTGTTGTAGAAAGGAGCTCATAATCATACATGACCAATATTATTGTTGTCCAATATATTTTGCTTCTCCTTGATCTTCTTCAAAACTGTGAAAAAGTGTAATAACAAAAATACATATTTTTATGTAATATATTTGCTAATAAATTTTAAATTATGGACACAATTTTAGTGAATTTCATTGATGTTAAGATGCATAATTGGATTGTACAGCCTTTTTGTTTCTATAAGGATCTTTATGTAATTCTAATATATAGTTTGGACTGTTTTGTAATATTGTAAGACAATGTAATATGACTATTGAGGCGTCAGAGAGGAGTGAATTCTCTGACCCTCTTTCTCATTCATTCTCGATCTTTCTTTTTCTCTCATCTTTTCTTCCTTTTTCGTGCTACAGTAGAACCCTAAATCAAACAATTGAAATATTGTATTAATTTGTAAGACACTACTAAATTTAATTTACAATTGAAGCCATCGAATCGAGCCATTTCAGTCGTTTTCAGTGGTTCTTTGTTCTCTTATATATTTGCCCATAAAATTTATTTTTGACCAATATAAAGAGATTTCACTTAATAAAAAAATTTAAATCTTAATATTATCCCTTCTTATAAACAAATCTCAAAACTATCCCTACTTGACCCGTAGCCACGACCACAGTTCAATCTGAACGCAACGTTCATGTCTGAGCACTTGTAAAAACCTTAGTCGATTACTCTCATCTACCGGCCCGTGACCGCACCGTTTGAACGTTGCGACTAACCACAGCTAGCCGCTGCGTTCACTAGGATTTTCAAAACTTTGTTAAATAAAATCTCTTTATATTGGTTAAAAATTTATTTAAGTTATGGGCAAATATATAAGAGAACAAATAACTAATGGATAAATATTAGAATTCAATATTTTATGGGTAAATATCTAATAAGCAAAGTTTGGAGGGGTATGTACCCAATCTGGCCTATTTTATTGAATGAATTAATATTTATTTAGCTCCAGTTTGATTTAGCTCCAGTTCGATTTGATTCAAATTCGGTTTAGATCAAATTCGATTCAATTCGTTTACAACTCTAGTTATAATATATCGACTAAGAGCAACCGCATCGCCTTTCAATTTGCCTTGAGCAACCGCATCTCCATTTCAATTTGCCTTTCTAATTCTAACGTGGCACCTAGGGGTGTAAGTCCAATCCGTTCAACCCGCAGAACCCGACCGACCCGACCCGAAAAATCACGGATTTTAATTATAATTTGTTAGGTACATATTGAATTTTGAGCAATTCCGATGATTATAGTTTAGTTACGGATTTTGTAAAATATGTTGAATAAAACCCGACCTGACCAATTTGCTTAGATTTTTTAAAATAATTTATATTATTCTAAATAAAGTCACAATATCTTTATAGAAATGTAATGACTTTTTGTTATACTTGAAATTTGTAAATGAAACTTATTTTATTTTACTTTTAATTACTATATATTGAATTTTTTTTGTTGTATTTTTTTCATCATAACTTAGTTTCACTTATATTTATTGACAATTAATATCTTAAATTGAAATCTGCGAAACCCGCGGAACCCGACCGCCAAAGTTGAAACTCAAATTGAACGGTTTTTATTATTTGTTAGTTAGTTATATATTGAAATTTGTGTAACCCGACTAAAATAATTTTGACTATCCATCTACGTGAAACCCGACCAACCCGACCCGTTTATACCCCTACTGGCACCGTTAGGAAGACTTTCACTGATGTATATATAACTTTCAACGAGATTGTCTAAATTAGAAAGGCTTTCAAACGTACCAACGATCGCTCGTTAGATTTCTAATTCAGAAATTTCTGAGATGCAATACGCTATTCTTTTCTATTCAGAAAATATGTAATTGCCATATTTTCCTTTTGAAAGCCGTCAGAAATTACAGAGATGCGCACGGTTGCTCTTCAACTAACCGATTTTCAATCAGGATTAATTCAACTAGTTGAATTTCGTGGTGTGCCGGCGAGTCGATCGTGTATTCTTTTAGTTATATGATGATTATACATCGCACGTGTGAACTGACTACAACTACAGTTGCATCTTAATTTCTATTTATTCCATGATAGAAGAATTCTGATAGATATATAGCGGATGTGAGTTCCGTTGTGCGACTTGTGCACACATGCATGGCGCTGGCCTGGGGGACCGGCCGGGAAAATGAAGCTTCCAGTAGTCATAGAATAGAATTGAGTGACTCTAAGTTAATTTAAAAATTGAGTTTGTCTGTACAATAATTTTATAAACGGTTTTGTGAATTTTAAATACTGATCGTCTTGATTGTACTGAGCTATATCTGAAACCTACGGCCTAGATATGTCCAGAGTTAAACTCAAATTTTGAGTTCATTTGGCCACGAAAGTATCGAATATTTGAACTGTTTAATCACTATTAAGTTAAACCTCTTTCTTTCCCTCAAAAGGACAAATGAAGTCAACATCGAAGGATCAAAAGTAAAATAATTGTGCGTGGATGAGCTGAGACGTTTAGGGGGGAAAAAAACAAAGACAGTAGTAATAAACGGTGAATATTAATTAATTAATGTTACAATGGAAAGGGATGACTTAACATCGATCTTGACAATGGAATAATCTTAAATTTTTGGATAAAGAAAAGTCAAAGGACAATAGAATCTTCGATAGATTCACATGATAATTCCAAAAAAATCTTAAAAATGTTATAGATATATATTTATTTAGCTTATAGATATTTGATACGGTCTCAATTTCGTACAAAATTAAGCTTTGTTTGAGAATCTATCTATAAAACGTTTGCACATAAATTTATCAAACTATAAAACACACATAAAATAACAATTATTGCAAATTGTATATAATTTAGAATTATTTCTTATGGGCTATTGATTTTTTTTTTAAATGGCATGAAATTTAAAACACTATTGATCTACAAGCTCAAAAATATTCTATAAATTTTTTTTCCATTTTTTTTAAATTTCATTTAATTGGTTTCAAATACAGTTATTAAGATTGTCAAACTAACCATTATTTACAATGCTGAATCAATCTATAATATATCAATTACAATTTTGATATTATGCAAATGGTGAATGTTTAGGATTTTGTATTTATTACAATTTCAAATACAGTTAGGATTGCATCTGATCAAGATGATGGTTATTCAACACCAGTGTTTGGGATGGGAGGCATTGAAACAGGTTGGTATGGACTGCAAACTGATCCATGGGATCAGGCCTCAAAGGAGTCTATGGATTATCTTACTGCTCTGCAAGTTATAGCTGAGTATGAGGCAAGGAAAGCCAATGGAGAAGGGTGTTCTGGAGTTAATCTAGCTCAGCAGTTTGAGGAGACAGTCTAGGAGATTGAAATTGAGGGGGAAAAACAAAGTGACAAGGGGAACAAGGTATAGGAGAAAGATGAGGTTGAGCTGCCTATGAAGAATACTTGTTTGGAGTTGGTTTCACAACCTCTGATGGTGGAACCTCTCCAAGCTGTGCCTTTTGGGACGGTGGCTAAGATTGTGAAACGTCAGAGTACTAGAAATAAGAAAGGAACTATGAAGTCACTGGATGATCAGAAGGACCAGGCAAAGAAGCTTCATTTGGCAGGTACAACTAATCTCTTGATTTCTCTATATCCTTTTAGTAATTTCTCAGATCAGGCTTTGTGTGCTTTATTTGAGAAATTATCTATTAATTTGGGTTCTACAAGGTCAAGGAGATTAGATCTAATTCAGACAATTCGAGGATTAGATTTAATCCAATTTGAAAGTATATTGGAAAACTTGCTAGTAAAAGTTAAAGGATCAATTTATGAACAAGAGGAGAGTTTTGGAAGAATTGAGAAGGAAACAGGGTGCTAATATCCTGTGTATTCAGGAATCAGAAAAGGAAAAATTTACTCAACGATTCCTAAACTCTATCTCTAAGGTTCTTGATTGGTGGATTTGGTTGCCATCTAAAGGGGCTTCAGGGGGAATTTTAGTGGGACTTAATTCCAATTTCTTTGATGTTCAGTCGTCACAGGTTTTGAATTATACAATAACAGTACGTGTGAAGAATAAAGTTGATGGGTTTGATTGGGCTTTTACAGTAGTTTATGGGCCTACAGGAAATGTAAACAAAAGACCCTTTTGGGAGGAATTAAGATCCATTAGGGTCACATATACTGGGCCTTGGACAGTTTTTGGGGATTTTAATGCTTTAAGACATAGAGCTGAAAGATTGGGTCCATCATTTCAAGCTTCTGTTAGTAAAGCTTTCAATATGTTTATCAATGATTTACAATTAGTTGAATTACCATTAACTAATCGTAAATATACATGGGTAAGAGGGGAAAACACCATTTCTAGAGGATTACTTGATAGATTTTTGGTCTCCCAGGATTGGGAAGCTCATTATCCTATCAGTATTGTTCAAGCACTGGGAAGAAATTTATCATATCATACTCCTCTTGTCCTCACAGCTTGAATTACGCTTTCCCAAAAAAGGAATTTTAAATTTGATAATGCTTGGTTGAATGTTGAGGGGTTCTCTGAACTTCTCAATAAATGGTAGGGAGAATTTTCTTTAGGGCATTATATTAGTAGGAATTGGAAAAAAAAGTTACAGTATTTGCAAAGAAAACTCAGGGGTTGGAGTGCGAATCTGGGAAAAGAGATAAGAGATAAAAAAGAAAGTGCATTGAAATTGTTGGATCATCTAGATAAACTAACTGATATTAGGGATTTATCAGTCAGTGAACATGATGATTGGCAATCAGCTAAAGCTACTTTATCTGAAATTTATAGAGAGGAAGAACTTTATTGGAGACAAAGATCAAAGGCTCTCTAGCTTGCAGCTGGTGATGCTAATACCTCTTTTTTCCATAAAGTTGCTTCAGCTAGAAAAAGGAAAAATATGATATGTAGTATGGTTATTGATGGCCAAGACTGTTCTGATGAAATTAAGATTAGAGACCATATTCTTCAATATTATAAAGATTTAATGGGAACTTCTGGTCTTACTTTGGGATCACTTGATGAAAACATATGGCCAGCCTCTTCAAAAGTTTCTAGTGAAGATAATACACTTCTCACTAGTAATTTTTCTGAAGAAGAAATTAGAACTGCTGTCTTTCAAATGGGTGCTGATAAATCTCCTGGACCAGATGGGTTCAATATGAGATTTTATCAAGCCAATTGGGAGACTTTAAAACATGATATTCTCTTACTGTTTCACAAATTTTATGAAGGGCAATTAAATCTGGAAAATTTAAATAGAGCAATGATATGTTTAATACCTAAAAAGGTTAGTTGTGAAACAGTAAAGGACTTTAGACCTATAAGTTTGCTAAATTGTATCTATAAGATATTTACAAAAGTTTTAGCAAACAGATTAGGTTCAATTATGCCAAAGATTGTTAGTGATTCACAAAATGCATTTATCAAGGGCAGGTATATACTAGATGGTGTTGTATCTGCCCACGAAATACTACATCATACACATCATCACAGGGATAAAGGGGTTCTTCTCAAATTAGATTTCGAGAAGGCCTTTGACATGGTAAATTGGGATTATTTATTAACAGTGTTAAAGCAAAGAAATTTTGATCCTCAATGGATCTCTTGGATAGAGGCAGTTTTCAGGGGGGGGGGGGGGGGGGGGGTAGAATTTGCATTAATATTAATGGAGCATGTACAGATTATTTTGAGAGTTTTAGAGGATTACGACAAGGTGATCCTCTATCTCCATTACTATTTGTATTAGCAGCCGAAGGATTAGATGCAATATTAAATAAGGGGTTTCATGAAAATATTTTGCAAGGCTTAGGTCCTACTTTGGATAACGGAAGGAGAGTATATAATCTGCAGTATGCAGATGATACTCTCCTTTTCATTAATACTAACGGTTATGATCTGGAGGTTATTAAATGGGCTCTTACGGGTTTCGAAGTAATCTCTGGGTTGAAAATAAATTTAGCTAAATCAGAATTTCCTTTGAATTTATCTGATGATATAGGGGAAGCATATGCTTCAATGTTGGGTTGTGTTGTTGGGAAACTTCCGATCAAATATCTTGGTATGCCCCTTCATTGGAGGAAACCTTGTAGAAGAGATTGGGAACAATTAATTGAAAAATTAGAAAAGAAGTTAAACGGTTGGAAAGGAAAACTTCTTTCCAGAGGGGGGAGATTAATTCTCCTTAATGCAGTTCTATCTTCCATGCCATTATACATGCTTTCAATGTATGAGGTACCAGTATGGGTGGTGAAAGCAATAGACAGAATTAGATCAAAGTTTTTGTGGCATGGAGTAGATAATCCAAATGGGAAAATATATTTGACTAAGTGGACTCAAGTTTGCTTAGGCAAAAAACATGGAGGAATGGGTGTGTTGGATATTAAAAATATGAATGATGCCCTCATTGGGAAATGGTGGTATAAATTACAAGATATTTCTTACAAAAGCACTTGGAAATCTATTATTATCAAAAAATATGGATGTAATAGATGTACAAGAAATGCTTCTCCTTTCTGGAAAGGAATATGAAAATGTGCTGAGGTGGTTAATATGGGTATTTATAAAGAATTGGGGGATGGCAAGAATATTTTATTCTGGAAAGATAAATGGATTGGAGAATTATCATTTGCTTATCTATTTCCAGAATTATTTTCAATTTGTAGCAATCCTAATATTACAGTAAGGGAAGCATGGATATTGGGATATTGCTCAATTAATTTTGTGATTCCATTACCATCACATTTGATGAAGGATTGGAATACAATCAGTAATCTCATTAGAGCTTGTGCACCAAGACAGGGGGATTTCGATGTCATAAAATGGAAATGGAGTAACAAGAAAACTTTACAGTGCATTCTTTGTACAAATTTCTAAATTTTAGAGGGGTTCCATCCCCTTTAGATGCGCAGATATGGAAATGTGATATCCCTCTTAAGATAAAATGTTTCTTTTGGTTGGTCAGAAGAAACAAAATTCTTACTAGGGATAATCTTAGGACTAAGGGATGGGATGGGAACTGTTTGTGTTCATTCTGTCAAGAGGAGGAATCAGTGGATCATCTTTTTTTACATTGTCATAGAAGTGCAGCTTTGTGGTCTTGGATTTTTAATTCTGGGACTTTATATCTTAACACTAATTCTATAGATCTGTTATGGGAAAGTTGCTTATGTTTACATGGGGATGATAAAAAATGGAGTAAAGCCTTAGTTTGTATTGTTTTATGGATTATTTGGTTAGATAGGAATTCAGTTACATTTAAAGGTAAACAGCCCAAATCTTTAATCAGTTTGGCTTCCATGCTAATTTCTTCTTTTTCTTATTGGACAGGAGGAACTCATGGTCTAATCCCAGACTCAGTGGTGGATCTGTTTGCAGTTGATGAGGGCGATGATACACCAGCTGATAATTGAAGCATGAAGATACAGGGGAATAGAGCTGCATTACATATTATACCAGATTATTTTTTTGGCAATTTATGTTCTGCAGTCTCTGTGAAGACAATGTGGATATTGCACTCAAATGCTTAATTTTTTGGGGGGTTTTTTTTTTGGGGGGGGGGGAGGGGGGGGGGTAAGGGTTTTAGGGGGGAATTTAGGACCATATCTTGTATACAGACCTTTGTTTCTATTGTTTCAATAGAAGCGGTGATCTGTAAGATCACTTTTTTCGAAAAAATAAAACAACAGTAAGGTTTAGCCGCCATTTCTCATTGCTTCTTCTTGGTTTTTACTTTTCTTTGTTTGAGGTTTTACTAATTTTCTCGTTGCCCCGATTACCTGTGCATGTCATTTTTCTTTACAACTCATTGCTATTAATTAAGTGTCCATGATATGAATCATGTAGATACCTTTTTTGGATGGCATTTTTGGTTGCCGGATGTTATTTATTTTCAACTTCATATCTCTTATGATTTTTTTTTTCCCCTCGGAAGGGGCTGCAGGTTATGTTTCAATTGATCACTGAAATTTCTTTTTTCCCGTTTTCTGATTTGTAGTGTTTCTTTTCCTCTGTCACCGGCTCGCTTCTGCCCGGGTGATTCATTTTTCTTTGCTTTTTTTAATTTTTCTCTCTGATTCTAAAAAGATGATTTATGTGTAATTTAATTATGTGATTTTGACAACTTATTCAAAAGAAAGACACAGCACTCCCACAAACCACCCTCCCTCAATTTTATTTATATGAAAAACAGTTTTACAGAATCATTTGGGAACTCTAAATTACAATCAATCTCTATTCTACTTAGAGATTATTACAGCTCCAATGTTTAGATTAAAAAAAAAAAAATCACAATCTTAATAAGCTGATTCATAATTTCATATTTCCTTTTCTTTCCAGCACGTCCGTCTTGCCAATTTCCTTCTTCTCTGTTAGGGGTGCATAACTTTCAAAACGCAACGGAATTAAGTTGTTTCGTTAATCGTTTCGTTTCGTTTAATGGAACAAAAAATCGTTTCGTTTTCATTTCGTTTACGACGAAACGAACAAAAGAACGAAAATAATCATTTAACAGTAGTATTTTTCTGTAAAAATAGAAAACGAAATAAAAAAATCGTTTCGTTTCGTTTCGTTTTCTAAATAAGAAAATCGTTTCGTTTCGTTTCGAACGAAACGGAACGAAATAACGTAAAACGGTCTTCCGTTTGCACCTCTAATCTCTGTTTCCTTTTCTTTTTGTGCCAGACTCACGTACCAGCTTGCTATTCTGACAGATTTTATTTTTATCCATTGTTGTGCGTAGCTTTGATTTCAATAGATCATTAATACTTGGTTCTTTGCTTTTGCAATTAATTGCAGGCGTTGTTCTAAATCGTCGTCAGGTCCGAAATTTTTATTAATAAGCCGGGTATGACATCAAATTCCAATTATAAGCCCCAGAGACAGCTTCTTTGAAAAATAAGCTGGACGTTAAGCTACTGGTGCGGCCAGCATTTTTTTTTTTTTTTTTAGTACAAACTCTAACTCAACCGAACAGGTTTCAAATGCAGACTTTAACTCACCCAGACGGGTTCCAACAAGGCTTAACGGCTCCCTGGCCTCTGCGCCTATCTATGGCCTATTCTGGTCTTTTGTTTTGGTCTGATTTATAACCTAATTTAGTATTTTGTTCTAGTTTGTACAAATTGTTCTTATTTACACAGTCTTTACTTTCAACATTTGTTTGGAGTATGATATACTATAGCGGATTTTATATTTCACCTAATGAAGCACCACGTTCGTATATGGAACTCCATAATTTAAGTTCAACACCATTATAAACAACTTATAAAGCAATATCTTTATTTTGGACAAACAATCAAACAATCCTAACAGTTTTAATATACTCTTTCCTAATCTACTAACTAGAATATCTTAAAAGTGGTTTAAGCTGCCATACCTATAATCTTCTCTTCTAAGAATTTTGAGAACCTCGCTCTGATACCAGCAAGAAAAACGCCCGTTCTTAGGATCTCAACTCCAAAACTTCGTTGCTAAAAGATATTAGACTAGAAGTTTAAAAGAAAAGAAATTTTTACTAAGCGAAAGATATCTTACAAAGAGAGAGAAGTAAGACTTGCTGGAACTCAGCTGTCTTGCAACTCTGAGAAAACACACTTATATAGACTCAGGAATGGAATCTCAATTATCACACCGGGTGCTAATTGGGCCCCATCGTCATGTGAATAAAGGGATTTCCATAATCCTTTGTCTCCCACTCAGTTCACCCACTATCAAAAGTTAGGTGCACTGATTAAAGAAAAAGAGAGATAGTATAACCACTTCACCGAAAGTGGATCGCACTAACTCAAAAGCACACTACTGGCCAAAACAGATAGGCCAGAAATTTCAAAAAGAAAAGATGCTCATATAATTGAGCGAAAAAGCACACTACTGGCCAAAATAGATAGGCCAAAAG
Source organism: Cyperus esculentus (assembly GCA_030179965.1). Lineage (NCBI taxonomy): Eukaryota > Viridiplantae > Streptophyta > Magnoliopsida > Poales > Cyperaceae > Cyperus > Cyperus esculentus. The sequence continues at coordinate 2,016,004 of JASGLE010000031.1, forward strand.
TTTGAAGAAGAAAAGATGCTCATATAATTGAGCGCACTCCACACAAAGCAAATAGTGGTTTTCCGTAGATCACCACCAGATTATTCATCACACTTAATTATTAGATAAAGTTGTGAAGGACAGTAGTTGGGTCCATCACGCTCCTCAATACCGTTCACCACCTGACAAATTGCGTAATTAAGTTGTCAATGTCCTTCTCGATTTTCTTAATTTTCGGAATTTGTTCTTCAAGTAGTAAACAGGTATCACCCATCATGCAATCAACGTTTCTGTATGGACGTGCAGTCTCATACTCACGTTCAAGCATGGTCTTCAGTACATTGATTTGTGCAAAGGCCATCCTTGCTTGAAGTTTCTTGACTTCACGCATGACGCCCTGTGGATAGCGGCATTTGTGAGTGATCCGCCATTGCGTTCTCTGGCGTAATGTATATCATGGATGTCTGCAGTTGTGTATAGGGGAATACTGTCTGAATACGAGTGCATAGAAGCATAGTGCTGGCGTCGTTCAGCATTCCAGTCTGAATTTCCTCTAGAACTGGCTCCAACATGGAAATGAATGCGGTTTGCTCTGGGTTGAGACATCTTGTTGTGCAGTAGGTGGTCAGTCGGGATAGTGTATCTGCAAGGGTGTTGTGCCTTCCGTCGATGTGCTCGAAATTAGAGGTGGCAGAACCCGACCCGACCCGATCCGAACCCGACCCGACCCGGATTTTTCAGATAGTCAAACTGACCCGACTTGACCCGACCCGACCCGACCCGACCCGAGATCAAATAGCATCCAATCCAACTGAAATCAACACACGATCCAAAAAAAGTAAATATTCAAATTGACCCGACCCGACCCGACCCGCCCCGCCCATCACCCGACCCGACCCGACCCGAGATATTCTAGAAGGTCAAACTGACCCGACCTGCCCGACCCAAACCCAAACCCGACCCGCCCGCCCGATTTGCCACCTCTACTCGAAATTGATATGCACACCTGTTCCTGTCACAAAATCAGTAAATTTAATCCACCTGACCCGAGAGGGTTTATTGTTAGCATTTTTATTATAAAAGCTAAAAATCGCTTGACAATCTGTCCTAAGCGTTATTTCACTTTTATCTAGATAGTGGATTTTCATGGCCGTTAAAGTTTCCATGCAGGCGTGAATTTCTGCATCTATCGTTGATCTTATGACTGGAAATTTACCACTTGCGTATGCACACACTTTCTCGGTTGAGCGAGGATCCGCCTTCTTTGACTTCCATTTGCAAACACCTCCCCAGCCTTCCATACATCCATCAGTTTCAAGGATAATATAGGCATTTTGAGGGGGGGAACTCCAGGTCTGGAAGGTTTTGAACTTCACTCTGGATTTGTCTGATTATGTTAATATCAGACGGTTTCAGCCTCTTGTCACCATGGGGAGAAGTTTTAGAATACAATGGGCCGAGTTTGGTACCCAATTTTGGAATATATGCCCTTGCATAGTTGAGAATACCAAGAAATGAGCGAAGCCCTTTCTTTTCTTTCAAAGACTCCATATCAAAGTTGATAATCTTCTTAATTATATGCTCGTGGAGTTTAATCTTTCCCCGATTAATAGTTGCACCAAGAAATTTCACTTCAGGTACAGCTATTTTGAACTTTGTGGGTGACAACACAAGTCCATTCTTCTCACAAATAGAAAGCATTACCTCCAAATGCTTTGCGTGTTCTTCCTCTGTTTATGAGAAGACTAAAATGTCATCGATGTAGACTGCTATGAATGCTTCTGTTCCTCTGAAGCAGTCGTCCATTTTTCTTTGGAATATGGCAGGTGCATTTTTTAATCCGAATGGCATGACTAACCACTCATATAATCCTCCAGGGACTATGAAAGCGGTCCATGGTATAGATGCCGGATCCATAGCGACTTGATGAAAGCCGCTCTTCAGATCAAATTTCGAAAAGATCTTGCTGTTACTGATCTTTTTCAGAATTGTATTAATACCTGGCAGAGAGTATTGGTCTTTGTAGGTATTGTCATTGAGGGTTCTGTAGTTGAGAACCATCCTCTCCTTGCCTTTTATCTCTTTCCCGGTTTTTAGATCAATTGAAGTCCCGGAATTGACCATGAACGCCATTGTTCGGTGTCTGCTTGTGCTTAGCCTGATTACACCGATTTCGAGTAAAGCTTTAACATGGCGGTCAAATTGTTCCTTCATAGCAGGAGTCACGTGTTTGAGTGGTTTATCTTCAATTGTAAGGTCTGGGTTGATGATCTCCAGTTTACAAACAACCTTGTTTTTGGCCCAATGCTGAAGTGGGTTGCTCCCAATGTAGCCTTGTTCTTTTAGGCGGGCTAATAGTGGACCAAACCTTTTTTCAAAATTTTTGTTGGTAATTGGGTTTTGGTAAAAGACAGCTTCTTGGATTAGTCGGTATTCATGCTCTTCTAGATCCAATTCTTGTATAGCAGCAGGAACTGCTATTGTTTCTGTTGTAGTATGGATCTCTGTTACATTCTTATAGAATGTAAGCACCTTGCCTTCAATTCTTAATCCTCCTGCCATTGATCTTATGAAATTACACCCAAGGAGCATCTGTATTCCTTCACGCATGCCCATTGGAAAGCAATAGGTGAAAGGAATACGAAACTTGTTTTCTCCGATCACGAGTTGTCCTTGCTTGAGTTTTGTATTGACAACTTGTCGTGAATTTACTCCTGTGATTTAGACTGGCTATAATGTTTTCTCTTGTGCCTCATTTGGGATGGCGGTTTGACAGATACAGCAAGTTGATGCACCAGTATCGAGGATTGCTCGGATATCAAATCTCTTGACTCCAGGAATTTCAATAGATACTATCAGGTTATACAGCCTATTATCAATCTTTTTGTGCTGTCTAGGCTGTTGAACTTGTGTTAGAACCTCTGCTTTATATGCTGCATAGTCAATGAAGACTACAAGTGCAGCTTCACCATCTTCATCATATTCCTCCATTATTGGTTCTTCTGGATTGGTTACTTTCTCCTTTCCTTTATCAGAGATTGCCAGTTCTCTGAATTCTTCTGCCAATTCTTCTTCAAGGATTTTTATCTGGTTTTCTTGTAGAGGTTCTTGTTTTGCCAATTCTTCTTCGGGAGTTTGTATCTGGGTTTCTTGTAGAAGTTTTCGCAATCGTTCATTTTCAGCTTCTAAGAACTCAACATATTTTATGAGTTCTTTTATAAGAGTATCTTTATTGGAGTATTGTCTGGGCTCAAGTTGAGTCTTGTAGAGGTTCTTGTTTTGCCAATTCTTCTTCGGGAGTTTGTATCTGTGTTTCTTGTAGAAGTTTTCGCAATCGTTCATTTTCAGCTTCTAAGAACTCAACATATTTTATGAGTTCTTTTATAAGAGTATCTTTATTGGAGTATTGTCTGGGCTCAAGTTGAGTCTTCGGTTGTATTTCTTTTCCCAGATAGAATGGTGAGCACATAGCACAGGCTAGAAGTTTGCAATCTTCACAGCCTATCCTGTAGTTTTTGTTTGTTTCAATTTTGCAAAAACTACAGTTACCATCGATTCGGACTTCAATGCTGAATTGGTGTTGGCACTGTTCTTGCTTCTCAGGAAGCTGAACTTTACTTCTCCATCCGTAATGCTCAATTTGCAGCATCATAGCGCCTTCCCAAGGGATTTCTTCAATTGCAGCTCGCACATGGACCTCCGTGTTACCAGCTTCTCCTTCTGAGAGGCTGCGTATGGCATCACTGTCAGGTTCATTTAGATCGACTGACACCACATCGATGTCATCTGGTAGGTCCAGATTATCCAACACCGCTGCTCTTGCGATGTTCCCTCTATTCCTCTTGCATTCTCGCGCAAAATGACATTCTTCTCCGCATATAAAGCACTTGCATTTGCGGACTCGGTTAGCATGTTTTCGCTTGAACACTCGCACATGTGAGTCATGTGGCTTTCCTTTGTAGGTCTTGGCTTTTCTAAGACCATACTTCTTTCGGTTGTTATGGTATTCTCCTGGTATTGGTATACGGCTGCATATGGTTAGGTCTTTAAGGCTTCGTTGCATTGCCGCCTTCTTACACATCTCTGCCAAATACTGGTAAGAAAAGTGTATTCTAGGCATGACACCAATTGTATTACCAGGAAATTTTCTCTGGAATGCCTCTTCAAGTTCATTGCCAATAAGGGAGGGCATTTTTCTGAAAAACTTGGCTGAGAGTTCTTCATTTACATACATCCTCCCAGATTTTGCTGCTAGAACTTTGTAATCATTCATGTAAGAGAAGAGATCTCTCACATTGTTACAGCTCAATCTTTCAAGATCATGACATGCACGATCTTGTTCATCTGTTGTTCCTTAGTAGGGATCCTCCAATAGCATTACTCTTCGGATTTGTGATATAACATTTTGGGGGTCATCAACAATGTTTGTAAGTATAGCGTATTGTACTTTAAACGCCATTCGCCATTGGATCCAAATCTTCTTTTCAGTTTCACCAAGGAGGTTCTCAATGAACATCATCTTGGCCTTATTGTCATCAAAGGTTCTTTCACTCAAGAGATTTAGAGTGATTGATTCCCATCTTATCATTATAGAGACCAATATCTTCGGGTAATACCAATAAAGCGCCTTGTTGTTGCATTGCTGCTGGTAAATTCCACATTTCATTATGGTGATGACCAACTCCTCCTGGTAAACTCAAGTTCTTGGGTCTTTGCCAACTTAATGCGGGTTGCTGAGAGGTTGAGGCTTCGCCATGTTTAGCTTCGAGCCTAGCTGGTGTATAGGACACTTGTCCCATAAGAGGCTCTGGGGGTGTAACACCAGATGTTGCACTAGAAAAAGCTCTTTCTTGTAAAAACTGTTTCAGTTTTGAGTATTCTGTTTCTTCCTCTTCTTGATCATGCATCATGAAAACAGTTTCGGTTTGTTTTTGTTCTTTCCCACCACCTTCCACAGAAAATGGATTGATAAAATCCATTTCGGCTTCTGCTTCATTATAACTATCCCAGATAGGACAGTCATCTTTTGGACCTTCTATCAGCTGCGCAGTGACAGATAGGGCTCCCCAGAAAATGTCATCTTCTGTTTCATCCTCATTGTCAGATTATTCTTCTGCATCATAGCAAAAGACCATTGCTATGATTTCTTCTTCTAATTGTTCTTCATCAAATTCACTCCTTGATTGTTCTTGAGGTGGCGGCGTTGCACTATAGTTTGTGAATCTGAGTAGTAATGAACCATCGGTTCGCATTGTGTCACTGCTCTTTGAGGATGTTGAGCTTCAGGCTGCTGCATTGGTCGGAGTACCCACTGCATTCATCTTAATTCTGCAGTGGTATGCCTTTGCCCTGGGATAGCTTGAACTCCATGACTTGTGAGATAATCAGATACATTGTTGTTGTATCTAAATCCCGTGAAGTTAGTGTTTGAAAGCCTCCCAATGAGTGATCTCGTCAGCAGCAAGTTGCTTTCGCCAGCTCGCCATGTGTCATGTCCATGAGTTTGAATCACCAGTTGGATATGATTATAGAAATCTCTTATGGATAGCATCATATTTGGGGCAATATAGACTAATTGAGACCCATGAGTTAGATCCATTTCCATAGTACCAATTATGGATCTATCATCAGACCATCTCGTGTCTTGGATTACTACAAGGGCATTGACCCCTGCAGCTACTCTGTGGAGAGTAAAGAGACGGATCATGATCAGGCCCATGTGGAGGTGATGTAGGCCTTCTCTTTGCAGTCTCTCAAATCCTTGTTGTGTGATGAATGGTAACTCCAGTTGCTGGTTGTCTACAACTGAAATTCTCTGGTCTGAATAGTGCTGATAAACCTGATGCTGGGTTTGGAAAAGACTTCCTACTTGGTAAAGTACTTCAGCAGGAACATTTTGTGCTCTTCTGAATTGTGACAGGTTGAGCTCTGCATCTGGGTTCATTTGAGACTCGAGTGTTCTTTGATACCCTCGTTGTCTCCTGGGCATCACACGGCTTAATGAGTGTCGTGCTCGCTGTCCAAGTCTGTAGCCTCTTATTTAATCTTCTATTGTGGGGGTTTGTTCACGGTTTTGATTATGTTGATCTCGGTTGCTTATAGATGGTCGTGTCGCCATCTCTGTTCGGGTTTGAGTTCTGCTCATTTTGATGCTTTTTGCTTTTCTTCTTCAAAGACCTTTTGTGGGTCCTTAAAGACGTAGAAAGGTGCATGCTTTGGTTTTGGCTTACGAATTGGTTCTCCGAGATTGAGTTTTTGGAGGTTCTTCTCCAGATCTTCAATGGTTTTTACGGAGATATCAGAAGACGTCCCAGCTGATTTCTCAGCTACGACCTTCTTAATATCTTTGACTGTCTCCAAACAGTCGTCGAGGTTTTCGCTTATCTTGACCAGCAGTTGAATAATTGTGTTGTTCTGTTTAATCAGGGCTGCAGTGGCCTTTTGGTTGACCTCTGTTGGTTTGACAAAGCCTTCAGGGGGTCCTTCAATAGATTCGGTTGCCTTTAACGCGTCTTTGTAGATTTCAGTTCTCTTGGTGTTTAACCAGTCGCTCATACGTAATTTTTAATTTGCAAAAGGAAAAAAAGATTTCAGTATATTGGCAGATTAAGATATCCTAGTTCAGTATTTAAGGAATGAATATATTAATTCTGTATAGAATTGTTTAACTGTTTATGACATAACTTAGAGTTTCAGCTTTTTTAGTTGTTTACCGCTACACAAATGCTATAAATCTCTTGCCACAGCTAATTATGAGGTTGGGGCTTAAATTTGAAAATTCCATACACATGCTTATGATTGTTAAATTATTACTAGAAAGGCTTAAATATGAAAAATGCCGTCGTCAGGTTAGTTAATTTCCCCGCCTCTCCTGCATGCCGCTACTCACCGAGTCTTCATCTCGACGCCTCATCCTCGCAACACCACGCTTCGCCCCCGACTCACCGCGGCCCACACCGTAGCACCGCGGCCCACACCGTAGCACCGACGCACCGCCCCGTCGCACTGTCGCAATGTGCACCACCCCGTCGCACCGCACCCCGCCCCGTCGCACTATGCCATGCCCCGTTGCACTGGGCCTTCTGTCCTCTCCGTGTATCTTTGATTCTGGGCTCCATGCATCATTGCTGTTAGGTTTCTTCACTGCTTTTTTCTTTCTTCTTTTTATATATTTTTTTTTCTATGTACATTTCCTGTATTTTTATTTTGTTTTAATGAAAATTCGAGTAGGTTTTTACATGCTCCTTCAAAAAAAAATAAATAAATAAATAAACCGCTACATGACTATATTTACAACACATCATTTACAAACTCCCCATGCCAAAACATTCATAAATTGCAAAACAAAGCCTATCATTCTATGCAGAAATACAAACTTCACAACAACTATTATCTATTGACAACTTAATAATTAACTGTAGCATTTTACTTGCAAGGAGTACATATATATACTGTATACATGCAATTATATATGTAAATATATATGAAACAACCCAACTTGAAACCTGCTAAATTGCATCAACTTCCATCACCATGGGCCAGCTCCACCACCGGCTTCAGATCCTCCACCGAGCACCGCCGGGTCAATGGTCAACAAATTGATGGCCAGGAAGGCACCGACAAGCAGAGTAACAGAACCCACCGAAAGGGTCAATTTGGCGAAAACCTCTTTGAGCATAACCGAGACGGCTGAACTGTCAGGGACCGCAATGCCAATGATCAATAGAAGCACACCGAGCACAAATGCGCACAGTACCAAGCCTAAGTGGTAGATGCAGTAGGTTTGGTATATGACAAAATTGTGACGGAACGAGCTCGTCATGAAATCCTTGGATTCGGTGTACACACCGGCAACGGCGACAGAAAGCGCAAAAAACCCAAGTTTGGTGTACTGTTGGAACCAAGATGTTGGCATTTTAATAATCACTCTGTATGCCATGGCAATGGCAACGAGGATCAGCCCTGATTCCGATGCCCATGAGACTGTTTGAGAACAGAAGAAGGTCGAGTTCGCAAAAGCTGTATAGGCCTCTGGTAGAACACTGAGGGCCAGTGTTGCCATGCCCAAATGCTGGATCCATTGGGCATATGTCGGGTCGAGCGGTCTCGTAGTACCCTTGGCAAAACTGATGAGGAGCAATGCCATGGCAAGGTAGAAAGTGAGGAGGAGTGTTGCCATGAGAAACAGGGGATAGTGGTCATTGACGGTTCCATCGAAAGGGGTTCCGAATTGATGAAACAGCATGCCCATGGAAACCGACAAGGCGAAGAAGCTCCGCATGATGAGGCTGGACGATATCAAGGACTTGGAGTTGGAGGCTTCCGATTCTCTCTCCATCGGTGGGCCGGGAGAGGGAGATTTCTCTGGGTTATTTATATGAAACTAATGGAAGAGAAGGGGAGAAAGATAGTTTGCAACAATTTAATTAACAGTGAAAAGAGGAAGGAATGAGGGAAGAAGGCATGAGAGCTAGAGTTATATAAGGGTTGGTGGTGGGGCAGTGGGTAGGGTTGGCAATGGAACGTAACGGCAACGGCAATGGGCCGTTGTTGTTCCGTTTTAACTTTTAAGTGACGGAAATAATTTTTCTTTTGTGTTCCGTTCCATTTATACAAGGGCACAATTTTTTGTTCCGTTTACCGTTCCGTTTTAATAGAACGGAACAATGTCAGAACAGAAATTTTTTGTTCCATTTGAATTAAGATGAATTTCAACCTTTGAAGCATTAAAACGATAAAATTCAGACAATTTTATTCACAATATCAGTTCCAGCACATTAAAAGTACATTGAATTACAATATTTCATTCAAGCACATTAAAAAGCAAATTAAATTACATAATTTTATTGAAGCATATTAGGGTTGGGTTGGGTTTTTATTTCCACGGAAATTACGTAACGGAAGCCATCCCTTTCCATTGATTGTTCCGTTTGATGGACGGAAATGAAAATCCTACCGTTGATTGTTCTGTTTGATGGACGGAAATGAAAATCCTACCGTTTGCTGTTCCGTTACAACGGAACGATACAACACAACGGAAAATTCCGTTCCATTGCCACCCCTAGCAATGGGGCAGCAGCAACCATGGATGATGGAACTGATATAAGTAATATCTAACGTCTTTACAACATTTGTCCATAAGTTACAAAATCAGATTTATCTGTTACGAAATCGGATGTATTTGTTACATTCTGAGTATGTCTATAGACGTATGTGTGCATTTCCAATGGACGCAAGATGTTTCACGAAGTGATATAGTCTATAGAGAAGGCACAGTTATGTACTATTGACAAAGCATGATACTCGACTTCACAGGCGGACCTATGTGGAAGCCATCCGGGACAGTCACCCCTCTTAATATTTGAAATTATGTATTAAAACACCTTTAAATCATTGAAAAATTATTCAATATTTAGAGTTTGCCCTCCATAAATTAATTAAATACTTGTAAATCAATTAAATTTGTTGATTAATGTATCTTATAAATCAAATTAAATTTGATTGGCCCTTCTTAATTTTGGCTTAAGGTACGCCGCTGCTCGACTTTATAAGGAAAATTAAAAGATTCCCGATCGAGCGATGTGAAATCCAGTCGGACAGCTGGACAGGGACACAAACAACTTATTGAGAAATTTCCTCACAATTCACAAACAAAATAAAAAAGGAAAAGTTGCGAAATTCCGAAGCATACCTACCTAATAACACGTATCCACTCCAGTACTTTTGATTAGGGCTGAAAACGGAAGGCCCGTTTGCGTTATCCCATTGCGTTTCGTTGCAGCGGAACGATTAATGCATGGATCTTTGTTGCGTTGGGCCGAACAGAATGCCAGACGAAATTGGGTCTGGTTTCGTGGGTTTAAAACGAAACGGAAACAGAATAGATCAGTATCGTGATCGTTTATTTTCGTTTCGTTTAGCAATTCCATACAACTGCAATTCTGTGATTGCAGATGAAGATTGGATGATTTTAGACAAAATCACCGCTCAGTAAACCCTAGCCACCGCACCCCTCAGTTCTGCTCCTCTTTCGTTTTCCATCTCTGAGCTCTCTCCGTCATTCTCTGTCCCCTCTCTCACGCTTTGCCTTCGATCCACGACTACGAGACGACGATCTAACACCACGCTTCCAGAGTCCAGATCCAGACCCCAAGAGCTCGATACTACAAACACTCGCCCTCGCCTGGTAACAAGAACTAACGGCTGGGATTCTGATGGACTTGACTGCTGAGAAGCCGGTGTTGGGTCGTCGGACTCAGGCAAGGACAGCCAGACAGCCTGCGTAAGAAAGAAAGGAAGTGAGCCTCCTTGGGCCTCTCTCCCTCACCAGACCTGCGTAAGAAAGAAAGGAAGAGAGAAAGAAAGAAAGAAAGAAAGAAGGTAAGACAAAAAAGGAAAATAGGGGAAGTGAGCAGCTCTTGAGGCAGCAATCAATTTCAGGTAAAAAGTTCTAATTTTCTACATTTTTGGTTGATTTTTTTTGTTGCTTTTGATTCTGAGTTCTGCACCTTGCATATTATCAGATTGATGTTCACCTATTTTTTACACTGGTAACTGGTACCAGTGTTACTAGTGCCAGCACTATACAATGGTACTGGTACCAGTACACTGGTACCAGTGGGCATCCCTTGAGGTACAGTGGTACACTGGTATCAACGCTTTTATTGGTATGATTAAAAGTTTTGATCTTTCAATTTCAAATTGTTGTTCATTGAGGATGGCTGATGGAGGTAGTCAGTCGGATTGTTTTGCATCTTTCAACTTTCTCAGTGCCCTTTGTGAATGTTTTTATTCATTTTTTGGTTAAATATTATGTTGTCAAATTGTCAATTGTTGTTGAATTATGAGATGTATATTTCTGAGATACTTTTGTGTTGCTTTTCCATTATTTAGTTTTAATTTTCTGTGGAAAATTTACAACTCTGAAAATGGGAACCAATTAATTGTTTGCAGACGTTAAAATCGTTTCGTTCCGTTTGATTAAACAGAACGATGAACGCCAGAGAATTTGGTTGCGTTCAGCTAACGCAACGATAGACGACAAAAAAAAAAAATTTCGTCACCCAAAACGAAACGACAAACGCAAACGCCGATTGTTGTAGCGTTTAAGACGTTATGCAGCCCTACTTTTTGATATCAACGAATGAAAATGAAAAAACGACAAATTGGATTATGCGTTTGATGATTATTTAATTAAGATGTGAGGCATCTGTTGACAATCTTTGTGTTGACAATTTTGATATAACAGGCTTTTATAAAATTTCAAAAACTAATAAAAATCTTTAAAACCAAATAATATTTATGGATGAACGTTTTAATTTATAGATTAGTGTTTCAAATTTAAGTCAATTTGATTATTGTTTGATAGTTTATCAAAGTTTTATACATTTTTCAAAATTTGATTATTGTTTGATAGTTTATCAAACGCCACTTAAATTAATTATAATTAAAAAACATCATCAATCTATAAATTAAATAATACTTCTATAAACTTATTTCCATTATTGAGAACCTTTTATAAATTTTCATAAAATTTTTTGAAAGTACAATTATCAAGATTGTTGACAATAATTTCATTTTTTGACTGTTTGCAACAAAAGTTATATATACCTCGAGCACTTTCGTAATTAATGGAACAAAAAAAAAATAATAGATAAATTTGAGTGCGGCATATGTTCCTGATGGAACTATACTGTTCGATTTGATTACTTGATCTTATGTATATTCGTTAAACTTCTGATTAATTTGATCCCTCAAAATGATATTTTTATTGTTTTTCGGGGAACTGTTATTCAATTTTAACAATTTATAGGATATACACAAATTTAAGAAGTTTATGAGTAAAATAATAAACAGTTATAGAAAAAAAAAATTGATGTATATACACTTATATTTTGTTCTAACTGTTTATTCATTTTTTTAGTGAGTAAAAGATATAAAGAATCATAAACATAATGGATATTCGATTTAATTCAATCAAGGCATGTTGTCCTAACAAAATTAATTAAATGACAATATTTTTCAAGAAGAAATAACTTATAGTATGGCAGGTCTCTTTACAATATTAATATTTATTTTTGACCATCTCAAACAATGAGATTTCAAATAAATTTTGAAACAGTCTTAAAGATCGTAACTTGCAAAAATCTTGTTGATCTTATAGATTGATTATGTTTCTAATCTCATAGAATTTAAGCACCATTTGATACCTCATAAAAAATTATGATTTTGAAACCGAGGCAGATTGCATGAAATTTTGACGCTATATAAAATAAAACTTAAATTGTACACATATATTTAATAATGGAATCTATATATTTATGAGCATTTGGAAAGTATAAATTGTCATATATTTCGTTATCATGGTTTTGGTCTGGCTTGCCATGGTCAAAAATAAAATATGCTATATGTGAAGTGTTCGATGAACTAATGCTGCAAGTAGTGCAAGTGGTCGTAGACTAATCAGGGAGATGTGATAGCAGCTGGAAGAAACATCTAACCCAGATGATTGCCAAGTAATCGATTTTGTTGTCGATACATTAGTTTTCTAATATATTGGTTACATTAACTTAAGATCTTGTGACCATCCAAATCCAATGGATTGTACATCATAGACATAAGAGGGGTGACAAATGGGAACCACAATGTAACGCTTGTGTCTATGATAGATATCCATTGAAGGGACACAAAAGGTTTTCGATTAACTTATAGTATCATTCAGTTAAATTTGATTGTTCGGATTAGGGACATGCAACTTGAATAATATTAAAATATGCTTAAGAAGACTATGTTCTATTTAAGTTTATAAAATGCCATATATATATAAATATCGGATAATTGGGCGCTGGTCCACAGTTGCGTATCTATGTTTCCTTCTTCCTTTCTTTTTTTTTTTTTTTGGCTCCTTTCTTGCAGGTGCAGTCTTCAGTCAAAATCCAGAATCGTCGTGATTGGCTACTTCGTTTAATTATTATTATTATTATTATTTTTTTTTAACATAACGCCCGTAGGTAACGGATTTCATTCATAAGAGGTGGTTACATTATAGAGAATAACAGAAAATTTTCCAATCCAAAACCAAATGACACAAAAATAATATATTCCATCTATCATCAAACCTTCTAACTTCGATAAAATATAATTTTTTCTCTAACACTAGAGATTAATTTGAAAAGTATAAAGTTCCTTTCTCGAAGTTACCGGCTATGATGAATCGCGTCGTCTTTGATTGAATGGACCAGAATTGTTGTTAAGCGCTCCATAAAACTCCAATCTTTAAACTAATTTATTGGAAGTCGAAGCAAATATGTCTTCTCAAAGGTTTTCTATGGTACGATACTTCTAATGAAGAAAGACTAAATACTCTTGTTAAAAAACAAGAGCGACGAAAGAGCGGACGAAGACTTGACGAAAGAACGGACGAAGACTCGACGAAAGGACAGACGAAAGCTCGACAAAACAACAAACAACACCACGAAGATCATCATCAAATAAGTAGGAATAACAAGATGCGGCGGGGAGGGACAAAAGTAGCCCCAAATCATTTATTTATTTATTTACTTATTTATTTTCTTGATGGTAAAAGTAGCCCCAAAAGTAGCCCCAACTATTTATTTATTTATTTACCAAATTATTACCATCAATACGTGGTGGTGAGGGGCAAAAGTAGCCCCACAGAAAAGTAGCCCCATACAAAAGTAGCCCAAAAACAATAAACATCACCACGAAGACCATCATCAAATTCAGAATCGCGGTGATTGGCTACTTCGTTTAATTATTTATTTATTTTCTTATTTATTTTCTTGAGGAAATGCCCTTGGGCTCTTCGTTTAATTAATTGTTTGGTCGTTGCTTTTTTGTGTGCAACTTGCAACTTGCAACTTGCAATATATTACATACTTTTGCGTTTCTTTTGGTAATTGGTTACGATGAGTTGATGGCAAATTGGCAACATGACTTAGTATTTTTTTTTTTATTTGAAGTCTGGATCTGGATGGCACCAAAGTGAAATATTTTTTAACAATTTTTTTTTATTTTGCGGAATCGGATATTGTGCAAAGCCAACATGCATGACTTAGTATTTGATGTCGAAGTCTGGATCTGGATGGCACCAAATTGAAATATTTTTTAACAATTTTTTTTTATTTTGCGGATCTGGATGGCACCAACACGGCTTCTTATTTTGCAAGTTGCAACGTCTGGTATTATACACTTATTTTTGCGTTATCTTTGTTCGATTTATATTGGGTCGGCGGCGTAACGTTTGACATCTGGCATGACAATTAATTCATGTACAAAAGTAGAATTGTAAAGTGTGAAGAAAAGTCACTAATAAAGTTTAATGGGACGGACGTTAATTATGTTTGACCAGAAACAGTGTTCATAGATCGTGAAAGGAATTCATTTTAAAACATCAACATATTATTCGATTTATTATTCAGATTGATTAATTAGTACGCATATAGCAGAGTTGTTCTTACTTCTTAGGGGAGTTCATTAGTTCTTTTGTTTTTCTAATTGACAATTAAGTAGTTATTGTTTGATAAAATTATCAAGCACTCAAGCAGTCAAGCTGATAATCATAATCATAATAAGAATTAAGAGTTGCTTACTTATAAAATTTAGTACCGGATATTTATGAAGCCAGTTTTTTTTTTTTTTATTAGAAAAGGCAAAGGGAAAAAAAAAAATCACTGGCTCCAATTAACTTGCAAATAAATTTTCCTTTGGGCTGATCTATATATTCGTCATTATTGCCTTACGCCTATACATAATTTTTTTTTAAAATAGTAAACTACCATTTACCACCTCCATTTCTTTGTAGATGGTCTCATGATTGTTAATTTGTTAGAGGGCAGGGAATTTCTGACAGGTCAGATCTAAGGACAACAATTATATTATTTAGGACAGTAAAATCTTTAAATTATATGGAAGAAAATCTGAGAAAATCATATTATAAATATAAAATTTTTGTTGTCCCAAGTAATATCTTTGATGTTCTTAGATCCTAACCTTTGTGACAGCACTTCTTTCCGTGTTATTGTGCACTATTGTGGCCCAAACCTCTTTTACTTGAGAGAATTAATGCCCACTTATCAATACTCGTAGCGAACAATATTAAAGTTCTTACAACTGATCATTATTCTTTAGGCCGTACATACAAAAGAAATAGAGATCAAAGCCCTTAAGACATCTATTTAATTTGTACAGCTTAATAAAGAAGAACCCATTTTTATTTTCAATCATAATAACAAGCTTCAATTTGTCTCAATGCAAAATAATCATTGTATATTTTTATGTTAAAAGGCGCCCTTTTCACTTTTCACCAGATAACACCCAGCAAATTATCCATTTATATATCCCCTATTAAATTTCAATATAATCCATTTTCTCAGCCCAGTTCATATACAAAATCACAAATACAAAAGAATTACAATATGTTCCTTAGCTGATCGAAACTGGGTCCTCTCTGACGTAGAATTTGTGTCCAAAATTCCCGGCAAAAAGTTCTTCAAAGTCAGTGATGTACGACTTATTGTACCCATAATACCGGTATTATATATTCTTTCTGGTTATTATAAATCATTGGATATGATTTGCTTGTTACTTATGCTTAATTTATTACCAAATGTTGCTTATGATATTTAATCCAAAGAGACAAAATTTTCTGTACCAAAATTACAAAATAATTATTATTCATTACAAAAAGAAAAAGAACAACTACAACAAACTCCACCATTCACATTAGATATTTGCAAAGAAGTCCCTCAAAACATTTATATACAGCGAGAAGATGCTTAAATATTGTTGTAAAAAAAAAATTTTCCGTTGTCCAAGAAACTAAAAAGAGACCTTAATTCATCAAATCTAATAAAACAAAAATCAAACGGAGGAACCTTTACAGTTTCTCTCTGAGTAATGCCTACCATCCATAGAATACATGTCCATAGCGTCTATAGATTACAAATCGGATGTATTTGTAAAATTCTGAGTGTGTCTATGGACATATGGATGCATTTTCAATGTACGCAAGATGTTTCTCTTGCTCTAACAACAAAAGGGACACTTAATTAATTAACCATTTGTCTATAACATATATCTTAGAACTTCTCAGGGGGCTTACATGCAAATATCTGATCTCTAATGGCTGCTAAATAGATCCTCCAGCCCCTCCAAGTCCAACCGCAACGACCATGCCGGCCGAGCTAAGAATTGAGGCGCATACCGTCAGTGAGGCAGCGGTGAGAAGAGTGACACATCCTACCGAAAGTGTCAATGCGGTGAAAACCTCTTTGAACATAACTGATACAAAGTGGCTGGCCGAGTCGCCTGGTACCGCGACACCGAGGCTCAATAGAAGCACGGCAAGCGCGAACGTGAAAGGTACCAAGCCAAAGTGGTGGACTTGGTATGTTCGGTATACGACGGAAGAGAAATTGGTTGTGCTGGCCATGGAACCCAGGGGCTCATTGTACACACCAGCGACGGCGACACAGAGACTGAAAGTACTTACTTCGATGTATTGTTGAAAGCAAGACATCGGTGTCGCATTAATCAATTTGAATGCGACGGCGATGGCAAGAACAATCAGCCACCATTCCGAAGCCCATGAGACGTCTGGCTGAGGAGAGAGTAAGGCTGAATTGGTGACGGCGAGGGCAAGTGTAGCGAAAGTGGCAGCCAGTGTCGCCGTGCCCAAATGGTGGATCCAACGCTGCAAGGTCGGTGACGGTGAGGGATGAGCAACGAGGTGGAGAGGGAGGAGCGTCAGGCCAAGGAGTAGTGTGACCATGGTGATGAACAATTGGAGGTAGCTGGTCATGAGGGTGTCATCCAAAGGCGACCCCCCGAAGTGGTACAGAACGCCGGCTGAAACCGGCAACGCGAGTAACTCCGGCATGAAGCCGGGGTGTGCTGGGGCTTTGAGGCATTCTTTGGTATCCATAGGCAAAAAGAGGGAAAGGTAGTTACTTGATAAATAAAACTGTGATAAGCTATTAATTTATAGGCCGAAGAGTGAGTTACTGAGTTGGTGAGTGTGCTAACGAATGAGATCATAACAGTTCTATCTCTGCCTTTCAAATTTCAATCAAGACTTCAACCGTTTGATTTAAATCGGACGTACAATTCGGATCAAGACGCCAAGTGCTTCGATTCTATATATGATTACAAAATTGTACCCGGCAGATGTGAAATTTCAAATCAAACGTGTGCGGGGTGCAGCGCAGACATCCTGCACCAGAGAGGGGAATTCATATCCCCCGCTGTACTGCATTATGCAGTTCACAGCCCCAGCCGTTGGATTGTCTAGAGATTCGTGCCAGCGCGGTTCTCGAGATGATCCAACGGCTGACGCTGTGACCTGTACAATGCAGTAAGTTTGGGGATAGATGAACACTCCAGAGAGTGCACCTCAATGCTTGCCAACGTTGTTGCGTACTATACGGGCACACGTCTCCAATGCTATGGATTTAGATTCGCCTTCGGGCAAGTTGGAATTCAACAAAAAAAATCGATGGACTTACATCAATGCTACAACGGTGGGGTCGACCTTTGCCAATTTATTATTTCAAATTTTCAATCATTTACCAGAAGTCAATCACTTACCAGAAGTACATAAATGCTACGGTACAGTCTCATTTGCATCAGCATAATCTATGCCAATTTTTTATTTTGATGGATTTCCAGAAGACCAGAAGTACATTTACGCTATGGTGGGTTCCCCTTTGCATCAGCACAATTCATGCCAATTTTTTATTTCGATGAATTATTAGAAATACATGAATGCTATCAGCTATGGTAGAGTCCCCTTTGCATCAGCATAATTTATTAATTCATGCCAATTTTTTTATTTCGATGGATTACCTGAAGCACATAAATACTATGGTAGAATCCCCTTTGCATCAGCATAATTTATTAATTCATGCCAATTTTTTATTTCGATGGATTACCAGAAGTACATGAATGCTATGGTAGAGTCCCCTTTGTATTAGCATAATTTATTAATTCATGCCAATTTTTTATTTCGATAGATTTCCACAAGTACATCTATGCTATGGTAGGGTTCCCTTTGCATCATCATAATTCATGCCAATTTTTTATTTCAATGAATTACCAGAAGCACATGAATGCTTTGGTAGAGTCCCCTTTGCATCAACATAATCCATGCCAATTTTTTATTTCGATTGATTTCCATAAGGTTTTATCCTCTTCCAAAAAAAAAAAAAAGAAAAAGAAAAAGAAAAATAGAGAGCACCTCAATGCAGCAAGTCTGCAACTTTTTTTAATTTCTAAAAGAAGTCAATATTATTATGTCTTTTAATTTATTAGATTAATTGTTAACGATGAACAGCACTTATCAACTAGTAAGTATGATATAATTTTTGTAATTTAATATGTCAGAATAAACGATAAACATTTACTACTGTTGCAATATACAAACTAATTAAATTAGAAATATACCAAAATTAAGGACAGTTTATCAAATGTTCGTACAATTTAATTAATGATTTATTAATTATTATTTTGACATTACGTAATGTAATTATGTAAATGGCTACTGATTATGTATTTCTATTTGTCAAGTATGTCACAACATACAAGATGACGTGTAGTAGTATCTTCAACACATTTCATTACGATAATCAAATAAAAAATAATTCTTATATATGCCTTTATAAATTCGGTATGCTAACAAAAAATTGTCATTTTTCTTGTACCGTCAATCCCTTGTATTAATTTTTTTCTTGTAGCTCCTTAATATTTTTAATTTCAGTAATTTTACAATAAAAATATCATATCTAGCTAACTAGCTCATAATATATATTTTTTTTTTTAAAAAATATATATTTACATATGTATAGAGTGCAGCTACTTAACATGAATTAACAAAACGAATTTAAGGTGCTAACATAATGAACATGCGTGGTTCCGTGTTGGGTTGTTTTACCGGCAAATAAGTCCCAGTCCCCTGCTGCTGAGTGCTTATCCTCTAACATATGGCACGGTACCATGCCGCACATGGACCATTGGATCGCCTCGAGATTCAGACCTACATGAATCTAGGAGATCGAACGGTCCATCTGTGACATAGCACGTGCCATATGTTAATTTAGAGGATGGGAAATCCCTGCTGCTCACCCACACAATGACACAAATGAACAATTCCGTTTTTATCCAAGAAAAAAGAAAAAAAAAAAAAAAAAGTCTTTTGGCCTCTTATTTTATATATTATCTTTGTTTGAATAGTTGAATTGTCGCTTGATGGTCGGCAGTTATACATTTTCTATTCCGTTTACGCGCTTTCATCAACTTACACGCAACATAAGTTACATAACGCAACGGATGCAAATTGGTGTTCTTTCTTGCCATTTCCTTTCCTTTCCCTTCCTTTTTTAATTTTTTTATTAGGGTTTTAAACCTACATTTCGCGGTTGATTTAGTAAATTGTAATTTCACAAAAAGTGTTATTATTGATGTGGCCAATTAAAATTAAAGTTAAGCAAAATATCAAGCATGATATTTGTATTATTTATTTGATTTTTTTCTTCTAAAATTTTAGAATTTTCATATTTTTTTTGTTTATATTATATAAACAAATTATTTGAGAAAATCTTTATGGTAGCCGAGCAATCTTACGGGATATTTGAATCAAAAAGAAAAAAAAATTATATATAAAAACCGAGCAATCTTCTTGGTCAAGTGGGGCCATAGCCCCCAAAACCTCCTGCCTTCGCCATTGTGGTTGTTGGCAGTCCCTCTCAGCTTATCAAAAAAAATATATATCTATATCTATACTATATTAAAAGGCATCTATGAATTGAACACCTTCAGTTGGTGTTTCCAGTGTTGATCGGACGGTGCAAATTAATTCCAACTTGTTGAATGGCTACGATTGGTTATTATAATCTTGTTTCCTCTCCATTTGTTTCAAGAGTTTAGTTGATGTGTAATCTCTCTATTTGGAATTAGAACAAGCAAATCTAGGAGAATTGTTTCAAAGTATAACAATTCAATTATCTTCCTTTCTGGTTGTATATATATATTCTTGACATTTCAAATATCTATTTATACTATATTAAAAAACACCTAAGTATTACTCCGCACAACGGGCAGGCCTCTCGCTAGTATAAAAACAAACATGTATTGACCAAGAAGATTGAACTCCAGCCTCCAGGGCCGAATCTGGGGTGCCACGTTGCCGTATCCGTCATATATTAATTAATTATTCGGTTTATTAATTGCTGATCTGATGATGTTGGTATTCATGTGATCGCGCAGAATGGTATTTCATGATCTATCTATTTGTGGTATTGTAACAATTTACGGGATATAAGTATAACCAAAATTAAGAAGTATATATGATGGGTAAACAATATTGAACAATAAGAATCCTTACTACTAATAAAAACATTTTGGAAAAAAGACATGAAAGATCTATCTTCTCCAAGAAATAAATCTCAGCCATTGATTGTTTACTCAGATTGATCACCACCGTTGATGTACTTTAAAATTTAAGGCCCTTATCAATTCTCTCAATTTAAGGTCCATTACATAATATCTTAAAAAATTTATTATAAGAAATAACAATTTCAGCCCAAAGCAAAACGAAAACGTAATAGGCTCTTTATTAGTTTAAATAAGTGTATGTATAATTGTATCGACGTACATAAGTGTATGTATAATACTATAATTGTATCGACATGCATATAGCAGTTAATTAATTTGTTATTTGAGTGTTCGGAAAATCATAATCGGTTATTTATGGAAATTCGATTCAATTCAAGTAAGCATCTGGCCCACAGATCTGTCACACTCACAGGTACGCATCCTACGTTCTCCCTTGCAGCTTTGTACACGTCAAATGGAAAATGACAAAGGAACGAAGTTGAGGCCATCTCCAATGCGTTCCTCCTCTACAGCGCACGACGCTGCTGCATCCCCTGTGAGCCATAAGGATATACGCTGGCCATTTTGAATTTGGGATAGCACGAATCTCCAGCAATCGAACGGATCACACTGCACAGTATGCCTCACTAGTCAGGTCACTTATATCAAATTCAAGCTGCAATTATCTTTTCTTTAGTGTCGCCATGCGCGTAAATCGCCGTCATCTGCGGGTCTTTCCTCAAAAAAAAAAAAAGAAAAAAAGAAAAGAAAAGTCGTCCTGATTATAATATTTGGCTTCTCTGCGTGCGACTTAAATACGTAATATATTTCTACGTTTTTTTTTGGTGGTCTTGTCTGTTGACTTGCCAATATATTATTTCTCTCTTCTTTCTTTCTGATTATTTTTTATATTAAAAAAAGGCCAAAC
Source organism: Cyperus esculentus (assembly GCA_030179965.1). Classification (NCBI taxonomy): domain Eukaryota; kingdom Viridiplantae; phylum Streptophyta; class Magnoliopsida; order Poales; family Cyperaceae; genus Cyperus; species Cyperus esculentus. Next base: position 2,037,299 of record JASGLE010000031.1, read on the forward strand.
TGAAATTTGATATCCGGCAACATGACAAGTGGCAACAGGCCAACAATTCAAGTGAGATTTTCTTCTTATTAAGTTGTGTTTTCTTTTGCAAGTTGCAATTTTTATATAGCATATATGTAAACAGATAGTACAAATCAAAGAGATAAATAATCATTTGTGTATATTCTTCGTATACCGATTGCAATTTTTGACTTCTTGTACAATATAGAGATATGCACTTCGTATACCGATTTGCAATGTTTAAATGTGCTCCCCAGTAAATAATTTTCGGAAACATCAAAAGCAATATAATAATTGTCTATGTGTCCATGAATATAAATTTTGTAATAATTATATTAATTTTATGGGTTTTTCTGGTGTACATAAAATTTAGTAACTACATCTTATTTCTATACATATACACAAATAATGGTTGTAATTGAATAATTAAGAATTTTCAATTTTGAGATGTTTCTTATTTTTAATCCCGAAATGGGTACCGTATTCATCTATTTAAGATATAATGGAAAAATATCAGTCCCCTTTATCCATGCGACCATGCTTGTACGTACTTAGGGTGTAAACGAGCCGAGCTGGCTCAGTTCGGGGTATGTGGCTATGTGCGAACTCGTTCGCTAAAAGAGCGAGCTGAGCCAGCTCGTTTAACAAACGAGCTTTGAGCTGGGTAACCAGGCTCAAGACCGCTCGTTTATTAAGCAAGCCCGCTCATTTAGCTCGCGAAGCGGATCTGCGGGACTGCGGCAGGCGTGGCTGAGGCGCGATGGATGGGCGGCGTGGAAGGGCAGCGCGGACGGGCGGTGTGGAAGGGCGGCGTGGACGGGCAGCGTGGATGGATGGCGCGGTTGCGAGGGGCGCGGCGCAACGTGTCATTACGCTTCACCCTGCTTCTGTCTAGCTGTGATCGCGGGTTCCAGTTTTGGATCCCCACCTTTATTTCTACGAGTGAGCAGAAAAGGGAGGAAAGCGGCCTTGGTGGATCTGCGGATCGGTGCCGCTGACGCGGCTTGGGATGGGGATGGTGAATCCCAGTGAGAAGAGAGGAGGAAAGGAGTGAAAATCGGCTGGGAATAGTGGGAAGGGAGAAGAATGGGTTTAGGGTTAGGACTTGAACGCTTATACAGTAAAATGATCAACGGACGGATGTAAATCAGATATCTTGATGGACAATTCTGATTGGCTCGTTTATTAAACGAGCTAGCGAGCCCCATAAGACCGAGCTGGCCTATGTGCGAGCTCGTTTTTTTAATTAAATGAGCTAACGAGCTAGCTCGTTAGTGGCTTGAGCTGCAAATGAGCGAGCCAATAACAAGTCAATCCCGAGGCAACAACAAGTGAGCCACGGCTACGAATTTTTTTGTCACTCCTATACGTACTATCGTTTGTTTCCAATTTGAACGAAATTTCGAATTGTCCAGACATTTTCCTCAAAAAAAAAAAAAAATTGTGCAGTCCAATTTGAACGAAATTTCGAATTGTCCAGACATTTTCCTCAAAAAAAAAAAAAAATTGTGCAGACATTAAATGTATCATATATAAAGTACTCCATTATAGATGGAGATAGAAATAGAGACTGTAGAAAAGATTATATAGAACGCAAGCACATGAAAACGATCCCCCAAAACAATTATACTAATTTAAATCATATAAGTAATAATATATTGTACATGCACATGTATAATATATAATTAAGTAATAGCTAGCGACCATCCGTTTTATCTATTCACCGGTCCACCGTATTTGTAATGAACAAATATTATTTTTCAGTAAATATTTATAACTTTCCAATCAACATATATTTTCTATTAAACATATACATTACGGTTTCCAATGAACATTTAAGCAAGTGTGATAAGCACATGGATGTATGTAGGTGTATCTGATTGTGAGAGAGGAGTGAATGGATGACCTATAGACTTTATATGTTTTTCTATATAATTTGATAAAAAGTAGATTGGTGCATGATTTATGTGTATATCAAAATTGGGATGCATACCAGAAAATACCCAAATTTTTATAATTTATATACGAAATTCTATGGATATCCATCCACTAGGTACGTAGTAGGTAGCACTCAATAATTTTTTGTAATTCTATGATTTATGTGTATATCAAAACTTTATAATTTTTATATTAAACTAGTAAAAAGTTCACTTCTTGCTTTGGGCTGAAATTATTATTTCTTATAATAAATTTTTAAGATAATATATAATGGGCCTTAATTTGAGATAATTTATATAAGCCTTAATTTTAATGGGCTGAGAACATCAACGGGCATTAATGTACATCAACGGTTCTGATCTATCGAAGAAAATGATAAACGGCTCAGATATGATAATAGCTCTTTCATATAATTTTTTCCAATATGCTTTTATTATTAGTAAGGATTTATAATTTATATACGAATTCTATGGATATCCATCCACTACCCCTAGGCAGCACTCAAAAATTGTGTTGCTCACAGGCACAGCATATATAAGAGTCAGACATGGTCGTTTCGGCGCGCAGCCGCCTACGAAACTTCCTTTACGGGTCACTTTCCTGTCGATCTCCAAGAGACACGCAACGCAAGAGTCAAGCCGCAACATGGTTCATTGGATATATTGCGGCGGTCTCGCCTGACTGACTCTACGACTCCAACCGAAAGAAAAGCAGCTATCACTAATATAATAATATTCACACTCAGCCATGTTCTCGTCAAAATAAAGTTGGGCCGTGTGTAACCTTGGTTAGTTTATTTATCTTTATTTTTTTTCCCGTTTCAATAGTGGAGTAACTTTGAATATCTTGAATGTACATTTTTTTGTTAAATTAAATATCTTTGTATATACGAATATTTTGAATATCTTTGAATACTTTTTGTTCAACTAAAGAAAGATGCTTCATCTGCGAAATTTGAATCGCTCGATTAAACTTTGAAAACAAACGGTTGTACATAAAAAAAAACAACTCCTCTTATAAATATCTTTTCAATTTTTTTATTTATTGTCAAGATAAATAATACAGCGGTGATCAAGTATGTCATGTTATAGGGTATAGTGGTAATTTAGGTAATATGTTATTAAGTATGGGATTAATTAGTAATTATGTTGTTAGGTGGGGCAATTTAGTAATTATGTTAGGTGGAGTTGGCCTATATAAATCCATCTTGCTAATGTAATTGGAATGTTGAATTGAAATGTGAAAAATATCGAGATGAAATAGATTTATGAAATTATCCGATTTTTTGTTCTTTTTCTTCCAATTCCGATTATCGAATTCTCGAATTTCCGACTTCGATTACGGAATCACGACCAAATCAATCGATTTCATCCTAAAACTCTTGAATCCCGAATCAAGAGGGTGACAAAGTAGCGGGCCAACTGATAGTATCCCTTCCATTTGATAACAATCTGAGTATCTGAAATATAATCCAAGCCCACTAATTAACAAACCCAATCTAAAAGATCCACATGCAAGCAAGCCGCAACCCACATGGAGATATATAAAAATACAAAGAAATTGTTTCAACTTTCAACCCACGCTATCAGAAAATCAAAGCCCAATGTGAAATTTACTCTCTTCTTTCACTGGCCACGGCAGCCCTGGCATCATCAAGTACCATGGTACCAGTCTGCCAGACACAATGTTACAATCCATCTTGTCATATACCCAATTTAATTTCATTTATTCATTTCCTCCACAATCCTGTTCGTATACCAAATTTACAACTTAAATTTACAACTTATCTGCCAAGTAGCCTGTATACATTACATTCTAGTTACTACACATGAAAGTTTCTATATCAGTAAATCCAAGAGACAACAGCTTCTTCTGGGCCTCTTCTTGTCGATCCAAATTGGGGCAGGAGAAGACTGAAGAATCTTGAAATTGACCGACCCACTGAGGTACGAATTGAAATCGTCTGACCTGCTGCACATTGTGCAGCACCCCATTTTTGAAAAATGATTAGATCCAATATAACATTAAACTTTGTAACTTTTGTGTAATGAGCTATGTTCTAATTATGTTGTAAGGATTTGAACAGAGTATACAATATTGGTATGGTAATTCCTGAATTACGAACCTAGAATATTTGAATTAAGAAGTCTTTGTACTCTGTTTTAATACAAAAATTTTCCTTGCTTTTTGCATAAAAACCCTGTTAATACAATTTTACGAAAACCTCTCCAAGAGATACTAACCCTTACAACCAAAACTTTCACAGACAGTTCATGTCAGACTGGCGTCTAACCTCTGGCAGTGACGATTACAAGGAAGCTCTTACCGCAAGAACCACTCTTGGAGCTCCTGCAGTCGGTTTTGCTAAGCTTGAAGACGTGACAGACAGAAACAAAGCCGTAAAAACAATCATAAAACAAACACAACCTCCTCATTCAACTTCTGGTCCAAACCAAACAAGATCTTGAAGATTGTAAAACCATAATCAACGAGATTCAGTGAAAACTGGCATACACAGCACCTGATCTAATGATGAGTATCCATGATTTCTTTAATCATATACAACTGGTGGTGCAAACTCATGGATACGACAATTGGCAAGCTGGAGAAAGCAACTTGCTTATCTCTAGATCTCTGATTGGGAGACTATCAAACGATAGTTCACCAGGTTCAACTACAACATACAAAATGTTGCTGATCACCTAGCAAGTCATGGTGTGGAAGCAATACCTGGAATGAATCAAAGTACTGCAGAACTGAGAGGAAGGCAGTGGACAATACGACCACCCGAAGTGGCACAAATCCAAAACCCACAAAGTGCATACTTCCGAGCAAGAACAGATGGTTTAGTTCAAGTACAATTCGGAGATTATGCCCCAACCAAACCACAGACGGAGACAAAGAAAGGTGCAGCTGGGGAAGATATCCTCAGTGATGAAGAAGAATTCGTAAATCTCCTGGAGGAGTTTACGGATGGTCAGCCAGAAGATGACCCAGAGGATGACGATCAGGATAATTTCTTGGATGTTATCCAAACATTGGCAGCCCTACCCAGGGAAGTTGTGTCCCAACCTGACTATTGCGTTGCATGGGATATGTTAGACGATGAAGATGAAGATGTATTTGTTAATCCATTTGCGGAAGTTGGTGGGAGAATACCCAATTCTTTCGCGTTCTCAGCAGAAATGGAGTACCCTAAGTTGCAAAAACTACTGGAGAAGGCAGAAGCTCAAAAACAGATGCCAGTCGAAAAGGCGTATTCAACTGCTACGAGTGGAGTATCAGGCATACCAAGGGAGCCAATCATGTCCCAAGCAAATTACCCACCTGGCCTTTATGAGCGAGGAGAGCCCTCAACTCGGCCTGAAGGATTCACTGGAGGTAGCCGTTTCGAAGGTGGCTACAGAAAACAACATGATGAGATGTATGATCTCCCCTCAGCACAACAAAATGAGGATTCCCTAATCAAAGAGCTGCTGCAATACATCGACTATTTGCAGGCAGAAAATGATCGACTGCAAAAGCAATTGGATGAGCTGCTCGTAGAAAATCTGGAGGAAGATTTCAAAAGCCTGCTCATTCACGACAAGCTAAAAGGAAAAGTTAAGATTGATGAAGAATTCGCCAATGTGGTATTTGAAGAAATTGAAATTCATACCACTGCCACAACTGATGTTCCAAAATATAAAGAATCAAGGCGAGTAGTCAACAGGCTGTATAATTTCATTGCAGTCATGGAAATTCCTGGCGTAAAGAGTTTTGAATTACGAGCTATCCTTGACACTGGTTGAGGTGTAATAGGTCTTGTACCAAGGATCTATTTCTGTCAGAAGTACCTGCAAGAAATGTGCCAACAAGCAGCCCTGCAACGGAGTTTGAAAGATTTATCTCTCTGCTCAAAGATACCCATACCAGGGTATTACAGCAAAAACCCCTCAAAGAAGTACGGGCTTCGCAAATCTAAAACCTACAAAGGCAAACCACATGATTCTCACGTCCGCGTATTCAAAAGAAAGCATGCAGACAAAGTGAGAAGTGCAAATGTTTTATTTGTGGAGAAGAAGGACATTTTGCCAAAGAATGCAAGAAAAATCGCGGTAACTCACCAGGGCCACAGTTTTGGAGAACCTTGACATCTCAAATGATTGGGATGTTGTTTCAGTAGATCAAGATGAGCCCGATTCAGATGCAATTTGCAGTATGTCTGAAGGCGAAACTGGTGTATCTTCACTAAAGGCACAAACAATCATTGAGTCATACCCTTATGAGGATGCGTTTATGCCTAACAGTCAGCAGTTGGAGGCCACATGTGGAGCTGACTGATACCTAGAAAAATTGCAATCATCTATGGCAACACAATGATGAAGTTCCTAAGGGCAAGGAGCGTTGTACTTTTTGCAAATTCCTCACAGCCAGAAACATGAGAATTTTCTATGGGAATTGTGAAATTACAGCATGTCCTATGTGTGCAAGGTACTATGTTAAGGAGAAGATCAGACCAGTACAGAGTAGTCCCAAGGTGTATGCCAAAATATTGAACTATATTAAAATTTTGCAGTTTTATATTTAAATGTTGAATAATATTTATAAAGGTCTAAGAAATGTTTGTGTACAAGTAAAATGTGTTTATATAACTTTAAAAAGTATTTATGAAAACCTTAGAAGAATTCATGTACAATTAAAAACTATAATATACCATAGGTGTAAGCCAAGAACTTAAATGATAAGTGTTAATAACTGTGAAAAGATTTGAACAAAAGAATCAGGCCAGACCATAGATAGACGTAGAGGCAGGAGACCGTTAAGTCTTGTTGAAACCCGTCTGGTTGAGTTAAATCTGACACACAAAAGACCACACCATTTAAATAAAGCAATATTTCTTTATTGGGAAGGGCTGTAACCTTGGAGCAAGTCAGAGGATTATCATCCCTGAGGTACCACACATCGTACCGATACCGGTTTGAACATGCCACGTATAGTATTTAATTTCATTGACGTCTGCTGTATTGTTCCCCTACTTTTAATACAGATGAAGTCCAAATCTTTTCCTAAATCTATTTCTTGACTTCGCTATTAGCCTATTTATACTGGAAGTGGAATATCTATTTCAAGTCATCAAAATGTTTATTGTTTGTTCTATCTGGAATTTGTTTTTTTTTTTTTTCTTCGAACTATCCGGAAATTAACCCTTTTTGGCAGAAACTATATCTGGACTCAAATTCACAGTTTCAAATATCCACACACTAAATCTGTTTTGTTTTTTTTTTTTTTTTTGATAGGATTTTCTTGCTTGTTTGGTAACTTTTACTTCCGCAAATTGACTATTCAAATTAGACAAAAAAAAAAAAATCAGAGGGCCCGTTTCCAATTTCATATTGTTGGCTGAACAGTTCTCGGTGCACAGTGTATTTGCATTGATTCTGATCGTTTGATGGATATCTTGAGGTTAGTTTGACGAGACAAAATTCGGATTACGGATCGGGTCAGGTTTCGAGTGAATAATAGCCGCCATTTATCGGGTCACGGATCGAGTCAGGTTAGAGCGGGTCAGGCTTTAGGTCAACATGGCTAATATTTACAAAGATATCCCGTTTTACAGACAAATTTACAGAAATATCTCTTTTTCCAATGAACATTTACAAAAATGATCATTTCTGAAAAACTATTTACAAAAATGACACTAAAAATTTTGCAAAAATTGCCCTCCGACCCTGAAAATTTTACAAAAATGACCCACCCGACCTACATACCACCTCATCATAGAGTTGTAGGGGCAAAGTTTGTGGCATAGTATCATTGTCCTTTGTCTCATTGCTTCTTGGTTTTTACTTTTTTCTGTTTGGGAGGTTTTACTTTTCTCATGGCCCCGATTACCTGTGCATGTTATTTTTCTTTACAATTAATTGCTATTAATTAAGTGTCCATGATATGAATCATGTAGATGCCTTTTTTGGCTGGCATTTTTGGTTGCCGGATGTTATTTATTTTCAACTTCATATCTCCTATGATTTTTTTTTCCCTCGGAAAGGGCTGGCTCGAAAAACAAGTTACCAATCGCATAGGTATGGCTGATGCAAAAAACATTTGCATCTGCCTAGCTGATGCAACAAGTTACCAATCACATAGGTATGGCTAATGCTGAAAGTCACTTTGCATGGGCTAGAGCCGATGCCAATCTGTATCTTTGGCATAAGCTTGGCTGATGCAAATCAAGGCCGATGCCAATGACGAAGCCGATGCGAAAATGTAAGGCCGATGCCAAAGACAATTAACTGCGGAGCTTTTCACGTCGGCTAATTCGCATCGGCCAGCGGATGCTAATCACATTTTGTATCGGGAATGCAGATGTGAAAAGTCATTCCTGGCCGATGCAAAAGGAGTAGTTTCCTGTAGTGAAGGAGCTAGCTAGGCGGTTGATCGAGCTAGAAGCAGAAGCTTTTAATTAATTAAGCTGCCGTACAGCAACAAATAAGCGTTTTTCTTTATTTTTTATTATTAATTTAACCAAGATAATTTGTCAAAAATACTGCGTAATTAAGACTTTAATTAGCTAAAGGAGTAGTTTCCTGTAGTGAAGGAGCTAGCTAGGCGGTTGATCGAGCTAGAAGCAGAAGCTTTTAATTAATTAAGCTGCCGTACAGCAACAAATAAGCGTTTTTCTTTATTTTTTATTATTAATTTAACCAAGATAATTTGTCAAAAATACTGCGTAATTAAGACTTTAATTAGCTACCAGAGAATTGGTTTTTTTTTTCTCTCTGTTTTTTTTTTTTGGGTTATATAACGGCCAGAAAAATAATTTAATATTACGGCATGTGGAAAATGTTAATGCTTTTTCTTTAAAGATTTTGTTTTGAGATAATAAATATTAAATAGTGAAATATTATAGTTTCATTAACTCGATCAAAATGTATGCCAGACGTAAAGAACACGTTGGAACTAAGTACACAAGGATTTTAATTTTCAAATGAAATAAATAAAAAGTCAACAAGCCGAAATATATAGAGTGTCTTTCTTCAAAAAAAAAAAAAAATAAAAAAAAAAATAATAAATATATAGAGTGTCGGTACACAAATAACACAACTGTAAACATCATGGCACTTTTCTGGTATTACACACTACTACTCATGAGTCATGACGGCACGAGTTGGTGATACTGATATTATATACTCTAAACGGCAACGGTGACTTTATTATTTTTATATGAGCTTCCCTTAACTAGTAAACTTTGATCAGATACCATTATACCAACCTCCAATCTATGTACACACTGCCAAGTGCCAACGAACAAACAAGCAACTGTAAGATAACCAATTGGCGCCCCCACATCAACTGCTTTTGTTTTGTACTAGTAAAGACTAAAGAGTCTGAAATTGTTATTTCTTATAATAAATTTTTAAGATAATAGGTAATGACTTTTAAATTGAGAAAATTGATATGAGTCTTGAGTTTTAATAGATTGAGACATTAAAGTATATCAACGGTGGTGATCAATCTAAGTAAACAATCAACGGCTGAGATTTATTTTATTCTTTGTTTTTTTTTTGTTTTCTTTTTTATTGCAGGGTTTGAAACTTTGAATTGTTGAATAGTTATTAATTGTCAGCTGCAACTTGGACTTGATACAAATGTTTGACTTTCGATATACATACATGTATGTTCTTGGAAATTTAATCCGGATTTTTACGAAGATGTGGCGAACAGCGTGAAGTGAATTTGAGGCTGTTTGTTCAGCTGATTGAAATTCTAGAAGGTTACTAGCGAATTGTCAAAAAAGAAGAAAGGATCTAGAACTTTAGACACGCTGACACCATATATTTTGATGATAATAATAATAATAATATATATATATAGGTAACAAGACCATATTAATGTAATTTATGGTTTCAGAAAGACAGAATTAATCCACTTAATTCGTCAAACAATACAAAGAAAAATCTCATAAAAATATATAAAAAAAAAAGTAGGTTGTACACCCACCGTAAGAGCGCGGTAATTCTCTTAAGTTGTTATCTATTAGTTTTTTAAAAAAGAGATAAGATATCTATACCCTATTACAAATCCCCAGTTTGACTAAGGCCAAAACATTCTATAATGAAAAATAATAATACCTACTTGAAAACTAATAATATTTACAACATAAACCTATAATATAGATTAGACAAACACTAAATACCTATAGAGCAAAGTACCGTAAGGTGTTCAGAATCACCATAACGATAAGATATCTATACCCTATTACAAATCTCTTAGTCAAACCCCTTAGTTTCCTTAGTTTGGCTAATGCCAAAACTTTCCATATAATGGAAAGTAATAATACATACTTGAGAACTATTAATACTTACAACACCAATTTATAATATATGTTAGACAAACGAGTTAGACTATTATACTAACATTAGCATTTCGGATAAAAATACTAACGCCCCAAATTTTATGTTATCGTGCCTGAAATCATGATTTATGGTGCTCAACAAATTATTTATATGAAAATATTGGGGAATACAAAAAATTTTCATTTTTGGAGTTTTCTAAGTATTAGTTTTAAATTTTTGAAAATAACATGTACAAACATCAATATTTTATTAATATTGATGAGCTCTTTTCTAAAATTCAAAATAAATACTTACAAAACTCCAAAAATGAAAAATTTTGTATTCCCAATATTTTCATATAAATAATTTATTGAGCACCATAAATCATGATTTGGGACACGATAATATCAAATTTGGGACGTTAGTACAATAGTCTAATTCTAGACAAACACTAAGTACCTATAAGGCAAAGATTTTGAAATTAAAAAATATACTTAAAAGTCAAGTCTCCCAGTCAAATCCACCAGTTTCACCAGCACCCTAACCTCTAAAATATTGAAATAATAATATCTACTACATGTTATACACCAAAAATTTTGAAAAATAAAGAAAGAGGGGATGAGAGATTTTATTGGTGGATTCTTAGGGGGGATTATACATTTATCAAAAAAAAAAAAAACAAAGAAACAGCAAGTAAAACACGGATGCGGCAGTCGGCACCACTAGGAGTGGCAAGAAAACTCGTAGCTCGTAGCTCACTCGTTATTAGCTCGAGATCGACTCGTTATTGGCTCGCTCGTTTGCAGCTCGAGCTACTAACGAGCTGGCTCGTTAGGCTCGTGTACTTAATGTGCCCGAGCTCGCACATATCGTAGCTCGGTCCACCCAAGCTCGTTGGCTCGCTATCAAGAGAGTTCACGTATCCTTTCATATCGGTATTATAGTATATATCTATTCTCGGATGGGTGTCTACAGTATTAGGAACAGTAGAAACTACAGTACTCACTCTTTTTTTTAAAAATAAAAATAAAAAAACTACAGTATTCAGTAATACAAAAGAAGAAAAGGGGGCCATGTAACTCTCACACCATCCGAGATAAAATCTGTCTTCAAAAGTAAAAGAGCTGGAAACAAAATTACAAACCTCAAAAGAAAAACAATTAATATTACAATAATGTTTCCAGAAACTTCTATTGGAAACCGGATTTACAAATGTAAACAATGTATAGTGCACACACTTGCTAAATGAATTATATCGGTTTTGAGAAATCGTCAGATCATTATACTCTTTTTTCCTATGTACTCTGCACTCTTCATATTTATTTACACAAATTGTTAAAAAAAAAAAAACATATCGAGTTTATATAGTAGATCAATTTGTCTCACTATTACCTTATAAAGAACTGAAATGATAAATTTTAATCAGATTCATTAAAGTTTCAATATAATTAATATAATTTGAATATATCATAATAATATGTTATATAAGGTATTAAAAAAATTCTATAATAACTGCACAGGGTTTAGGAGGTGGGTCCATTGACGATGTTTATCATGACAATTTTGACAATGAAACTTTTTAAAAATTCTAAAAAAAATCATTAATAATTCTAAAAAATAGGAAATTTACGAAAATATTTTTTAACTTATAGATTGACTATATTTTCAATTATATTTAATTTAAGTGACATTTGATTGCTCTTCAAAGACATGATAATTACAACCGTTAAGTGTATGAAATTTTCATAAGCCATCAAATGATATTCAAATTGATTGAAACTTGAAACACTATCAATTTATAAGTTAAGTAATGCATCCATAAAAATTTTTATAAATTTTTGAAAAGTTCCATCATCAAGATTGTCAATATAAGCATTGTTAGTGGATCCTTCCCTTAAAAATATATACATTATAAAACCTCAATTGAAAATCACAATGAATAGTGTCATCTCTTTTTTTTTTCTTTTTTCTTTTGTTTTTAAGCCTATAGGCAATGCATACCATTCCATGACAATTATTTATTTTGACAAACATGACATTTAATTTTAAATCAATTCATAAATAATGTCAAATATTGCAAAAAAAAAAAAAAATTAGACACATTTATATACTCATAGATTAATTATGTTTCAAATTTCATTCAAATTGATTGTTGTTTGATACTCGATAAAAAACCATCAAAATAATATAGAAATTACAATGATCTAAATCTAATTATTCTTGATGGACCAATACATAATACTCAAATTGGATGCTATTTTTGAAAATCACAATCAATCTACAAGTATATAATTATATTTATGAAAAATTTTATATTTTTAAGATTTTTTTATTTGAGTATGGTTGTCATGGTTATTGAAATAAATAAATAGTCCACATGGATCTCTAATTATTACTATATATACAGCGTAAGAATATAGTACCATGTTCTTAATGTTCATTACATATTATTATTATTTCTTCTCTTTAACTCCTTGACAATATGTACGTTGGTAACTTCTATCAACCTTTCGAAAAAAACTCCTTGACAATATGGTTACAAAAACCAAACCATGTTCTCAAAATTTATCACACAAATGATATCACAACACAACCAATATGGTTGCGGCAACGCCGCAACGAGTAATCTAGTAGTATATCTAATTTTGGATGGTGCTACAGTGTCATGAACAGTGTTATGAACAGTATTTTTTTTTTTTTAAGGGATCCTTCAAAGCTTCAATAGTATCTTACTTTGAGTAGTTGTAGAGAATAATCTAGAATGTATAAGGACTAGAAGATTTAAACTATGAAAATAGATTGGTTGACAATAGTTTTTTTTTTCAAAAATATGAAAAATTGTACAAATATATAAATTGATTGTATCTCAAGTTTCAATATATTACTCTTTTATAGCTTATCAAAATTTTGTATACTTTTCAACCATTGCAAATTAATTAATCATCAATATACTATTAAATAACACATAAATAAAATATAATTAAAAATATAGCCAATCTATAAGGTTAAAAGTACATGTATAATTTTTTTTTTTTAGATTTTTTAACAATATTTTAAAACTTTTTCCAAGCTTCATTGTTAAATTTGTCAAGATAACCATTATCAACCGATCTTCTCTTCAACTATTGATTTAAACTTCCTTTGTAAACTTCGATAATTGTTTTCAAAAATATTAAACGTGTTGTAAACAACTTTTATCCTTAAGCAACAATATTTGTCGAAGGTAGAGATGTGTAAAGAAGCAATATTTACGTTTTAGAAAAATAAAATATTAACATATTGAACAAAAGAAATTACAAGTGTGTAGGTTTGTGGAGTTCATCAAAAGATTGACATGAAAGAAGATTGCAATTTAAGATACAAGTATATACCATGAATTTAATAGGCTTCGAACCATATGTCTTCTAAAATTATTATTTGCAGTCATTTTAGAAGATTGAAAAGAAATACTATACAATGAGATTTTTATAAAAAAAATTATAAATCCAATAACAAAAAGAAAGTTAGAGATATTTAAAGTATTAAATTAATAAATCACAAAAATCTATAACAAATCAACTATGTCTTAAAATACTCAGCATTCAGGAAAACAATACAATTGTATGAAAAAACTTCAAGAAATTATGTTTACTAGGGCTGGAACTCTGGGCTTCTCCGGGGAGTCTATATCAACTACGATCTGATTTGGATCGGAGGAGCCTCCAATCCCCAATCCGATGGCTGTAGATTTTAGGGGGGGTTAATTTAATCTCAGCCATCCATTTAGGATTGGAGGGTCCTCCGATCCGATTTGGATCGTAGCTGATTTCAGCGTCTTCGCCCGGACAAATAGTAAACATTTGTATTCCTGAATAAGATTTTAAAAAAATAACATTTTGTTTTCATGCACAATTAATTATATTTATTAGGGTCTTATAAAAATTTTTGCAAGCATAAAACACTTAATATATCTTTAAAATAGAAAAATCGGTATATAGAACAATGTGATGTTGTGAACTTGTATGATGGGATTAATTAATTTTTATAGCTATTATTTGTGTAAGTACTCAAGTTGATAAGAAAATAATTAAAATATACAGAAGTGACAACTATTTTAAAATTATAATTATTATTGTTGCATAATTTTTTTGGTGGTAGAAAGTCATAAAAATAATTGTAACACGTAATTATATGGAAATTTACAAGAGATCACCAATTATTTAGTAATAATACTTAATTACACTTAATGTCTGTTCCTTTTGAAATTCTAATGAAAAGAGTAAAATAAATTTAGCCATTAGATTGATAGTTAACAATAGATCCAATAACTAAGAAGATTGATGATGTGGCATGCTTTAGAAGCTTTGAAACCCACTCATCTTTCTAGTTTAACTAGAAAGATTAAATTTTTTTCCGCTGGAGCTCCCGTGTGTAGACATCGTCCGAGTATGTTGGAGATAATTCTTAGGACTATCAAATATAAAAACTTCATATATATTTTGAATTGTCTTTGTAATTAATTGCATGGTCAAGCAAGAAACTTTTTATTATTTTGAATTGTGGATAACTAATACAAATGAACATTATTAATTAAGAGAACCTACGAAAAATAGTTTGCTTTAAATATGTGGGTCACATACATATGACATGTAAAACATACGTCATAATATCAATATCATAGAATTGCAACTGGAGAACGCGTAGCGCTTGTGATTTTTTACTGGGCAGAAAATCCTAAATAATTACGGGAAACTAACAGTCAGAATGAATTAATCGTCCATAAATAAAGCAATATTTCAAATGGTAATTCTTCCATTATTTTAAACTAGGGTTGTAACCCGGGTTTCGCTCCGGAATGAAAGTATATTATATTGTCTCATGATGGAAATTAGAACTAAAAAAATTTTGTTTGCTTCATATTAGTTTGGCTCTTAAAATTTTGTAATATACTTCCGATATGGTTGAGATATATGTATGCACCCAGAGCAGCTATATATATGGTTTAATTTGGTAGGGCATTATTGTGTTCTCTGAAATTATGTTTAAAAAACGTTCCCTATTTAAAGTGCATTAAATGTACTCCTCAAAATACCTTTTGAAATATATATACTAATCTATCACCGTAGGATTAGCAACCACAACAGGAAATTAGAAATCTCATGGTCTAAAATCATGTTTCAAAAACCTCCGCATTTAAAGTGCATTAAATGCATTCCTTAAGGGACTTTTGAAATACATTAACCTATCACCGTAGGATTAGCAACCTCAGCAGAAAACAAGAAATCTAACGGTTCTAAATAAATATGAGGTGGCATGGCTGAGAAGGTTGAAGACTTAACACTCTTTCTGGAGTATGGATTATGATCTCCTCCACTTTTTATTATTTATATTCTTTTTATGAGAAAGATGTGTATAACTTCAGTTCCCTCTCAATTGTCAATAATATAAGCGCTATAAGAAAGATAATATAAACCCTAAAAATGGTAACTTATATAATATAAAAAAAATTTTATAATTTTTTTTTTCATAGTTCATATTTTTTAGTTTTTATTTCTTCTTTAAGATTTGAGATATATTTCAGTTCGTTTTTTTTTGTAAAATATGAATCTACTGCTGAAGCAACGCGAGGCACGTATCTAGTTATTTTTAATACTATACATCCGATTCCTCTTCCTTCCTTCTATGTCATCGGGAAAAATAATTTTTTAATCATTTAGCCAAGCCACGGCCCACGTGCTATCTGCTTTCTAGCAAGCTAGCAGCTTTCCCTGTTAAGCAAGACATTTATTTACTCTCTCTCTCAGACAGTTCTTTGCTCGGATAATAATTGCTCCTGTCTCATTCACTGAAGGCCTATCCGGCCTAAACAGCAGCTGCTTCAAGCCTTCGAGGTTCTAGCCAAGCCCCTGCTCTCGGACTGTACCTCCTGTCTCATTGACGAGCTAAATGAGCCCAACTCGAGCTGGCTCGTTTAATCAGCGAGCAGTCTCGAGCTTCAGATTTCGGCTCGGAACTAAGACACTAAACGAGCTGGCTCGGCTCGTTTTTTTAGTGAGCCGAGTCCGCACATGACTCAGCCCGAGCCAGCTCGGACGCCGCACCACCACCGGCCCCTTCTATTCTATGAATTCCTTCCTTTATAACGCTCTTCCTCTCATACGGTCATACCTCCCTCCCTCATCCACTTCACTTTTGAAATATTTGCAAATCTGTCTGTCTTCCCCTCTCTTCCATTAATTTCATATAAATAACCCAGAGAAATCTCCCTTTCTCGGCCGATGGAGAGAGAGTTGGGCATGCGGAGCTTCTTCGCCTTGTCGGTTTCCATGGGCATGCTGTTTCATCAATTCGGAACCCCTTTTGATGGAACCCTCAATGACCACTATCCCCTGTTACTCATGGCAACACTCCTCACCTTCTACCTTGCCATGGCATTGCTCCTCATCTGTGTCGCCATCATGGGTACCACGGCCAGACCACCCAACCCGACATATGCCCGATGGATCCAGCATTCGGGCATGGCAACACTGGCCCTCAGTGTTCTACCGGAGGCCTACACGGCTTTTGCGAATTCAACCTTCTTCTCTCCTCGGGCAGTCTCATTGGCATCGGAATTGGGGCTGATCCTCCTCGCCATCGCCGTGGCATACAAATTGATCAATGTGGTCCCGGTATCTTGGTTTCAACAATACACCAAAGTTGGGTTTTTCACCCTTTGTGTCTCCGTCGCCGGTATGTACACCGAATCCGAGGAATTCATGACCCGCTCGGTCCCGTACAATTCTGACATATATCGAACCTACTGCATCTACCACTTTGGCTTGGTACCGTGCGCATTTGTGCTCGGTGTGCTTCTCTTGATCATTGACATTGCGGTCCCAGACAGCTCGGCCGGTCACTTTGTCTCGGCAATTTGCAAAGAGGTTTTCGCCAAATTGACCCTTTCGGTGGGTTCTGTTACTCTGCTTGTCGGTGCCTTCCTGGCCGTCAATCTATTGACCATTGACCCGTCCGTGCTCGGTGGAGGATCTGGAACCGGTGGAGCAGTTAAGCAGGTTTAAGTTGAGTTGTTTCATATTTACATATATAATTACATGTATACTCCTTGCAAATCATAAAATACTACAGTCAATAAGTTGTCAATAGTTTTTGTGAGGTTTTTCTTTCTCGTTGGAGAAATTGATAGGATTTGTTTTGTAATATATGAACATTTTGGGGAGTTATTAGTAAATGATGTGTTGTAAATGGAGTCAAGTTTTTCTTTCTCGTTGAAGCTTGTTGTAACTTGAAAATTTGATGCAAGGATCATATCTTTGTGAATTTTGATATAATATGAGCGCAGTAAATGTAAACCTCTGATTTTTTTTTTATTTTTTTTTGTCTAATATGAATAGTCAATTTGTGATAGTAAACAGGACCAAAGTACTGAAGAAGCAAGAAAATCATAACCAAAAATGGAAACAAAATCTATTGTTTGGATATTTCAAACTGTGGAAATTGAGTTCATAGTTTATGCCAGAAAGGGTTGTTTCCCAGATAGAACAAACCATACACATTTTGATGACTTCAAATAGATACTCCAACCGGTATCGGTACGATGTGTGGTACTGGTACCTCAGTGGGTCGGTCAATTTCAAGATTCTTCAGTTTTCTCCTGCGGTCCTGCCCCAATTTCGGTCGACAAGAAGAGGCCCTGAAGAAGCTGTTATCTTTTGAAAAACATACAGAGTCCACCTATAAAGTAAGTCACCCATTTACTATTCTCTTACAATTTGACACACCCAAATATACTTATGTATTTGTCACAGTTACATAAATGTTTACTGAAAACCGTAGTGTATCTGTTTACTAGAAAATATTATAGGTTGATCGGAAAGATATAAATGTTTACTGAAAAATAATATTTGCTCAACAAAAATATGGCTAACCAGTGGATAGATAAAAGAGTGGTCGCTACCTACGTACTCTTTTATATATGCATCCGGCGCCGGTGTTTGAAACAATGAAAGATTCCCGAGAGGGACAGGCTACCTCATAACGTAACGTGTGCCGTAATCACTAAAAAATTTAAGAGAGCATATACAAACGGCATATGTAAATTATATTTATATTTGTTGTTTAGATAATGGTCAGAAGGCAGATGACAGTACCATTGTAGAATTGTTTGTATAATTTGACCCAACTATATCTATATCTAACAAGAAAAAAAAAATTGTATAATAGTGTACCCATCAAAACTTACTAAATAGCCAATATCCCTATCATAATACTCTAATAACCAATATCCCCATCAAAATTTAATTTTCTTTCTTCTATCCCCATTCATTAATAAAAAGCTTATATTATATTTAAAGAGACCATTATACCCTTTTTTATAAAGTAAAGAGCTCTCTTAAACTTCTTGAACATTCCCGCCCCAATTTAACTTTGTACATGGATGCTTTTTTTTTTTTTTTTTTCTTTGTGAAACATTATTCATTTATAATCTGTATATTCTCATGTCTCTTTGCTGGAAGAAAATGAATATTAAATGCCTTATTTCTTTCATACGGGCTAATAAACCTTTGACAATTTATTAGCTTAAACGACTTTTGGAGATTTTTTTATTGAAAAAAGGTCTAAAAGAAAATTTACTCTTACAGTATGAAATTCAAAAAAAAAAAAAATTCAATTTTGTACCATATGCTATATATATCGGTATGCTAAGCATACTTGTCATTCTTGATCATACAGCACAAAAATGATGATTTGTGCTAATGACTGCATAACAGTAATTTGTCATTCTTCATTATTCTGGAGCCAATTTCACGCACCCTACCTCATTTAAAGTACAATATATTGGCCGGGTGCATGGAAACAATGAGAAAAATTAGATGTATATAACAGTGGAGATGAGAAAATGAATCGTACTCTACTATAACAAATTAAGAGGATGTATATACTTTTAATGAAGGCTAAAAGTGTAATTTTAGTATTATATAATATATCAATGGTGGGTTTTATAAATAAAAGGAAATAGAAGAAAGAAAATTTTATTTTGATGGGGATATTAGCCATTAAAGTGCTTTTGTGGGGATATTGGCTATTTAACAAGTTTTGATGGGTACACAGAAAAATTAGCCTTGTACATATGATCGTTAGACTTTTAATCTGATTGACTGATTAATCGTGCCGAATGTATTACATTTATTATAAAGTTTAATTATAAGATATATATTAACTACTGGAAATTTGATGTGTAAAAATATTTGAGTAAAAATTTTGATGTATATACACACATGATATATTTTGTCCTCACTGTTGATTTATTCAAGCAAATAAAATAAAGAAGGAATCAAAATTATTCAAAGCTTGTGGTCTTTGACTAGAATTTTTTTTATAATAAATTATATAGAAGAAATAAGTGAAGTCAGTTTCTTACAATGTCTATTTTGATAAACGTAACAATAACATTTAAATATATTTGAAACATTCCTACACTCAAAAATAAACTCATAGAGCCACTACTACAGATTTGATCTTTTACAGTGGTTATATACAATTTTACAGTTGTTATTGAACCGATGTAAATGGCAACGCTGCAAATTAAAAAAATAACCGATGTAAAATTGATTGCTAAAAAGCGGTTCGTGATGACATACTGCAGCACTTATTTAAAACTAACAGCTGTAAAAACTAACAATTTTGCAGCACTTTTTCTTAATAAACCATTGCAAAATAGCTTAATTTACAGTGCTTTTACAGATGACCGTTGCAACAACATACCTTTATATTTTTTTATTCAATTCTACATCGCTTCTCATAAAAAAACCACTGCAATTTTTGTTTTCAGGAATTATCGCATTGCCGATTTTCAGTGAGCATATATATGTGGATTGGTAATACATATTTCATAATTTTCACCAAATCGATATTAAACACGAAATAAGAAATAGTAAACAGAAAATAATATATATACAATTTTAATGCACGTCGATACATATAGTATAGTACCCCAAATAAATCAGATGGCCTAATTACTACATTATCACAAAATAAAAACAAATGTGGCTTAAAAGATAATAAAAACTGTTTTATGATGAAGTCCACAGCCAATTTTCTTGCCTCCTCGATCTTCTCCAATGGACATTCTACATGAAGAGGCTCCAATGACAAAAATAAAATTAATTATACATTCCTCTTAGTTTCATACAATAGCAAAATTTGGTTTAAGGCTCGGTGCCAACTAACAAGTTAAGCAAAGCATTAATATGATATCAAGATTTAAGCACAGCAGCAACATCTCACCAAGAATCGCACTAAAAAAAAAAAGTAAAAATAGAGGAACAATAGTCAATCTAAGTTGGGTATGATTAATAAAAAAAAGCAAAGCATTAATATGAAATACCATACGATAGCTTATAAAAATGTATTGACTTAAAACAAATTCAAATTGAAGCAAATTGAATATAAATTTGATGCTATATATCCAATATATGACACTTAAATTGTATAATTTAAAACACTCAAATTGAAATACCCTGCGTTTGGTAGCCGTAGTAAAATTGATTTAAGCTCTTAAATCAATTTTAAGTCACCAAACGGAAATAATTTAAGGTGTAGTAAGTTAACGCAGCTATATAGGTGTAGTAAACTAAATTACCAACATTTCACATCTTTACACATAACATCAACTTTACTTCATCTATTTATTTCACTACCACCAAACACCACTGATTTAAAGGTGATTTAACGTTTTACTCCGCTTTGACTTACTACACTTACCAAACAGGGGTATATATCTTGATGTTCTATCAAGTAACAATTAAATTATTTTGAAATTTGGAATAATGAAATATGTTTTATAAACAATTGTCAAAGTATAAATTATTAGATTGGCATAATATTAACGCCACATGTAGATAAGAGAAAATCAACAGTGAGGACATTAATTAATGTGTATATATATTCTAACTGTTAAAGGCGCAACATGCCGTGCACTGTAGTTTTCTACAGTAGAAAAGAACAGTGTTTTTTTTTTTTTTAAGTTACATGTCATGCACTATATATAGTGTTGAGTTGTCGATCGATAGCAGTTGTAAATTTGCACTATATATTATATGGAAAACCCTTTAAATTACAGTAAATATATTTTAATCGTATTGTACAAGTATTTTCCTTTACCATAATATCTCAGTTGCGCGGAGCGCACAACACCTTTCTAGTGTATATAAAAGTAGATAAAAGAATTGCAATTATTGATGGTACGTACTTCCTCCGTCCACAATTAAATGAATTTATACCCTTTACAACTTGTCCACAATTAAATGAATTTAAACCCTTTGTTTGAATCCACTTTCTTCCTCAAAAAAAAAATATATATATATATTACGAAATTTCCAAAATGCCCCCCGTCTCATTCCAAGAATGTTCACTTTTCTACTAATTGAGGACATAAAAGTAATTTCACTATTCCACTATTTCCTTTAACTTTTGCTACAAATTCATTCTTTTGTGGACAGAGGAAGTATAATCTAACTCATCGATTTTGTTATTTATTAATTAATTAATGTTCACGGTTATAATCATGGTCAAAATATATATATATATATTTATATATTTGAGTGAGGCTATGGTACTATTAATAATACAAAATACTTTGTACTATAGCTTCATATTATCATTTTTAAAGTTTAATTAACCAATCCAAACCCTCAATATGATTTCCATATATAAATGTCATTGTAGATCAAAATTTATAATTTTTGGTGCTATTTTACTATTTTTTTTAGATAATTAGAAAATGACTTAATGTAAACATCATAGATCATTCAAAAATGTGGTTTTTTTATATATCAAAATATATAGTTAAAAAATTCTAAAAATATAAAATTTGGTCTAGAACTACATTAACATATGTAAATCACATTGAGCGGTTTGGATCGATCAATTGAACTTCAAATACCATAATATAAAGCTGTAGTACAACCCACCTTGTACTATTAATAGTACTATAGCCTCACTCTATATAAAACTATATTTTTTATGAAAGTGAAATCTATTGACGACTTCCCATATCTTTTCGGGAAGTCAAAGTTTACGATCCTAATCCAAATATTCTGTATGATATTCTTTTATGATATTTAATTATATCTAAATTTAGATAGAGAAATATCATTACTTAATTATTAGTTTTGTGTCTGAATTTCTTGTACACGTGAGATTTGACAATGACAATAGTTAGATGGGACCCATACCATACCGAATCCAATCCAAATATTCTGTCGTACGTCTTTCCTGGGAGTCGGTTAAATCCGCGTGAAAAATACTTTTCTTCTCCAATATTATATCAACTAGATAGCTCTTATTTGTTGCAGCTCTGCAGCCAACTAAGAGCATGTTTGTCAACAACGAAATGTAGGGATTTCAAAAATTATCGTAAACATGTTTCAATCATTTCAGTTTTTAAGTTCTTTGTTTCCATTGCGGATGTTTGATGTACAAGAAATTTGGATTCCAGAATTATTTTTCTTGTGTTTGATTAGCTAGAAAATGAGGAGAAGTAAAGTGGAAGAGATGAGTTTTTGGGAGTGGTGGAGAAATAATAAAGAAAATTTTTATTTTCCGGTGAAAACTGAGTGGAAAACATGAAGGAAAATGGGGGGACAACCTCCAGACAAGAATCATCTATCCCGAAAATTTTTGCCATCAAACAATAATATCAAATTAAGAATATGTAAAATTTGTTATTTTCCGTCATTTCCCATTATTTTCCAGCATATCAAACACGCTCCAAATTAGGCTGATTTTTTCATATAAAAAATAAAAAAAATCTTATTTTTAATTTTCGAAAAAAAAAAAACTTATTTTCAAAAATAGTAAATCCGTGTTCCCAGAACCCGGCCTTACTGTTGGTAGGCCGGTTTCTGGGAAAACGACCTACTTTTATGAGGCCGTTTTCCCAGGAACCAGCCTACCAATTTTTTTTTTTTTTTGATATTTGTTTCAGATAGATCTCGTTGTTAGCTTTCCGTAGCCGCGAACTTTGCTCCGATCGGAGTTTCCTATCAAAAGTTATGCCCGTTTGAATATTGAGTGCCCGAAATATAGAATAAGATTCAGTATAAAATTCAGAACGGAATTCAGAAATGTTTCCAATAAATAATATTATAAATAAATATTATGTATCACAAATAATATTAAAAAAATGATATAAAGAAATAATTTAAATTTATTGCATGATAATTATGGCCATTTGAATGTTGAGTACCCAAAATTTAAGATAGACTCAGTATAAAATTCAGTATGAAATTTAGTACATGATTGTTATTTACACAATAAATTTTTAATAAATTCTAAAACTTTTTGCTATGCCAACACTTTTTAATAAAATGAGCAAAAAGTTCTAGGATTTATTAAAAAAATTTAACTGATTTACTTGGTGGAAAATTCATACTTCCCTCACACTTTGGCACATTTTAACTTTTTTAAATTTACTTGGTGGAAAATTGAAACGTTATAATATTGGTCAGGCTGATGTTGTTAATTTCATGATAAAATATTTGCGAGATTACCTCTTTCAGTCTCTCTAAGTTTTTTTTTTTTTTTTTTTTGGGGAATGATTGGTAGCAGCTACCAATGGCAGTCTCTATAAGTTATTTTGGGCTTTAATTTATAACTAAGCTAACCATTTCATTCAATAGAACAAAAGGCCCATTTAGTATAGCACCACATATTATTATATCAGTCAGCCCCATAGATCTGGGTCAACCCAGCCCGACAAATCATTTATATACAGGAAAAAAAACGCCTTAATTTATACTAGACAGACTACGTACCAAGTGACCAACAAAAATTCAAAATTACAATTCATCTTGCCAATTTGCCATACACCCAATTTCATTTATTAATTTCCTCCACATTCCTGTTCGTATACAAAATCACAATCCATCTGCCAAGAAGCCTGTATACATTAATTAATTCTAGTTACTATCCTCATGAAAAATTCTATATCAGTAATCCAAAAGACAACAGCTTCTTCTGGGCCTCGTCTTGTCGACCGAAATTGGGGCAGGATCACTGAGGTACCACACATCGTACCGATACCGGTTTGACCATGCAACATTAGGGGTGGCAATGGAATGGAACGGAATGGAAATGGTGTGTTCCGTTTCCGTTCCGTTATAACGGACGGAACCAAAATCCGTTTCGTTGAGCGTTCCGTTAAAACGGACGGAACCAAAATCTATTCCGTTGAATGTTCCGTTATAATGGAACGGAACGGAACAACGAAAATACGTGGAAAATACGTGTTTAAGGCAGAACGGAACGGAAATGGCGTGTTCCGTTTCCATTCTATTATAACGGACGGAACTAAATTTTCTTCCGTTTCCGTTCCGTTATAATGGACGGAACCAAAATTTATTCCGTTTCCGTTCCATTGCCACATATCCTTTTATCCTTTTATAGTATATTTAATTTTGGACGGATCGCTACAGTATGATGAACAGTAGTATGAACAGTAGTTTTTTTTTTTTTTTAAAGATCCTTCAGTAATATCTTATCATTGAGTTGTTTAAAAAAATAATCTAGAAAGTATTATTGTTGATATTGAAAATGTAAATAAAGAATATACAAAATATAAGTACAATATCAACTAGAAGCTTTAAACTATGAGAAGAGATTAGTTGATAATTGATAGTATCTCAAATTTCAATAAATTACTCTTTGATAGCTTATCAAAATTTTGTATACTTATAAACTGCTGCAAATTAATGAATTATCAATAGTTTATAATAAAACTTACATTAAATATAATTAAAAATAAAGCCAATCTATAAGGTTAAATATAATTTTTTTTCATTTTTAAGAATTTTAAATAGTAATTTAAAACTTTTTTCAAGCTCCATCATCAAATTTGTCAAGGTAACCATTATCAACTGATGTTCTTTACAACTATTGCTTTAAACTTCCTTTTTATGCTTCAATAATTGTTTTAAAAAATATTAAATATGTTGTAAACAACTTGTATCCTTACACAACAATATTTGCCCAAGTAGAAATATAGAGAAGCAATATTTTTACGTTTTAGAAAAATAACTAAAAAATTCAGCATTTTGTACAAGAAAAATTATAAATGTAAGTTTGTGGAGTTCATCAAAAGATTGAAATGAAAGAAGATTAAATTTAAGATACAAGTATATACCATGAAAATTTAATGGGTTTTGAATCATATATGTCTTCTAAAATTGTTATTTGCAGTCATTTTAGAAGATTGAAAAAATACTTAAAAAAATTTTATATCTAATGAGATTTTTATTAAAATTATAAATCCAATAGCAAAAAGAAAGTTGAAAATATAAAAAGTATTAAATTAACAAATCACAAAAATCTATAACAAACCAACTGTCTTTAAAGTACTCACCTTTCAGAAAAATAATATAATTGTATGAAAAAACTTTAAGAAATTATGTTTATTATGATCTTCTCTACATTTTTATTATTTGTATTCTTTTTAGTAAAGAGATGTGTATGACTTCAATTCCCTCTCAATTCTAAGATATATAAGCGAAGTACACAATAAGAAAGATAGTATAAGCTCTTAAAATAGTAACTTATATAATATGAAAATTTCTTCATAATTTATATCTTTTTTCTCCATAGTTCAGCTTTTTTAGTTTTTATCCCTTTTTAAGATTTAAGATTACATTTTAGTTTGTTTTTTTTCTAAGAAATATTATTCTACCGTCGAAGCAATGCGAGGCACATATCTAGTAGTATTTAACTTCATTTACGTCTGCTGTATTGTTCCCCTACTTTAATACAAATGAAGTCCAAATCTTTTCCTGAATCTGTTTTCGACTTCGGATTAGAATTTGGTCCAAAGTCATTTGGACTGTCTCCGTCCAAAGCTATGACTAAACCGTTCGATTCAATTTATATGTTTATCAACGGTGATAGTATGTGACCTCATCATTCTAAATATAACCAGCATATTATTTTTAGCACCTACATGATCAAATCACGATCGATCAATTTACCAACAATTAAATCATATGACTCTCTGAATCCTTTAGACCGTCCAAATGGCTTTAGACAATATCCGATCCCTTTGACTTCGCTATAATACTGGAAGTGAAATACCTATTTTAAGTCATCAAAATGTTTATGGTTTGTCCAAATCTCGACCCATATATACGCATACCAAACACTTGAAAGTTTCTAATTAAATTACAACCTATTCCTTTGCTGATCGAAACTGGGTCTGCTCACTGCTCTGACGTAGAATTTGTGTCCAAAATTCCCGACAAATTAAAAGGGAAGTTCTTCAAAGTTAGTGATGTACGACTTATTGTACCGATAATACCGGGTATTATATAATCTTTCTGGTTATTATAAATCATTGGATATGATTTGCTTGTTACTTTGGCTTAATTTATTACCAAATGTTGCTTATGATATTTAATCCAAAGAGACAAAATTTCTGTAAAAAAATTACAAAATAAGTATCATTCATTACAAAAAGGACTACAGCAACCTCCAATATCAGATATTTGCAAAGAAGTACCTCAAAACATTATTAAACAGCGAGAAGATGCTTAATATTGTTGTAAAAAAAAAAAATTCTGTTGTCCAAGAAACTAAAAAGAAACCACCTTTAAATCTAATAGATCAAAAATCAAAAGCAGGGATCTTTGAAGTTTCTCTAACAACAGAACTGTAACAAATGGGACACTTAACTATTTGTTTATGGTATAATCTTAGAACTTCTCAGGCGCTTACTTGCAAATATCTGATCTGTAATGGCTGCTAAATAGCTCCAATTTTAATGCCTTCTCCAGCCCCTCCAAGTCCAACCCCGACGACCATGGCCGAGCTAAGAATTGGGGCGCATACCGTCAGTGAGGCACCGGTGAGAAGAGTGACACATCCTACCGAAAGCGTCAATGCGGCGAAAGCCTCTTTGAACGTGACCGACACAAAGTGGATAACCGAGTTGCCTGGTACTGCGACACCGAGGGTCAATAGAAGCACGGCAAGCGCAAATGTGCACGGTACCAGGCCGAACTGGTGGACTTGGTATGTTCGGTATACGACGGAAGAGAAACTGATTGTGCTGGCCACGTCATGACCCAGGGGTTCCATGTACACACCGGCGATGGCGACGCAGAGACAAAAAATGCCCACTTTGACGTATTGTTGAAAGCAAGACATCAGTGTTGCATTAATCGATTTGAATGCCACGGCGATGGCAAGAACGATGAGACCCCATTCTGAAGCCCACGAGATGCACTGTGGAGAGAATACGGCTGAATTGGTGACGGCGAGGGCAAGAGTAGCGAAAGTGGCAGCCAGTGTTGCCGTGCCCAAATAGTGGATCCGACGCCGCAAGGTCGGTGATGGTGAGGGATGAGTGACGAGGCGGAGAGAGAGGAGCGTCAGGCCAAGGAATAGTGTGAGCATGGTGATGAACAACTGGGGGTAGCAGGTGAGGGTGTCATCATCCAAAGGCGACCCCCTGAACCCGAAGTGGTACAGAACGCCGGCCGAAACCGCCAACGCGAGTAACTCCGGCTTGAAGCCGGGGTGTGCTGCGGATTTGAGGCATTCGTTGGTATCCATTGGCAAGGAGAGAGAAGGGTAGTTAGTTACCTTGGAGGCAGCTGATACTAGTTATTTATTAGTAATATAAGCGTGGGGTTACTTACAGGAAAGGAAACTATGCATTGCGGGAGACCGACCGGACTCTGGAAATAGCTCATCATCTTAGTCGAGTGCTCATCCCCTGACTTACTGCATTGTGCAGTTCACAACGTCAGCCGTTGGATCATCTAGCGATCTGTGCTAGCACGAATCTTAAGAAGATCTGATGCTGTGAACTGCACAATGCAGTACAGCAGGGGATATGAATTATTTTATTTTTTTTTGAGAAAAAAAAATCAAGACTTAATTATGTGTGTTGAAGTCGATGCGGATTGTTCGGTACCAGAAGTCGCATCCCGCTGTTATGTCTGTTGGAGTCAATGCGATCGTAAGAATTGACTTTCAAATCAAGACTTAATTAGGCCGTTTGATTTTAATCGGACGCCCAGTTCAGATCAAGTGTTTGGATTCTATGATTGATGAATTGTAGCGGCTAACAGACACGGATCTGTGATATTCCAATTTCCAAACGTGTGCAGAGTGCAGATTTCCTTAAAAAAAAATTGCAGAGTGCAGGGTAAAGACAAACTCGGACCGTCATCTTCTTACCGAATGTAAAGTACGGCCACCAATAAAAAACTTTGGTTTCGGTAGGCTACCTTGGCTCCCTCCCTCTCTCTCTCTTTCTGCGCTGCTTCGGTGTGCAGATCCATTGCATGCTCAATCCGCCGTGGTCTGCTTGCGAACGTTGTATGTGTTTGTGTACCGCACGGCAACAATGCCATGGTTTGTTGGTCCCTCTATTATTCTATTCCATGTCAATTTTTAATTTCGACGGAACCACACCCTCGAG
This sequence comes from Cyperus esculentus, assembly GCA_030179965.1. Lineage (NCBI taxonomy): Eukaryota > Viridiplantae > Streptophyta > Magnoliopsida > Poales > Cyperaceae > Cyperus > Cyperus esculentus. The sequence continues at coordinate 2,066,006 of JASGLE010000031.1, forward strand.
CCTGCAAATTTTTTATTTTTAATAGAAGTCAATATTATCAAGTCTTTTAATTTGTTAGATTAATTATCAAGGATGAAAAACACTTATTAACTACTAAGTATAATATAACTTGTGTAATCTAATTTGTCCGAATAAAAGTTAAACAATTACTAGTGCTGTAATATAGAAGTTAATTTGGAAATATACCAAATTAAAAAACTTTATAGGATAGTTTATCAAATATTTGTAGAAGTTAATTAATGATTTTTTAATTATTGATTTGACATTATCTAATGTAAATGATTACTGATTATGCATTTGTGTTTCTCAATTATCTTACAACATACAAGATGATGTGTACGTAGTAAAATCTTCAACAAATTTCATTATAATTATCAAATAAAAAAAGAGTTCTTATATATGCCTTTATAAATTCGGTATGCTAACAAAAAATTGTCATTTTTCTTGTACCCTCAATCCCTTGTATTATTTTTATTCTTGTAGCTCCTTAATATTTTTAATTTCAGTAATTTCACAATAAAAATATCATTTCTAGCTAACTAGCTCATAATATATATTCAATTTTTTTTAAAAAAAAAATTATATACATATGTATGCAGCTACTTAACATGAATTCACAAAACGAATTTAAGGTGCTAATATAATGAACATGCGTGGTTCCGTGTTGGGTTGTTTTACTGGCAAATAAGTCGCAGTCCCCTGCTGCTCACCAACAACAAATGAACAATTCCTTTTTTTTTTTTTCAAGAATAAAGAACAATAAACAAGTTTTTTTTTTTTTAGATTTTAAGTGGATATTTTCTATTATCTTTCATTTCTTTTTAGTAGATATTTGTGTCCATAGAGGATTGAACCCATAACTTTTTGGAAGTCATCCTAGTTAGCTACCACTTTAGCTACTAAACCACTTGCAACAAAAAGCAAGTCTTTGACCTCTTTTTATTTTATTTGTTATTATTTTTTTTTGAATGAGAAATTATCTTTGCCCCCTTAACTACACCCCTTATCCATCCTCCAAACTAAATTGGTAATATTTTCTCTTTCTTTCTCATACTCTCATAAATTTTGAGTGAATTTTTTTTATTCTTGATCTTTCTATCGTGTATTATAAGTGTTTGTTCGATTGAAGATGTGAATTACAACCGGTAAAAGTGATTTGTTGTATTTGAAAAATAATTTTTAACTAAAAACGTATTGGGCGTTGTCAAGTTTTCAAAAACTAAAAACGTATTGGGGTGTGGTTAAGAAAGTTTTTTAAGGGGTACAGTTATCAACTCCTTTTTATTTATTATCGTTTTTCAATAGTTGAATTGTCGCTTAATGGTCGCCAATTAAATTTTCTATTCCGTTTACTCGCTTTCACCAACTTACACGCAACATAAGTTACATAACGCAACGGATGCAAATTAGTGTTCTTGCCCTTTCCTTTCCTTTACATAACCCAACACACAACGCAATGTTTAATTTTGTGTCCTGCTCATTTAAATTGGGTGATCTCGATGTCGTGAGTTAATGCATTAGCTGGTCTTCATGTTCTAAACATAAGGATATTTACTACAAATCTAACTTTTTATGATTATATATTCAAATCAATATTTTTATATGAGTTAATATTAATAGACTAGCGGTGACAAAAAATATTCAGGTAAGCGTGGCGGAGCGCGCAGTATAGCTAGTTTCAGAGTTAGAAAAGTAAAAAAAGAATTGTAGCTAGAATATAAATTACAAAATAGAAAAAAAAAATTGTATAAAAGGGCATACTACTGTATATAGAAGATACATTTATATTAGATTATTATGAGCAATTTTTGTTTATCAAAACCATTATGTAGATCTATGTCCCAACAAACACCTTCCTGTGTACCCAGTCAAAGCGTTGTTGGCAGTAACAAGTATATGACAGGTACGTGTCTCTCTTTATGAAGTAATCTTCCCAGTCAAAGCGACGAAGCCACGGAAAAATCCAGTCAGAATGGATTTTTAGAAAACCTGACTTTCGGTGTAATTTTTGTAATTTTACGTCGCAAGCCCTGGTTTTCCAAACGACCGTCGAACAACTCAAAGTTTATAAAAGTTATGTTTCCTCAAAACCACAAATGCGATGACTGAAACCTCGTTACCAAACGGGGCCTAAGTGTTCCCTTACCTTTATATTATCAACAACGTAGCAATTAAGATTTATTACTATCATTTGTCAGCCAGAAATGAAATGCACTGAAACAGAACACAACCCGAGTATATGACAATCTCATTCAAATATAAATAAAATAGAAACAACTCGATCTGCTACTGGATTGTTTTGAATATGTTTGCTGTTAATGTGTTTTGATGGATGTAAGCTTAGGTAATGTTGGATTATATCAGTAGTTGTTAAGTAGGTATTAAGTACTATATTAGGTCTTAAAATTCCTTATGGATGTCGGGGATTTGTGGTATCCTATGTAGCATGGATGCGGGTGCGGGTATCGTATCGAATACAGTACGGGTGCGGTGATATAGAAATTTTTTGAAAACACAGATACGGCTGAGCCTATCTACAATAAAAAAAATATATATATTATAAGAAAAATAAAAAATTTAGAACAAACTCGTAACAGATGAGTGGAAGCATTTTCACTTGTTATTTTAGCAATTATAGCGGATCAGATGTGACGGAGACTGTGCGGCAGTGCTTGCAGCTCACCATTCCCACCCAGAAACGTGCCCAAACAGTATCCCAACATATCGGGAAGTGTCAAAAACGTATTGGAGAACATATTTTGACCGAATTTCGCAGTCAAAGTTGTCAGAATGCTCCGATATGCTAGCTAGAGTATCCGGTGTGAATCGCATATGAATCCATATCGGATTCGTATCCGATACGTGGTGCGGCTGTATTTAGCCGTATCTGTGCAGCATAGGTGGTATCCAAACATTAGTTTCTTAATGAAACTGGTGCGCCTCCCACTTTTTTTTTTCAAAAAAAAAAAGAAAGAAAAAACTCGATCTGCTACTTGTGCAAGTCCACAATCAGCCCAATTTAATCTCACTCACACAAAACAGAAATAAATAAAACCATCAAAATTATAATGGAAACCCACTAACAGCCCAATCCGAAAATCCACAAGCAAGTCCTAACTCACATGCAGAAGAAAGAAAAGCCCACAGAAACTGGTCCAACTTTTAAAGTCTTCACTCCCCTGATAAGTTCCTCTTTCAATGGATTCCATATCCTCTGTACAGTACACTCTCTGTCACGTTAATTGGTAATCTTCATATGTGTATGCTATACTAGGATCTGCTGCCGCACTGCCAGATCTGCAGCGCAGATCCGACGGTGCGGTAGCCCTCAGGATCTGTAAAAGGCACTGAGTCCGGATCTGAGGGCTACCGCACTGTCGGATCTGCGCTGCAGATCTGGCAGTGCGGCAGCAGATCCGGACTCGTGTATGCTTAGTCTCAAATGTTTAAACTTTCATCTGCTGTGTCATGAACTCATCATGCTGAATCACTATCATCATTTTTTCTTCGTTGGAGGTTCGAGTGAAGTTGCCTGATGTTAATATGAGTGAGATTGTCATTGAAGAAGAGTGTGCATTTGGATTGGAAATACAGAAATCAGATGGGAATAGTTCATCAGTTGCTAGCTCTGCAATTGTTGCGAAAAACAGTTAAGCTAGCGAGGCGTTACAGTCAGTAATGGACCAATTTGAGGTTGTGATCTGTCTAAAGTTTCTATTTCGAAGAGTATCTTGTATGATGTTGTTGACGTTCTGAGCCTCTGACATAGTGTTTTTTGTATGTTGGTAGCTGCTATCAACTTTTCGAAAAAAAAGACATAGTAGTATTTGTGCCCAAAATTTCGATCAAAATGTTCTTGAACATCAGTGATGTATACGACGTATTGTAACCAATACCGGGTTTTATACTTACTCTTTTTTTTAATCATTGGATATATATGATTTGCTTCTGTCTTTTGTTCTGTTAATTACTAAAAATTGACTATCACATTCAATTTAAATTAAGGAGGAGACAAAATTTACAACAGAATAATTGTTGATTACAAAAACAAGTACAGCAAACTGATGCATTTAATTACATTAAATATTTGCAACCAAGCCCCACAAAACATTCATAAGTAATGAAAAGATACAAACATTTTATGGAAAAACCCCTGCTGCTGATGAAACTAAAAAAGACCATATACTACACCCAATAGATAAAAAACCATATGCAGGGGCCTTTGCATTTCTTGCAACAACATAAAAAACCTTTCACAAACATATTATCGATAACTTACTGTAATCTTCGGGGGCTTATATGCAAATATATATCTAACTAGATGTGGCAAAATCTGACCCGAACTCGACCTGACCCCGATCCGTGTTTCAGAGAAAGTTAGACTAACCCGAACCCGATCCGACCCGAACCCGAAACCCGAGATGACCCGGAAATAGAGGTACAAAATTTGACCAAACCTAAAAAAACCCGCCCGACCCGACAATCTGCCACCTCTATATCGAACGGCTGCTAAGGGGCTCCAACCATAATGGCTTCTGGAGCCCCTCCAGGTCCAACCCCGACGACCATGGCCCAGCTAAGAATCGAGGCGCATACTGTCAATGAGGCACCGGTGAGAAGAGTGACACATCCTACCGAAAGTGTCAATGCGGTGAATACCTCTTTGAACGTGTCCGGCACAAAGTGGATAACCGAGTTGCCTGGTACCGCGACACCAATGACCACTAGAAGCACACCAAGCGCAAACGTGCACGGTACCAAGCCAAAGCGGTGGACTCCGTATGTTCGGTATACGACGGAAGAGAAATGGATGGTGCTGGCCATGGAACCAAGGGGCTCAATGTACACAGCGGCGACGGCGGCACAGAGACAAAAGATGCCCACTTGGATGTATTGCTGAAACCAAGAAGTCGAGGTCACGTTAATCGATTTGTATGTCGCACCGATCGCAAGAACGATCAGCACCCATTCCGAAGCCCACGAGACGGCCTGGGGCGAAGGTAAGGTTGAATTGGTGATGGTGAGGACAGCTGTAGCGAAAGAGGTGACCACTGTGACCGTGCCGAGATGTCGGATCCAGCGCTGAGTGGTCGGGTTCAGTGCGTTCGAGGAGTTCGCGATGAGGCGGAGTGGGAGAAGCGCCATGCCAAGAAATAACGCGACCGTGGCAACGAATACTTGTAGATAACAATTGAAATTGTCATCCAAATTGGACCGGCCGGATCGAATCAGAACGCCAGCCGAACATGCCAGCGCAAAGATTTCCTGCACGGAGGTGCGACGTGTCAGGGAAATGGGGCTGAGATCCATAGACCAGACCATAGGCAAAGAGAGAGAGAGGCAGCTAGGTACACTAGGTACACTTGGTAGAAGTAGAAAGAGAGACAGCCAGATTTTATAGGGGCTGCGTTGTCGACAGAGTTTACCCCCTAAAATTAATTATTACCTTAAATTATTAAAATTTGTTGATTAATTTATTTTGTAAACTCAATTATGGTGGGTTCCTCTTTAATTTTGGCTCAAGCTCCGCCACGCCACTGGTTGTCGAGTCATATATTGAAATATTTTTGCGGTTGTTTCTTAATTTGGTTGCATTGGTACGTGCAAGTTGTCATTTCATTTCATGACATGATAATATATATGATATTCATATTTTAATTTGACGTTATCTGTGATAGCATGGAAAATTTTTAAATGTTTTATTTTTTAAAAAATTAATTTTTCTTTTCTTTTGCAAGTTGCACTGAGTGGCAGAGTTAGACTATTGTGCTAATATTAGCATTTCAATCTGAAATCCTAACGGCTCAAAAATTATGTTATCGTATCTGAAATCGTGATTTATGGTGCTCAATAAATTCTTCATATAAAAATACAGGGGTAAACAAAAATTTTATATTTTTAGAGTTTTCTTAGTATTTATTTTGTATTTTTGAAAGAAGCATGAACAAATATCAATATTTTATTATTATTTATGAGCTATTTTCAAAAATTCAAAACAAATACTTAAAAAACTCCAAAAATGAAAAAATTTTATATTTCTTAGTATTTTTATATGAAGAATTTATTGAACACCATAAATCACGATTTCGAATACGATAACACGATTTTTGAGGTGTTAGCATTTCGGATCGAAATGCTAACGTTAGCACAATAGTCTAGCTCCTGAGTGGCAATATACGTACTATTTCTGCGTTCTTTGGTCAATTTTGGATTTTGTTTGGTCGGTGGCATAATGTTAGTTTGACGTCTGATACTAACTGATTAGGTACAAAAATTATTATTTGTCAGTGTGAAGTAAATTCCCAAATATGTAAGTATATACTGGCCAGTGGGCAGTGGCCACTGGGGCCGGTATATTTGACTAGAAACGCTGCTCACGAAATTAATTTTGGTGATGTTGCCATCAACCATAGAAGCAGCCGCGCAGCATTTCTATATATGATTTTTTTTTATTAATACCTCTGTTTTCAGTATTTCCCAAAACTACAGCTGTAACTCGGGACAGGCTTTTTTTTTTTTTTTGGAACAAAGCCCGTAGGCAACCCCAATTATCCCCTGCCCAGCCCCGAAAAATAGTATCAAATAAATAACTAAGAATTTTATAAATTTTAAATATTTATATTAAACAAAAATAAAAAAAAATTGTAAATTTTTTATGTAAATAATAATAATAATACAATAATTTATAAATAAGAACATATATAAATGTTGGACCATTGTAAGGGTTAAAATTTGTTTTAGACACACATTCATCTTATTTAATGAGGAGAGAAAAAAATACGAGCCATTGGATTAAAGTAGATGAAGAATTTCAAACAAAATCAATGATTAATAAGAGTGATGATGCGGCATTGTTGAGGTACTTGGAAATCTACCTCTCTTTATGAAGTATAAATTAAAGCACGTGCACAAACTTTTAGTGGGATTTCACTAGTTTTCTAATTGACAATTAAATGGGTTATTATATGACAATATCTATTATGATTTATAATTAAACATGGATGTCCGAGATAAGACTCCCATCTTTCTATGAATAAATAAATAACTAAATATGGATGTCGAAAGGGTTTGTACAATATGTAAAGTTTAATTAAGCTGATACTTATAATAAGAGTTGCTTGCATATGAAAATTTGTGCCAAACTGAGGCATGTTTAAGAAAAAAAGAAATAATTGTTTCTACAGCTTTGGTCAAGTGGCTAAGGGCAACACTCTTCGTGATGAAGGTCGCAGGTTCGAAATTAAGATTGAAAATTTTTTATAAACATTTAAATTTGAGTAGCTTAATTAACTTTCATTTTTATCTCAAAAAAAAAAAAAACTATATTTGCCATCGGGTTTGTCTATCATCATTATTGCCTGATGCTTACGTCATATTTGTTTTATCGTTACTTTAATTACTATTAGTCACATAAATATTACTTTAAATCTATATAGAGAATACGTGAGGATGAGAAGGAAAGAAAAGAATAAGAAAAAAAAATTGACATCGTTATTTGTATTTCATTTTAATTTTATCATTTTTTTAGATCATCAATTTTATAGTATTTTATTAATGTAGAATTCTAGGCAAGTATCTATTTTGATATTGATTTTAGTATATCCAATTTCCAATTGAGAAAACTCCTTTCAAGTCAAAAATTCAAGATTTGAAAAGCGTGGAAGGAAACTTACGCTGTGGCTGAGACCATTTTTGGCCCCACTAATTGAGAGTTAGCTAGCATGAGCTTTGATTTGATCTATCTGGAACTTGATCTAGACTTGGACTGGATACTGATAGTCATGACTTATGTGCTGTATATCTGCTATACATATGCGATAGAGTCCGAATCTGCTGTTATTCTTTGGGAATAACAGGACCCTATTTGTCTAATATGGGCCGTTGGATCAAAGTGGACGGGTCCGATCGATTCAGTGAAGATTATAGGGACTTTTTATAATTAATCTCATCCGTTGATCTTGATCCAACGGTCCAGACTCGGATAACAGGGTCCTGCTATCCAAAGTTGGATAACAGCAGATTTGAATTCATATGCGATATATATAGCCTAACACAATCTTGACAATACGATCTTCAATCGACTCATGCATAAGTCCGAAAAAAATCTTAAAGGTAGAAAAAAATAACATCTTAAAGGTAGAAAAAATGTTATTGATGATTAACTAAAAAAAAAATAGAGAGTTGATAACTGTATCTCTTAAAAAAAAACTTTTTTAATCGCACATCAATACATTTTTAGTTAAAAATTATTTTTCAAATACAACAAATCATTTTTACCAGTTGCAATTCACATCCTCAATGAAACAAAACACTTATATATATACAATAGAAAGATCGAGAATTAAAAAAAAAATTACTCAAAATTTATGAGAGTACGTATGAGAAAGAAAGAAGAAATATTACCAATTTAGTTTGGTGGATATACTAAGTGACAAAGATAATTTCTCAAAAAAATAACTCATTAATATTGTTTTAAATTTTGAACAATCTAAGCTTCATAAAAAAAAAAAAAAAAAAATCTAAGCTTCATCAAAAAAAAAAAAAAAAAAGAACAAGTTGTTGGAATGAGTTATTATTATTTTTTCTTTAGCTTGGTTACTCGGATGTTAGAGTGCGGTTCCATTCAGGGGCGGATCTAAGGGGGGTGCCGGGGGGCGCCCCGGCACCCCCTTGAACCGGTAGAAATTGTCGAACCCCAGATTTTTTTTTGTTTAACTGAATTTCATATTTGGTGTTATTTTTGTAAATTTGATGCTAAATTTCATTTTTTTTGACATCAAAACATGGACAATGATTAATTAATTAAATATTTTGTTATAGGCATGCAAATTAACTCTTAATTTGATATTAATTTTGTTGAATACAAATAAAAGTTGTATATTACAATAATTATTTTTTATCTTTTGAACCATGAAGTGAACCCTCTAATTCCTTTTGGATCAATTTTTAAAAAGCTGGAACCATAAATTGTCCTCCCGACCCCCCTTTCATACCAGTCCTAGATCCGCCACTGGTTCCATCCCCTCCCAATAATGAATTTTGTCGTTCTTCATATATAGCAGTTTGAAGTCGGTGCTCACTGCTCAGCAGGCGGCAAGGAAGTTTCCTCCACAGGTGAATCCAACCTACACGCAAACGGCTCAACAGCATGTCGGCATCCTTGTTTTACATTTTTTTTTTCCTTTTTCTTTTTGTGACGCCTCAGTTATGTCACGCATATGACGTCACAAGAGTGTCATCACAAAGTGACGATATATCATTTTTTTTTTCCTTTATTATAATTTACCCCTTAATGAATAACTAGATGTTTGCGCTCCGCTGCGAATTATTTAGAAAATCTTGTTATTATTTTTCACCTATAATAATGACGTAAAATAACATCAAGCTTACGACTAAATGAATGATATATACAAAGGGACAGATCTAATACAATTTCTATAAAAATAAATTTTCAACGTGATAATATAATTACATTTGTCTCAAGTTTGTCATATCTTATTACTATCATGAAAAAAGTCGAGAAAAGAGTAGAAATTCATTGAGCCTTACCAAAGATTATAGATGTCATTTCTGCTGAGAAATAATATTATCTTGGTCCAAATTGAGCTTCCAATTATCTTTGCAAAAGTATCTTCAGACCTGTGATAAACCGGTAACTATTGATGAGAATCCGGTAGATGTGTGGCATTATCAATAATGGTGAATCAAGATAAAATTGGTAGACACAATATGAGAAAAAATCATTTTCAGAAACATCAAACATAAGTGTCTATTATGTCCATAAATATAAATTTAATAACAGTTATACCAATTTTATAGTTTTTACCCTAAACTCATAATTTATATGTAAATTTTAATGGACGGACGTCCATCCATTTAGCACTAAAAAATTTGGTTGCTTCAGTGTAAGAGTCAGACTTGGTCGCTTCAGCAGCCGCCTAGGAAACTTCCGCGTCGGTCTCCAACGGACACGCTCACACGCACGCACGAGTCAAGCCGCAACATGGTTCGTTGAATAGCGGCGGTCCCGCCTGACTGACTCCACTACTCCAAGTCCCCAACCGCAAAGCAACTATCATATCAATTTTGTTTGTACCAGTAAAAACCCACACCTTTAGAAAAATTGTTACAACCTCCGTCCACAATTAAATGAATTTATACCATTTACAACTTGTCCCCAATTAAATGAACTTTACCGATTCAATATTATTTTTCTATTCGTCTCTTGTTTCTCCAATGTTATGATTACCCTTTTATCTATATTATTTAATTGGAACATTTATTATGTAATGATTACAAATTGAGGGCATAAAATTAATTTCACTTTTCCACTAATTCCTTTGACTTTTCCTAAAAATTCATTTATTCATGGACAGAGGTTGTACTTTTTTTATAATAAACTTTTAAATAATATGTAATGAGTCAGATAATTTATATGGTCTTTATATTTTAATGGGTTGAGAATATTAACGGGCATTAACATGCGTCAACGGCGATGGTCAATCTAAGTAAACAATCAACGGCTGAGATTTATTTCTTAGGAAAGATAGACCTTTGATGTCAAAAAATTCAATATACTTTTATTAGGAGTAAGGATTAGAGCTCGGGATTTGCCCGTCAAATAAATAATTAAGAATTTTTATAAAATTTAATATTTAACAAAATTTTGAACATGATATTTAAATTTTTTGATACAAATAATAAAAATATTGTAACTTATAAATAAGAACACATAAATATTAGATCATTTCAAAGATTAAATTTTGTTTTAGACATATCATATTCATGTTATTTAATGTGAAGACAAAAAACATATAAGCTATTGGACCAAAGTAGATGAAGAGTTTCAAACAAAATCTATAAATAACATTTTGATGATATGACATAGTTGAGGTGTGCTGATTATTTGACGAATTGGATCGTTGGATACCGATCTCGCCACATTCCGCCATGTTTTCGTCAAAATAAAGTTGGGCCGTGTAACCTCTATTTTTTTTCCCGTTTCAATAGTGGAGTAACCTTGGATATCTTGAATAGATTGTACATCTTTTTGTTCAATTTTAATATCTTTGTATATAAGAATATTTTGAATACCTTTGAATATTTTTTGTTTAATTAAAAAAAGATACTAGATTTGTGAAATTTGAATCGCTCGATTAAAATTTAAAAATAAACTGTTATCTATAAATATCTTTTCAATTTTTTTTTTATTTAGAAGTATATTGTATTTTCAAGATAAATAATTAATACAGCGGTGATCAAGTAGTGGCCCAACTGATAAGATAGTAACCCTTTCATTTGATAACAACCCAAGAGCCTGAAATATAATACAAGCCCACTAACAAATCCAATATAAAATATCCCACATGGAGATACATAAAAGCCCACAGAAACGGCTTCAACGCACGCCATCAGAAAAATCAAAGCCCAATGTGAAATTTCTATGCACTCTCTCTGTCAGATCACATGGTAATCTTCAAATTTATATGTTTATATCATACCATTAATCTGCTGTTCCCATGTTGAATTATTATCATATTTTTTCCTCGTTGTAGGTTTAATTAGTAAACCTGTCAGGTCTGAATATGAGGAAAGCTGCCTGGTCTGAATATGAGATTGTCAATGGAGAAGAATTATGTGCATTTGGATTAATTGGAACAATCAGGGGAATAGTTCATCAGTTGCTAGCTCTCCAATTGTAAAATACAGTAACCGATTTGAGGTTGTACTATGTTTAATTACATACAATTCCAATTTGGAAGAATATATACTATCTTCTATGTTGAGATGGAAAAGCTAATTCGAGGTTGTATTCTGCAATATTTCAATTTAAACACCCAACATAGCTCTCCGTGTAGGAGGTCGCAGGTTCGAAACCCGGATGAGGAGTCTTTTATAAACAGCTAAATTTGAGTAGCTTTACTCTCATCTTTATTTCAAAAAAATATCAAACATAGCTATTTGATGGCTGATTTTTTAATATAAAAAATAAAAAAATCTTATTTTTAATTTTCGAAAAAAAAAACTTATTTTCAAAAATAGTAAATCTGGGTTCCCAGAACCCGGCCTTACTGTTGGTAGGCCGGTTTCTGGGAACCCGGCCTACCAATTTTTTTTTTTTTGATATTTTTTTCAGATAGATCTCATTGTTAGCTTTCGTAGCCGCGAAGTTTGCTCCGATCGGAGTTTCCTATCATAAGTTATGCCCTTTTGAATGTTGAGTGCCCGAAATATAGGATAAGATTCAGTATAAAATTCAGAACGGAATTCAGAAATGTTTCCAATGAATAATATTATAAATATTAAGTATCACAAATAATATTAGAAAAAAGATATAAAGAAATAATTTAAATTTATTGCATGATAATTATAGCCATTTGAATGTTGAGTACCCAAAATTTAAGATACGACTAAGTATAAAATTCAGTACGAAATTTAGTACATGACTGTTATTTACACAATAATTTTTTAATAAATCCTAGAACTTTTTGGTCATTTAAAATAAATGACCGTTTGCTCATTTAGTACATGACTGCTATCGTGAATGTTGAATGCCTGAAATATAGGATAAGATGATTAGTATAAAATTCAGAACGGAATTCAGAAATGTTTCCAATGAGTAATATTATAAATAAATATTAAGTATCACAAATAATATTAGAAAAATGATATAAAGAAATAATTTTATTTTATTTGAAATGAGCAAAAAGTTCTAAGATTTATTAAAAATTTATTGTGTAAATAACAGTTATGTACTAAATTTTTACTGAATTTTATACTGAGTCGTATCTGGTACTCAACATTCAAACGACCATAATTATCATGCAACAAATTTAAATTATTTCTTTATATCTTTTTTCTAATATTATTTGTGATACTTAATATTTATTTATAATATTATCATTGGAAACATTTCTGAATTCCGTTCTGAAATTTATACTGAATCTTATCCTATATTTCGGGCACTCAACATTTAAACGGGCATAACTTTTGATAGCAAACTCCAATCGGAGCAAACTTCACGGCTACGGAAAGCTAACAACGAGATCTATCTGAAAAAAATATCAAAAAAAAAAAGGTAGGCCGGGTTCCCAGGAACCGGCCTACCAACAGTAGGCCAGTTCCTGGGAAAACGACCTCATAAAAGTAGGCCGGTTTCTGGGAACCCGGATTTATTATTTTTGAAAATAAGTTTTTTTTTTTTAAATTAAAATAAGATTTTTTTATTTTTTATATTAAAAAATTGGCCCTATTTGATCTGATATTTCAAGTATAAAATGGAAATTATTTTGGGCGTAAAGTATTCTAAGATTTCTGTTTCTTCTTTTATCAAAAAGAAGAAATATAAAAGAAGAAATAAAAATAGAAAATAGAAGCGTATATATGGAGATGAGTATAAGAGTATTCTACTATTCTCTACCAAATTCTGAAATTAGCATATCACAAACTTCAAACTTTTTGAGCACACCGGCATACTGAATTTAATATAGCAGAATGTTTCTTATAAATATAGATATTATTGTAGCTATATCTACCATTACCATTCAATAGTCAATCAATGCAGAAGGATCAAATGGAGCAGCAATCCTCATCCTCTGATCAAAGCATCATGTTGCCTATTGACATGCTTCCGAATGAATTGCAACATAAGATCTTGTTTCATTTACCGACGGACGATGCAGTGCGGTGCAAGGCTGTTTGTAAGGATTGGGAAACGGCAATAAAATCGTTGGCCCTGGGCACGCCGGCGGCATATACACCACGACCGCAAGAACCGTTTTACTTCATGTTCAACTACCCTGACAGTAAGGGTACATATGCATATGCATATGCATATGCATATAACACCGACAAAAGGAAATGGGTGCCGTTTGAAAATCTAAATTATGATCAAGTGCAGTCCGCATCTTCTGCTGATCGATTTCGACCGATGGAATATTATTTGGAATTCTCTGCATCCGGGGGCCTTGTGTGCTTCACGGATCAGTTATCCCCGGATAACATATGCGTGTGCAATCCAATTCTGAATAATCGAGTCAGAATACTACCGTACTGGCGGAGTTGTGCTCCAAGTTCAGATTTTTCTATAATGTCTTGTGCTTTCGCACTCTCCACAGATATTCATTCGAGGAGGTATGTTGTTGCTATGATCAAATCCTATGCAGGCGATCCGCTCTTAATCTCATACAAGACGACGATCCAGTTGTATGAATCCCAGATACATTCTTGGATCAATTTACACACCGAGGACACAAGCTGGTTAGTGCAGGGATCTTGCGTCATATGCCAAGATGTACTTTATAGTGTGGCACTAATACACCAGTTCAGTGAACCCACACAACCGCATCATGGAGTTGTGGCGTATAACTTGTTGCAACCGAAGCAGAAGCAGTCTCTTCTCGACACAATGGTAGTCGTTCCATGTGCAATGTTATGTGTAAAACTCTTGAATCTAAATGACAAGTTGATCTTGGTCGGAGGTATTGTGAATGCACCAAACAAGATGGAGGAGAATACTATTGGAATTTGGGAGATGTGCGGAAACGGCTGGAAAGAAATTACACGGGCACCATCTGACGTTATCAGACATTTTCAAGATGACGCGCCGGTACCTTCTCGTTCATTCATGAGCTCAGGTTATGGAAACCTGGTTTTCTTTCAGGGTTACACCTCCTCAGATCTGCTGATATATGAATTGCATAATGACGTCTGGAAGTTTGTGCCCAAACCGCCTTTTGCTTCGAGCAATGGTCGTCAACAGAATTACTTTGGTGGCTTTTGTTTAGAGCCACGCCTTGACATTGTTCCATAAAAAGAGTTGCGCACGTATAACATGCAATTTTCTTTTAGATTAATTATGCTTGTTTTGAAGACCAGTACTGCTGTATATTGCTTCACTAGTGTTGTTTGCTAAAGATGAACAAATGTTAGTTCAACACATAAATTCCTCAACTAGTGCAGATTTTATGATAAATTGTTTATATTTTGCTTCCATCAACTGCTCTATTCTAGCTTGACTAGCCTTCATTTGAGCTGTAAATTCCTGAATCTGACCATTGAGTGGTGCTGTGCTCACATTCAGAATTTTTATGTTTAAGCAAATTTGTATGCATTGTATAATGTAATAATCATACTAACAACTAAGTTAACTTGAACATCGTCACATAGAATTTACTTAACTTTATCAACAATAAAAGAAATAGATGCCGGAGCGTCATAAGAGTTGTATGACGATTAGAAAAGCAAGTAATCAGAAAACATAAATCTCATAAAACAGTACATATCTTCAAATTTACCTCATAAATTTTACATAACTTGGCAATCCATTTCTCAATCCTTGTATTCAAATTCTAGACCTCAACATTTTGTACTTTTTTCAACATTTAAATTGTTAACTCAGACAATACCAATAATTTAAACAAAGCAAAAAAAGAATTGCACACCCTGTGACACTAGTACTGTTAGCTTCCACTCTGGTACACTGGTACAGGGTATGTAACTATGTATATGCAGCATACTTGAGCCCCCAGCCAGCCGTTACTGGTAAATACAGATGCAAGCTGCTCCCTACTACGAAATTCATCACGCAAGCTCAAAAGTACATTGAATAAATTTAAAGTTTTAGTATCAAACTCTATGAATTTAAAGTTGTGAGTTCAATATTGATCGTTCGTATATGCATCGACCAGAAATTGTAAAGGTTAACTGTACTGATCTCTGCCTAAGCATTTGATCAGCATGTGTTAACCTTCATGCATGATAAAGCACATCAATTCTGCCTTTCTTCTTCACTTTGCTTGAAATAAAAACAAAGCTACTGTAGCATTAAGCCATTAACTATACAGGAGCAACTCATATAAACACTGTATATACATCTTTCTCAATTGCAATGTTAGACATAAGGTCATTTAACAACCAAAATAAAACAATAAAATGCAAAGCCAATGTGGTTGAGCTCGGAATCTCCTTTACGAACAACGGAAACTATGAAATTTTATGGGCCAAAATGAAAATGGACTGATAATCTAATCCTAATCGTTCAGCAGTTTTTAGAAAAAGAAAAGAAAATGACTAATATTATGCATAGTTATAAGTTATAACAATAATTTGTTGTCTTATTTTAAACAAACAAAGTAGAAAATAACATCTCAGTTCAAAATAGCCCCTTTTTCTGAAGTTTTTTACCCATTTGAAAACAAGAATTAAACTACCTAAGAATGAAAATCTATGACAGAAGCAGAAACAACAGCTGGATTATGCTAAAATTAGCAACACAAAACTTAAAAACTATATCAGAACAAGAGCATTGCATCTAGATCTCACACGCATGTAACATTTGACAAATTTGTTAAGTTTTTTTGTTTTTTTCTCAACCCCTAAATTAACAGGCCAACAACCTAAATCTCTACAATAAAATCCTTCTCAAGCCATGTTGTCATACCTATTTAAAGTCATCAAATTAAACCCTAATTTTCTATCCTTGACAATTCCCCTCCTCCACCGCCGCATAGACAATCGTTCATCTTTGTCTCTCTAGATTTCTGTTCTCTTTCTATCACCATGGGTTGCGGTGGCTCGAAAGAGGTGGCCACTGCCAACACCGTAGTGAAGCGTTCATTTTTCAGAAGGAAATCGAGTGTTTCTGCCGGAAAATCATCTGAAGCAACCTCAGCAGAGAATCAACAAAATACCAAAACCGAAAACCCAGGAAAGATTGAGGATAAAAGCCAATCTACTGAGAAAACTGAGGTGAAAACCGAAGCTCCGCAGAATGGGGATAAAACCGAAACCTCCACAAAATTGACCGAGGAAAAAACTGATTCTGTCGAAAAGGTTGAGGTGAAAACTGAGACAAAGGAAGAAAAACCTGAATCTGAGGTGGTGGAAAAATCCAAAATTGAGAATGAGGTAACGGTTGTGAAAACAGACGAGACGGCGCTGCCCGACTCGAAAAAGATCGACTCATTGGTAGAAGGGGATAACAAAGTGGTCAAGTTGGATGAACCGGTGGTAATTGATGCTTCGACAACTGCTGCAGTCGATCAAGAACAAGATGTACATGATAACAAAGCAGAAGAGATACTGAAGGATTCGGTGGTCGTTGCTGAGGCACCTGAGAAGGAAGCGGAGATCATATCTACGGAGGCTGACGGTAAGATCTATGATTTAATTGTATATGATATTTTCCATGTTACATATCTACCTTGATTAGGTTCAGGCATTATTATGAATAGGATAATTCTGCTATGGATCAGATGAAATATGAGTCTTTCATTTTTTATAATCGGATAGCCACAATATGACTGTTAGATATAATTAAAGACTAAAGAGAGATGTTTGATAAGAATCGCTTGATTTCAAATGAAAAGTTGTTTAGCTGATCCATAGAAGAACAATTCGAATAAATAATGCATATCTTCGAACTAATTTAGCTCGTTTTTGAATAAACCATCCAAAAATTATTGTTCTTTTATCAGTCAATTAATTCAATTCTGTGTTTATTAACTAGTCGTCGTGGAATCAAGTGGAGAAAATTCTTCTTCCGAGTTGAAGGAGACAGTGTCAACCGAGGAAGTGAACGAGGACTCGAAAGAGGCGATACCGACCGAGGAGTCGAAGGTGACCGCACCAACTGAGGAAGCCAACACAGAATTACAGGAGCTCGAGACACCACCATCAACAACTGAAGAAGCAAGCACAGAGGTAGCTGACTTAGAGGAAAAAACCATAGAAGAGACTCCAGCTACCAAAGAAGCTAACAACTGACATACTGGTTGTCAAGGAAAGCATATGTGGAACTCATAAGTTCAATTGTTAGAATTTTAACTGACATTAGTTCCTTCATCTGATTGCTTCTAGATGCATGTTGTGTAAAATATATGGTGTTGTATCTGTTTCTTCATGATGATTTAACTTGTCAATTGTCAATTGTTGTTCCTTTCATAATTTTGCTCCAAATATGTAGGAATAGACGTGGTAAGGTTTCTTTTAACAAAAAAAGTCCAAGGACATAAAAAAGAAAAAAAAATATTTAAGTATTTGAATTTCTAGAGATAGATGTCGCCAAAATTCCCATTTTCTCTTGAAAATGAAATGAAGGTTAAACTTTTCGTATCTAATTTAAGATATTGAGAGGGTTCCTATGTATATATACATAGTGCATAGACAATATCCATGTTGTATTTTAAAGAAAAATAAATAACACCATAATAAGTAAACCCATTATTGGTAGCTAGGCTCACCAGGCTTGATGAATATCTTTTTACGGATAAATGTGAACAAGCCAAACTATTATCAAGGATTTAATGCATAGCTAAAAATTACGAAAAATGCTATATATTTGTTTTCGAAGATATACGATACAGTTTTGTAAAAAATAATAATAATAAGTACGATACAATCACCAAGCACTTGTTTCCGTGATTTAAATTTGATCTCAAAAGAAAAAAAAAAAAAAAAAAGACAAAGGTTGAAGATAAAAAAAAATGCAGCTCATTAACTGTTCCTCTTTTACGTACAAAAAATAAAATCCAAGGACTTCAAATTAAAAAAAAAAAAAAATTTGAGATTTTTTCTATGAACTGTGCCATACACGTATGTACCGAGCACTTGTTCATTTTATGAAACCTCTAAAACCAATGAGGACTTAGATTGGTTAATTAAACTATTTGGAGTAAATCTCATTTAAGCTTTAATTAAATCGATTTTATGTTCTTATAGTATTAAAATAACATTTTGATCTGTGATAATCAGTCACATTCTTATTCGACATTGATATTTGAAGTTACCGTGATTCAAAAAAATCTTCATGTGTCTAATACATGTGTGCAATTCAATGCATATTTTGAGACCTACACTGATACATCTACAATGGAAATAATAAAATAAACAAAGTAATTATGCAGACAGGAAATTGCTAGGAAATTACAATTCACTCTGGGTAATGGGTAATTAGAAACACATTCACAATAAAAGTAAAAGAAATAACTTGATAGTCTTGTTTAATCGAATATGTTCCAGAGCTGACAATTATTCTCTTTTCACAAAAATATAGGAGCGGTGCTTCAAAATAGCATCTTATTACAACAGTGGCTGAGGTACTACTACCCACCAAACTAAGAATATTACAGAAGCAAAACCACTGTGCTGAAATTCAGTTCCCGAATGCAGAAACTCCATGCATGCATAATAATAAATAACAACATGAACGAATAAATATATGAAGGCTAACTATATATAACAACAAAACAAGAAGAGGCCGAATTTTTAATTTATTTAAAAATGGACGTTCCCCACGAAACCCTGAAAAGCGCAAGGAGATAATGGTACAAACGTTTGTGGAGCCATTAATGAGCAGCATCTCGGCTGTAGTACAGGTCGAGTGTCTTAGCAGGGATACGGTGTAGTAGCTCACGGGGGAAGATACGCAGCAGTGTCCATGCCAAATCAAGGGACTGGAAAATGTTGCGAGTGTCATATGCACCTTGCGTCACGAATTTCCTCTCGAACTTGTCTAAGAACTCTAGATACAGCTGTACAAATTGAAAGTACAATTCAGGACATGACTAGAAAATTGATAAATAACAAGGTCAGAACAAAAGAAGTGCCGAGGACATGAATCCAAAACTCGGGGGTTCAAGTAAAGCTGTATTTATGAATTATATAACCTGATGGGGCAACTTCAAATGAAGCAAAACAAAAATTTGTACACCGAACTCATGGAAGATATAGCTGCAGTCAGCTTTGGGCTAATAGTTCGTCTGTGGTGTGTGTGGTAATAAACAGGGCACTAGTGATAAAATAAAAAAGGGAAAATTTCATGTGTTACAGTACAGAGGTTACTGTGAAACATTTTTCATTTCAAAGGGCACATGACATCTTTAGGGTTCAATGATAGCATAACGAAAACCTCCAATTTCTATTTTTTGGCCAAAAAGCCCATAGACTCATTCAACAATTTGTTGCCAATAATTCAGAACTCAAAGGATAGATAGGGGGGAAGGAGAAAGAGACCAGATCCTCAGAAGAAAGAGCCTCTTCTCCTACAACAGCTTTCATGGCCTGAACATCCTTTCCAATAGCATAATTGGCATATAGCTGTTCACCAATTAAATAACATGAGATTCAAATGATCATAGTGAAGTCAACGAAAATAAAATAAAGTACATATAATGATTAAATTCTCAAATACCTGGTTGGACACATCAGAATGGTCACGGCGAGTCATGCCCTCACCAATAGCACTCTGCAAACAGAAACAGAATCTTTTATCAATTATGTATATTACTAATCCTTGAGTTACGCTATAAAACATTAGAAAATATATTCAAAATTTGTCTATACTTCTACAAATTTAATCTCACCTTCATCAACCTGGAGAGAGATGGGAGGACATTGATGGGTGGGTATATCTGTGAATATACATCAGCAATTGATATCAGTGATCAGTGATTGTGTGTAGATAGACAAAAGAGGGGAATCTTAGGATACTAATGAGTCAAAAGACATGAACCTGTCTGTTATGAAGCTGCCTGTCAATGTAAATTTGTCCTTCAGTAATATAACCCGTCAAATCGGGAGTTGGATGCGTAATATCTGCACAAATAATAGTTTTTTTTTCAAAACATACTTAGCCTTTCACATAACTATAAATAGCTCAGCATATGAAAATCTAGTATTTGAAAAACCTTGTTATATATTCTGCATTTTGTACAACAGGGGTATTCGTGTCCAATAAAAATGGACATAAGTTCATGTGAAGTCAAATTTTAATCATGTACTGTGTTGACAAAGAAAAACTGATTGAGAAGCCTTTCTTGAGTGAAAGCAATTCCATAATTTAAAATTTTGCATAGGATGCTGTACCATCATTAGGCATTGTAAGAATGGGGATCTGGGTAATGGAGCCACTTCTTCCCTCAATACGACCAGCTCTCTCATATATGGTAGCCAGATCGGTGTACATGTAACCAGGATATCCACGTCTACCTGGCACTTCTTCTCTTGCAGCAGAGACCTGTACATAGTAGTTTGGATAATAATGTATTAGAGATAAGTGAAATAAAGTATACAGTTAAGCAACTAGAAATGAAATATGCTAACTGGAAAGCATTGTGATAGCAGAAGTTCTGCTTTATTTAGCAAAATCCAATATTATTATGTTATGATGTCATCTATTATTATTTTTTTATTGGTATGATCTATTTAGGACAGCACAACTTACATACAAATACAAACCGGTGCCTAATAAATGGATCAGAGCATAATAAAAGTAATAAATGAATTCTCCAACAAGAATATATTGAAAAGATCTGAATCAGGATGAACGATTCGTTGTTCAGGAGCTTATAAAGTTTCTACCATTGAAAAGGTAAGAACTGATATATATATGCATGCGGAACCAAAAGGAAAAAAAGTAACAATAAACAAGAGTAAAAGAGCAATACATCCTAAGGAGTTTGTGAATGAAAATACTATAGTTTCAATAGATGTGATTTATATCACTGGAAATTTGTAACAAAGTTAAGCAGTTTGACAATTATAATACCTCACGAAGAGCATCAGCATAGGAACTCATGTCAGTCAAGATGACAAGAACGTGCTTCCCACATTCATATGCAAGATATTCGGCTGTAGTCAAAGCAATACGAGGTGTAATGATACGCTCAATGGTAGGATCATTAGCCTGAAATGATGCATCAATTCCATCTTTTACTCCACCAATTTTGATAAACAGGCAAATTCAGTAAAAATATTGGGTTACAGTAGACCCATTCTGAGGACTCCTGGATTCTTTCTGGTACAGACAGTATCTGATGTAACAGTAAGAACTGCAGTTTTGTAGAGACCCAAGCCTCCCATTTTACTTCTTGACAGAACATATGCTCCTATTTCTTGTATCCCCTTTCTTAAAGCTCAACATTTTCATATTCAAACAAGCCAACAAAAAACTCTAAAGACTCATTATTTTAAGAATAAATAATGAAATCATGTTGGACATATAACGATTGGGAATAAGCCCAGTAGACATACAAATGGTTGGTTGCTTGTAAACATAGATTACCAGATTCAAGAAAAGTGTGACTCTCTCCATGGATCCATTCTCCTCAAAGTCACGCTTGAAGAATTGAGCAGTTTCCATGTTAACTCCCATAGCGGCAAATACAATAGCAAAGTTATCATCCTCCCCCTTCTGCTTATCCAAAACAAAGGAACAATTAAATAAACAAAAGATGAAAAGCACAGATAATAAGTAAACAAGTAGAGAGTATCTTGTAACATAAGAGCTCTTGAGTGTTCTTTGCAAAAAATAAAAAGTAAAATTCATTAAGACACCCTAAAGTGACTATAATGATGATAATTTGGGTAATACTTGGTATTTACCTCACCGCTGGCACCTGATTTATCGAGGCTCTTGACAAGACCAGCTTGGCGACAGATTTGAGCAGCAATTTCATTGTGGGGAAGCCCAGCAGCAGAGAAGAGAGGGATTTTCTGGCCTCTAGCAATCGAGTTCATGACATCTATGGTTGAAATTCCTGTCTGAATCATTTCTTCTGGGTAAGTCCTCTCACTAGGGTTGATTGAACTACCTGTAAACCAAACAAAAATAATCATAAGATTGCCTCCTAAAACAAAGAAAACCATGCTTGCAAC
The DNA here is from genome assembly GCA_030179965.1 of Cyperus esculentus. NCBI lineage: Eukaryota > Viridiplantae > Streptophyta > Magnoliopsida > Poales > Cyperaceae > Cyperus > Cyperus esculentus. The sequence continues at coordinate 2,088,662 of JASGLE010000031.1, forward strand.
CTGAAAAATTCTTTTAATACATCAATATTGAGAAAAACATTCAGGTCCCTACCAGTACATAACTGTACCTACACCTAAACCGGTGCAGATTGTTTTATTTGGTTACCTTTGAAACAACCAACAAACAAGTTCAAGCTACGCAGTTGGCATAATCATATTTAAAATTTTGCATAACAAAGTTCAATAGTGATTCTCAATAATCAGTAGTCAGTACAGTGCTGGACATTTGTGAGGGATACCATTAATGAAGCATCAGTTGTCAAATAGATTTACCCGAAATGTCCAAGTAAGCCTCAGGAAGAATTGGGGGACCATTGTCAATTGGCTTTCCGGATCCATTAAAAATACGCCCAAGCATGTCAAGAGAAACAGGTGTTTTCAAAACCTAAAGATAGGAGGAAAATACAAAATGTTAGTTCGCAATAAAGAATCAAAACATTCAAACTAGATACCCATATTATACTAATGAAATAACAGTCACCTCGCCAGTGAATTGAACAGTGGTATACTTGTTGTCAATTCCAGAAGTACCCTCAAACACCTATAAGCATTGAAACAGCTTGATAATTATATCATACAGTGGTATATTTTTTTTCTTAATTAGCTCTGCGGAGAGAAAGAGAGACCTGAACAACAGCTTTTTCTCCATCTACCTCCAGGACTTGACCACGTCTGGTGGTGCCATCACCAAGCCTGATATTCACAATTTCCTGATATTTTGGGCCCTGGAACAAAAATCCCACATTAAACATATTACAAAAGCAGCTGTTTGCAACTTTTTCTGCAAAAACATTTAATATCCCTTCAGCAAATATGATCAGATTGTTGTGTACCTTGACTTTGTCCAAAATAACTAGGGGTCCAGCAACACCAGAAACGGTCCGGTATTCTAAACCAAAATAAAAAAAAAAGGAATAATTAGACAAAATCCGCATATAGGATTTTTCAAAACAAATAAGAAATCTGAGTTAGATTTCAGTACTTACCCATCCCAATCTCCAAGGTTCCTTCCTCCATGTCAGCACCAGTTTTGGCGAAACCCATTTTTCAACAATAACCTGATATAGTTAAGCAACTTGCATATGTTATTATGTAAAATAAATATTAGATTCAAACAGGTCATTATAAACAAACAAGGGGTTTGCAACAATCTGAACTTCATATGATTGCATTCTCAGCGTGAGAGTATGATCAGAACAACGGCAAGCTGGTTCCCTCAAAAATCTCATAAGATTAACTTTATCTAACAAAACCAAACTGCCCTCTAATTAAGAATTAATTAAAGTGAATTCTTCCTAATCGCGTGCCACTGATGCAACTATGTTTCAAGTAAGAGTTTATTTAACAATTCAAACTATCACAATATCAAGTTATCAACATAAACGTTGAACACAAATGTGATTATAGCTTGTCTTTTCGAGTCACTAATAGCTGGACAAGTCACAAACATTACACCTAACCAATTTAGACAATCTGATACGAAGACTCAACAGAAGTCAAATTCACAGAAGATAATATATATCCTATGTTTTTCCCGTCTCTCATTGCAAAACCGTATTTGGACAAACAGAAGATAGATGACAAATTGAAATTCAACCTAAACGCTTACACCATACAACGATATAACCTATTCTAAATGATATATATATATATATATATATATATGAGGAGGGATCCCTTGACAATGCTAACTTTGACAATCTTAACAATGGAACATTTTAAAAATTTATAAAAATTCATAAAAAATCTTAAAATTGAAAAAAGACTTATGGATGCATTAGTTAACTTGTAGATCGATAGTATTCCGAATTTCAATCAATTTGAACATCGTTTGATAGCTTATCAAAATTTTGTGTATTTTTTAACGGTTGTAATTTAACGGATCTTTGAAGAGCTATCAAATATAACTTAAATTGAATATAATCGGAAACATAATTAATCTACAAGTCAAGAAATAATTCCGTGAACTTTTTTCTATTTTTGAGAATTTATATGATTTTTTACAAATTTTTGAAATATCAAATTGTCAAGATTGTCAAGTTAAGGATTGTCAATGGATCCCTCCTCTATATATATATGTGCATATATCATGATTAGAGAACTAAATTAAACTAAATTAAACTAAATTGCATGCTTAACCAGATTCAATACCACAAGTTACCCTGCTACTCCATCTCCAAAGTCAACCAAATGCACACCCTACACAGATCAATCCAGAACCACCTGCGAATTCGCAGCTGGCTCAACCAAACTACAATCAATTGAGATCAACTACCGATCACTGATCCTCCAAACCATCCAATAGCTACACATTGACATTCCTAGTTCCAGACAATCACCTCTCCACATCCACCCACTGAATTCCAATCCCCACTCAACCCAATCCAACTCCTATCTATATATCCCCAGATCTACCCCCACCCCCAAACTCCATCCGATCTATCTAATACATCCACAGATCCCACTCCCACACAATCAGTACGCCCAATATCCAACCGCTAGTAATCAATTTTGGACAAATCCATCCGATCGGAGAAGGAGAACTCACCTCAGATTCAATCGAGACTGACAGCAACACGGAGAAGAGAAGAGAAGAGAGGAGATCGTGAACGACGATGATTTAATTCGATTCACAATTTCGGAAATAAGAACCAGAGAAAAACAAAAAAAATAAAAAAATAAAAATAAAAATCGTAAGGGGATCATCCCCTAACTTACTGCAATATGCAGTTGACAACTTCAGACGTTGGATCATCTCAAGATTCGAGCTGGCATGATCTCGAGATAATCCAATGGCTGACGCTGTGAACTGCACAATGCAGTACAGCAGGGGATATGAATTAATGCGAGGCGTACACCGAGGGGTCCGGGCGAATGAGACAAAAGGAGACTGAGTTTGTGTACGACTGACATGTGGGGCCGGGTTGGAGGGAAGATGGTTGTGTTCCGGTGTAGGGATGCCGGGTGTAGATGAATGAGAGTTGAGAGATCTGGGTGCGGAAGGAGACCGTTGGATTTAGATCGGACGGGGGAGGAGAGGAGAGGATTTCTGGACAGACGTCGTGGGGCACGTGTACGTACAGCTGTGGTAGGGGACTAATTTGAAATGATTAATTTGATTTATAAAATATACAGATTTTATTATTTAATTGAATAAAAGTCTTCCCAGAGAGGTAAAGGAAATTTATATCATCATCAGATGTAGTAATCAGATGGGCAGCGTGATATATCAAAGAAAAGTCATGTGGTTGGGATTTAGTTAAGAGTTGAAAGCTTCAAGTGCTAGCTGGTTGAAAGGATTTGCGAGGCAACAATATTACAAAATTGGTCCTTCACTATGATTATGACTTATGAGAGCGTTGGACCTTATATATCCAGTAGCCCATCTCTAAACGGGCTTTGAATTGATCCAGAAATGTAAGTTAGAGGTATGCTAGTGCAAATTTTTTTATTAATCGAAATTGGAAAGTTTTTTTTTTTCGGAAAAGAGTAAGATGACACCCGTTTTTACACCACTAGATAGAACCGAAGGGTTCCTTCGGTCCCTTTCTGAAGGAACCGAAGGGTTCCTTCGGTATGGCTTTTGTTTTTTTTTTGCAACCGGCCAAATAACTCATCAACTTTCAAAATGGGGTGGGTGGAAAACAAATTTTCAAAATGGGTTTGCACCCAAAATTTTTTTCAAAACGACACGGTTTTTTTTTGTTTCGTTAAACAAAACGAAACAACTCTTTTCATTTCGTTTTCCATTTTGGCAGAATAATGCTGCTGTTAAAAAAACCAGCCTTTAATCTAGTGGCTAAGGATAACGCTCTCCGTGTGGGAGGTCGATTGTGGGTTTGAATACCGAATGAATGTTTTTTATAGACATTTAAATTTGAGTGACTTGATTCTCATTTTTATCTAAAAAAATGCTACTGTACAACGACTATTTTCGTTCTTTTGTTTCATTTTGTCCCAAACGAAACGATTTTTCGTTTTGTTAAACGAAACAGCTCATTTTCGTGATCGTTGTATTACAACGTTATGCACCCCTACCTACATGCGAACCAGTCCTAATGACTGCCGTCTTTCCAATGACTACTGGGCCTGTTTATGTACATTTGGTCTGACACTCGCGTCTTTAAAGAAATGGGTACTCAGATTAGACTCTTCATATCATACATTTATTTCTGGGCCTATTTTAGTTCTGTACATATGGTCTTATATACCCCGGAGCCCAAAATCTGTTGTTGAACTTGAAGGATTAAAGATCAAGTAAATTAAGTAAAGTCATTGATTAAGTAAATTAAGTAATGCCAGTGTTTTCCACAATGCCTCCCTGCACCTCCTAATATATCTGTGTATGTACCCATTGCTTATTGGTACCGGTTATGTTGTCTTCACTCACCGGTACGTAAATCAGAATTTGAGGTCTTGTCTCAGTTACCGTTACGGAATTAATATGTTATCATCAAGCACTATGAGACCAACATGAAAAATCTGAATCATCCAAGGGGCTGTACTGGTAACCATAGTAGTCCTCTGAATCTCTGATGTAGTGATCAGACACACAAAATGCATTTGTAATTGAAGGTACAATTACATACAGGAAAGCAGCGTGAACAAGCTAGAAACACAGAGGATCTTCTGCAACTAATTGCAAGCTTTAAAACAGTAGAACAGTATTCTGGTACATAAAATCACAAACTCGATAATCTGCAGCTAAATTGTATTGTGAGGTTGAAACAAGCCAGAAACAACAATTCTGATATCTTCTGTCAAAGTGAACTGTATCAGAAATAAAAAGTGCGTCCATTAATAGTGAAAGAGGAACCTTTAACCATTAACAATCGTGTAAAATAAAAAAAAATAAAAAAAAATAAAAAAAACGGAAGTTTCACTCACAAAGTTGTAGAATTAAAATGCAGGACAAATTGCATTCTGAACAAATTTGGTCAACTATTTTGTAAAACTTATTGAGCAAAGGCACCAAACAGAAGCACGGTCTACAAAGAAAAGTTATGTAGAAATTTAGTTACAATTGATATTCTGAAAGATCACAGATGGAATCAGCAACCATAGAAATGTTGGACAACAAAACAAGGGCTATTAATTATAGCATATATATACATCCACATAAGAAACACTGAGCAAAAGTAATTCAAAGTTTCAAACATCATATAAAGCAACGTATATATATGCAACCATCTAGGCACAACATAGTTGGACAACAACAAAATATTTCAACTAAGTAAATCAGCAAGATCATATATGAACTTGTATCCATCTACCAGAAGACATTGAATTCTCTTAATTAGTCACCTAATCTCAAAAAAGAGTATTTTCCTTTCCCCCAATATAATGCTAACAAAGACTGTAACTTTGTAAACTACAATTCTACTGTATTAAGTATGAAACTTTAGTAAATATTCAGCACCAAAAAGTAGAATCCAGTGTATATATATAACACGAAAAACTAATATATCAAAACCTATATAATACTTCCGTAACTATTATTGTTGTTGGCCAAGTCATGGTCTTTTTTGATGTTTTAAAATTTGCTTTTCTGGTAAAAGAGAGAAGCTAGAAAGAAACACATATATAGCTGCTAAGAAGCAAAAAAACACACTTCAATTTCACATCAGACAATTCATTGTTTTATTACATATACTTTTTTTTGAAGAGCAATTTTATTACATATACAGTTTTTTCTGTGCTATACTTTAATTTACAACATCACTACCATATTTCAACTATGCAAACATCTCTAAACTTAACCTAATACTTATACCAACCAAAGATCCACAATTTTACCATCATATATATACAATTAACATAAAATATATATAGTTACTTATTTATAGTTTGTACCAATTTCCTTCTGGCCCCTGACATTCCCCCCCTTGATTTTCTCTGAACATCCGGTACCGATCCGATATATATGATACGCAGAACACACATACAGAACTAAACATAAGTAAGGGAATACCAATTTCAACAGCTTCATGAAAATAAAAGCAAATAAAATCCACAGCAGAAAGATCAAGAGCCTGCTTCCGGTTTCTTTATTTGCCCCAGTACCGCTGCTGCCAGTTCTTTTCTCAGTGTAGATACTGGTACCAGTTTCTTCATGAAGCTGAGCACTGCTGCCAGTATCTTTGCCAGGGTGATAGCTGCTTCTAGCACTTTCACGGGGCCGAGTATGGTTGTTGGTTTTATGGTCCGGCCAAGTACTACTACTGTTGCCAGTTCTTTTCTCGGTCTGTGTACTACTGCCGGTTTTTTGATGTGCCCATGTCTTAGTGCCAGATTTTTTATTAGGGAGATCAGAGCTCCAGTGTTTCTTGATGTTTTCAAAGAATTCGCCGACACCCTTGCTGATTATCGCACTTGCCAGCCAGCCGACGGTGGTAAGGACGATGCTCAGAGTCACTGGATCCATCAATATAGATTCTTAAACAACAGAGTTAGAATGAGCTTCTAAATTGCTGCAGCTAGAAATTTAGAAGGAAATTGAATGAGTTTGTGTTCATGTATAAGGTGAATACTGAAGGTTTTATATCCTATTTATAGAAGGAAACTGAGTAGAAAGACACTAGGAGATAATTTATTTACACTTGTCTATATTTTAAAGAAAAATGTTATGAAGATACAATAATCATACCAAAATTGTTACTATTTATAGAGACACATGTAGAGTCCACCCCTATAAAGTAAGCTACCCATATATATTCACCTCTCTCATAGTTTTGACACACCACGTGCATTTATGTGCTTACCACAATTATATAAATGTATACTGGAAATCGTAGTATATCTGTTCACCGGAAAATGATATCTATTAATCGAACAGATATAAATGTTTACTGAAAATGATATTTGTTTATTGAAAATACGGTGTGGACCAGTGGATAAGTAAAAATGGTGGACACTAGCTACTACTCCTATTTATATTAGTATTCATATAAAATAGTCATTATGCATATTATATGAGTTGTTATTCGTATGAAATGATTTGTTATTCACATTATTGACTTTATTTTACTACTTAATTTGTAACATATTATATACAAACTAGTAAAGAGCTCACACCTTGGTTTGGGCTGAAATTGTTATTTCTTATAATAAATTTTTAAGATAATATGTAATGGGCCTTAAATTGATAACATTGATATGGGTCTTAAGTTTTAATGGGTTGAGATATTAAAGTACGTCAACAGTGGTGATCAATCTAAGTAAACAATCAACGGCTGAGATTTATTTTTTGGGAAGATAGAATTTTCATATCGAAAAATCTAATCTCCTTTTATTAAGAGTAAAGATAATTAAGTTGCAGAATAAGCGAGTATATATAACGTATATACTAACATAAATAGCATCGATTTTGATATTTTTTTGTATCTGTTTATCAGCTCCTTACTTTTAAACAATAAAAACGACTATTCTCCTTTTTTTCTAAGATTTTTGATAGACTTGTTCTAATGTTCACTACCACAGAGATGGGCATTAGCAACCCCAACTTAGCAACTGTTTTCAAGAAAACCGTTGTTGAAAAGTGGCAGTGGCATTTTGGAAATTTAATAAAACACATCAGCAACGGTTTATCAGAAGGAACAGTTGGGAAAGACTTGCCCGAAATCTGAAAAAGAACCAACAGCTGTTCCTTTAAAAAACAGTTGGGAAAGGCATATCATTCCCAACTGTTCCTTAAGAAGAAACAGTTGTTAATTCATGTGCAAGAATTAACAACGGTTCACAATAAAAAACCGTTGGGAAAGGGAGAGCATTCCCAACGGTTCCTAAAATAGAAACCGTTGTTGATTCTTGGTAACATAAAATATTCATGTGCAAGAATTAACAACGGTTCACTATAAAAAACCGTTGGGAATGGGATAGCATTCCCAATGGTTTCTAAAGTATAAACCGTTGTTGATTCTTGGGCAACATAAAATATTCATGTGCAAGAATTAACAACTGTTTTTTATTAATAACAGTTGCTGATTCCTTCTTATGGCCCATTTAACAACTGTTTTTTATTAATAACCGTTGTTGATTCTTGGGTAACATAAAATATTCGTGTGCAAGAATTAACAACTGTTTTTTATTAATAACAGTTGCTGGTTCCTTCTTATGGCCCATTTAACAACTGTTTTTTTATTAATAACCGTTGTTGATTCTTGGGTAACATAAAATATTCATGTGTAAGAATTAACAACTGTTTTTTATTAATAACAGTTGCTGATTCCTTCTTATGGCCCATTTAACAACTGTTATTCATTGGGAACCGTTGTTGATTCTTGGGTTACATATTCATGTGCAAGAATTAACAACTGTTTTTTATTAATAACAGTTGCTGATTCCTTCTTACGGCCCATTTAACAACTGTTTTTTATTAATAACCGTTGTTGATTCTTGGGTAACATAAAATATTCATGTGCAAGAATTAACAACTGTTTTTTTATTAATAACAGTTGCTGATTCCTTCTTATGGCCCATTTAACAAATGTTTTTTTATTAATAACCGTTGTTGATTCTTGGGTAACATAAAATATTCATGTGCAAGAATTAACAACTGTTTTTTATTAATAACAGTTGCTGATTCCTTCTTATGGCCCATTTAACAATTGTTATTCATTGGGAACCGTTGTTGATTCTTGGGTAACATATTCATGTGCAAGAATTAACAACTGTTTTTTTATTAATAACAGTTGCTGATTCCTTCTTATGGCCCATTTAACAACTGTTTTTTATTAATAACTGTTGTTGATTCTTGGGTAACATAAAATATTCATGTGCAAGAATTAACAACTGTTTTTTTATTGATAACAGTTGCTGATTCCTTCTTATGGCCCATTTAACAACTGTTTTGTTTAACAACCGTTGGTGATTGTTTTTCCTAGTTTCCCGCCTCCACAGTTTGATTCTTTTCAAACTGTCTTTTGCTCTACTATAATTTCAATTTCAGGCCTTAGTCAATTTGTATTTCCCCCAATTTCAAAACCTGACTAAAACCCTTCCCTCTTCATGGAGCATGATGGAGGGCTGCTTGATAGCGGCAACGGCGGCGCAATAGAGGCCAGCACCAACTCTCCGCGAAAAGGTCCCGCAACGGAGGCTACCACCAACTTCAGTCTCCCTGCTCTTCGCACAAAGAAGGCCAGCACCAACCCTCACTTTCCTTGCTCTCTCCGACAGCGAAGGCAGCACCATCACTGCTCTTTTCTTGCTCTCTCAAGGTAGCACCGGCACTTCCTTTCCTTGCTCTCTCAAAGTTCAAACAAATCGTAGTCAAACTTTCTTCCCCTAAAGTCAAGAAAAAAATTAACAAACTGAATTGTAAATAATTCATGTACGAAATTGTTTCTAAGATATTGCAAAAAAATATATTATTGCAAACTCACTGTACTCCCTGTAGATTCGGGCACAGGAGAAGGTGCTGATGCAAGATTAGGAGATGCTGGTGCAAGATCAGGAGGAAGTGATGGTGCAAGATTAGGAGAAGGTGCTGATGTATACGGATATTATTAGGATTTGTGAAATTCTATTATATTATGATGGATTTTAATTTTGTTGGATATATGAATATGATATTATATTGGATTTTAGTTTGGTAATTAATCTGTGGTATTATTAGAATTTATTATTAGTTTTTTAATGTACATTTTTTTTTGTTAATATGGTATATAATATCTAATTTGAATGAGCAAAGGGCTGATCTCTATAAATAAACAATTTTTTTTTAAAAAAAAAATCATCATCCCAACTGTTATTTACAAAAAACAGTTGTTAATTTCTAAGAATCAACAACTGTTATTTACAAAAAACAGCTGTTAATTTCTAAGAATCAACAACTGTTATTTACAAAAAACAGTTGTTAATTTCTAAGAATCAACAACTGTTATTTACAAAAAAACAGTTGTTAATTTCTAAGAATCAACAACTGTTATTTACAAAAAACAGTTGTTAATTCTTAAGAATCAACAACGGTTATTTACAAAAAACAGTTGTTAATTCTTAAGAATCAACAACGGTTATTTCTTATAAACCGTTGGGAATTGCTATCATCAACAACGGTTCCTTCTTATAAACCGTTGTTGATTAACAGCATCAACAACGGTTCTTTAGTAAGCATTAGCAACCCCAGTATTACAGACGGTCACTGAACCGCTGGGAATTGTCATTAAATAACCGCTGTTGATGCTTTTCTCTGTGGTAGTGGTTGTACTTATTTGTACAACTTTTTTCCGGGCAAGAAAGCAACATAATAGTATTTTCGTAAAGAACGAAGCCGCGAAGTGCATGCGTATGTCTCAACATGAACACGAGTCAATTCATATTAATAAATATGAGAAATTATCTTTGTCCCCTTAATTTTCTCACTTATCTATACCTCAAGCTAAATCTGTAATATTTTCTTTTCTTTCTCATGTTCTCACAAATTTTGAGTAATTTTTTTTTTATTCTTTATCTTTCTATTGTATACTTATATGTCTTTTGCTCGGTTAAGAATATGAATTGCAACCGGTAAAAGTGCTCTTTTGTATTTAAGAAAAAAAAATCAGCTAAAAATGTATTGGGGGTGGATAAGGGGGTTTTTTATGGGGAACAATTATCACTCATATCAGCAAATCTAATATATAACTAGATGCTTCGTGTTGCTGCTCCGCAGCAACTATTATTTATACGACTTATCTTAATTATAGAAACTATTATTTACATGAGTTATCTTAATTATGTAGAGATATATTGGATAAACTAATGACAGTATAACAAAAGAGGAGAGATCCATTGATAGTGGTTAACTTGACAATCTTGACAATGACACATTTAAAAAATTTATAAAAAAGCATAAAGAATCTTAAAAATAATTTATGGATGCATTACTTGACTTAATAGATTGATAGTGTTTCAAATTTTAATCAATTTGAACATCGTTTAATGACTTATCAAAATTTTGTGCAATTTTCAACGGTTATAATTTAATGGATCTTTAAAGAGCTATCAAATGTCGCTTAAATTGTATATAATCGGAGATATAATCAATCTATAATTTAAACAATTCCCCCGTAAACTTTTTTCTATATTTAAGATTTTTTATATTTTATTAAATGTGTTATTATCAAGATTATCAAGTTAACAATTGTCAATAGATCTCTCCTCATAACTAAAGAGATAATTGAAGTGTCCAAGAAGAGATGAATATCGTCCAAAAATCAAGGAGAAAAAATGAGCTAATAAGATCACAACAATTGGAGACCATCAGGTTCTGATCTCGGATATGTGCGTCTAGAATTTTTTCTTTTTTTTTTTATTGTAGTAAAAGATCTATACAGGCCAAATTTGTTGGTACACTTTGAAATTTTAGAAAGGGCCAGGGGAACGGGAGTAAAAAGTAACTGGATGACATCAGCTTATCTCAGCAAGTGGAATATGAACTACTCGATTTTGATCGGATGGCCCAATCAATGGGAGTTACTGTTCATTTCGGAGAAAAACCTCATCCCCGCTTTACTATCTTTAATTGGATAAATGTCTTATAGTAAACGCGTACCATATTATATTAAATTGAAGAAAATATTTTATATATGGCTTAATTTCTGCCATACCCATCAAAACTTGCTAAATAGCCAATATACCCATCAAACACCCATAATAGCCAATATACTCATCAAAAGTCATTTTTCTTGCTTTTAAAATCCCCTTTAATTCATAAAACCAACTATTAATATGTTATAAAATAATGAAGTTACTTTTTTACCCTTCATTTAAAGTGAACATGTTCATTTAAGTGTGTTAGATGATAAAGTGCGCTTCTCTTTTTCTTGTCTCCATGTCATGGTTATTAAGCACTATGATTTTCTCGATGTTGGAAAGTATAGAAGGAGAAAAACCAAGAGAGAAAAAAAACCATTTTAGTATTAAACATTACAAACTCTTAGTCCCAGTATAGATACTATGTTGTGTACCAATATTTGTATAAAGCATGGTACGGAGACAATGATAATATAAAAGGATCTAATAGAAGAAAATTTTGACCAATATTTGTATAAAGCGAATAATGTGAATGTTAAAAATTATTGTTGTTTCTTTTCTTATCCCATCGGTCATCCAGTCAAGAATACTAAGGAAGCTCACCATTTAATGTAAAGGGTATAATGGTCCATTCAATTTGATATTAGTTAAATGATGTGTTAAATAAATAAAAGGGGATAGAAGTAAGAAAATTGACTTTTGATGGGTATATTGGCTATTATGGGTGTTCGATGGAGATATTGGCTATTTAGCAAGTTTTGATGGGTATAGCAAAAATTAAGCCTTTTATTGAGTATGTCCAAATTTTGAAGCAGATATATATATGAATTGAATTTTTGCAACATGCAATCCGACTCACTAATTAAACATATTACATACAAGCCAATTATATGTTGGAGACATGAAAATGGTTAATTTTTTTTTTTTTTTGAAGAAAGTGGAATACTTCACCAGTTTTATTGAAACTTTTTATTTTGTGTCCATAGAGGATTGAACTCATGACCTCTTTAAAGTCATCATAGTTAGCTACCACTTGAGCTACTAGCTAGGACATTTGCAAATGATTAATAGTTAATACATAAGCTAATTGATCAACTATTTTTTTATAATAAAATAGTTTAAAATAAAAAAAGGAATAGAAGGATCGATTTTCCCATAAAAAAATAATAAAAAAAAACTAATGTCATCGATGACATTGCTAGAAATTAATAATACAGAGTACAAGTATGTGAAGCATACAAATAGAATATTGAATGAGCAATCAATTAATTATATGATGTACATCTTTACCTCCTCTTTTGACTTGTAAATTTATTTACTTTTTATTTTAATGAAGATTCAAGCAGGAGCTGTCACCAAATTAATAAATTAAATTTGAGGGAAATTTCCAACGCACGAGGCATGACTAAATCTCAAATTCTCAATCCTTGGGTTTTTCATTGTCTGTTCATGGATTAATTAATTAATACTTTCTGATGAATTGCTTCATAGTCATAGAATTTATGATCTTCATTTTATGTACGTAATTAACTCGATCCGTTTTTTTTGGTTGCATTTCATCAATTAGTTGCTTACATATATTAATACTGGCTTAATATATTCAGTTTTCTGAATTTGAATTAATACAAGTCTCCTTTCTAGTACATGCTCATATTTTGGTGGATTTCAATCCTCATAATTTTAAAAGACTAAGTTCGTTATTATTATATAAAATAATAAAATTGTGTTTACAAAATATTAGTGTTTAAAAAGGAAAAATCTTTTAGAAACATATTCATTTGCTTATAGATTGGCTGTGTTTCAAATTTTATTCAATTTGAGTGTCATTTGATACTCTCAAATAATTAAATTATGTTTGTACAAGATTTTTATTTTTAAGATTATTATGAATTTTATATGACTTGGTGTAATTTTTGTGTCAAATATATTTGGTGTAAGTGGATCCCTACTCATATAAAATATATGAATTTCGATTTAGAGAACAACTATGTGAATGCATTTTATGTTTGATAAAACAAATAAAGCAAAATGTAACCATCAATTGGCAGTTGGAACACTGACACTTTGACTAATCTGAGCATCCAGGAAACCGGTACCATCTCTTAAATGAGTAGTAGATAGCGTTCATCATTTTTATTTATTCACCAGTCCATTGTATTTTCAATATAATAAGTATCATTTTTTTTTATTGAACATTTATATCGTTCTAATGAATAGATATCATTTTTCAGTAAACAGATACATGACGGTCTTCAATAAACATTTATACAACTGTGCTGAGCATATGGGTGTACGTGGTGTGTCAGAACTGTGAGAGGTAGTGGATGTGTGGACTTCATAGGTTTATCTTCTTAAATCTCTAAAATTTTGACTTGTTTCTAAGTACAAAGAGAAACACGCTTGACGCTTGACTGACTGTACAAGAGTCAAGATAATATATATGCAGCTATATTATATATATAGTTTGACATTTATTTTATTTTGATGGTTTTTTTATATAGAGATGAAAGTGAGACACTCATATTTAAATGTTTAGAAAAGATTTAATTTTTAACTGGATTTTGAACCCACAATAAATCTCCTGCAAAGAAAGTATATTATATATATTCTGCCACAAGATAAAAAATGATTGTGAAATTATGAAACTTGAATTGTAAATCTGACATTAAATATTTGAATTGTAAATTAATATTTGACATTAATTAATTGGTGTGATAACAAATTTTCCAAGTTCTGTGTTTTAGTATTAATTATCATATTTGACCAATGTTTTGTATAATTTCTCCATCTAGAATATTATATTCAACCTCTGTTTCTTTCTTATTAAACACTTTTAAAAGTAAATAAGTCTACGGCAGGCATCATAATTAACTTGATTTGTTTGTCCCTATATATTGACTCCATTTGCAAGTCATAACTTGTAATTATCCTGGAAATTCTGCAAGGCAACTTGACACGCAAAATATAATTAAATGAATAACAATAATGCAATGACTAATGTTACCTACGAAGTTGATAATCTAGTTAGTTTTGTTTTATGATTTCCTTATAATTATTTTTGCTTAGGATTTACCAAATGGTACATTTTAAAATTGTTGGGTATGGTTCAAAATCGTAACAATATGATTCTATTGGTAGTTTACTCATTACTACTTAATTATCACATATATTCATCATTTCATCCGTCATTCTGACTGTAGATCCCTTTCCAACATGTAAAGTAGTGATCTTTCATAAAATAAAATAAAAAAAACATGTAAAGTAGTGATCAATTGACTGTTGCTTGTACGTACTAGTATATGTACTATGGAATGACATCCGCTGCCGTAGTTTTCTATGGCACAACGGTGTCATACTTTTTTTGTGTCTATGCAAGTGGGACCCACTGTTAAAAGACACCCCTATTTCTAAATATCTGGACTGTTCAAAATAATCCAACGGGCCTTCTAAACTATGGCACCATCGTGCCATAGTTTTTTATGGCAGCAGATGCGGACCCTATATACTATTAGAGGTGGCAATCGGGTCGGGTCGGGCGGGTTCGGGTCGGGTCGGGGCGGGTTCGGATTAGTTTGACCAGGCAAAATTCGGGTTACGGGTCGGGTCGGGTCAGCGCGGGTCGGGTTTCGGGTTAGCAGTAGCCGCCATTTATCGGGTCACGGGTCGAGTCGGGTCAGTGCGAGTCGGGTTTCAGGTCAGTAGTAGCCGCCATATATCAGGTCACGGGTCAAGTCGAGTTAGGGCGGGTCGGGTTTTCGGGTCAGCAAGACCATCTTTTGATCGGGTCACGGGTCGGTTCGGGTCCGGTCGAGTCGGGTCTCGGGTCAACAAGTGTCGCCCTTTGCTGGGTCAAGAGTTAAGTCGGGTCGGGTCAAGTCGGGTTTTGATTTGGTTAGCTTTCAGGTCATCTGATCTACTCTTGACCTCTCGAGTCATCTCTGGTTCTAACTACTGTTGTTTATCCAAGTACACTAGTCACTAGGGGGATGGCCGCATTTTGGGTATTAACTGCTACGCTCTTTTCACTATATAAAATATGATTGATTAGTTTTACTAATTTATTTATTTATTTACAATTAATTGTGAAATAAAATTTAGCTTGTTGTAAGCAATAATTAAAATCAAAGATAAAAATAAGAGAATCATTGGAGTCGTATTGATAATATGAATTGATATGAGTTGGTACATGTCATTTTCAATTCTATCTCAATCAAATTTGAATGCTCTTAATATCAGATCGGGTCGAGTCGGGTCGCATCGGGGCAGACTGTTTGGATTGTGTTATATGGGGTTGGCCCTACTATTTCAGGTCGAGTTGGGTTTCGCCGTTTCGGGTCATCCAATTTTGAGTTGTCTAGGGCTCGTGTAATTTGGGTTTAGGTCGGGTCTGGATCGAGTTTCGGGTCTGTAATCTAGAATAATATCGGGTTTCGGGTCTGTAATCTAGAATAATATCGGGTCTTCGGGTTGTCTCAGGTCGGGTCGGGTTTCGGGTTGCCTGACTGCCGTTCAAGTCGGGTCTCGGGTCGGGTCGGGTCGGGTTTCGGGTTGCCTGACTGCCGTTCAAGTCAGGTCTCAGGTCGTCTCGGGTCGGGTCGGGTCGGGTTTCGGGTTGCCTAACTGCCGTTCAAGTCAGGTATCGGGTCAAGACGGGTCGGGTCGGGTCGGGTTCGGGTAAGTTTGACCATCTCAAAAATCGGATCGGGTTCGGGTTCGGTCGGGTCGGGTCGGGTTCGGGTAAGTTTGACCATCTCAAAAATCGGATCGGGTTCGGGTTCAGTCGGGTCGGGTTCGAGCGGGTTTGTCGGGTCGGGTTTTGCCACCTCTATATACTATAGGGTCCGTAATTCTTAACTCAGGATCTCCTACCGCACTACAAATTCGGCAATGCGGTCCTAACTGTCAGATTTTTATCGGGAACCGTGAAAAGTAATGAGTCCGGATCCCGACGTAAGCTGCACCGTCGGATCCGCGCTGCTGAATTTGCAGTGCGTTAGATGATCCGGACTCGTAATTCTTGGAGGGGCAGAAATCAAAGGAGTAGTCAGGTAGCGTCCAACGTTTTTACTTATCCAACCGTCAAATGTATTTCAGTTAACGAATACCATTTTTCGATTAATAGATATCATTTCTCAGTGAACAGATATACTACAGTTTCCAGTAATAAATATTATGCAACTGTGTAAAGCACATGGGTGCACGTGAGTGTTCAAGACTGTGAGAGAGAATTAAATGGTTGGCCTACTTATAGGGTTGGACTACACATGTTTTCCAGATCAAAATCATATGAAAATTATGAAATGCTTGATAATGCACCGAAAAATGGCCTACAGTATGAAGACAAACATTTGTCTTATGGTCTGGGCTATGAAAGCAAGAAATAGGTTGGGCTGAACGCACATCATTTCATTTCTAGGCCAGATTTAATTTATCTATCAACGACTTATTACTGTACATATGAGGTGACAAAACCGAGCCCAGAACTCATTTCAGAAAGGAAAAGTTGTTTCTAACGAAATGCAATACAAGCCAACATTTCAAATTGGGCTTTGAAGCAACCCAGACATATAGATAATGAAAATTAAAAAAATAATAATAAAAATTGCCCCTTCGATTATGGGTCGAGGTGGATAGCTCTCTTTGCTACACGTCAATTCGTCATGGGTGCTACTTATCCAAAGATGCCACATATCATATGATGTTTTTCTTTTTCTTTTTCTTTTATATATTTTTGGGTTGAGGTTGACAATCCTAAACATTGTATTTGTGAATTTGTATCCATTGAATATTCGCAAAATTACGACAAAGAAAACGGGTGTTGCCCCATCAAGACCCGGAACCCCTTCAAACGTAATCGCATATTCAATAATTTTGAATACAACTTTTTACATTAGTTCCGGCAAATTACAATTAAGCATAAAGAATTAGGCTACGGCTACGGTGCTATGCATATCACAGTATGCGACTCGTATTTCAGTTTTTGGTGTACAAATAGTCGATCCGAACGGCTTAATATGATCTCTATATCAAAATAAGCATATCACAATATGCGACTCGTATCTCAGTTTTCGGTGTCCAAATAATCAATCCGAACCGCTCAATATGATCTCTATATCAAAATATACTAGGAAACCAAATATTTACAATTTTAAAAAAAAATTTGTTATTTCTAGTGATGGGTGAAAATGGCTCAGAGCATCTTCAACAGACTCCCAAAAATGGATCCCAATATATCTATATTGGGTGTCATCCTAAATTTTTTGGGAGCAAATTTCACCTCAATCTCTAACAGATTTCCAAAATATGGATCCCAATACATTTAAACTGGGCCAAAATATGGATCCCAATACATTTGAACGGTCTGGATTTGGCTCTGGTTTTGGGAAGTTGGATTGTGGAGTACCCAAAAAGGCCACCAAAATAGAGAAATTTGGCTCTGGTTTTGGGAGTGCTAAAAATAGGGATAGCTTTTTGGTATCTCTTGGAGACGGTTTCTATCCTTAATTCCCAATTTTTAGTTTTAAGAGTGTTTTAGAGAGTCTATTGGAGATGCTCCCCATAACCCAATGTCACAACCAGACTAAATGATTAATTATCCGTTACCCACTCCTAACCCAAACCCGATATCCTATTCCCTTCTTTTCTTTTCTCGTTCCTTCTTTCTCTGTCCTTTCTTTCTCTCTTTCTTTCATCATCATCTTGAATTGATAAGTTCCTTGTCAAAATCAAAATCAAAATCAAACACCAATAAAAGATGCCGAATTTCCGCTCTTCCACAAAACCCAACATCCATCTCTAACTTTCATCTCCATCACAAAGAAAGAATTTCAAGAACTTTCATTTATTTTGCCATGAGTGCAGGCCAGCTTCTTGGTGATGTTGCACTGACGATCATCTCCCTCCTTGAAGCCAAGGATGTGTGCTCACTCGGCACCTGCTCCTCCTTCTGGCGTGGTTTGTGCTGCTCTGACCATGTCTGGCAAGAGCTCTTCCGGCGCCAGTGGCCCCATGCTGACATAGCTCCGTTGCTCCGGTCCATGTTTGTTGGTACTGAATTGCAGCCTCCTCCTGAGGTTTGTTCAATGAAAAATTTGGGCTGTTTTTTCTTTTTTGATTGATTGGTATGTGAAAGTAATGGTGTTAGTTTTGTTTTTACTTTTTGGAAGGCTAATTCTGGTATGGATCGGATGAAATATGAGCCGTTGTTTTTTTATAATTAGAGGGTCTAGATGCGTCTTTTAGATACTGTTAATAAGAAATAGTTGATAAGAAGTTAAGAACTGGTTGATTCAAAATGAAAGGTTACTTAGCCGATTTATAGTAGAAGAACCTTTTTTTTTTTTATGGAATTTGTGGTTTTGATGATTATTATGATCATAATTGAGTTTGTGTGCTCAATATATCTTGTGTAATTCTTGTAATTTTCTCTCTTTTGTGGGTTCGTCGAATAGGTTTGAATTGCTAGTATTTGAGGGCACAATTGCTTCTTCATTCTAAATTTCTTATATCTGAACTGAATTTGGGCAAATTTGGTTTATTAGTTTGGTAATAAACTTAATTTGAAGGTTCAAATATGAACTGAACCATCATTGGGGTTCTGGTACGTCTCCTAATTTTTGTTCATGATCCATTTGATTGGACTGAGGATTTATAGGGGCATTAGGGAGGAGCTTTATTTTGCTTTAATTTGGGTTTAAAATCAGATATGGGTATCATTGACATTCCCCAAATCAGGATAAATCGTAAAAACATCAAATTATGTCATGCCTGAAATATTAATTGATATCTCTGCAGGGTTGGAAGGCTCTGTACACAGAATCTCACAAGATAGTAGCCCGTGAAACATCATCCGCAATACACGAGATCACTCAGTGTGCTCCGCACAGTTCTTTTGAAGTAACAAAGTACTTGAGCGTGATAAAGAAGCTGAGTGCTCTTTACCTTGGATTTGAAGACGTGCAACTGTTTCTGTTCAGACCAAAGCTTGGCGTCGTGGTGAATCTCATTGGAGTGCACTACGCAATCTTGTACCTTTGTGTACCGGTAAGACGATATCAACATTTGTAATGTGTTTTAATTGTTATATGTTTAATTGTAGTAACTAAGCTCGGAAAGCAATCATATCCCCCCACACCATATCACTCACCCATATGTGTACATACAGCATGCTTAATAACCCCAATTTCTGATTACATATGCCAGTTCGATCACTAACTGTATTGTTTTTCATTTTATTTGCATTTATATATTGGAAACTATTGGTCTCCCTAACATTGTCAAATTGCAATGATTCAATACTAAATATCTATTGTTAATGAAATTGTAGCCTGAAGAAGTATTGGAAGCACTAATAAAATGTCAGGTGGCAAGCCGCCAAGTACGTCTGAGCTGTTTAAAGATTGGACGATGGTTTCATGGGTTCCGTTTGCGGGATGAAAATCACATCCGAAAAGTCTCTCTGGCTGAGCTGGCTACGTCTAAAGAATTGCCAGTTCTGGTTATGCTTGACCGTGGTGCTGTTCATGAGGTAATTCGGATCCAAATCAGTTCAGCTGATAACAGAAATTAGAAGCATGTCTTTTCGTCACAGTTCATTGTACATAAAAAAAATTAAAGATACCGTGAGATTGTTTAGTTCTTCTATGATAGAAAATCTATAAACCTTGTATATAAGATTGAGACATACATGATACACTGTTGTTGATAAACTCTGTGTGAACAGTATACTTGTAAATGTTGAAAATAAAGCTTGTATTTGAATGAACTGCTGGTTTATCAAGTGATACTTTTACATACCAGTATTATGATTTATGAATCTGTTTATGTTATTCTGTTAGTATAAGTTGTCATCTGATTTTGGCGTTACACACTTGGATGTGCACTTGTAACACACAATAGACAAGTATGGTATTTAAATTCAAGAAAAAAGCAGCACATTGGTGCTTAATTTAGGGTGTATTTTCTAATCCAAGTTTCAGTTGGAGCATGACTCTAATTTGAGCATGAATTTGGAAGAGATTTTTGGTCGACCACTTTCTTCTTATAGATTCAATCTGAATCTATATGTTCAACAAATTCATTTTTTTTTCCTAGTCTATATCAAATATGTTTGAAAACTAATTTCAAAACTCATTTTCCGATTGAAGCATTCAACCATAGTTACGTTATCACCCATGTCTAAAACAGTGATTGAAAGATGCATAATTTATTGAGATAACGAAAGTTTAGAGCTTGATAAACTACCTTTCAGTCTTTCACTGTCAATCAGCTTGTCACTAATTCTCAGTTTTCTGACAAGGTGCTTTTTTTTGTTTCATTTTTGTGCTTGATTCTAGAAGTCATACTTTGTAAACTGCCATAAAACTAAAAATTATGTTAAAGGAATGTCATGAGATTAATTAATTTGGTCCAGATATACAAATACCAAAAAAGATACCAAAACAGATACCAGTTATAATGTAAAATATATCCAAATTGAAACATTAACAAATTATTTTGAAACAATTAACGTATTAACTTGAAACATTGTAGTATTAAGTTGAATAACACAAATCATAAATTAAATCATCTACTTGAATCACTACTAAATCACATAAATATTACCTTAAAGTTGTTGAGAGAACGTATGGAAGCAAGATGAAGTGAAAAAGCAATAAAAGAGAAAATTATATCATTTGTGTTTCATTTTAATCTCATTAAGTTTTAGATTAACTTTATAGATGTTTTATTTTAATCGCAACATGTTGCAGATTAACGTTAAATTAATTTTGTATGATGGTATCCCCGATGGTATCTTTTGCGGTATCCCCATAGCATTTTCCTAATTAATTTACATGGCAGTCATATGGTACCTACTTTTTGGGCATGTGGGGGTTATTATATGGTTATGCTTTATCCATTGTGATCACCAATTGGATGTTGGGTTGAGAAGAATAATTAGAATCTAATATTTAATATAAAGTTGCATTTACTTTGAAGTGACAAACCACTTGTTAACTTGTTAATTTTTTTATCAAACCATATTAGCTGTCTTTGGTACTGGTGTACTGGGTTTCACATGTTCAACCTTTTGGGTTTGCTTATTGTTATTTTATCTTGAATATTATTGTCAGTAAGTTGATTGTTGGGGCTTGCCTCTATGAATCTATCTTATTAGAAAAAAAAAAAAAAAAAATGAATGTGCTTGGAATTGCAAAATACATTTACTTGTAAATATATGACACTCCATTGTTCAACTGAAATTTAAAATCATGCCATATTTTTATTATACTTCAGTATGAAAGGAGTGTTGCTTTGTCTGGTACAAGTAACTATAGAGCACAATGCATCTTAATTCTTGTAATGGACTGATTTTGTTCTCAATACAGCAGTAGTACCAGAATAAATTTTCTAACATGACAAAACCAATCAAATATAATCAGAAGAAAATCATGAGATTGGAAAATAAGAAATTGTAACAGTATTGGATTGAAATCATCTTCTGCTGCCCCTAGAATTATAGATCTGTGCTACATTTGTGGCTGTAAGGAACCAAAGCTGATAAGAACTGATACATCTGGTATCTATCACATACCTAACTGTATAAACGGATCGGAATCCGCAGACCCTGCTTTTCTTGATCCGACGGTCGAGAAATACCGAAATACTTCGAGATCTGTGCAGCCAAAACTGAAGTACTTTGAGACTGGTGCAGCAACCGATCCCGACCATCCGATCGGAAAAGCAGAGTCTGCTTTTCTGAAACAGTAAATCAGAACCCAAAAGAAAAAAAAAAAGTTGGTTGCAATGAAAGCCCTAAAATTTTGCAAATTGTTCCTCTTTGGAAAAAATTATGTATCACAAGATCTATTACAAAGTACCAACAGAAACAAACCCTGTCAGAACAGTTCTCATGCTGAATCTGGCTTACAGATATCTACTAGAATTAATTAACCACATTTGTCAGTTCAGTTCTAACACAAATCACTGAAACTGAGATCCTTTTCCAATTTATTACAAGTGAAACAAATAGAAAAATAGAAGAAGAAAAACAATATTCCACTTGTATATGCAACAGATATATCCTTTCCTAACAGGTTGGATAGACGGTCACGACCCGGCGTCTCGGGGGAGAGCACAGGACCATCAGAACAAGGGCAATCACAAGAGCTACCAGCAGACCCAGGATGCTGAATCCTCCATCATCATCATCTTCCTGAGAGCAGCAGAGCTTCCCCATGAATGAATTACCTGAAAAGTTGCTTGCTTTGAGAGTGATTGGAGATGAAATATGAGAATTGGGGATGGAATGCAGTGACAGAGATGGGATTGGTTTTTAGAATCCTTATGAGTGAAGCTTTTTCCTTTATAGTGAGATTGGTGGTGACAGTAGTTGAGAGATCACTGTCAGCCTGCTACATGATAAGTCTTCTGTTATTTTGTTCACATTGCAGAATTTTGTGTTTTTGTTATTTTTTGTGGCAGGAAAATACAAAGGGATTAAGAGAACATACTAGAACTTCAAAAAAAAAAAAAAAAAGCAGTAAATTTGCTAGAAATTGTACATCATTTTGAAAATAACATGAAATTTATTTATTTATAAATCATGTCATCATTGATTCATTTAACTCTAAGAAAAAAATCATTTCGAATTCTTGATTTTGTCAAAATATTTTTTTTTAGCAGGTGAAAAGCTTATTTATTTATTTAATTAATTATTATTATTATTTGTAAAATTAAAGCCACCTGTTAATAGTCAATTTCCTATCAATTTCCTATGATGCATGATATTGAGTTATTGACTATAATTATTTTCTTATAAGGTGTACAAAACAATAGATAACAAAAATAAATATAGGGAAAAATTCGTGTTCATTTCATGATATAGATTATAAATATTTTCTTATAAGTGTACAAAACAACATACAACAAAAATAAATATAGCGAAAAGTTTGTTTTTTTTTTTTTTTTTTTTGATGAAAAAAGTTTGTGTCCTTTAGCCATCTTCTGATTTCATTTGACACCCGTTGACTGACCGTTGACCAGCTAATTCTACTCATTCCATGTATATGCAATCCTGACAACATAACAGAGGACAAATGCTAGTTTTATAAATCTGTTTTACTAGTACAACAATGCCATTATTTGGTTCTGCATGTTGATTTATTTAAGTGGACTCAACTCTACCATATACTAACAAACATTAATGAAACATGGCAAAGGCCGCCATTAGCCATAATTAATACTCTTAAACCACTTCATATGGCAGATGTGGTGTGGCAACCCAGATCTGTGAGTTTAACTCTTAGACATATCTGGGTCGGAGGTTTCGGATCTCGGTCAGGACGATCAAGACGGTTAGTGTTTAAAATTTACGGGGCCATTCATAGAATCACTGCGAACTCAATTTTTGAGTTAACTTAGAGGATCTCAATTCCAACCGATGGGTATGAAAATGTTGTCAAACTGACTTGATGTTGCTATTTGCTAAACTGCCAATGAGAGGAATACTTGAGCAGCAACCCGCTACATGATTGTCTGCATTACTGACAACGCAGAGAATCAGTAACAGAACCGACACCGACTTTATACAACTAATAATGTTTTATTTATTTATTTATTTTATTTTTTGTTGAGGAATACAACTAATAATTGTAATGTGGCAGCTGTGATCTGTGGATGCAAAGTAGAGTTCTAAAATCGTGCCTTTCCGTGCCGTACCGTGTCCAGAAACGCCGTGTTTTCGTGCCGTGCCGTGCCGTGTCTTTTTTTTATTAATATTTTTTTCGTGCCGTGCCGTCCCGTGCCAAAAATTGGAAGGAGGAGGCACGGTACGGATAATATACACCGTGTCTATCGTGCCGTGACTTATTCGTTTTTTCGTGTCCAATCGGATGCGTGACCTACCATGTCGTATCTACATGTCTTAACCGTGCTAAACGTGCCCACTCGTTTCGAACATAAAAATTTTAAATATTCCAAAAAACATAAGAAAAATTAAAAAATTAAAATTTACCCCAAAAAATCATTAAATTATTTTTTTCAAAATTTAAAATACATAAAAAATATTAAAAAGTATCAATATACTATGAAAATTGTCTTAATTAATAAACATAATGTTTTATAAATTACTCTTCCTCTTTTTTTTCGGGCTTTGGGACCGGTTATGTTTGAAATATAGGCAGAATTATTACATGTGTCCTACCCGTAACCTATTATCCGTGTTTACCCTTGTCCTATCATTTCCTACCCGTGCCACCTATGTTACTTATGCCATGTCTGTCGTGTCCCGTTCCGTTACCGTGCCGTGTCTGACAACCGTTCCGTGCCGTTTCTGGAACACTATGCGTGCCGTTCCGTACCGTTCCAAAATCTTCAAAACTCAGACACGGCACGGTTAATAACCCGTACCGTATCCGTGCCCGTGCCTTACCTGTGCCGTTACGTTCCGTGCCCGTACCGTTCCGTGCCGGAATTGGTCACGGCGTGCCATTTTTTAAACCCTAATGCAAAGTTTGTTTGTAGACGTAGATATAGACATTCTATGTTTGAGTTGTCAAAAAAAAAAAATTCTATGTTTCAAGGATAACTTTATGTTATCTTAAAGAAATTATGAGGAGTTTACTTTAAATTTGGATGTTGAATAAGTCTTGCAAAACCTTTTTTTTTTTTTTTTTTCAAATTTTTCGAGTTATAGTTATAGTTGGAAAAAAAATTTTGTCTATCCCAAAAAAACAACAAATCTTAAAACTATCCCTATTTTACTGCAGTCATGGCCATAGTTCATTCTGGCCGCAGCGGTCAGAAGAGTAAAAACTTATCAAATTTGTAAAAAATTCGCGTCTGAACGTAGATCTGACCGCAGCGGTCAGACAAAGCGTCTGGCCGCAGCGGTCAGATATTTTAAGATTTTTATTAATGGCATCATGTAGGTCTCGTCGTTAGCTTTCCATTGATAGGTCATATGCCCAAATCAGAGTTTCCTATCAAAAGTTATGAGTATTTGAGTGTGTATATACTCACAATGACTGAATACAGAGTTACAATTTTCTATCAAGAGAGTTGCGTCTGTATATAGACACAATGTCAAAATGCACATTCAAACACTCATAACTTTTGATAGGAAACTCCGATTTGGGCATATGACCTATCAATGGAAAGCTAACGATAAGACCTACATGATGTCATTAATAAAAATATTAAAATATCTGACCGCTGCGGCCAGATGCTTTGTTTGACCGCTGCGGTCAGATCTGCGTTCAGACGCGATTTTTTTACAAATTTGATAAGTTTTTACTCTTCTGACCGCTGCGGCCGGAATGAAATGTGGCCGTGACCGCAGTAAAATAGGGATAGTTTTAAGATTTGTTTCAAAAGAGGGATAGTTTTAAGATTTGTTATTTTTTTAGGGATAGACAAAAAATTTAATCTTATAGTTGAATCAGTTAAATAACCAAATTCCAGTAGCGTGACATGAACCTAATTGATGTGGCCCAAACCTAACGAATCATCAACATCACAACATGGCATCCGTTAATAAAATTTGAAAATTAATTGAGTTCAAAATACAACCATGATTACTGTGGAGCGTGGAGTCCTAGAACCGATATATAGTTAATATTTTCTTAAGAGTGAGGCTATTGACTCATATCTCTAATTTTAAAATATTAATAGTTGATTCAAACTGTACATTATGGTCTTCATACATAATTTTATTTGTAAATGATACGCGTGGAGTGTATAGGCTTTTACCCTAAATAATACAATCAATCGCAAGCGTACGATATTATGCAATATAGTCGGGATCGTATCCACAGGGACGGTACTAAATTTAGACAGATCTTTGTTCACAATTCTAATCCTAAAAGTAACCGATTCGTAACCAATTTGGGGGGGTTTGTTTGAAGTTGGTTGGTTCCTAAATTATTAAAAAGCAGTAAAAGACTCTAAAACAATTATGAGACAAACGTTCCTAGGGTTTTCAGAATCAGTTTGATGTTTGGACTAACTGCCTGCGTTCCGCACCCGAGAGGGTGCGAACCGCAAGATGTACAAATTTGTGGTTCTCTGTCTATTCCTTGCTTGGTATGGTTCGCACCTGTCACCAATGCGATCTGCAGGGAACAGATCAGAGTCAGTTCAAGCTCAGTTTCTATTGTTGATCAAAGTTACCGATCCCCAACTAACCCAAAGCAATTACAAGTCCCTCAACTCTCGTTTGTTGGCACTTTTAAATACTTTTAGATCAATTCGAAAGCTTTAGATTATCTCTAACCTAAACCCAATTTGCTTTCGATCACAGGTACGGTTTAACTCACGTTATAACCACAACTTCTCCTCTCGGATACAATTGGACAACAAGTTATCTACCCAAATAGTGCAAGTATTGAATCTCTATCAATTGACGTTAAGTTTTCCAACTAGACTATGCCCAATCAACAGGTCTATCAAAATAGGGTGAACTACTACAAGTGCACTCTCATGCAATTAGCAATTCTGGCCTAAGAAGATATAAATCTACCAACTAGATACGAACATACATCCACAGGATCATATCAAAGAACAAGAAAACAATTCAAGCACAATTATGAATAAGCTCAAAGCAAATATGAAAATAACTTCAATGCATAAACGTTAAAAGCAAGTATTCAATTAATCCATACATACAAACATCATCCTAAACCCCAAGAACAAAGGCGACTACTCACGCCTTGACATGACTAAACAGCAAAATAAAATAAGGGAAAAGAAAGAACCGATCGAGCTTAGGAATAGGCGAGTAACCAACTCCTTCACCTTGGCGGCGATGAACTCCTCCCTTGACAAAACTAGACTCTCAACTAAACAATGACTATTGACTAAACTAATCTCAACACATGAGACCTAACAACTAACTCTATGACTTGACAAGATCAAGATACTATGAGATGATGATGATATGTGAGATGATGATTATGAGAGCACCCCAAGGGGTCTCTTTTATAGTAGAAGATGTCTCAAATTTAGGTGTCTGACTTCTGGTTTCTTGGGGCGCAATTAAGGGAAAATTCCCAAAGGAGATCGCCAGAAATAGCACACACCAGAAAATAGGTGTTCTGTTATGTTTTGAACTGTCTGCGTTCCGCAAATAGGAAAGTACGGTCCGCAAATAGAAGTCCAAAGATAGCTCGGCCTTGAAATAGCATTTCTGTCGCTTAAATTGGCTCTCTGCGCGTTTCCTTGATTTAGATATGGCGGTTGTGAGCTGGCATGACATGAAAACAGAAGTTCTATTCTTGATTACGGTCCGCAAATAGGGGGTTGCGGTCCGTAAATAGATGTTCCTTTGTGCTCCTTCGCCTATTTTTGCTCCTTGCACCAATTTTAGTCCGTAATAGCTCTAAAAGCTCCATTTACCTGAAAATAGGACCAAAACACAGAAGTTACTTGATTCTAGACAATCTTCTATTAAAATGCAAATGAACTTAGGATTTTAGGTGCAAATATAGGTGCAAGTCTGGTTAATATGCATATATGAAATAGGTGCATCAGTAAACCAAATTTTATATTTTTTCACCTACTTAAATGACTCATAATATTTTAATCAAGTGATTTTTAAAAATACCTTAAAAATAGTAAAAAGTTACTAAAAACTTTAAAATTTGGTTTACAAGTTAAATTGGATATAAAGATCATAATGAATGATTCAGATCGACTATTAATATTTTGAAATTGGAGATACGGCCAATAGTATGGGGGCAATTTGTATTATTAATAGTACAATAGCCTCACTCTTTTCTTAATGTTATAATTGCTACCCATATTTATTAAAAAAAAAGAAAAGAAAAGAAAAATGTTGATCATGATTAACACCAGAAGACAAGAAAGTTAAGAAACTACTCTTAATTCTTATTTAATAAATAATAGTTTAAAACCATAAAAATATTTGATTTGAATTGAATGTGTTTGTGGACCTGAGACGTCATATAAGCTTGGGAAATACACTTAAGTTTGGTAGCTAGATAATTTGGGATAGTCCAATTACCCCCCTTAAACCTGCTAAAATACAAGCAAATAATTGGAAGATAAGATGAGATAACAACTATGTCCAAATTTTATCCCTAAAAAATTAGTGATAATATAATCTCCATGTTTTTATCTTTTTATTTTAACTATGACACTCCCTACTTTTTATAATGTCTCCATTCTCATCTTTCTTTAATTAAAACAAGACTTTTCTGTCATTTCAGCAATAAATTTTGGAGTTGTATGTGAATCTATCTTCATATTCATTGCCAAACGTATTTAAAAAAAAAAAAAATAGAGATGGTATGAGATAGCCGATTATATCCTGAGATAACATTATCCCCTTAAATTATCCCCTTGTTTATCAAGTTTCCAAACAATTTAAATGACATTATACTTTTTTTTATCACATATGATTTGACAAAATATAATTTAAGTCGTTAGTATTTCACTGTAGAATACTAACGTTTGCACAGTACTTTTACCCTAAACTAAAATATGTATTTCATAATTGTTGATTGAGTTGTTGTTTTTTCAGATTGTGCGCCACAAACTCATCCTTCACTTTCAAACACTCCATATCCTGCCAGCCCCGGGGACGGGTTTCGCCGAGAAGTTCGACCTGTGCTTCAGCCTTCCGCAAAACGCTGACCCGACAAGTTTGCTGCCTGGCATGACTTTTCAGTTCAACGGTGCTGACTTGCCGCTGTTCTACGAGCAAGTGTTTTACGTGAACTTGCAAGGAAGGCAGTTCTGTCTTGCAATGTTTGCCGAGGAAACTGGCCTTGCTCCGGCGGTCCTCGGCGCGTACCAGCAAGTCAACACGCAGTTCGAGTTTGATCTGAGCTTCGGCAGCACTTTGCGGTTAGCAACTGTGGATTGCACACATGGAGTATAATTAATTGTGATGTTTGAACTCTTGGAATAATAGCTTGCATTAGTGTATTTGTGATCCAAATTTGAATACAATCATATATTGTGTGTTTTTTTGCATCTTTTTTGCTGAATTGATGAAAAGATTGACATTTTTTGTAAAAAAACCAATAATTTTTTGATATACAGAATTACAGTTAGCTCTAACAATTGAAGAAATGGTTCATGAAAGTAATTAAGAAACCGAACCAAAGTTTAATCACTTGCATAAGATAAAAGATATAGAATTAGAGCCCAACAAACAATTAACTCGAAACAAAAACTCAAAAAGTAAATTGGGCAAAAGTAAATCATTCAGAAAAGATGGAGTTCAATTGGTATTACACTATTACTCAAAAGTACTATAAGTTAAGAAACTAGAACTTGTTCATAATTATATATTCTGCAAAGAAAATAGCTCACTAACATAAATGTTGAAATGCTAGCCAGACTAACCAAAAGAAAAAGAACTTACACTGATCTTGTTTTAACTAGGATGACTTCCAAGAGGTTATGGGTTCAATCCTCTATAGGCACATATAAGAACAGTTTCAATGAAACTGGTGGAGTATTCCACTTTCTTCAAAAAAAAAAAAAAAAAAAATTCTAGTAACCATAATAGTAATCATCTTCGCTGTTGTCAGAATCGTTATCACCGTAATTCAGTAACCCGCATTCGCCGTAAGAGCTATAGTTAGTGCTACTACGAAAGGGAGTACTGAGACTCATTCTCGACAGTGCCGAACTCATCTCCCGAAGTTCTTCCTTCTTCGATTCATACACATACGCATCCTTCGGGACGTCGTGTTTGAGCCACACTATCATCTCATCGACAGCTTTCGCAACATACTTCAGGTATCCGTTTGGTACCTTCGAAACGACCTTGCCGTCCTTCGCCAACTTCCTCAAACGGTGCGCACAGTCTTCCAGCGAGTTCTTGGCCAAAACTTTTCCTTTGAGTTGCTCATCCTGAATCCTGTACCTCTCCGCTTCACGTACCATCCTATCGATTTCCTCCGTACCGAGCCTGCCCTCTCTGTTGACCAAAGTGATTTCTTTCTTTGTGCCGCTGATCGACTCCTCCGCAGATACATGCAATATGCCATCATTGTCAATTTTAAAGGTTACATCAATGTTGGTTTCACCTCGTGGCGCCCGATTAATTCCAGATAAAATAAATTGGCCCAGTAGATTGTTATCTTTACACTGCACACGCTCTCCCTCATAAACCTCGATGCCGACTGCAGATTGGAAATCAGAGACGGTATGGTACCTATGTGATTTCTGAGTTGGTATCGGCGTGTTCCTTGGAATAATGACAGATGTGATACCACCTAATACATCTGTGCCAAGAGAAAGAGGTGTTACATCAATGAGCACCAAGTTCTTGATCTCTTTGGTACCTTGTCCGCTTAGCTTTGCTGCCTGCACAGCGGCACCATAAGCCACAGCTTCATCAGGATGTATGCTTTTACAAAGCTCCTTGCCGCCAAAATAATTCCTCAAGAGCTGTTGCACTTTCGGGACTCGGGTGGAGCCGCCTACCAGAACCACCACATCGATGTCGTCCTTTTCTATGTTAGCATCTTCATGACACCTTCACGGTCGCAATGCATTTCTTGAAGAGGTCGATGTTTAGCTCCTCGAACCGGGCACGAGTTATGGTCAAGTAGAAATCGGTCCCCTCGTACAGACAATCGATGCTGACAGCAGTTTGTGCAGTGGTCGAGAGGATTCTCTTCGCCTGTTCGCATGCGGTCTTGAGGCGCCTCAAGGCCCTCGGATTTTTGCTAACATCCTTTCTTTGCTTCCTTTTAAATTCTTCGACAAAGTGATTTACCATGCGGTTGTCAAAATCCTCGCCTCCGAGATGTGTGTCGCCAGCGGTGGCCTTCACCTCGATTACATTGTTGCTTATGCTAAGCAATGATACGTCGAAAGTACCGCCGCCAAGGTCAAATATCAGAACGTTCTTCTTCACACAACAGTTGATGTCATTTGTATCGAAGCCGTAGGCGACAGCAGCAGCGGTCGGGTCGTCCATTATGCGCATGACATTGAGGCCGGCGATAAGGCCGGCGTCTTTCGTCGCCTGACGCTGGGCATCGTTGAAGTATGCGGGCACAGTGACTACGGCATCTTTCACAGAGCGACCGAGGAATGCCTCCGCCACCTCTTTCATCTTTGTCAGAATCATTGCAGATATCTCCTCAGCAGAAAATCGCTTCGACATGCCTTGATAGTCGACGAGGATGTTGGGTCTATCGTCATTGCCCTCGATCACCTCAAAAGGCCAGAGCTTCTTGTCACTTTGCACACATGTATCAGAAAACCGTCATCTCGATCAACCGCGTGGCAGCTTAAATAAAAAAACAAAAATCAAATTACAAATTAATATTCTATTTTTATGCCTCAAAATTTAAAATCAGTCTTTAATCACTGAAATCAAATATAGTTTATGTCAGTTCCTTGTATTGTATATAAAATGGATGCCTCAAAAAACATACATAAAAAAAAAAAAAGACAAAGTACTTAGACAATTAATAAAAAAGTACTGTAAATAATAAAAAAAAAAACTGATAATTAACATAAAAACAACTGATAATAAAAAAAACAAAGTACTGTAAATAATAAAAAAAAAACTACTGATAATTAACATAAAAACAATGAAAACAGAAGAGTAGTCGTTTCGACGCACCGAAGACGGTGTTGGCAGGGTTCCGATTGGCCTCATTTCTGGCAGCATTGCCGACAAGTCTCTCGGCTTCCTTGCAGGCCACGTAAGAAGGCGTCGTATGGTTGCCCTGGTCATTGGCAATGATCTCGACCCGGTTGTTCCGCCAGACCCCGACGCAGGAGTACGCCGTGCCAAGGTCAATGCCGATCGCAGAACCTGCAGTGTTTCTCCCTGCCATTGCTCAATTCTTTCTGTCACAGTATATGAAATAAGTACTTACTGATTATGACAGAAGTGTATATATATGGTTGTAATTGTATGAGTTTGGAAAGTAAAAAATGTACTCATTTTATATAGGTTGAAATTGAAATGGCTCTTCGTTTCTGGTATGAACTTAATTAATTATTTTCATGCTATAATGGGAAATTAGTGATTAAATTGGAAAATAAAATGAAGGAAATAACTTAATTATGCAGAAAGAAATGGTACAGAAAATTTAGGATAAAAGAAACAGATACATGAAGTAATATATGAATAAATGTATCACACTTGATTTATTACTGGTTTTGCTGAGATTTGGATTTGTGAGATCAAGTTAATGATAATATGATAATATCATTTCCCAAAGAGACGATTGTGAATTGTCCCAATTACCAAAACCTTCCCGATTCTCAGAATTTTTTCTCAGATTAAGTTGTGTGTGCATTAATTAACTAATAAATTAATTGAAAACATTTAACCAACATGAACCTAAAGAATGGCAACGGAGTGTATGTAATAGAAGAATATTTGATGAAATTTGGATGAAAAATTATATCTGTAATCTGTAATTCTGTATACATAAACAAAATCTATTGGATTTTAACCTGGCTCGTTCATCTTGCCTACACATGTGGGCTCGCTTAATTTCATTTATATTTCTGAGTTAGTGAAGAAGGCCTGTATCCAGTTTGGTTCATGGGCTTCTCAGTTTCATTTTTTTTTCTATCCCGATCCAACACAAACCATATTACAAATTAAATTTCGATCATTGAACAATACAATATAAAATTTCACTCCAATATTTATGTTTTCTAGCTTGACAAATGATTAACTGTTTCACAAAAGATCATATCATTTGAAAGGATGTGTTTTGAAAGTTATACTTGTTCATGTTTAAATGGATTTTATTTATGCATTTATGTTCCTTGAAATTTGATAATATCATTCCTTTGGAAGTATTCAGGAAGATGCGCTTGGTCCTGAATCATAGAACTCCAAAGAGGGGATATGTATTTCTAAAGATAGCTCGTGATCCAGATAATTAAAGGCGAACATTAATTATCGGACGAGATCATTGTGTCGATAAAGAGTATGTTGTTGTTCTATAAACATAAGGTTTATCGCTATGACACGAGTATATAAAATGGGATGGATATTTTATATACAGAGCATGACCAACTTGGATGAAACATTATATGGATTGTGTTTTGTGTCATTAATGTTTCATCGTGTCTTTGAATCTAGGATATGAGATGTGTGTATTTCTCACATGAGCGACATGTAACGTGATTGTTGCTAAAACCCTATCTGGTATAGGACAAAGCAACAATTCGTTATATGAAGTTTGTGCGGGAGAAATATATATATCAAGATTATCAATGTTGCTCGTTACGAGTAGTGATATTACTGGGCCCCTTGGTAGAGTAAGATTACAATGCTAGCAATATAACTGGGCCAGTTATAATTGTAATTTACTCGGATAGACCAAGAAAACGAATACGGTACGAAAATGATACGATCCTATTTCGTACAGTATTCAGAATATCACGTGACAAGGATAGACACAACACTTGTGGATTTTGCAGAATAATGTATGGTACATTATTTATGTCATTCGAAGGACTACATGTCGTGATAAAGCCTCTGTAGTCTGATGATGCGATCATAACTTCGACATAACATAAATCCCCAAAAGGTCACACCGAACGAATAAGAAACACCCAGATTCCGTGTCTTAAGGATTATTTCATTCGTGAAATAATATATGGAAGATATCAGAATGAACAACTTAAGGAAGAATTTGGAGGGGCAAACGTTAACCATTCTGGCCATATGACATATGAAAACAGTAGCCCTTCGAGTGTAGAATCCAACGGTGAAGGTTTCACGTTGTTTGGAATTCTCTAGAAGAAGTTATGGCGTTTTTAGTAAGCAGTGGTCAGAAATTGA
This sequence comes from Cyperus esculentus, assembly GCA_030179965.1. Lineage (NCBI taxonomy): Eukaryota > Viridiplantae > Streptophyta > Magnoliopsida > Poales > Cyperaceae > Cyperus > Cyperus esculentus. The sequence goes on from JASGLE010000031.1 coordinate 2,122,959, forward strand.
CGGAATTTGGGCCTGAAATTGGGTTTTTGGGCTTCTAATCTCACATCCTATAAATAGGAGTTGAGAGAGAGCAAACCCTAAGCACTCTAACCAGCCACCTTCTTCCTCCATTCTCTTTCTCCTTTTCAAGGGTTTCTCTCATGAGTTGAGATAAAAAGAAACCATTAGAGCTTGAGAGCTTGAGAGAGTTGTTGAGCGGGTTAGCTAGCCTATCGATCTAGCTAACCAAGCGGGTGTTTGCGGATTCGAGGTGAACCGGGGGACGGCGACTTCCGGGCAGCGGCATCGCGGCGCGCGACTCACTGCCGGCAAGAACTCGAATCTCGACGGACAATCCGAGCCCCTAAGGTATGGCACTAACCGCTCTTTGGGATTAATGGGGTTGAATTAATCGGAGCGATTTGGGGTCGTATGTGCTTCCCATACGACATTGAATTGTTATATCTTAGATCCGATGTTTTGCACACTTGTGTTTCGCTCCGATTTTGTGAGTCGTGTGTGCTTCCCACACGACTCAATCGATTGCTTATTCGGTTATCCCAAAACGTACGATCCGCACAACGTGTGCGTATAGAGCAAAATTTTTATTTTTGCCCCTGTACGCCACCAAGAATCCCAACATCATTTACATATCTTGATCAATTAATGCTCCATACAGTTACAATGTATTCTCTCAATTGGTTGTACAAAATAAATTTCACACAACAACTGTCATCCAATCTCAACAAGCTGGGCCAGCAATACCACACTTAGATGGTATTTCTTTAACACGTTGGGAATTTATTCCCATTGCACTAACCAAATAAGATTGCTGGTATGAACAAAGGCACGGTAGATCTGCACCTCTTACGGCTTGACAACATTTATGAGAAGGCGGTGGCAGATTTGATCCCCTCACAGATGGCAAACAGGCATTGATGCCATTGTTATTCATCTTACATAGATTTAAAGCACATGTCATTTTGTCATTCACAATGAGGCATGACAAAAGCATCGCTGCAAATACCAACTTTGACGACAAGAGCTTCATGTTGCCTCTTTAAATTGGACCAAATATATTTGTCTTGATTATTGTTTCTTTTTTTCTTCTTATGTGTTGGAAGATAAATAATCGAGCAGAATTATATAGGATTCAGAGAAGTGATGCCATTGTATTTTATGGTTAAAATTAACAAAAGATATGTGTTTCTGTACAAGAAAAACTTTATTTGGCAACTATTATTCCTTAGTTTAGTCAATAACCAGTACAATAAGGAGCTACTTCCAAAGAAAGACTTTTACCAAATTCGCGTTATGTTGAAGTAACTAATAAACAAAGTTGTTAATTTGTTTCTTAGTTGCTAATTTGTTAGAACGTTTCTACTTTGAGAGCTCATTTTCTTATTTTGAGATTATGGACTACATCAATTTCTCTATTTTCTATATTCTTATTTTATTTATATCTGGGCGGTACCTCGTAATTAACTGATTGATTTCTCAAAAAATTTTGAAACTAGCTAACTTCCTATAAATTTTGACAGTTAAAAGCCATGAGAAATTCATTGAAAAATAAATGAAAACAACAAAACTGAACTTTCTTTTCCTAAATTTTGCTTAAAAAGGGAAATAAAATAATCATGAGCAAAATAATTTTTGTTTTTAGGTCGTGTACTAAAATTTCTTTGCAACTATTAATAAATATGAAAGAGTAAATCTACTCCTAGGAGCATGGAGGCCTCCCGTGCTCCTAACTCAAAAATCATACTAAACCATCATGAAATTTTGATTTATCATTCTCATTAAATTATTTATATAAAAGTCTCTTAGGATACAAAAATTTTCCATTTTTTGAGTTTCTTAAGTATATGTTTTGAAATTTTTTAGAATGACCTCATAATAATAATAAAATAATATATAAAACTATATCATTTTTAAAAAATACAAAACAAATACTTAAAAATCTCAAAAAATGGAAAATTTTTGTATCCTATTTAATATAAAGAATTTAATAAGACCCATAAATCAAAATTTCGAGATGGTTTAATATGATTTTTGAGTTAGGAGCACGGGAGGCCTCCGTGCTCCTAGGAGCACACTAGATTTACTCAATATCAAATACAAACATAATAAATATCAATTAGAGTTAAATAATTGGATATTAACAATTAGATGGATTTATATGAAAAGTTTTGAAGAGTTTGAGGAGAATATAATATATTTGGAGTTCATAGGCAAATATGAAAAATTCAAAAGAGTTCAAGGGTATATATGATATACTAAAGATATGATGGGTAAATATGAAATTAATCAAGAGTTGAGGGGTATACATGATATTAACCCATATTAAATTCATCTGCAACCAGTAAAATTGTTTGGGTGTGATCATGAGAGCAACACCCTGCAAACTTATTAGAAAATTATCGCGCGCATAAGTTTCACTATTCAAAATTTAACGAGCATGAATAAATTAATCAATAAACTAATTAAGAGATTGGGAGTTTCGGGGTCCATCGCTCGCTAGTGGCACTTGTCTAGAAAGGCTTCCCTCGGTCTCGAGTTCATGTTGTACAGTAAACACAATCGAGCAAAGCAGATTTTTTTTTTTTTTTTTTTGAGATAAAATGAGGTTCACTCAAAGTTAATTGTCTATAAAGGACCTTCTATTTGGGTTTCAAACCCGCGCCCTCCCATACAAGAGCGTTACTCTTAGCTACTGGACCAAAAGTTGGTTCTTAGAGCATCTTCAAGAGCATCCTTAAACCATTCCTAAAACTAATTATTGGGAATTAAGGACAAACATCGGGCTCCAACAGAAGCCCCAAACCCTTCTCAATTTTTGCGCTATCCCCAAATCGAAACCAATATTAGCTATTTTTAGGTACTCCCTCCGCACTCCCAATAATCCTCCCCTTCCCTCTCCGCCGTTCGATTGGTCAGGCCCAGTGACGTGGCCCATTTTAAATTTATTGGGATCCATCTTTAGAGAAATTCTTAGAGTTTAAGGTATAATTTGGATTCCAAAAGTTTAGAGCAGCTCCCAATATGATCATATTGGGAATAAATAATTAGGGATCTCTCGGAATACTCTTAAGCAAAGCAAATTTGATGTAGAGGGAATGGAATCGGAGCTCTCAAGTTCTGTAGTTCTGCTCTGTTTTGTGCTTGGCCCATGCCGCCCGATTGCTCTCGTTGTTGATTGGTATGCTCCGGTCACTGAAGATAATGACCATTTAATAATTAATACACTTTTGTTTTAACGGGGTATGTATGATATTCTGCTTATCCATATGAACTTTCGAGGGGATACAAATTTTGAAGTTTTACAGAGGTAAATATGATATTATGAAATTTCGAGGGGAAATATGTAATTTGAAGTTTTAAAGGGATAAATATAACATTATTAAACTTTTGAGAAAAAAATATCTAATTTTTAATTTTTAGAGAGGTATACATGAAACTTTGTATTGATAGCCCTATTACTGAAAACCTATAGCATACCAATTCTCTTATCACGGTTTGGTAAATTATGAACCAAATTTGGTATTAGAAGTAGCGCTCTATTTAAAGCGTTTTCTTAAGAATGATAGATTATTCCAGTACAGTAACTAAACAGTAAATTATATATGAACCAAATTTGGTAGAAACTTACTATTATATTTATGTGCCTTGGCTAACCAATGTAAGAGGCTTCTTTGAAAGGGACAACACCATTTACCTAACCTAATTAATCAATGAAACAAGCAGAAAACACAACAACAGTTCTTTAAACAAATCAATCACATAGACCAAACTGAAGCTGTCAATTAATTAATTAAGTTGCATCAATATATTATATCTGATAACAAAACCAGAGAGGCACATCATGAATTAATTCATGTTAGGAACTTATTAAAGTAAATATAGCGATAACTATAGGATTGGGACACTACATTTTTAGAAAAAAAAAATATATATATTTTTTTGATAATATTTGTGAATTATGCTCTAAGATTTTTGATATAATATAGTTATCAATAAGACTTATTATGTTCCAAGTAAATACTCATCATTTTTTATTTGTTACCAAATACCCATCATAACTTCAAAAGAACCGCTACAACTTGCGGGTACAGTGCTAGTTAGATAACAAAACCAGAGAGGCACGAGTGCACATCCTCTAAAATGGTCAGCCTGTAGAGTGTTTGGAGTGGTCAAATTTTGAGTGCAATTTTTTTTACGGGCAGCTTTGAGATTCACGCTAAATGCTTTTTAGAGGTGGGATTTTGACCCTTGCTGGTAGGGTATTCCAGAGATGTGAATTCGAGAGGCACATCATGAATTTAATTGGGTCATAAATTCAACAGAAGCCTCAGAGGGTTCAGGGTTCACATACATAACTTAGTTTAACTATGAGAAACCCCTTGCGTCCATAGATAGATCATCCATCACAGACACAAGGGGTAACCAGTGAAACCCACCATGTGGCAACTCTGTGTATGTGATGGATGATCCATCTATGGACGCTAGGTCTCACTCTTTAACTATCGTTCCATCAATGCGAAAACCATGTTGTGATCTACCACCTGCACAAATCTATCTGGCTCACAATTAATTAACGGTGAGCATCGATCAGTCAGTGAATAAATTGCCGCGTACTGAATTGCACCATCCAATCCATCGCCATTAATTTTACAATGCTTCTGGAATGAAGGAGATGGCATTGTTGTGACAAATGAAGAAACCCAACTTGTACATGTCTGTGTGACCAAGGCGTCAATATCAGTATCTACATGTCTACATTGTTATAAAATTTGATTGAGAGTTACATAATTTGAGATAAGTGTTACAGATTTTGTGTATGTGTGGACGTGTAGATAGTTGAAACGAGGAGACTTGGAAAATTCAAAAAAGTAACTACAACAATTAGATTGTCAAATTCAAATAAAAAATTTGAGGTAACTATTACATAATTTGAGGTAAATGTTACATAATTTGATGAAGTAGGCCAAGCCTACTTAAAATTATTACTAATGAAAAGAAGAAAATTATTTACATGGTTGATATTTACATGATTATGTCACGCTTCAAAAGACATGAAAACACAACCCTCTTTTTTTTCTTTTAATCACGTAACTGGTTTTGCTAATTTATTCCGTCAAGGAAAGGTTCTGCATGCTTGTTTTACCATGAAACTATATCATTCAGAAATATATTATGCCTAGCTGAAGAGTACTAAAATCCATCTAAATAATGTTATGTTACACGTCTCTGATTTCCTATTTGCTTCTTTTTCTCAGACTCTTTGTTGCTGGACGTACGAGTCCTGTTGCTACTGATTTCATATCTCCTGCTGTACTGCATTTTGCAGTTCGTGACGTGAGCCGTTAGATTGTCTTGAGATCCGCACCAGCTCGGATCTCTATGAATCTCGAGACGATCCAACGGTCACATCGTGAACTGCAAAATGCAGTAAGTTAGGGGATAAGCAATCTGTTGCTACCGAGTGCTCATCCCCTAACTTACTGCATCTTGTTGCAGTTTATAACGTGCACTGTTGGATTGTCTTGAGATCCGATCTGGCACGACTCGAGACAATCTAAAGGTTCACGTGCATCAGGGGATACGGAATCGTTGCTACTTGCTATTCCAATTCGAGCACTATTGATTAACTGATACCAATCATCCGATCACAAAATTAATTATGATCAAATTAAAAAAAAAAAAAGATCAAGATAAAACTGCGATATATATATATACATACTACAATAATTCACCAATTTATTCTATGATATCCTATCGACTATATATTGAGTTTGATCAAATATTAAAAAAATAATAATAAGATAAACCGAGTAGCAGTTACGGGATTCAACGGAAAACCTGTTACATCAAATTAATAAATTTATATGGTACCGTACGTACCTCTGAAAATGCTATGAAGATAAAAGAAAAGAAAATGTCTAAGGACAATTTTGACTATGGGTAGTTTGCATAGATTAAATTAGTTCACTTCTCTATCTTTATTTATGTTTTTTTCTTTTGAAAATGTAGACTGAGAAAGAATTGATTGCAATTCTTATCTAAGCATTAATTTATGAAAACTGGTACTTTTTTTTTTCAATTAACATTTTCAAGTCAAATCCGAGTTTAATCAAAGCATGACCTGTTAACCTCTACAAATGTAAAGTAATAATATTATAACAATATGTAGGGTTTATTTGATAATGTACAAGATATTGTTTCGAAGTAATAGTTAGATTTTGGCAATATAAAGTTTAATAATGAGACAAAAATTCAATAAAAATATAGTATACCGATTTGAATGTGTTTTAATTGTATTTGGCTTAAATTTTATGTTTAATTGATATCTTAACACACTTAGTGAGCACTCGAGTAAGTAGAAGATATTATTCAAAATATTTTAGTAAGGTTATATATGCAATATAGTTTATAGAAATGAAACGAAAATTGTGTAAATTTACAAATAGAGCATTTAAAAATATTTTTATGTGCATTTATGTTAATATTTGGGGCCAAAAAACATAATAGATTATCGTGATTTTCATTTTTATTTATTGTCCAATGTTTATTGCTGTATTATTATCATTATTATAGTATGGACTCTAATTAACCAACTGCTGTTGTTAACTAACAATTTGTTTATTACGTTACATTTTTTTTAAAACCTAAAAGTCGGACTTACATTATTGCACCGATTATAAGTTTATAAACAAAATAAAATCACATTTTTCAGCTTTTAATTTTGTACACACATGGTTATTTAAAAAAAAAAATTGTGTACATTTTAATACACATGAATACGCGCTTCAGAAGAAATAAATGAAAGCTTTGATGCACCTATTTCATATCTGCATTTTAACCAGACTTGCACCTAGTTTTTGTACCAAAATCCTAAGTTCATTAGCATTTATTAGAAGATTGCCTAGAAATTAGTTACTTCTGTGTTTTTGGCCCAATTTACAGAGAAACAGAGTTTTTGGAGCTAAAACGGGCCAGATTTAGAGCAAAGGAGCAATGAGCACAACCACCGGAGCCCAGCCCAGTAGGCCTGCGGACCGTACTCCATCAGGTGCGGAACGCAATGAGCCCAAAACGCAGCCCATTCAGACGTGCCGACTCACAACCGCCATATCCAAAGATAGCACGATCTGCGCTCCCATTTCTGCTGAACGCAAGAAGTCTAAAAACAGGATTGCACTCCTATTTTTGCGGACTGCTATTTCTGAACTTCCAACTGCGGACCGCACTATATTTAGTGCGAAACGCAGGACATCTAAAACTGAGCAGAATCGCTATTTCTATTGCACGTTAACTTCCGGCGATCTATTTTTCCATACTTGCGTCCCAAGGATCCAGAAGTGGAACGACTAAAACTGAAGGCATCTTCTAGTATAAAAGGGACCCCTAGGGGTACTTTCTCATTGTCTTGTGTAGGTCTCATGTGTTGAGATTAGTTTAGTCAATAGTCATTGTTTAGTTGAGAGTCTAGTTTTGTGAAGGGAGGAGTTCATCGCCGCCAAGGTGAAGGAGTTGGTTACTCGCCTATTCCTAAGCTCGATCGGTTCTTTCTTTTCCCTTATTTTATTTTGCTGTTTAGTCATGTCAAGGCGTGAGTAGTCGCCTTTGTTCTTGGGGTTTAGGATGATGTTTGTATGTATGGATTAATTGAATACTTGCTTTTAACGTTTATGCATTGAAGTTATTTTCATATTTGCTTTGAGCTTATTCATAATTGTGCTTGAATTGTTTTCTTGTTCTTTGATATGATCCTGTGGATGTATGTTCGTATCTAGTTGGTAGATTTATATCTTCTTAGGCCAGAATTGCTAATTACATGAGAGTGCACTTGTAGTAGTTCACCCTATTTTGATAGACCTGTGGATTGGGCATAGTCTAGTTGGAAAACTTAACGTCAATTGATAGAGATTCAATACTTGCACTATTTGGGTAGATAACTTGTTGTCCAATTGTATCCGAGAGGAGAAGTTGTGGTTATAACGTGAGTTAAACCGTACCTGTGATCGAAAGCAAATTGGGTTTAGGTTAGAGATAATCTAAAGATTTCGAATTGATCTAAAAGTATTTAAAAGTGCCAACAAACGAGAGTTGAGGGACTTGTAATTGCTTTGGGTTAGTTGGGGATCGGTAACTTTGATCAACAATAGAAACTGAGCTTGAACTGACTCTGATCTGTTCCCTGCGGATCGCATTGGTGACAGGTGCGAACCATACCAAGCAAGGAACAGACAGAGAACCACAAATTTGTACATCTTGCGGTTCGCACCCTCTCGGGTGCGGAACGCAGGCAGTTAGTCCAAACATCAAACTGATTCTGAAAACCCTAGGAACGTTTGTCTCATAATTGTTTTAGAGTCTTTTACTGTTTTTTTAATAATTTAGGAACCAACCAACTTCAAACAAACCCCCCCAAATTGGTTACGAATCGGTTACTTTTAGGATTAGAATTGTGAACAAAGATCTGTCTAAATTTAGTACCGTCCCTGTGGATACGATCCCGACTATATTGCATAATATCGTACGCTTGCGATTGATTGTATTATTTAGGGTAAAAGCCTATACACTCCACGCGTATCAAGCTTTTTGGCGCCGTTGCCGGGGACGGCAACACTATTTCTAGACTTTTCTTTGTTTTCTTTTCTATTTCTAACCCCCCTTTTCTAGTTTTCTTTTTCTTTTGTTACAGGTGACAGAAGCTGGACCGACTACCGCCAGTCGGTGACTACAAGCTGAGAAGTGGTGTTCAATATCCGAGACTACAACCAGAAGACACCCCAACCTCAGTTCCGACCGACCTGACCACAACTTTCCAGCAGCTGTCGATCAGAGACTCTTCCTGCGGTCCGCACTCCACTGCTCACGGTCCGCAAGACATGGCAGACGAAGCAACAAGGCTTGCATTGCAAGAAGCTGCTACCGAAAGGCAAAGACTTCAGACAGAGGTCGAACGACTACAGCGGGAAGCAAGACAAAGGAGAGAGGAAGAAGAAGAAGCACAGCGTCACATGCCACGTACTCTAAGGGATTTCCACATCCCCAAAGTTGACGATGCACAAGGACCTATAGTACTTCCTGACATAGTTGGGGATCCTCCTAACTTTGGCTCAGGGGTAGTCAATCTCATCCAACAAAGTTGTTTTCACGGCTTGGAGTCGGAGAACCCACACGATCACATCAACAACTTTCTCCAATGTTGCAGAACCGTAAAGAACATTATGGCAAGTCCAGATTACGTCCGACTGGCTCTGTTTCCGTTCTCCCTACGAGACAGAGCACGAACATGGTTTAATTCTCTTCCCACAGGCTCAATTGGTACCTGGGCCGAATTATCTAAACAATTCATTGAAAAATACTACCCTGTTAGGAGAACTGCTAGAGTTAGGGCACAAATTTCATCTTTCAAACAAGGGTATGATGAATCATTGAGCGATGCTTGGGATAGATTTAACCAATTGAGACAATCTTGTCCTCACCATAACTTTACTGATTGGATGTTGGTTGATGCATTTTATGATGGTTTAACTTCACAAAGTCGTGTTTTGGTTGATTATGGTGCAGGTGGGTCTATCATTGACAATGAGCCACATGAAATCTTGGAGTTATTTGACAAGTTGGCAAAGCAACAACAATGGTCCAACTGTGAGCAAATCAGAGGTCAGAAGGGACGTTATGAAGTCGATCAACTCGCTTTGATGCAAGCTAAACTAGACGCCCTTCAATTACAAGTTGACAAGCAAAAGGCCACCACTAATGCCGTGCAAGTCCAATCTTGTACTCTTTGTGGAGAATCTCATGACTACGAAAACTGCCCCTTGCGTCAACCCGAGTTTGGAGGACAAGTCAACTCGATCAACAATGAGCCACCCTTCTACCCAAAGCCTCCTTTCGCACAGTCGTACAACCCTCCTCAGAGGTATCAGAACCAAGGGACTCAGTATCAACCAGGTCAAGGAAGCGGAAACCGTAACTTCTATAGCAACAACCACTTCCAAAACCAAAACCAGAATCGCAATACCCCGCCAAACAACTTATACCGACACCCAAACGCGCATCCCCAACAAGAACCACACGTACCACCCGAGGTCAACACCTTCATGCAAGAGCAAACCAAGATGAATCAAATGATCTTTGAACAAATGCAAGCCATGAATGAGAAGTTGGCTAGACTAGCGGGAGGAGACACTAATGCAAGCATAAGCTCGACGGGCACGGGTAAGCTTCCGAGTCAACCGATTAATCCAAACGGCGAAGTAAAGGCTATACATATCTTGAGGAGCGGCACGCAATACACAGACCCTCCAATGCCAGAGGAACCTGACCTGAGTATCAAGGGACCAGCTGACGCCGAAACCGTTCAGAAAACTACGAAAACCGCTTCAGACAGAGCAGAGTGCGAACCGCACCCTTTTGTACACGGTCCGCACATCCCTCAGTTAGCAGAAACAGAGAAGAGCACGACCCAACCGACTTCGCGACCGAAGCAGCCAGGCCCAACCGACACAGCTTGCGGTCCGCACTCACGAGAGTACGGTCCGCAGGATGATGAAACAGAAGGCAAAACTGACCAGAATACCAATCCTGTTTCACGTGCCACCTCAGCAAAGGGCAAAGGCAAAGCAACAGAGACACCACCGCCTTATCAGCCGCCTGTTCCTTTTCCACAGAGACTTGCCCAACATCGATTGGATGAGCAATTCATGAAGTTCATGGAGGTACTTAAACAACTCACAATCTCAATTCCATTCACCGACGCTCTCATGCAAATGCCTTCGTACGCCAAGTTCTTGAAGGACATCTTGTCCAACAAGCGAAGTCTCAAAGATTGTAAGAAGGTACAACTCAATCACGAAGTTAGCGCGGTCATAAGTCATGAGTTACCTCCTAAACTTGGGGATCCGGGCAAGTTCACTATTCCATGTACCATCGGGAAAGCCGACATTAAGAAAGCACTATGCGATTTGGGTGCTAGTGTGAGTCTCATGCCATATACCGTGTTTCAAAGAATCGGGGTTGGAGATCTAAAACCGACTCGCATGACGATCCAACTTGCCGATACCACCACGCGAAAACCATTGGGTATTGTTGAAGACATACCCGTTCGAGTTGGAAGATTCTTTGTTCCGGGAGATTTTGTTGTGATAGACATGAAGGAAGACAAGCATGTGCCGATCATCTTAGGGCGACCTTTCTTAAGAACCGCCGGTACCGTTATCAACACACGAGATGGCACGTTGACGATGTACGTTGGAAATGACAAGGTTCAATTCCAAGTTGAAGAAGCAATGCAATACCCCGACTATTCCGAAGACTGCTGCCGATTGGACGTTATCGAGGATGGAGTCCATGAGGTGCGAGAAGATGACGAGTCTCCTCTGCAGGATCAGTTGGTACATGCATCACACGGTTCGCAGCTCACTACATGCGTTCCGCAGAGGGAAGGAGGAAGGGCTGAGCCACAAATGACAGATCAGCCCGAGACAGCAACAGATAACACATACTGCGGACTACAGGATTTTCGGTGCGTTCCGCAGGAGGAAGACCCACCAGACAGACAGTCGATTTTTCAAATGCAAGCAGAACCATCTGTTCCGCACTCAGTCACAGCAACTGACTACGGTTCGTACTCAACCAGGCACGGTCCGCAGGAAGGTGTAACCAGGTACGAGACAGACAGGTCCCCACCGCGCATAGCTTGGCGTCAGGTCAGGTATTTTCTTTAATAATTTAGGTAGTTTAGGGGTCGAGCTCGGGACCTAAAACGTAGCGCTTCTCGGGAGGCAACCCAAGCACAAAATAAAGTAGTTTAAGTTAGTTTAGGTTAGTTTAGATAGTATTAATTAGTCCATACAAACAAGTTCATCATAATATTGCATAAGGTATGTTTAGTTTTGTTTTTGTAGTCCCAGGAGTCAACCCAAGGAATCATGAAGAATCAGAGCTCGAAATCACGAAGAAACGAGGCGCTGGCATCTACCTGCGTTCCGCAAGCTGCAGATTGCGTTCCGCAGTAGGCTCTGACAGATCCCTGTTTCAGACAGAAGAAAGGCATAGTTCGATTGAGCTTGGGGATTCTCCATGACGTCTACGGAGCATAGCTAGTCCATCAGGTCGTATTCTTTCTTTCTCTCATTTATTTCCATATCTAAGTTCTAAGCACTGAGGGCAGCGCAAGGATTAGCTTGGGGAGGGAGAATAGAGTAAACTTGATTGTAGAGTCCATGCATTTTTTAGTCCAATTTTTCGAATTTTCATGCATTGCATTTATGAAAAATTTTGAGTAGGTGTTAAATTCAAGATTTTTGGGTGTTTTTGAATTTTGTTTTATTAAAAATTGAGTAGGATAACTTCATGAGATATTTGTTATAGTCGGTAATTCTTGTTCTGAAGTGGCTAGTTACATGAATTAAGTAAGTTTTAATTGGAAAAAGTAGTAAACCGAAAATCTGATTGAGAATGAAAAAGGAAATTCTTTTGGTTTTGTTGATTTCACGTGAACATGGGTCTGGCAAAGTGGAATGTCATAGCTTGAATGTCAAATAAAAATAATTAAATCCGTAAATGTTCATAAATGACGAGATAAGTCTTGGGCAGCGGAAAATCAAATCAAATAAGAGGCTTTTAGGATCGCGGTTGATTCAGACGAGTGTACCCTTTATTTTTTCCATCTGGATTGATTGGATTCTAGAATGTCTCAAATTCACAAAAGGTTGGAGTTGCGTTCAGTTCGGAGTTGTGTACCCTTTAATTTTTCATCCGGACTGATTCGAGCTTCATTCCCCAAACACAAATAAAATAAGGCATTTCAAAGTCTATGGAGTTGAATAGAACGAGAAAGTTGTTCACGTGGGATGAGCAAAGCTTAAATAACCACTTTGTAGTTTGATTGAAAGATCTAGGTCCGAAAAAGTACAATTGTCTTATTTGTTTCATGGAACAAGAGTCGCTCGTCTTGGTTACTTATTATAACACATGTCTTATGAAGTAATTTTTCCCAATTGTTGATAAAGCTTAGTTTAAACTTGTTCATAAATCTTGAGTTAAACATAAACACAAAGTCTTTCATTTGCATTACTTGGGAATTTGGGAATGAGTCTAGGTACAGTCATGTTCTTAGGTTTAAGTAATTGCTTGAGGACAAGCAAGGGTTTGAGCTTGGGGAGATTTGATGCACCTATTTCATATCTGCATTTTAACCAGACTTGCACCTAGTTTTTGTACCAAAATCCTAAGTTCATTAGCATTTATTAGAAGATTGCCTAGAAATTAGTTACTTCTGTGTTTTTGGCCCAATTTACAGAGAAACAGAGTTTTTGGAGCTAAAACGGGCCAGATTTAGAGCAAAGGAGCAATGAGCACAACCACCGGAGCCCAGCCCAGTAGGCCTGCGGACCGTACTCCATCAGGTGCGGAACGCAATGAGCCCAAAACGCAGCCCATTCAGACGTGCCGACTCACAACCGCCATATCCAAAGATAGCACGATCTGCGCTCCCATTTCTGCTGAACGCAAGAAGTCTAAAAACAGGATTGCACTCCTATTTTTGCGGACTGCTATTTCTGAACTTCCAACTGCGGACCGCACTATATTTAGTGCGAAACGCAGGACATCTAAAACTGAGCAGAATCGCTATTTCTATTGCACGTTAACTTCCGGCGATCTATTTTTCCATACTTGCGTCCCCAAGGATCCAGAAGTGGAACGACTAAAACTGAAGGCATCTTCTAGTATAAAAGGGACCCCTAGGGGTACTTTCTCATTGTCTTGTGTAGGTCTCATGTGTTGAGATTAGTTTAGTCAATAGTCATTGTTTAGTTGAGAGTCTAGTTTTGTGAAGGGAGGAGTTCATCGCCGCCAAGGTGAAGGAGTTGGTTACTCGCCTATTCCTAAGCTCGATCGGTTCTTTCTTTTCCCTTATTTTATTTTGCTGTTTAGTCATGTCAAGGCGTGAGTAGTCGCCTTTGTTCTTGGGGTTTAGGATGATGTTTGTATGTATGGATTAATTGAATACTTGCTTTTAACGTTTATGCATTGAAGTTATTTTCATATTTGCTTTGAGCTTATTCATAATTGTGCTTGAATTGTTTTCTTGTTCTTTGATATGATCCTGTGGATGTATGTTCGTATCTAGTTGGTAGATTTATATCTTCTTAGGCCAGAATTGCTAATTACATGAGAGTGCACTTGTAGTAGTTCACCCTATTTTGATAGACCTGTGGATTGGGCATAGTCTAGTTGGAAAACTTAACGTCAATTGATAGAGATTCAATACTTGCACTATTTGGGTAGATAACTTGTTGTCCAATTGTATCCGAGAGGAGAAGTTGTGGTTATAACGTGAGTTAAACCGTACCTGTGATCGAAAGCAAATTGGGTTTAGGTTAGAGATAATCTAAAGATTTCGAATTGATCTAAAAGTATTTAAAAGTGCCAACAAACGAGAGTTGAGGGACTTGTAATTGCTTTGGGTTAGTTGGGGATCGGTAACTTTGATCAACAATAGAAACTGAGCTTGAACTGACTCTGATCTGTTCCCTGCGGATCGCATTGGTGACAGGTGCGAACCATACCAAGCAAGGAACAGACAGAGAACCACAAATTTGTACATCTTGCGGTTCGCACCCTCTCGGGTGCGGAACGCAGGCAGTTAGTCCAAACATCAAACTGATTCTGAAAACCCTAGGAACGTTTGTCTCATAATTGTTTTAGAGTCTTTTACTGTTTTTTTAATAATTTAGGAACCAACCAACTTCAAACAAACCCCCCCAAATTGGTTACGAATCGGTTACTTTTAGGATTAGAATTGTGAACAAAGATCTGTCTAAATTTAGTACCGTCCCTGTGGATACGATCCCGACTATATTGCATAATATCGTACGCTTGCGATTGATTGTATTATTTAGGGTAAAAGCCTATACACTCCACGCGTATCAAGCTTGATAATTAATGAAGTCAGAAATTAAATAGACAGAATCCATAAATGCAGGTTGCATCAAATTATCAAAATCATTAAGAGCTATTTCACATTGGGTCCCCTGAGATTAGTTTATAATTAATTTAGAACTACATTAGAAAATCAACATTATTTGTTTTTTTAATTACTTGCGTAATCAACAATACAACCCCTCAAACAATTTTATTTTTTTAATTTTATTTTCTGGACTATATTAGTAGCATGATCAAACTAATGGATTGGAGATAAAGAAGTTCTTAGCTCATTTTCCGGGATAAAAATACTTCCCATATTTTTAGACTTTTAATTTTACTTATACACGAAGACACAAAATATTTATAGTAAGGGCATTATTACATCAACAATCGTGCGCCTGACATAACCCATAATTAATTAATTAATTAATTAATTAAAATTGGATAAACTGACCCAATCCAAGCATTTAAAAACCCATCTGTCAGTCCATATATATATATTCCGTTAATTAAGTTGATAAGGTAATCAATCTGTTGGCTGTTTCCTTGTCAAAGTTGGATGACCGACTCATCTTTCCTCCAAAAAGATGAAAAAAGATAGCTACTTTGGCACCCTCAAAATTGCTTAAACACCCTAAATGATAATTTTATCTCTAAATAATTGTCAATGTTTTAAATTTTTTTTGAACAAGTCAATGTTTAAAATTATTCAGTATTTTTTAATTGATATGTTATTTAAATTTAAAATAATATCTGTGTAACTTTTTTCTCTATATTAAAAAGCACGTAAGGAATGGAGATCTCCATTGCGATCTCATGAATAATGGTTAGATAGGACTGCAATAGAGGGTCCAGATTGTAACTTGTCGTCAGATCTGCGGTGCATGATGAATCTAATATCAAATCAATGGTTGGATATTTATGATCCATAATTAATTTTATTTTGGATATCTATTTTGGATATTGAACATTTTCAAATATGGATATCTATTTTGTATCTAAATATGTTTTCAAATATTCAATTGTAGACTGCAATTAAAATAGAATACATTAATGTTTCCTATGTTTCCCTCTTTTATATGAAATAATGTTATTGTCTCTAATTTGATTAGTGGAAGCCTAAGGGCCAGGTGTTTAAATGTCAAACGAAAAAATAATATTTTTTTCTTTTTCCGCTTGATAATATGTTTTCCATTTATCAATTTTTCTCCCGGCCCCTGCATCTAAGAGAGACTGAAAAACATCAAAATACTAGGCCATCCATTTTCATTGAAACAAAAATATAAGAATTCTAATTAACGGCTCATGATTAACATTTTAAGAGTAATATTATTCCCCTAAATAACAATTTACAATATTACTATCTCAAAATTTGGTATTTTAATATTTATTGAAAAATCATAAATAATGAGTAAGACACATGTCCCAATTAAATGTGGTTGTAAATAAATCATAAACTTTTGGTCTGAAAGGGTACAAACTTAAAATTGAGATTATGAAATTACCTTCTTAATTAGTGCGTTGTAGTCAACTAAGATTTTGTCATTTTATTGTTAGCATTAGTGAAAATTAAATTGTCCGTAGCATGGTGCGGGTACGCTGCTAGTATTTTAAAAACTATTGTAAAAGAATTTATAAAAATACAAATATATAATTTAAATAGGGATATACTTGTCCAACCAAATTAGACCAAAAAAGTGCGTCCAAGTAATTTTGGAATACCCGAAGTACCGGATCGGAATCCGCTGCTTTTCTAAAAAAAAACTGGCCCTGCTTTTCTTGATCCGACGGTTGAGAAACGTCAAAATACTTTGAGATTAGTGCAATAAATCTAAAGTACTTTGAGATCGGTGCGGCAACCGATCCCGACCATCCAATCAGAAAAACATACTCTGCTTCTCTGAAACTTTTCAGAAAAGTAGCGGATTTAGATCCCAGAGTTTCACCCATGAATAAAAATAGGATCAAGATCACCTGAAGCAGGGTCTGCTTTTCTTGATCCAATGGTTGAGAAACTCTGATGAACTTTGAGATTCTTACATCAGCTGATCTCCACCGTTGGATTGAGAAAAGCAGGCCCTGCTTCGGACCCATAAAAACAGTGACATATATTCCTTCCAAGTCAAAAAAAGAAAGCACCAGGGGCATATTTGCAAAAGTCGTTCTGATTTTATCCGCTTTCCTTCAATTTAATTTTTTCTTTTCTTTTCTTTTCCTTTCTTCTTTCTTTTCCTTTCCCTTTCTTCCTTCCCTCTCCATCTCCTCTCCTCTCCTGAAAAGGTTGAATCCGTCAAATTGCTCTGCGCATTAAAGTAAAATCCTTTCTTTCTTCCATCTTCCATCTACCCATCTCGGCGTTTCGCCCAATTCCTCTGTTCTGGCGCGTTATTTTGGGAGAAAAAAAAAGTTTCGATTTTGGGTATTGCGATTTTTGTTACCTTACCTGCTGTTTTTAGGTTGGTTTTGTAGGGAATTTTTCTACTTTTCTTCCATTGTTTTTTCTCTAAAATCTTGAAAAAGTAGGACTTTTTGGTAGTAATTAAAATTAATTAGTAACTGGTTCCTTTAATTAATTAAAACAGTAGTGGTTGAATTTTGTTACCTAATTTCGAGCTTATTAATTAAAACAGTAGTGGTTGAAAGTTTCGATTATTAAGCAGAAAACCCATAAAAGATTCAATCTTTTCTGTTTAAATTCTTGTTAGACTTAGTTACTTGACTTAGTTACAATGTTCTCGCTACAGAAATTAAATTTTGAGCAATTGAGTTGGAATTTAGTATTGGGTTCTTATTTGGGTGTTTTATTTTGCCATTATTTTGCAGGTTGTTGATGGATCAAAGAGGATGGATGAAGATAGTAGCTTTGATTTTCTTGTGTTTGTTGCCCCTTTCCCAAGGAAGAGGATTGGGAGGTACTCTTCTCTCTCTCTCTCTCTTTTCTCATTTAATTTAACTATAATTAAAGTAGGATTAGATGAATATAAGCTAAATTGCAGTCCAATGGTTGAATTATTCTACAAAATTGAAACATATAGGGGAATTATTTACCTTGGACTCCTTGCATTGTTTCTCTGTTGCCCATCTAAGCTGTGTATGTGAATAATAGTTATATTGTTTTTAGAATTACTAGTAAAGAGCCCACGCCTTGCTTTGGGCTGAGATTATTATATCTTAAAATAAAGGGTCGAAAGCTCATTCTTGTGAGGAAACTGATATGGGCCTTAAATTGTAATGGGCCAGTTGATTAATGTACGTCAACGGTGGTGATCAATCTAAGTAAACAATCAACGGCTGAGGTTTCTTCTTTGGGGAAGATAGAACTCTCATGTCAAAAAATCCTATCTCCTTTTATTAGGAGTAAGGATATTGACTGCCCTTTCTGGAAATAAAAGCTCGATTTTGGTCTTTGTATGAGACATGTAAATGTTTCTTCTCCAATGCTCTAATGGTAATAGCTTGCTAGGTATATAATTGTATAATGGACTTGGAAATAAATGGGGAGATCTCTGCATGCCCTTGATTTCACAATTATTGTTATGAAATATGAATTAATTTTGTATTGTATTCTTGTAACAGATTTTGGGTTTAAGAAAAAGGACACCAATCAAATCTACAACAGAACTCTAGCACGGATACTTGTAGAATACACTTCTGCTGTATGTACTTCACTCAAAATTTGATATTTGTTTATGAACTAATCTTGGTTACTTGTGCAATTTTATCTGAAAATTTCATGTTTAATGAAGCATATTATGGATAACTATAAGAAAAGAATTGCTACCAACTGCATCAAAAAGTGGGACACCCGTCCTGATTTCTGCTCTAGACTCCTGAACTGACAGATAATTGTTTTGGCAATAAAATTTCAGGTTTATACAATGGATTTGACAGAATTATTTACATGGACCTGTGAACGATGTTGTGACTTAACAGAGGTTTATACTACTTTTTTTTTTTTTTTTTTTTTTTGGCACAAGAAAGCTGTTTAATGCCATTACCCACTTCTTTAGATGTCTTTTTCATTGGAATTGAACGTACCTCTCTCATAGAAGCACCTCACAGTCTGACATCTTTCTAGGCCTTCTTAATAATCTATCTGTGTTGTTGATTGATTTATTGTGGTTTAGAAAAGGTTAATATTGTTTATCAAATTTTGGTTTATAGTTCATGCTTCCACCATCTTGGATAACTTTTATCCACCACTTCTAACTAAATTATTAACATTGTTCATATAATTGACTGATGCAGGGATTTGAGGTGGTTGAGATAATTGTTGATGTACAGAATTGCTTGCAGGTAAAAGAGAAAACATTAAGAATTATATGGAATGTGAAAGAAATTAATTGAAACTTATAAATGACTATAAGCTTACATCTTTCAGGCTTATGTTGGTGTTTCGCCTGATCCAAATGCTATAATAATAGTCTTCCGAGGAACCCAGGAAAATAGGTATTCTACAATATTAGACCCTATTCACTAATTGTACGTTTATTTTGTCTCGATAAGTTTCTGTGTTGATATAATGTCAAAGGTTGTGAAATATGAAATCTCAAAATTCACCATAAACAATTTTTTATTTTTGTTGTATTTTTACATACCTTTTGTCAAGTTCTATAGTTTGTGCCTTTTTTGTCATAGTTATGTTGACCTTCCTTTTTAAAATATTTTCAGCATCCAGAATTGGATCGAGGATCTCTTTTGGAAACAACTCGACTTGAACTATCCTGGCATGCCAGATGCAATGGTTAGAACATAATGACCTTTTTATTCCTTCAAATCTGCAAAATCTCATGTACCACCATGTAAAATAAATATCCATAAATGACAAAATATAATTTCACTGTTCCTACTTATAATACCCAAATTACCAGTTCTCTCAAACAAAGGAGATGGGCAGATCTGGAAAAACCAACAAGCCTAGGCACAAATTAAGTTATTTAAAAAGAAAATAATAATGATTACAGGATTTTCAATGAGAGATATTTAAATGGTACATACTACATACATTAAATGATCACTCAAGCCCAGGCACCAAATTTTCTCCTTTTAGCAATATTTCTTTAGATAAAAATGCGCAATATGATTTACAAATACTATTTTCTTACAAAAAAACCTAGGCACGGGCGTAGGCCTTACCTGTTTATAGATGCTCTTCTGGAATGATGGTAATTGGTATTGTTAGAGAATATTAGAGACAGCAGGGTTAATACTTGTTTTAGAGCCCTTTAGAGAATTCTAAAAGCCTTTTTTTTGTTGTTTCAAAATTTATATGAAATTCTCACTCTGTTATTTCCTTTTTATTGAAGGTACACCATGGTTTTTACTCTGCTTACCACAATACCACTTTGAGACCAGCAGTTTTGGAAGCTGTAGAAAAG
Source organism: Cyperus esculentus (assembly GCA_030179965.1). Classification (NCBI taxonomy): domain Eukaryota; kingdom Viridiplantae; phylum Streptophyta; class Magnoliopsida; order Poales; family Cyperaceae; genus Cyperus; species Cyperus esculentus. The sequence goes on from JASGLE010000031.1 coordinate 2,143,259, forward strand.
ACAAGAAAAATTAAGGGGGATATTCCCATTATAGTTGCGGGGCACTCGATGGGTGGGGCCATGGCGTCCTTCTGTGCACTTGACCTTGTTGTAAGTGCTTTTTTTTTAAAAAAAAACATCAACAGTGGCATTTGGGTCCTCTCTAGAAACGGTTAGTGGATCACTACAGTATATAGCAAGATGGGCCATATAATTTTGATCTCAATGATATATGTTCAATTGATTGTTGGTTGTATAGTAGAAGTCCCCCGTTAGTGAAGATTAGTTGGTGGCCTAAAGGACACACAAAAGGCACCCTTATGTTTGGTTCCACTTAGTAACTTTGCAATATCGGGTCATAAGTATTACAATTTGATTATTGCAATTGTTGTGTCTCCTCTATTATGGTCACTGTTATATCTTGTTACTTATATTTGTATTCATTTGCCTGTTGAAGGTGAACCAAGGATTGGAAAAGGTGAAGCTAATGACTTTTGGCCAGCCTCGAATCGGCAATGCAGTCTTTGCGTCATACTTCATAGAGAAGGTTCCAGATACAATTCGAGTCACCCATGCGCATGATATTGTACCGCATCTGCCCCCTTACTACTCCTACTTCCCGCAAAAGACGTACCACCATTTTGCTCGTGAGGTACCTATGCCTATTTTGATCAAGTCTAAACAAAATAAATTTTTCTAGAAGTTACCCGAAAAAAATTAAAAGCAAAGGAGACTTTGAAATCATACTGTTTCCTGCCTCACAATCTAAATGATATTTTGTACAGAATTGAAGTCTCAAAATGTCTGTCTTTCAAATTTTAAATTTGTATAAAATTATGCCGAAACAACACGAGTCCCATATCTAGTAAAATCATGTTTTTTTTGTGATGTTATTGTTTTACCATAAGCAAGCAGGTTGTTCCTTAATTTTGGTTCCGCGATTACTGTGGTGTTGTTTTGTTCTTATTCATTGTTTGAGATCTGCTAACATGATGGCAAGAATGCCAAGATATTTTTGTTTGATTAATTATTCTTCTAAAAAACTTTCTGAACTTTTGTCAGGTATGGTGTCACGACGTAGGGTTGGGAAGCCTTGTTTACCCAGTTGAACAGATTTGTGATGAATCTGGTGAAGACCCCACTTGTAGCAGGTTCTCTCTATCTCTCTAACACACACACACGTGCGAATGCCCACACGCACGTGTGTACACTCCAACAGAGAGATTTACTTACATTTTAATTTTCTTTTTCCAGGTCGGTATCCGGAAACAGTGTAAAAGACCACCTGGTGTACATGGGGGTGAACATGAAAGCCGAGACATGGGGCACATGTAGAATTGTGATGGACTACAGCGTACTCCCGTACCGGATGGACTTGGCGGGTAACGTTGTTTTGTCGAAGGATGCGGTTCCGAAGGAATCCGAATCCGAATCCGTTGTACAATTGGGCAAAGAAGGAAGTGGTGTGTCTAGTGTCAGTATTATTTAGGTGGTAATGTATAACGTATAGCGTATAATACGGTATTATACGGTTGGGGTCCATTTATTAGTAGCTACGGATTTCCCAAAATCTGGGATGGCAGTAATTTAAGCAAAAAAAAAAAAAAATAACAATCATGTATATAGTTTTCTTCTTTTGTTTATTTATATTTTCTTTTATGAATATGTGTACTGTTGAAGCATGTGTTATGTGTAGCATCAAATGTTCAAGTTCCTGTGTATAAAATAAAATAATATCATCATGGAAGTAGATTAGATTTCTGCAAGAAAATTTAGCAAGCATGCAAATCAACTTTTTATAAAAAAGTTCTCTTCAACTCTCGGTCAAGAAATACTAATTCAATATACATAAAAATATATTAAATAATAAATAATAGTAAATAATAATAGAAAGAATATGAAAAAATAATAAAATAATAAATAATAATAAATAATAGTAGTAGTAGTAATAATAGTAAAAGAAAATAATAATTATAACAACAATAATAATAAATAAAAGAAAAAAGAAAATAATAATAGTAATAAGAAAAAATAAAAGAAAATAAAAGAAATAGAGAAAAGAAGCGGAGAGAAGCTCTGATGAGATCTCTGATTATCGGGTTCTTTCTCCAGCCGGATCTTAACCCGTTTTCCTCACGGCACCCGCTTGATCCGTCAAAAGAAACGGAGAGATGACGGGAAGTTAACGGAAATACACAACTTTTTGTTTATTTTCGATTGATTTCACTTTCAGTCTTTCACGTTTGTTGTCTCCTCCTCGCTTCAGTTCAATTCTTGACGCAAATCTTGACGCTTCTTGGCACAGATCTTGACGCAAATCTTGCCTCTTCAATTCTTGACGCAAATCTTGATGCACATCTTGGCGCGGATCTTGGCGCAAAGGCGGCAGGCGGGAAGAAGAATCCAAACCCTCGTTCTCCTTCGCTATGGAGTGCCGATGCGGCGGAGGGCCGTGCCGCGAGCAGCCGGTGATCCTGAACCCGCGCTTCGTCCTCGTGTGCTGCCCGAAGGATCAGGCCGGCGGCCATGGAGGCTGCGGCTTCATGCAGTGGCGGGACACCAAGGAGCCCGATAACACCGTCACTTGGACTCATCCTCCTCCGCCTCCTCCTGATCACTCTTCTTCTCTCCCTTTGCCGGATCAAGATGGCGCTGCTGCTGCTGCTGCGCCACCACCACATGATGCGAAAGCTGATGGAGGTGCTCCTGGGGCTTCGAAAGAGGTTCCTCGGCCTGCTCCTCCGTCTTGGCCGGAACTCGTGTGCCCCTGCGGTGCCGGCGCCTGTTCCGTTACCCTGGCCAAGAATGGCCGCCACTTCTACTTCTGCTCTGTATTGTGTTTCCATAGCCTCCTCCTCCCTTTCTGCCTACATTACATTAATTGAATTGCATTGCCTTGTGATCTTGTATTGTTTGCTTAAATCCAAAGATTAAGCAAGAAGGGGAATTGATCAAGATTCAAGAATCCCCCCCTTTCCAATTGAAAATGAACTGAAATGCCAGCTTATTTACTTCTTAATTCAAGAGCTTAATCACTTGTTCGGTCGATCCACTGTTTGTATTTCTTAGTTAGTCATGTTGAACATTCAAGCAAAATCTTCTAACGAAAACTAACTAAATAAGGTAAAGAAGTAGTACTTACTAATAAATAATAATGATAGTATGTTGTGTGGATCAAGAAAATATTAGTTTTGACTTTTGTGTTATGTTATGTTGTTCTTGCAGTCTTGCAAGTTCAGAAAATGGTGCGACGAGGGGACATCGAGCGCGTGCTTTCTTTGTAGGAAGGAAGGGCACTGGTCCAAGGACTGTCCCCAGCTCCCTCCCGCTGCAGCTGCCGCTGCGGCCAGCAACAAAACTATCTGTTTCAATTGCAGGAAGGAGGGTCACTACGCTGCTCAGTGCCCTTCGAAGCGTCGAAGACGTGATTGACTAACTGCCTTTAGTATCTAAAACTAACCACATCTTTTCGCATCATTCTACAATCCGACGAGCTATGCTTGGGTGGCTTTGTATATTGCAAAACTGTATCCTCTCTCAGCGATTGTATTGTGCAGTGATCTTTTGTTGGATATATTATATATATGTATATGATGTGCTTTGCTTTACATGGGGTTACCTTTCTGACTAGGGTTGGTTTCTGTTTGTAAATTGTTAATCCAAACCTTCTGTTTTTAACTTGCTTAGTTACTCGAATTATATAACCAACACCCGGTGTTGCTTTCCATTCTTTGTATATGAGAACATGCAGGTGTTTATTAATTGTCTCTAGTAGCAAATCGTTTAACATATTATTCACTTGTAATGACATCAATCCTATTTTAATGGCAGGAAAAAGAAATTTGGGCAGGAGAAGTTGCCTGATCTTTTTTTTTTTTCTGGGAAATTAATTTTTATAGCTGCATAGAGCACTGTTAATTTACTATATGAAGGAAAAACTCTAAAAATGACAAAAATTTAACATGTCCTTTGTATCAAAGGCATTGACATACAAAAACTCTACATGCATGGTGCAACAAACCTAGTTGCACAACCCTCACATTTGTTTCATAGATAAACTCTACTAATACATTGCTCCAACCCCCATCATCCCCCCAACCCACACGCCGAAAAGACCCACCTCCCGACGTCTTTTTTCTCCAGACCCAACTAACAGCAATTGCACCATTCAAGAACTCTAGCACAAAGAACCTCAACATCAAACCAAACCAGCACCATCGATATTCACAAAAGAAAGAACCCCTTTTGCTACTCATTTGTGCTATCAAAGCTAGTGCCTCTGGCACCAGTATGCCTCCTCTCCCTCCAATTCTCACCCCAAACCCTTGCCTCGGCAACTGCACGCTGTCTGTCAGCATTGCGGGACCCTGCTCTTGCTAACATATGGGCAGGGCTGCCCCACTGCGAATCCTGAGACTCCACATCGTCAAAGCCCCATTTCCTGCCAGACCCACAACCTGATGCTGCATCTGCCTCAGTCTCCCGCCTAACCCTAGAATCCCTCCTGCGCAAATCAGGGGAATTGGGGTTGGGGGACTGCACACGAACCCCAGATGACAGACCAGTGTGGCTTGAACGGGGAGTGTTAGGGATGCTTCTGCTACTGTGTGAAGGAGGTGCATTAGGATCATAGGTCTGGGATGCGAGGTATGATAATGCAGTGACCACATCTCCTATGAGAGGTCGGGTGGCAGCTTGTTCCTGGAGACACATGGCAGCAACAGCCAATGCCTGGTATAAGCCCCGCATGGGAAATCGGTTTTGGAGAGAAGGGTCTGCCATCTTTGGAAACTTTCGACGATCCTTGAATAATGGACGTGCCTGTAAATCAGATCAAGACAAGTTAAAACCAGAGAGCCAAGTAATTAAAGTTCAATGTTTGATGTTTCTGCTGAACATACTAGTGTCATGTCTCAAAGTTCACTACAAACTTGACTGACACCTTGTGGAAATTCTTTTGTTCTTACCAACCAGACATTCCTATACCTGCTGACTAACATGCATGCAATGGTTCTTAGAGTGTGATATCTCCCAACTCATTACAGTGCCTACAGGTTGGAGGTTTGGCTTATTCTCATCAATACAATACCAACTTTTGAATGTTATTAGGGGACATTGTGAGGGGGTGGGAGTGATCCATTTGGAATCAGCATACAAAGAGACATGCACAGTTTCATCAAGAGGACCTTTGCAAAATGATCACGCTATATAAAGGAAATCAATTTTGCATGCACTTTTGATGAAAAGAGCAATGACATGGAGACTATAACCCTGTTATATCACACTAACTGTAGCTTGTCTGTGGATATGCACAAGTTGAAATGTACCAAAACTAATTTCCAAGTTTCGTACTTTCTATTTAAAGCATCGCACCAAGATGATGCACTACCAAGGACCTAAATATTCTCAATCATCTTGGTCAAATTTAAGTTGTGTAACTAAAGGGATGTCAAAAAGAATTAATTCAAAGGGCTAAGACAACTAAACATCACATTACCGTGCACTATTCTTTGATCTTACCTCATGACTTTCAATGTGATAAATATGATTTCAAACAAAGCGGAATAAGTATAGTTAACAGCAGATGTATAACTCAATAAAACTACTGTAATACTTACCCATGAATAATGGTCAACAACTCATTCCCTTGCCTTTTCTTTCATACATGTTCACAATATTGCTAACACTATATTAAAACTTTGTATAAAGAATTCAGTAGAATGATCCTCTTAATTCATAAATATCTTTCTTCTGTTTATATGGAGCATGTAGTTTCATTTCCAACTATCCTTTACTGTTTGGCCTTGCTGTCCCATTTGATTAGTGCAAATTCTCTTTCTTTATGAAGAAAAGGGATAAAAAAAATATGACAGAAAAGAAGAAAAGCAAAGGGATGGACTTACCCAAGCGACAAGATTCTGCTCTCCAGCAGGTCGGGTATTGTCAATAGCTTTACGGCCCGTAATCAATTCAAGAAAAACCACACCAAAGCTGTATACATCTGACTTCACTGTGAGCTGTCCAGTCATGGCATACTCAGGTGCACAGTACCCATATGTTCCCATGACACGGGTCGACACATGTGTCTTATCTCCAACAGGTCCCAGTTTGGCAAGGCCAAAATCTGATAACTTTGGGTGAAAACCCTCACCCAAGAGGATGTTTGATGATTTGAAATCGCGATAGATGACTGGTGGGTTGGCCTTGTCATGAAGGTATTCAAGACCCTTTGCTGCACCAGCAGCAATTTTCATGCGAGTATTCCAGTCAAGGGGTTCCTTATCAGGAGGAATATCTGTATAAAAAAATAATAAACAAAGGACGAATTTTAGTGATAAGGGTTGCTGAACCGATGCTGATGCCATTATGACTTGCAGGTAGCACCCATAGCATGTATATACTGACACTATAATCTAGCAACATTTGCATTTTGGTTAGGTTCATTTTTACTAACACTTGCTTCTTCGCCCTTCTAAACTGTATGGAAACATTTATGGCAAAACTAGCCAATTAATTTCCATAGTAAGATGGCAAAGGCTCCTATGTTTTACTACATGCATTCTAGGGTGGTCTGAAGCAATGGTCCAAAGTACCCAGAATAATTTCCAAACCCCTCATCCTATTTAAGAAGAAGAAGAAAAAAAAAAACAAAAAGAAAAAAGAAAAAAGAAAACAGAAATTTGTTCCTACATGAGGGGAGGAGGAAAATATTATATATACACAACTAGACATGATCAGTTTCCAACAAGAACTTGATTCCATGAGTGTGGTATTACATCACCAGATGTGCCTGGAAGACTATACAAAGTCTATCCAGCAGTTCTCATCATAATAATCCAAACCATTCCAGGAAATTTCTACAACTAATCCAAAAGGTATATTATAAAATTTCAGAAAAGGATAAGAGAAACAACCATGCAGATGATCTTCAAGGGAACCCAAAGGCATGAACTCATAGACTAGAAGACGCTGGTCACCATCAGCACAATAGCCAATCAGATTTACCAAATTAGGGTGGTGTAGTAGGCTAAGCATCAATACCTCAACCAGGAACTCTCTGTTCCCTTGGAGCCCGTTCCTATCCAGTTGTTTCACTGCTACTACCTGATGTGAAAGTACAAAATCATTTTTTTCCTAATTAGCTGATGCCTGCATATGGGGTCTTATTTAATTTGCTTCTATGAATAACCTTATATATCCAACAAAGATTTTGATATCGTACACTATAGTGACACGTACCAAATCGTAGGTATTACACATTCATACTTGGCTGGTACAAAATCTGGCATTGAGATGCAAGAAGGATATCATATCAAGAATAAGTAACAATTTGATCTATTTCATGCCTGAACAACAAATCTCAAATTTATCATAAATGCCACTGTACAGAGAGAATTATATCCCATTAGTACATAGAATATGTTTAATATCCCATGGGTATCCTTTATCAAATTCCTGGAGAAAATTGCAAACCCTAACAAGAAAAATACAGTGCCCGAGGTTACTATCAACTAATCTTTTGCAGTACAGGGAAGCAATACAAACGGAAGATCACTTCTAGAAGTTTTTATTGGCATAGAGATCAATTAATTTGCACCATGAAGGTGTGTAATTTATATTTCTCCTTCTGCAGGTTGACATGACTATTTTTCGTCTAGCATGTCATTGTTATCTTAACATATGAAGTAAATTTACTCAAAGAAGATGGAACTATACCTGTCCATTCTCAAGACGACCTCGGTATACACGCCCAAAACCACCCTCACCAAGAAGACAGTCTTGTCTAAAATTCTTTGTGGCAGCTGCAAGCTCCTTAAATGTAAATGTCTGTGCAGCTATATGAGTGCTACCATCTTTTGGTACTTGCAATTCCTTTCTTGAGTCTGTACCAGTTTGTTGCTTCAATTTTTCTGCACAAACGGAACATTCAAAATTAGAAATGTTGATGTCACAATATTCCCACAAAATGGTACAAACTGCAATTCATTATCATGAAAGAAAATTAAGTGAACTTGCCAAAAGAAAAGGAAACGGCTCCAATCACAATCGCTAGAGTGTTACGAGGACCAAAAAAAGGCTATGATAAATTAGTACAATGGGGTGATACACAGAAAGAGGGAGAGGAGGAAAAATAGGTAAACGACGATATTTAAAGGATTGGAAAACATATCTACAGGTAAGTCTTCTGGAGGCAAGAAAATGGTTAGCATTAAAAGTTTTGCATCCTTGCTACTTACTACCACTGATGGAGCAGCACCAATGGGCAGAAAAACTAGTACTTTAACAAATCCTAACAACAACGTTCCTGTTACGTTAGGTTATATTTCAATTAAGTACGACTTAAGGCAAGATAAGTAACAACACAATCCAACATAATAATCCATACAAATCAACTGCCGTTTCAATAATCAAGAAGAAGCCAAACTAAACACATCCTCCTAATACGCTTCTTGGGTAACGACTAACAAGTAACAACAATATATCCAGAAATCCTCCTTATACGCTTCTTGGGTAACGACTAACGAGTAACAACAATATATCCATAAATCCTCCTTACACATTTCTTGGGTAACGACCAACAAGTCACGACAATATATCCAGAAGCACTTTCCATAAGTAACCGAGCTATATGCATAATCCTTATTCATTGGCCAAAAATACACACATCAGCGAATAATACACATAAAAACAATTACCTGAATTTGTCTCATTTCATGCCAAAAGAACTAAACTAATCCACTTTCGCCCTCAAAAAAATTAGTAAGTTATTATATTATGAAAAGAACAGTAACCATACTATTACTGCCTATTCAAACTAAACAAAACCCCTAAAAATAGGTAATAACTAATTAACTACTAACATGGCAAACCGCGGCAGCAGTCAAATTCAAATACCAACATGACACTAGCAACGAATAATACGCATAAAACCAATTAACCGAGTTGGTCTCATTCCATGCCAAAGAACTAAACCAATTCACTTTCGCCGACATTTCTGTAACCAACAATTCACCCTCAACAAAACTACTAAGTTATTATATTACGAAAACAACAGTAACCATACTAATACTATTACTGCCTATTCAAACTAAAACAAAACCCCTAAAAATAGGCAACAACTAATTAACTAACTACCAACATAGCAAACCGCATGCGGGGGCAGTCAAATTCAAATACCTACATGCATACACTATCAATCAAACAGAGACAATTAAATAAAATTCCGATTGATCGAACCTGATCCGCTCTTGGCCTCGGCGCCGCCCAGAGGAGGAGCAGCCCGCCTCTTCCCGCTCTCCTTCTCCTCCTCGTTGGCCGCTGATCCGAAGCACATGAAGCAACCCATCTGGCAACAAACCCTTACTTACTTACTTACTTACTTACCCCCGAACGGATCTATCCTATCCTATCCTATCCTATCCGATCGAGCAAACACCCCCTCCCCTACCACCAATTGCGCCGATTTTCCCCACCCCCCCAATGCGACCCCCGACCGATCGAATTCGCGGCGCCAGATCTGCGCTACCGACCGATCGATCGATCAGCTCGTAAAAGAGGGGAAGATTATGAAAGGGGGAAAATGGTTTAAATGAAGGAACAAGGAAGAAATTTGGGGGTGTTTTTGTTTTGTTTTTTTAATTTGTTTTGATTTTGTTTTGCTTTTGTTTTGCTTTTGTTTTGTTTTGTTTTGTTTGGGTAGGAAAGAAAGAAAGAGAGTTTTGAGGTGCAAAAGCAAAGCAAAGCAGAGAGTGAAAGAGTATAGAAAAATAAAAATGAAAAATGAAATTTGGAATAAAGAAAAGGAAGAGTAACAAATAAGGCAAAAGTCAGCTCTCTCTCGAGAGAGAGATTGAGGGGATATAATTATATATAAATCTGCTGCTTTTCTCAAAACAAAAACAAACCTGCTTTTCCGATCAGATGGTCGAGATCGGTTGCTGCACAGATCTCAAAGAACTTCGGTGTTTGCCGCACAGATCTCAAAGAACTTCGGTGTTTTTCAACTGTCGGATTAAGAAAAACAGGTGATCTCGGCAGATATTTTTATTAGGGAAGTGTTGTTTACACTAAAATTTTTGTTTTTCAACACCGAATTTAATTTTTTTAAAATAATTGTTCTCCTTCGAATTGGTTGATCTAATTTTATCAAATTATGCTATTAAAAAAAAAGATAATGATATTTCAAAATTATTACAACATGTTTGGATTTAATTGGAATGAATATATAATGGATAAAAAAGATTAAGTTTGGCGTGTGGACCAGAAATTTTGGTATAGATAGCGCTTCCCTTTTAATTATTATTATCAGTAAATTTTGGGTTATTGGGGCTTTAATGGCGCCATTAAATGAGTTAATTGCTCACCTAATCTCATTTTTTGAAAATAATCCGAGGGATTATTATGGGACACCGTCGGATGAACTGGGTTCATCCAGGTGGAGGTGTTGGCCGTCTGACGCGTGGGTCTGTTGTGGTCTCATGTGTCAGGGTCCATTTGGAGTTTATGGTCCGAGTGCATAGGCATAGTGGATTTATTTTCAAAGGGAATGGTTATTTAATTGCTTTTAATGAGTATGATTAGTGAGTTCTGAGTCCATTTATTTTTTTTTTAATTTGTCTTGGTATTTTCTTATCAGAGTTTATTAGGGTTTTCCTTAGGGTTTCAAATTTTAATTTAGAAAGAACTAAATAATATTCAAATACAATAGAAAAATAAATACTACTTTTTAAATATGCAAAACAAAGTCTAGAGACTCAAACAGTCTAAATTGAAATAAAATACTACTTTTTAATTATGCAAAACAAAGTCTAGAGAATTAAAAAGAGTCTAAAGTGTTATTTTGTCCTAGTCTTAGGTAGTCTTCTCTGAGAACAATTAAAAATTGCAACGAGCAGAATGATGTCATATTTTGAATAAAAATAGAGTTTGTTGGGAAAATTTCTTTATGATTTCGACACGTAAATCGGGACAAGTTACCCACACTGTCATGAAAAATATATACACGACATCATTAAAAACCAGTAAATCACCATGGCATGCATACACATGAAAATGTGGAAATACATAAATTGTTTATATTACGAGTAAAATTATTGTGTTCTTCAGCTTACGGAGCCTTCTGTAAGCTTAACACTAAAAACATATCAAATCACAGCCAAATTTTGATTTATACGGCTCAATAAATTCTTTATATCAAAATCTTATAGCATGCAAAACTTTTTCATTTTTTGAAGATTTTTAAACATTTATTTCGGATTTTTTAATAACAACTATACAATATTAATAATAGTTAATGTTTCATATGTAACTTTTAAAAAATCTCAAATAAATACTTAAAAGTCTCTAAAAATGAAAAATTTTTGCATGCCACATGATTTTGATATAAAGCATTTATTGAGCCATATAAATCAAAATTTGGATGTGATTTGATATGTTTTTAGTGTTACGGAAGGCTTCCGTGAGCTTAAGAAAACAGTAGTTTTACTCTTTATATTATACTCTTTCCTTTTTTTTATTTATTTAAATTTTCTAGCCAAATGAAAAAAAGGAGAAGTCTCGTTTTTATTTTGTCGAATGAATTTGTCGACGATTTCTCACTAGATTTGGTCTTATACATTTTTTTTTTAATTTTTAGTAATGCTTTCTTTATTTTTTTATAATTGTGTGTAAATATTTTGCACAGGATTCTTTCTTGTCAATCATAAACCATATCGATCAATACTGCCTGTCAATAAATTTGCTATCTTGACCAGTCATAGCACACATCTTGCAATTTAATGAAATGAATCATGATTTTTTTTTCAACATTAGATTGCATTTAATGTTGGAATTTATCAATTTATTGTGAGACCATTAATTAAGAATTAATGGGAGGAATAGTATGCAATGATCGTTTTCAAATGACCAATATAAATTCTTCTTCTTCTTTTTCTTTTTTATTATTTTTTTTTTAAGAAGAAGACCAATATAAATTCATTTGACTATCTATTTACAATCTATCGAGACTATGACATGATGAATAAAAAATTAAAAACTACATTTCATAATAGATATAGATAATGCTAAGTGTAAATATCTGGGTCCGAATATGGTGATACCATAGTTGATACTATAATTGATACCAAGATAGTTGACTGGTCAAACATTCAATAAGGAACATTTATTTGAGAATTTTCATTGGTATTACTTGAATATTTACTACTAAAACTTGAATACTAACCATATTTTTCAGTTTGAACACTCGTTGCTATAACTTGAATACTGACATAACTTGAATTCTCATTGGTATAACTTGAATATTTACTGCTAAAACTTGAATACTGACATATTTTTCAGCTTGAACACTCATTGCTATAACTTGAATACTGACATGACTTGAATTCTCATTGATATAACTTGAATACCTATTGGTATAACTTGAATTCTCATTGGTATAACTTGAATACCTATTGGTATAACTTGAATACTCATCAGTATAACTTGAATACCTATCGGTCTAACTTGAACACCGACCAATTGCAAGCAAACCGAGAATTGACAGAGAGAAGAAGACCAAAGAGGAGAAGCCGGAGAACGAAGAGAGAAGAAGAGAATGAAAGGAGAAGAAGATCAGAAATGAGTGGGAGAAATAAAGAAAGGAGGTCGGAGATGAGAAGTTCACGCCATGAAATAATGACGACGGGAGGGGAAATAAATCGGAGAAGAGATTGGAGAGGATGATCGGAGAGGAGTTCGCGCAATGAGAGGATGAGATCAGAGAGGAGATCGGAGAGAAGAAGATCGGAGGAGAAGGAGATCGGAGACGAGAAGTTCGCGATTTGATTTGATTGATTTTGAATTTCATTGAACCAACGTTAGACCGGAAAAAAAACTGCGTTCGGTTTTATGGTATCAACAATGATTTCAAACACGGTATCAACGTAGAATTTTCCAATATCTTAAGCTTGAAAAACCTCTTTGAATTTTCAATAATATCTAGGCATAATACTCAATTAAAAAAAGGAAGAAAATATTCATATAGTGTTGAAAAGTATATGCCAACAAAGTATGCTCACACAAAATTTTAGCTACTGTTGGAAATTAAAACAAAATAATCTAATTTAAAAACATGTATTTATTTAGTTAAAGGAGGATAACTAATGTTAGATTTATTTTGAAATGAGGGGGGGGGGGGGGGGGGGGGGGGGTGTAATTACTCCTTTAGCCAAACTCTTTTTTTTTTTTTTCAAATGGGGCTCTCAAAAACCCAACCATTATTATTTGTTACCTATTATATAGGACTCAAATCGATGTATTATCTCTATATAAACTCCAGAGAAGGGAAGACTTATAATATAAAGTGGTTTACATCTTTAACTAAACTAACATGATTTGAAATATGTTGATAATAATTTTGTAAAGGAATTATATAATAATTGCAAGTTTTTCGAATCCTGTATATATGTAAGCACCAGTCAAAATGAAAGGTTAAGGAGAAATTTATAATGTATACAAGTAATTTTTGTTCGGAAAGATGAATGAAGAATTTAAGATGTTACTAAGAAGACCTCTTTGTTGCTGAACATGCTATATTGCTTTTATGGACAATGATACTATGCCTCAATTTTTGCCCCCACAGCCCTATGATGAGGTAGCATGTGGGTCGGGAGGGTCATTTTTGTAAAATTTTTTGGGTCGGAGGGTTATTTTTGTAAATATTTTTTAAGGTAGGGTCAATTTTATAAATGTTCTTTGAACAAGGGGATATTTCTGTAAATTTTCTTAAAAAATGATATTTTTGTAAATATTTGTCAGCACATTATATGGTGGTGGGGGGGGGGGGGGGGGGAGGGGGGGCAAATGTAGGGTAAATATATATTTTTCCTTGCTTTATTTATTCATGCTCATGGTGCTTTTGTAGTTGTTCGACCAGTGCAATATTTTACTACGATGGGTGGGGATCGGATGACAATCAATTTCTGTGACAACCGTGATAATAGATCTTCAAATGTATATAAATAAAATCTATAAAATAAAAAAAATTGTATAAACATATTATGAAGCTCATATATTGATTGTATTTCAACTAATTTGAGTGTCGTTTGATACTATATCAAAACTCATAAAATTTTGAACCGTTGTATGTATTAAGAAATTTTGATGAGTCCCGATAAAATATCAAACAATACTCAAATTAGTTGAAAACACAATCAATCTATGAGTTTCGTAATATGTTTATATAAAATTTTCTATTTTAGAAATTTTATTTATATTTATTTGAGGATCCGTTACGCGCTATCACAAATATTTATTTGATTTAGGTTGTAGTTTTTTTTTTTTTAAGGTAGGGGTCAGGCCCTTAGATCAAAAGAACCTACTATTATGAATATATATTTTTCCCCCTTATTATATATTCAATTTGAACATTCTTGTGATCGTTAAAAATACCAATAATGAGGATTTGAATAAACTTCCCTGTGATCGTTAAAAATTAATAATAACAAGGAACACGTGCTTATTCAGAGGGAACAAATTCCACAGAAAAAATTGTACAATTTACTAAAAGACAAAAATTAAATTATAAAAATACAATTGCAAAGCAAGATAAAGTTCCGACAAATAAAGAATCAAATCAACGTTATTATCTCAAAAAAAAATCAACGTTATTAATTCTCTATCGGAAGAAATCAAAAGGCTTGAATCAAGATATCATATACTTACCTATCAAAGAATTTACCATATTCCAAAAGAAAAAATTTTATAAACGAATGTGATTGTCAAGACTCAAGCTAAGCATTGTCAATTAATCCCTCCCCTTAAATCAAGCAATCGAATTTTGTCTTAAGTTTAGACAGTTTTCGTTCAAAGAATTCAGAGAACTGTACAATATAATTATTAGCAATTGATCAAGATGATAGCATGTAACGCTGTCAATCTAAATGTAAGAGCATACAATATATCTCTAAGTTGTTCTTATTTTTAACACCTACACGACCAAATTAACGCTGATCGATTGCCAACAATTATAACGTACTGCTCACCAAATCTTTTGGACAAACCGTCCAAATGATTTCGGACAAAATTCAATTCCTTAAATCAATACGTTCCAATTTAGACTAATAAAAACCTACTTTACAATTTCATTATTGGCATAGAAAAATTGTACCAAAATTTTTTTTTCCAAGCCTAATGACAACAACTAATCAAAAACAAGAAACTTTACATGCAAACCATCCTAAAGAAAACAGAAAAAAAAAAAGAACATAGCTCTACTTTTTCCCAGCAAATAAATATGAACAATAGCAGATGTACAAATAAGGCGACAAAACTTAAAAAACAAAAAAAAAAAAATAAGAAGAAGAAGAAGAAAAAAAGAATTTTGAAAACAGCAATACAATATTCCCTTTTCCCACAAAATATATAACCGAAACGGCGAAACCGCTCCATGCATGTCCATTTGCACCATGTACAGTAATGAGCAGCAAACTCATAGCATTGTTCCGGCGATCTAGTATAATATCATAACTATATATAACTTACAAAAGCAAATTCAAACTATTTATGTTTACTCTAGTCCTTGAGCAAAACTCTCTTTCTGACAAATTCAAGGCATAAATCAGAACATATATAAACATCAATGAAGAACATTGAATTAGCCCGAAAAAAGAAGGAAATCACCGAAGAAAAGGAAAGCTAAGCCTTTTCTGGCTCCTGAGAGGAGCTCAGGGCCTCGACCTGGCTGAGATCAGAGTGCGACTTATTTGGTACACTCACAGCAGGCGGCCATTGATCCGGGACTACGATAAAGTATGCGGACATGGCTTTGCGAAAGCGCGTCTTGTACTGCTTGGGAGAAATCACGGTTGGTGAGGCATTTTTGGGCCCACCAAGAATCCCGGAAGATTTTGCCCACGTCTCGAGGTGCTTGTCCCAGGTGTACTGTCTCATAAAATCAATTATGCCAAGTACGAGTTCATGCCTCTCTTCGTCCACACCGACCAGTAACGAGTAGTCCATCACATCAATTGACTGCAATAAGTAATATTATGTAAAAGTTTGTTTTATACAGGTAAAGGGAACCGGAAATCAACAAAAGCAACGAGATTTTCAGTTCCAAACAAGTCTAGGGTAGGCTAAGAATGATTTAAAAAATCATGCCAATGTTAAACTAACCACAAAAAAATAAATATCATGCCAAAAAAATAATGCAATGTTAAACTAACCGCAAAAAAAAAAAAAAAAAAAAAAAAATCATGCCAAAAAAATAATGCAATGTTAAACTAACCGCAAGAAAAGAAGTGTCATTCCAAATGGCTCTCTCCAATACTCGCTTGGCCTTGTTTCCGACAAAAATGGGAGATGTCGGCATCATCTCGATCAAATTTTGATCAAGAAGTACCTTATTGTCGCCGCTCAGATCAGCATTGTACCTTGACCTACACGACCCCTTTAGGTCATATAGCCTTGTCACATTTCGACCGTACAAGAGGTTCTCCATCACGAGCAAATCCATTTTATACTCTTTTCCTCCCTTGAGATTTTTTGCTGTCACCTATTTACATTAAGTGGGAAAATTGAACTTAATTACTCTCTACAATTTAGTATCAACAGCTAAATCGGTCACTAAAGTTGAGCCATTTAGTACCGGAAAATGATTATTAACTCGATCAAGGTCGAGACTTATGCACACAAATAACTGTATACAGTTCAAAATTCTTTGCAATTTTCAGGACATTGGGGAATATTATATTTTCAAATTACGGATAACACATACAGTTCTTCAGAGATATTTTAATTATTAATTAATATAAACTGCCCCAGAACAGTTGCCATAACAAAGTGTACATGTTTTTGTTGTGCCTATTTGGAGAGAATCTGGAATTAATGGTACCTGGTAGATTCCAAGAATTTTGGCAAGGCAAGTAGGGCTTCCAGTGCTTATTGACTCGGATAGATACTTGAAATATTCACTTGCAAACTTGATAAACGATTCAAGCTCTGTCTTGGTAACTTGCTTTATAATAAACCTATCATCCAATGATTTTGCAAAGAATACATTGCTCTTCCCGCCTTGAGCCCCCCAGTTCTTGCACCGACTAAGTGACCTAACAAAGTCGATCTCAGACGGGCAACATTTCTTTCTTAACGCCTCGAAGCATTTAGCGAAGTAGCACAGCACGGTAAACTTAGCCTTCCCAAGGGGTCCGTTTTCCTCGAATGAAACCTTAATATGGCTAGTTTTACTGGAAGTTTTAGGGTCACCAACCGAGGAAGCAATTTTGAAACTATCTGATGAGAGGTCATCCATCAATTGGAAGGGGTTGAAGTTTCCGGAATCGTACACAGGCAACTGAATTGATGAGTCAACCCCTGTGATCTCTTTTGGTTTTACCAACTCATCGGATAACTGTGAATGGTAGTCACGGGAAACAAGAGCATACGAGATTATGCTAGTTGGCTCATCATCAAATACAGGAATAACTGTACCCTTAACCCCCGGAGGAAGGAACAGTCTCGAACCACCTTGCTGTCGTGGAAAATCCCGAAATGCCATGATGTAAACTGGATTGTACTCCCCTAAATTATTCAACTGTGCCGATCCATTAGAATTGTTGTTCAGGGAATCATAGAACAAAGAAAATGGGATTTTAACCAAGCCTTTTGGCTTGTCATCTGTCGGGCTCGGCGATGTGTTGTCTAGGCTAGCCACTTCAAACAAAACCTTTCCACCTTCACCCCTCCATTTTGCATCTAGTGTGTCTGAGATATCAGCAGTTAATGGGAACTCACCATCAGAGAGAACTCGTCTGAAAACAGACCCAGATTCTGGACCTGAAGTGGAGGAGTGCCCCTGTAAGCTTGCAGTACTAGCATGATTTGCCATGGATCTTTTCCCATTCACACTCCCTTGCTCAAGCTCATCAGATTGTGACTCGTCAGGTCTATCCTCTACTAACCTGGCAGATGAATTTGTGATAGGTTGTTCTGTCTTGTCCTTGGTTGAATTAGCAGCGAATATTAACCGTTGGTCCCAGAGATATGACAGGAAAATTATCTGCCTCTTGAGTCTGTTAACTTCGAGAATATCAATCACAGGTTGACCCTTTTTTGTCTCCTTCTTGGTTAATTTACGCACCATTTCCTGAAATAAATCAGCAAATTAATTTGAGTCCAGTACGTCACACTTAGAGTGGACAGCATGTGAAGCTCCCAATTATGAAAGCAAGTTACTTTAACCTCCAAGAAACGAATTCTGTACCAGACAGTAAATTCAGCACCAGGCCAGTAGTAACTTCCTGGTGGAAATTGTTCTTTTCTGTAAACTTTTTCGGTTTCCTCTTAAAATGAGGCCAACTTGAACATTGTTAAATTCATTGCAAATTGTAATGCCTAACATAATGTTAATTCTTTTTTAAGGAATAAGTACGTTATCAGATTCTGCATATTCGAAATTTATTTGACTTCATATCTGTAATGATGATAAGAAAATAAATAAAAGAAGAAGAAACTTCACCTGAAATTCAGCCTTTTCGGATTGTAACAACATCTGAAGATCAGCAATATTTCTCCATGACTCGATAAGTTTCTCATTCCCATCAAGAGACCCAGTAGTCATTGGCCCTTTGTCCTTGATTTTTCGCAATGCGTTAATTATCTCCGAAAATACAAGCTCTACAGAGTGAGCAACCTGTTTTCCAAGCATTAGCAATAACCAAAGTATGATTTTTCTAGACATGCAACATCAATATCTTTCAGAAAATATATAATGCTATTTTCTTTCTGTTTAAATTTTATACGCACGGTTATAGGCTTCTCCTACGTTTATTTATCCCACATTTACAGTAGAAGAAGTGTAGAGGTTAAGGGCTAACGGTGCCCTTTTATTAATGAAGTCAACAAATATTTTCACTGAGATATTCGCACAAATGCCTAATGTACAAGACCAGTATAATGTCATTTATTTTATTAATGAAGTCAACGAACTAACCTCAGCTGCTTCTTTGTCCACCCACTCCTGATGCTGGAATCCAAAATCAAGCTTTGGAGGTGGCAGATAAACATTGTGAACTTTGGTGGGTGCATATCTGAAACAAGCAACCATCCGCCCAAAACTGCCAATCACAGAATCAAAGCATGATAATGATGAATTTAAATATGAAAGCACACCAGTTAAATTTAAGGAACAAATTGCGCAATTGGCATGCATGGAATACATCTCTCAGTTTTGCCAGAATATGCACCGTAGATATCTAAATATTTTAGGAGGACGGATGCCGTTGACAATGGTTATCTTGACAATCTTGACAATAGAGATTTTCCAAAAATTTGAAAAAATTGTTTAAAAAAAAAAAATTAAAAGAAGTGTAGAGATGTATTATTTGACTTATAGACTGATGGTATGTCAATTTAAGTAAATTTTGATATTGTTTGATAGTTTATCTTAATTTTGTATACTTTTCAACGGTTGCAAAATTATGAATCTTTGACGAACTATTAAATTACACTTAAATTAAATGTAACTGAAAACATAGTCAATCTATAAGGTTTAAAATACATTTATAAACTTTTTTCAAATTTTTAAGATATTTAAAAATTTTGTTCAAATTTTTGGAAAGCTCTATTGTCAAGATTGTCAAGATAACCATTGTCAACCTATCCATCCTCATAATTAAATATACGAAGCCTCGTAAACAACAAATATGGAAGCTGCAGAGGTCATAAAAAATCAGATATCTTGCTTACATCATGCAAAATATCATTCTGCAAAATGGTATATCAGGGTCACTCGATGATATTCCGCTTTTTGTATTTATAACCAACTCATATATAACTTAAAAAATCTGAGATTTCAATGCTTGCAAATTGATAACCCTTCACAACTTACCCATAGAAACGAAGGCAATCCCTGTGGAGAGAATGGCCACAGCTTGCAACTCTACTAGCAGAAGCATGGTTTGAAAAGCTGAGCTCCAAAAATTTGCCAAAAGAGAGACGCCAGGCAGCATCAGACATCACAACCCTTTTATTTGGAGGAGGAAGCTTGTTGACCTGAGGGCACTTTAAGCATCGGTGCCACATCCATATTTTGCCTTCTGACTCCCCCGGTAGATGGAAATCCGGAAGTTTCCTGACTGAGATTGTCAGGCTTCCTTGGCGGTGGGTGTAGCAGTAGACATGTGCCTCTGGTGGCATTTCGCAAGAATGACACCGGTAGCTCTGTAAGAATTTGAAACAATAAGTTTTACATTAAATGTTTTCTATTTAAAAAGTATAGCTTGTCATATTCAGATATCCATAAAGAATTACTACAAAAAGTATATAGAGTACATCAAATTCACATATCTGTACTATAAAATTCTAACCTGATCGAATAATTGTTCTCGCAAAAATCGTCCTAAAGGTTTATCACAGCTTCCATAGAATTTTATCCGTAACAGATGTGCACCCTCGCATGCCGTTTTTTTCCAGTCACACCTTGAAGAGAGAGAAACAAGTATGCTCTGGTTATCTGATGGCGAAGGGAGGTAATCCTCCTTCAATGGCATGCCATCATCTTTTTTTGGCCTAGAAACATCCAGAGTAAGTGACTCCTGTTGCTTCTTAACAATCTCATTTTGGCCTTTCTCGGTATTTTGGCTCTGGGACGGCAAATAGCTCTCTGAGAGAAAACCAAATAGGCTGCTACTCCTCTCTGAGAAAGTTGGTAATATCGTATCATCATTGCTTTGGGATTGTGGCGGTGGATTTGGCTTCACCACAGATATAGATCGTTCAACTACAGATGGCTTTTCAGGTAAACCAACGAGTAGAGGGGTCTGGGTCATCTCAGGAAGAGTGGCTCCTTCGTCAGCAAGGAATGATGTTTCAAGTGCAAGGTGATAGGCTGCAAAGATTGCATACTGAATCACGTGTTTCACCTTTTTAAGCTCATTGGCACTGGCCCCCTTCAATAGAATCTACGAATAAAAAGAGTGGATATGAAAATTTAAGAAGTTGATGAACCATGCTCAAGTTTCTAAGTACTTCTGAATCTAACAATAAGATAACCAAGTGCAAGGAACTACCAACTTTCTTACAAGAACGACACAAGATAAAAGATGCATAGAATCATACAGATGGATTGCTAAAGTCTGCTAATATTCTTATTTTTACAGTTTTGCTCATTAATCCAGCCCAGAATAAATAATAAGAATATAAGAATCCTTATGGACCCAGCCTTGAGTATCCTTTATTTCCTTCTTTTCTAATTTTACCTTTCTTTTTTTCTTTTTTTTTTATTATAAGGGTTTATTCATGTAGAATCTGAACCGTAGCAAAATACATGTCAAAACTGGTCACCAATGAGAACATAAGAACAGAAACCATAGAACACCAACTAACCGTGCAACCAAAGGGTCTGGGGCAGTCTTCAAAAAACATAAGGTTCTTCAACAACTTCTTCCCTTCTTCACCAGCACTACCGTGCTCTTCTAGGAATTTATCGACATGGAACAGTTCACACTGCCCCAACTGAGGGTTTGAAAGATGGTCGATCGAAGGCACAATTTGAGCCCCAGTGCAGCGGGCTATGCGCTCCAGGAGCGGCCGCTTGATGTTGAGAACAAGGGAGATGTTCCGATTAAGAAACAAGTCTTGTGCGCTACGGGCAACAGCCTTCTCCACCAACAAAATATCTGGTCGGTGCACTTGTATCTTTGCAACTGCCATTCGCAGGTATTCCACCTCCTATAGAGAGAAATGAAGTTGTAATTATAGGTCATTCCAATATCCAATCAAGAAACGGCAAGGGAAATGCACCTGTTGTAATAATGTATCAAAACTTGAAAGCAAGTTTGAAACACGCTGATATTCTAGGGCTCCTCCAAGAATGAGAATGCGAGGCTTCACAATTTTTGTAGACATCCGCCGGTGAGCCACATTCTTCTTGCAGACAACTCCTCTCACAACCACACTGCAAGAAGCCAAGAGGGTAAGCTAGAAGTAATTAAATAGTTATATACAGAGTTCAGACCAAAGAAAAATGACAAAATTTTAATAGATACTTAACAAAAAATCAGAACACGATTACCAAATAAACATTACGCATGTTACTGCTGAATAAAGTCTAAATATGAAGAAGATTCCAAATTTGATACCAATCCTACACAGTCTACAGGCAACATTTTCCTTTTCATTATTTCGTTATATGACAAAAGACAATCGAGAGGAGCAGAACCACAGTGGGCAATACAAACCTCCACAAGCCTTGTAGTTAATTTTCCCAGAAACCAAAGTTTGAAATTTCAGGTTTTGCGTCAGTTACTTCTAATTTTACACCTTACAAAATTAGCAAAGTAAATATTTCCTTAAGCCACTACATGTGATAAGTATTACCTAGTCAGTAGTGGCATTACTGCACAATTGAACTTTTTTTATTCATAGTTCTGCAATGCATCATATTTCCGCACCATGAGGTTCTTAATTTTCTTTGCTTTATGTTCAACAGTGAAACTCACAGTAGATCAGAGGTCGCAACGTTTGAAAATTCCCAACTTACAGCAGTGCAGAAAGACAAGCCTAAAATTAACATATAATTGGCTAATTGGCTTAAGTGATCTCAATAATACCAACGAAGCCTGTACAACAATTACCACGCTAATAATCATCTATTCTAGTTGAAATTGGACATATAAGTAATACCTGTCACTCGGGCGTCCACATGCAATGCACTTGACCTTCACATACCCACCTGGGTCCATCCCTTCTCCCTTGCTCATATCTGGCTTTAGAAGCGACGCAGCATCCCATGCCAAGTGTGTGATTATATCCAACCATCCATCCATCCCTTCCTCTCCTTCCCCTGTCGGTACGTTCTCTGCCTTTAGCAGCTGACAAATCAATGCCCTAAAATGCCCATCCACAACCGTTTTCATTGCTTTCTTGTGCTCCTCTGCCGACCGCTCTCTGCAATTAAGATGTTCTAGCATCAAAAGACTACCTTGTACAAATTGCATCTCCAAAGTTTAATGTTGTTATTTACTGTCTGGGAAAGTTTTGAATTGCAACGTTAAGCTGTGATAAAGAACTAAGCATTACAGTATTCCCCATTGAGTACCTTTGATCACTTTACAGTGTTGCTATGGTACACTGAATCTAAAATAAATCCAGTGTAAAGCTCAAACTATCCATTTTAGTAACATCATTCACTTGGCAATCTAGCAACCAACTTATTTCTTTCGTGCTACCTTTTTTTTTTTTTTTTTTTTAATTTTGGTTAATTCTTGAAGCATTGGAGAATATGCAAATGCTTGTCCAACATAAACTCAAGGAACTACACACAAACTTTGTTAACGTGTAATTAATAAGATCAGTACCAATATAATACCTGCTAGGAAAGAGGCCACCAAAACTGTTAGTACGCACATACCGCCATTCCTCCCCAGGAGGACCCATATCATCCTCATCTTCGAAAGGGACTTCTCCCTCCTCTTCTCCATCATCAGGCTCAGGCGGAACCCACAGCAACCGGTTATTTTCAATATCAATGGTGTTTTCTTCTATATGTTCTATTCCATACAAGGCTGTATGGGTGGTTGAACATTCGTCCACGCTATAGTCCCGGCTTTCGCCAGTCTGATCGGAGTTGAAGGAAGAGGTGAAGACTGTGCTTTCAGCATGAACAGGAGAAAAAGGAAGTTTCTGGTCGGTACTTGAGTCAGCTTGCACCCGATCTGTCTGATAGGGTTCATGGCCATTATGAAAATCCACAAGGGTATAATAGTCATCTGAATTCTGGCATCGGATTGTTTCAGAGTCAGAGCGAAAGCCATTGTATTCGTCATCCTCATCGTCACTCCTGTTATACAAAGGCAAAGTAAATTATAAATAAAGGAAGCCCGGTAGTGTTAGCCAAGTATTAAATTTTGGAAGGATTTATTCCATGCAATTGAAATTCAATTTCAGAAAAGAAGTCAATCGGTATAATAAGAAATGACTAAATATAGCATCTGTAAGGACCTACCACTAAAAGAGTAAAACCAAAGATATTCATGGCAGTAAAAAAGTTTCTTGTGATTGACATACAATACTATTACTACTCATTTCTTAGACTTTTGGGGATGGAACACTAAATTGAATATTTCACGCAGGAAGATCGCAAGTGCTGTTTGCGAGCCTTCCCTCTACCAATATTAGAAAAGAGATAACACAACTTGTCTGTGAAAATTGCCAACAACGTATGATTTCTTTTTTCAAATTACTATGCATAACAAAGATGTTTGTGCTTGTTTCCTCATTTATGGTAGCTTTTCCGAATATCACAAAGATGAGGTATCACTTGTAGTTAGTACAGGTTAAAAATAACAAAACCATCCAGTTGCAACAGTGCACACTCTTGTCTAAATCAATTCGGTAGTGCATTCATTCTAAATAAGTAATTTATCTAAAGTTATACCACAATAGAAACCTTTGCTGATTGTGGGCTTTATGTCAAGAAGTACAAGATCAATATATGATTATATATACAGACCGTAGGCCAATAAAACATAATTGGGCAGGAAAAGAAAAAAAAGGAAAATATTTTGTATACCGGTTCAAGCTACACTCGTAGTGATCACACAATGTCTCCGTATCCTTCTGAACCTTCCCCGACTCTAACAACCCTTCCATCTCCGGACAGGCATCGGTGCCAACTGCATGATCAAATCGCACATACTCCCCAGCAGCACAATCATAATTCTGATCGTTTCCATTTGAAGCGGCCGTGGAGCCGCCTGTCAGAGTGCTCAAGGTTTGTCCGGTGGAGCTTGTTTTGCTGCTCTCCATGCTGACAGAGGAGAGAGTCGGACTGAGCATCAGGCAGCTCTCGCCATTCACGATTCTACCTGCCTCCTCCCTCTGCTTGAGGCAGAAATTACAAACCCGAATCTTCTCTCCTTCAGCCTGGTCAGAACGGGGCTGAAGCGGCACAAAAGTGGTGCACCTGGAGCAGAAGACACGACCGCATATACGGCAATGGTGTCGCCGGTTGATCAAATTGAACTGCGAATCACAGTCATAGCATACACGGCAGCTGTGATCGGGCATCCAAAAGTCACGAGGGAGGTTCCTAGGGTTAGGGGGAGGGGTGGGACTAGGGCTAGGGCTGGGCTTCGAGTTGGAGGTGGAGGTGGTGTTAATGGGGCGTTCCTCCGACATGCTGCTTCTATTAGGAACCCATGATTTGACTATGTCGAACAAGTCCAGGAAGCCCTTGTTCGCATCCGGCGATTCCATTTCTTATCAGAATTTACCAGAAAGCTCATGATCACTCATTTGTTGGCCGAGAAAGGATACAATTATGTCTCCTCAAATATAATTTGTAGCTCTCAAATTATACCGCGATGGTTTTGTTGAATCCTCTTTAACTCCCAATACATCTGCAAAAACACAAAACATATATATTATTATTGAAATTCATTATTTTGGGTATCAGTGGACTACAATAATTCCACTAATTGAATTTATTTTCTCTATTTGGGGAAAGAAGTAATGAGTGAATCTGTGTGCCATTAACTGCAAATTAAGAAGTGGAAACCACCCAAATCCCCTGGTTTCTCCAAGAAGAAATCACCCCTTATTAAATTGACCAAAAATAAATAAATTAACAAAAACATAGAGAAAAAAAAAAAAAAAATGCTTGCAAGACAACACCTTGCGTAATTCAAACCATCATGAATCAACAAAAAAAAAAAAAAAAAAAAAAAAAAAAAAAAAAAAACTGAAGATCCCTCTTGAATTGAGGAAGACCAGGATCGGAAGGAATTCTTTCTACACCAATTCCGACAATTCAGTAACGATCCTGCACAGCTCTACTTGAAATTGAGCAATACATCACTTAATTCAAAAACCCAAAAAAACCCAAAAAAAAAAAAGAAAAAAAAAGAGAGAGAAAGAAACTCACAGATAAACAAAACAAGGAGAAGAAACCAATCAAGCCGGTACAGTTCGAGAAGAAGCTACAGGTGATTGATTTCCAGAGGAGCGACAGCGCAGCCGAAACAGAGAAGAGTAGAGAGAAAATCACGGGCTTGAATTGAATCCAAGCTGCTTTTTTGAAAAGAGAAAAATAAAACAGTCCGAAAGAGGAAAGATTTTAATCAATCAATAAAACAAACAAAACAAAATAAATACCTGGAGAAATAAATAATTCCACTCCTTTTATTTTCTTTCTTTCTTTTATTTTTTTTGCGGCCAGAAGTGATGTTTGTTTCTCCTCAAATATTTTTTGTACTCTTTTTTTCGTTGGTATAAATTTTGGGTGTGATTAATAAATTTGAACCAAAGAAAAAGAAGAAAGAAGAAAATTTGAAAAAAAAAAAATAATAATTTCACTAGTCACATGGGATGTGAGTGTGACTGGGATGTATAATGTATTATTGGTGGCATTTAATTAATACTCAGTCCGTATCTGCTGTTATCCTTACACCTTAGGATAACAAAATCTTGTTATTCCAATCTGGACCGTCAAGTCAGAACGGACGGTCCAGATTGATCCCAAAGTACAGTTTTTGAAGGGAGGAAGGAGTTCTTTGAACGAATCCGATCCGTTTGTCTTGATCGAACGGCCACGATTTGAACAATAGGGCCCTGCTATCCAAATAACAGGTGATTGATTCGGTTCCTTTAATAGTCCCTGCGCTTTCGCGTTGGTCCCACTCCACTCATTGCTTCGACCGCTTTACTCTTCTTCTTCCAGGTGTCTCTCGTCATCTGAAATCCGTTTGGTCGGACATTTCTGATCGGACGGTCGGGAAGGAGTACGGTGGGAAGTTGTTTTTGGAGGGTATCGTGAATGGACGGTGGGGATTGGTTGAGAGGGCGGGAGGGAACGATTGCGATTGAAGAGGGAGGAGAGGAAAAGTCAAACGTTTCCTTTTCGCTGTTTTTTTATTTATAAGGGTCGTCGCCAGCTAAGTGGGAATCGGAGACGTCCAGTTTTCAGGGACTGTGCCGACTACTAGGCAAATTTGCGTGCAGATGGGATGATTTCTTTTGAGAGAGAGGACCAGAGTGGTTATCTTGAATGTTTTAATGAATACAAACTATTCAATTATATTTGAACTAGATACAAGTTTTCTTCTTCTTCTTTTTTTTTTTTTTTTTTTTTTTACGTTTTATTAGATATTCTAAGTTTTAAGTTTTATTGGTTTTAGTATTACTTCATAATTGTCAATTGACTATTAAAAGTTGGATGATATGGGCGTATGCCCGTGAAACCTACTTATTTGAAGCAATCTATTTTTATCGAAACTAGTAAAAAGCCTACTCTTTGCTATGGGATGAAATTATTATTTTTTATAATAAACTTTTAAGATAATATGTAATGGGCCTTAATTTGAGATAATTTATACGGGCCTTAATTTTAATGGGCTGAGAACGTCAGCGGGCATTAATGTACATCAACGCTTCTGATCTATCGAAGAAAATGATCAACGGCTCAGATGTGAGGATAGCTCTTTCATGTTATTTTTTCCAATATGCTTTTATTATTAGTAAGGATATACTAAATACGATGAAATCATTTTGACTTAAATATTGTCAAGATAAATATCGTATAGTTTGTACTTACCAAAAGTTTGGAGCATAAGAATGGATATGTGCAAGTACGGACTTAACGGAGGAAAAGACTGTCAGAACTTAGAAGTCTGAGTAAATTTGTGACAAGATGACACTAGTATTTTTTTTATATTTCATCCCACAAAAGTCCATATATTTAAAATCTTATGCGAAAGTGAAGTTTGCGTCTTTGGTTATTTGAGGGCACATAATTGTTTGGTGGTATGTGGATAGATTGGTACCAGAATATCTGAAGCAATTCTCTAGGTCCTACTCAGCATATCGATCTAATTTTTTTGTTTCATGTTATAGTATTGATACAAGGAGTTAGACTATTATATTAACGTTATTTCGAACTGAAATGCTAACACCTCAAAATTTATGTTATCATATTTGAAATCATGACTTATGGTGCTCAATAAATTTTTATATGAAAATGTTAGGGAATACAAATTTTTTTCATTTTTAGAGTTTTCTAAGTATTTATTTTGAATTTTAAAAAAGAGGTCATAAATATTAATAAAATATTGATGTTTGTACATACTATTTGCAAAAATATAAAACAAATACTTAGAAAACTCTAAAAATGAAAAATTTTTGTATTAGGAACTTAGGGATACGTACATAAGAATTATAGTTTTTTATTTATTAATTATTATTGAGCCTTATATTTTTTGAGAAAATTTTAAATATGGTTATATTTTGTTTGTAATACTTACACTTTGATATATTCATCATTAAATTAACACAATTTGATATATTTCATAAAGTTTTCGAAATGACATTTAATTTTTACAAGTAACAATATAAATTTGTTTCTTTTCGCTTAAAGAACAAATGACTTTTATTTTTTATAAGTTAGAAAGACTTTTGAATTAGAAAAGAGTTCTAAATACATTATATCACACCATGGATCACGGTATTCTCGATTTGGGAAAAAAATATTTTCTTCTTTTTTTCTCAATTTCTGAAATCATTTTATGCTCCTCTGTAAAAATATAAAAATACTTGTGCGTGTTTTCTTTTAAGTCGGCTATTTTAATTTAATTTCTTCTTACAAAAATTTACTTATAGTAATCCTCATCCCTAAACTTAAAATTTATAAAAAGTGTACGAGAAAATGTGAAGCATTGGAATCATAGTAATTCTGCATTAAAAAAATTGACAGAATGTACTTAATCAAGTCAGTTTGATGCATTTATATATAGCAAAATTAATGTTATGTTAGGAAGTTGTGGTGAACATATAATTTAACACATATGATAGGTACACTTATCACGGACAAAATGACAACAAGATATTTCAATAAGAAACACAAGAGGAATGAGGCATCCACAATAAGTGATTCAGAAGCGGGTTCTCAAGTAGAAGAACATGATGATATAGAGATTATGCACCATTATTCTACCTACCATTATTATACCCATCGCCATGCTCATGGTGCAGCTGCAATAGTTGATTTTACAACTCATAGTGATGGAGATAGTCAACTAATTTGTAGCCGCGTTATATTACATGTAAGTTTCAATTAAGAAATTCTAAATTTTTTGTAATTATGGTTTTCAAACTTATTTATTAGATAATAGACTAAAAACTTTTAGCAATAAATGTTATTTATGTTGTATCACACAATGATGCACACATAGATCGAACTTATTATATCATATGTTACTTAAGTTACAAATTGGTGATAAACTTACTATACAATGCAATTTTTTTATATATAGAAGGTTCTGCAGAAATTAAAAAAAAAATACTAGTTGTTGTGAATTCAGTTGATTTAAAAATTAATTATGCAAACAAAAAACTAACCCATTCAAAATGATTGTTTCTTTGATGAAGGTAATGGAGTTGGGAATAATTGTTCACTCTGTGATTATTGGAATATCACTTGGTGTATCAAAGGACTTATCTGCAATAAGGACCCTTGTAGCCTTGTAATTTCATCAGTTATTTGAGAGGCTTGGTCTTGGCTCTTCCATTGCTTAGGTTTATTACTAATATCTTTAATGTATGAAGTTATCTCTTTTCACCGACTTTCTTTTTTGCATGCAAAACTCTAAATGATATCTTAAAATATTATTTTACAATACATGATTTTGACGTGCAAATGAAATATGTGCACTATGTGCATACTCAATGTGCATGTGGCCTTGTATTGCATAACCTTATGCGTTGAGCATTAGCAAAGTTCATGCCCTAACCTTTAGAAATATCATCGATACAACTACAGGCGAAACTTCGTTTGAAATCTGCAATGACAAGGTTAATCTTCTTTTCGCTAAGTACTCCAGTAGGCATTGTGATTGGCATGGCCATATTTTTGATTTACAATCAAGCTGCGTTGATTGTCGAAGGTTCTTAGATTCTATATCTTCAGGAATTTGATATATGTCTTTAGTCGAGCTTATTGCTAAGGATTTTATGAATCCCCGTGAGCAAAATTATGAAAAACTCCAATATAATGCGCGTTGATTGTATCACACAATTATGCACACATTGATCGAACTTATTGTGTCATATTGTTACTTAAGTTACAAGTTTGTAATAAACTTACTATACAATGCAATTTTTTATATATAGAAGATTTTGTATAAATAAAAAAATACTAGTTGTTATGAATTTAGTTGGTTTAATTGTTGTCTATTGGCCACAAAAATGTGTATATGCTTTTAAATACCTAAAGCATACACTCGATCACAAGTGCACGATCTCGTATAGTACGTTCAGGGTCGATCCACAGGGACAGAGTTAATGCTAAACAGTGCTCTAATTGAATTCAAGTTCTAAGAGAAGGATGTCTTTGGATTTAGGGTAAATTGTGGGGGTTCAATCAGAAGTTGGTTAAAACAAATCAAACAGTACTAAAACAAGTAAATACTGAAATACAATTAATAAAAAAGCGTTCTCAGGGCTGTCAGAATCAGATTGGTCTCAGGATCAGTTGACTGCGTTCCGCAATGTGTTGGTTAGGGTTGCAAAACCGTCTGCGAACCACAGATCTCTCTAATAATCCGCAGTCAGTTTTGTAACTCCTGTCTTACACTTTCTGTAACTGATTGCGGACCGCAGTACACTTAACAGAGAGCAGTTTTTGGTTCTGGTTGGTGTTCTGACTGACATCGTCGATTCCTAAGCAATTCAGAGTTGGTACAAGTCCTTAGTTTTCACCTTTGGTCCTCCTAACAATTCTAAATCAATTCGAAACTCGTAGAATAGGTTCTAAACTATTTTCATGTCACTTGTTAATTCTAAGGTCCGGTTCGAGGTTAGTCGAAACGTAGTTTCGCTTACGGGTACTTTCGGATACAAATCAACCCAAGTCGTGCAAGCAATCAGATCTGGCCAAATGATACTACATTAACCAACTAGGTTTGTACATAACCTATAGGTTTACCAATTGAACAAACAAACCGCAAACACATAATAAAGGAAATCTCAAGTGATTATGAAAACAACGTTAATCCACACATACAACTAATCCATCAACACAATCGTCATCATTCAAACCCTAAAAACTGATAGATCTACTCACTCATGACACAAGAAAACAAAGAAAGCAAAGAGAGAAAAGAGTTCATGGTGCAAAAGAACCGAAGAAGAATTCGAGGCGTCGAGATCTTCGCGTGGAGGAGGCAATCACTTGACTCTCCTTCAACGGATGATGGATCAGGCCTTCTCTCCTCCTTCCCTGGTCTCTGGTCACTCTCTCATGAAGGGATGCAAAGGATGGAATGAATGGATGAGTGAAAGATGCCCAAAACTGTCCAAAGGGATCGCCTTATATAGACAGTCTGTGCAGTTAACTCCTTGCGGACCGCAGGCACGGGGTTGCGGACCGCAAGGTCAAGAAAATAGCAGTTTCTGCTCCACAGGAAGTTTTCAGCGCCGATTGGAAGGTTGAACGTGCTGTAACCTCTGTCTGCTAGACGCAGGAAGGGTCTTGCAAACAGCAGGAGGTTCACTCCAGGTCCAACTTGTCGTCTAAGGCTCCGAATCGTGTCCAATTGGCTCCAAAAGCCCGATTAACCTGAAATTTGGACAAAAGTAAAGAAGTAACTGGAATCTAGACATCTTACTACCTAAATGCAATTAAACTTAGGAATTTTAGGCCAAAATACTAGTACAAGTCTGGTAAAATGCTTATATAAATGCGATGCATCATCTATTATTATTTTTTGGCTGATGAGAGATAAAAGCAAGTACATAGAACGGGGTTAGGAGAATATTTTTCCGAGAGAGTGAAGCGAGGATGTACATGTTAGAAACTTAAGGATACATAAGAATTAAAATTTTTCATTTATATCGATCCTATATTTTTTTAAAAAAATTTTCCAATATGGTTATATTTTTGTTTAGAATACTTAAACTTCGATATATTCATCATTAAACTAACATAATTTGATATATTTCATAATTTTTTCGAAATGACTTCTAATTTTTACAAGTAACAATATAAATTTAGCTCAAAGAACAAATGACTTTCTGAATTTGAAAAGAGTTCTAAAGACATTATATCACACAATGGACAACGATATTCTCGATTTCAGGAAGAAAAAAACAAAATATTTTCTTTTTTTTTCTCATTTTCTGAAATCATGTTTATATTCTTCCTATGTAAACATATAAGAGGTACTTGTGCGTATTTTCCTTAAGTTGGCCATTTTATTTGAATTTCTTCTTACAATAATTTAATTATATTAATTCTCATCCCTAAAACCTAAAATTTATAAAAAGTGTACGAGAAAATGTGAAACATTAGAGTCACATGATTTGGATTGTAAAAATTTCTCTTATTTCTTATTCTTATTAGTCTCTCCCAAATTCAGTTAATCAGCCTCCTCGCTTAACAATGGTTAAAGCTCATAGTCGATGGCAGACCTTTATAGATGCCAACCGAGGTTGTAAGTCCCCTTTCCATATGAAAAATTACAATTAACACATATAAATTCATATATTATTATCAAATATGTACCATCGGCCCCCCCTTTTTTGTTATTATTAGTTAGCCTACTAAACAAACATTATATTTTTTTTTTCAGACCATTATATTTTAGCTCTGTACAAGATGTAAGCAAAGCCCAGACCAGCATGTGTTTCTTCTCCTTGTTTTTGAATTGTCAACAAGACTCAATGTAATTTGATATTATTTTGGTATCTCATACAATTAACTGGATTGGACTGGCTCTCCTTTATTATTTTGTCAAGGTCCACCACTGCTCATAATAACCGTTCTTACAATAATCTAACTATCAATACTCCCTTGTATAGTCCACTCAATTGATAAGTGTGCATACAATGACTCCAACCCAAATAAAATGCACAAGTACAATATGCATGTTTTGACAATACTTGCTATTCTAGTCTCTAGTATAGTAGGCTGCTCAATTCCGTCTCTTGGTCGTCGCTTTCCAACAATCAAACCAGATAGTGATTATTTCTTCATAATTAAAACATTTGCTGCAGGTGTATACTTGCAACAAGATTAATCCATATTCTTCGTAATGCAGCCGAAAAACTTATATTGAGTTAGTTAGGTGGCATTCAATTTGCCATTAAAATTGCCTAAGGACGCCCCCGAGGTCCAGTGGATGGTTTCATACTGAGCACTGTTTTGTACTTATTCACCAAAAAGATTTCTCAGAACGATTCTGTTTACTTACTGTCTGTTAAGTGTCAATGTATCTACAGATGGATTACTTAGGCGAGTGAGAGCGGGATCTTCTTCTCTTATATCTCTTCTCCCACTAACTAGTCGCACCTTTCTCGCTTCCACGCAACTTGCTCTTAGCCCCTTAAGCTACGTGTCACGAGCACACCTCAATTTCATCTTGTTCAGCCTATGTTGGAGCATATCAAGAGAGCTGTTGCTGATAGCATCAAAATCAACATCACTGCATTAGTAGTAAGACTGTCAGAATTTAGAAGTCTGAATTTGAAAAGAGTTCTAAATACATTATATCACACCATGAACCACGATATTCTCAATTTCGGGAAGAAAAAAAAAAATTCTTCTTTTTTTTTTCTCATTTTCTAAAATCATGTTTATACTCTTCTATGTAAAAAATATAAAAGGTATTTGTGCGTGTTTTCTTTAAGTCGGCCATTTTAATTCAATTTCTTATTACAATAATTTACAGTAATCCTCATCTCTAAAACCTATAATCTATAAAAAGTGTACGAGAAAATGTGAAGCATTAGAGTCACATGATTTGGATTGTAAAAATTACCAAATTAAAGTGATGTTTGTGAGTGTAATTTTCATGATTTATGCTATAATCATTGTACGATATTTAGTTTCGAAACTCCATATTAAATTACGTAAAATTTGGTGTGGAGTTATTTTATAACTTCATAAGTTTACTTGTTTATATTTGTTTGGCCGTATGTGTCATAGATGGGTACCTGAAGCAATTTTGAAATGTCGGCACATACATCAAAAATTTAAATGTAGATTAGAAAGTTACCATATTGATACAAATACAAAATGCAAAAATGGTACACTTATGATGTATTCCTATTTAGTTGCATATTATAGTATTGATATGTATCTAAATTGATTTTGGTTATTAACTATTTTTGATAATGTAAAGTTTGGCAATATCCCAATAAACCAAAAACGAATAATAAAAAATAACTTTATTAATTACAATGGTAGTGAAATTATAAGATAATACTTTTGAACAAAATTTGAAAATCAATCAATCTATATGTTAAACAAAAAATGTCTTAACACTTAATTCATTCTAAAAACTTAAATAACATTCAAGATTTATTCGAAAAATATATTTTAATGATTGTCAATTCAGACAATAAATAGCGGATTTATAGTAGCAAATTGCAAGGAACTCCAGATAATGACAAATTGTACTCCACATTTAAAAAAAAAAATGACAAAGTGCACTACAACTGCAACCAAATAAAAATAAAAACAAACAATGCAACGGAATGCACATTTATTGCATCTCAAACTATATACTTAGTAAAATACATGTACATTTGTATATTAAGGACAGCTTAAAAAATTAGGCAACCTGTCCTCATGAAAGTGTAAAACAGAGACAAAAAAAAAAAAAAAAAAAAAAAAAAAAAAAAAACAGAGAGCTCATATAATAACTTGGAAACAAAACTCAAGGGAATTTCTTTCTTCCCTTGAATTGCTTCCACCATATATCAAGTATAACTTCTCATTTTTTTGTATTAAGCATGGTGTCATAGCCAAATGGCACCTGCTTCTTTGAGCAGGGGAACGAGTTTCCCGCCGAGATGCAGCGCCATAACCTGATCAGTCGGTCCTACCAACCGACCACCAATGAACACAACAGGCACTGGCGGGTTGCGACCGATCATCCTTGTAAGGGCCCACTCTATGTCCCTCCCTCTGGGGTCCTTGTCAAGCTCGTGTATCGCGGGGTTCACCCTGAGGTCACAGAACAGTCTCTTGATGGTGTGGCACATGCAGCACGAACTCGTGCCGAAGATCAGCACAGCTCGCTCGGATGCCAAGTTGCTAACTCTATCCATTGGTTTGAACTTTGAAAGATGAAGAATTGGGAATTAATGAGTGAGTGCTAATAAGGTTGTTTTCAAGTTGAAGAAATGTATGTAACAAGTATGGTTGTTGTTGTTGAGTTGTGAGGTCTAATTAAGTGAGCTTATATATATACAGAGGAAAAGTGTTGTGGATTGCAACGAACTTTTCAGGAAGAATTTAACTGTAGGATTTTATTTTTATTTAGTTTTTGGTCGGTCCCTTGTTCCCCCAATCTTATCATTGGATTGAAAAAGACATTGTTTCTTCAAATTTAATAAATGTGCATGCAGTTATGTATGTACATAACGAAAATACAAAGGGCATACAATTTGCTTTGGAAAATTATCTATATATTATCTTATCAATTAAGATACCATTTTTTTTAAAGAATTTTACTCCAATACTCCCAAAAAAAAGAAAATTATTTTCGATCTGACGATTATAAATGAATATTACTCATTATGAGATTCATCTGTAACCGATAAAATTATTTCGGTGTGAGCATAGAAGGAACGTCCTTTTTTAATTAGAAATGCTATTTTTCAAATTAAACTAAATTAAGATTTTAGAGTTTTAAGCATGAAGGATAATTTAACTTTTTGACACCTATGTTGGAAGCTAAAAAGCCCTTTTATTACGGCCATTCAAAAGCTCTTAAAAGTTAATTTTTTTTTTGTATTACCAATTTATAATTTACATACATAAAAATGAAAAAACGTGGTTAATCTAGAGAAATAAACAAACAAATCTAGCTATATAAACTCTACATTAATTTATTCAATCTTCAAAAGGGAATAGCCGTCTTGCCGACTAAATAGGCCTTTATGACTGATTTGCAAATAAAAAATAGCTTTATTAGAGTGGGATAATATCATAATAACAATATTCATATTTTGCACGGAATTATTCTCAATACCAGCTCCTGATCCAGCAAAAGTGGAGAGCTTAATCAGCTTCTCTGCTTTTTTTATCACAGCAGAATTTTTTCAGCTTCACATTTTGTCACTGCCCACGTAAGTGCCAAAAAGTTGATCCGATATGTATTCTTTACCAATTAATCTATCTAAAATATAATGATTTAAATAGATGGTGGATGAACAAATTAAAAAATGAAAAAGAATTGTAGTTTGTTATCAGTTATTTTGTTGGGTCGGATGAAATTAAAGTAGCAATAAACATATTTTGCATATCTCTGTCTATTCATCATGACATTTTGTAGTTGAAATGTCCAATCTAGAGATGACAAAATCTGATCCGACCTAAAAACCCGTCCGACCTGACTCGAGTTTTAGGAAAAGTCAAACTGATCCAACCCGACCCGACCTGACCCGTGTTCTAGGGAAAAACATACTGACCCGAACCCAACCCGGGAATAAAGGTGCAAAATCTGACCAAACCCGAAAACCCGCCTGACCCGACCCGATCCGAACCCGACCCGGAAAAATGCTGGCAGCTGTCAACCCAATACCAACCCGACCCAGACCCAACACGACCTGACATTTTCCATTTGGTCAAACTGGCCCGACCCGACAATCTGCTACCTCTTGTGCAATCTCTGTTTGTGTGAAATTTATATATAAAATTTATACTTGACATTATACAGTAAATAAGGATTTGTAACGAAGCAAGAATATGCTAATTAATTCAAAAACACCACCAAATTTATAAGCAAAAATAGTGATCAGGTTTGATCAGACTTTGTTAAGCAGATGGAACCCAACCAACTTGCAAATCTGCTAGTTTTTCTCATCAAAATCTCATATCTATGTCAATTTATACCACATCGGCAAGTTTATCCAGGAGAAGCATCAACATCTTCAAAACACAGATATTTTTATCACATTACATTCATTCATATATATCTCCTCTTTCTATCTTCTCCTGCCCAAATTAAAATTCCCTGGAACCCTTTTCCTGTGTGTTTGTTCTTTCAGAATCTGCTTTTGTGTTACATCATGAGTCATGACTACGCATGTATGTACTGGTATCTAAACATACATCTCATTCCTTTGCATATTCTTTCTGCAATATTCTATTGATTATATGACAGATAGATGATGCAACCCTGTCGTGGATAATGAAAGTGACGCATATTTCGGCGTTGGATTTTATTTCTTTACAAAAGATCCCTTTGCAGGCTTATAATACAGAGAAATAATAAGGTTCTTTAAGTACAAATGGTTCACAATTTCACATCACCTGATTTCTTCACTCAACTATCACCATTAAGAAAAAAAAGGTTCTCAAGTTTTATAGTATCACACAAACAAGTCAAATTAATAAAAAAAATTCGGTGATGACAGTGGTCATGTGGTAAAAATAAGCAAAATGCAATATATGCAGGCATTTTTTAATAAATAGCTAATGCTTCTCTTTTAATCACAAAGTTTTACCCTTTTTTTTGCAAAATAATATGTTCTTTTTACTCTAATAATCAGGAACCCAGAAATTTTGGAATTTAGAATAGTTACATCATAGCAAAAAGAAAAAAATCTACATTCCTAGTTATCGCGCTTTATCAAAGTTTAGAACAAATACACAAAAACCTTAGTGCTTCAAACCATGTTTAGAACAGATGCAAGGAGTCATGGAGGAAGAGAGAACAATACTATATTCCTAATTTGAGAAGCTTACACAATTCTGGGTGATTCCGCCATGTACTGCCATCTAGCTCTCAACGGTTCTTTCTCGTCTTCACTGCTTTCGACAACAACTACAGCTTTACTTTTCTTCGGCATTTTGGCCTCTTCATTTAAATTAATTTCCTTGTGATCACTGTCCGACGATTCTGAGGAACTGTACTCCTGAATGACTTGTATAATTTGAGCACCGTACTTCTCTGTCTTCACTTTCCCTATTAGTTTCTCC
The DNA here is from genome assembly GCA_030179965.1 of Cyperus esculentus. Taxonomy (NCBI): domain Eukaryota; kingdom Viridiplantae; phylum Streptophyta; class Magnoliopsida; order Poales; family Cyperaceae; genus Cyperus; species Cyperus esculentus. Next base: position 2,181,195 of record JASGLE010000031.1, read on the forward strand.
AACTACAGGTACAAACATTCGTGACTATGACAATATACATAAGCTATATTATAATAGCCAGGAGCAATTATAGTACCATGGGTACCAAATTAAAAGTCTTTTCCTGACATCTATGTTTATGATTTTTTTTTTTTTTTTTCCGTTTTCTATTCTTCATTTTGGGTCTGGGAGTGAATCTAATTACAGCCTTGATCTGTGAATAGGTACTGCATAATAATTATGACGAGGAAACATAAATCATGGAACAACAAAACAACCCCAGCATGCCCGACTTGTAATAGCATCATCTAATAACAGTAATTACCTCTTCCAAAGAAGTAGGTCTCTGGGCGCCTATCATTGAGATATGTTGCAAAGACAAAACACAGTGTGGGAATATCCCCCCATACTGAGATGAGATCTCAGTGCGCAGTCGATCCAACTTCTTTTCCAGAGTGGACAACCTTTTACGCTTTGCTCCTTTACCTGTATCATCAATATTGCCTACTTGGCTATTTGCGCGAATTTGTAGCTTTACCCTTTTCTTCCCTACAAGTTTTCACAGTAATAGAAAAGCATTTAAACATGAACCTGGGTAATATCCAAATTGCTTAAGATAGTTCGAGTAGTAATCACCATCTAATACTTGCTTCGCTCGAGGTCCCAGTGTGACATAAGCATTTGTTGTATAGGCTGTATGTTGGAATTCCTCTTTCTACATACAAATCAGAAGGACTAATTAATATCACAATAAATAAATATTTAGAAATTTTAACCGATATGTAGTATCTTAGGCAAACAAATTTTACCAGAATCCTGTCCACAATAAGCTGGATTATTAACTGCTCAATTTCTTCTCTCTTCAAATCAGAAGATTGCTCATTTGATCGACCTGTTTACAGAAACAAGAAACAATTTTCTCATTACAATGAAACAAATGAGACAGAAGGAGACAAAAGTTGAAATAAGCATAACTACAATATACAAAGAGGAATTATTTCTGAAACGAAGTTCACCTAGTTCCTTTATTTTGGACCTAAATCTGTCAACAAGTTGCAATATGGTTGCCTTCTGATCAATTTCTTTAATTTGTTGTAGCATCGAGACTATAACCGTCGCTTCATCTGGAAATACAACACATGCAGTATTCAGGCAATGAGAATGAACTTCTACATGTGAGTACATACAATGTATGAAAGGTTGACCGTCAAAGTCTGTGACTGTTAAGTGTAATAGAGAGAACAAACGTACAGGAACAATCAATCTCCTTGATCTCATATTCGGAGGCACAGTTGTCACACATCCCTGAAATTTCAGAAATTCCATCAACTATATGTGCTTTGTGAATGTTTCTTTACTTGAATTAGAAGCTGATGACTCTTTTGGGCATATAATGATGATATAAACAAAGGAATTCATCAAAAAAAATAAAAAAAAGGATATAAACAAAGGAAAGAAGATCAACAAATGAAGGAAATCAATACAAAAGAAAAGGAGATAAACAAAGCAAGAGGATCTATAGAATAAGCAATTTGAAAATACCATGCTAAAAAACCACAACACCATATGACTATAAATCTATACTCTATAACATATATTAAAGGAACAAAACGAAAACAGTACCATTGCAATCTTGTGTAGTTTCATTAAAATGGCGAAAGAAAGCACTTCTCCGGCAGACTTTCTTCGACTGAAGAGGAGACAGGGTAGCACATTCATATAATATAATAAATTCCCACTTAAAAATTAAAACATCATGTTTTAGAAAATAGAATAAACTGTACCTGACAATATTGCACTATGTCATACAGATTTTGTAAGCCACAGTTCTCATAGAATACCATTGAGCTCTGAAAAGAAGATGAAATAAATAGAAAAAGAAACTTAATTTTTCATTGAAAAAATATAAAAAGAATATATATCTTCTAATGACACATAAACAAAGTTTAAAACGCAACCTGTCGGGAAACATCACCCGGCCTATAGTATAAAATACACTCTGAAGGAAGCCCATCTCTCCCAGCACGGCCACTTTCCTTCAATTATAATGGCAATAACACACAACACTTGTTATGCTTTGGAGGAAGTACTGACAATTCTCTACGTTTCAGCATTTGATACATTTACCTGATAGTAAGTTTCCATGGACTTGCTCAAGCTATGGTGAATGACAAACCTGACTAGAGAAAAGTAAATGAGTATTAGGGACGCTTTAACTAATTTTGAACTTAACTAACAACGCGAAAAAAAAAAATTAGAACACACCATCTGGTTTGTTAATTCCCATCCCAAATGCCACCTGAAGTAATTACTCAATATCAGTATTAAGTACAAAACTTGTCAAAAAATTAGTCCAGCTAGAGAAAAAAAGGTGTATACCGTCCCAACAATGACCTGCAATTTGCTTTTGCTCCATCTGCCAAAATTTAGAAAATAACAAACATTATTTGTTATCATTTCGAGAGTTGCAAATTTGATGTAGCATTTTCTTTTAGTATATAAAAGTGGAAAGTGAATAACCGCCGGTGGACTTTTTCTCGAGAAATTATATCCATATCTGCATGGTAAAAATCTGCTGAAATTCCCCGATCACGCAATTCCTTTGCAATCTGTATACAGGAATGATCAGAGGAGGGTCGCAACGGAAGGATACATATTTAGTAGAAAACAATCTAACCTGCTCACATTCCTTCCTAGAGAAACAGTAAACAATGCCAGACTCGTTATTAGGATATGACCTTTTAATGAAATTTGCTATCTCATCTACAACAGTTTTTCCTACTGACGACTTGTCATGAACCTGCCAACCACCAAAGGAAATGAAACACTTAGCAAGATATGACACCAAAATACAGCCAAAAACATAGAAAGAATAGCAAAGTTTGGCATATGTAATATAACCTTATAGAAGAGGTTGGGACGGTTGACTGTACTAACAAACTTAACACATTTGGGTATGTGAAGCATCTCCATGAGGTCCATTTGAACCTTGTAAGTAGCGGTAGCCTACAAAAAGTTTGAATCTATTAAAAACTTCAAAAGTTAAGTTCTGTTACAAAAACAGGGACTGATACCTGAATTTAGACACTCACAGTGAGAGCAATTACGGGAACATTAGGGAACTGAATCTTCAATATCGCAAGATTCTTATAGTCTGGTCGAAAATCATGACCCCACTGACTACAACAATGTGCCTCCTACACACAAAAAGGAAGCATTAAACATGGTGGTGCAAAATATTCACGTAACAGATTCACATTTGAGCTCAACAGTATAATTTTATGGTAATGCAGTCAATCAGAAACTCAAAGAATTTCAATTAAAAAATATGAAGATCACATGCTCACATCAATAGCCACAAGGGAGAGGCGGCCACCATGATTGCACTTTTCAAGCTTAGACACAAATCTCTTGCTTCTTGAAATCTTTTCGGGTGTCACATATAATACCTTAAGTGCACCTTCTCCTTTATCAAGAGCCTTGTATATGAATTTCTCATCTTCTTTGTTAGTAGTAGATGTCAGCATGTGTGCTGGGATACCCAAGGCTTTGAGTCCCATAACCTGAGATAGCAGTATCACTATAAATTTGTTGACAACTTAGTATTTGCCTGCTTCATTTTAGCATTTGCATTCAGGTATGATAAATATACTGATTTTATCTTTCAGTAAAAGCTATGCAAATGCCCACTCTAACATGCTGATTCAACTTGTTCGATAGCACAAACTGATGAAAATTGAGTCTAAATTTTTTACCAGGAATGTAATTGAGTGTAAATTATGTTTATAATTTATATAAGCTCTTAAAAATGGTTTTTAAAACAAAAAACAAGCATTTTGTAACTCGAATGAGAAGGAAGAAAAGGCAGGCTGAATGAGAAACGGCCTTTTCACATATTCCATTGCGCACTCATGTAATCAGTTGTGTTGTCCCGTATATAAGAAAGGAAACAAAATCATAACAAGAGTTACCTGATCTTGAATAAGAGACAACAGCGGGCTAACAACTAGGGTTATTCCGTCATGGAGTACAGCCGGTAATTGGTAACACAAACTCTTGCCACCCCCGGCTGCCATTATTACCAGCACATCTCTTCCGCTCATCACAGCATTAATAATCTACAGAAATATGAAAAGAGGAACCACCAATTATAAAATTTTCAAAGGAATCTGATACAGTAATGCATACAAACAAGTTACAGGATCACCAAAGATTGACTCGAATCTGATTTACCAAATCTTTTTATTCATTAGGAATCAGGTCATCCAATACCAGCCGAGTAATACCTAGCGTCCACAGAATATCTGTCCATAGCGTCCATAGGTTACAGAATCAGATCTATCAGCTACAATATCGGATGTATTTGTTACATCCTGAGTATGTCTATGGACAACGTATGGACACAATTTCAATGGATGCAAGATGTTTCTCATACCGGTATTATACAGTCTACATCCGGAATCTCAGATATAAATTAAGCGAACAAAAATGCTGATAAAATCAACTACCTCTCTCTGATTGGCCCGGTACGCCGAGATACCGAACACATTCAGCCGGATGTCATCCGCACGGGAGTCCCACTCGAAACTCCCCGACCAATCCTCCGCAGCAACCGGCGCCGCCGCACTCTCGTCAGCATTACTAACATTCTCAGCCTCCTTTAACCCGTCCAATAGGGACTTTAGATGAGACTTCCTCTCCCTCAGCCGGTCCTGGTGCTCCAGCAGATCCTTGATCTGGTCTGCAAAAGCAACAATCATCAGAATTGATTGATGTTTGGTTAATGGAATAGGAGGATGAGGGAAAAGATGATACCTTGGACGTCCTGGAGCTCGGCCTCGACCAGGAGGAGCTCCTCCTCCACGTCTCCTTCCATTTGGTGCAGCCCTTGCAGGTGACGACGAACGAGGCGGCGAGAGGATCGTCGGAGGAGGAGGAGGTGGTGACTGGTGGATTGATGAACGGCTGCGATTGTTTCAAAAGTGGTAATCTGCCGAGATCCGGATGATTTCAGATCATCTGCAGTACTGCATTTGCAGTTAATCATTTGGGACGTTGGATTGTTCCGAGATCCGAGCATGCACGAAGATTGAGACAATCCAACGGTCCACGTAATAACTGCAACTTGCAGCACTGCAGGGGATAAGCAGTCGATAATCCCGGATGAATGGGTTTGTTTACATTTCAGATCCTCTCCAGTAGTCCAACGTGCAGTGATGCATACAAACCGTTGGATTAGCATGAGATCCGAGCTTACACGAATATTGAGACAATCCAACGGTCTAAGGCAGAGGATAAGCACTCGGTTTGTTAGAGTGATACTGATAGCAGGCCTTATTGAATAGTTTGGGTTCTTATAGGTAACAGCTATCTTTATGTGGGCTTATGGGCCTGTTGTGATTCCATGACACGGCCTTTGGGCATATTATCATTTATGAATTATGATCAGCAAATGAGGAGCTTCCCTCTTTTGATGAGAGGTGGAGACTGAGAGTACTGGAGTGCGACCCAATGATGAACAATTGAACATAGAGACTGCTCTTGGGCCTTGGCCTCTTGCAGATACAGAAATTGTGCTACTTTTAGCGGATTTTTATCTGCTGCCATAGTTTTCCAATGGCAGGGTCCTGCCATTACACACTGACAGGTGGGTCCTTTATCTGTGGGTCCCACCTGTCAGTTTCAATGGCAGGACCCTGCCATTGGAAATAATGGCAGCAGATACGGACCCACTTTTAGCAGGTAACATTTGCAAGTGGATTTTTCAAATTAACTTTTTTTTTTGGTGTGTGTGTGTGTGTTTTAAAAAAAAAAATGAATGAATTGCTTAATCTGCAAGCTTTTATTTTAGCAAACATAATGTAAGTAATTACTAATTACCTAGAAAAGAAAGGGAAACAAAAATTAAACATAGGTTGGTCATTTGGTCAATGTAGGTGAAGACTAAATGTATGAATTAGAAATTACAAGTTGGAACTGGTGAAGGCTGAAGACCAAAAGTATGATTTGGAACACGTTGCAAACGTGTTGTGGTCCACTGGTCCTCTATTGACAAAAATCCAACAAAACTTGTAACTGTGCACATAAATTTAGTGCTTATCCTCTGCTGCGCAGTATTGGTACTGCGCAGCGAATCAACGATGTGGATTATATGGTATTTTTTTAGATTGAGTAGCACGAATCTCAAAGCGGATCCAACGGTCAGAACGTCGCGCAGAAACTCCTGCGCAGTAGAGGATGTGAAATTCCAATGAAATGAGTTTGAATTATGGTTGCTTGGTAGCTATTAGCGAACGTTTTGCTTCCTTCCTTCGTGGCACTTGCCTCTTCATGAACCCCACCCACCTACCCTCATGGACCAGAATCCGCTGCTATTCTGAAAAGAAAAGCAGAGTCTGTTTTTCTAATCGGACGGTTAGGATCGGTTGCCGTACGGATCTCAAAGTACTTCGATGTCTGCACCGATCTCAAAGTACTTCGGTTTTTTTCTAACCGTCGGATCAAAAAAAGTAGAGCAAAAAGAAAAGCAGGTGATCCCCATCCTATACCCTCATACCCAAACCCAATCAAATCATGACCGGTTCACCACCTACCCCTTGATTACTTCTTCTTCTTGATCACAATTCTTGTTTGGTTTTCAGTACAAGTACCTCCAAGTTAGCACCTCTCTTCAGCTTAGCTTGGCCAGGGATCATCCTTTTCTGATCTCTGTGCAAAGCAAAGCAAAGCAAAGGAAGGCAGACAAGAGGATCAATTATTCAATTACTTAATCAGGATAGAATATATAGATTATAGCCACTTGGTAAGAGTGTGTACACAGATTGAAAATGGCTATCGGAATCAGAGTTGCTCATCCTGTGCCGGCGCATACATTAGGTAGATCAACAACAAGAGTAAGATGCAGTACCAGCAGTAGTATCAGGAGCAAAGTATCATCGTCGTCGTCGTCGTCGTCGACGTCGTCAGTAGCGGATGCGGGAGTACGCGTTTCGTGGCTCGAGGACCTTTTTTTAGGCTCGAATTTGCTGCCTCCGGCTCAACATGCCCGAAACCGGCTTCGTGTTGCCTACCAAGGTGCCCGTGGCTCGTACTGCCAGGAGGCGGCCATGACGGCCTTCCCGTCCGCCTATTCCATCAGCCCGTGTGTTCACATGGAGGAAGCCTTCTCTGCCATCGAAGACGGATGCGCGGACCGTGCCATCATCCCTTTAGAGAATTCCCTGGACGGGTCCATACCCCGCAACCTCGACCTCCTGCTCCGCCACCCCGCGGTGCACATATTAGGTGAGCACATCCTGACGGTCAACCACTGCCTCATTGCCCACCCGTTTGCTTCCCCACAGTCAATCCGTCGTGTCGTGAGCCACCCTCAGGCTCTCGCGCACTGCGGCGATCGCATCAGGCAGCTTGGCGTGGCGGTGGAGGAAGTGCCGTGTGTGGCAGCCGCCGCACGGCTTTTATCCGAGGACGCAATACAGGACACTGCGGTGATCGGCAGTCGAATGGCCGCCGTGGAGTATGGGCTGTCTGTGCTCGAAGACAACGTGCAGGACAGTACGACCGCTCCTAACATGACAAGATTTTTACAATTAGCTGCCAGTAAAACCGAATGCGGCGAGTGTTACAAAACCGACGTGCACAAGTGCACGGTGGCATTTGTTCTGAAAAAGGGGCCAGCCGACATGTTCCGGGCAATGTGGGCGTTTGAGAGCCGCGGAGTGCAGGTGACACGCGTCGACCATCGGCCCAACCGTGGCAGACCCGTGCGTGTCGGTGCGTCAGTAAGTATGGACTATGTGTTCATCCTTGATGTGCAGGGAGAGAGGCCTCGCGTCGAGGCTGCCGTAGCTGGCCTCGAGGAGTTTGCGGAGTCGGTTCGGATCCTCGGAAGATATCAGATGTGTCAGTGAATAGTAAATAAAGAGAGATAATTGTACATGCTTGCTAGTTAATTACATAGTATAATCATTTGATTAATTGGGACAGTGATCTAATTAACTGGGAGGAAAACTGTAATTAATTATACATGGATACAGCATTTAATTTTATTTTCCTTGGATGTTCGTTTTGTTGTAAGAAATGTCAGTGAGTTTTGTCTTCTTGTGCTCATGTACAAGCAATTTTCTGAAATTTTGTCTCCTTGGCTCCTCTTCCTCTCGCGCAAAAGAAAAAGGGAGAAAAAACTACAGCGAGCAAACTCTAGGCGGACATTTTCGTTGGGTGTCCGCCACCAACCGTCCCTTACCGCACCGCCTCCGCGTCTGGCAGTCCCATCGTCCCTTCCCACACCGCCCCCCGCGCCCGGCAGTTCCCGCCGTCCTCTTGCCGTACCGTCCCTCGCTGCCCGGCACCATCCCCGCATCTAGCCGTGACTGCCGTCCCCGTCGTCGTACCGTCCCCCGGGCCCAGCTCCCCGTTGTCCTACCGTCCCCTTGCCGCACCGTCCCCCGTGCCCGGCTCCCGCTGTCCCCAGGTGAGGCGTGCCGTCCTCCGTGCCCCGTGCCCCGCCATCTCTGCTCACCTCATTACTGCCTTCCATTTTCCTTTTTCCAACACCATTAGGGTTTAGGGTCTTGCTGCTGCTTGCTATTTTATTTTTATTGTATTTTTTATTTTTTTTCCATCCGTAAATTCATTATAGCTTTTTATTTGTTTAATGAAAAATTAGTAGGTAAGTTTTACCTACCACCTCAAAAAAAAAAAAGAAATTAGGGATTAATTACATTGGATGCTCTTTTTGCTACATAGAACGAAACAGGGATAATCAACAATTCATATTTCATAATACATCTTTTGCTAATTATTTAGTAGCCACGAATCCAATAAATAATTGTTGAGAAGGCACACAGGTACTGTCCTGATTCACCAAAAGCAGAATTAATTTTTCAGTATTATTTTTTCTTTCATTTCTTAAGATAGTTTCCATGTAATGGTTGGCTAGGCTATAAGAGAGGTGTCTCTGTTACAGTTGAGATACTAAGAAAAAAAAAGAGAGAAAAACGTACAGTAAATGTATCAGTATAATTTTTTGATTGAAATAAAGACAAGGGCGGGAGGTTTTTGGGAGTGCTGTGTTATAGTTACAAAAAATAACAACAATATATCGATGATCATAAATAACTACAAAAAATAACTATTGAAAATAACTACAAAAAATAAGCTTGCTAAGCATAAATTATAATTGAAGAATAATTTTGTTTAATTATTATACATAGAAGATGAAAACATATAATGTTGGAAATTCTAAAAAACTTCTAATCTGTTGTAAATATTTAAAATTAATTATGCATTGCAATTAGTTTTTGGATATAGATTTCAGCAATTTATATATTATTTTTGAACTTTTATATTAGTGAAAAAATGTACCTTTTTGAATTATTAGTCCATTACCAAATCTGCCGCGAAGCACGGGTTTCAACCCTAGTAACAATTAATTTTTGAGTTGATTATAATTCTATCAAAAAAACTTGAGTTTGTGCATCCAATATGCCACGCTGACAGGCAAGTAGCTGAAAGATAACCGATAATTAATAGATGAATAGATATCTATGATTTTATTCAAAGGTGAATTTGTGGCAAGCCCAGGAAGTGCCAAGTTTGATTTTTTGAAGTTATGGCATGTATAATATATTTTTATGGGATGTTTATTAAAAATATCTAGTATATATTACGTTATGCCCTAGCTTGATTAACAATTAGGTATGTATCTTTCTCTTAAGATCCTAATGAACTCTAGCTTGTGGGAAAGCCTGGCTCCGCCCCTGATTTTCTCCATTATCTTATTAGGTTGTTCAGGTGGTCTTGATTATTATCTATAAATTGGTAATTGTACAACAAACTATAACTTTAGAGGCCAAGACAATATTCTACTCTATATAAGTAGGTAGGTAAGCTATATATAAGATTACCTACGGGTTTTCATAAAAAAAAAAAAAAAAAAGCTATATATAAGATTTTTTTTTCATTTTGAATAAAGAAATTGCATCTATTTTCATCTCAATGGCTTTTGTGCATGTTACCTAACCTAACTGAAGCTCTCATACAAATACAATGAACTTTAGGCAAATTCATACTATTGGGTCTCACAGCCCCTTTAATGTGTTTATTGTGTCTTCATCTCACATAAACTATTATCAAATTGTTATTTAATACGTAGATGGCAAAACCTGCACGGATTGATCGTGTGTTTAAGCACTTTGGGATTTTTTTTTTTTTTTTTTTTGAAAAGTTGGTAGCAGCTACCAACAGGAAAAAGAATAACTACACAAGCAGTACAACATTTTTTTTTTTTGTTAAAAAATGACATTGTCCGGGAACGTTTTTCATCTTTCAATAAAAAAGATAAAATTTTCACTTTGCTACTCATTTAAAAAAAAAAAATCTCAGATAATTCTTTTTTGTTTTTTTTTTCAAAAATATAAAATGGACTTTATACAGGCTATAAATTAGTTAAACCGTGTCTTTAAATAATGAAATGTTGAGTATGTACGTACATATTATTATTCAACTATATATTAGGCACCAATGAAATTAATGGAAGTTATGTTATATTTGATTCAAATAGGTCCTTAAACTTTTTTTTTCTTCAAATTGATCCATAAATTATTGTGTTTGGTTCAAATTGGTCCATAAAATATCGCATATGTTTTAAATTTAGTCCTTTAAACTATATGGTTTGGTTCGTATTACTCCACACTTTACTTCTATTTATGCTAATATATATAGTTTAGGAACTAATTTTGGTATCAAATTAACATAAACCAAAGAATTTGGGAGGGATAACATGAACCAAACTTATAAATTTAGAGATAAATCTGAACAAAAAAAATATTTCAAGGATCAATTTAATTTGAAGCAAATGTAACAGGTCAGGGACCAATTTAAACAAAAAAATAATTTATGGACCAATTTGAATCAAATACAATAGTTTGGAGATTAAAATATTGGACTTTCCAAAAAAAAAAAAAAATTTTAATTTTAACGTGTAGATTATGCAACTTGCTGGATATATGGTTTAGTCAACAAATCAGTATTTATCTGCAATTCTACACCAATACAACGGTTTTATTGTTTTATTCAACTTGAAGCAGCTTCGGACTTTACAAAAGCAAGAAAAGTCTGGGTACCTTCAGGCGCTCAAAGCCGGCCCCAAAGCCTGAAGCCCACACCTTCACCTTCAATACCTAAAGCCCGAATCTTACCCCCAGGCCTAACGTCCAAACCTGAAGGCCCAAATCTGAAACCCGAAGCTCGAAGTGGCGACTGAGCGTCCGATTGATTTCAAGATCCGTGCACTGGATCTCAATCAAAACGGCGCTCTCTGCGTTAAATCCTTCGTTCCGTCTGCTCCGTTAGAGCATCTCCATCCCATGGGCTTAGGGGTTCTAAGCGTAGGCTAAGCGATATGCTGGAATGGAGAGTAGTTCTTATCAAGGGCATACAAAAAGCTTATTTTCGACATGGTCTTAGCAAGAACTCTGGTCTAAAATGAGGAAATTGCGTTCACACGAAGGATCTGAGATGGAGAGCAGTTCTTACCAAAGACATACAAAAGACTAATTTTTTATTTATTCCAACATTGTTCATTTGTTCTTAAGCCCATTCGCTTTAGGGGTAGAGATGGAGATGCTCTTAGTAATTCTACAATGGGTCCCGTCGTTCAGTCTCTCTTGTTCCTTATTACCATCTAACGCCGTTTCTCGTCGATTTGGAGGATTCGTCTTGCTTGCCATCTTCCGATCTTCCCAACTTCGCAGAATGATCAAACACAAAGATGACCTGTTCCGTTGGGCCCCGTCCGATATCCGTCATCCAGACTCCGACTCTCCTCCCGCGTCCTCCCTCTGTCACCACCATCGCCTGCCTATTTCTCCTGCCCTGCTGCTTGCAAAGATACCACTCAACCGTATCTAAACAATTGCGTGCTCAGCAGCGCACTTGCTCTCTTATTCAGGACCGTGGGCAGTAAGAACTTCGAACACCAGGTGTTCATCTCATACTGTGAAATATAATACACGGATTTAGATATACGACTAGAGAATAGTTTAGTTGTTCGTCTTTGTAGTTTTGGTGTTGTTAGGTTGTTGTTTGTTGATATGGTTATTCAGCGTGTCCAACCGGCATTGAACTCCAAGTGTTCGATGAAATGCCACACAGATTACTTGGCCAATGTAGATCCTCTTTTTTTTTTTTTTTTTTTTTTTTAATTTTGTTACTTTCATGAACTCAAAATTGTCTGTTTTGAGTGTCAACTTGTGTATAATACCAGTTGAAGAGAAATTCATCTCATTTTTTTTCTCTCTCAAAATTTCTGTTCAATCCCAGCCCAGGCAGTGGTTCATCTGAAGATCGAGAGAATTAGGTACAGACTAAATCAATGGTTCTTGCTTTGCTATTGAAGTTGTCAAAACTGATACACAAACATATCTGGTATTAATTTCATTGTATGAGGATGAAGTCCTGCTATTATGGACCAACCATTAATTGCAATGGCAACATGACACAAACTGATTTCTTCTCTTTGTTTCATGGCCGAACCAAGGCATTTCAAATATGACCTGTGCAGATTTTGGACCAAATGAATTTCTACAACCAGTGTATTTCTATTTGAGCTATTTTTTCCTACCAACTGATTGTAAAGATTTTTATTTTCTGAAGGGTATGTCAAAATTAAAAGATTTGAGACAAGAAGATTTGGAGGCAAGAAGATGTGTGTGGAGACATTATCCCTTCCATTTGAGGTACACTGACTAGTAACTAATCACACTATCAATTAAGTCGGCATATATTATGTTTCTGTTATATCAGCAGCAATGTAATATCGAGCTTTGAAACAAACAGTCATTGAGGTTCGATTTTCTTCAAGAAACCAGACAAATTTATGCCCTGACATATTGTTCGGGTTGGCTGGTACGTAGTAGAGGTCCAATTATTTATTTATTTATTTTTTTTGAGATAAAGATGAGGGTCAAGCCACTCAAATTTAAAATGTCTATAAAAGACCTCCATCCGGGTTTCGAACCCGCGACAAAATTATTTGCTATTGGTATAACACGATATAAACTTTATCGGAACTATAGGGCTGGCAAAAAACTTTTGTAGCTCGTAACTCGCTCGAGTTCGATTCGGTCTGAGCTCGAGTTCGATTTACCTCGATTCGATTTTTTGTCAGCTCGAGTTCGATTTAGCTCGGCTCGTTTTTTTCTTGATTCAATTCGTAATAGCCCAATATATAGCAATTTGCTCATACTTTGAACTATTTTGTCAAAATTGTTTGTAATAATATACCTATTTTATTTTCATTATATAATTAACAAAACATACTTATTTTATTGCTTAATTAAAAAAAATATAATTTTTTTAACTACAATCTATTATAAAATTAGTAAAAATATAGATAAGTAATTTATATTATCAAAGGATGACACAATAATATACTTATTTTAGCTCTAATTAAATATGCATGGTAATATGAAAAATAAATATAAAATTTAGTAATTGAGCTCGTCTGGAGCTCGGTGCTTGATTCGAGTTCGAGCTAGTTCGATTCGGTTTAGCTCGAGTTCGATTGAGCCTGAGTTCGGTTTAGCTCCAGTTCGATTCAGTTCAAGTTTGGTTTAGATCAAATTCCATTCGATTTGATTCCTTTACATCCCTAATCAGATCCTATTTTTTTATTTTTAAGAAATATATAATATTCCTTTAAAGAATTGGGCTCCTTTTTTTCTTTTTATTTCCAATTCCTTTCTACAATTGCTGCTTATAGTAGATAATTTAAATTTATGTGTAGCCACTAATTGCAAACCACAAAGACATTTTGTTTATTGTCCAATTGTTTGTTTACATGTTTACTATATGAGATATGACCCGCCCAATTAACATGGTCTGCACTCGTTTATAAATTATTTGATTGTTCCACATGGGACAAGATTATGAATACTCATGCCAACAAACACAAAAGTATATAGATTGTGAAGAGTTTAGGGATAATTGATTAAGGCAAGTGATAATTGCATCGGTTGACTCACTAAATTGAAAGTAAGCAAGATGCATTCGAGCACCAATCAACTGAAAAAAAGCGTTTGTTGAGTTGTCGATATCACATGCTGATGCTGCCTCAGGTCCCATCTGCCCATTTGCCATAAAATTATGTACCTGTTCACGCTGGTTTTACATATTCGTCGGGCAATTAGAAATTGGTTTAAGTATCCTCATTGGAAAGTGTAAAAAAATCAAAAGTGGATGACCTACTTCTATAATAAACAAGGGCGAAATGTTGTGAGGCTCCTCGAAAACTCATAAATTTTATTTTGATAAGCATTCACATTTTGTCTTTCTTTCGATCAGTTCATTCTTGGCAGCTCCGATTCCGAACACCCCTGTCCTGTATAATTAAATTTATAAGAACAAAACTTATATTTTCATTGCTAATTTAATAGTCATTTTAGACCTATCATTTTTTTTCTTTACAATTAATTAAGGCACTGATTGAACTACATCTAAACGTGTTTGTTGCATTAATTATATTTTACTACCACCAAAAACATTTTCGTGGCCACATATTATTCTATTTCCACAATTTTTGTTCTTGTTGCCATAAAATCATGGCAAGTGACCAACTTTGGTGTAGTGATAGAGGTAATATTGGAGTAATTTGATCAATTTCCCAAAGTCCTATCCTTTTGGAGAAAAAAAGATTATTAGATATCTCAAAAGTTGCTAAAAAAAATTGTGTCAAGGAAAAACAGCTAAGAATCAAGAAGACAATTACATTAGCGTTGCAATTGAAGAGCTAATCAGACGAAGAAGCTCAAGACTTGAGAACAAGCAGATCCTAGAAAAAATTATTTGTTATTAAGGTCATATTTGAAAATGTGAAGAAGCATAAAGTTGTTAATTGACAAGGAGTGTACTTGACCAATTTGCGTAAAGTCAACTTCTCTCATCTCTCTTCCTCTCTAATCTCTATCAATACGGGATCAAGACCATAGCCATCTTAATTAGGACAAACCAATGGTGTCTCCTTGGGCCACCGCAGCAGTCAGCTGGAGCTTCTCCGCCGCCGGTTGGTTTGTAGCTCTGGTCATAAGCCGGATGGTGTCACAATGCTGTGAGGCACTCGGCATGGATATAACTATTACGCGTTCTGAAGATATCCGTGCTAAACTGCTCAGACTTGAGACAACCATCCTCCCTCTGCTCGTTATCCTGACAGATGCCGCAGAAAAGAGTGATCACAGACCCGATCTCGGGAGCTGGCTTCAGATGCTTAAGTCAGCTTACTACGAGGTTGAGCATGCTTTCGGCTTAGTCGAGTACGAGCGGCTTGAGAATGAGGTCAATTCTCTGTTCCCTTCTAAATCTAATATTGAGAAAATAGTAGAAAAACCCCCGGAGCAGCTTGAAAACAAATCTAACTCTACCATCGAGAAAATAACAGAAATGCTCCCAGAGCAGCTTACCAGTTCTCTCTTTCCTTCTACTTCTAAATCTGTTATTGAAAATGTAAAAGAAATACTCCCAGAACTTTCATTTGCGAAGAAACACCTCATTAAATCCTTGAAGAATTTGGAAGATGTTGTTGATGAAGCAATAAAACTTCTCCCCATTCTCAACCTAAAAAGCAGCGGTAGTGTCAATGATCGAAACGAGAGACCTTATGGACAGTATAGGCCTACCGTTTCTACTCCACCACCCAGAGTCATCGGTCGCGACAAAGACCGGGACGACATTGTAAAATTGTTACGGGAAATTCCCCCGGAATCAACTAGTACTTCTATGTGCTACTCCGTTATTGGAATATGGGGAATGGGTGGGTTGGGGAAAACGACCCTAGCACAGTATGTTTATAAGCATGAGAGAGAAGCCAAGTATTTTAATTGTTTCTTGTGGGTGCATGTATCTGAAAATTTCAGTGTTCATGCCATTTGGTCAAAGATTTTGGAACTCAATTCCACCGAAGGTCATCCTAGTTTCATTAGTCTTGAAGGGTTAATGTCTAGACTTGAAGACAAATTAAGGGGAAAAAGGTTTTTGTTGGTATTGGATGATGTTTGGTGTGATAAAAATGTTAGTCAAGAGCAATTAGAGCAGCTATTTGCCCCCTTAAGAGAAGGTATGGTGGGTAGCAAAATACTGGTCACAACCAGGATTGAAGGGGCAGCAAAAGATTTGGGTGATATGAATCCAATCCCATTGCGAGAACTTGACGATAAGCAATTTTTCTCACTGTTCATGATCAATGCATTAGGTGATGCTAAAATTAGGGATAATCGGCTGAATGAAAAATTAACAGAGATTGGAGAGCAAATTGCAGCAAAATTATTGCGATCGCCATTAGCGGCAAAGGCAGTGGCAAGGCAGTTGCGTAAAGGAGTGGACCCAAAACGTTGGTCACGTGTGCTAAAGAGCGGCTTGTTGAATGATACCATGGGGGCTCTGTTTTTGAGCTATCGGCATCTACCTCCACCGCTGCAACGTTGCTTTGCATTTTGCAGCTTGTTTCCTAAAGGTTATTACTTTGATCGAGATGACTTGATAAATTTATGGATTGCAGAGGGCTTTATTGCAACTGGCAGTGGGGAAGAACATATGAAAGATATTGCTGATTCGTATCTTTTGGAGTTGATTTCTAGCTCTTTCTTCCAAATTGATGAACATAAGAATCGTTGCTATGTGCATGACCTAATGCATGATCTAGCCCAATATGTTTCTGAAGGTGAGTTCTTTAGAATTGAAAGTGGTGAGACAAAGAAAATTCCTGCCCATACTCGTCATATATTCGTTATAGATTATATGCTTGGAATGTATGTGGACAAAATGTGCGAACTCGAAGATCTATGTACAGTTATTGTTTCCCGAGCATATTCTGATCTTTCTTTGAAAGAAGTGAACCTTGATACTGTTTTTGACAAGCTGAGAAAATTACGTGTACTGAAATTAGACGGAATTCAGTTTAGAAGAATTCATGAGTCTATTGTTCATTTGAGAAATCTACGCTATCTTAAATTTGAGAAAGTTGAAGAAGATTCAAATTTTAATTTGCTGAACAGACTTTACCAATTACGTACCTTACAAACTGATAACCAGATCCCCGCTTATGTTGGTAGGCTAATATCACTTCAACATTTTGAAAATTTCTATGTTAGAGAGGGAATGGGTCATGAGCTAAAACAATTAGAGCATCTCAGAGACCTTTATGGATCCTTGTACATCAGCGGTTTGGATGTTGTTGAGAGTAAGGAAGAGGCAGAATCAGCAAACTTATCTGAAAAAATGGATCTCCATACGTTATTTTATCGGTGGAATACTGGAAGTGGAGATGTCGTGAGACAAAACGATGCTCAAATTTTGGATGGCCTTTGTCCTCCATCCCAAATAAAAGGTCTGTATATTCAAGGATACAGTGGTAAGAGATTTGCCAGTTGGGGTTTAAAATATAGTAATAACATTATCCATCTCGAGCGACTTCAACTCGCTGACTGTCAATTCCTGGAAACTCTCCCAAAAATAAATGAACTATCCGATCTTCTCTCTCTTAAAATCTGTAATCTTCCTAGATTAAAGAGTTGGGAATGTCTTCCCTCGGATCTAACTGAATTGAGGCTTTACGACTGTTATTCTCTTTCTTTTGTGCTGAATGATGGTTTAGAGAAGATAATGGCAGAAAAGAGCAATCAAATACCCCAACTTGTGACTTTCTTGGATAGCTGCCAAAGCGGGAGACACATACCTTTCCAATTTCAAAGTGTTTGTGTTGAGAAAATGATGAAAATGGAGGATCATGTAGAAGAACAAGAATTAGCGACGATTTTAAAAGATATGAAGTGCTGCATAGAGAAACGGTTAGACCTTATTTGCAAGCTTACAAATGTATATGGTGAACTGTACCTCCCCTCTACACTCAAGGATCTTACAATTAGATCATGCTGTCTTACAGACAAAGTATTTGCAGTGTCTTTGCAAAATCATAATTTCCTGACCACCCTATGTTTAGAGGATATCATAACAATGACATGTATAACGAATGATGTGCTTAGTTCCCTGACAAGTCTGACGGTTCTCGAAATCAGCAGATGCTTGTTTCTTACTACAATTGGTGGATGGGACATCCATAGCACCCTTGAAAGATTTCAGATACAGCAATGCCCCTCCCTTATCTTGGAATCATCAGCTGTTGCAAATACTTATGACACTGCAAAACTGGCACCATCATCTTCCAGGACGAATATTGGATCTAGTGTTCTAAAATATGTCTCTATCCAAGTATGTATACCAGCAGATGATGTGTTCCGAAATCTCATCTCCCTAGAAACCGTAACTGTTATGGACTGTCCAACAATAGTGAATCTTTATGTTGGTTCTTTGGTGTCACTTTACTTTCTAGAGTTAATTGATTGTCCAGACCTGATTTCATTGAGGGGTTTAACTGAGTTAAAGAATCTTAGAAGCTTGCAAATTATTAGATGTCGGCAGGTTCAATGCTATTCAGATGCTGATGAACTGCCTGAGTTGTTCTTTTTTTACATCAATAATGAAGATGAGGGTAATGCAAAAGAAGAAGATTCAGATGCCAAAGAAGAAGATTCAGATGAAGTAGATTTAGATGAAGAATATTCAGATGAAGAAGATTGTTAATTTTATAAAATTGGCATGTACAGGTTGCTCTTGGCAGAGAACAGATCTATGAAGAAGAAAACAAACCTAAGACTCTTGAGGTATGCAGAAGAAAACAAAACTCTAGCCTTTTGGGTTGATTTGTGTGATCGGACTGTGATCCTCTGACCGAAGGCGAAGTATGGCCACCAATAGGTGACCTCGGTTTTGGTGGGCCACCTCGGTTTGGTGGGGCCTACCTTGGTTCACTCTCTCTTTCTCTTTCTACGCTGCTTCAGTGCAGCAGGTAAGGGGATCTCGGTTCTGTGTGATCAGTGGGCCAATGATGAATGGAAGCACCTATCAACGAAAAATTAGGATAACAGATGCTGTTCTCGTAGGTTGGTCATACTGGGGTGTCAATGGAACAAATTGTAACGTTATTCTGTTCTGTGCCGTATTGAACAGAACATGAACGACACTGATTTTGTTTCCGTCAAGGAAACGGAACAATGACTGGTTCAGATTTTTTTTTCCGTCTAATAAAAGGAACAGTAAACGGAAATAGCTTATTCCGTTCTGTTTTTTTCTGCTGTTCCGTTCACAAACGAGAGGTTAGAAAAAACTCTATCCCCAAATCTTTCGCCGCTCTCTCTTTCTTTCCTCTCATTCTGTTGCGCCGCACGCCTCTCTTCAACTTCCCTATCTGACCCAATTCCCCTCTCTCTCGCACGCACCACCGCACGCTCTTACCAAACCATAACTCCTTGGCACCCACCGCCGCACACCTCTCTTCTACTGTTACGGTACTGATACCACATACCAGTGTTGAAGAGAGAGGAGAAAAAAAAAAAAAAATACAAGAGAAAGGCACAAACCGCGCAGACAAGAGAGAAAGAAAGGGAGAATTGAACCTATTTGGTGGGATAATTCAGCACAAAGGTATTTTTTTTATTTCTACCTACTTTTTACTTATTTTTACTGGTACCAATACCAGTGCCTTCTTTTTAATTACTGTTACTTGTTACTGGTAACTTCTTTTTAATTATTGTTACTGGTACAACATGGGGCTGATTTGTAGAAAACAGGAAATGAGGGTTAAACTGGGCTGTTTTTGTAAATATATCTTGTCATTTTATTTCATATTCACAGTATATATGTTAAAACATGCTTGCACACAAATTTTCATTAAAAAATTCCAAGTTTAAGGCTTCTAAATGAATTTGTAAATAGCAGCCTGTAGTTCCAGATTTGACCCCCTGATGAAATTTGCTCAAAAGTGCATTAAACAACACCTAATTGAAAAGTTTTCAATATAAAAAATGTTCTCAAACCATTCCTCTAAATGTCCATGAAAAGAAAATAGTGAACTGTTAACAAAATTTTCAAGTGTTGGACTTGTTTGCCCCTGACATACTGCTGTCCCAGTTTTCTGCATACTGGCAGCAGATAAAATCCTCTTTTCCTCTCATATTTTGAATATAATGTACGAATTCAAGACAGCATACATGCTTTTTGTGGTGTTTAGATTCCCCTAACAAGATTTCACATTTGTTTGGAATTTTTGTGATTTCCTGTGGATTTTACAAGTGCTCAGCCTCTCTTTAACTGTTTCAGATGACAGCAGAAAAAAAAACGAAACAAACGTTGGAAAATTCTTGGAAAAAAAAATGGAAAGTGCAGTCCGAACAGTCCAGAGATAGTTGCCTAACATTTGGCATAACCTGAATTGCATCAAGGCTAGTTTTGGAAATTTGTCTCCAGGGCTTCGGATCAAGCTGGAGACTAGAAGGAAGAATCAGGTACGGTTTCCATGATTTGGAAATAACAAATTGTATAATGATAAATAGTCATCCTTGCATGAAAGGTTCCAGATTGAGATTTTTGTTCCATTATCTTGCATTTTTGTTATCTTCACGTCAGAGGTTCTGAGTTCTGACAATTTGCTCTACACTGGACCAATTACACTTCTTAATTGATCCATATATTGAGGATGTATGAACTTTATTGCAAAAGTAGAGGAAAACCATATGTTATTACTTTTTAACTGTTAAAACAAGTAAGCAACACACTTGCATATGGTTGACTAAACATCAATATTCTGCAGCATGTAGCCATGGCCATAGGCAAATCAGCAAGCAATTCGTTCTCCCAGATCGGGATCGCATCCTGTCCTAGCTTCTCATAAACAACAACAGCTTTACCTGACTGTGGTAATGGTGTTTCAGTGAGACCAACCTCTTCAATCCAAGGATTAATTTGATATTATGCAATTCCAACTTTTATGTGCTTAATTCCAAGTTTCAGTTATGCAACTTCGATGTAAATATGTAATCTTTCATTAAATTTGGTTGTAATTTGCTTTAACTGTTGTGACTTGTGTTGTGAAATGGTTTTGATTCAAATAGAAAATTTTCTAACGTTATAGCTGTTCTGTTCCGTTAATTTCAAACAGAACAACCACAGACCAAAATTTTTGTGTTGTTATAATAAAATGAACAGAAATCAAACTCAAATTGCTATCGTTTTCTAAACGGAACAGTTAACAGAACACGTCTCTTCTGTTACCGTTTGACACCCATAGTTTTATGGGGAAATCAGATATATACCCTTCAAAACTTAGCCTAATTAGATATTTACCCATCAAAGTTATAAATTTAGATATTTACCCATCTAAACTTCATTAATTTAGATATATATCCACCACGTAGCTAAGTTCTAGTTATGTCACAAAAACTTGAACATTCTTATGCGGGATTGATATATTCATTCCTGAAATACTAGAGTATCTTAATCTGCCAATATACTGAAATCTTTTTCTTTTGCATAATTGAAATTACGTATGAACGACTGGCTTATCACCAAGCGAACTGAAATTTATAAAGACGCGTTAAAGGCAACTGAATCTATCGAAGGACCCCCTGAAGGCTTTGTTAAACCAACAGAAGTCAGCCAGAAGGCCACCGTAGCCCTGATCAAACAGAACAACACAATTATCCAACTACTTGTCAAGATAAGCGAAAACCTCAACGACTGTTTGGAGACAGTCAAAGATATTAAGAAGGTCGTAGCTGAGAAATCAGCTGGGACGTCTTCTGATATCTCCGCAAAAACTATTGAAGATCTGGAGAAGAACCTCCAAAAACTCAGCCTCGGAGAACCGATTCTCAAGCCGAAACCAAAGCCTGCACCTTTCTACGTCTTTAAGGACCCACAAAAGGTCTTTGAAGAAGAAAAGCGAAAAGCATCAAAATGAGCCAAACTCAAACCCAAACAGAGATGGCAGCACGACCATCTATAAGCAACCGTGACCAACAAAATCAAAACCGTGAACAGACCCCCACAGTAGAAGACCAAGTAAGAGGTTACAGACTTGGACAGCGAGCACGGCACTCATTAAGCCGTATGATGCCCAGGAGACAGCAAGGGTATCAAAGAACACTTGAGTCCCAGATGAATCCAGATGCAGAGCTTAATCTGTCACAATTCCGAAGAGCACAAAATGTTCCTGCTGAAGTACTTTACCAAGCAGGGAGCCTCTTCCAAACCCAGCATCAGGTTTATCAACACTACTCAGACCAAAGGATTTCAGTTGTAGACAACCAACAACTGGAATTACCATTCATCACACAACAAGGATTTGAGAGACTGCAAAGAGAAGGTCTACAACATCTCCACATGGGCCTGATCATGATACGTCTCTTTACTCTCCACAGAGTAGCTGCAGGGGTCAATGCCCTTGTAGTAATCCAAGATACAAGATGGTCTGATGATAGATCCATAATTGGTACTATGGAAATGGATCTGACTCATGGGTCTCAATTGGCCTATATTGCCCCAAATATGATGCTATCCATAAGGGATTTCTATAATCATATCCAGCTGGTGATTCAAACTCATGGATATGACACATGGCGAGCTGGCGAAAGCAACTTGCTGCTGACGAGATCACTCATTGGGAGGCTTTCAAACACTAACTTCACGGGATTTAGATACAACATCAACAATGTATCTGATTATCTCACAAGTCATGGAGTTCAAGCTATCCCAGGGCAAAGGCATACCACTACAGAATTAAGAGGAAGGCAGTGGGTACTCAGGCCAATGCAACAGCCTGAAGCTCAACATCCTCAAAGAGCAGTTACACAAATGCGAACCGATGGCTCACTACTGCTCAGATTCACAAACTATGGTGCAACGCCGCCACCTCAAGAACAACCAAGAGGTGAATTTGACGAAGAGCAATTGGACGAAGAAATCATAGCTATGGTCCTTTGCTATGAGGCAGAAGAAGAATCTGATAATGAGAATGAAACAGAAGATGACATTTTCTGGGGAGCCCTAGCTGTCACTGCACAGCTGATAGAAGGTCCAAAAGATGACTGTCCCATCTGGGATAGTTATAATGAAGAAACAGAAATGGATTTTATCAATCCATTTTCTGTGGAAGGTGGTGGGAAAGAACAAAAACAAACTGAAACTGTTTTCATGATGCATGATCAAGAAGAAGAAGAAACAGAATAACCAAAACTGAAACAGTTTTTACAAGAAAGAGCTTTCTCTAGTACAACATCTGGTGTTTATCATCCACCCCCAGAGCCTCTGATGGGACAAGTGTCCTATACACCAGCTAGGCTTGAAGCTAAACATGGTGAAGCATCAACCTCTCAACAACCTTCATCAAGCTGGCAAAGGCCTAAGAACTTGAGTTTACCAGGAGGAGTTGGTCATCACCATAATGAAATGTGGAATTTACCAGCAGCAATGCAACAACAAGGCGCTTTGCTGGTATTACCCGAAGATATTGGTCTCTATAATGATACCATATCAAGATGGGAATCAATCACTCTAAATCTCTTGAGTGAAAGAACCTTTGATGATAACAAGGCTAAGATGATGTTCATAGAGAACCTCCTTGGTGAAACAGAAAAGAAGATTTGGATCCAATGGCGAATGGCGTTCAAAGAACAATATGATATACTCACAAACATTGCCGATGATCCCCAAAACGTTATATCACAAATCCGAAGAGTAATGCTATTGGAGGATCCCTACCAAGGAACAACAGACGAACAAGATCGTGCATACTATGATCTTGAAAGATTGAGCTGTAACAATGTAAGAGATCTCTTCTCTTACATGAATGATTACAAAGTTCTAGCAGCAAAATCTGGGAGGATGTATGTAAATGAAGAACTCTCAGCAAAGTTTTTCAGAAAAATGCCCTCTCTTATTGGCAATGAACTTGAAGAGGTATTCCAGAAGAAGTTTCCTGGTAATACAATTGGTGTCATGCCCAGAATACACTTCTCTTACCAGTATTTGGCAGAGATGTGTAAGAAGGCAGCAATGCAACGAAGCCTTAAAGACCTAACCATATGCAGCCGTATACCCATACCAGGAGAATACCATAACAGCCGAAAGAAGTATGGTCTTAGAAAAGCCAAGACCTACAAAGGAAAACCACATGACTCACATGTGCGAGTGTTCAAGCGAAAACATGCTGACCGAGTCCGCAAATGCAAGTGTTTTATATGTGGAGAGGAAGGTCATTTTGCGCGAGAATGTAAGAGGAATAGAGGGAACATCGCAAGAGCAGCGGTGTTGGATAATCTGGACCTACCAGATGACATAGATGTGGTATCAGTGGATCTAAATGAACCTGACAGTGATGCCATATGCAGCCTCTCAGAAGGAGAAGCTGGTAACACGGAGGTCCATGTGCGAACTGCAATTGAAGAAATCCCTTGGGAAGGTGCTATGATGCTGCAAATTGAGCATTATGGATGGAGAAGTAAAGTTCAGCTTCCTGAGAAGCAAGAACAGTGCCAACACCGATTCAGCACTGAAGTCCAAATCAATGGTAACTGTAGTTTTTGCAAAATCGAAACAAATAAAAACTACAGGATAGGCTGTGAAGATTGCAAACTTCTAGCCTGTGCCATGTGCTCACCATTCTATCTGGGAAAAGAAATACAACTGAAAACTCAACTTGAGCCCAGACAATACTCCAACAAAGATACCCTTATAAAAGAGCTCATAAAATATGTTGAGTTCCTAGAAGCTGAAAATGAACGATTGCAAAAACTTCTACAAGAAACCCAGATACAAACTCCCAAAGAAGAATTGGCAGAACAAGAACCTCTACAAGAAAATCAAATAAAAACCCTTGAAGAAGAATTGGCAGAAGAATTCAGAGAACTGGCAATCTCTGATAAAGGAAAGAAGAAAGTAACCTATCAAGAAGAACCAATAATGGAGGAAGATGATGAAGATGGTGAAGCTGCACTTGTAGTCTTCATTGACTATGCAGCATACAAAGCAGAGGTTCTAACACAAGTTCAGCAGCCCAGACAGCACAAAAAGATTGATAACAGGTTGTATAATCTGATAGTATCCATTGAAATCCCTGGAGTCAAAAGATTTGATATCCGAGCAATCCTCGACACTGGTGCATCAACCTGCTGTATCTGTCAGACTGCCATCCCAAATGAAGCACAAGAGAAAACATTATACCCAGTCCAAATCACAGGAGTAAATTCACGACAAGTTGTCAATACAAAACTCAAGCAAGGACAACTCGTGATTGGAGAAAACAAGTTTCGCATTCCTTTCACCTATTGTTTTCCAATGGGCATGCGTGAAGGAATACAGATGCTCCTTGGGTGTAATTTTATAAGATCAATGGCAGGAGGATTAAGAATTGAAGGCAAGGTGCTTACATTCTATAAGAATGTAACAGAGATTCACACCACAACAGAAACAATAGCAGTTCCAGCTGCTATACAAGAATTGGATCTCGAAGAGCATGAATACCGACTAATCCAAGAAGCTGTCTTTTACCAAAACCCAATTACCAATAAAAATTTTGAAAAGAGATTTGGTCCACTATTAGCCCGCCTAAAAGACCAAGGCTATATTGGAAGCAACCCACTTCAGCATTGGGCCAAAAACAAGGTGGTTTGCAAACTGGAGATCATCAACCCGGATCTTACAATCGAAGATAAACCGCTCAAACACGTGACTCCGGCCATGAAGGAACAATTTGACCACCATATTAAAGCCCTACTCGAAATTGGTGTAATCAGACCCAGCACAAGCAGACACCGAACAATGGCATTCATGGTCAATTCCGGGACTTCAATTGATCCAAAAACTGGGAAGGAGATAAAAGGCAAGGAGAGGATGGTTCTCAACTACAGAACCCTCAATGATAACACCTACAAAGACCAATACTCTCTGCCAGGTATCAATACAATTTTGAAAAAGATCAGTAATAGCAAGATCTTTTCGAAATTCGATCTGAAGAGCGGCTTTCATCAAGTCGCTATGGATCCAGCATCTATACCATGGACTGCTTTCATAGTCCCTGGAGGATTATACGAATGGTTAGTCATGCCATTCGGATTAAAAAATGCGCCTGCTGTGTTCCAAAGAAAGATGGACGACTGCTTCAGAGGAACCGAAACATTCATAGCAGTCTACATAGATGACATTTTAGTCTTCTCACAGACAGAAGAAGAACATGCAAAGCATTTGGGGGTAATGCTTTCCATTTGTGAGAAAAATGGACTTGTGCTGTCACCCACAAAATTCAAAATAGCTGTACCTGAGGTGGAATTTTTAGGTGCAATTATTAATCGGGGAAAGATCAAACTCCAAGAGCATATAATCAAGAAGATTATCAATTTTGATGTGGAATCTTTGAAGGAAAAGAAAGGGCTTCGCTCCTTTCTTGGTATTCTCAACTATGCAAGGGCGTATATTCCAAAACTGGGTACCAAACTCGGCCCTTTGTATTCTAAAACTTCTCCCCATGGTGACAAGAGGCTGAAACCGTCTGATATCAATCTAATAAGACAAATCCAGAGTGAGGTTCAAAATCTTCCAGACCTGGAGTTTCCCCTGGAAAATGCCTATATTATCCTCGAAACTGATGGATGTATGGAAGGCTGGGGAGGTGTTTGCAAATGGAAGCCAAAGAAGGCGGACCCTCGCTCAACCGAGAAAGTGTGTGCATACGCAAGTGGCAAATTTCCAGTCATAAAATCGACGATAGATGCAGAAATTCACGCCTGCATGGAGACTTTAACGGCCATGAAAATCCACTATCTAGATAAAAGTGAAATAACGCTTAGGACAGATTGTCAAGCGATTATTAGCTTTTATAATAAAACTGCTAACAATAAACCCTCTCGGGTCAGGTGGATTAAATTTACTGATTTTGTGACAGGAACAGGTGTGCATATCAATTTCGAGCACATTGACGGAAGGCACAACACCCTTGCAGATACACTATCCCGACTGACCACCTACTGCACAACAAGATGTCTCAACCCAGAGCAAACCGCGTTCATTTCCATGTTGGAGCCAGTTCTAGAGGAAATTCAGACTGGAATGCTGAACGACGCCAGCACTATGCTTCTATGCACTCGTATTCAGACAGTATTCCCCTATACACAACTGCAGACATCCATGACATACACTACGCCAGAGAACGCAATGGTGGATCACTCACAAATGCCGCTATCCACAGAGGCGTCATGCGTGAAGTCAAGGAACTTCAAGCAAGGATGGCCTTTGCACAAATCAATGTACTGAAGACCATGCTTGAACGTGAGTATGAGACTGCACGTCCATACAGAAACATTGATTGCATGATGGGAGATACCTGTTTACTACTTGAAGAACAAATTCCAAAAATTAAGAAAATCGAGAAGGACCTTGACAACTTAATTACGCAATTTGTCAGGTGGTGAACGGTATTGGGAGCGTGATGGACCCAACTACTGTCCTTCACAACTTTATCTAATAATTAAGTGTGATGAATAATCTGGTGGTAATCTACGGAAAACCACTATTTGCTTTGTGTGGAGCGCTCAATTATTTGAGCATCTTTTTCTTTTTACTTTTGGCCTACCTGTTTTGGCCAGTAGTGTGCTAATTTTGAGTCAGTGCGATCCACTTTCGGTGAAGTGGTTGTACTATCTCTCTTTTTCTTCAATCAGTGCACCTAACTTTTGGATAGTGGGTGTACTGAATGGGAGACAAAGGATTGTGGAAATCCCTTTATTCACATGACGATGGGGCCCAATGAGCACCCGGTGTGATAATTGAGATTCCATTCCCGAGTCTATATAAGTGTGTTTTCTCAGAGTTGCAAGACAGCTGAGTCCCAGCAAGTCTTACTTCTCTCTCTTTGTAAGATATCTTCCGCTTAATAAAAATTTCTTTCCTCTTAAACTTCTAGTCTAGTATCTTTTAGCAACGAAGTTTTGGAGTTGAGATCCTAAGGAACGGGCGTTTTTCTTACTGGTATCAGAGCAAGGTTCAGAAACTCAATTATTGAAGAAAAGATCATAGGTATGGCAGCCTAATCCAAAATTTAAGATATTCTAGATAGTAAGGAAAGGGTATATCAAAACTGCTAAGATTGTTTATTTGTTTGTCCAAAACTAGATCATCCAGAAAGACCTAAAAGTGATATGTTTAGGTTTGTAACAAAAGCACCAGAACAGGCCATAGATAGGCGCAGAGGCAAGGAGCCGTTAATGCCTTGTTGGAACCCTTTTGGTTGAGTTAAAACCTGAACAATAGACCACAATGGGCATATACCAAAACATTTGAAGAATTCATGGGTATATATATAAAAAGCATAGTTTTTGATGGGCATATATCTAGATTCAAAGATTTCATGGGCAAATACCTAATTTACCAAGTTTTCATGGGTATGTAGCAGATTACCCCTAGTTTTATTTGTGTTTGCTTCCTAACTGAAGCTCTCATACCAATGCAATGAACTTTGTCAAAATCATGCTAGTGTGTCTTGCGGTCCCTTTAATGTATTTATTGTGTATCTTAGTCTAACGTAAACAATTATAAATTGTTAATACGTAGATGGCAAAACCTGCACGGATTGATCGAGTGGTTATTAAGCACTTTGAGATTTTTTTTTGTAATGACGTCGTCCAGGAACGTTATGTTCAGAATCAAAAAGATAAAATTTACACTTTGCTACTCATTTTAAAAAAAGAAAATCTCAGATAATTCTTTTTTTTTTCAAACTAGTAAAAAACTCACTCCTTACTTTGGGCTGAAATTATTATTTCTTATACTAAACTTTTAAGATAATATGTAATGGGCCTTAATTTGAGATAACTTATATGGGCCTTAATTTTAATGGGCTGAGAACGTCAACGGTCATTAACGTACATCAACGGTTCTGATCTATTGAAGAAAATGATTAACGGCTCAGATGTGAGGATATTCCTTTCATGTCATTTTTTCCAATATGCTTTTATTATTAGTAAGGATATATAATAGAGGGATCAAATAACTATGTTTTTTTTACTGATCAATGACCATGAAATTAAATCTTAAATAACTACATTTTAAAATTCTTAAATAACAAAACTAATTGATAGAATATATTGTATATATCATTCTGATTTTATTTACATGTGCATCAAGCACTAACAAGGATCAACGGTTCAAGTTTTATGATTTTTTCTCCTCTCTTGATGACTATCGAAACATTGCCAAAACTTTAACATTTCTTATGTATATGTTATTGAGATAATATAGAATACATCTAACGGTTTAGATTTTTCAATTTATGCTTAAATTAAAAAATGGTCACCATGATCACCAATATCCATGGTTATTGGATCCCTCCTCTATATAATATGCACTTTTTTCAGGCTCTAAATTGATTAACCCGTGTCTTTAAATAATGAAAAGTTAAGAATATACGTACATCTTATTTTCAACTATATATATATTAGGCAAAATTGGGTACGTACCCATCAAAACTTCTTTTTTCACATATTTACCCATCAAACTTTAAATATAGATATCTGTCCATCAATTCTACACATTGTTAGATATATTCCCATAATTGAAGAATCTTTGATTAAACATTGAATATAAAATCCATTAGTAAGAAAATGACTAATTTGCCCTCATTGTATGCCTTCTTTCTCCCCTTCATGTCAAACTATCATGTTTGCTGTTGGTACTTGGTAGCAACACTTCAATGACATTTACATGGTTGAAGTCTTAGACTCTTGAGAGAAAGAAACCATCAACTTGACAAATTTTGCGTCGGGATAAAAGGCTTACCTGATCCTTATTAGGTTCGCAAGTCGTGACATGAATTTTGCATTTGGTGCTTGAAATTAATCTTGTTTGCTTTGCTTAGTTTTTGTAGTAACTCAGTAGTGGAATAAATAGTATGGTTAATTGGGAATTTGGGATAGACTAAGACTGTAGAGTGCGTGCATTAATATTAAGGACAAAATGGATAAATGGGAGTGCTAAAATCGGTTTGGAAGCTCAACGCAGATGGAGGAGAATGTATATGGAGTTATGGACCTCTACAACATCCCATCTCGAATTCTTCTTATCCCCTGACGTACTGCATTGTGCAGTTCGTGACGTCAGCCATTGGATCATCTCTCGTGATTGTTTGGAGATTCGTGCCAGTACGGATCTTGAGATGATCCAACGGCTGACATTGCGAACTGCACAATGCAGTACGTCAGGGGATACCTATCCAGTATCCACATCCTCCCAGCCTGTTGTGTTTCTTGGATCGAGGTGAAATGTGAATGGGTCGGTCAATTCATAAAGGGGCTAGCTCATAAATTGATACATGATATTCAGGAGTGGCAATGTGGCATCAATCTGCTTACCAGCATCTGTTTTAAACTTGTATACAAAGTTCTTTAAGATTGTTGTACTGAGCTGATAAACGATAGATAATGACAAACAATACTTGTTGCATTCATCGTCTTCTGTAGCTACTTGCTAGACATTGAGGCGTAGGTATCGGCTGAGATCCAAATCGGATCTCAGGGTCCTGAGATTCCGATCCGACGGTTCTCAGGGACCCCAAGATTCGGACTCAGCAGATACGGGTCCTGAGAACCGTCGGATCGGGATCTTAGGACTCTGAGATCCGATTTGGATCTCAGCCTATTTCAGCGTAGACATTGAGAGGTAGAGAGCAAGGTAATCAAACACCATTGGAATCTGAAATACAGAGGATGAGAATGCTAAAATTTATATTTTCAAAAAGATGAGAAAAATATATTATTTGATGGGAAGAATAAACTTGTCATTCCAGGTTATTAATTTTCTTTTAAAAGAAAGAAATACGCTTATATTAAACTAAAGTTATATTTATGGACAAATATCTAAATTTGATGTTTGATCGGTAAATATCTAGAAAACAAAGTTTCAATGGGTATGTACCCAATTTTGCCTATATATTATGCGAGTAGAACTAGCGTGCAAAAATTTTCTATTTTTGGAGGTTTTAAGTATTTATATCAGATTTTTTAATAGCAACTAGACAATATTAATAAAATAATCAATGTTTCAAATGTATCTTATAAAAAAATCCGAAATAAATCCTTAAAATATCTAAAAATGGAAAATTTTTGCATGCCATATGATTTTGATATAAAGAATTTTCTCATTTCGATGGTTTAATTTGTGCCTGTCGCCTAACTGATGTTGTCATATCAATGCAATAAACTTCCATAAAGATCATACGATCATCTCTATTAAGAACAAAATTAAAGGACTAGATTTCCATATTTCTATTAAAAAAATAATAATTAAAAGACGAGAGAAAGAAGGATTCCAGCTAAATCCTTTTTTTTTTTTATTTTTCAAAAGTAAATGAAATACATCAAGGTCCTAATGTCATATTTCTCCAAAGAGTATATATCCAATTGCTACCCCGTAATCTTGTATAAAAATAAATTTGAGCAGAAAATTTCCATTCCCTTCTGGTTTGCCGTTATAAATGTCCCACTTGGCAATGTCCACACCAACTTGTACATGGTTGTACAAGAACAAGATCTCATCCCTCAACTGTGGGAACATCCATTTCAAATGACAGAAAGTATCAACTCGCTAGATTCATATCAGGGCATAACATGAAATCTTTCAAAAATACTCTAATTACCAGCAATAAATAGTTGATAAAAAATTCTCTGAATGCCAAGAATTAGATGGTAAAAAATAAGGGGCTCGCCAATGTTAGGTCCGTCTGTCCTTAGCTAACATGAATCCCAAGAATTAGCCTATATACCACATGACTGGAAAACACTGTTGGTTCTCTCCTTAGCTAACCTGTTTTAACTGATTCAATTGGTTCTCTCCATTATCTGAATAAGTAATTCAGCCGGCTTCGATGACTAACTTCATATGATTTATCAATAAAAAAAAAACAAATGTTACAAGAAATTACAAGTCTACAACTGCTGCCACTAAATACAATCTCTCTATATGAGACGGTGAACAGATTAGCTATATATGGATTTTAAACATGAAAAAAAAAAAAGAATTACACTAATTTCTCTTCTCAATGCACTACCACAAAAAAGGGCATTAGCAACTCCACCTTAATAACGGTTGGTATAAACCACCGTTACTAATAGGGTCATGTGGCAATCTTGAAATTTTACTGAAAATATTTAATGACGGTTGCTCCATAAGAACCGTTAGTAAAGAGCGTAATAAAAAAATAAAAGATATGAGAAAAGCATTAATAACGGTTCCAAGAAAAAAACCGTTAGTAATAGTTCCCACAATTAATGACGGTTTCTACAACAAAACAGTCACTAAGTTGGTAGATAGCATCAATAACGGTTTTCAATAGAAACCGTTATTGATTCTTATGGAGGGAATTTTCCCTCCAATTTATTGTTTAATGGCTTTAATAACGGTTACGGAACCATAACCGCCATTGATTCTTTTTTCACAGAGTTTAAACTCAGCCGCTCCGTGCATGTCTCTCTCTTCTCTGATATTCTTCTTCCTCAAACGTCCTTAGACGTTTTTTTTTTGTTCTCCCTCCCACAAACCCTCGTCGCCGACGAAGCCACCTCTGCGCCACAACACGAAGTCGTCCACCAACCACGCCAGGAAGCCATCCACACCACACCACGAACCCCAGTCCACGACGTAGCTGTCCACCAACCTCGTGACACAACACGGAGCCGCCTTCGCGCTACCATCTGCAACAAAGCAAAGCACCGCTGCAACGAAGCAAGGCACTACCGCCTCTTGCTAGTGCCGCGATGAAGTAAAGCATCGCACAGCCTGCTGCCTCCACGACGAAACAGCCCGCCGCCTCTACGCCGAAGCCGCACGTCGCCTCCGCGCCAAAGACGCCGGCCTCTGTTCGTTCCTCTTCTTTTCTGCTAAGGAATGCTTACTTTATTCTATAATGTTTCCTTCTTTTAAATTTTATCATTTCTCTCAATTGGAGCCCTAAACTGCCATAACAAAACTGTGGTCCTTCTAGTATTAATTGGAAATTTTTGTTGACGAAATCAGGTAAAAGCCACATTTTCTTATGCAAAAAGTCATGGCAAAATTATTTTTCTTTGGTATGACATAACAAATATTGTTGTATAATATTATTTATACAATTGTTCTTTTTTTTTTTTTTGATAACAAAATCTGACTTTAAATTTCATCTTAACAGACTATTGAGCCGGCTTAGAGTATCATGAATTTTGATGTTGGAGCACTTTATTGTATTTTGTTTATTGGAAACTTTGTAGTAGTGATACTTTATGGAGATTGTTGTTATGTGATTTGGGATACTATAGCATTTTAATTTTGTGTACTATAATTGTTAATTATTACTTTTTTTGTTTTGTGATTTTGTGTATAATTGTGATATATATTTATGGTGCCATATGCCTAATATTGGTTACCAAGAATTGGGCTAGTCACAGAAAATTGGAAGAATTTAAAAAAAAAAATCTGGGATTTGCTAACGGTTATTACATAGAAACCGTTAGCAAGCATATGTCAGAAAAGTAAAAAGAAATGAGAGAGGAGAGAGAGAGGAGAGCTTTACTAACTGTTTTATACTAAAAACCATTAGTAATGCCTCTGAATTAATAACTGTTTCTACATATTAACCGTTAGTATTGCCCAAGCCTTTTAATGACTGTTAAAATAGAAACCGTTATTGAGCATTAGTGACCCCTCGTATACTGGCGCTTCCATAACCATTAGAAGGGGGTCTAAAAAATAGTCATTATTGCCATTTTTTGTGGTAGTGATGGTTTTATTTGAGCCTGTCACCTAACTAACGTTGTCATATCAATGCAATGAACTTTCACAAAGATCATATGATCATCTCTTCAGATTTTTTATTTTTTTTTGTGTAAATCATGTCTTTAGTCTAACCTGCACATAGTTCTACAAGTCAGCGTTTGATAATAAAGGAAAAAACATATAAGCAAATACATTCAACTGTCTGACAACCGAATGAATTTAATAAAACAGTTGCAACCATTATAAATATATTAATGATAAGTTCTCTAATGTTGAAGCACAAGATAACTTGATAATGTTGCAAGTGTTCCAATAACTATGCGGTAACTAACTAAAATGGCTTCTAAGAGATTATGGTTAATTTGAAGCCTCTAAGATTACTAAAAAATAAAATTGAAGGAGCTGGATTTCGATCTTTCTATATAAATAATAATAATAATAATAATAATAATAATAATAATAATAATAATAATAATAATAAACAAATAAATAAATAAATAAATAAATATTAATTAAAAGATGAGAGAGAAAGGATTCTAGCTTAATCGATTGCTTTTTTTTTTTTTTTTTTTTTTTTTTTGCATTTTTCAAAAGTAAATGAAATACATCAAGGTCCTAATGTCATATTTCTCCAAGAGTATATATCTAATTGCTACCCATGTAATCTTGTATTAAAAATATATTTGAGCAGAAAATTTTCATTTCCTTCTGATTCGCCGTATAAATGTCCCACTTGGCAATGTCCACGCCAACTTGTACATGAATAGGATCTCATGCCTCAAGTAACAGAGTATCAACTCACTGGATTCAAATCAGGGCATAACAATGAAATCTTTCAAAAATACTCTAGTTAGCAGCAATAAGTAGTTGATCAAAAGTTCTCTGAATCCCAAGAATTAGATGGTAAAACATAAGGGGCTCACCAGCTGCAGAGGTCCATGTAAATTTGACAAGTACACATGCATCTCCTGCACAATTGGTGACAACACCCATTCGTAGGCCCTCGAAATCCATTGGATCTGGTTATGCGTGCTCATTTACAGCATTAGCTTGCTGCTCTTCTTCATTCTCCTTGGCCTCCTCCAGGTCTGTACAGAAGGACTGATCAACCTATATACCACATGACTGAAAAACACTGTTGGTTCTCTCCTTAGCTAACCTGTTTTAACTGAGTCAATTGGTTCTCTCCATTATTTGAATAAGTAATTCAACCAGCTCTGATGACTAGTTTCATATGATTTATCAATAAAAAAACAAGTGTTACAAGAAATTACAAGTCTACAACTGCAGCCACTAAATACAATCTCTCTATATGAGACGGTGAACAATTTAGCTATATATAGATTTTTTTTTTTTTTTTGAGAAAAAGATGAGGGTCATGCCCTCAAATTTTCATTAATAATAAGGATCACCAAAGGTGATCGTAGGATTACAGAAAAGAAGAAAATGTGCAGTTAGAATAAAGAACAGTAAATAAACAGAAAATAAAGAAGAGCCAACATTGGAGGAGTTTTACAATAAAAGCAAAATTAAGAAAAGCTGGTGGAATTGTGTCCACCCCTGCGTGCCATGTGCAATGCTGGGAACCATGCTCGTGCTTCAATTATTATCTCCCTTGCCACCTCCAACTCATTGAGATCTCTGTCAGTAAAAATGCGCCTGCACCTTTCTCTCCATAAAACAAAATTAGTGGTGATCTGCAGCTGCCTCCAGAACGTGGTTTGTTTGTCATCCATCAATAGTTCTCGGTATCTTGCCTCTTTATAAAGTTGAGATGGTTGAATGCTACCCGGAATTGCCTCAAGTACATATTCTCTAACCTGTGTAGCATACTGGCATGAGCCAAATAGGTGATCCACCGATTCAGAATTTTGCCTACACATGTGACAAATATTTGGGAGGCACCATCCTCGCTTTGCCAGGTTATCAACAGTTAATATTTTGTTCCTAATTGCCAGCCATGTGAATAGCATTACCCTTGGTGGTGCTTTGATGGACCATATGTGTCTTATGGCACAGTCAATATATGGAGTTGTAACTATGAAGTCGTATGCAGATTTTACTGTATAAATGCCTTTTGTCGATTTTGTCCAAATTGCCCTATCCTTGACCTGCAGATCCGGCTGTACCTGCTGCAAGTCAGTTTGCAATGATAGAAGCTCTTGCTGCTGCAAAATATTGAGCTCACCTTCAGTTTGAATCACCCATTGCCCATTTTGATAGCACTGAGCCACTGATGCATGTGGTGTGGCAATTTTCTCAAATAAATTTGGGTATTTAGCTTTGAAGGGGCCTTGCATCCAATCATCATGCCAAAACTTAATAGCACTCCCATCACCTAATTGGTATTTGACTGATGCATTGAACACACTTGTATAACTTGAAATGTCTTTCCAGAACTTGGATGCATTTAATACCTCCCATGGCCTGATGTGTGGTGCTGGCATTTTTGTTATTTCCTTCCACCAAGGCTGTTCATGCTGAATCCACCCCCACATCCATTTCATCAACAATGAGTGATTCATTTCTTCTAGCTTCCTGATTCCCAATCCTCCTAAGTTCCTGGGCCTAGTGACCAGCTTCCAATTTGCTAAATACATAGGTCTTTTGCTGTCTTGACCTTCCTTGTGCCCATGCCATAGAAATCGTTTCCTTATTTTATCAATTTGCAAGATAATCCCTTTTGGCAGTTGGAACATAGACATGAGATATACTGGCAATGCTGTCAATACTGATTTGACCAACACTTCCCTTCCCCCTGGTGAAAGCAATGGAGCCTTCCACCCTGCCAGTCTGTGCTGAATTCTGTCCACCATTGGCTGATATGCTGATTTGCTAAGCTTTCTATCAGATAATGGTAACCCTAGGTATGTGAGTGGGAATTTTGATGCCTTGCAGTTTAGGGCAGTTGCCAGCTGATTCACTGCCCCTCCTGTGTCAGATGTTACCAGAATTTCTGATTTGCTTAGATTGACTCTTAAGCCTGACAAGTCTCCAAATATATCTAACACCAGCTTGATCAATTGTAACTGTTGTATGTGGGGCTTTGAAAATAGAAGGGTGTCATCAGCATAGAGGAGGCAAATTCTACAACCTGGAAAGGATGCTTTCAACAATTGCAGTTCATTCAGTTTTGTGAACCATCTTGCTAAGAAATCTATGGCAATATTGAATAAATAGGGTGACATAGGGTCTCCCTGCCTCACTCCTCTTCTCAATTCTATGTCCTTGCCTGCTACTGAGTTAAGAACCACCTTTGATTTACCTGGAAGGATGAGGTATTGAATCCAGCTAATCCATGTGTCAGTGAAACCAGCTGCTTTCAAACATTGAAGTAGGAAGTGCCATTCAATGGAGTCAAATGCTTTATGTATATCTGCCTTTAATAATGCCAGACTCAATCCTCGATTGTTGGCCTCTCTTATTAATTCCTGGGCATAATAGAATCCATGCAGTATACTCCTGCCCCTAAGGAACCCTGTCTGATTCTGAGATAGCAACTTATCCATGTAAGGCTGAACCCTTAAAGCCAGTATCTTGGAAAAGATTTTCTGAATTCCATTTACTAGGCTGATGGGCCTGAAATCACCTGGTTTAGAAGCATGTTCCTTTTTGGGTATCAGCACAATGTATGAATCATTTAAAGGAGACCAAGTCAACTGGGGATTGTGAAGAACTGTGTTGAAAACACTGAGCAGATCTGGCATGAGTATCTGTTGGAAATGTTGGTAGAATTCTCCAGGGAAGCCCTCTGGACCTGCTGCTTTGTTGTTAGGCCAATCATGAATGACTTGAGATATTTCCTCTTGAGTGATGTCCTTTTGCAAGGTATTGTGATCTTGCGGCTGTAACAATTGCTGATTGAAGAGCTGTTGAAAGTCAAAGGTGCACTTTGAAGGTTCTGATGTGCCCATAAGGGAGCAGAAGTATTTGTAGAGTATGTCTGCCTTTGCCAAGTGATCTGTGAATTGACTATCATGTTCCTCTAGTGATGCTATCCAATTGTTTCTTTTCTGATTTGTAGCCAAAGCATGGAAATAAGCTGTATTCTTGTCACCTTTTTCTATCCATGATTTCTTAGCTCTCTGCTTCCACATTTGTTCCTCCATTTGCACTATGTCCTCTAATCTCTCTTTGATCAATTCTCTGGTAAGCTTTTCTAATTGTGTCAACTGTCTTCCTTCAGAGTGTCTATCTAACCACATAAGTGTTTTCTTGCATACCTGCTTTTGCTCCTTAAGACTGCCAACTCTTTCCTTTTTCCATTCTTTTATTCCTTTTCTCAAAGTCAGCAGCTTGTGATGTAGCATTGTAGGTGTTTGTGCAGTGGGGAGCTGTAGCCATATGTGGTTAACCAATATCTTTAATTCCTCAAATCTGAACCAGAAGTTCTCAAATCGAAATGTATTAGGCAATGGGAATTGTGTTGAGCATTGACAAATTACTGGACAGTGATCTGATACAGTTGTGGCCAGTGCTGATTGAATTGACTTTGGAAATAGCTGACTCCATGCATTTGAAATGAAGAATCGATCCAATCTGACAAATGTGGGGTTCTCTCTTTCATTGCTCCAGGTATACTGTCGACCGTTTAATCTCAAGTCTTGTAAACCCAAGGATTGAATGATGTGATGAAAAGCTCTTTGTAAAGGTCTATTGATGTTGGAGCTGTCAGTCACAGTGATAGTCTGGTTGAAGTCTCCACAGACTAGCCATGGTCTATCATCATGCGGCTTAGCCTGAATCAACTCCTGAAAGAATGTGCTTCGGTTGCTTGAGGTCGAGGGGCCATAGACTCCAGTTATTCTTATCAGGGAGTTGTCTAGATTTAGTTTGAAGTCTGCTGTGATGGTATATGTGCCTATGGTTTCCTGAACTTGTGAGAATACTGTTGTTTTCCAAGCCAGTAACACTCCACCCGCAGTTCCATTTGCATCTATGTGAGACGTTTTGTTTAATTGGTTGCCAATTATCTGCGTTGTGGTTGTTTGATTGAGAGTGCTGAGTTTTGTTTCTTGCAAACAAACCATATCCGGTCTTTCTGAAGTTATGAAATTTCTCACATTTTGACGTTTACTGGCATCATTCAACCCACGCACATTCCAAGTCAGGAACACAAACAAACGTGAATCACTACCATTCATCTTCACTAACCTCAGTACAAACAGCAACTTGAGACTACCTAATGCAGAAAAGAAAGAAAACAACCCTCAAAAGAGTACGACGGAGAGTGGAACCCAAAACACAAACTAACCTAAGTCCCTCTCCTATGTACTGCCTGCTATGTGGAGCAGGACTTGAACCTAGCTAACTGGTCCTTGTGCTCTAGCCACTAACCTCCTTCTCAATGAAGCTAAGAGGGACTGAATCATGCAGCGGGGTCCTTGGAGCCTGATCTTCCTCTATGGAGTCTAAGAAAGCTTTGTCAACCCTCTGGAGAATGTGCTCATTCAGGCAAAGTCCTGATTTTGAAAGGATTGAAAGGGATTGATCCTTGAACATTGGTGACTCCTGTAAATCTAGCTCAAAAGGAATGGGTTCTTTCTTCCTAGCGCTTGCTGGCATCCTAGTGTTCTTGTATACCTCAATTCGACGCCCTTGCAGCCTAGAGCTTCTTCTTGGAGGTGGGCTTGGGAGAAAGTGTGCGGCATTGTGCTCAAGCACCGCCGTCTGAGATTGGTGACAGTGAGAAACTTCTCCCTCTATCTCCAGCTCTTGTGGGAGAGACAGGCTTGATTCTGAGTTTTCTGGATTGGAGAAGTGGGCCTGATTTGTCAAAAGGCCTGCATTTGAGATAGATTGGGCTTTTTCCTCCATGAGCTGAAGGCTGGCTTGAATGAGGGTCGTACAAGTGACCGTTAGATCTGTGAGAGCAAGGACAGTGGCACTCAATTGCAGCCCATCATTGATGTGAACTGTTGTCAGGCCGAACAAGCTGATGGAAGGGACAATACTAGGAATAGGCCAGAGAATAGTCACGGTTGGGAACGGTGTCCTAACGGCATAATTGTTGGTATTCTCTAGGCGCAGTGGGTCAGCAAAACGGGTCAGTGATGTGGGCATTGGCGCTGTGGGCTTTGGTGTGGCAGTCACCATTGCAACTGGAGGAGTCACCTGTTTTGGTACCCAAAATGGCTTCTTCCTGTTCCCCGGCATATGGTGCTTAGGTACCCACTTCTCCTTGGTGCCTATCCTGGGTGGTTTGAGCTGACTCGGTTGCCTATTCCATCTTCTAGGTGAACGCGCAGACAGGTTGAGTGAGACACTATAATTTGAGTCTCCATCTGAAGACGGTGGAGAGGGATTGCGGTGACGAGGTCTGTGTTGGTGTTCAGCATCCACTTGCCTCCTCCCCCTCCTTGGTGGTGCATCAAAATCCGGGAAGAAAGGGTCGTTGCGCCATTCTCTCCAACGCTTGAGCAGGACAGTGACACTCGTGGTATAAAATCCCTCATGATAAATCAGGTGGTGAGGAATGGTTCGTGGGTGATTACACGAAATCAGTACCTGAATGTCAACAAACTGGCCATCAGCTCTACCAAATGGTTGTATGGTGATTGGATATCCGAAGCTTTGAAGGAGGCGGCTGATGCCTCCTTGTGTCCACAGCTGGAGGGGCGCATCTCTAAGTATTACCCATGCCTGGTGAGTTGGTGGGTTACGCGCCATCCCAAAGCGAGGACGCCATTCATGGACCCTGAATTGGACCTGAAGATGCTCAATTGAGTATACTCCCGCTCCCACCACCTGATCCCTTACTCTCGCGCTTGGGCAAATCACAAGATAGGGAGTGATAGTGGCTTTTCTGACTTCGAATTGTTCTGGTGGGAGCCTATGAGTCTGGCTCAGAGTAATGGCTATCTCCCTTGGAAGGTCTGGGGTTTGCGCTCCAGAGATGAGAATGATGAGGCCGGTGTTCTCCAGATAAGCATTATCCTCTGAGAGCACAGCCAGAGTTGGGAAAAAAACATCACTGCTCTCTGGGCGCTCTTGATCG
Source organism: Cyperus esculentus (assembly GCA_030179965.1). Classification (NCBI taxonomy): domain Eukaryota; kingdom Viridiplantae; phylum Streptophyta; class Magnoliopsida; order Poales; family Cyperaceae; genus Cyperus; species Cyperus esculentus. The sequence continues at coordinate 2,221,852 of JASGLE010000031.1, forward strand.
AGGGTGTGATCGAATTCCATTGGGGAAGTGTTGGTTTGGGGTTGGAGAGGTTCTGGGGCAGCAGGATGCTGCTTAAATACTGGTTTACCCCAGCAATTAAAGGAGCTGTGTCCTGATTTGTTACAACGAAGACATTTAATGGGGTTTCTGCAATGTCGTCTGTAATGACCTTTGCGTAGACATCTGAAACAGAGATTCGAATTTTTTGCGTGCAGTAGCTTGGGATGTGTAGGCCGTCCATGGTAGATGGGATGCGGCTTACTAGGTTGCGCTGATGGTGCCTTCTCTTGTGATGATAGAGAGGTGCTTTTAGTATCAGTATTGGTTAGGTGGGGTGCTGTAATGACTGTAGCTTCACTAGATTTCTTCAATGTTTCAATGCCTGTGTGCTCTGTGCGCTCTGGCACAGGTTGAGATTGAAGTAATGCTTGCAACGTTGGTACGGGCTCATTAATGGTGCTTTGTCTCAGAGGTGGAGGTTTCTTCTTCACTGTGACAACCTGCCAATCTGTAGTTGCAACGGGAGGTTTAATGAATTTTGTCTTCTCCTGGTGGTTGTAAGTCTCATCCTGGCTTGGCAACTTAAGGCCTTCTGTCTTTTCTTGTTGCCCACTGAGTAGATTCTGGATTACCACCTGCTTGAATGTTCTTAATGTCTTGGCTTGTCGTGAAGTTAATGCTTCTATCTGGGTGGGTGGTAGTTGGGGCACTGGGAAAAGACTGGAGTTTGGGTTGCTAAAGTCCGTCTGAGTTGTGGTTGGTGGAGGCGCTGCAGCCGTCTGAGAGCCGCTTGAGAGTTGCCGGGGAGTTGCTTGAGAATCGCCTGTAAGTCGCCTGGGAGCCGCCTGGGAATCGCCTGTGCTGTCGGTCTTCAATTTCATTTTTTTCTCCGTCCAGAAGAAACCGCTATATATAGATTTTTAACATGAAAAAAAAAGAATTACACTAATTTCTCTTTTCATTGGTTTTCTTTGTGCCTATCACCTAACTAACGTTGTCATATCAATGCAATGAACTTCCGCAAAGATCATATGATCATCTCAATTTTTTTTTTTTGTGTAAATCATGTCTTTGGTCTAACGTGTACGTAGTTCTAAAAGTCGGCTTTTGATAATAAAGAAAAAAAAACATATAAGCAAATACATTCAACTGTCTGACAACCGAATGAATTTAATAAAACAATTGCAAACATTATAAATATATTAACGATAAGTTCTCTAATGTTGAAGCACAATATAACTTGATTATATTGCAAGTGTTCCAATAACTATGTGGTAACTAAAACGGCTTCTAAGAGATTATGGTTTGAAGCCTCTAAGATTACTAAAAATGAAATTTAATTTAAGAGATAGGATTCCAGCGTAATCAATTTATTTTTGTGCATTTTTCTTTTTTTGCATTCTATTTTATTTTGTGCATTTTTTCAAAAGTGAATGAAATACATCAAGGTCCAAGCCTGAAGGCCCAAGTCTGAAACCCGAAGCGCGAAGTGTCTGTAGAGTGTCCGATTGATTTCAAGATCCGTGCACCAGATCTCCATCAAAACGGCTCTCCCTTCGTTAAATCTTTGGTTCCATCTGCTCTGTTAGTAATTCTACAGTGGGTCCCATCGTTCAGTGACTCTTGTTCATTATTCCTCTCCAACATCGTTTCTCGTCGATTTGGAGAATTCGTCTTGCTTGCCATCTTCCAATCTTCCCGACTTCGGTAGTACTACACTGATTGAGATAGCGGAGTAGAGAACAGTCTGGTGGTTCATCTTGTACTTTTGGTATCATTGGTTTGTTGTTTGTTATTATGGTGCTTCAGTATGTCCAACCGGCAATGAGCTCCAAGTGTTCGATGAAATGCCACACAGATTACTTGGCCAATGTAGATCTTTTTTTTTTTTTTTTTTTTTGTGTTACTTATATGAACTCAAAGTTGTCTGTTTCGAGTGTCAACTTGTGTATGATACCAGTTGAAGAGAAATTCATCTCTTTTTTTTTTTCTTTTAATTTCCATTGAGCAGTTTTTCTGATGAGTGATGACGCATTTGTTTCTATCTCAAAATTTAAGGTCAATAGTCAATACCCGGTAATAATTCATCTGAAGAGAGAATTTGGTACGGACTAAATCAATATGTGGTTCTTGCTTTGCGATTGGAATAGTTCTCAAGGGTCATGAGTTGTCCAAACTGGTACTCTCATACATACTGGATATATTGTATTTGCTTTTTCTGCTAAAAATATACGTATCTGGTATTAATTTCATATTGTTTGAGGATGAAGTTCTGCTATTACGGACCAACCATTCAATTGTGGAAACATGACAGAAACTGATATCTTCTCTTTGTTTCATGGCCGAACCGATCGAGGCACTTCAAATATGACCTGCGCATATTTTGGACCAGACGAATTTCTACAACCAGTGTATTATTCTAGCTATTTTTTTTTTTGCCGAGAAAAGTGAACAACAGATTGTCTCAGAAGTCATACCAACTGGTTTATTAGTATGCTTAATTAGATCGATCATTCGAGCTACAGTTTAAAAGATATAACGTCCAAATACCAAAACCACACTGCGATTTACAAAGCGCAACGTTCTCACTCAATTTTTATAATACAGATGGTAATGTTTTAACAACATCCTTATTAATAACAGCATTTATGTCCTTTTACAATAGTTTACCGGCAAAGGATCATTCTGTTCATATGCACATTCAGTTCTGAAAATTTAAGTTAGAGGGCACATCTAATGCATCTCTGTTTAGAATGAAACAACAAAACTTTAATGACCTCTTTAAAGTGTATAGGCTTTATTGCAATATAGTTGGGATCGAATCCACAGGGACGGAATTACTTCTAAACTATGCTTTAAACTCTATCCTAATCCTAATTAGAATATTTTTGGTGTTTCTGTATAAAAGTGTGAGGGTTTTGTTTCAAGATTGGTTTCAGGTGCAATAAAGTAAATAACAGTAAATAAAGACTCTAAACAGATGCTAAACAGGCGTTCCCAGGGTTTTCAGAATCAGTTTGCTGTCCGGATCAATTGCCTGCGGTCTGCACTTGTTAGGTACGGTCCGCAGGGTATACAATTTCGCCTCTCTTTCAGTTACCAGCTTATTGGTCCGCAGTGATTAACTGCAGTTCGCAAATAACTGTCCGAGAGATAGATTTTTTGTCAGTTACTTGGGAGTGCGATCCGCAGTCTGTCACACTGCGGTCCGCAAGAAATAGACTGAGAACAGTTTTGGTTCAGGTCAAATAGGTTGACTAAAGTTACCGACTCCTAACTAATCCTAAGCAATTACAAGTCCCTCAACTCTCGTTTGTTGGCACTTTTAACACTTTTAGATCAATCAGAAACCTTTAGGATTATTTCTAACCTAAATTCAATTTACTTTCGTTCTAGGGTCCAGTTTAACTTTCGTTAAAACCGCAATTTCACTTTTCAGTTACTTTTGGATAACTACCCAATTAGCACAAGTATCGACTCTTGATCAATTGACGTTATATTAACCAACTAGATTTGGCCACAATCTACAGGCTCTTACCAAACAATCAAGAAACAATTCAAGCACAATTATTATTAAGCACAAAGAAATATCGAAAATAATTTTAATTCATAAACATGATAAGCGAGTATTCAATTAATCCATACAATCAAACATCATCTTAAGCCCTAAGAACAAAGACAACTACTCAGACATAACAAAAGACAACATGATTAAAGAAAAGGTAAATAACATAAAGAAGAAAGCACCGATTATTGATGATAACGTTAAAACTTTGACGACGCAATGACCTTCTTCTCCGAGTAATCTCTCTCTTCTTATCGACTCTCTAAACTAAACTCTCAAAAATAAAGGACTCTCCAAAAGCTAAGACTCAACTCTCAACTAAAACTAAGACTACTACAATGACTATGACTATGACTGGATGATTGAACCTCTTCAAAGATGATTGATTTTATAGGTTTGGATGCTCCCAGAAATATCCTTCTTTCCTCTGGAACCGACCCCTAATTTCTTAAGCAAATGACAGAATTAGATACCTTCAATTGAAACTGCTCCAGAAAATAGAGGTCCAGTCAGTTTTAGGCCTTCCTGCGATCTGGCTTCGGTCAGTGCGAACCGTACTCCCCAAGGAATAGGGAGTCGGTTGCTCCAAAATTGGATTGTCGGCGATTGTGCTCAGCCCAGATTTAGTTGCTCTAGTTTTGTTCTGAGTGCGAACCGCACACTCGAGATTGCGGTCCGCACTCCGTGTCTTCTGCGTGCTTCTTCGCCTATTTTTGTTCATCTTCTCCAAATTGGATCCCAAAAACTTAATGGACTCAATTTTAGACATCTAACTAACTAAGTGCTACCAAATCTAAAAATTCTAAGGAAAATAAATGTGCAAAATTCTAAAATAAATAGATATAAATGCGATGCATCACTTAACCAACATAACTCTTAACTAAGTTCTTGGTGGAAAGCAGAATCAGTTTCGTATTCTATTCCGCATTCGTTGTGTTCCCTCTATATATGTAAATATCCATCCTACAATTAAGAATGCCAAATTATATTATATTAAAACTGTATGTGTTCAATAGTTAAGGTGACAATTAATTTTTGAGTTGGTTATAATTTTATAAAAGAACTTACATTTCCCCATCCGCAATTTCAGTCATAGGCAAGCGGCTGAAAGATTTTCTCCATTATCTAATTAGGTTGTGTTAGCTAACCTTGTTTATTATCTTTGAGAACTTATCTATAAAAGGATTATTTTACAATAAACTATATATAACTTTGGCGGCCAAGACAATCTACTTAAAATTAGTATATATATGTACGTGTGTGTGCATGAGCTATATATAAGATTTTTCACTTTGAATAAAGAAATGACATCGATTATTCATTTCAATGGCTTAATTTGTGCCTGTTACCTAACTGAATTTCATATCAATAGAATAAACTTTGGGCAGATTCATACTATTATGTCTCCCGGTCCTTTTGTGCTTATTGTGTGTCTTGGTCTAACACATAAAATTATCAAATTAGTATGGCGAAAACTGTGTATTCGAGTGGCTAAGCACCCTTTTTTTTTAATGACGTCATCCATGAACGTTTTTCATCTTTTAAAGAGATAAAATGAACAATTTCTTACTCATTAAAAAACAAATAATTTCACAGATAATTTTTTAATTTTGTTACTCAAAAATATAAAATGGAATTTTTTTTTCAGGCTCTAAATTGCACCCCGTGTCTTTAAATAATGAAAAGTTAGGTATATACACATTATATTCAACCATTCGACACCAATGAGATTAATGGAAATTAACAAAATGTATAAATTAATTACAGATAAATTCTCTGATGTATGTAGCAGATTACTTGATCATTTTTTTTTCAATTTTCAAATTTTACGTGCAGATTATCCAACCTGCCAGCAGCTATATGGTTTAGTCAACAATTAGTATTCATCTACACCAATATATAACGGTTTATTATTCAACTTCACTACTTCGACGACCGTTACAGCCGAACGCATGTGGGCTATTTTCTCATTTTTGGTTGGATGGTTCGGCTATTTTCTCATTTTTGGTTGGAACTCTTACCCAATCCCACTGCCCGGGTGCAAGCCGAACAGGCCCTTTTGTTGCAGGATATGCGTTACTTTCCTTTTACTACTCTATACGTTTTATGTGATTGAGTTGGTTTTCTCTCCACTATCTGAATAAGTAATTATGCCAGCTTTCATGGCTAAGTTAATGAATTATCGAAAAAATAACATATATTGCAGCAAGCTACAAATGTGACCACTGGAATCTCTCCATATATATGATAAGATAGTGAACAGGTGAGCTATATATAAGGATTTTTAGGTAAAACAAAAATTGACATTAATTTTTCGTTTCAATAATATTGTTGGTTTTATTTGTGCCGGTTACCTAATTGATCACGTCGTTGTCATATGAATGCAATGAACTAATGGCAAGATCATATGATTGTCCCTTTTAGAGTTTTTTATTTTTTTTCTGTGTTTATCATGCCTTTGGTCTAACCTGTATAGCTCTTAAGCCAGCTTTTCATAATAATAATAAAATAGAAGGGGAATACAAATAACTACATTCAACTATTTGGCAACCAAATTAATTTAGTAAAACAAGGCTAATTCTGTTCTGGTCTACAAAAGCAACAATCAAGCTTAAACATATTAGTACCTTTGCCCTTTTTTTTTTTTTTTTGTTGAGTAGTTTCTTTTATGAAGTGGATTTATAAACCTTGGATGTTTTGGACCTCTGTCTAGACTTCCTTCCATCAAGAATTGCAAAGATACGATCATACGAGCGCCGGGAGATTGACAGTGGATGTGGAGGTTGTAAACTTGTAATGATGAATCCACGGATGCGATTGCTTCGAATAAGATGAACAGCCAGGATCGATTACTGGATTGGGTTGTGTTTGTGCGAGAGTGATAGCAGGCCTCATTGTATATATTGGGCTTTAATAAGGGGCCTGTAACGAAAAGGGAGAACACTTAGCTATATACCTGGACTATGTAGAATTTTTTTTTTGTCTATGCCCAAAAAAAATATGAATTTGTAATTTATGTCCGTTTTAATAAGAATATCAGTAATATGCCTAAAAACCGGCGGCCAGCGGTCATAGTTCATTTTAAACGTCGGCGGCCACGATATCTGGATCCAAAAAAAAAAAAAATTCGATACCCGGTCTGACCGCCACGTCCTGACCGCCGGCGGTCAGGACTCGGTCAGGACTCAGCGGTCAGACATGAAAAATTTGGTTGGTTACATTCAAAAGGCAGTGAGACGCCTTAAATAATTAAATTTTTATTTTTGCCAGAGGAGTTTGATAATGGGGTCAAGACGTGGTGCACTATTGGTTAATTGAAATTAGATGCTATTGAAGGTTTATGTATGCCGACTCCCTTCTTTTATATGTTCGTTTTGTTTTGTTTTGTTTTGTTTTGTTTTTTTGTTTTTTTTTTTTTTTTTTTATTTTTATTTGCGGATCAGCTTTGCAAAGGTATACCAAAAATAAGTGCCTACATATAATATAAGCCATATTTAGGATGAGGAGGGATCAAACTCGTAGCCCGTGGTTCGCTTGTTATTGGCTCGGGATCGACTCGCTATTAGCTCGCTCGTTAAGCTAATGAGTCAAGCCTGAGCTTGGCATGGCTCGGCTCGTTAAACTCATTTAGCTCGATACATTATTATTAATTGCAATTCGTACTGCTTTTATCGTAAATTATTAATATATTATACAACATATGGTCTAATATATATAAATTGTTATGTATAATATGTAAGAACATATTTTTGTTATTCCTTTGTTGATTTTTATATAAATTTTGATATAACATACTTAAAAGTTTATTATTAAAAAATAAACTAGATTAACGAGCCAGTTCGGTCAGCTCGTTAATTAAACGAGCCGAGTTTGAGCCTCGGCTCGTTTACAACCCTACAAGTGTTGACCTATCCCATTCCCATATGACCATATCCCATTCCCAGGCAACGCAAAGGCAAATGCACCTTAATTGCATTACAACTAAGCTTAAACTTAAAAGTGGATAAGCAAATTGCCAAATTGAACAGAGAGACCGATGGACACCTTTTTAAGACAGCTCAACAAAATAATCTCAATTGATGAACTGAACATATGGCTGGCTGTCTATCAGCACATCCATGATCATATATATATATATATATATATAATCAATGAATTTATTTAATTCAAAGAAAAAGAAAAGAAATTATATGATAGAGACCCCGTCACTAATTTAAAAATTTACAAAATCAGAAACAAAAGAAGAAGAAGAAAAAGAAAGAAAAAAAAAATAACCCTATGATTAGCATGACAGTGGTTTCAATTATTCAACTTTTGGCAACTGACGACACTGATATGAGAGTTGCAGCAAACCATTCATTTCATTTTCGACAACGGAACCTTCAACCTAGCGTTCAGTTCAGTTCAGTAACTCAAAGTTGAAACAGTTGGGATTTGCAAAGAAAGGGCCACCAATACCAATCCATATATTATTGGAAAACATGTAGCGTCCTCAATTTTTGCCATCCTGACCGCTGCGGTCTGACCGCCAGTGGCTTGGCCGTGGCGGTCAGACGAGCTATATAATTTTTTTTTTTGGATTTCGATATTGTGACCGCCGGCGTTCAAATTGAACTGTGATTGCTGGCTGCCAGTTTTTAGGCATATTTCTTATCAAAACAGGCATAGACTGTAAATTCATATTTTTCTTGGGCATAGACAAAAAAAAAGAAATTCGACTATGTATGGGCCTATTATTATTCTATTAAAATTATCACAATATTGATATTCGAGCAATAAAATTAAAATATTATGATATTAGTTCAATATATACAAAGAGTCTATATAGTTCTTTGTATTTACTTGGAACCTTCATCATCAAAAAGTAAAACACATATTAATTGTAACTCCTTATAATTTCCCCGTGTCGATATGGATTCTCTTCACGTACAGTTAATCTGCAAGTGTAAATACATGTAGCAATTTTTAAGTGTCCTCATTTTAACTATCTACACGTTCGCAAATAAACAAAATTTGTAACTCTTACCTCAAATTGTGTAACACTTAACACAAATTTTGTAACAATGTGAACATGTGGACACTAATTTTGTGTACAGTAGGCAACATGCATTGATGATTTGACCATCAATCAACTTGTTCAAGTAATTAAGCCACCAAATTAGATCCCCAATTAATATGTGTACAGTTGGAGCGTTTGTTCAGTTGTGGATATCACATGACATGCTAGCTGATGCTGGCTCAAGCCCATTTGCCTTAATAGAAACAACTTTAATGTCTCCTTTCAGCTATATTATAGCTGCGTTCGCATCGGCTGAGATCGAAGTGGATCGCAGGAACCAGCAATTCCATTATCTAGACCGTCTGTTAAATTCCACGACGGAGATCTTTTGAGGTTATTCCCGAGACCCAACTTATCTATTGAATTTCTGTACAATAACGTGTTTGGACTTAGAACTCTCCATTTCCCTTTGGAGCATCAAATTAACTCCAATTTTGCTTTCAAATTTAAGGAACAAGGAACTAAAATATATATATATATATATATATATATATATATATATATATATTTTTGAGATAAAGATGAGGGTCAAGCCACTCAAATTTAAATGTCTATAAAGACCTCCTATCCGGGTTTCGAACCCGTGACCTCCACACGGAGAGCCTTGCCCTTAGCCACTAGACCAAAGGCTGGTTCTTAAAAAAATATATATTCCTTGCCTTGAGAAGTTTAAAAAGAAGTTCATACATGTATTTTACACATTTTAGAATTTAGAATAACCATGTTTTCAATTACATTTAACATAAATGTTATTCAATAATCCATCAAAGATTCATTAATTTAGAACCATCAAAAAGTACACAAAATTTTGATAAGTTACCAAACGGTATCTAATTTATTAAAAAATTAGGATACTATCAATCTATAAGTCAAATAATACTTCTATACCCGTTTTATATATTTTTTTTCTATTTTTAAATTTTCGGAAAACTCATTGTCAAGATTATCAAGATTGTCAAGATAATCACTCATTATATATAATCAGTACCAATATAATATGAATTAAAGTCATTCGAAATTGTGTCCCTAAAATTTTTTGGAAGGTTAGAAACTTCATCATAATCACAACCATATTATATGACTTTAATTGTATATCTATAATCAATCACTCTTCGGAACAATATGAATGTCTTTTTATTATATAATATAACTTATACAACTCACAATAACATCCTCAACTGGAGGAGGGCAGTGAGAGGGAAATGGACAAGCTAGGACAACATTGAGAAAAAACAAATCTAACTCGTGTGATTCAACGTACAGCCCAGATCATGAGATCGCAGGTTCCTGCGATCCCTTTGGATCTCAGCAGATGCGGACGCTATTATAGCTTGACAGCTTTGACCACCTAATTCAGAAGGCGAAAAAATTGAAAAAAGCTTCTCCTTACTCCAGTAGTCCGATCTCAAGTCACTCTTTCGGTCTTCCCTTCAAAGAGAACACACACACACACACAGATACTCCTCTAGTCACTCTCTCCTAACACCTACCAAGATTGCATGGGTCTTTAATGGATCCGGTGAGCATCGCAGCAATTAGTTGGAGCTTCTCGGCTGCCGGTTGGCTGATATCCCCAATCCTAACCCGTTTTCTGAACAAATGCATCGACGCACTTGGCAAAGATTCACCCTTCAAGTCTCGAAGGAAAAAGAAGCTTAAGAAGAAGGTGAAGAAGCTCGAGACAACACTCCTCCCTCAGCTGCTAATCCTGACAGAGGCTGCACAACAGAGCCCTCATCGGGACCTTCTAGAGAAGTGGCTTCTGGAGCTCAAGTCTGCTTTCTATGAGGCAGAAGATGTGTTTGGTCTGGTTGAGTACGCTCGGCTTGAGAAGCTGGTTAATTCCAACTCTCCTTCTAGTTCTAAATTAAATTTAAACAGTTTGAAGTTCACCCTGCCAAAATTTTCTTTGAAGGAGCCAGATCCCATTAAAAGCCTTGAAAAAATAGAAAAAATTGTTAAGGAAGGAATGGAATTTGTTGACCTTCTTAACCTACCCAACAGTATAGGGAAACCTTCTTAGTAATTCAACTGGGAGACCTAATGTACCGTATAGGGAAACCATTTCTATCCCCGACTTTACGGTTATTGGTCGTGACAAGGATCGGGATGAGATTGTAAAGTTGTTACGGCAGGATATTCCTGAATCTTCTAGCAATGCGAAGTGTTATTCCGTTATTGGAATATGGGGCATGGGTGGGTCTGGGAAGACAACCCTGGCACAGTATGTTTGTGATTATGAGAAACAGGCCAAATATTTTGATCAGGTAATTTGGGTACATGTTTCTGAGAATTTTTATGTCCGGGCCATTATGAGGAGCATATTGGAGTCAATTTTTTTCTGGAAGTGAAACTGAGATCAAAAGTTTACCTGAGATCAAAACTTTAGATGTGCTATCTTCTAAACTTGCTGGCAGTTTGAGGGGGTTAAAGTATCTTTTGGTGTTAGATGATGTTTGGTGTAATAAAAGTGTTAGCGAGCAAGAAGTAAACCAACTCTTTGCCACTCTGAGAAATGGAGAAAAAGGTAGCAAAATATTGGTGACAACTCGGGAGGAAGAAGCCGCGAGAACGTTGGGCTCTATGTGTCTTATAAGGTTACCAGAACTTGCAAATGAGGATTTTTATTCATTGTTCATGAGTCATGCATTACGTGATGTAAATGTGGATAAGCATCAGGAGGAAAGATTACGAGAAATAGGGGAGGGTATTGTTAAAAGATTGTGCCAGTCGCCGCTAGCAGCGATCACCGTGGCAGGACAATTGCGTAAACAACCGGAACCCAGATTCTGGTCATCTATGCTCCATAGAAGGTTCTTATCAAAGGATGTCATGGGAGTGCTATATTTGAGCTATCAGCACCTAACTCCGGAATTGCAACGGTGCTTTGCATTTTGCAACTTGTTCCCAAAAGGGCATTCCTTTGATCCAGAAAAATTGGTTAGTTTGTGGATTGCGGAGGGCTTCATTGAACCAACTGATAGCAATGAACATATGAAGGATGTTGCTCACCGGTACTTTCAGGAGTTGGTTTCTTGCTCTTTCTTTCAAGTTGAAAAAAATTTTAATGGATCTTTTTACTCTATGCATGACCTAACACATGATCTAGCTGAACATGTTTCCCAAGGTGAATGCTTTCATATCCAAAGGGGTGACAAAAAGGACATACCTATTCAAGTTCGCCACTTATATGTTGCAGATCATATGCTTGAGGAGTATCTGGAGAAAATATGCAAACTAAAAGATCTGCGTACAATCATTGTGTGTTCGAAGTATGGTCTCACATTGAAAGAAGAGCATCTTGATGCTCTTTTTACAGAGTTAAGAAAGTTATACATAGCGGATTTACCCTCTATTGAAAATCTTCCTAAATCTGTGATTCACTTGAAAAACCTACGCTACCTCACTCTTAAGATAGCTCAAACAGCTACAATTCCCGATGGATTAGATGTACTTTACCAGTTACGTACCTTATGTATACAAAAGACAGATAAATACTTCCGTGCGCTCCACATGGAGGCAATTCACAATGTCGGGAGGCTAAGATTACTTCAAAATTTGGAGGAGTTCAAGTTAAAACAGAACCGGGTTTCGAGCTGAAACAGTTGGAGCATCTCAATGATCTTTTCGGTACAGTAATTATTCAAAATCTCCAAACCATTGGAAATAGCGAAGAGGTCCATCAAGCAAAGTTATCTCAAAAATGGGGCATCAGGAATTTACATTGTTGTTGGGACTATGGAAGTGAAGATGTCCTGAGAGACATCGATGTTGTCATTCTTGACAGTCTTTGTCCACCACCCCAAATAGAAAAGCTCGCTATTAAAGGATATAGTGGTAGGAGGCTCTCTAGTTGGATTATTGGTAATGATTGTAAGATTCCTAAAATTGAGCATCTTGAACTTTCTAAGTGCTGGGGCTTGGAAACCCTTCAAAACATTGATGAAGTATCCAATCTTCTATCTCTTACCATCGAATCTCTTCCTAGGCTGAAGAGTTGGGAACCTCTTCCCTCGAATCTAACTGAACTGACACTTGGAAATTGTCTCTCTCTCGTTTTTGGGTTGAAAGAAGATTTAGAGATGATAATGCCAGTTAGGAGCATGCTAATATCCCATATGGCAACTTTTTTGGAGAGCTGTGAAGATAATTTTAATTACTACTCTGCTGATTTCCAATTTGACCATGTTCAGGAAATGATGAAACTGGGTTGTCATATAGATGAACAAGCATGTTCAACTATTTCAAACGATTTGAAGAAATGGTTAGAGAAAAGGCTGGAGCTTATTTGCCAGCTTACAAATGTATGTGGTGAACTATACCTTCCACCTTCGCTCAAGAAAGTTTTTATGAAGTCATGCTTTATCACAGACAAAGCATTAGCAATGTCTCTGCAAGGTCTCAACTCTCTGACCCAGATGGGGTTGAACGATATCATAACAATTACATGTATACCAGAAGAGGTCCTTAGTTCCCTGACCAGTCTCAGAGATCTCGATATCAGAGGATGCTTGCTGATTACCTCACTTGGTGGTTGGGATACTCATAGCACCCTTGAAAAACTCCACATCAAATGCTGCCCAAACCTTAAACTCAAAACGTCAATTGTTGCAAACAGCACTGATGCAGAGAAACTAATAATGGGCTTGAGGTCATGGTGCAGGAAAACTGCATCTAGTAATCTAAAAGATGTTTTTCTCCAAGGTTGTATACTTACAGATTATATGTTCCATAATCTGGTCTCCCTAAAAACCTTGCAGATTCGGGACTGCCTTCATATGGATTCTTTGAAGTCACTTGTTGACTTAGACTTAATGTATTGTCGAAACCTTATTTCATTGACGGGCTTGAGTGAGTTGAAGGATCTTAAATTGTTACACATCAGTAGGTGTCAGAAGTTTGCAGGTTATTTTGATGCTGGTGGCAAAATACTTGAAATCAACAGACTTTCTCTTATTGAACAACTAATCCCAAGAGATGCTTTGTCATCTTTGATTTCTCTAACAATCGAGGATGCAAAGGAAGAGTACTTTTCTCAACAAGAATGTGAAGTTTTGCAATCTCTCTCTTCCCTTGAAGAAATTTATTTCACGGATTGTTATATGTGTTCAATGCCAAATCTTCGGTGTCTTCAGTCCCTGAGATATCTTCATATTTTCAGATGTCCTGATATAACTTCACTCCCAGAACTACCTCCATCACTCCAGGAACTAAGAATCCGAGATTGCAACAAGGAGTTCACAAGAAGCTGCCACGATACAAATGATCCAAAGTGGTATAAGGTTTCCGAAATTTCCAGATATCCCCGTTGTTATCTCAGAAGGGGGGATATCAAGAAAAAAATTTTCAAAGACATAATGCAGGTAACTTCCATTTACACAAGCCAGAGAATTTTATATTTGCAACTGTTAGACAATACTATTTACAATCCTACTGCTATTTCATTGTTTTGTTATTCTTGGGACAAGTCCGTTCCACCAACATATATATATTTTCTTACATCGCGCGCATTTGGCCACATTTGATTTTATTAAGTGTTTTAATATTCTGGCTAAAACACAGTTGTTGATTTATCATATTAGAGTGGAAATCCAACTTTAATTGACCTCAAATAGATCTCTCACAATAAAATAAAATAAAATAGCAAATGCAAAAGAAACAAGCAAAAGGTGCAGGGAAACACAATATATTTCAATTGGGGGTTGGGACCAATAAATATATAGGAAGACAAGTCAAACGTTTAAATTCATACATGCAGGTACAAGGTTAAAATAATCTCAAATTTGATGATTTTAATTTTGATCCTCTAAATGCCTGGGCAAATATTAAATAGCCATGTCCGGAAAACAGTTACAACTTACAATATATACATTTTAGGAAAAATGATCTGGAGATGCACAAAGATACCATTGGGAGTACCACAAATTGAAATTGTTCAGCTTACTATTTATCTTATTATTATTATTATTATTATTCAAAATATTGGTGTTATCATTCAATTCATCACATTTTTTATTCAAATTGAGTAATACTTCTATGTCATTAATAAATTATTTATAGTGTGTATTTGGACACTAAATAACAGAAAATTTCTATGTAGGTGACATCTACAAGCATAATATATAGTTTAATTAACTTATTATTATTGTTGTTCAACTTAATTATCACATTTATTGTTATATGCTCTTGACATCTTTAAATGTTCTTGTCTGTTATTGCTGACATATTTTTTTCTTTGACTAATAATATCATTAAGATGAACAATACACCAAACAATTTTATAATATCACCGATGATATCATTGTGATCTCTATAGTTTAGATCCCTCAATTTTAATAGAGATAATTGAACCTATTCAAAATTTGTACATAATTTTCCATCCTTGACTAAAATGCCTTATACATAGAGGTGGCAAATTGGGTGGGCGGGTCAGTCGGGTCAGTTTGACCTTCTAGAAGATCTCGGGTCGGGTCGGGACAATTTTAATATCGTTTTATTTTGGATTGTATGTTAATTTGAGTTGGATTGCATGTTGTTTGATTTTGCGTCGGGTCGGGTTCAGGTCAGGTCGGTTTGGGTCGGTTCAGTTTGACTTTCATAAAATGCCGGGTCGGATCGGGTTTGGGTGGGGTCGGGTTTTTGCCACCTTTACATATACAACAGGGTGCATCTGATTTATGTATTTTTAAGTTCCAATTGACAGCAATTATGTCATGTGAAGTAATTAATTGTAAACTCTTCAAAAGAATAATGACATATTAATACAATATTTTCATGACTCCCATCTTTCTTATCAAAAAAAAAAAAATGCAATATTTTCAGCTCCTTAATCTGATTAAGTTATGAAAAGGTGTGCTGATATTCAATTTCTTGTGTGTTTGGTGCAACAATTAGCTGACACTACTATTTGTTCAATTTTGCAGTCTATCACACGTGGAGCGTAAACCCCTGTTGAAAGTTGAAACTTCAAAGTAAAAGGTGAGAACAAAATGATAAATAAAAGAGCTTTCTATTGCTTGTCTCTTTGCATATCCTGTTTTTGTTATTGATTTTGTTACAATCAATAATAACATAATAAAGCAAGAAGATTGTATATACTAGTACACATTTGTTGGTGGGTGTTCTGTGCATGCAGAACATAAATAAAAGAAAAGAAACAGGGAAAAAAATAAAATTTTGGAGCTCAGTTTCTTCTGGCCCGTTCGGCTACCCCCATTCACCGGGAAATCTACTATTGGTTCTGTGGGAAATGAAAAATTCACTCACAGAATTTTTAATTTCTCACAGAAACAGTAGATTGTTGCGGAAGCCAAACGGGCCCTTAATGTTTTCCTATGTGGTTGTCTTGTATTTGTCATCATCTATATATGTGTCACTAATGTTTTCCTATGTGGTAATGTGGCAGTGTCGGTTCATGTCGACATCTGTGTTCCGGTTATCTGAGTTTTAGTCTAAAATATAATAGCTCGATTGGAGACCCATCCTCCTCAAACTGTGATTTGATCTAATTATTTATATTCGAGCGTATTCCCTGTATTTCTCTTATAAATTACTCTATCTTGTGTAGGTCGTCGGAGTGCTAAAACTGAAGATCTGTGCCTTTCCACTCAGTTCCTTTTTTTTTTCCCTGTGATTTGCCTTTGCTTTAGAGTGTGCTTTCAGACAATGTTTCTTTTAATTAATAAGTGTGTTTGGAACCATGTTAAATTTCAAATCACTTTCATTGTATTAGCTATTTTATTTGCTTTTTGTTGGTCACATTTGTTTGGTTATTGTAATAAACAAATTAAGGTTTTCTTTGTGTGATAAACCTCGTTGAAGTGTGTGAAAATGATTATCCATTAATTTGGACAGGAATCTCTAAGCATGATTTTTTCTTGCAATTGTAATTATTTTTAAAGATGGATCTCGTATATATCTTCTGCTTGATTGGTAAGAATGCAGAGGAACTACATTTGTATCCAGAAAAGAGTGAATTGCTTATAATTAATTCTGTCTCATGTATGTTTAATTTTAACAAATAACATGTTTTCTCATGTATGTTTCTCATGCGTTACTGTGAAATATTTATGTCAGCAGTTCCCTTTTCCATTGGTACCTGATCACACAGTGGCATTTGTTCTGAACAAGGGGGAGCCAACTGACATGTTCTGGGCAATGTGTGTTAGTAAGTATCGACTATGTGTTCATACTTGATGTGCAGGGAGCGAGACCTCGCGTCGAGGCTGCCGTAGCTGGTCTCGATGAGTTTGCGGAGTCGGTTCGGATCCTTGGAAGATATCAGATGTGTCAGTGATCAGTGGATAAAAAGAGATAACTGTACATGCTTGCTAGTTAATACGATGGTATAGTTATTTTATTTAATTAATTGGGACAGTGATTTAATTAACTGGAAGGAAAACTGTACTTAATTATACATGAATACAGAATACAACACTTAATTTTATTTTCCTTGGTTGTTCGTTTTGTTGTAAGGAACGCCAGTGAGTTTTGTCTTCTTGTGCTCGTGAACATGCAATTTTCTGAATTAGGGATTAATTACATTGGCTGCTCTGTTTGCTACATAGAACCAAACGTTGGATCACCTCGAGATATGGCACGGTGCCATACCGTACATGGACCGTTGGATCATCTCGAGATTCGAATATGCACGCATCTCAAGGATATCCAACGGTCCATGTGCGGTACGGCACAGGCCATATGTTAGAGGATATGAAAACAACCAGAACAGGGATATCGGATTTCTGAAATTTCACTCCGCATCATCCATCAAACGTTTTGAGTCATACTCATTCTAAAATAGTACAATTAGTACAATAGTAGCACACAAACATTAATTGTAAAATTGCCGCACGTCAGTTGATATCAATTCGAAATTAAATACACTACATGCCAGTACAATATTTTGACAAGTACTATTGGCAATATTAATTACTTGTACAACTTCTAATGAAATATGAAACATCATATTGTTAATTGTAATATTTTCAAAACATCCTTATTATCGGTGGCATCCATATATGTCCTTTACAGTAGTTTACCAGCAAAGGGTCATTAATGTTGAGTGACCAATAATCGCGTGTGGTTCTGGATATCTAAGTGAAAGAACTGCATCTCAATGCAGTTAGAATGAAACAACAGAATCAGTACCAACATAACTCTTAACCGAGTTCTTGGTGGAAGGCAATCCAATAATTGTTTCGTTTTCTATTCTGCATTCGATTTGATCCCTCATAATATTTAAATATCATCCATCCTTCAATTACGAATGACAAGATGTAAAGAGATTAAATATATTAAAGATGTATATATGTTCAACAACTGGAATAACAATTAATTTTTGAGTTGATTATAATTCTACCAAAAAACTTGAGTTTGCGCATCCAATGTGCCACGCTGAAAGGCAAGTAGCTGAAAGATAACTGACAATAAATAGATAAATAGATATCTAAGATTTTCTCAAGGGATGAATTTGTGGCAAGCCCAGCAAGGCAAGTGCCGAGTTTGATTTTTCAAAGCTATGGCATGTATAATATGTTTTTATGGGATATCTATTAAAAATACCAAATATATATCACGTTGTGCCTTAGCTTGATTAACAATTAGACATATATCTTCCTCTTAAGATCCTAATGTACTCTAGCTGGTGGGAAAGCCAGGCTCCGCCTCTGATTTTCTCCATTATCTTATTAGGTTGTTTAGGTAGTCTTGATTATTATCTATAAATTGGTAATTTTACAACAAACTATAACTTAGCGGCCAAGACAATATTCTACTCTACATGAGTAGGTCGGTGAGCTATATATATGATTTTTTTTTTCATTTTGAATAAAAAAATTGCATGTATTTTCATCTCAATGGCTTCTGTGCCTATTACCTAACCTAGCTGAAGCTCCCATACGAATACAATGAACTTTAGGCAAATTCATACTATTGTGTCTCACGGTCCCTTTTAATGTGTTTATTGTGTATCTTAGTCTAAGTGTCTAACATAAACAATTATAAATTGTTAATACGTAGATGGCAAAACCTGTACGGATTGATCAAGTGGTTAAGCACTTTGGGATTTGTTTTTTAAATGACGTCGTCCAGGAACGTTTTTCGTCTTTCAATCAAGAAGATAAAATTTACATTTTTCTACTCATTTAAAAAAAAAAATCTCAGATAATTCTTTTTGTTTTTCAAAAATATATAATATGGACTTTGAGTAAAACCTGAAGCATCTTCAGTTTACAAAAGCTAAGAAAAATCTGGGTACCTTCAAGCACCCAAAGCCAAGCCCATACCTTCACATTCAATACTTAAAAGGCCCGAATCATATGCCCCAGGGCAAGTCACGGGATGTATATATTTTTCCTTCATGAAATTACGGATTAATTACATCATTGACTACTCTTTTTGCTACATATATAGAACGAAACAGGGATAATCAACAATTTATAGTGTACATCTTTGCTAATTATTTAGTAGTCACGAATCCAATAAATAACTGTTGAGAAGGCACTCAGGTACTGCGTGATTCACCAAAAGCAGAATTAATTTTTTTTGTATTATTTTTTCTTTCAATTCTTACTTTCTTAGGATAGTTTCCATGTAATGGTTGGCTAGGCTATAATTAAGAGAGGTGTCTCTGTTACAGTTGAGATACTAAGAACAAAAAAGAGAAAAAACGTACCAGTAAATGTACCAGTATAATTTTGAGGGAGTGTTGTGTTCATCAATATTAAGATTTAGATTTTTTTTGTCAATAACAAATTGCATGCCAATTGCCTTGTGTATGCTTCAAAAACAGATACAAAGGAATCCAGTTAACGTTGTCTGCTGATTCTTTTAGATGCGCATTGGATTTCTGAAATTTTACTCCGCATCATCGATCAACCGTTTGAGTCATACTCATTCTAAAATGAGTAATACCTGGCGTCCATAGAAAAATTATCCATAGCGTCCATAGGTTATGTTTCGGGATGCATCTGTTACATTTCAGAATATATCTATCTATTACATTCCATACACATTTATGGATATGGACAGTTTTTCTATGGACGCAAGATGTTTCTCTTCTAAAATAGTACAATAGCAGCACACAAACATGAATTGTAAAATTGCCGCAAAGCATAAATAAATACACTACATGCCAGTACAATATTTCATATATTGTGCTTCAATGCTACAAGTACTATTGGCAATTAATTACTCGTACAACTTCTAAATGAAATATGAAACATCATATTGTAATATTTTTCACAACATCCTTATTATCACTTATCAGTGGCATCCATGTCCTTTGCAGTTGTTTACCAACAAAGGTCATTGATATTGAGTGACCAATAATCACGTGTGGTTCCGAAAATTTAAGTGAGAGAGCCACATGCGAATGCTGCCAATACATCTCAGAATCGATTGAAACAGTTGAACAAGTACAAACATAGCTCTTAATCGAGTTCTTGGTTGAAGGCAATCCAGCGACTGCTTCATCTTCTATTCCTGGTTTGCTGTGCTCCCACATAATATTTAAATTTTCATCCTTCAGTTACTAATGGCAAGATGTAATGAAATTGGATTATATTAAGCTGTCTATATGTTCATGAACAGCTGAAGCAACACTTGGTTTTTGAGTTGTTTATGATTTTATAAAAGAATTTACATTTCCCCATCCATGATTTCACTGATAGGCATGTAGTTGAAAGATAATAAATAAATTGAAAAATACATATAGATGATTTTCTCCAATATCTTATTATATAAGTTGTCTAGCTAGCCTGCCTTGCTATAATTATTTTTGAGAATTATCTATATAGATGGGTAATTTTACAACAAACTATATCTTAAGCAGACAAGACAATCTACTCTACATGAGTAGGTAGGTGAGCTATATATAAGATTTTTTATTTGATTAAAGAAATTGCATCCATTTTTTATGTCAATGGTTTTATTTGTGCCTGCTACCTAACTGAAGCTCTCATACCAATGCAATGAACTTTGTGAAAGTCATACTATTGCGTCTCACGGTTCCTTTAATGTGTTTATTGTGTGTCTTAGTCTAACATAAACAATTATAAATTTTATTTAACAAGTAGCAGCTTCGGGCTTTACAAAAGCAAGAAAAGTCTGGGCACCTTCCTTCAAGCAGCCGAAGCCGGACCCAAAGCCTGAAGCCCACACCTTCAACTTCAATATCAAAAGCCCGAATCTTACGCCCCAGGGCATGAACAAGCCTGAAGGCCCAAGTTCGAAACCCCAAGCGCGAAGCGTCTGTAGAGCGTCTGATTGATTTCAAGATCCGCGTACTACTGGATCTCCATCAAAACGGCACTTCCTTCGTTAAATCTTTGCTGCCGTCTGCTCTGTTAGTAATTATACAGTGGGTCCTGCCGTTCAGTCTCTCTTGTTCATTATTCCTCTCTAACGCCGTTTCTCGTTGATTTGGGTTTCAAGAATTTGTCTTTGCCATCTTCCAATATTTAGCGACTTCGCAGAATGGTCTGACACAAAGATGATTAACCTGTTCGGCTGTTCCGTCTCCCGCATGCATCCACCCGAAGTCCCAAACTCCGACTCTCCTCCCGCGGCTTCTGTCACCTCCCCTGCCAGCCTAATTTTCCCGCCGTTGGTTGTTCATCTCATCTCGTGCTTTTGGTGTTGTTATGAACCTTCAGTGTGTCTAACGGGCTATGAGCGTCAAGTGTTAGATCAAATGCTCCACTGAGTATTTGATGATATGCCCCACAGGTATTTGAGTGTCAAGTGTGTCCAAGTCTAACTGGTGCTTCAGGTGTTTGATAGAATGCCCCACATGTGTTCATTTATTGTTATGAATATAACAGTGTGTGCCGACGGTTGACTTATGCATGATGCCAATTGATGGGAAATTAATATCATCCCATTTTTATTTTTTAATTTCCATTGAGCAGCTTCTAACGAGGCTTTTTCTTCTCTCTGAAAATTTCAGGTTAATCCCCGATATTGGTTCATCCAAAGAGAAAGAAATAGGTACTAAAAAAATCAAATGTTTTTGTGCTTTGCTATTGGAATAGTTGTGAAGGGTAAAAAGGGCATCTATAGTGCCCGATATATGGATTTCTAAACGTAAGTAGTGATGTCCAAACTGATTCTTTCGTACTCAATACCAATGCAACCGTTCTCTGAAATATGTCTGGTATTTCTATGTTTGAGAATATGAGTCCTGTCATTACGTACTGACCAAACATCAATTGTGGCACCATGTCAAAAACCGATATTTTCTGATTGTTTTGTGGCTGAACCTGGGCAGCTCTTGGACCAGATGAATTTCTAGAACCAGTGTGTATTTCTATTTGAAGTCTTCTTTTTGCTAAGAGAAGTACTAGTACTAAACTGATTGAGATAGCAGAGTAGAGAACAGTCTGGTGGTTCATCTTGTACTTTTGGTATTGTCGGTTTGTTGATTGTTATTATGGTGCTTCAGTATGTCCAACTGGCAATGACCTCCAAGTGTTCGATGAAACGCCACACAGATTACTTGGCCAATATTGCTTGTTTTTTTTTTTTTTTGTTACTTTTGTTATTTTTATATGTGGATTTAAACTTTAAAGTTGTCTTTTCGAGTGGCGACTTGTGCATGATACCACATGAAGATAAATTCATCTCATCTTTTAAATAATTTGCATTGAGCAGTTCCTCAGACGAGGCGCACCCTCTTGCCGTGTGTTCTCTCCATCTGCTCTATTGAATCCCTTTCACTGGAATATGTAGTCTTATGTGAACTCATTCCTTCCACTCCTGTAAATCTGAAACACCTCAAAACCCTATACATTGATCTCGATGGAAGATATTGGGATGATTATGTCAACTGGCTAGTCCCACAGCTCGGTGCATTGGAAGACCTCGACATAAGGTTATCATCCGGCGCATGTTTTCTTGACCTGAAATCTGTGACTATGAAGAAATTGAAGCTGGATCTAAACACTCCTAATTTGAGGATATCCGCTCCTTCTTTGGAGCTCTTTGAGTTGAGATCTGAAATTCATAAACCATCGGTCTGTTGGGACTGGGAGCTGCCCATGCTAAAGAGGGCAGACATTCATTTGAGTTGTGTCTCCAAGTGGGATGTTCAAGATGTTTATACGGTGCTAAATAACATTGCCCATGTGCAGGAGCTGCACCTCAGCATCACTGAATTATGGGTAATCTTCTATTGAACGTTTTAATTTTTAACTAGGCATGCATGTATTATTATTATCCATTTGTTTCTTATATGAAGCATCCTCCCAATTAGAAATTGTCTCTTAACAGTCATGGTTTATCAATTGACAGTATTTTTCAAAATTCGAACACGATGATTAGTTTTTAAAATTTGTACTTTGAAAAGCACAATTCTGGTTGTGGTGTTTTGCCAAGCATAATTGCAATGATGCAGCATTGTATTATAAAGGTTCATTATTTAAAGTTCAGTTCTCACATATTTAAAAGTTGGCCAACTTTATTTCCAATGTTGAACATATTAATGAAGTGGAAATAAATTGATAAAAATGTTATATTGATCAAAGTTCATTTTAGTTGCTAGCTATGTGGAATACTAGATGGTATAGTGTTGTTCAGTATAGCTCATGCCCTTAACCATGTGTGCACCGTGTGCTTTTATCAGTTTGCATGTTGGAGGGGAAAAAGAAAAAGAATAAGATGAAATATGCAGGAGCAGTTGCCATAAGTGTAATACTAATGCCATAAAGGCACAAACAATAAAATAAAAAAGGCAAAACGCTGACTAATTAATAGATGCCTCTATTTAAGTTATGTATCACATATGTACCCATAAGCATGCAGCTCTGAAAAGGGCAAGGGATTTAGAGTTTCCAAAATGTCAATTATGCTCAAGTTTTAGTGTGTTACATAGTGTACCTTTTCCCATTTGAAGGGGAAAATCATAAGTTGTTTGTTTTAAAGAACTACCTTTGCATAATATGTCTGTTGTTTTCTTGAGATGCAACGTTGTATTGATGTTCTTTGTGATAATTTGGGTAGCATTGCATGGGCAACTTTCTTTTTTGAGTTATTGATGTCTTTCTTCTTGTGTTGGTGCATCATGATCATCTTGTTACATAACATAATGCCACTAAATTTCAGATTTAACCAATCATTTCTGCTACTATTGCTTGTGAATTTCGTAGCGTGAAAAAGATACCTTCCATGCATTACTGGTGCCTTTTGTAGACCCACCCATATTTATCAGGCTGAAACACTTCCATCTTGAAATTTGCTTTCACGAGTTCAACATTGAAGACTTGGTGACTATAATTCAACATTCCCCTGCGCTTGAATCACTTAAATTGGTCCATAAGGTAATTGTGATTATATATCAGAGTTTCTTCTTTTAGAATAGTAAAAATTAATAGAATTGAAGCTTACTAAACATATTTTGATCTAATTTTAAAATAATTTTGTTGTATTTGTTTGCTCTAGTGTTCTTACTTGTGAAAAGGTTTAGTACGCAATATATCCTTTAACTGGGTCTTTTTAATTTATTTAGCCTCCATATTGTCTTGGGAAAGATAAGAAGGGGAAGTTATGGAGATCAAAGCTACCTCAAAATGTGGAAGGAAATTATAGGCATGCTTATTTTAGAGATCTTAATATTGCAGAGAAGAAAGATGAGCTTTTGAAAAAACTTACCAGAAAGCAAAGTTCAAAGAGGCAGAAAAGATAAGCTTTGCATTGCATGTTAGTTATAACCGGTTATCTTCAGTGTTATTTTCTATTTATATGTTGTAATGGAAACAGTGCTACGGTTGATTGAACTTGCATGTTGTACTAGGAATTAGTCGCTCATATTGTTGGTAATGCATGTTGCAACCTTGTGTATGCAGCTACATTATGTTGGGTTGGTCTCTATTGGTGGAAGAACACTTGAATGCATGTCTATATAAGTTTATTTTGTATTGTCATTGTTGATGGCTTTGCTGGATTGTTTCTTTATGAACAACACTTGAATATCATTTTTTTTTTTGGGATATTAATGCCCCTATAACCCCCTAAACTATCACTTGTGACAAGTTGTCTCCCAAACTTTATATTGTGACAAACACTCTCCCAAATTACATAACTTGTGGCAATCACACCCCGTACATGCTAATTAGCTCTCTAATTATCATTTTGATGTGTTAAAAGACTAAAATACCCTAGTACGTTTGTGTTATAATATTTAAAGTATTTATGTTTCATATAATTTCAATAACGAATAAAATTAGGACAACCTAAAATGCATACATGGCATAATTGCTGTGAAATGGAATAAAGGAATTGAAACATACATTAACTGATCAGATGAACACTGATTGATAGATAGAAGTTATAACGGCCCAAGATTTAATCTTGTAGAAGATGGAATGGTACTATCTGAAGGTCCTTAACTAGCTACCTCTTGTAAAATTATACATCATCTAACTGTTTCTGGACATGGCTATATTTGCCCTGGTAAAAACTAATAAGGTACTAAAATTCATGGATTCAGAAACCATTCTGAGATACTCATTTGTCCTCATTAATTAAACATTTTCTGCAAGTTCATCTGTATTCTCTTACTTTTGCTATTTTATAGCTTAATACAGCATTATGTGATGATGGTTGGAGAGATAATTACTTTCCAATACAATCCTAATTACTCTGCTTTCACAGACAAAAAAAAAAAGAAAAGAAAAGAAAATAGCCATACAACAGTGTTACGCGCGCCAAAAACAAAAATTTGTCTGCGGAATATGAAAGTAAGATTCCTAGGCTGATGAATTCTGTAGGACTGTAAATAATATCATACTAATTGGAAAACCAAAATTCTTGGTATGTAAATGTCTAATTACCTTTTACAGCTTTATACGCTTGTTTGGGATGTCGGAAATCTTTCTCCCATTTGTACCTTCTGAATCTTGACAACTCTTTGTGAACTCTTCACTGCATCCACAGATTGATAAGCTATTGACCGATAAAGGCAATTCCGAGAGAGTAGTTAGATTCACGCAGAAATTAATATTCAGTTCTCTCAGAGAATCGACGCACTCCAGGTTGGGCAATGAGTGCATTTTACAATGATAGAAGCTAATCTGTTTAAGGGAAGAGAGTTCGCTCAACGCTTCGCACTCTTCTGGGGAAAAGGATTCTTCCTGTGCATACCAGAGTTCTAGAGCAACCAAAGATGCCAAGCCGTCTATTGAGAGCAGTTGTTCGAGCTGAGAAAATTTGCAGATTTTAAGTTCCTCCAACTGAGGCAGCTTATTATTATCAGAATCTGAACAGCATTCGAACTTTTGACACCTCCGAGTGTCCAATTTTTTCAGATTTTTCAACTCACTTAAGCCCTTCAATGATTCAAGCTTTGAACAGTCGAGTAAATCTAGGATTTCGAGTGACTGCGAATTACCGATATGAGGATTCTCTATGGTTGGGCAGTCCCAAATCTGTAAGGTTTCTAGGGAGACTAGATTCTTGAATGCATCATCTGAAGGCTTACAACATTGGAGTTTAACATAATTTAGAACACTAGAACTGGTCTTACTACTGCGCGATGATGATGGTTGTTCAGCAGTGTCGCAACTGTTTGGAACAACTGAAGCTTTCAAGGTAAGGTTGGGGCAGTTGTATATCCAGAGTTGTTCCAGGGTGTTATGAGTGTCCCACCCACCAATTTCAGTAAGCAGCAGACATCCTCTGATTTCGACAACCATGAGACTTGTTAGGGAAATAAGCACCTCTTCGGGTATACATGTGATTGTTACGATATCCACCAACTCCAGCTTGGTCAGGGAGTTGAGGCCAGAGAGAGACTCTTTTAACGCATTGTCTGTAATAAAGCATGACCCAATCGAAAGTTTCTTGAGAACACGGGGAAGGTACAGTTCGCCATTTACATTTTTAAGCTGGCAAATAAGCTCTAACCTTTTCTCTAAGCATTTCTTCAAATCTTTAGAAATTGTTGATGTTGCTTGTGTATCTATATGGCCACCAGCCAGTTTCATCATTCTCTTCACATAATTGAATTGAATATTTGTGTACTCAGTGAGTTTCTCTTCTCGGCAATTCTCCAAAAAAGTCACAATCTGGGATATTTGCTGTCTATTATCTCTCATTATCACCTGTAGATCTTGTTCCTCCCCGAAAGCAAGCGAGAGACAATTGGCAAGTTTCAATTCAGTTAGTTTCGGGGGAACACGTTCCCATTTCTTCAACCTAGGAAGATAAGAGATTGTGAGAGACAAAAGCTTGGATAGTTTATTTATTCCTTCAAGGCTTTCCAAGCCTCCGCAGTAAGACAGTTCGAGGTGCTTCAGATAGCGGATGTTACTAGTACTACTATGTTCTAAAATCCAACGGGGAAACTTATTACCACTGTACCCATCAAAAGTGAGCTGTTTGGTTCGGGGTGGTGGGCAAAGACAGTCAAGAATTTTAACATCAATATCTCTGAGGATATCTCCACTTTCATAACCCCAGTGATAATATAAATTTCGGATACCTTGTTTTTCATATAACTCCGCTTGATTGGCCTCTTCCTCTCCTTCAACTCTGTCGAGGTTCTTGATAGTTAACATTCCAAAAAGATTGTTGAGATGCTTCAACTGCTTCAGCTCAAATCCCCTGTTCCCAACATGAAATTCCCCCAAGTCTTGAAGTGATATTAGTCTCCCAACATTTGGGATTGCTACATGGTTCTCATCAAAGTGATATGCCTTCGAAATAGATAAGGTGCGTAATTGGTAAAGCGTATTCAATACTTCAGGAATTGTAGCAGTTTGAGCTATCTGAAAGGTGAGGTAACGAAGGTTCTTCAAGCGAATCACAGATTTTGGAAGATTTTCGATATGCAGTAAATCTGCTACATATAACTTTCTTAATTTTGTAAAAAGAGCATCAAGATGCACTTGTTTCAAAGGATCACTAGTTACATACCCCGAAACAAGAATAATTGTACGTAGATCTTTAATTTTGCATATTTTCTCCAGATACTCCTCAAGCATATCATCAGCAACATATAAATGGCGAGTTTGAATTGGTATTTCTATTTTCTCACCACTTCTGATTTTAACACATTCATCTTGAGAAACATGTTGTGCAAGATCATATATTAGGTCATGCATTGAGTACAGCTGATCATGACACATTTTTTCAGCTTGAAAGAGAGAGCAAGAAATCAACTCCTCGAAATAGCGATCAGCAATATCATTTATATGTTCACTCTCTTCCGGTTCAATAAAGCCTTCTGCAATCCATAATTTAACCAAACGGTCCTGATGAAAGTTATGCCCTCTAGGAAACAGGGAACTAAATGCAAAGCATCGCTGTAGTGGGGGAGCTAGGTGCTGATAGCTTAAATATAGCACTCCCATGATATCATTTGAGAAGCTTCTATTAAGCATTGACAACCAAGAATCTGGATTTGGTTTTTTACGCAATTGGCCTGCCACTGTGATTGCAGCTAAGGGCAAACGACATAATTTGCCTACAATCTCCTCCCCAATTGTTTGTAGTTCCTCCAGATCTTCATTGTCTTCTACATCACGCAATGCATGAGTCATAAATAATGTCAGGAACTCCTTATCATCAAGTTCTCGTAATTTAATTAGATCCATAGCGCCCAATCTTTTGGCTGCTTCTTCGTTTCGAGTTGTCACTAATATTTTGCTACCTTTTTCACCAACATTTAGAGGGGCAAACAGTTGGTTTAGTTCATCTTCCTTTACTCTTTTATCACACCAAACATCATCTAAAACCAACAAATACCTTTTCCCTCTTAATTTGTCAGCAAGTTTAGACGCTAGCACATCTTCACTTTCAAAATTTTGGCATTCATTATTGTCGCGAACTCTCTCCCAGATTCTCCTCATAATGGCCCATACATTGAAATCATCAGAAACATGTACCCAAATGGTCGGGTCAAATAGCTTGGGCTCCATCTCTTTCACAAAATCACAAACATATTGTGCCAGGGTTGTCTTGCCAGACCCACCCATGCCCCATATTCCAATAACTGAATAGCAAGATCTCGGAACATCCTTCTTTAATAATTTCACTACGTCATCCCGGTCCCTGTCACGACCAATAACTTGCAAACCCGGAAAAGAAATAGTTTTCCTATGCTGATGGCTGGATTTCCAATTTGAATTACTGAAATTGTTGTTGGCTGGTAGACCGAGGAGGGTAACAAATTCCATAGCTTCAGTAACAACTTTTTCCAAATTCTCAATGCTTGCAATGAGATTTTTCTTCTTAGATGATAATTTTGGCAGTTTTCCCTTTAGATTACATAAATTAAACTTAGAACTAGAAGAAGGAAACAGGGAATTGACCTCCTTTTCAAGCCTGCGATACTCGACTAAACCAAGAACATGCTCAGCCTCATAGAAAGCAGACTTAAGCTTCTGAAGCCATTTCTCGAGAACAGGCCCGTGGGGGCTCTGCTGCGCAGCATTCGTCAAAATGAGGAGCCGAGGAAGGATTGTCGTCTGGAGCGTCTCCAACTTCTCAAGTAGAGTTCTCTTCCGGGACTGAAATTTTGTGGGCAGATTCATTCCGAGTGCATCGAAGCATTGGTTCAAGAGCCGGCTAAGGATAGGTGACATCAGCCAAGTGGCTGCCGAGAAACCCCAGCCAACTACCGGAGCGATCGATGGATCCACCATGGATCTTTCCTATGTTGTATAAGTTGGATAAAGAGAGGAAAGTTGACTTTAGATGTTTTAGTGAAAGAACTTGGCAGGAGAACAAGAGGGTACAAAAACAATAATGTGAGCAAGAAGAGGATTAACACGTTAGCGTTGGCAAAGGTGTTTCTTTAAGGCAATTCAAAAAAAAAAAGGCAAATGGGCTTGAGCCAGCATCAGCATGTGAGATCGACAACTGAACAAACGCTCCAACTGTACACATGCAGATTAAAATGGGGATCTAATTGGGTGGTTTACTTGAAAAAGTTGATTGGTGGTCAATCATCAAATGCATGTTTTTTTTTTTTTTTGAAGAAAGTGTAATACTTCACCAGTTTCATTAAAACCTTTTATTTTGTACCCATAGAAGATTAAACCCACAACCTCTTGAAAGTCATCAAATGCATGTTGAGTTGAGCTACTAGGCCATTTGCAACATGTATCAAATGCATGTTGCCTACAATGTATTATACTTTTGATGAAGGTCCCAAGTAAATACATACAACTATATATATAGACTCTTTGTATTGAACTAAGGGCAATGTTACTATGATCTCACCAAGCATTTTCATCAGGTTGACTCAAGAAACATATTTAATTATCTCCAAATTGTGATTTATGTTTTTCATAAAATTCTTTATATAAAAACTATTGGGATACAAAACTTTTTTTATTTTTAGAATTTTTTAGGTATTCGTTTCGTATTTTCTCAGATAGAATGCAAAATATTAATAAAATAATGATATGAAAATATATTATCATAATTTTTTGTATCTCAAGATATTTTGATGTAAAAGTTCTTATGTAAGACATAAATCACAATTTGGAGATACTAAAGTATATTTTTTGGGTCAAGTTCACCAAAGTGCTTAGTGAGCTTAAGCTCATATATAGAGGTGGCAAATCGGGCGAGCGGGTCGGGTTCGGGTTCGGGTCAGGCGGGTCGGATCAGTTTGACCTTCTAGAGTATCTCGGGTTAGGTCGGGTCGGGTGATGGGCAGGTCGGGTCGGGTCAATTTTAATATTATTTTTTTTGGATCGTATGTTGATTTAAGTTGAATTGGATGCTATTTGATCTCGGGTCGGGTCGGGTTCGGATCAGGTCGGGTCGAGTCGGGTCGGGTCAGTTTGACTATTTGAAAAATTCCGGGTAGGATCGGGTTCAAGTCGGGTCGGGTCGGGTTCTGCCACCTCTACTCATATATAGTAATATATAGTAATGTTACTCTCTAACTAATATCATACCACTTCAATTTTATTAATTGCTCCAACATCAATATTGTGATAATAGAATTATAATAGGCCCATACATGTCCAGAATTAAATCCATCCTCCATTCCTCCCTAGATTGTGATTTGCTTTGGCCATTTTTCGTATTTTACAAAATAAAAATAAAATTAAAGATGTCTTCTAAATGTATCATCAAGAAGGCACTAACTAAGAGGCACATTGCATATGTGGTGGTCTTGATTGAGCTGCAATTAATTAAGGTACTTGAAATATATTTTTTTTCATTTAAGATCTCAATTGGTCTGATGATATTGATTACAAGCTTATTCCCTTCATTTTCTTTTTTGAATTATGAGCGAATATACTGTGAGCTTAAGCTCACGGAGCCCTTCCGTAAGCGCACCTCCAAAAACCTATCAAATTACCTTAAAATTTCGATTTATATGGCTCAATAGATTCTTTATATTAAAATCTTACGGGATACAACAATTTTATATTTTTGAAAATTATTAAGTATTTGTTTGCGATTTTTGAAAAATGACTATACAATATTATTAAAATAATCAAGTTTTATGTATCACTTTTCAAAAATCCCAAACAAATACTTTAAAATTTTTAAAAATGGAAAATTTTGTATCCCATAAAATTTTGATATAAAGAATCTATTGAGCTATATAAATCGAAATTTGGAAGTGATTTGATATGTTTGTGGAGGTGCGCTCACGGAAGGCTCCGTGAGCTTAAATTTGCTCTTGAATTATTACCAAAACCATGTTTAGGTTCTCACAGTCAGAGGGGGTAATTCAACGCTGAAATTGAAGATATGTGCCTTTTCGTCAAGTAGTCATTTTCTTCTGCTGATATATATGGCTTTGCTTTAGTGTGCTTTGAAGTTTAAACATTGCTAAATTAATTACAATTTTTTTTTTCATTTTATTTATAGAAGTTTGTTTTGGACAATGTTAATTACACAAATTTCTTTTACTAGAGCTGTAACTCGGCTTCGCCCCGAAAAAGAGTATAAAAAAATAATCAAAAATTTTATAAAATTTAATATATTAAACAAAATTTTGAACATAATTTTAAATATTTTGATATAAATAAAAATAAAATTATATTTTAAATATAAGAACACATAAACGTTAGATCATTTTAAGAATTAAATTTTGTTTTAGACATATTATATTCATGTTATTTAATGCTAATAGAAAAAACATATAAGCCATTGGATCAAAGTACGTAGATGAAAAGTTTCAAACAAAATCAATGATAGATAACATTGATGATGTGGCACCGTTGAGGTGCTTGGACGCTTACCACTCTTTATGGAGTATAGATTGGATTAGCCATTTTATTTGCTAATAATTGTTGGTACTGACTAACTGGCTTAGTTGCGCATTTTTTGTTCTTATATATTGTATTATTGTAATGAACATTTATGGTACTAGCTAGTATCATTAAAGATAGTGAATCGGGGATGAGGTTTTTCCCCCGGATGAACAGTAGCCCCCCACCTTTGGGCCATCCGATTAAGATCCAAGCGGGTGTCATTCGTCCTGCTGAGGTAAGCTGATGTAATCAAAACAATTTTTAGGCTGGATTGGAATGACGAATAGCAGAACAGGTTACAGGCGAGCGATTGGGTCTTCTACTCTTCTCCAATTGGGATTGAAGTTCTCGACACGTGCCGATGGCATCAGATATCTCGCCCCTCTTTTCCTTTTCTTTTCCTTCTTTCTCCTTCCTTCCCTCCCACATGTCAGTGACACAAGACAGATGGCATAACACAATGATAACATTTTTTTTTTTGAAACAAACACAATGATAACAGAAAATCGCATCTGCTAAAAACTCTTCTATACTTGACACCGTAACACCACATGTCCCGCATGTCAGTGACATAAAACAGGTGGCACAACACAGTAATAACAGAACCACACCTGCTAAGGTAACTAAATAACATAGTTACCTTAAAAGTGAAATAAGGATCTAATTAATCACTCTGTAATTGTTTCTAATAGTAACGAAAAACTAAGTTCAAACATAGATTCTTATTTTTAAAATATAAATCAACGACACAAGCCTTGAACCGTTAGAATTTACTTGTCCAATCCAAACTTCTTCTTATTTTAATCTTCTTTATGATTTTACACCGCTGGAAAAAAATGCCATAAGTTCTCAAAATGCCATACATCCTCACCTGTAAGCTACTCAAAACAAAAAGGAAAAATAGAAAGAACATCGAATCTGTGTCAAGTTCCTTACTGATAAAAACATAAACATATCTTCATTCTCATCATCTAATATACAATTATACAAGATAATGTCTGAGTTGTCGTTTCTTTTTTCTTTCATTACAAAACCATTATTTAATCATTTCCAAATATATTTGGTTGCTGCGAAGCAGCAGCAACGAAGCATCTAGTGATAAATAAACCTCGGTGAAGTGTGACAAACAGTTAATTCTCTTGGACAGGAAACTTGCAGAAGCATGATATTCTTTCATTTTTTTTTTCTATTTTTTAAAATGGATTTGTAACTTCTGGCCGTTGGTAAAAGAATGAACTGGAACTAGCAAGGCAGTCAGAGGCGAAAAGCGCAACTAAGGCGCAATGGGTCCTAATCGTCTGAGGTGCAAAGCGCAAAAAAAGCGCGCGCCCGAGTAACATGAGGCGCACAATATTGACTTGTTCATTTAGAAATAAAGAAATATCTTACAACAATAAAATTTATAATATAAACACTTGGTTCATATTAAATCCTGTAATTGGAAATATGTAAAAAAGATTAATTAAAATACTTCGGTGCTATGCTTGATTTTGTAAAAAAAAAAGATTAATTAAAATACTTCAGTATTATTTAATTACCCGTGTTTTATCGGATATCTAGTTCCCAGTGCAGTCAGAGGCGCAAAAAGCGCTCGCTTTGCGTGTTTATTGTGTTTTTGCTTTACCTACAAAGCTCTATAAGCCGGGCCTTTAAGTTATGAATATAGAAATATAGACAAATATATCCAATTATAATATATAACTTAAATTGATCTCTGCCTTTTGCACAAGTGCATAAAATAAATTAAGATCCTCATGATCATGTCATATTTCCTAAGTACACAGCTATTTGTATCAAAATTAAGTCCCCTATAGTTCAATTTTTGTTTTCTTGGGGAGCAATACCTCTTTTACCTCAAAAAGAAACTGGGCTCTTGGTCATTCTCTGTTTGGTTATATATAATAAGTTAATAACTGATATCGAATCTCAAGTATTTTCCTTCAATTTTTCACATAAAAAATGGGGATTCATACATAGTATATCTGGCAGTCAAAAACTCTTAATTCACCATCAGTAAAATCAAACAGTAGTATAATTCACAATTAGAAAACAACTCTTCTACAACCTTAAAAGTCGAAAAAAAAAACAAGAGATAAGAAAACAAACTTAATTTCAATGTGGTGCACAAACTATATCAATATCCTCACCATGCCACATTTCCGACATAACAATATCCAGTGCTACTTACATCAAAACGAATTGTCCTATTTAATTTCTTTGGAGAACTTCATTTGTTTTCCAATTTGTGACTGCCCTTCTAACAATGGACTCAGCCTCTTTCACCTCTTGTGCAGTGAATTTGTGCTCGATAATTCCAAGTGGCCCTGGTTGTAAGACATTGATCACAGTCTCTACATCATGCTCAAGTTGCCTGTGAAAAAACATAGAAAATGGATTTTGTCAGAACAGAAGTAATCGAATCAAATTTAATAGAAAATATCGAAATTGAATATAACATTCCATACACAATACTTTCTAAGGTTTAGTATTCTTATGAACAGCCAAGGAAGTGTTCACTTTATGAACAAATATCATTGATATTTTAGTGTACTAAATACCCAATAATAGTAATGCACAACAAAGCGATTTATGCTGTGATTTACAGATGTGAGTAGACTGATCTTTGGGGATTTCAAGATTGACTCAGAAAACTTCCTAAAATATAATTTTTAAATGTACCCATGGACTTCAAAAGACTTAATCATAAGAAAATAGAAAATTCTGTCATCTCCTTGCATCCTTTTTCAAAATCAAACCTGGAGCCTGTGTCATGCAAATCCTTCAGAGAATTGAAAACACAAATAGGAAGCAATAAGGGAACTGAGTGCCAACAAGAAGAAAATGGGCTTTTATGCAATATATATAAATGAGGAGGGATCCAATGACAATTCTTAACTTGACAATCTTGACAATTTGATATTTCAAAAAATTGTAAAAAATCATATAAATTCTCAAAAATAGAAAAAAGTTCACGGAATTATTTCTTAACTTATAGATTGATTATGTTTCCGATTATATTCAATTTAAGTTATATTTGATAGCCTTTCAAAGATCCGTTAAATTACAGCCGTTAAATAATATACAAAATATTGATAAGCCATCAAACGATGTTCAAATTGATTGAAATTTGGAACACTATCGATCTACAAGTTAACAAATACATCCATAAATTTTTTTTCAATTTTAAGATTTTTTATGAATTTTTATAAATTTTTGAAATGTTTAATTGTTAAGATTGTCAAAGTTAGCATTGTCAAGGGATCCCTATATATAGATAGATACCCTTTAGAGGGAAGCATATGTGATGTAATAAAATTGGCTTGAGGCACCATATTTAGGGATTGACTTAACTACTCAAGAAACCTAGAATTTACTGATACAAGTAGCCGGTTGTCATTCTGTACTGGCTAAAAACTGAAGCCAAGATAAAAGGTTCAGGGCAATTTATCAAAATAATTATAGTCCATATTAATGAACAACATTGTCATGCAACAAAAAATAGGGACATGCACTGAAGCAATTAACTTGGATTTTTTTTTACACTCACATGCACAACCAAACTGACAAAGTAATATACTGGCATAAGTTGCAAAAGCACCATAGATCAAATAAATATAACAACCCCGAGTCCAAAAGGACTCGAGTATCCCAAACTGGAGGCTTGTTTTCTGCAACTCCACAAACAAAAAACAATAAGTTCCAATTTTGAGCACCGGCATTTTGGGATATCCATAAGTACCATCATGACTATCTGGTAGGAGTCGACAATACTGTACCAGTAACATCAGTTGTAACAGAACCCTACTCAAAAACAGATAGCACAATAAATGTACCTTATAGCTCTTGGCAATTGCCTTAGCAAAGAAAAAGCCATCAGAATATTCTTCTCCTCTCCTTTTTCCCCTAAAATCAAGAAATGGACCTAAAATTTTCCAGAAAGGGAAAAAAAAAAGAGAGTCAGAAATTCAGAATCCAATCAAACAACATCTGTAATGATAATACAGTGGCTCAGTTTCCCCTAAAATTAATCTTGAATGGGGATTTTAGGAAGAGACTCACTTTGCGCCTCAGCGAGCTATAACACCGATCTTCCTGCTGTGCTGACTGATTCGGTTCTTGATTCTTGATTCTTCGAAGGGGTTCCTACGCAGTTCACAACGTCGGCCGTTGGACTATATCGCGATTCGTGCCAGTGCGGATCTTGAGACGATCCAACGGCTGACGTTGTGAACTGCACGATGCAGTTAGTCTGGGGATGAGCACTCCGGAAAAGAAAGTTTGAGACTTTGAGGTGGGCCGTATATTGTCTAACCTTTTGTTGGGCCGGAGTCGGATCCAGAACTAGACCCGCATCCACCCCGCCCGCCCGCATTATGCAGTTCACAACGTCGGCCGTTGGATTGTCTCGAGATTCGTGTTAGTGCTGATCTTGAGGCGATCCAACGGCTGTCGTTGTGAACCGCACAATGCAGTAAGTCGGGGGATGAGCGCTCCGGAAAAGATAGTTTGAGACTTTGAGGTGGGCCGTATGTATATTTTCTGACCTTTTGTTGGGCCGGAGTCGGATTCAGAACTAGACCCGCATCCACCCCTCCCGCCCGCAGCCCGTTTAGCGAGTACGAATCCAGACGCACCATGATTTGGTTTTTGTCCGTTCGATTGTACCGAGATCCGTGCTAGCACGAGTCTCGACGCAGTCCGATATGATCCCTTCTCCGAATTCCAGCTCTCCCGAGTCCCGACTCCACTGTCACCTCCGTTGCCTTGCCCGCCTATTTCTCCCTCCCTTCTCCTTGCACTGATTGAGAGAGAGGATTAGGGACTAGATAACAGGCGGGCTGTTCATTTTGTTAGTATGTTGTTATGGTCCTTCAGTGTGTCCAACTGGTCATGAGCGTCAAGTGTTTGATGAAATGCCACACACAGTATCTGGCCAACTTAGCTTTCTTTCTTTTAGTTTTTGTTGTGAATGTGAATGTCACTGTCCCCGTGTGTGTGTCCATTGTCGACTAATGCATAACCAATTGAGAGAAATTAATTTCATCTTTTTTCCAATTTCCATGGGCAGTTTCTGACGACACTTTTATTACTCTCTCAAAGTATCAGGTTAATACCAGAAGTGGTTGGTCCAAAGAGTTTTTTTAACTTGCCAAATCGATGGTATTTGCTTTGCTATTGGAATAGTTGTCAAGGGTCGTGCGTTGTCCAAAGTCCAAACCGACTCTCTTCTGCTTACCTTGAACCATTGACTATTGTTCTTTCCTGGTATAAAATATTTCTGGGGCTTTATTGTTTAATAATGAAGTTCTGTTATTATTATTTACCAAACATTCGATTGTGGCAACATGACACAAACTGGTATCTTCTGATTGTTTAATTATTTGAGCTATTTTTTTTTGCTAAGAAAACTTCAGAATTGATCTGAGCAGTCCCGGGCCAACTAGTTTATCAGTGTTTCTGTGCAACAATTTTATCAGAAACTAATTTGTGTATTTGTGTATTATTATTCCAGAAATTAGCACGTTTTATCTTTTTTGGGCTTTCCTGCAGCCTAAGCCACAGACCTCACCAGATCTGAATTTAACAGCCATGTCCCGCTGAAACCGCACCCCGTTACCGCCTAGCAGCCCGGACCCTGATTATGAAGATTACTCTTCCGAGGATCATAGCAGGAAGTTTGACGTTAAGTGCGGCATCTATCTCCGAGATGCGGCACAAAGGAAAAAAACCAAGGTGCTTAATTAATTTCGATCAGTCCACATGTGGTATGCGGGGCTCAAGGAGGATCGATTGGTAAATTCAAGGCTAAAAGAAAGTGCTCGAGCCACGGAATGTTGGCTGCTGCTTCAGCTATTGAAGCTGACAATTATGATACTTTTCTATCAAGAAGCAAGAAATTTTAAGGGAGAAGAAAAAATCCCATTAGAAGCCAGTCGGAATTAAAAACAAAAAAAGAAGAAGAAGAAGAAGGATGAGATTAATATATCTTCAATTGGCATCATCCACAAGTCCACACTCGGCACACACAAAATTAAATTCATAACATTAACCAAAAAGGAAAACAAGCGCTTAGTTGGCCAAATACTATGTGGGGTATTTCATCAAACATTTGACGCTTGTAGACAGTTAGACACACTGACGCACCATAACAACAAAACCAACAACACCAAAAGTACGAGATGAACAATTAACTACATAACATGCTTATTAAATATTAATAGATTTTTTTTTTGGTATAATTAAAGAATACTTAGCATATTTTGGTTTAAAACAAGTTTCATTCAAATTGGAGTTTGTATGACAAAGTTAGAGTTGATTAAAACATGTACCATAACAAATATATATTCTCTTATTTTCAAAATAAAACTGACATTAATATATAATTTATTAGTTGATATTAAATATATGAGTAAGACTATTATACTAACATTAGCATTTGCGAACGCCTCAAAATTTATGTTATCGTGTCCGAAATCACGATTTATAATGCTCAATAAATTCTTTATATGAAAATATTGGGGAATACAATTTTTTTTTTTATTTTTAGAGTTTTCTAAGTATCTGTTTTGAATTTTAGAAATTAGCTCATAAATATTAATAAAATATTGATATTTGTACATGCTATTTTTCAAAAATGCAAAACAGATACTTAGAAAACTCTAAAAATAAAAAAATTTTGTATTCCCCAATATTTTCTTATAAAGAATTTATTGAGCACCATAAATAATGATTTCGGACACGATAACATAAATTTTGAGGCGTTAGCATTTCGGACGTTAGTATAATAGTCTTACTCATAATCATAAATATATAATATACTTGTAGAGCATTTAAAGATCTTTCCAACGAATCAAACTTCACTCAGTTAATTCGGAGTTGAAATAAGATATGGTCATTCAAAGTGGGGTACATAAGTACATACTGATTGCAATTTTTCAGTAGACTATGTATTATAAAGAAAATTAGATTAGTTTCAAATCTAAAAGAAAATAAATCATATTCATGTACCTTGATTGTACGTACATAGTCAGAGCTCCACATACTTCGCCCCCAGTCAGTCCTTTCATAGCAATACATCCAGAAGACATCTTTTATTGATGTTTTTATATTAATTTGGCGAGATAGTATACTGAAATACGGCAGTTAATCAGAGTCTAGCTAAAGATCGGATGGGCCGGCCTCCAATCAAGTTTCACCTTTTTTTTTTTTTTTTGGAATCTCACTTTGGCATACAATACCAACCAACCAAAACGTACAGCTACATTACAAAACATAATGCTGATTTATTGTATTTTCTCATTTTTTTATTATTTTTCATATTTAGACAACATTAAAAAAAAAAAAAAGGACATAGACTGCAGCTTCGATAAATCTCTTACCAGCACATTTACACTTCATCTGTTCATCATGAACTGCAACTCTGCAAGTATTGAACAGGCTGTTGGTTAGTGTATCCAGTAACACCAAATCATTGCAGTAGGACGGTAAACAGTAAACTAGGAAAACAAAAAAACAAAATTCTTCACATGTAGATATCAAAATTACCTTTTACGGTTCTATACGCTTGTCAGGGATGTAGGAAATCATACGCCAATTTGGATCATTTGTATCTTTGCAGCTCCTCGTGAACTCTTCATTACAATTAAAGATTGAAAATCCCTGGACTGATCGAGGCAGTCCAGAGAGAGAAGTTAGGTTTCCACAACATTTGATTTCCAGATATCTCAAAGAACGAACACACTGAAGATTGGGCAATAACCGCATTTGACAGTCATAGAAACGAATTGTTTCAAGGGAAGAAAGGTAACACAACATCTGACAGTCTTGTTGAGAAAAGTATTCTTCCTGTGCATTCGAAAGTTCTAGAGAAATCAAGGATGACAAGCCATCTATTGAGATTAGCTGTTCAAGCTGAGAAAATTTGTTGATGGAAAGTTCCTTCAACTGAGGCAGCTTATCAGTTTCTGAGTAGCATTGAACCTTTGGACAATTAAAAATGTGCAGCTGTTTCAGACCATTTAACCTGGTTAAGCCCCTCATCGAAATAAACTCTGGACAATCATTAAACTGTAGGAAAATGAGCGACTCCAAATAACCAACATGAAGATTCTTTATAGTTGGGCAGTCTATAACAATTATGGTTTCTACAGAGACTAGATTCTGGAACACATCATCTGCTGGTTCACATACCTGGAGAGAAACATCTTTTAGAACACTAGATCTAGATTTCTCTCTACAAGATGACGGTGTTAGTTTAGCACTGTGACAGCTAATTGCTGCAATTGATGACTTCAAGATAAGGGAGGGGCATTGCTCTATCCGAAGTTTTACAAGGCTGCTATGGGTGTCCCAGCCACCAATTGATGTAAGCAACAAGCATTCTCTGATCGTGAGAACAATCAGACTGGTCAGGGAACTAAGCACATCATTTGTTATACATGTCATTGTTATGATATCCTCTAAATATAAGTTAGTCAGGAAATTAAGATTTTGCAGCGAGACTGTTAATACACTGTCTGTGAGACAACATGATCTGATTGTAAGTTCCTCGAGGGCAGAGGGGAGGTACAGCTCACCATGTGCATTTGAAATCTGGCAAATAAGGTCTAATCGTTTCTCTATGCAGTACTTCATATCTTGTGAAATCATTGATAATGCTTGTTCATCTACATGATCCCTCATTTTCATCATTTCCTCAACACAAAATATTTGAAAATTGAAGGAGTTATATTTTCCGCTTTGGCAACTCTCCAAGAAAGTCACAAGTCGGGGTATTAGCATGCTCCTTGCTGCCATTATCTTCTCTAAATCTTCATTCAGCACAAAAGAAAGAGAAAAACAATCGTAAAGCCTCAATTGAGTTAGATCCGAGGGAAGAGGTTCCCATCTCTTTAACATAGGAAGATAACAGATTCTAAGAGAGAGAAGATCGGATAGTTCATCTATTTTTGGGAGGGTTTCCAAGAATGGACAGTTAGCAAATTGAAGAAACTCAAGCTGGATAATGTTATCACTTTGTAAAATCCAACTGGGAAACCTCGTATCACTGTATCCTTCAATAACTAGATCTCTTATTTGGGATGGGGGACACAGGCCATCCAAAATTTGAGCATCATTTTGTCTCACGACATCTCCACTTCCAGTATTCCACTGATAATATAACTTATGGAGATTCTTTTTTTCAGATAACTTTGCTGATTCTGCCTCTTCCTTACTCTCAACAACATCCAAACCATTGATGTACAAGGATCCATAAAGGTCTTTGAGATGCTCTAATTGTTTTAGCTCAAATCCCATTCCCTCTCTAACATAGAAACTTTCAAAATGTTGAAGTGATATTAGCCTACCGACATGGGGAATCTGGTTTTTAATATCTAACGCACGTAATTGGTAAAGCTTGTTCAG
This sequence comes from Cyperus esculentus, assembly GCA_030179965.1. Lineage (NCBI taxonomy): Eukaryota > Viridiplantae > Streptophyta > Magnoliopsida > Poales > Cyperaceae > Cyperus > Cyperus esculentus. The sequence goes on from JASGLE010000031.1 coordinate 2,263,103, forward strand.
TAAATTAAAATTTGCATCTTCTTCAACTTTCTGATCAAATTGGAGGTACCGTAGATTTCTCAAGTGAACGATAGACTTATCAACTCTCTTAAAATCAATCCCTCTTATTCTCAATACACGTAATTTTCTCAGCTTAGAAAAAAGAGTATCAAGGTTCACTTCGTTCACTGAGTAAGCATTTACATGAGAAACAATAATTGTACATAGATCTTCAAGTTTGCACATTTTGTCCACATACTCCCCAAGCTTGTCACTTGCTACAAATATATGCCGAGTATGGGCAGGAATTTCCTTTTCCTCACCACTTTCAATTCTAAAAAACTCACCTTCAGAAACATATTGGGCTAGATCATGCATTAGGTCATGGACATAGCAATGTTTCGTATGTTCATCAATTTGAAAGAAAGAGCTAGAAATCAAGTCCAAAAGATACCAATCAGCAATATCTTTCATATGTTCTTCCCCACTGCCAGTTTCAATGAAGCCCTCTGCAATCCATAAATCTATCAAGTCATCTCTATAAAAGTAATAACCTTTAGGAAACAAGCTGCAAAATGCAAAGCAACGTTGCAGCGGTGGAGGTAGATGCCGATAGCTCAAAAACAAAGCTCCCATGGTATCATTCAACAAGCTGCTCTTTAGCACGTGTGACCAAAATTTTGGGTCCACTCTTGTACGCAACTGCCCTGCCACTATCTTTGCTGCTAATGGCGATCGCAATAATTTTGCTGCAATTTGCTTACCAATCTCTGTTAATTTTTTATTCAGCCGATTGTCCCTAATTTGAGCATCACCTAATGCATTGATCATGAACAGTGAGAAAAATTGCTCACTGTCAAGTTCTTGCAATCGGATTGGATTCATATCACCCAAAGCTTTTGCTGCCCCTTCAATCCTGGTTGTGACCAGTATTTTGCTACCCCTCTTACCTGCTATTAAGGGGGCAAATAGCTGCTCTAATTCCTTTTGACTAACATTTTTATCACACCAAACATCATCCAATACCAACAAAAACATTTTTCCCCTTAATTTGTCTTCAACTCTAGACTTTAACCCTTCAAGACCAATGCAACTAGGACAACCTCCCTTGGAATCAGATTCCAAAATCTTTACCCAAATGGCACGAACACTGAAGTTTTCAGAAACATGCACCCACAAGATACAATCAAAGTACTTGGCTTCTTTCTCATGCTCACAAACGTACTGTGCTAGGGTCGTTTTCCCCAACCCACCCATTCCCCATATTCCAATAACGGAGTAGCACTTAGCATAACTAGTTGATTCCGAGGGATCATTTTCCCGTAACAATTTTACAATGTCATCCCGGTCATTGTCACGACCGATGACTCTGGATACTGGAGTAGAAATGGTTGGCCTATACTGTCCGTAAGGTCTCTCATTTGGATCATTGACTCTAGCGCTGCTTGGTAGGTTGAGGACGGGGAGAAGTTTTATTGCTTCATCAACAACATCTTCCAAGTTCTTCAAGGATTTAATGAGGTGTTTCTTCCCAGATGAAAGTTCTGGGAGCATTTCTTTTACATTTTCAATAACAGATTTAGAAGTAGAAGGAAAGAGAGAACTGGTAAGCTGCTCCGGAAGCATTTCTGTTATTTTCTCGATGGTAGAGTTAGAAGTAGAAGGCAACAGGAAATTGATTTTGCTTTCAAGCTGCTCCGGGAGTATTTCTACTATTTTCTCAATATTAGATTTAGAAGGGAACAGAGAATTGACCTCATTCTCAAGCCGCTCGTACTCGACTAAGCCGAGAGCATGCTCAACCTCGTAGTAAGCTGACTTAAGCTTCTGAAGCCACCTCCCGAGAATGGGTCTGTGATCGCTGCTTTCTGCGGCATCTGTCAGGATAAGGAGCAGAGGGAGGATAGTTGTCCCAAGTCTGTCCAGTTTATCAAGGATATCTTTAGATCGCGTAATAGTTACATCCATGCCGAGTGCATCAAAGCATTGGGTCAGCATCCGGCTTATGGCCGGAGCTACAAACCAACCGGCGGCGGAGAAGCTCCAGCTGACTGCTGCGGTGGCCAAAGGAGACATCATTGGTTCGTCCTAATTAAGATCGCTATGGTCTTGGTCCCGTATTGATAGAGATTAGAGAGGAAGAGAGATGAGAGAATTTGACTTAATTAACGCAAAGTGGTGAAGTACTCTTTGTCAGTTATCACATTTATGCTTCTTCACATTTTCAAATATGACCTTAATCCTTACTATATATAAAAACATATTGGAAAAAATGATATGAAATAATTATCTTTCCCAAATAAGAAACCTGAACTGTTGATCATTTTCTTGGATAGATCAAAACCGTTGATTTACGTTAATGTTCGTTGACGTTAATGTCAAAACCCATTAAAAATTTAAGGCTCGTATCAATTTCCTCAATACAAGGCTTATTACATATTATCTTAAAAATTTATTATAAGAAATAACAATTTCAGTCCAAAGCAACGCGTGTGCTCTTGACCAGTAATTAACAAATAAAGTTCTCTCTTCAGTTGCAACGCTAATGTACATTTGTCTTCTTGATTAATCTTAGCATGTTTTTCCTTGACACTAATTTTTTTTAGCAACTTTTGAGATATCTGATAAAGTTTTTTCTCCAAAAGGATAGGACTTTGAGAAATTGATCAAATTACTCCAATATTACCTTCCTCGATGTGGATGTGGAACATTACAATAATAAATTATCCAAACACTTTTTCTTTTTTTCAATGTAACAACTTGATGGGCAATGAAATACAAACACTTTTAGATGTAGTTCGATCACAATAATTAGTGCCTTAATTTTTTATTTAATTTTTTTTTTTTTGAAGAAAGTGGAATGCTCTACCAGTTTCATTGAAACTTTTTATTCGTGCCCATGGAGGATTGAACACATGACCTCTTGGAAGTCATCTTAGTTAGCTACCACTTAAGCTACAAGGCCATTTGCAATTAGTGCCTTAATTGTAAGGAAAAAAATTGATAGGGATATAAAATGACTATTTATTTAATTAGCAATGAGAATACAAGTTTTGTTCTTACAAATTTAATTATACAGGACAGGGGTGTTCGGAATCGGAGCTGCCAAGAATGAACTGATCGAAAGAAAGACAAAATGTGAATGAATACTTCGCAGAATAAAATTTATGAGTTTTCGAGGGGCTTAACAACATTTCGCCCTTATACTACATATATAAAGGCTCAACATACTTTTTTACTGTTCATTCGCACTGTGGATTTCACAGTGCGAATGAACAGTAACTCTTTTTTTTTTTTTTTTTTAGATTTCTGTTTTCTGTTTTTTTTTTTTTTTTGGGAAATATTTTTTTTGGGGTTTTTTTTTTATTGACCAAGTGAAAGTATATGGTGCGGAGTATTTCGTATTTCTTAGACTGCATCTTGGTTTGTTCAAAGACTGTCCATAAGAAGTGTCGTGGTTTTCAACAGTGCCGTTTTTTTTTGGGAATTTTTTTTTTGGCCTTTTTTTTTTTGGGATTTCTTTTTTTTTTTTTGGGATTCCTTTTTTATTGCCAAGTGAAAGTATATAGTGCGGAATATTTCCTAGACTGCATCTTTGCCCGTTTGAAGACTGTCCATAAGGAGTGTCGTGGTTTTCCAGATTTTTCTGTGGGGGTAATAATTATGAAAAATGTAACTAAGTTAGACTAAAAATAGATGAGTTAAATTCTTTATTAATTACTATCTCGTATTTCTGTCTTTTTTTTGTGTAACATCATCTAATATGGTTATAGTTTATATGGAGGCATGTGGATTTCGTTGTGAATTAGAAGAAATAATTTTTTTTTTTTTTTGTGGAGATTTCTGTTTTTTGGGTTATTTTTTTTGGGATTTTTTTTTATTGCCCAAGTGAAAGTATATGGTGTGGAGTATTTCGTATTTCTTAGACTGCATCTTGGTCTGTTCGAAGACTGTCCATAAGGAGTGTCGTGGTTTTGAACAGTGCCTTCTTTTTTTTTTTTTGGGAAATTTTTTTTTTGGCAATTTTTTTTGGGGATTTCTGTTTTTTTTTGGGATTTTTTTTTATTGCCCAAGTGAAAGTATATAGTGCGGAGTATTTCCTAGACTACACCTTGACCCGTTTGAAGACTGTCCATAAGGAGTATCGTGGTTTTCCAGATTTTTCTGTGGGGTAATAATTATAAGAAATATAACTGAGTTAGACTAAAAATAGAGGAGTTAAATTCTTTATTAGTTACTATCTCGCATTTCTACCTTTTTTTTTTGTGTAACATCATCTAATATGGTTATAGTTTATACGGAGGCATGTGGATTTCGTTGTGAATTAGAAGAAATATGATCCGTTCATTTTTTTGGATTGGATAGTTTCGATGTACCCTCTAGGTACAACTAAAACAGTGCCGTTTTTTTTTTTGGGAATTTTTTTTGTTGGGTTTTTTTTTTTTGGATATCTGTTTTTTGGGATTTTTTTTTTGGGAATTTTTTTTTTTTGGTTGCCCAAGTATATGGTGCGGAGTATTTCTTAAACTGCATTTTAGTCTGTTTGAAAGCTGTCCATAAGGAGTGTCGTGGTTTTTGACAGTGCCTTCTTTTTTTTTTGTAAATTTTTTTTATTGCCCAAGTGAAAGTATACAGTACGGAGTATTTCCTACACTCCATCTTAGCCCGTTTGAAGACTGTCCATAAGGAGTGTTGTGGTTTTCTAGATTTTTCTGTGGGGATAATGATTATAAAAAATATAACTGAGTTAGACTAAAAATAGAGGAGTTAAATTCCTTATACTACATAGATAAAGGCGGAAAAACCATTGCACTGTGGAATCGGAACAGTGTTTTTTTTTTTATATTTTTTTTCCTTTTTTTGGGATTTATTTTTTTTGGAATTTTTTTTTTTTTGTATTGCCTAAGTGAAAGTATATAGTGCGGAGTATTTCTTAGACTGCATCTTGGCCCGTTTGAAGACTGTCTATAAGAAGTATCATGGTTTTCCAGATTTTTCTGTGTGGATAATAATTATAAGAAATATAACTGAGTTAGACTAAAAATAGGGGAGTTAAATTCCCTATTACTATCTCACATTTCTGTCTTTTTTTTTTGTGTAACATCATCTAATATGGTTATAGTTTATATGGAGGTATGTGAATTTCGTTATGGGTTAGAAGAAATATGATCCGTTCATTTTTCTGAATTGGATATTTTCGATATACCCTCTAGGTACAACTAAAAAAGATACTTGATTTTTGAAAAAAGAATCGCTTGATTAGAAATAAACTATTACAGGTCCAATATAATGTAATTATATATTTTTTGTGTTGTTATGTTAAACTTCATGAGGGTACAGATGTGTATTTCTGCAAAACTTGAGTATTGGAGAGGCGTATAGTGCTAATGCGTTTGGTAGGGTAGCACAAAATAAAATAAATAGTTTTGAGATTGTAGTTATAAAAGTGATAGTAAAAAGGATGCACATTTAATTAATTAATCTTTGTAAAAAGATATATCATTGATTCCATGACTGATTAATCTTTGCATTTTTTTTTCGTATATTTTTTATCTATATTAGGATAGTTTTTTAGGCCGGTCAATATTTAATTTGTTGACAGTATTATATGTGATTAACAATTATATTTGCATCTATTGTGATGTGCGATCATAAAATTAAAGTAAAGAATTTGAGTAATCGCGTGGAGCGCAATCACATGCCGAATTTGAGTAATCGCGTGGAGCGCAATCACATGCCTAGTTTATTATAGAAGTAGGAAATGCACTTATTACTTTTTTTTCCCCCACTTTCCAATAACCAGACTTAATCAATTTCTAATTGCCCGACGAATATGTAAAACCAGCGTGAACAGCAGAACAGGTACATAATTTTAAGGCAAATGGGCAGGTGGGACCTGAGGGAGCATCAGCATGTGATACTGATATCGACAACTCAACAACAACAAACGCTTTGTTTTAGTTGATTGGTGCTCAAAAGCATGTGCTTACTTTCAATTTAGTGAGTCAACCGATGAAATTATTTTTTTCTTATAATGAAAATATAACGAGAAATCTCTGCATTGCTACTTATAATGTACGTTGGATGTCCTAATCATGCGACGGTCCTGATTTATTGTTATATTTTCGGAATAATTATCAATCATTGGATAAGGGTTTTTCACGCAGTATCTGTGATAATTGTATAGAAGCGCTCAGTGCGTTTATTTTGAGTTTGTTACACATTATCACGCTAGAGAATGGATACAGTGTATCCCATCTATCTCTCTTCAACAAATGCGGATTGTCTTTACTGGGCAGGTAAGCAAAAAAAGGAAATAGAAATTTTGACAAACGACACTTTATCGCCTCTAGTTGCTTATAAATTCTGATGATTTCATGTGATTATTTTCCTTATATAATTACCTAAATTGAGATATATAGATACTTTTTTAAGTTCATTATATTTCATACATCTGATCTTGAATAATGCTACTTTTAAATTAGAGAAAATGTTATTATCCCCGGACCTCTATCCCCCAAGAAATCCCCCAAATCTGATTACTTACCCCATTTAGCTCTCTTTCTATTTTTCTCTTCTCCTCTTTGAAATGACATTCTTCCTTGCTCTTCCTTCTCCTCCTTCCCCCGACCTTGATCCATACCTCGTCCCCGGCGACTGCGATCCCTCCCTCACCCCGAGCGACCGCGATCCCTCTCGCACCCCCCGCGACCGCGATCCCCGCCTCGCCTTCCGGCCACCGCGATCTCGACCTCGCCTTCCAGCGACCGCGATCCCGGCCGCACCTTCCGACGACCGCGATCCCGGCCTCGCCTTCCGACGATCGCGATCACCGGTGCCGATGGAGATGGGCACTGTGTTAGTACTTAGTACGTACTGCACAGTTAATTTTTGTTGTAATTTCTAGCATTTTAATATTTTTTTATGTTGTTTTTGAAGTTTATTTTGTATTTTGTTGTTAAAAATTGTACATTTAAGCGACAATTTGAATGAATCTGCTTATTAAATCTCTATTCATTTTATATAAACACTTATAGTGGTTGTATGAACACTTTTTAATACTACATAAGCATTTTTCAAAACTGCATAAACACTTTTCATTTCTAAATAAACACTTTTCATTTCCAAATAAACACTTTTCATTTCTAGATAAACACTTTTCATTTCCATATAAACACTTTTCATTTCCACATAAACACTTTTCAATACTACATAAACACTTTTCAATAGTACGTAAACATTTTTTTTTCAATCTTATCTAAGCATTTTTAAAGCCATATAAACACTTTTCAATAGTACATAAATACTTTTCAATCTTATGTAAGCACTTTTCAATGATATGTAAACACTTTAAGGGGAAACTGGTGAGTAAACTCTGTGGGCCTGTCAATGCGTCGCTGAGAGAGCTAGTGAACAGGCTAGCAACGCGTTTTCTGTTTTTGGTAAGTTTGGGATGCGCGCTGGGATTGTCTTTTAGTCGAAAATTGAAAGTCAGTTTGGGGGATTTTCGTGGGGGATTTAGTTTTGGGGACTATTAGTCTCTTCCTTTAAATTATTTGAATTTTTTCAAAAAAAAAATCTTAAAAATGAAAAAGTAATTTATGGATGTATTATCTAACTTATAGATTGATAGCGATTCAAATTTCAATCAATTTGAACACGTTTGATAGCTTATCAAAATTTTATATATTTTTTAACAAATGTAATTTAATAAATGGGTCTTTGAAACAGTACTTCTGCAAACTTTTTTCTATTTTTAAAAATTTTTAATAATTTTTTTTTCAAAATTTCCAAACGTTTTCTATTGTCAAGATAAACATTATCAATATATCTCTCCTCAATCCTCATACATATTATGGTACACTTAAATTTCTTTGCTTATATATTGCATGGTCTATTGGTGTTATGTTCATTTGGCACGTCAAGCTCAGACTTTTATGTATACAATTTGGAGGGATCCCTTTGATTCAAGCGGTATTAAAGTTGTTTATACAACTAATAAATTAGTACACGTTAAGTACTTTCAATCTGTAAATTAATAAGATTTTTTTATTACTCTTACAAAATAACCCGTAGCAATGCACGAGGATTCTACTAGTAATTGTATAATTTATTTTTGATGAAGGTCCCAGTAATTATATAATTTACTTTTGATGAAGGTCCCAGTTGGTAAATACATGCATACAAATACAATCACACAAACTCTTCGCATGGAACTAATATCATATTATTTATTTTATTTATTTTTTCTAGAATATCAATATTGTGATAATGTCATGCTATGCCACTATGTCATCTGATGGAGAAACGGACCAAAAATTGAAATCAGCTCACAGAATTTAAGTGTCCACACAATGATTTTATAATTTTATGAAAGAACTTACATTTCCCCATCCATGGTTTCACTGATTTTCTCCATTTTCTTATTAGATTGTTTAGCTAGCCTTGCTTACTATTTTTGAGAAGGGAAACATTAAGTGTCTACACAATAGACAACCATAAGTTACTTTTTGTGAGTGTATTAGTTATAAATAGGGTCTACTAGATCCCATTTGTCAGTCTATTTGTTATATTTATGGAGTATATAATGCTCTTTTGAGAATTATCTATAGATGGGTAATCTTACAACAAACTATAACTTTCGTGGCCAACACAATCTATTCTACATGAGTAGGTAGGTGAGCTATATATATAAGATTTTTGAGAAAATTGTTAAAATGTCAGCACAAAATTCGTGAATTGTCAAAATGCCACCTCAAAATTTTGAGTTACAAAATTGTCACTCCAAAATTAGTGGTCTTGTTAAAATGCTATTATAAGACATTAAATCAACTAAATTTTCTAGTTGAGACGAAAATATCCTTACCCCCCCCGCCCCCCCCCCCCCCCCCCCGGCAACGCAACTTGGATGATCGCCATTCTTGACCGATCCATTAAATTCTGCCTCAAAGAGCTTAAATAAGTCGCCTGTGCAGCTGGGGATGTACTGGACTAGTATGAAATCCTCCAAACTGAGGTGGAAGGGAGCAATCTGATCTGTAATGGGTAAAGCAAGCAATTGAGGGGTTGTAGTGTGCTTTTGTCACAAACTTATGTTATTTCTCAACACATGGATAGATCTGACTAGTCAAATAAGGATAAATTATGATGAGATAGCCAAGGACCGGATGCTCTTCATTTGAGAGAGGATGATGGAGCAAGGCGTCCTCATTTGGAAGGCTAATGCCACCTCTTGTCAATTTGTTGCTCGCTGGGGAACCAGTGAGCCTAGTCCGCTCTTAGTGGTTTCAATAGTGGGCGAAGGGAGAAGATGAAAAGGGTATTATGGTAGGGTCGGAGCCAGGAATTTCACCAATGGGGGTCAAATTAACTGGGTCAAATTAATTAGTGTCATTTTAAAAATTGGAGTCCAACTACGGTGATATGCATATTACGGTTTTACTGTAATATGCGGTCTGTATCTCAGTTTTCGATGTCCAAATAGTCGATCCAAACAGTTCGATGTGATCTCCATATCAAAATCTACTAGAAAACAAAATTTTAGAATTTTTAGAATTTCTTTGCTATTTTTAGTGATGAGGAGAAAATCGTTGTTTTATATGAATCAGAATCCTTTGATCTAACCATATTTTCCCTATCATTAAAAATAGCAAAAAAATTCTAAAAATCGTAAAATTTGGTCTTCTAGTAGATTTTGATATAGGGATCATATTGAGCAGTTCGGATTGACTATTTGGATATCGAAAATAGAGATACGGACCGCATAGCACGGTAAAACCGTGATATGCATCACGGTAGCCTAATTCATAAAATTGTCTTATTAAAATAGTTAATATTAATATTAATGATAATTATTATTGTTACATTTATTACCTAATTAAACATCTAATATATTATTATTTTTTACTGGTAATCTTACGATTTCTTATTTATTTAAAAAATTGTTCTTGTCCAACAAGGCAACAACAGACAAAAATAAATGTTTGGAACTTGTAATTGAGGTAGCATGATGAAGCATAAACTATAGGTATACGTCTGTGCTTTTCTTGTAAACAAATGAGATCATAAACAATTTTTTTTTTACAGCTCAACCTGTTTTTATAATCAACATCATAATAAAATTGACAAAAAGACTTATGTCAAAAATGGAAGCCAACACACAAAAATGGAAGCCAACCCTGCATCTATATTTTGTTTTATTAAATACAAATGATGTACAAATGATGTACACATTTGAATTGCACATAGAGATATGTTTTCTCAAAATTTTATGGGGGTCAACCATAGTAATTTTTGTTAAAATATATGGGGGTCAAATAGTTGGTACTCTAGCATTTTTATCCAAAATACATGACAAAATGGTACATCAGTATGACATTTTTGGAAATGAATCGGGGTCAATTGACCCCCATTCATTGAAGGTAGATCCGCCCCTGATTATGGGCAATACAAAAGTGCAGGAGTGATTATAATATAAATTATAATTTTTTTTCTTTAAAGACTGTGGAAATGATGATATAATGACATTTTAGTAAGACCATCAATTTTGGAGTGACAATTTTGCAATCCCAAATTTTGGAGTGGCATTTTGACGATCCGCAAATTTTGTAGTGGCATTTTGACAATTTTCTCAAGATTTTTCATTTTGATTAAAGAAATTGCATCAATTTTTCATCTCAATAGTTTTATTTGTGCCTGCTACCTAACTGAAGATCTCATATCAATACAATGGACTTTGTGGAATTCATACTATTGTCTCACGGCCCTTTCTTGTGTTTATTGTGTGTCATGGTCTAACATATAAAATAATCAAAATCTTAATAAAACATGTGGATTGATCGAAATTAAGCACTTTGGTTTTTTTCTTTTCCCAAAAAAAACAAAAGAAAATAGTTGAAGTCATCCTGGAACGTTACAAAGATTGATGAACTGCGAATAATCAAGATCCAAGATCCTGTTTCCAGGAACAAAAGATCGATGACTTGGGTTATGTTTGTGGGCGACTGATAGCTGCATGCCTTAAATGTGTTGGGCTTTAACGGATACGGATGTATATATAAGATGAGAAAATCTTATTGCACACCTCAACCTGCACACCACTCCTGCACGCCGCTGCCTAGGATCAAGTGTGGTTATGAATTATGTAGTATTCGTGTAATGGTAAACAGAAAAACTAAGTAAATGATCTAGTTATGTCACAATAATTTGAACAAAATTTACAAATTCGGTGTAATCATTCCTAGACTACCAACCTAGAATATTTGAACCTAGAAGCTACCAATCTTACTATACGTAATTTAGCAATTGTAATTAATAATTTTTGCTCAGTAACATTTTTAATCACTTTTAATTAAAATTACATATGAACGACTGGCTCATCACCAAGAGAACTGAAATTTATAAAGAAGCACTAAAGGCAACCGAATCTATCGAAGGACCCTCTGAAGGCTTTGTCAAACCAACAGAAGTCAGCCAGAAGGCCACCACAGCCTTGATTAAGCAGAACAACACAATTATCCAACTGCTGGTCAAGATAAGCGAAAACCTCGACGACTGTTTGGAAACAGTCAAAGATATTAAGAAGGTCGTAGCTGAGAAATCAGCTGGGACGTCTTCTGATATCTCCGCAAAAACTATTGAAGATTTGGAGAAGAACCTTCAAAAACTCAGTCTCGGAGAACCGATTCGTAAGCCAAAACCAAAGCCTGCACCTTTCTACGTCTTTAAGGACCCACAAAAGGTCTTTGAAGAAGAAAAGCATAAAGCTTCAAAATGAGCAGAACTCAAACCCAAACGGAGATGGCGTCACGACCATCTATAAGCAACGGTGACCAACAAAATCAAAACCAAGAACAGACCCCCACAGTAGAAGACCAAATAAGAGGCTACAAACTTGGACAGCGAGCACGGCACAATTTAGAAGGGTATCAAAGAACACTCGAGTCCCAAATGAATCCAGATGCGGAGCTCAACCTGTCACAATTTAGAAGAGCACAAAATGTTCCTGCTGAAGTACTTTACCAAGCAGGGAGTCTTTTCCAAACCCAGCATCAGGTTTATCAACACTATTCAGTCCAGAGAATTTCAGTTGTAGACAACCAGCAACTGGAATTACCATTCATTACACAACAAGGATTTGAGAGACTGCAAAGAGAAGGCCTACAGCATCTCCACATGGGCCTGATCATGATTCGTCTCTTTACTCTGCACAGAGTAGCTGCAGGGGTCAATGCCCTTGTGGTAATCCAGAATACAAGATGGTCTGATGACAGATCCATAATTGGCACTATGGAAATGGATCTAACTCATGGGTCTCAGTTGGCCTATATTGCCCCAAATATGATGCTACATAAGGGACTTTTATAATCATATCCAGTTGATGATTCAAACTCATGGATATGACACATGGCGAGCTGGCGAAAGCAACTTGCTGCTGACAAGATCACTCATTGGGAGGCTTTCAAACACTAACTTCACGGGATTCAGATACAACATCAACAATGTATCTGATTATCTCACAAGTCATGGAGTCCAAGCCATCCCAGGGCAAAGGCATACCACTGCGGAATTAAGAGGAAGGCAGTGGGTACTCAGACCAATGCAGCAGCCTGAAGCTCAACATCCTCAAAGAGCAGTTACACAAATGCGAACCGATGGCTCACTACTGCTTAGATTCACAAACTATGGTGCAACGCCGCCACCTCAAGAACAACCAAGAGGTGAATTTGATGAAGAACAATTGGAAGAAGAAATCATAGCTATGGTCCTTTGCTATGATGCAGAAGAAGAATCTGATAATGAGGATGAAACAGAAGATGACATTTTCTGGGGAGCCCTATCTGTCACTGCACAGCTGATAGAAGGTCCAAAAGATAATTGTCCTATCTGGGATAGTTATAAAGATAATGAAGAAGAAGCAGAAATGGATTTCATCAATCCATTTTCTGTGGAAGGTGGTGGGAAAGAACAAAAACAAACCGAAACTGTTTTCATGATGCATGATCAAGAAGAAGAAGAAACAGAATACCCAAAACTGAAACAGTTTTTACAAGAAAGAGCTTTCTCTAGTGCAACATCTGGTGTTTATCATCCACCTCCAGAGCCTCTTATGGGACAAGTGTCCTATACGCCAGCTAGGCTTGAAGCTAAACATGATGGAGCATCAACCTCTCAACCTTCATCAAGCTGGCAAAGACCTAAAAACTTGAGTTTACCAGGAGGAGTTGGTCATCACCATAATGGAATATGAAATTTACCAGCAGCAATGCAACAACAAGGCGCTTTGCTAGTATTACTCGAAGATATTGGTCTCTATAATGATACCATATCAAGATGGGAATCAATCACTCTAAATCTCTTGAGTGAAAGAACCTTTGATGACAACAAGGCCAAGATGATGTTCATTGAGAACCTCCTTGGTGAAACTGAAAAGAAGATTTGGATCCAATGGCGAATGGCGTTCAAAGAACAATATGCTATACTCACAAACATTGCTGATGATCCCCAAAATGTTATATCACAAATCCGAAGAGTAATGCTGTTGGAGGATCCCTACCAAGGAACAACGGATGAACAAGATCGTGCGTACCATGATCTTGAAAGATTGAGCTGCAACAATGTGAGAGATCTCTTCTCTTACATGAATGATTACAAGGTTCTAGCAGCAAAATCTGGGAGGATGTATGTAAATGAAGAACTCTCAGCAAAGTTTTTCAGAAAAATGCCCCCTCTTATTGGCAATGAACTTGAAGAGGCATTCCAGAGAAAGTTTATTGGTAATACAATTGGTGTCATGCCCCGAATACACTTCTCTTACCAGTATTTGGCAGAGATGTGCAAGAAGGCGGCAATGCAACGAAGCCTTAAAGACTTAACCATATGCAGCCGTATACCCATACCAGGAGAATACCATAACAGTCGAAAGAAGTATGGTCTTAGAAAAGCCAAAACCTACGAAGGAAAGCCACATGACTCACATGTGCGAGTGTTCAAGCGAAAACATGCTGACCGAGTCCGCAAATGCAAGTGTTTTATATGCGGAGAAGAAGGTCATTTTGCGCGAGAATGCAAAAGGAACAGAGGGAACATCGCAAGAGCAGCGGTGTTGGATAATCTGGACTTACCAGATGACATAGATGTGGTGTCAGTAGATCTAAATGAACCTGACAGTGATGCCATATGCAGCCTCTCAGAAGGAGAAGCTGGTAACACAGAGGTTCATGTACGAACTGCAATTGAAGAAATCCCTTGGGAAGGCGCTATGATGCTGCAAATTGAGCATTATGGTTGGAGAAGTAAAGTTCAGCTTCCTGAAAAGCAAGAACAGTGCCAACATCGATTCAGCACTAAAGTTCAAATCAATGGTAACTGTAGTTTTTGCAAAATTGAAACAAATAAAAACTACAGGATAGGCTGTGAAGATTGCAAACTTCTAGCCTGTGCCATGTGCTCACCATTCTATCTGGGTAAAGAAATACAACCAAAAACTCAACTTGAGCCCAGACAATACTCCAATAAAGATACCCTTATAAAAGAGCTCATAAAATATGTTGAGTTCCTAAAAGCTGAAAATGAACGATTGCAAAAACTTCTACAAGAAACCCAGATACAAACTCCCGAAGAAGAGCTGGCAGAACAAAAACCTCTACAAGAAACCAGATAAAAATCCTTGAAGAAGAATTGGCAGAAGAATTCAGAGAACTGGCTATCTTTGATAAAGGAAAGAAGAAAGTAACCCACCCAGAAGAACCAATAATGGAGGAAGATGATGAAGATGGTGAAGCTGCACTCGTAGTCTTCATTGACTATGCAGCATACAAAGCAGAGGTTCTAACACAAGTTCAACAGCCCAGACAACACAAAAAGATTGATAATAGGCTGTATAATCTGATAGTATCCATTGAAATCCCTGGAGTCAAAAGATTTGATATTCGAGCAATCCACGACACTGGTGCATCAACCTGCTGTATCTGCCAGACAGCCATACCAAATGAGGCACAAGAGAAAACATTATACCCAGTCCAAATCACAGGAGTAAATTCACATCAAGTTGTCAATACAAAACTCAGGCAAGGACAACTCGTGATTGGAGAAAACAAGTTTCGCATTCCATTCACCTATTGCTTTCCAATGGGCATGCGTGAAGGGATACAGATGCTCCTTGGGTGTAATTTTATAAGATCGATGGCAGGAGGATTAAGAATTGAAGGCAAAGTACTTACATTCTACAAGAATGTAACTGAAATTTATACCACAACAGAAACAATAGCAGTTCCAGCTGCTATACAAGAATTGGATCTAGAAGAGCATGAATACCGACTAATCCAAGAAGCTGTCTTTTACCAAAACCCAATTACCAACAAAACCTTTGAAAAAAGGTTTAGTCCACTATTAGCCCGTCTAAAAGACCAAGGCTATATTGAGAGCAACCCACTTCAACATTGGGCCAAAAACAAGGTTGTTTGCAAACTGGAGATCATCAACTCGGACCTTACAATTGAAGATAAACCGCTCAAATACGTGACCCCGGCCATGAAGGAACAATTTGACCGCTATATTAAAGCCTTACTCGAAATTGGTGTAATCAGGCCAAGCACAAGCAGACACCGAACAATGGCATTTATGGTCAATTCCGGGACTTCAATTGATCCAAAAACTGGGAAGGAGATAAAAAGGCAAGGAAAGAATGGTCCTCAACTACAGAACCCTCAATGACAACACCTACAAAGACCAATACTCTCTGCCAGGTATCAATACAATTTTGAAAAAGATCAGTAACAGCAAGATCTTTTCGAAATTTGATCTGAAGAGCGGCTTTCATCAAGTCGCTATGGACCCAGCATCTATACCATGGACTGCTTTCATAATCCCTGGAGGATTATACGAGTGGTTAGTCATGCCATTCGGATTAAAAAATGCACCTGCTGTGTTCCAAAGAAAGATGGACGACTGCTTCAGAGGAACAGAAGCATTCATAGAAGTCTACATAGATGACATTTTAATCTTCTCACAGACAGAAGAAGAACATGCAAAGCATTTGGAGGTAATGCTTTCTATTTGTGAGAAGAATGGACTTGTGTTGTCACCCACAAAGTTCAAAATAGCTGTACCTGAGGTGGAATTTCTTGGTGCAACTATTAATCGGGGAAAGATTAAACTCCAAGAGCATATAATCAAGAAGATTATCAACTTTGATATGGAGTCTTTGAAGGAAAAGAAAGGGCTTCGCTCCTTTCTGGGTATTCTCAACTATGCAAGGGCGTATATTCCAAAACTGGGTACCAAACTTGGCCCATTGTATTCTAAAACTTCTCCCCATGGTGACAAGAGACTGAAACCGTCTGATATCAACCTAATCAGACAAATCCAAAGTGAGGTTCAAAATCTTCCAGACCTGGAGTTTCCCCCAGAAAATGCCTATATTATCCTTGAAACTGATGGATGTATGGAAGGCTGGGGAGGCGTTTGCAAATGGAAGCCAAAGAAGGCGGATCCTCGCTCAACCGAGAAAGTGTGTGTGATGTCCTAAAACGTATAGGCTTTTAAATTTGTTACTCGAAGCAGAACACTCGATCGCAAGCGTACGATCTCGTGTAGTACAATCGAGGTCGAACCACAAGGACGGGAATTAATTCTAAACCAGACTTCAATCGCAATTCAAATCCTAAATAAAGTGGGGGTTTTTGAAAGGTTGGTTTAAACAGTAGCAAATGCAAACAGTAAACAACAAGTAAATACTGGAAAACGACTAATTAAAAAGGCGTCCTCAGGGTTTTCTGAATCCGTTTGGTCTCTGGATTAACTTCTTGTGGCCCGCAGGAAGGTCTCTTGCGGGTCGCAGGGGTTGGTTAGAGATTCCAAAACAACCTGTTACCCACAGAATAACTCCTGTGAATTACAAACAGTTTTGTAATCTCTGTCTTACACTTTCTGCAGATCCTTGCGGGCCGCAGGATATCTCTTGCGGTCCGCAGGAAATCTGACAGAGAGCAGTTCTGGTTCTGGTTCAATGTTCGACTCACGTTATCAATTCTGAATCAAACCAGCAACAGTACAAGTCCTCAACTTTCGTATTTTGGTTCTTCTAACAGTACCGGTTCGACAGAAATTCGTGGATCTATTTCTAAATCTACGTTCAAGTTACTTTTATATCTAGGATTCGGTTCCACTTTCGTAAGAACCGCAATTTTACCGTTCGGTTACTCTTGGACAACAAGTTATCAATCCAAACAGTGTAAATAACAATTCTTGCAAATATGATATTCTATTGACCAACTAAACCTTGTGCCTAATCTACAGGTTTACCATACAACAAGCATGATATTCTATTAACCAACTAGATTTTGCTCGCAATCTACAGGTCTATCACATCAACAAGTCAAGTAAAACACACATAAACATGAAAATCACAAGTAACATGAAAATAACGTAAGTCTCACAATAAGAAGTCAATCCATTAACACAAACTTCATCATCTACCCTAAGAACTAAAAGACTACTCGCTCATGGCGAGGGAAAACAAAGAAAACAAAACAAAGAAGAAGTTCATGATACTAAAGAACCGAAGAAGAACTAGCGTGGCTTCAATCTTCAACGCCTCCAAGAAGTCCTCTCGAAATCTCCTCGAAAGATGGTGAAGATCGACTCCAAAAACGCCTCCTCTTCTGGTCCCTGGCGGCTAGGGTGAAAGAGACAGAAAGTAAGTTGCCAAAACCGTCCAAAAGGATGGTTTAAATAGCCAAAAAGGCGGCAGAAACAGAAGCAGCGCTGCCGCGGGTCTTGCGGCCCGCAAGAAGTTAGTCTTGCGGCCCGCAAGAAGTTAGTCTTGCGGCCCGCAAGAAGTTAGTCTTGCGGCCCGCAGGAAGTGAGTTCCAGTGCAGACTTGCTCTCCAAGGCTTCAAATCGCGTCCAAGTGGCTCCAAAAGCCCAATTTACCTGAAACATGGACAGAATTGAACAAGTAACTGGAATCTAAGAATTCTAACACTAAAATGCAATGAAACTCGGGATTTTAGGTCGAAAACAAGGTACAAGTCTGGTGAAATGCATATATGAATGCGGTGCATCAAATCTCCCCAAACTCAAAGTCTTGCTTGTCTTCAAGCAAAACCTAGAACCTAAGGAACAAACCGTACCTAGACCTAAATCCCCGAGTGACCTAAATGCAAAGGAAAACTTTGGGAAGATGCTAAACCGAGAACACATGGGCAAGTTTGAATTTTGAATTGTAAATAAGTGCGCATGACAATTTCACAAAACTCGTGCTAGGGCACAGAAAATCAAGACGAGCGACTCTTGTTCCATGAAATGCAACCTGAATTGCAAGTAGGACCATCGTACTTTTTCGGACCCTAGGTCTTTCGATCGAACTACAAAGTCGGTATCTTGGTTATGTTGACCCCACAGTGAGTAACTTTCTCAACCAATCAAATCCATAGACCATGAAATGCTTATTAGAAAGAAAGACTATTTATTTGATTTTTTTTTTTTTTTTTTGTTTAGAGAGAGTGAAGCCCGAATCAGACGGATAGGAAAAATAAAAGTGCATACGTCCTATCTGATCGCAACTCCAAACCCCCTTTTAGAAAATCTGGACATTCAAGGATCAGCCAGTCGGATGAAAGAAAATAAAGGGTGCACTCGTCCTGCCTGACCGCATCCTTGAAATGCCCGTTGGTTTTTGGTTTTTTAAGACATTTCAGGCTATGACTTTCCACATTTCCCAAACCATACTCACATGGGTACCACAACTGAGAGATTACTCTTCGTCCTCAATCAGACTTTCGGTTTGCTACTTTTTCCAATTAGTGCCTACTTTACTCATGGAACTAGTCACTACAGAACAAAATTCTCTTCCCTAACACAAGTCTCATAAAGTTATCAAGCACAATTTTTCACAATTCATTCGTCAAAAGTGCACATGTGCCCTTGAATTTAACATTTCCCCAAGATCTTCCTCAAAATGCGAGCATGAAAAATGAAAAAGAAAGAGAAAAGAAAAAGAAAAAGAAAAAGAAATATCCTAAAACTCAGGTTTGTATTTCCCTCTCCCCAAGCTAAACAAAGCACTGTCCTCAGTGCAACCAATCAAAGATATGACGATAAAGCGGAAAGAGAAAAGATACAACCTGAGCGAATCACGGTGCAGTGTCGTCGTCGCCTGCTCTAGCGGGACCTCTGCTGGTACCCTCCCCAAACTGGCCTGCTTGCAGGGCAGTAATGGCATCGTGTATCTGATCCTGCCGCTGGCGGAATCGTCGCTGCTCTAGCATGATGCGATCCTGCCGCTCATAAATCTCTGAGATCCGAGTGCTGTCGCGAGCGCGGCCCGTCTGTAGGTCCTCGAGACGCCGAGACTGTCCAGTCTGGACCAACTGCATGTGGCGAAGCAATGTCAGGGTGTCAGAATGCATCGCATGCACCTCCTGCACTCGGGTGCACATCTGCGTCCACTGATCAAGCATATACTGTGGAAACTGCGGGTACGAAGATGATCCAGCGGGCTGTCCGGCTCCTCCTGCCGATGTGTCACCACCTCCTGCTGATGTGTCTCCATGTCCCGCTGGCCAGCTGTCCCATCCGGTGGATCCTGCTGACTGCCCTGCTGCTCTTGCTGACCAGTCACCGGCTCCTGCTGACCAGTCACCGGCTCCTGCTGACCCTGCGGCTGCAGGCTCATCTGCTGCGTCCTCCATATGGATGTCGTCTGTCGGTGTATCGGGACTGTGCTGGTGTGGCTGTGCTGGTGGATCCTGCAAACGCCATGTATACTCCAGGTCGAAATCGATCGGCGGGTACTGCAAGGGCAAAGTAAACTCACCATCGCGAGAAGTCCACCTCCAGGTAGCGGGCTCAGCCGCGGTCTCCTCAGCATAGTAAATCCAGCCCCACGTTCGAAACTGCTCCCGATCAAGAGTCTTTACCGTGGTGCACTTGTGATGGTAGCTAACCTTGCCACCATCCATGGTGATGTCTACCCCGAGATGAGAAGCGATACGGGTAACATAGGACCCCATGGCTACAACACCCGTCGACTTCTTCGCGCTAATGATGGAAAGCCAGTACCGGACCATGGTCAGAATCAGATGGGGTCGCTGCATGTGGGTATCCGGTCGGAGCATGGTAGCGAGGAGCTGGAGCTCCTCGTGGCGAGGTCGGAGCGAGGACTCTCCGCGGGTACAAAGCGAGGAAGCAAGAGCTCGGCATATGAAGCGGATGGAGGGATGTGTGATGGCATTGACCCGGGGGTCTGGGCCTGTCAGAGGAAGCTCCTGGCCACTGATACGGTACCAGAATGAGGCACGAAGACGGGACTGAGAGACGGGGTGCTCATCATCAACCTGATCCGCCGGGATGTATCCCAAGTAGTCGGTCTGGTGAGGTCTAAGATGAAACAGATGGGCAAGGTCGGCCAGGGTCATGCGGTAAGTAACGCCCAGGAGGCGAAAAGAGATGGAGTATGTCTCGTCAGGGTGCTCCTCGAGGTCTAGCGAAGCTAGAAAATCCAGTGTCGGCTCGAGATAGGCGGGGTACTGAGACGGAATCTCCCAAAAGTCACGGGAGAATCCCACCCGCTCAGTGAGACGAGTGAAATCGTCAAGAATACCGATCTCCTCAAGAAACTCAAAATCGACAATAGATGTAGAGATAACAGTTTTACCGTCGAGGAGCTCGCGTTTACGTGCAATCCGCAGGTCCTCCGCGGATGGTGCCGGGCCTGCTGCGCGACGAGATGTCCCTGGTTTCCCGACAGCTCGTTTTGTGGGCGACATGGAGAAGTTTCTGGCAGAGAGAGGTTCTGCTGGCGCAGGGGTCAATCCTTGCGGGCGTAAGGGGCTATTCTTGCGGGCGCGAGGGTTAGCAGAATCTAAGTCACAGGAGTTGCGACGTGGCGCGAGTCCAAGTCCGGTTTGAGATTCCACCAACTGTTAGATTTAAATTTGAATAGCGCGGGAAGTCCAAACCTGGAGGTTTTGTCCTGTTTTTTATCAGATCTGCGCAGTGGGACTTGGTTTGGTGCGAGAAGAGGTTTCGGCGGTGTTCAGTCGGCGTGTAGCAAGGCCGACGGTCGGCAGGCTCGGCTGCTGGCGCGGCGGACGGTCGGCAGTCTCGGCTTCTGGCGCGGCTTCTGGCCTGGTTGCCGGCTTCTAGCGCGGCGGAGTGCTGGCAGGCCTGGTTGCCGGCACGGCTGCTGGCACGGCGGCTGCTCCGGCGCGGGAGAGGAAGGGGGGGCTCGACGGAGGAGGGCTCCGGCGAGGTTCTGGCGCGGGGTCGACTGGCCGCACCGGCGGAGACGGCGCCCGCGCGGTCGGTTGGCTGCACCGGCAGAGATGGCGCCTGCGCGGTGGTGCGCAGGCAGGCTGGCAGGCGGCCGGCGCGCTGGTGGTCCGACGGGTGGCGCGCTGGTGGTCCGACTGGTGGCGCGCGCTGGTGGTCCGGCGTGGTCGGCTGGAAGAGTGGCGGTAGGGAGAGGAAAAGGAGGAGGAAAAAGAAAAGGAAGAAGAAAGAAGAAGAAGAAGGAAAGGGAAGAAAAGGAGAAAGAAGGAAGGAAAGAAAGAAAGGGAAGAAAAGAGAGGAAAGAAAAGAAAAGAAAAGAAGGAAAGAAAGAAAAAATAAAACCGGCCCCACTTACCTTAATTCCAAACCACCAGTTTACATCGGAGTCCGTGCCGAACTGGAGACTCTTGCGGGCGCAAGGAATACTTCTTGCGGACGCAAGATTCTTTCTGAAGAGTATTTCGCCTTAGATTTGAACCCCGATTACTGCCGTTTCATCGTGAAATGCTCTGCGACGCTGCACATACACAACTAAGAACACCTTATGCAATATGAGAAATAAAAAAAAATAAAATAAAAAAATAAAATAAAAAAATAAAATAAAAAAAATGCAAAGCAATGTGAAAGAACTAAAATAAGGAAAAAGGAAAAGAGAAGAAAAGAAAACCAAAAGTCTTGGGCTGCCTCCCAAGGAGCGCTTGTTTTAGGTCCCGAGCTTGACCATAATGCATCTACGTATCTGCTGGTGGGGGGTCGGACAGGTGCAGGGATAGGCGTTCCTCCTTCTGCTGATCGGCTACGTACACTTTGAGGCGTTGACCATTCACCTTAAATGCTACGCCATCCTTGCCAGCAATGTCTACTGCGCCGAATGGGTAAACCTTCTTGATGATAAAAGGTCCCGACCATCTGGATTTGAGCTTACCCGGAAAGAGTCTCAAGCGTGAGTTAAAGAGAAAGACAAGGTCCCCTTCCTTGAAGTCGCGACGCGTGATGCGGTTGTCATGCACTCTTTTAGTGCGCTCTTTGTACATCCGGGCATTATCGTAGGCGTGAAGCCTTGTTTCCTCCAACTCATGCAAGTCAAGGATGCGCTTCTCGCCTGCTGCTTGCAGGTCCATGTTGATGGTGCGCGTGGCCCAAAACGCTTTATGCTCGATCTCGACCGGCAAATGGCAAGGTTTGCCATAAACCAGCTTGAATGGGCTCATGCCGATCGGGGTCTTGAAAGCCGTGCGGTACGCCCAAAGTGCGTCGTTGAGCTTGAAAGCCCAGTCTTTTCGTGATCTCGCCACGGTTTTCTCAAGAATGATTTTTATTTCCCGGTTAGAGACTTCTACTTGCCCGTTAGTCTGAGGATGGTAGGAGGTGGAGACCTTGTGAGTCACCCCGTGTCTGCTCAAAAGCTGCTCAAACTGACGGTTGATGAAGTGCTTGCCGCCGTCACTGATCACGGCACGGGGCACTCCAAAACGAGGGAAGATCACATCATTGAAGAGGCGCTTAACTGAATTCGCATCCGCCTTTGCACAAGCGAGCGCCTCCACCCATTTAGACACATAGTCCACTGCCACGAGAATGTACTCAAATCCCTTTGAGGAAGGGAATGGCCCCATGAAATCGATGCCCCACACGTCAAAAATCTCGACCTCCAAGATGGGCTGCTGTGGCATCTCGCTACACCTTGAGATGTTACCCGTCCGCTGGCACTGGTCGCATGATTGCACGAGAGCATGTGCATCTTTGAAGATCGTTGGCCAAAAGAAACCTGCTTGCAAAACCTTGGCAGCAGTTTTAGATGAGGAGGCGTGGCCTCCATAAGCAGAAGAATGACAATGAGAGAGTATAGAGTGTACCTCCTCCTGCGGCACGCATCGACGATAGATACCATCAATACCTACCTTGAAGAGAAAAGGCTCCTCCCAAAGGTAAAACTTGACGTCAGCCCTGAACTTCTTCCTCTGCTGAGAGGTCATCTCAGCAGGCAAGAGGCCTGCTACGAGGAAGTTGGCGAAGTCTGCGTACCATGGAAACTGCTGAGTGCCTCCTGCGGCTCGCAAGAAACGGCCCTGCGTCCCGCAGGATTTCGGCAGATTGTTGATTTGCTCGGATATGGGCTGTGGTTGGGTTCCCAGGACGTAGAGCTGTTCCCCTGGAATTGAGTCGTCAATCGGAATGTTGCTCTGCTCCTCCCCTTTCCAATGCAAGCGGGACAAGTGATCTGCGACTGAGTTTTCCGATCCTTTCTTGTCCCGAATCTCAATGTCAAATTCCTGCAGAAGAAGAATCCAACGAATAAGACGTGGTTTCGCATCCTTTTTGGAAAGAAGATACCTGAGTGCTGCACGGTCGGTGTAGACGATTATCTGAGAGCCGACCAGGTAAGAGCGAAACTTCTCCAGCGGAAACACCACGGCTAGCAGCTCTTTCTCAGTTGTGGTGTAATTAACCTGCGCGGAGTCGAGGACCTTGCTGGCGTAGCAGATGGCTACGGGTTTGTTGTCCTTGCGTTGCCCCAAAATCGCGCCTACGGCATAGTCACTGGCGTCGCACATGATCTCAAAAGATTGAGACCAGTCTGGAGGCTGCAAGATCGGGGCGGAGACGAGGGCTTCCTTTAACCTGAGAAAAGACTGAACACACTCGTCAGTAAAAACAAAATCAGAGTCTTTTACCAGCAGGTTGGTCAGGGGTTTGGTGATCTGAGCGAAGTCCTTGATGAATCGACGGTAGAATCTGCAGTGTCCGAGAAAGCTGCGCACGTCTTTGACTGTGGTGGGCGTGCACATCTGTTCAATCACCTCAATCTTTGCTTTGTCCACCTCGATGCCCTTGCTCGTGACTCTGTGACCGAGCACAATGCCCTCTTGTACCATGAAATGGCACTTCTCCCAATTGAGGACCAGATTGGTTTCCTCGCACCTCTGTAGGATCTTACACAAATTTGCCAAACAGTCATCGAAAGAAGTTCCAACAACAGAAAAATCATCCATAAAAATCTCGACTTCTTTCTCAATGTAAGGAGAGAAAATGGCCATCATCGCCCTCTGGAATGTAGCAGGCGCATTGCACAAACCGAACGGCATTCTTCGGTAGGCGAAGGTACCATAAGGACAAGTGAATGTCGTCTTTTCCATATCCTGATGGAGGATGGGTACCTGAAAGAAGCCTGAGTACCCGTCAAGGTAGCAGAAGTGGGAATGTTTGGCGAGGCGCTCCAACATCTAGTCCACGAAAGGCAGCGGGAAGTGATCCTTGCGGGTCGCAGCATTCAGCTTGCGGTAATCAATGCACATCCTCCATCCAGTGGTGGGCCGCATCTGGACCTTCTCGCCTCTGTCGTTGATGACAACGGTGTGCCCTCCTTTTTTTGGGACCACGTGCACTGGGCTCACCCACTTGCTATCTGAAATAGGAAAAATGATGTTAGCATCAAGTAATTTAAGAATCTCCTTTTTCACTACCTCTTGAAGCATGGGGTTAAGCCTCCTTTGATGCTGTACGGAAGGTTTGTGGTCTTCCTCGAGATGTATCTGATGGGCACATATGGCAGGACTGAGTCCCTTGATGTCTTTAATCGAATACCCTAAGGCACCCCTGTGAATGCGCAACTTTTCCAAAAGCTTCGAAGTTTCATCAAAACTCAATTGAGCGCCAACAATAACTGGAAAAGTTTTGTCGGAGTCAAGAAACTCATACCTGAGGCTGTCGGGCAATGGTTTCAGGTCTACCTTACTTGGCGCGTCTAATGGCGGTGACTTGTCGATTTTCGCCTCTGGTCCGTCTTCCTGCGGGCCGCAAGAGTGGTCTTGCGGGCCGCAAGAACTGTCACCTGCAGATTGGGAGAGCGAGAGAACTGGTTCGACCCTGGTGAGTAGCGGTTCCTCATTATCTGTGGGATCGCGGGGCATGCCCTGCAGGCTGCAGACAGAACCCCCAAGCGGACCTTCATCCTCCTCAGACACCTCATCAAAAGAACATAATTCAGTTTGCAAGGAGGAAAGAAAGTCGAGATGATAACCGAGTGCGATCTGATGCTCTTCCAGCTGATCCTCCTGCACCTCCCAAACGAGCTCATCAATAATATCCAACCGGTTGCAGTCCTCTGAAAAGTCGGGATATTTCATTGCTTGTGCAACCTGGAATTGTACCTTCTCGCCGCCAATGTTCATGGTGAGGGTACCCTCGTACGTATCGAAAACAGTCCTGGCTGTCCGCAGAAAAGGTCGGCCAAGGATGATCGGTACATCCTTATCCTCCTCCATATCCATCACTACAAAATCACCAGGCACAAAGAACTTGCCTACCTGTACCGGCACATCCTCGACAATCCCCAGCGGTAAGCGAGTGGAGGCGTCTGCTAGCTGCAGGGTCATGCGGGTGGGTCTGAGCTCACCTACCCCGATCCTCTGAAAAACAGTGTGAGGCATGAGGCTCACACTAGCGCCCAAGTCGCATAACGCCCTTCTGATGGTTGCCTTCCCGATGGTGCAAGGGATGGTGAACTTTCCCGGATCTCCAAGCTTGGGTGGAAGATCCCGACTCACCACCGCGCTGCATTCATGATTGAGTTGCACGCTCCTACAGTCCTTTAAGCTCTGCTTGTTGGACAAGATGTCCTTCAAGAATTTTGCGTAAGATGGCATTTGTGCGAGCGCATTGGTGAAGGGGATGGAGATAGTCAGCTGCTTGAGGACCTCCATAAATTTAGAGAATTGCTCATCTAAGCGGTTCTTAGCGAGCCTTTGTGGGAATGGAACCTGCGGTTGGTACGGCGGTGGGGCCGTTGTCGCTTTACCTTTGTCCTTCGCTGGCAAGACAGACTCGGCAGGCAAAGAGTTCTGATTTGCTTGCCCCTCAGTGACCACCTTCTGCAATCCTTGAGAGATTGGCAGAGGGTCTGTTTGCGCCTGCTGAAGAATTGGCTGGCTACTGGGTAAATCCTGCGGGCCGCAAGAGGTGTCCTGCGGGCCGCAGAAATCGGCGACAGGATGGGTTTTCGCTGGTCCTGGCTGGGATTCGGCGGCTGCTGGTTTCGTAACAGCCTGGTTTTCCTCTTCCGGCATGGGCGGATCAGCGTACTGCGTGCCACTCCTAAGTGTGTGAATGGCCTTCACTTCGCCATTAGGGTTCACTGGTTGACTTGGCAGTGAGGCTGCGGTCCCAGGACTCGACGTTGCACCTACACCTCCTCCCGACATCCTTGCTAGTTTCTCATTAAGAGCCTGCATCTGCTCGAATATCATCTGGTTCATCTTACTCTGCTCTTGCATGAAGTTGTCGACCACGGCGGGCACAGCAGGTTCGGCAGGTTTGGGCAATTGGTGGGGAGGCACATACGGTTGACGGTAGGTGTTGTTTGGCTGAGCGTTTCTGTTCTGGTTTTGGAAGTGAGCATTGCTGTAGAAGTTTCGGTTTCCACTTCCTTGGCCTTGGCTTTGGAATTTCTGAGGAGGGTTGTAATTGTTGGTACCGAAACTGGGACGGTCTGGTTTCTCTCTCCAGCTTTGGCAGTCTGCTGGGTCATTGGAGTATGATCGCGAGAACGGAGGTCTGGGGAAAAAGGAGGGCTCGTTGTTGAGAGAGTGCACGTGCTCTTCCTCCCCCTCAGGTTGACGCAGCGGGCAGTGGTCATAATCATGAGAGTCCTCCCCGCAAAGCGTGCAAGGTTCAACCTGTACCGCCTTGGCAGACGCCTTCTGCTGGTCTGTCTGCTTGTCCATCCGAAGCTGCAGGGCTTCAAGCTTGGCTTGTATGAGGGCAAGTTGATCCACCTCGTACCGCCCTTTCGATCCTCTGCCGGACTCCCTGCTGGACTCCCGGTTGGACCACTGCTGCTGGTGGGCCGCCTTCTCAATAAGCTCCAGGATTGCACGCGGTCGCAAATCTGCTATCGATCCACTTGCACTATAATCAACTAAAGCGCGACTCTGTGCAGTCAGTCCCTCATAAATAGCATCAACAAGCATCCAATCAGAGAAATTATGGTGAGGGCAGGACAGACATAACCGGTTAAACCTATCCCATGCCTCGCTTAGAGACTCATCATACCCTTGTTTAAATGAGGAAATTTCAGCCCGAACCTTGGCAGTTCTCCTAACAGGGTAAAATTTCTGTAAAAATTGAGCAGACATTTCGGCCCAGGTACCAATTGAGCCTTTAGGGAGAGAGTTGAACCAGAATTTTGCTTTGTCCTGAAGAGAGAAAGGGAACAAGGCTAGCTTGACGTAGTCTGGCATCGTAGCGAGGTGCTTAACGGTCCGGCAGGCTTGGTAGAAGCTGTTCAGATGGTCATGAGGATTCTCGGACTCCAGCCCGTGGAAGCAATTCTGCTGGACGAGTGTAACTGCACCCGAACCGAAGTTGGGAGGGTCTCCTTGCAACTCCGGCAGAACGATGGGACCTTCTGAGTCGTCGACTCTGGGACTGTGGTAGTCTCGGAGTGTCTGCGGCTCTGCTTGTCTTCACTGCCGCTCGGCTTCTGCCTCTCGCCGGAGTTGGCGGACTTCCTCTTCAAGCTCTCGCCGAGCTGCTTCAGCAGCCTGCCTCTGCATTTCTGCTTCTGCGGCTTGCAGCCTGAGCTGCTCCCGCTCCAAGACGTTGTCACCCATGTCAGATGACGATGTGGTTTCTGAGTCAGATGAGTCTGGACTGACCCTCGCTGGCAGCGGATGAAATTTCGGGCTCCTGCGTCCGCTTCTGAGAAAATAGTCACCAAAGGGAGGGTATTGTGCCAGTGCCTGTCACCTAAACAGAAAAAGAGAGAAAAGAAAAAGAAAAATCAGAATTCGAAAAGAAAATAAAGTAAGGTTTAGAACTAATGCCGCC
This sequence comes from Cyperus esculentus, assembly GCA_030179965.1. Taxonomy (NCBI): domain Eukaryota; kingdom Viridiplantae; phylum Streptophyta; class Magnoliopsida; order Poales; family Cyperaceae; genus Cyperus; species Cyperus esculentus. The sequence goes on from JASGLE010000031.1 coordinate 2,291,186, forward strand.
GTCCCCGGCAACGACGCCAAAAAGCTTGATGTCCTAAAACGTATAGGCTTTTAAATTTGTTACTCGAAGCAGAACACTCGATCGCAAGCGTACGATCTCGTGTAGTACAATCGAGGTCGAACCACAAGGACGGGAATTAATTCTAAACCAGACTTCAATCGCAATTCAAATCCTAAATAAAGTGGGGGTTTTTGAAAGGTTGGTTTAAACAGTAGCAAATGCAAACAGTAAACAACAAGTAAATACTGGAAAACGACTAATTAAAAAGGCGTCCTCAGGGTTTTCTGAATCCGTTTGGTCTCTGGATTAACTTCTTGTGGCCCGCAGGAAGGTCTCTTGCGGGTCGCAGGGGTTGGTTAGAGATTCCAAAACAACCTGTTACCCACAGAATAACTCCTGTGAATTACAAACAGTTTTGTAATCTCTGTCTTACACTTTCTGCAGATCCTTGCGGGCCGCAGGAAATCTGACAGAGAGCAGTTCTGGTTCTGGTTCAATGTTCGACTCACGTTATCAATTCTGAATCAAACCAGCAACAGTACAAGTCCTCAACTTTCGTATTTTGGTTCTTCTAACAATACCGGTTCGACAGAAATTCGTGGATCTATTTCTAAATCTACGTTCAAGTTACTTTTATATCTAGGATTCGGTTCCACTTTCGTAAGAACCGCAATTTTACCGTTCGGTTACTCTTGGACAACAAGTTATCAATCCAAACAGTGTAAATAACAATTCTTGCAAATATGATATTCTATTGACCAACTAAACCTTGTGCCTAATCTACAGGTTTACCATACAACAAGCATGATATTCTATTAACCAACTAGATTTTGCTCGCAATCTACAGGTCTATCACATCAACAAGTCAAGTAAAACACACATAAACATGAAAATCACAAGTAACATGAAAATAACGTAAGTCTCACAATAAGAAGTCAATCCATTAACACAAACTTCATCATCTACCCTAAGAACTAAAAGACTACTCGCTCATGGCGAGGGAAAACAAAGAAAACAAAACAAAGAAGAAGTTCATGATACTAAAGAACCGAAGAAGAACTAGCGTGGCTTCAATCTTCAACGCCTCCAAGAAGTCCTCTCGAAATCTCCTCGAAAGATGGTGAAGATCGACTCCAAAAACGCCTCCTCTTCTGGTCCCTGGCGGCTAGGGTGAAAGAGACAGAAAGTAAGTTGCCAAAACCGTCCAAAAGGATGGTTTAAATAGCCAAAAAGGCGGCAGAAACAGAAGCAGCGCTGCCGCGGGTCTTGCAGCCCGCAAGAAGTTAGTCTTGCAGCCCGCAGGAAGTGAGTTCCAGTGCAGACTTGCTCTCCAAGGCTTCAAATCGCGTCCAAGTGGCTCCAAAAGCCCAATTTACCTAAAACATGGACAGAATTGAACAAGTAACTGGAATCTAAGAATTCTAACACTAAAATGCAATGAAACTCGGGATTTTAGGTCAAAAACAAGGTACAAGTCTGGTGAAATGCATATATGAATGCGGTGCATCAGTGTGCATACGCAAGTGGCAAATTTCCAGTCATAAAATCGACGATAGATGCAGAAATTCACGCCTGCATGGAAACTTTAACGGCCATGAAAATCCACTATCTAGATAAAAGTGAAATAACGCTTAGGACAGATTGTTAAGCGATTATTAGCTTTTATAATAAAACTGCTAACAATAAACCCTCTCGGGTTAGGTGGATTAAATTTACTGATTTTGTGACAGGAACAGGTGTGCATATCAACTTCAAGCATATTGACGGGAGGCAAAATACTCTTGCAGATACGCTATCCCGATTGACTACCTACTGCACAACAGGATGTCTCACCCCAAAACAAACCGCATTCCTTTCCATGTTGGAGCCAGTTCTAGAGGAAATTCAGACTGGAATGTTGAACGACGCCAGCACTATGCTTCTATGCACTCGTATTCAGACAATGTTCCCCTATACACAACCGCAGACATCCATGGCATACACTACCATAGGGAACGTAATGGTGGATCATCACAAATGCCATTATCCACAAAGGCGTCATGCAAGAAGTCAAAGAACTTCAAGCAAGGATGGCCTTTGCACAAATCAATGTATTGAAGACCATGCTTGAACGTGAGTATGAGTATGCCCGTCTATACAAGAATGCTGACTGCGTAATGGGTGATACTTGCCAACTACTTGAAGAACAAATTCCCCAAATTAAGAAAATTGAGAGGGACCTTGATAACCTAATTACACAGTTTGTCAGATGGGGATAAAGGAGCGTGATGGGCCCAACTAGTGATGGACCCAACTACTGTCCTTCACAACTTTATGTAATAATTAAGTGTGATGAATAATCTGGTGGTAATCTATGAAAAACCACTATTTGCTTTGTGTGGAGTGAGCTCAATTATTTGAGCATCTTTTCTTTTTGAAATTTTTTTGGCCTACCTGTTTTGGCCAGTAGTGTGCTTTTGTGCTCAATTATTTGATCATCTTTTCTTTTTGAAATTTTTGGCCTAACTGTTTTGGCCAGTAGTATGCTTTTGAGTTAGTGCGATCCACTTTCGATGGAGGTGGTTGTACTATCTCTCTTCAATCAGTGCACCTAACTTTTGGATAGTGGGTGTACTGAGTGAGAGACAAAAGATTGTGGAAATCCCTTTATTCACATGACGATGGGGCCCAATGAGCACCCGGTGTGATAATTGAGATTCCATTCCCAAGTCTATATAAGTGTGTTTTCTCAGAGTTGCAAGACATCGCTGAGTTCCAGCAAGTCTTACTTCTCTCTCTTTGTAAGATATCATCTTAATAAAATTTCTTTCCTCTTAAACTTCTAGTCTAGTATCTTTTAGCAACGAAGTTTTGGAGTTGAGATCCTAAGAACAAGAACGGGCATTTTCTTATTGGTATCAGAGCTAGATTATTTGGTTAGTAAAGATTATGGCTTTCTAAATTTTCTTTTATTCTAGGTAGTAAGAAAGGAAATGTTATACCAAAATTGTTGATATTGTTCATCTGTGTTGTCCAAAACTAGTTCATTTGCTGATATTGTTTGCCTGTTTATCTGAAACCTGAATATTGAAATATGAAAATTTTGAACATATAATTGTTGGTAAATAATGTTCAGACTGAAACAAAAGACCAGACCAGGCCATAGATAGGCACAGAGGCAAGTGGCCGTCAAGCCTTGTTGGAACCCGTTTGGATGAGTAAAAGTTTGCACACAAAAAAAAAAAAAAAACCACACAATTATAATAAATAACCACCTTGGATTTAGTGGTGTGCAGATCTGGTGTGCAGAATACGGTGTGCAGTTATTTTCCCCCATATAAGATACAGAAAGATCAGCTCTGTATATATGTTGGTCCAGCTATGGGCCTATTGTGATGCAGTGATACAATTTAGAATTTAATTTAGGAGCAAATATACCGTGAGCTTAAGCTCACTGAGCCTTCCGTGAGTTTAACCTTCAAAAACCTATCAAATCACCTCCAAATTTTGATTTATATGGCTAAATTTTTTATATCAAAACCTTACGGGATACAAAAATTTTCCATTTTTGAAAATTTTTAAGTATTTTTTAAAGATTTTTTAAAAGTGATACATAAAACTTGATTATTTTATTAATATTGTATAGTCATTTTTCAAAAATCTCAAACAAATACTTAAAAATTTTAAAAATTGAAAAATTTGTATCTCGTAAGGTTTTGATATAGAGAATTTATTGAGCCATATAAATCGAAATTTGAAAGTAATTTGATAGGTTTTTGGAGGTTAAACTCACGGTATATTTACTCTTTAATTTAGAATTCAAAATATACTAGGGTCGAGGCCTCGCGTTGCTTCGGCTTACATTTTTTAATACATTTTGTTATCAAATATTGCATAATCGAGGATTTAAAACTACTCTATGAGTGTTTAATTAAGTCCGCAGTATATTAATAGTAAAATCAATACAAAATGAAATTGATTCAGCTTTGTTTCTGTGATATCTGAATTTTGAATTTTCCAATTCAGAAATTAAGATATATTTTCTTGACATCTAAGCATGTTACTACAAATATTTAATGTTCGGACATATTAAGTGTGTGCACTGGAAGAACCTGACCAAGAGCAGTTAGTTAGTCGATTTAAAGTAGTTTAATTAATTTGAGTACTTAAATATAAGGTGGTAAATTTAGATGGGGACCTTATTCAAATTTTATGAACTTGGGGGCTTAGAATGAAAGAAATCATTAAAATACAATCAAATTAATTGGGACGTGGTGCAATTTCCCTTGGTCCTCTTAATATTTGGTGAAAGGTGCTTAGTCACCAAGTTGATTTGCTGTATGGTGTAACATGCTCTCTGCTGGATGCAAATTAAGAGTCGGCCAGGCCAAGCATTTCCATTTGATCACACGTGTCAGCTCACTCATCTATTTCTGCCTTCTGGGTACATCTCTCGAACAAACTAGAACACGGATGGAAATAGAAAGCAGCAGATATCAAAAGCAAAACAGAAGAAGAAAAGAAACTAAGAGAATGAAATGCGAAAATAAATTAATTGGAAGAGAGATTAATCTCGCATATGTTATATTTGAGTATTGGGTCATTGAAGATATATCTCCTGGTAACTATTTCTATCATCTTGTTAATAATTTGATTTATGATGCATGTACAGAGACCAGCTAATAAATAATTATCAATCGAGTTCCCTTATTGCATGTGTAGGGTTCTTAAAATAACTACAATTAGTAGTTAATAATTCCATAACTATATATCACGGGTTTGGTCAAGAATATATAGTGTTGTTCAATATACCAAGTAGTGTTAAGCATAATCTGGTGTTGTTAGTCTTGCGCATTCTTTTGTTAAATATTATAATTGACCAATTAATATGAATTCCTATCTTCCTAATAGCTAGCATGATTATGAGCATTACATGGTATATGGTCAGTATATGGTTAAAAGACCGGACTCGAATCAGACCCGACTGCTAATCGAGTTGAAATGCAACAATTAAATAGAAGGTGCATTCGTCTGTCAATTAGTTATGATCAGGAATTCATGACAGACCATTAATATAGAGTATTAAGCAAATAGTGTTACCTTAGTTAGATGAATTAAAGTGAAAATCAAATATATATTGACTTGATCTTGAAACCAAAGGTTGCAGAAAATTGTACATGATACATGGACCAGTTTAGATAAATTAAGTATATGTATGGCACGAATTGGGTGCTAACAGCTGCTAAGTTTAGAAGTCTTGGTTGTTTACATTTTACTGTTGGGTATTTATATGATTATATGGTAATAATTCTTGGAGTGCCATTGAAAGGTTCTGGATTGAAACCTTGGTGTGCTGTAGACGTTGGATTAGATGGTGATGTGAACTGAACATCTGATTTGGACTCACAGTTAAGAATCGTCAAACAGGTGCAGGTTCTGGTTATTTATCAAATCTATGAATTGAACTTAATACTTTATTTATGAATGTGTGATTGCTTATATTGTTGATATCTGGTTACGCGCTGAACTGTGTGAATTGATCTGGATGCTTGCATTTGTTGCATGACGGATAAAGGTAAGTGATTGCATATATGGTATTACGTATCTCTGTGTGTGTTTGTGGATATTGTTGTTGCTATTGTTGATGTTGCTGTTGCTGTTGTGCTTGTGGTTGTTGATCATGTACCTGGATAGAGATGCCGGCAGGAGGTTAGCTACCTCACTATAGCGCTATGGTTTACGGACATGCTTGTACAGGCATGTACGGGTTATATATTTGGATCTCTGGGTTCGTCAGGTACATGAAGATATACGTGCTGGATGCACGGGATTGCGTGTGCTTGTTCTGTGTGATATCTGATACGTGCTTGTGCACGGGATTCTGGTTGTTTGACTTGGTTTGTGATACGTGCTGAGATGCACGGGATATGCAGGTTGTGGATTCGTCTGATACAGGTTTGTGTGATATGTTTGATATTTGGATTTGTGGTACAGGTTTGTGTTGTTTGTGTATATTCTGGTATTTGTTTTGGTTGGATGTGAGATATCGAACTGGTACGTGTATTTTTGCAGGGAAGACGTTAAACTGCTTTTGGAAAGGAAAATGGATTGTATATATATCGACTTGACGTCTAATCTTTTTATTAGTTGCAGGGATAATTATTATCGTCACTGACGTGCACTGTTATTATTCATGTTATTATTAAAAGTGATTATTTAGTGGTATTCAGTTTAGCTAGTGGATTTGATAAATACCACCGGCCGGAACTAAATACCGCACTGAGAGTGTTTCAGACTCTCACCCATTCCACTTTTGTGGGTTCCAGGTTACAAGTTTGCGATGCAAGGATGACTTGGGTGAAAGAAATGATTGCGGTAATTGCCACAAGGGATTTTATGGGATTTCATTTCATTAATTAATTCCACTGTATATAAAGGGTTTGGGACCTGGGGGTTGGCTATTTGAGAATTGGGGCTGTATTTACATGTTATTGGTAAAGTATATTGTTGCATATTTTTAATAACCTTGTGCTTGTCAGCACGGCTACTGTTCCTCCTGCTTATCAGGATGTTACAGTTTCTTAATTTTTTTAATTTATTTTTAATAAAGTTGATGTTATTGTGTGTAATATATCAAGAGTGAGTGAGCCTATTGCATTTTGCAAAGCATATTGGCTGGTGCATTTGACCTCATATCTCATAATTTGTAGCTTGAATGACCAATCCAAATTGCTCAGCATAATTTTTATGTTGAAACCTAGTTGCATGCCAAAATTTTCTATTTTGAGAGTTTTTTAACGATTTTTTTATATTTTTAAAAAGTGACCCATAGAGTTAGACTACTATATTAATGCCTTAAAATTTATATTTATGAAATTCAAAACCAGTACTTAGAAAACTCTAAAAATAAAAAAATTTGATACTCCAATATTTTTATATAAAGAATTTATTGAGCACCATAAATTATTATTTCATACACGATAATATAAATTTTGAGGCATTAGCATTTTGTTTAGTATAATAGTCTACTCTCCATTTTATATACAAATATTTGTGCAGTTTCTATACAATACTTCAAAAATTAAAGAAACAATAAGCAACTGTAAACATTTTCAAAAGAATTTTTAACTGATTGTTAAATGATCATTATTTTTTCCAATTGTCAGAGCTATGCAAGTTTACTATAAACAATAGCTTCATATAAAAAAAATAACAAAGAAAAATTAGAGAAATAATAAGCTACCGTAAACCTTTTTTATATTATAGTAACAGCCGAATTATTTACTCACTCCGTCACTAGATTTTATTTTAAAAAACCGTGTATACAACTCGATACGATGACGTTTTTTAACAAATTTAGTTTAAATTTCGATTTTGAGATTTTTTTATTTGATTTTAGTTTTTAATTTTTATAGAACTTTAAATTTATTTTGTCATCTTTTTAAATATTGTTTTTTTATTTTTAGAAATAAAAATTTATCAAATTTCTTATTTATATTTCATTAAAAAGAATTTTTACACTTACCATAAAAAAAATGAAAAAAACCCTAAAAAAAGGCGTGCGGAACTCAGCCACCGTATATATACAAAAAAAATATATATATACATTTTCTAATTGAAAGATGCCTTGACAAACAGAAAAAGACGAAATTCACAGTACAATTATTCCGTGCTACCATCCGTATAACAAACGCGAAACAACTAATTTTGGACTTCCTCATGTAAAACGCTCACAGAAAATCCCAGAAATAGTTTCTGAAGCACATCTCGTGCCCAAAACATCGGACCGGGTCACAAAAATAGACAATCTATACCCAGCCCATTGTTTTACAGCAAGACACACGATACAAAGGATCGACAAAAAATCGAAAAACGAGAGTTAATAGTCATGCAAATTCTGAGAAAAAAGAGAGGGTAACTCTAAGTTAATGTTACGGGATGAATTATATATATAATGTAATGCTGTATCGCTTGATACAACAATACATTATTTTTCATATTTGATAGTGCTATTAATTGCAATATTGAAACTAAAATGATAATGAGTAATCAGTGCTATATAAAAGAGTGTATACTGTATTGACATGCATGTTACTTGTAGACTATCGTCAGAAGTAAAATATATTTTGCATTTCCTTATACTTTCGTTTTTCCTTGGACTATTTTTTATCATTCTGTGATCACGTTAATTAATGGTTCGTCTTACTAATATAGCTTGCATTTACACAGATCAATGGTGGATCCATCGTTCGCTTCGGCAGTTGGCTAGGGTTTCTCGGTAGCCACTTGACTAATTTTGTAGCCATTTCTCGAGAACATGCCGGTGGGGGTTCTGCTGCGCAGCATTCATCAAAATGAGGAGCTGAGGAAGAAGTGTCGTCTGGAGTGTCTCCAACTTCTCAAGTAGAGTCTTCTTTCGGGACTGAAATTTTGTGGGCAGAACAATTAATTAGTCTTTGAATTAGAATGATGTTATCTTTAATGTAATTTGGAAGAATTCAACTTTATAATGTTTGTTGCCTGCGGGCCAATGGTAATTCAAAAAAAAAAAAAGAACAATTAATTCCGAGTGCATCAAAGCATTGGTTCAAGGACTAATTTTGTACGGAGCACCAAGGTGTACTATAAATTTTCACAAAAGTCCTTGTACGGAGCACCGTATATTTGTAATTTCGTAACGTTATTGATGATGCCGTGAAATTAACTCAAAATTACCGGTCATTAATGTATTTACATTAAATTAAAAGGAGTTACAAATATTTTAACTAGATATAAAAAAATTTAGATCAGAATCATTATTTTTCCTTTCATTAAGCATTAATCAAAGATTGCAACAAAATAACGAGAATCCCCACAAAAAAATTGAGCCTGGAAATAATTTTCTTTAGCATGAATATATTATTATCATCTTTAATCAGACAATATTAGATAATTAGAAATGCTCTATCAGATAGAAATATAGACTAGCCTTACAAACTGGACTATATTGAAATTCAAAAATACACTCAAATAGGAGTACCAAGCCTTCAACTGAATTTGGACCAAGAGAGTCTTTTATGTGAATCACTTAAACTAGGGGACTTATCTCTTGATATGTCAGTATCGGAAGATTCGATCAGGACACATTATAGTGTACTTTTTTATTACATAGCTGAGTCCGAATGATATATCCCGTTGCTAATTTGTATCAAAATATAAAATAACAAATAAAAGCAGGACTATGTACTTAAAGATAGGATGCAACATCTACTGATCTTTTTCACGGCCAAGTGAGGCTCCAGAATGAAACTGCAAGTAATGAATCAAGTGTTAATTAGTGTATATATGCATAGTAGCACAAAATCACAAATATTCCAATAAAAGAGTTTGCAAACAGCAAATAAAATCCATATATTTAATCAACTAATTACTGTTTTGAAAAGATTGTCTACTTCCTTCATATTTATTTATACTACATGACATAATTGCTGTCAAATGGAATAAAGGAACTGAAACATACATTAACTGATCAGATGAACACTGATTGATCGAAGTTATAACGGCCCAAGATTTAATCTTGTAGAAGATGGAATGGTACTATGTGAAGGTCCTTAACTAGCTACCTCTTGTAAAACTATACATCTTCTAACTGTTTCTGGACATGGCTACATTTGCCCTGGTAATAACTAATAATAAGGTACTAAAATTCATGGATTCAGAAACTATTCTGATATACTCATTTTGTCCTGATTAATTAAACTTCTTCTGCAAAATTAGCTGTATTTGTTTCCTTTTGCTATTTTACAGCTTAATAGAGCATTATACGATGATGATGGGAGAGATAATTACTTTCCAATACAATCCCCATTACTCTGCTTTCACACACAAAAAAAAATAGCGATACAAGATACAGCAGTGTTATGTGTGCCAAAAACAAAAATTTGTCTGTGGAATATGAAATTAAGATTCCTAGCTCGGGTGATGAATTCTGTAGGACTGTAAATGATATCATACTAAACTGGAAAACCAAAATTCTTGGTATGTGATGTCGATTTACCTTTTACAGCTTTATACGCTTGTTTGGGATGTCAGAAATCTTTCTCCCATTTGTACCTTCTGAATCTTGACAACTCTTGGTGAACTCTTCACTGCATCCACGGATTGATAAGCTATTGACCGATGAAGGCAATTCCGAGAGAGTAGTTAGATTCACGCAGAAATTGATATTCAGTTCTCTCAGAGAATCGACACACTCCAGGTTGGGCAATGAGTGCATTTTACAATGATAGAAGCTAATCTGTTTAAGGGAAGAGAGGCAGCTCAACACTTGGCACTCTTCTGGGGAAAAGGATTCTTCCTGTGCATACCAGAGTTCTAGAGCAACCAAAGATGCCAAGCCATCTATTGAGAGCAGTTGTTCGAGCTGAGAAAATTTGCAGATTTTAAGTTCCTCCAACCGAGGCAGCTTATTATCAGATTCTGAAGGGCATTCGAACTCTTGACACCTCCGAGTGTCCATTTTTTTAAGATTTTTCAACTCACTTGAGCCCTTCAATGATTCAAGCTTTGAACAGTCGAGTAAATCTAGGATTTCGAGTGACTTCAAGTAACCGATATGAGGATTCACTATGGTTGGGCAGTCCCAAATCTGTAAGGTTTCTAGGGAGACTAGATTCTTGAATGCATCAGCTGAAGGCTTACAACATTGGAGTTTAACATAATTTAGAACACTAGAACTGGTCTTACTACTGCGCGATGATGATGGTAGTTCAGCAGTGTTGCAACTGTCAGGAACAACTGAAGCTTTCAAGGTAAGGTTGGGGCAGTTGTATATCCAGAGTTGTTCAAGGGTGTTATGAGTGTCCCACTCACCAATTTCAATAAGCAGCAGACATCCTCTGATTTCGACAACCATGAGACTTGTTAGGGAAATAAGCACCTCTTCGGGTATACGTGTGATTGTTATAATATCCACCAACTCCAGCTCGGTCAGGGAGTTGAGGCCAGAGAGAGACTTTTTCAATGCATTATCTGTAATAAAGCATGACCCAATCGAAAGTTTCTTGAGCACACGGGGAAGGTATAGTTCGCCATTTACATTTTTAAGCTGGCAAATAAGCTCTAACCTTTTCTCTAAGCATTTCGTCAAATCTTTAGAAATTGTTGATGTTGCTTGTGTATCTGTATGGCCACCGGCCAGTTTCATCATTCTCTTCACATAATTGAATTGAATATTTGTGTACTCAGTGAGTTTCTCTTCTCGGCAATTCTCCAAAAAAGTCACAATATGGGATATTTGCTGTCTATTATCTCTCATTATCACCTGTAGATCTTGTTCCTCCCCGAAAGCAAGCGAGAGACAATTGGCAAGTTTCAATTCAGTTAGTTTCGGGGGAACACGTTCCCATTTCTTCAACCTAGGAAGATCAGAGATTGTGAGAGACAAAAGCTTGGATAGTTTATTTATTCCTTCAAGGCTTTCCAAGCCTCCGCAGTAAGACAGTTCGAGGTGCTTCAGATAGCGGATGTTACTAGTACTACTATGTTCTAAAATCCAACGGGGAAACTTATTACCACTGTACCCATCAAAAGTGAGCTGTTTGGTTCGGGGTGGTGGGCAAAGACAGTCGAGAATTTTAACATCAATATCTCTGAGGATATCTCCACTTTCATAACCCCAGTGATAATGTAAATTTTGGATACCTTGTTTTTCATATAACTCCGCTTGATTGGCCTCTTCCTCTCCTTCAACTCTGTCGAGGTTCTTGATAGTTAACATTCCAAAAAGATTGTTGAGATGCTTCAACTGCTTCAGCTCAAATCCCCTGTTCCCAACATGAAATTCCCCAAGTCTTGAAGTGATATTAGTCTCCCAACATTTGGGATTGCTACATGGTTCTCATCAAAGTGATATGCCTTCGATATAGATAAGGTGCGTAATTGGTAAAGCGTATTCAATACTTCAGGAATTGTAGCAGTTTCAGCTATCTGAAAGGTGAGGTAACGAAGGTTCTTCAAGCGAATCACAGATTTTGGAAGATTTTCGATATGCAGTAAATCTGCTACATATAACTTTCTTAATTTTGTAAAAAGAGCATCAAGATGCACTTGTTTCAAAGGATCACCAGTTACATACCCCGAAACAAGAATAATTGTACGTAGATCTTTAATTTTGCATATTTTCTCCAGATACTCCTCAAGCATATCATCAGCAACATATAAATGGCGAGTTTGATTTGGTATCTCTATTTTCTCACCACTTCTCATGATTTTAAAACATTCATCTTGAGAAACATGTTGTGCAAGATCATATACTAGGTCATGCATTGAGTACAGCTGATCATGACACATTTTTTCAGCTTGAAACAGAGAGCAAGAAATCAACTCCTCGAAATAGCGATTAGCAATATCGTTTATATGTTCACTATCTTCCGGTTCAATAAAGCCTTCTGCAATCCATAATTTAACCAAACGGTCTTGATGAAAGTTATGCCCTCTAGGAAACAGGGAACTAAATGCAAAGCATCGCTGTAGTGGGGGAGCTAGGTGCTGATAGCTTAGATATAGCACTCCCATGATATCATTTGAGAAGCTTCTATTAAGCATTGACAACCAAGAATCTGGATTTGGTTTTGTACGCAATTGGCCTGCCACTGTGATTGCAGCTAAGGGCAAACGACATAATTTGCCTACAATCTCCTCCCCAATTGTTTGTAGTTCCTCCAGATCTTCATTGTCTTCTACATCATGCAATGCATGGGTCATAAATAATGTCAGGAACTCCTTATCATCAAGTTCTCGTAATTTAATTAGATCCATAGCGCCCAATCTTTTGGCTGCTTCTTCGTTTCGAGTTGTCACTAATATTTTGCTACCTTTTTCACCAACATTTAGAGGGGCAAATAGTTGGTTTAGTTCATTTTCTGTTACTCCTTTATCGCACCAAACATCATCTAAAACCAAAAGAAACCTTTTCCCTCTTAATTTGTCAGCAAGTCGAGATGATAGCACATCTTCATTTTCAAAATTTGGGCAGTTACTGTTGTGAACTTTCTCCCAGATTCTCCTCATAATGGCCCATACATTGAAATCATCAGAAACATGTACCCAAATTGTCGGGTCAAAACGCTTGGGCTCCATCTCTTTCACAAAATCACAAACATATTGTGCCAGGGTTGTCTTACCAGACCCACCCATGCCCCATATTCCAATAACTGAATAGCAAGATCTCGGAACATCCTTCTTTAATAATTTCACTATGTCATCCCGGTCCTTTTCACGACCAATAACCGGGAATTCCCGAATAGAAATAGTTTTCCTATGCTGATGACTGGATTTCCAATTTGAATTACTGAAATTGTTGTTTGCTGGTAGGCCGAGGAGGGTAACAAATTCCATAGCTTCAGTAACAATTTTTTCCAAATTCTCAATGCTTGCAATGAGATTTTTCTTCTTAGATGATAATTTTGGCAGTTTTCCCTTTAGATTACATAAATTAAACTTAGAACTAGAAGAAGGAAACAGGGAATTGACCTCCTTTTCAAGCCGGCGATACTCGACTAAACCAAGAACATGCTCAGCCTCATAGAAAGCAGACTTAAGCTTCTGAAGCCATTTCTCGAGAACAGGCCCGTGGGGGCTCTGCTGCGCAGCATTCTTCAAAATGAGGAGCTGAGGAAGGATTGTTGTCTGGAGTGTCTCCAACTTCTCAAGTAGAGTTTTCTTTCGGGACTGAAATTTTGTGGGCAGATTCATTCCGAGTGCATCGAAGCATTGGTTCAAGAGCCGGCTTAGGATAGGTGACATCAGCCAAGTGGCTGCCGAGAAACCCCAGCCAACTACCGGAGCGATCGATGGATCCACCATGGATCTTTCCTAGGTAGTATAAGTTGGATAAAGAGAGGGAAGTTGACTTTAGATGTTTTAGTGAAAGAACTTGGCAGGAGAACAAGAGGGTACAAAAACAATAATGTGAGCAAGAAGAGGATTAACACGTTAGCGTTGGCAAAGGTGTTTCTTTAAGGCAATTCAAAAAAAAAAAAAAGCAAATGGGCTTGAGCCAGCATCAGCATGTGAGATCGACAACTGAACAAACGCTCCAACTGTACACATGCAGATTAAAATGGGGATCTAATTGGGTGGATTACTTGAAAAAGTTGATTGGTGGTCAAATCATCAAATGCATGTTTTTTTTTTTTTTTTTTTTTTGAAGAAAGTGTAATACTTCACCAGTTTCATTAAACTTTTTATTTTGTACCCATGGAGGATTAAATCCATAACCTCTTAGAAGTCATCATAGTTAACTACCACTTGAGCTACTAGACCATTTGCAACTTGTATCAAATGCATGTTACCTACAGTGTATTGTACTTTTGATGAAGGTCCCAAGTAAATACATACAACTATATATATAGACTCTTTGTATTGAGCAAAGGGCAATGCTAGCTAATATGAGCTTAAGCTCACCAAGCATTTTTGTCAACTTGACTCAAGAAACATACTTAATTATCTTCAAATTGTGATTTTATATTTTTCCTAAAATTCTTTATATCAAAATCTCTTGGGATACAAAACTTTTTTTATTTTTAGAATTTTTTAGGTATTCGTTTTGTATTTTCTAAGATATAATACAAAATATTAATAAAGTAATGATATGAAAACATATTATCATAAATTTTTGTATCACAAGAGATTTGATGTAAATTTTTTTATAAAAGACATAAATCACAATTTAGAAATACTTAAGTATATTTTTTAAGTCAAGTTCACCAAAGTGCTTAGTGAGCTTAAGCTCGTAGTAGCGTTGCTCTTTAACTAATATCATACTACTTAAATTTTATTGCTCGAATATCAATATTGTGATAGTAGAATTATAATTAGGCCCATACATAGTCCAGAATTAAATCCATCCTCCATTCCTCCCTAGATTGTGATTTGCTTTGGATATTCTTCGTATTTTACAAAATAAAAATAAAATTAAAGATGTCTTCTAATTTCTAAATGTATCGTCAAGGAGGCACTAACTAAGAGGCACATTGCATGCATATGTGGTGGTCTTGATTGGGCTGCAATTAATTAGGGTACATGAAATATATATATTTTTTTTTTCATTTAAGATCTCAATTGGTCTGATGATATTGATTACAAGCTTATTCCCTTCATTTTCTTTTTGCATTATGAGCGAATATACTATGAGCTTAAGCTCACAGAGCCCTTCCATGAGCGCACCTCCAAAAACCTATCAAATAGATTCTTTATATAGCTCAACACTTTAAAATTTTTAAAAATGGAAAATTTTTGTATCCCATAAGATTTTGATATAAAGAATCTATTGGGCTATATAAATCAAAATTTAGAAGTGATTTGATATGTTTATGGAGGTGCGCTCACAAAAGACTCTGTGAGCTTAAATTTGCTCTTAAATTATTACCAAAACCATGTTTAGGTTCTCACAGTCAGAGGGGGTAATTCAACACTGAAATTGAAGATATGTGCCATTTCGTCAAGTAGTCATTTTCTTCTGCTGATATATATGGCTTTGCTTTAGTGTGCTTTGAAGTTTAAACATTGCTAAATTAATTACAATGTTTTTTTTTCATTTTATTTATAGAAGTTTGTTTTGGACAATGTTAATTACACAAATTTCTTTTACTAGAGCTGTAACTCGGCTTCGCCCCGAAAAAGAGTATAAAAAAATAATCAAGAATTTTATAAAATTTAATATATTAAACAAAATTTTGAACATAATTTTAAATATTTTGATATAAATAATAATAAAATTATATTTTAAATATAAGAACACATAAACGTTAGATCATTTTAAGAATTAAATTTTGTTTTAGACATATTATATTCATGTTATTTAATGCTAATAGAAAAGACATATAAGCCATTGGATCAAAGTACGTAGATGAAAAGTTTCAAACAAAATCAATGATAGATAACATTGATGATGTGGCACCGTAGAGGTGCTTGGACACTTACCACTCTTTATGGAGTATAGATTGGATTAGCCATTTTATTTGCTAATAATTGTTGGTACTGACACTACCACAGAGAAAAGCATCAACAGCGGTTATTTAATGACAATTCCCAGCGGTTCAGTGACCGTCTGTAATACCGGGGTTGCTAATGCTTACTAAAGAACCGTTGTTGATGCTATTAATCAACAACGGTTTATAAGAAGAAACCGTTGTTGATGATAGCAATTCCCAACGGTTTATAAGAAATAACCGTTGTTGATTCTTAAGAATTAACAACTGTTTTTTGTAAATAACCGTTGTTGATTCTTAAGAATTAACAACTGTTTTTTGTAAATAACAGTTGTTGATTCTTAGAAATTAACAACTGTTTTTTGTAAATAACGGTTGTTGATTCTTAGAAATTAACAGCTGTTTTTTGTAAATAACAGTTGTTGATTCTTAGAAATTAACAGCTGTTTTTTGTAAACAGTAGTTGATTCTTAGAAATTAACAGCTGTTTTTTGTAAATAACAGTTGGGATGATGATTTTTTTTTTAAAAAAAAAAATTGTTTATTTATAGAGATCAGCCCTTTGCTCATTCAAATTAGATATTATATACCATATTAACAAAAAAAAATGTACATTAAAAAACTAATAATAAATTCTAATAATACCACAGATTAATTACCAAACTAAAATCCAATATAATATCATATTCATATATCCAACAAAATTAAAATCCATCATAATATAATAGAATTTCACAAATCCTAATAATATCCGTATACATCAGCACATCCTCCTAATCTTGCACCATCACTTCCTCCTGATCTTGCACCAGCATCTCCTAATCTTGCATCAGCACCTTCTCCTGTGCCCGAATCTACAGGGAGTACAGTGAGTTTGCAATAATATATTTTTTTGCAATATCTTAGAAACAATTTCGTACATGAATTATTTACAATTCAGTTTGTTAATTTTTTTCTTGACTTTAGGGGAAGAAAGTTTGACTACGATTTGTTTGAACTTTGAGAGAGCAAGGAAAGGAAGTGCCGGTGCTACCTTGAGAGAGCAAGAAAAGAGCAGTGATGGTGCTGCCTTCGCTGTCGGAGAGAGCAAGGAAAGCGAGGGTTGGTGCTGGCCTTCTTTGTGCGGAGAGCAGGGAGACTGAAGTTGGTGGTAGCCTCCGTTGCGGTACCTTTTCGCGGAGAGTTGGTGCTGGCCTCTATTGCGCCGCCGTTGCTGCTATCAAGCAGCCCTCCATCATGCTCCATGAAGAGGGAAGGGTTTTAGTCGGGTTTTGAAATTGGGGGAAATACAAATTGACTAAGGCCTGAAGTTGAAATTATAGTAGAGCAAAAGACAGTTTGAAAAGAATCAAACTGTGGAGGCGGGAAATTAGGGAAACTAGGGAAAGTGGTTGAAAGATGTGGAGGCGGGAAACTAGGAAAAACAATCACCAACGGTTGTTAAACAAAACAGTTGTTAAATGGGCCATAAGAAGGAATCAGCAACTGTTATTAATAAAAAACAGTTGTTAATTCTTGCACATGAATATTTTATGTTACCCAAGAATCAACAACGGTTATTAATAAAAAACAGTTGCTAAATGGGCCATAAGAAGAATCAGCAACTGTTATTAATAAAAAACAGTTGTTAATTCTTATACATGAATATTTTATGTTGCCCAAGAATCAACAACGGTTATTAATAAAAAACAGTTGTTAAATGGGCCATAAGAAGGAACCAGCAACTGTTATGAATAAAAAACAGTTGTTAATTCTTGCACATGAATATGTTACCCAAGAATCAACAACGGTTCCCAATGAATAACAGTTGTTAAATGGGCCATAAGAAGGAATCGGCAACTGTTATTAATAAAAAACAGTTGTTAATTCTTGCACATGAATATTTTATGTTACCCAAGAATCAACAACGGTTATTAATAAAAAACAGTTGTTAAATGGGCCATAAGAAGGAACCAGCAACTGTTATTAATAAAAAACAGTTGTTAATTCTTGCACATGAATATTTTATGTTACCCAAGAATCAACAACGGTTATTAATAAAAAAACAGTTGTTAAATGGGCCATAAGAAGGAATCAGCAACTGTTATTAATAAAAAACAGTTGTTAATTCTTGTACATGAATATTTTATGTTACCCAAGAATCAACAACGGTTTATACTTTAGAAACCGTTGGGAATGCTATCCCATTCCCAACGGTTTTTTATAGTGAACCGTTGTTAATTCTTGCACATGAATATTTTATGTTACCAAGAATCAACAACAGTTTCTATTTTAGGAACCGTTGGGAATGCTCTCCCTTTCCCAACGGTTTTTTATTGTGAACCGTTGTTAATTCTTGCACATGAATTAACAACTGTTTCTTCTTAAGGAACAGTTGGGAATGATATGCCTTTCCCAACTGTTTTTTAAAGGAACAGTTGTTGGTTCTTTTTCAGATTTCGGGCAAGTCTTTCCCAACTGTTCCTTCTGATAAACCGTTGCTGATGTGTTTTATTAAATTTCCAAAATGCCACTGCCACTTTTCAACAACGGTTTTCTTGAAAACAATTGCTAAGTTGGGGTTGCTAATGCCCATCTCTGTGGTAGTGTGACTAACTGGCTTAGTTGCGCATTTTTTGTTCTTATATATTGTATTATTGTAATGAACATTTATGGTACTAGCTAGTATCATGATAAATAAACCTCGGTGAAGTGTGACAAACAGTTAATTCTCTTGGACAGGAAACTTGCAGAAGTAAGCATGATATTCTTTCATTTTTTTTTCTATTTTTTAAAATGGATTTGCAACTTCTGGCCGTTGGTAAAAGAATGAACTGGAACTAGCAAGGCAGTCAGAGGCGAAAAGCGCAACTAAGGCGCAATGGGTCCTAATCGCCTGAGGCGCAAAGCGCAAAAAAAGCGCGCGCCCGAGTAACATGAGGCACACAATATTGACTTGTTCATTTAGAAATAAAGAAATATCTTACAACAATAAAATTTATAATATAAACACTTAGTTCATATTAAATCCTGTAATTGGAAATATGTAATGTCTTAGAATTCAAAATACTTCGGTGCTATGCTTGATTTTGTAAAAAAAAAAAAGATTAATTAAAATACTTCGGTATTATTTAATTACCCGTGTTTTATCGGATATCTAGTTCCCAGTGCAGTCAGAGGCGCAAAAAGCGCTCGCTTTGCGTGTTTATTGTGTTTTTGCTCTACCTACAAAGCTCTATAAGCCGGGCCTTTAAGTTATGAATATAGAAATATAGACAAATATATCCAATTATAATATATAACTTAAATTGATCTCTGCCTTTTGCACAAGTGCATAAAATAAATTAAGATCCTCATGATCATGTCATATTTCCTAAGTACACAGCTATTTGTATCAAAATTAGGTCCCCTATAGTTCAATTTTTGTTTTCTTGGGGAGCAATACCTCTTTTACCTCAAAAAGAAACTGGGCTCTTGGTCATTCTCTGTTTGGTTATATATAATAAGTTAATAACTGATATCGAATCTCAAGTATTTTCCTTCAATTTTTCACATAAAAAATGGGGATTCATACATAGTATATCTGGCTGGCAGTCAAAAACTCTTAATTCACCATCAGTAAAATCAAACAGTAGTATAATTCACAATTAGAAAACAACTCTTCTACAACCTTAAAAGTCGAAAAAAAAAAAAAGAGATAAGAAAACAAACTTAATTTCAATGTGGTGCACAAACTATATCAATATCCTCACCATGCCACATTTCCGACATAACAATATCCAGTGCTACTTACATCAAAACGAATTGTCCTATTTAATTTCTTTGGAGAACTTCATTTGTTTTCCAATTTGTGACTGCCCTTCTAACAATGGACTCAGCCTCTTTCACCTCTTGTGCAGTGAATTTGTGCTCGATAATTCCAAGTGGCCCTGGTTGTAAGACACTGATCACAGTCTCTACATCATGCTCAAGTTGCCTGTGGAAAAACATAGAAAATGGATTTTGTCAGAACAGAAGTAATCGAATCAAATTTAATAGAAAATATGGAAATTGAATATAACATTCCCATACACAATACTTTCTAAGGTTTAGTATTCTTATGGTACAGCCAAGAAAGTGTTCACTTTATGAACAAATATCATTGATATTTTAGTGTACTAAATACCCATAATAGTAATGCACAACAAAACGATTTATGCTGTGATTTACAGATGTGAGTAGACTGATCTTTGGGGATTTCAAGAGTGAATCAGAAAACTTCCTAAAATATAATTTTTAAAAGTACCCATGGACTTCAAAAAGACTGTCATAAGAAAATAGAAAATTCTGTCATCTCCTTGCATCCCTTTTCAAATCAAACCTAGAGCCTGTGTCATGCAAATCCTTCAGAGAGATTGAAAACACATATAGGAAGCAATAAGGGAACTGAGTGCCAACAAGAAGAAAATGGGCTTTTATGCAAGAAAGTGACTTAACTACTCAAGTAGTCGGTTGTCATTCTGTACTGGCTAAAAACTGAGGTCAAGATAAAAAGTTCACGGCAATTTATCAAATTCATTATAGTCCATTTTAATGATCAAATTGTCAGGCAACAAAAGATAGGGACATGCACTGAAGTGATTTTCCCATATCTTCACACTCATATTCACAACCAAACTGACAAAATAATATACTGGCATAAGTTGCAAAAGCACCATAAATCAAATATAAACAACAGCTCCGAAGTCCAAAAGGACTCGAGTTTCTCAAACAAGAGGCTTGTTTCTGCAATAAATTTCAATTTTCTGCATTGCATTTTGGGATATCCACAAGTACCATCATGACAATGCGATAGGAGCGGACGATGCCGTACCAGTAACATCTGTTGTAACAGAACCCTACCCAAAAACAGATAGCACAATAAATGTACCTTATAGCTCTTGGCAATTGCCTTAGCAAAGAAAAAGCCATCAGAATATTGTTCTCCTCTCCTTTTCCCCCTAAAATCAAGAAATTGACCTGAAATTTCCAGAAAGGGAAAAAAAAATGAGTCAGAAATTCAGAATCCAATCAAACAACATCTTTAATGAGCCTCAAAACAACCAATTTGAAGAAGATCAACCAATGAATGGATAATACAGTGGCTCAGTTTCCCCTAAAATTAATCTTGAATGGGAATTCTAGGAAGAGACTCACTTTGCGCCTCAGCGAGCTACAACACCGATCTTCCTGCTGTGTAGCTGACTGATTCGGTTCTTGATTCTTGATTCTTCGAAGGGGTTCCTATGCAGTTCACAACGTCGACCGTTGGATTGTCTCGACATTCGTGTCAGTGCGGATCTCGAGACGATCCAACGGCTGACGTTGTGAACTGCACGATGCAGTAAGTCAGGGGATGAGCGCTCCGGAAAAGAATGTTTGAGACTTTGAAGTGGGCCGTATATTGTCTAACCTTTTGTTGCGCCGGAGTCGGATTCAGAACTAGACCCGCATCCACCCAGCCCGCCCGCATTATGCAGTTCACAACGTCCGCCGTTGAATTGTCTCGAGATTCGTGTCAGTGCTGATCTCAAGACGATCCAACAGCTGATGTTGTGAACTGCACAATGCAGTAAGGGGATGAGCGCTCCGGAAAAGAATGTTTGAGACTTTGAAGTGGGCCGTATGTATATTTTCTGACCTTTTGTTGGGCCGGAGTCGGGTTCAGAACTAGACCCGCATCCACCCCGCCCGCCCGCAGCCCGTTTAGGGAGTATGAATCTAGACGCACCGTGCTATGGTTTCTGTCCGTTCGATTGTTCCAAAATCCGTGTGAGCAAGAATCTCGATGTAAACGAACGAACAGCAAAACAAAGACGCACCGTGGCTTTCTTTCTTTGAGCTCTCCCGACTCCACTGCACTACTCCAGTGTACACTGTCACCTCCATTGCCTTGCCTGCCTATTTCTCCCTCCCTTCTCCTTCTCCTTGCAAAACATACCGCTCGCCCGTCATCTGAACATCTGAGTGCTCAGTTACTTACGGCAGCGTAGTTGCTCCCTTGTTGGAGGCAGTGGGAAGTGAGGGCTTTGAATACCAGGTGTGCATCTCATACTGTGAAAATAATAATAGACTGATTGAGAGATAAAGGAGTGGTTGTTTGTTGTTGTGGGGGTGATTCAGTGTGTCCAACTGGTCATGAGCGTCAAGTGTTCGATGAAATGCCCCGCAAAGAATTTGGCCAACTTAGCTTCTTCTTCTTCTTTTTTTTTGTTGTGAATGTCACTGTGTTTGTGTCCATTGTCGTCTTATGCATGAAGCCAATTGAAGAGAAACTAATTTAATCTTTTTTCCAATTTCCATGAGCAGTTCTGACGAGTTGACACTCTCTCGAAGTTTCAGGTTAATACCAAAAGTGGTTGTCGAAAGAGTTTTTAACAGGTACTTACCAAATCGATGGTATTTGCTTTGCTATTGGAATAGTTATCAGGGGTCGTGTGCTGTCCAAAGTCCAAACCGACTCTCTTGTGCTTACCTTGAACCATCGACTACTGTTCTTTCCTGGTATAAATGTTTCTGTATTTTATTGTTTAATAATGGAGTTCCGTTATTATTTACCAAACATTCGATTGCGACAACATGACACAAACTGGTATCTTCTGGTTGTTTCATGTCCAAACCGAGGCACTTCAAATGTGATAGGAAAATGAGCTTCTAGAACTAGTGTACTTCTATTGAGCTATTCTTTTCTGCCAAGAAAACTTCACAATTGATCTGAGCAGTCCCAGGACAACTAGTTTATCAGTGTTTATGTGCAACAATTTTATCAGAAACTAATTTGTGTATTATTATTCCAGAAATTAGCACCTCTTATCTTTTTTGGGCTTTCCTGCACCCAGCACAACCCGTAGTCCCCCACTCCAAGACCTACACCCTTAACCCTTGGTGTGGTCACCTCTAAGGCTGCAGCGTGACCCGCAGCCCAATCCTTGGTCTGACCTTATTCCCTGCTGTGACCCCCACTTTGACTGCAGCCTAAGCCGCAGACCTCACCAGATCTGAATTTAACAGCCATGTCCCGCCGAAACCGCACCCGGTTACCGCCTAGAAGCCCAAACCCTGATTACGAAGATTACTCTTCCGAGGATCGTAGCAGGAAGTTTGATGTTAAGTGCGGCATCTATCTCCGAGATGCGGCACAAAGGAAAAATTTTATCAAGCTCAAAAAGCGCAAATGCACGAACACTCGTCACATGGATCCGGAAACAATGCGTGCGCTCCACATCTACGATGATGTCCACCGCCTTACCTCACGCATTGGGCTTTGGGAATTCCTCACGACGCCCAAGCCCACGACGGTGGAGACCTTGGTTTATGAGGCGCTTAGCTCCTTCTCCCTGGACTCACAAGAGCTGACCATGACTTTCCGCATGCAGGGCATCGGCCACACCATCCATGTCACAGAGGTGTGCAAGTTGTTCGGCTTTGAGGAGGAAGATGCCATCATGTTGCCGTTTGCGCTTGATCACCACTTCTGGGAGGATCTTACGGGCTTGCAGGTCATGTCACGCCACCGCCAAACGAGGACCACTATGCTCTTGCACCCCGCTATTCGGTATATCCAGCGCTCTATTTCTCTTTCTCTCTTTGGTCGGGGTGAGACCGCATCCACCGTGCTTGAGCGAGACTTCTTTCTCCTCAAGTGCATGCTCAGTGAGCCGCCTATCCGTCCCAACCTTGGGTGACTTCTCATGTGGCACCTCCACCAACAATCACTCAATCTTAATGAGAATGGAAAGATAAGCGTTGGAGGTCTTCTTATGGTATTTGCGGAGTTCTTGCAATTGTTCTTGCAGAAGGCGAAGAGAGTAGCAGGGAATAGCGCCATGGATCTTAGCGCGCTCAAAAATTTTAAGCTAATCACCGTCGGAAACAATGGAGTCGTGCGATACTTGGCGCGTGACGGGCACCAGTATGACCTACCGTGCGCTCCAGCGATCGACATCGACGATCCGAGCACTTGGCGCCTGTTTCCAGACTTGAACGAGGCACAAAATCATGATCAGGATGCAGAGCAGGCTGCTGCGGCCTTCCCTGTGGCCGTAGGTTGTGACGCAGCAGGAAGCACAAGGGGTGCTGAGGGGGCAGATTGGGGCACAGAGGCAGAAAATCCATGCGGCGCCGGAGGTTATGAGGAGTATGATGATCCAGCATCGGACACAGCTGCCGAGTACGCAGCCGAGGAGGCAGCTAAGGTAGGCATCTTAAGGGGTGTGCCGACTCCTCGGCTGCCATATGTCAATCCTTTTGGCGCCGGGCCCAGCAGACCAGCCTTCGAGCATGATGCCACATGGAGATTGCAGGAGGCACCGGCCTTTGTTGCTCCCGCAGCTCAGCCACAGCAGCAGGGCCCAGCTCAGGGTCCTGCACAGCCATATCAGGACGTGCACATGGCAGATACATTTCAACGCCAACACCCAGTTACGATGCGTCGGACTCGCAGCTCTCGCGGAGCTTCCTCCTCACAACCACCACCAGAGCCGACACCTGCGAAGATACATTTCAACACCAACATGACGGCACTTACCGACAAGACCATTATCTCCACTATGCATCTCGATTTCGGATTTCTCGAGGAGATAGGTATCCTCGATGAGTTCACTCGCCTCACCGAGCGGGTTGGATTCAGTCGGGCATTCTGGGAGATCCCGACACGCTATCCGGCCTACGTCGAGCTCACAAAGGAATTCCTTTCTTCCTTAGCCATCGGGGAGATTCCTGGGAAGGGCCCAGCCATCTCATTCCGCATCCAGGGCCGTACACACCACAGGACATTGGAGCTTCTTGCGAAGTGGTTCCATGTCGGGCCTCGCGACACCGACTACCTCGGGTACATTCCCGAGAGTGAGGTCAACCAGGAGGACCCGCTTGCTCCATCTACACTCCATCTACACTCATGGTCAGCCTTCCGTCTACACATGGAAGACTGAGACAATCGGCAACTTACGGATGCCCATTCAGTGCTTACCCATCGACTTCGAGCAGGACGCCACATGGCGATTGCAGGCCCTTCCGACACCTCAGCCACCGCCCCATGACCCAGGTCAATACGAGGACGTGCACATGGAGGATGCCGCACCAGCGCAGCACACACCCGGAGGAGCCGACCCAGCAGGAAGAGCTGACCCACACCAGCAGGTACCATTTGCTATTCCACAGTGGCAGTGGGCTATTCTATACGACAGGGTCCAGGACACTCATCAGATGGTGCGCCAGCTTCAGCAAACCCAGATTGCAGATCGAGCGCGCATAGACGATATTTATGAGCAGCACAGACGCCTCGGTCAGAGGCAGGATGAGATGCATGAGCTTCTCTCGGCTATGAGAACGGCTCTGCTTGGCGGAGACCCTGACGACGACGCTGCACAGTGATTTCCTCAGGTTGTATTCTTGTTGTTATGGTGCTTCAGTGTGTCCAACTGGCCATGTTCTCCAAGTGTTGATGAAGTGTCACAGAGTATTTGGCCATGCAAGCGTTTTCTTGGTACTGTTGTGGATTTACTTTTTGTGTATCGCCAATTGAAGAGAAATTATCTCATAATTTTTTTTTATAATGTCCATTAGCAGTTTCTGATGACACTTTTGTTTCTCTCTAAAAGTTTCAGGCTAATCCCAGAAGTGATTGGTCCAAAGAGAGAAAAAAAAAGGTACTTCCCAAATCAATGGTCTTTGCTTTGCTATTAGAATAGTTGTCAAGGGTCATGAGTTGTCCATATTGATTCTCTTGTGATTATCTTGAACTAATGTAATTTGCTGGTATAAATGGTTCTGGCTTTTTATTGTTTAATATTGAAGTTTTGGTATTACTGACCAAACATTCAATTGTGACAGCATGACACAAACTGATATTGTTTGTTTCGTGGCCAAACCGAGGCACTTCAAATATGACCCAGACAACTCTTGGAACAAATAAATTCCTAGAACCAGTGTATTTCTATTTGAGCTTTTTTTTTTTGTGACAAAAATGAGAACAAGAGATTTGAACAGTGTCAGGGCAGCTGGTTTATCAGTGTTTCTGTGCAACAACTTATCAGAAATGAATTAAGATGTATATTTTTGTTTTATTCCAGAAATTAGCAAGCCTTTCTTTTCTCCTGCTTTCCTGCAACCGTGCCATGCTCGTATTCCACCAAAACTTCGTTGTTAAACCTCACAACTTTACCAAAATCCTATACCCTCCCAATACATATCCATCAATCTTTTCCTTCAGTATGACCACCACCATCAGCACTACATGGCTCTGCTGACCAAAAACCTTATTTTTTTCACTCTTGCCACCTCATTTGCCTCACAATCCAACTCTGCCAGTCCAAACCCTAATTGCAAACCTCCCAAATCCATTGGAAATTGCAAGAAAAAGGCTAAGCTGTTATAAGCGGTGATGACAAAGTGATGGGTTTTTGAGTCGAAAAAAGAAAAAAAAAATGATTTTCCCCCCACACACACAGCTTGAACAAACTTTGTTCTGAATCCATTCAGAGAACACCCACCTCATGGTAAGAAGAAAAATCCTGACTTCAACATTGATGAAAAAAGAGTGACTATTGGATGCAGATGGTGGGTTGGGTACACAGGCTTCAGATTATTTTGACAAACACCCAGTAAAAACTTGATGAGTGTTTGATTAAAGAGATTAGCTGCTTGGAGTGTAAAGGTTATAGAAATTTGGATATGATTTGATATGTTTTTAGTAGTAAGCTCACGGAAGGCCCGTGGGAACATCGTAGTTTTACTCTATATTGATACTGATGTTAGTATATATGTCACATGGACCAGTATCATTATTAATGTGTTTAGTATTCAATTTATTCATATCATATATAGAATCCACTGTATAAAATAATTAGCATCTTAAATCTGTTATTATTAAATAATTTCTCAATTAATACGAAAACTAATCCAGTCGGTATCAATTTTTGATATCAACTTTTGTATCCTATAACTATTCCTAATGGAATTATCTTCGGCAGGGCAGCTGAACTGGACAATGGAGATGTTTCAATATTTTTCAAAATCATTTATACAGAACATTTGAATTACAACTACCAGATAGTTTCAATTTAAATAATAATTTAAGAAAATGTCATTTGGTGTATTCAAATTTGGTAGTTTAAGATTTTAAATAATAATTTAAGAATAAAAATGTCACTTGAGGTTGAGGATGTTCATACTATATATCCCTGGCCAATTTCTGAATCTAAACAAAAAGAAAAAAAACTTTCAGTTCGGCCCAATTGTACAATGCTCATAACCTGGATGTTGGGTTTTTTTTGTTCTTCCATGAGACCATGACGATATTATTTTTCTGAAATACCTTTTTTTCTTATGAAGTTACTTTATAAATTAATTTATTATTATATTGAAATTCAATTCTCGTTGCCTCATTGTTCTATTTAACAGACAGAAGCGAAAACAAAATGATGATTCTGGTGTACTCCATTTTGCAAGATGCAACTTGTAATAAGTCGAAATTATGAACCTCATGAAGCTTTGACGTGGTAAGCAAAAAAATAAAATGATCTGTGTGGACATTTGGTAATTGGGTCCACTGTACACAGGAAGAGGAAAATTACTAATAACGTAGCAGAGAACACACGGAAATTTTAACTTTTAGGACGTGGATTTTTTTTTTTTTAGAAAATATATATTAAGTAAACTTAATAATTAATTTTAATCAAATTTACTGAGAAAATGCTTTTATAAACATATCATTGGACCTATATGTTAGTTGTGTTTTAAATTCCATGCATTAGAGTGTTAGTTAATTAATCATCACATCTCATTATAGTTATACTGTTGAAAAAGCCATTTTTTTTCCAAAGTGAAAAATTGAGATAATTTAAAAAAATACCTATAATCTTGTAGTTAGACGGGAAGGATGACTCAAAATATTATATTTTTAATTTAAAAAAATAGGGAGGGATGGCATTTAAACATAAAAATAAAAAAAGGAGGAATCCATTGACAATGGTTATTTTGACAATCTTGACAATGTTATTTTTTAAAAATTTGTAAAAAATCATAAAAAATCTTAAAAATACAAAAAAGTTTTACGGAAGTATTACTTAACTTATAGATTGATTATTTTCAGATTATATTCAATTTAAATGATATTTGATAGCTCTATAAAAACCCGTTAAATTACCATCATTAAAAGTGTTTAAATTTTTTATAAGGCATCAAACGATATTCAAATTGATTGAAACCTGAAACATCATCAATCTATAAGTTAAGTAATGCTTCTATAAGAATTTTTTTATTTTTAAGATTTTTTATGAATTTTTATAATATATTTTAAAAAGCCTTATTGTCAAGAATCAAGATCATCAATATAGCCATTCTCAATCAATCCCTCAAAATAAAATCCTATAATCTTGTACCAAATATTACGTACTTCTTTATTAAAACTTGTATTATTTCAATGAACTTCTGTTTTATTTTATTTGATTATTATTTTTTTTTATTATGTGGTTAGGTTGCTTGGTTGACTAAGTGACCACCAACCAATTGAGTTGTTTTATTATAGAAGGGGAGTGCTATTTTGCACGCAAAATTCTTATTTTGAGAGCAAAGAGAAAATTTTTCACCTCTTTTTCAGTTTTGCCCTTTGCAATGTTAATTAATGCATCATTAAAGATTGTTTAAAAGAAAGTTACCTCAAATCCATATCTATTCCGAGGAAAAGAAGCTTATAATGCTTTCAGAGAAAGATCACATCTACCTGACTATTAATGTTCATGTATGGGGACATATGCAATATTAATTTGATTTTTACTCAAAAAAAAGAATTAGCCCGATATACTATAAATTATTTTGTGCAATATTTGATATTCTTTTATGCAAACAAATTAAGACCGTGCAATCAAAATATTAGAAGCTGATTAATTCATCAAATATTTTATTTTATGCAATTAAAATTTGTAAGTGTTTGTTTGAGTTTTTTTAAATATATGCATAAAACATTAATTATCTTACTAATATTGTATAGTCACTTTTTAAATATCTTAAAAAATACTTAAAATTTTCAAAAATAAAAAATTTGAATTTATAAGATTTTTATATAAAGAATTTATTGAGCCATATAAATTGAAATTTGGAGATCGTTTGATATGTTTTTGGAGGTACGCTCACGATAACTTTACTTGGGTTATAATATTATTTTGTATTAATATTAATAGTTAATTAATAAATCTTAGCATCATCTTTGTATGCTAATTTACTAGAAACCAATATTTTATTATAAAAAATACTATATTTTTTTTTTCAAATTAAAGTAAACTCGTGTTTCAAAATTTGTACATTGAATTTGGGTCAATTAAGTTTAGGAATTTGACCAAGTATATAACCGGTTTCTTTTTTTTTTCTTAAACAGCGTGTCAGCCCAACTAAACAATTACTAGCTATCTCATTAAAAGCATAATAAAGAAGGTGGTTAATGGGGACAAATTTGGTATTAAGAAGTAAATATTCTCTTTGCTCTCAAAATAAGAAATCTTGCGTTTAAAATAGCACTCCCCTTAATAGAAGAATCCAAGTGTCCAATTGGGTTGTTTTATTATAGAAGAATCATTTTCTTTAGATACGTACGACAGAAGTCCTCCTGTCGTACTTTGGGCCGTTCGATTTTAATCAAACGGTTGAACATGACCCAGTTGTTTCAGGGGAAATATCTTAAAACTGATCAAGCTCGTTTAATCTCGATCGGACGGTGCATAACACCGCTGGGGGACGTACTGGTATTGTAGAGGATAAGTGTAAAATTTAAAAATTCTCTCGCATCTTATATTTTAAAATATAACATATACATGTCAAAATGTAACAAATATATTCTCAAATATAACAGATACATTCTGAAATGTAACAGATACATGCTAAAAATGTAATCTATCATGCTATAGATGGTTTTTCTATGGACGCTAGGATATTACTCTTATATTTTTGCTCACATTCTGTAAGCAACTCCATTATGTTCTTCTTTTGTCAAAGTTTCTTTCCCTCAATCATTGTAAGGTGAATTTCCACTGTTTACGTACCGGAACGACGTTGTTTGATTGCTTGAGAGTGATCCATGGTGGGTGCTGTTGGCACTGCGGCAATCGGCTGGGGCTTCTCAGCTGCCGGTTGGCTGATCTCCCCCGTCCTTACCCGGCTCCTGAACAGATGCTTCGATGCACTCGGCATGGATCTACCCCAAAAGTTCCGGACTCGAAAGCAGATCCTCTTTGCCAAATTGGATAAGCTCCAGACCACACTCCTTCCTCAGCTGCTAATCCTAACAGATGCTGCGCAGCAGAGCAACCATAGGTTGTCGCTCGAGAAGTGGCTTCAGAAGCTCAGATTCGCTTTCTATGAGGCCGAGCATGTCCTCGGTTTAGTCGAATATGAGCGGCTCAGAAAGAAGGTAAATTCCCTCTTTCTGTCTTCTAGTTTGAAGTTCAATTTCAAGAACTTCAAGGGCAAGCTAACAAAATTCTCATCCGAGAAGAAAAATCTCATTAAAAGACTGGAGAATTTGGAAGAGATTGTCAATGAAGCAATGGATTTTGTTCCGCTGCTTAACTTACCGAGCAGTAGCGGTAGCGGTAGCAGTAGCAGTATCCGTAATTCAAATTGGAGACCTATTGAAACCATGTCTACGCCAGGTTCTATAGTTGTTGGTCGCGATGAGGATCGGTATCACATTGTGAAATTGCTAAGGGAAAATAGCCCGGAATCGACTAGTAATGCGAAGTGTTATTCGGTTCATGGAATATGGGGAATGGGTGGGTCGGGGAAGACGACCTTGGCACAGTATGTTTGTGAGTATGAGAAAGAAGCCAACTACTTCGATTGTATCGCGTGGGTTCATGTTTCTGAAAAGTTTAATGTTCATGCTATTTTAAAAATGATATTGGAGTCTGTTTCTGGGGAGCCTTGTCCCAATTTCGGCGGTCTTGAAGGCTTAAAGTCTAAACTTGAAAAGACATTAAAGGGAAAAAAGTTCTTTTTAGTGTTGGATGATGTTTGGTGCGATAAAGGTGTTAGTGAACTGGAATTTGAGCAGTTATTTGCGCCCTTAAACGCTGGTAATAGAGGCAGCAAAATATTGGTCACAACTCGGATTGAAGAGGCAGCAAAAGCATTGGGTGATATGAACCCAATCCCATTGCGGGAACTTGATGATGAGCAGTTCTTCTCACTGTTCATGAGGAATGCATTATGTGATGCCCAAATTCTGGATAACCATCTAAACGAAAAATTGACACTGATTGGAAGGCAAATTGCAAAAAAATTATGCCGGTCGCCATTAGCTGCAAAAACAGTGGCAGGTCAGTTACGCAGAAGCTTAGACCCGGAATTATGGTCGTCCATGCTAAACGCTTCTTTGTTAAATGATACCGTGGGAGCACTGCTTTTGAGCTATCAGTACCTCCCTCCCCCATTGCAACGGTGCTTTGCATTTTGCAGCTTGTTTCCAAAAGGCCATGTCTTTAAGCCTGCCAATTTGGTTGAATTGTGGATTGCAGAGGGCTTCATCGAAACAGATGATATTAACAAAACAGATGATATCAACGAGCAGATGAAAAATATTGCTAATCAGTACTTTTGGGAGTTAACTTCTTGCTCTTTCTTTCAAGTTAACAAATCTGACAGCAATTGTTACTCTTTACACGATCTAATGCATGATTTAGCTCAACATGTTTCTCAAGGTGAATATTTAATGATTGAAAGTGATGAGAAGAAGGAAATTCCTGCCCAAACTCGCCACATACGTGTTGTGCTTGATATGCTGGAGGAGTATATGGAGAGAATATGCAAACTAGAATATCTGTGCACAATCTTTGTGCACACATCATTATCTAATTTCTGTTTGAAAAAAGTGGACCTTGATGCTCTTTTTATGAAGTCCCAAAAATTACGTGTAGTGCTTATACAAGCCGCTATTGTTCAAAGAGTTCCTGAATCTATTGTTCACTTGAGAAATTTACACTACCTTGACATGGTGACAAGCCAAGCAGATGGAACCCACAATTTGTTAAATAGACTTTACCAGTTACGTTTCCTAACTACCGGAAGCCAGATTCCTGATATCGGCAAGCTAATGTTACTTCAAAATTTGGCTGAATTTCGTGTTAGAACGACAACTGGATTTGAGCTTAGACAGCTCGAACATCTCAAATACCTTTCGGGCTCATTATCTGTTTATGGTCTCCAGCATGTTGAAAGTAAGGATGAGGCATATCGGGCAAAATTATCTGACAAAAAGGCCCTTCATAAGTTACTTTTTTCTTGGGATTATCAGAGTCGAGATGTCTCAAGAGACATTGATGCTGAAATTCTGGAGGTTCTTTGTCCTCCACCCGAAATAAAAGATCTAGCTATAAAAGGTTACAGCGCTAAGAGTTTCCCCAGTTGGATATCAGAAAATACCAATAGCATTATCCATCTCGAACGTTTTGAACTTGCTAACTGCGTAAACTTGGAAACCCTGCACATAACAAAAGAACTGTCCAATCTTCTATCTCTTACCATCTCATTTCTTCCTAGATTGAAGAGTTGGTTCCTTTTACCTTTGAATGTAACTCATTTAGATATCTCTCATTGTCTCTCCCTTGGTTTTGTGCTGAAAGAAGATGTAGAGATGATAATGTCGTCGAGGAGCACACAGATATCTCAAATTGTGAATTTCATGGAAAATTCCCAGAGCAATAAAGTTTATACCGCTGTTGATTTTCAATTCGAACGTGTTCAGGAAATGCTCAAACTGGGTCATCTTACGGATCAACAACCAGATTCAACCATTTCGACAGATCTAAAGAAATGCTTAGAGAAAAGGTTGGACCTCATTTACCAGCTGGAAGATGTATGTGACAGCATGTTCCTTTCCCCTGCACTTGAGAAGCTTTCAATCAAATCATGCTTCATAACAGATAAAATCTTAGCTCGGTCTTTCGAGGATCTTACCTCCCTGACTCACCTGACATTAGAGGATATCATAACCATAACATGTATACGAAAAGAGGTGCTTAATTCCCTAAAAAGTCTCGTGACTCTCGATATCAGTGGATGCTTGTTTCTTAGGTCGATTGAAGGCTGGGACACTCATCTTGCCCTTGAAGAGTTCTATGTAGAATGCTGCCCGAACCTCATTCTTGAAACATCAGGAGCAGAAAATATCAAGGGGAAAAGCAAGCATGGCATTCTGAAAAAGATCATATTCAGTGCCTGCATTCCCCCAAATGACATGCACAATTTAGTGCTCTTGAAAACATTGTGGATTTGGGACTGCCCGACTATAGAAAACCTTTATATCGGCTGTTCAAAGGAGCTAGTTGACCTAGTAGTACAACGTTGCCCGAACCTGGTTTCACTTAGGGGCTTAAGAGAGTTGACACATCTGAAAACTTTGGATGTGGTTGGATGTCAAAAGCTTGAAAACTATTCCAGTACCGACAAGATGATCAAGCCGAATAAACTCTACATCAGCAAATTATCACTCGTTAAAGGACTCGTCGCCAGAGACGGGCTCTCTTCTTTGGTTTCTCTGAATCTTCATGATGAACTGCAAGAGAACCCTTCGCAAGAAGAACTCGAGATGCTCCATGGTTTGTCCTCCCTTGAAGAAATTATTTTCTATCGCTGCAATGTACGAAGACTGCCGACTCTGTCATGCCTTCATTCTCTCAAATGCTTGGTCATCAAATATTGTGTGAACCTAACTGCTCTCCCGGTGCTGCCACCGTCAGTTGAATTAATATCAATGGTCGGTTGCAATGATGAGTTCACTAAGAGTTGCAAAGATGACAGCCATCCAAATTGTCAGAAGCTTTGCCGCATCCCTGACAAGTATATACGATAATAAAGGTAACTCGATCTGAGCTATACAAGCAGATTATTTATTTTATTTTTTCAGTTTTCGCATAATTATATTTCATAACGGTAAAATTTATTAAGAGAATCTTGCAATTTAAATGAAAACAAGTTTCGATAGCACAACGTCACAACTTCAATGTAAATTGGTCTATGCTTCCTGATTTATTATAGGGAGGGATAATTAAGTTGACAATTCTTATTTTGAAAATTTTTACAATGAGATTTTTGATAAATTTAAAAAATCTTAAACAATATGACAATTTTGTTTTGAGAAAGGGAACTGCTTTAAATTATGAAGTTTATTCTGTTGTTTTCCATATATTATGTCTGATTAGATTGATTCATTAATTGTTATAAATTATGTGCTACTGCAAATACTAATTAGCAATTTGTTCAACTACTGCAGTTTCAACATTGAGTGCTCAAAGCAGAAAAATAGAAGAAATGTGATTAAGAGAAGAATTCCCTCTTCTTTAAACTCCTGCACTGATTTTGCTGTTACTAGTAGCAGTGTACCCGGCTGCCTGTTGCGCCGACATCTTTTAGTTGGATAGATATTATCAATTTATCATATAATAAAAAAATGACAGTTCAGTTATTTGTAATTGTAATTAATGATGACATTCCTTCAATCAAATGAAGTACCTAAAAGCCTAAAACACATAATTTGAGATTTCTAAATAAAATAAATCCCAATGAAATTGCCAACTGCTTTCAAATGAATTTTCGGCTTTCTTTCAAAATTCAAACTATAAAATTATAGTTTGTGCCGTTCCGACCATGTTAATTAGAGGTTTGCTTGCTTGGAAGATCTTTTATTTCTTGTAAGAAATGAATACAGGGTTCTAAAACTTGAAGTCAAAAGATGATTAAAAAAAAAATGAAACATAAAGTAGAGATCTTATATATGAGCTCTTAAACTAAATTTAGAACAAGAGAAATTTTCGAATGCCATCCATAAGAATTCAAAGTCAAATCCTATATATGGCATTGATCAGGAATTCAAAATATACGAACGTATATTATTGAGATTATATATTATGCATTATTTTTTGCACTTCAGCTTCCAAATAATTAAGCTTTGTGTAATCATAGTAACAAATCATTGATTCGGGATTCGTTCGGCGAGGTCAAAAGTTCGTGATTCGGGTATATTCGGGTATAATTCGGGAATAGTTCGGCTTATATAATATAATAAAAAAATATTAAAGTGCCAATATTTTTAAAAACCAAATAAAAAGGCACAAATTTTCCTTTAAAACGATATATAATGTGTTTTATTCGCGAAAAATTCGCGTATAAAACGTTTTATTTGCGTAAAAACGTTTTATTCGCGAATAAAACGCATTATATATCATTGGGTAGTATTATGCGGGATTCGTTCGGCTCTTGTGAAAAAACGAATTATTCGCGAATCATGTTACTATGTGTGTAATCGCCTACACTTACAGAATCTAAACAAAGAAATACAGACTTTTCATATCAGCCCAATTTTAATTTCTCAATTGGAGATCTCGGGCCCCACCTGAGATGAATAGTGGCTTAGAAATAGTGACCTCTGTAGAATCTAGACCGTCTGATTGATATCTAACAATTCTTATCATTTATGCTGACATAAGTAGGTGACATCATGTTACTTTTGCACCCAACCTGCTTTTTTACTTTTGTAACCCCTGCCCAGCCCCTGCTAAGACTTGATCCCGAGTCTCCACGGTGGGAGCCCATGTCACTACCACTAGGCCGGCCTCGGTGACATTGGAATTTAATTCTCGTTGTTTCAATATTGTTCTGACATTACAACTTGTAACAAGTCAAAATTATGATCATGACATGAAGCTTTGACATGGTAGGCAAAATAAAATAAAATGATTTGCGAGGCCGGATTCTTGATCTTTTGTGTGCTGTTTTATTTATTTCCTTAATTAGTTTGGTATATTTGATCTCTGCATGAAGTAGTAGCATTGGCCATTTGATATAACAATTTTTCAGATAGCTTCCTGATATCATTTTTGCCATGTTAGCAAACAGGATGGAGAATATATATAAAGTACGTACAATTGAGATTCAAGTTGTTTTTTTTAGAGAAAATCCAAATAAAAGGTTCACATATATGAACTCCAATGAGTTTTCAGGACTTCACCAACATGCATCTTTAAATAAGTTATAACAAGTATGAATTTATACACAAAAGTAAAGTGCATCATCGCATTGAAATTCAAATAATTAATAAAAAAACAAACACTAGTACCATCATTAATATATCAAGAAAATGACAACAAAAAACATACTAATATACATCAAGAGAATCAACTACATCTTTTTCTGTACTTCATTACCCCGGAAGACGGCGAGTCATTGACGTACGACTTTGGCTCTAACTTCTGCCATTACAGAAGGGAAGCTTATCACCAAATCTACATACTTGTCGGTCAGCATCCAACTGACGAGAGCTTCTGGCTCGGCCCTTGCAATGAACTCTATGCAAGCATTTTTGAGTCGAAGACAGTTGTGCTGTTCCGACAAAGCCAATGTGGCCTCAATTGTGTCGAATGAGATGGAAGATAGTAGCTGATCTTCACATAATGCCTTCAACCCTTCGATCGAGTACCTATCGGCCGCTACAAACAAATGCTGTGCCATTATTGTGGATGTCTTTATCAGACTCAGAACATGGAAGAGAGTCTCTATAAACAAAACGAAGCATTGCCTCGAATACTTCCGCGGACATGTCTTTTATTTCAATACATTTCTGTGTCGCCTCCGACATATTTCCAAATAGCGCTGCCTTGAGCACGGGAGATCGTGCTGCCAGGATTATCTTATGGCATGTAAAAGATCGATTCTCAACATCGAAAGTTACGTCAGCCATGCAGTCGTTGCTTTCCAAGAGCAACCTCCCAATCTGGCTTTGCAGATTGAACGATTTGGGCACCGCCACCTTGGTGCATATATTCGTCTCGTTAGCGGTGCAAATTAATTCGAAACTACCATCATCAACAAACTCGTCCTCGAATTGACGTTGCGGGATATTACCATGAATAATTTGTAATTGCCCCTTAATATAAAAGCTTTGAGATGGAAGTGGGAATGTCGACTTCCCGTGTTTCTTCATGAGACTGCAACTGAATGTTGTGTGTAATGTTAAATTTTTGCCTTTATCCCTAACAAGAAACACATATGTAGCACAAAAATGTGAGTAGCATTCAATGACCCATTCTTGCCCTAATGCCAGAAATGTTGGGGAGGAAACATGTTGCCCAGTTTTCAGATGCTTGAGCTGTGAGAAATTGAATTTGAAATGGTACGAGGTCGATCTCGAGGTTTTGATGTGATTCACTGATGATGAACTAGCCATGAATTAAAACTGATAATTAT
This sequence comes from Cyperus esculentus, assembly GCA_030179965.1. Taxonomy (NCBI): domain Eukaryota; kingdom Viridiplantae; phylum Streptophyta; class Magnoliopsida; order Poales; family Cyperaceae; genus Cyperus; species Cyperus esculentus. The sequence continues at coordinate 2,328,361 of JASGLE010000031.1, forward strand.
AATAATAATAATAAGATGAATCGATAGATGAGATATATATAGAGGAACAAGGTCAATATATAGAGGCATTCATATGTGACTCATCGTTTGCCTGGAAGATCAAACACTGATTTCTTTTGGCAAATATAGTGAATCGCAAAACACAAAGAGGCAAACTTTTATATAGAGGACATTTAATAAGTTCACATCGTATAATGAAACAATTCATTCATTCCCCTTGAAAGATCAGAATTTGTAGCCCAATTTGTCCATTCATTTATGTCATTTAATTATGTTTGGTGGCCTATTAAATTCGAAGCTCGTTTTACATTTTATAATTTTCCCAAAAATTCAAGTCCGAAATCGTAATCCAGTCTTTGCTGGAAATTGATTTCTGAGTACTATAAGTATGTTATATATGTGTTGTAGTTGTAACTTGAATTTAATGAGATTATATATATGTTCAGTTGCCATACTTGCTCTTTGAAATAAGCTACTCGCATATAAAAACTAGTTGACATTACAATTCCTTATGGGTCGTTCGGCAACCCCTCCTTAGACTTCATTTAACTTCTTTAATCTCTTAATCCTTCCGAACGCAAGTTCCTTAGCACGGATTAAAAGTTTTTCCTTAAGTCTCCTTTTGACCAGGGCTTAAGCCTTGCACGGATTCCTAAGGAAGCAATACACATAACTTAAGACTTACGCTTTTTTAAGTCATTTTTCTTTTTCCGAATGAATGTGACTTAGTGAGGCTTAAATATTTAAGCCAACTACCTTGCCGAACAACCCCTATATTCCTTATATTGAGACGTGAAGTACTGAAAAAAATTTAAGGAACATTGGGCTCAACTAGTGTTTTAAAAAAACCCGAGAGGTCCAAACCCAACCTGAGAAATCCGGGGAAAATGGACCGACCGACCCGACTCGGGCGTCTGACCGGGGCAACTTGAGAGGACCGAGAGGGACGGTCCTTGCAAGGGTAGGTATCCATATTCCTAGAAAAATTCCCGTAGAAATCCGACCCGAGCAAACCCGGGACCCGACCCGGAGCAACCCAGGATCCGACCCTACCCGACCCGGGGTACCAGGGTAATAATCCGAGGTAACCCGACTTGGTTCCAACTCTTCCCGCCTATGTTAACAACTAATATAATATTATTTAAATTTTATTTTCAAGAAGAATTTTTGTTTTACAACAAATATAATTTTTTTTCTGATTTTCTATATTATTTTTTCGGTATAAATAATATTATTTTTAATTTTTTTTATTTTTAATATAAAAATACTGTTTTCCTAACTTTTAATTGTATATGATTAAAAACAAATAATTTAATTTTTAATTATTTTTCTTTAAGTATATTTTTCGATTTTTGTAGTGTAAAATAGGTGTATTATATTTTTTATATATTTTTTTGTTTTATTTTCTTATTTTTTTGACATATAACTCTGGGACCGGGCAACCCGAGCAACCCGGACCAGGAAACCCGGGCAACCCAGGAGGAACGGTCCTAAGCTAGGTCCAATCTCCTTCCCCCCAAAATTTTTTCGAGGTTTCCCGAACCGGGAAAACCCGTGCACCGGGAAAACCCGTAGACCGGAGAACCCGTAGACCGGGGTGGGTTTGGACCGACCCGAATCTACACGGACCGTTTTTAAATCATTAGGCTCAACAGGTCTTTGTTGGGCCCAATATAATCGGAGTGCAATACGAAAATAAAACGAAGATTTTCTATAATACAAGACCCAGAACATAATAATAATATGTGAACATGTCAGAGTTTGACAAAATAGCTTAGTTCTGGCCTCAGAAGCTCTGGCATCCGATTTTTTTATTAATAAACAAAAGAAAATAAGAAATCGCGAGTATGTACGATTCGGTTTAGAAATCACGAAACTAAACATTCCACCTACAAAGAAGGCAGACCAATTCCGCCTAGAAAGAAGGCAGACTGATTCCACCTTCTTTCTAGGCGGACCCATTCCACCTAATTTCTAGGTGGACCAGTTCATATAAATTCCAATACGCAAACTTCAACCTACAACCATTCAGTCTGCTGCTCTCTCACACTGCCTATAGGTCAGCAATGCAAAGATCCGAACCAAAAGCCTCTCAACGGGTTTAATATTTATGAATTATTTTATATAATATCTAAATATTCAGTTTAATAATATAAATCGCTATTGTGTTTTTTTTTTATTTTTTTTTATAAATTATCAGAATGATACCAGTTATCGTGTATGCTGGCGGCAATGTTATAACTGGATCTTATAGTGTCTGAATATGATAATCCTTCAAAGTTTTCCTTTTTGAGAAATGAAAATACATGTTTTTAGAACTATGATAAATCGAAGACTTGGACAACTGCAATGTGGTTGGGACGAGTTAAGTGGGAGAAGAGAAGAAAGGTGGCAGTGTTGAATATGAACTGGTCCACCTAATTTCTAGGTGGAATGGGTCCGCCTAGAAAGAAGGTGGAATCGATCCGCCTTCTTTCTAGGCGGAATCGGTCCGCCTTCTTTCTAAGTGGTGAATGTCTAGTTTCGTGATTTCTGAACTGAATCGTATATACTCGTGATTTCTTTTTTTTTTTTGTTTATTAATAAAAAAATCGGCTCTGGCATGGCTTGGTGTGTAAGGGGAAAATCTTTTGACATAAACTTAATATGACTAGAATTTTAATATTTGCAGATCAAATAATATTTTCATATAAGGTACTATGCTTATGAATTCATGATCTTCGAATTACTTTTGTCAAAAAACATGTTTTTAGTGAAAAACTTTTAATTCTTGACCAATTATTTTTGTTATTTATAAGACTGTTTCAGAATTTAGATAAACCTGATATGAAATAATTATTTATAAGACCAAACACGGAGGTTATTTTTTTTGAAAAAGAATTTTAACTATGAATATATGACGTTCTCACATAAATTTTGAGAGTCCAAATAGCTCCCAGAGAATCCTCTTTGACTCAGAAGTCAGAACTTGACCAGTTTGATCCGCATCCAACCCGCCCCGCCCGCAACCCGTTTAGCGAGTCTGAACAGTGTTATCAAAACTGGATCAGACCGCTAGTTTAACCAGAAAAAATCAGAACCGGAACAGTTTTCAGGTTAATTCTTTGATTGGACCGTACATGTAGATGAACCAGTAAAAAGCGTGCTAACCCCGGTTAATTAGCCGGTTTTCAGAAAAAACCGTACGCGGTTTCCGGTTTCTAATGCTGGCACCCGTGAATGAACTCATCGAGGGACAGATGTAAATCCAATAAAAACAGGCTATGAACCTTAGATGTTACAGCCTATGATATCACAAACAGGTCTCAAGACTTCAAATTTTTTTTACTTTTTCGAATTTCAAGAAAACATAGTTGTGTATAGCATACAGTCATACAAAGACACATTAATCGTACATCGATTCTATAATAGAAAATTATGATTATTTTTTAGTTATTGTACATTATTTGAAGGTTCAAAATTTTCAAAAAAAAAGAAGAAGAAATTACATTTCTATTATTCATGACCATAGTATTAAATAATTTCAAGAATGTTACATTTTTCAAAGAAAATTCGGATCTTTGTTTATAAACTGATATTTTAATCTATTTTACAAGTAATTTTATTAATGTTTGTGGACAAATTCAACGTTATATTCACCTTTTCAAAATATATGAGTAGGTTTTTACATGTACTTATACAATAAAAATGATAATTTTATAACAATCTTTAAGTCTAATATCTCATAAGTATATTTGAGAAAATCAGCGGTTGAACCGGTTGACTCAGCGATCCGACCAATGACCCATCGACCCGAAGCTTTACCGGGTCAATGTCCGGTCCGGTTATGATAACATTGAGTCTGAATCTAAGACGCACCGTGCTTCATATTCCTGTCCGTTCGATTACACCAAGATCCGTGCGAGCATGAATCTCGATGCAAACGATTGGATGGTAAACCAAATCCCCCGTCCGATATCGAGACACACCGTGCTTCAGCTTCCTGTCCATTCGATTGTACCAAGATGCGTGCGAGCACAAATCTCGATGCAGACGATTGGACGGTAAAACAAATCCCGCGTCCGATATCGAGACGCACCGTGCTTTGGTATTTTGTCCGTTCGATTATACCAAGATGCGTGCGAGCACGACTCTTAATGCAGACGATTGGACGGTAAAACGATTACACTAAAATCGATCCCTTCTCCAGACTTATGAGTAGAGGTGGCAATTCGGGCGGGCGGGTCGGGTTCGGGTTCTGGTCGGGCGGGTCGGGTCAGTTTGACCTTCTAGAATATCTCGGGTCAGGTCGGGTCGGGTGATGGGCGGGTCGGGTCGGGTCAATTTTAATATCTACTTTTTTTGGATCGTATGTTAATTTGAGTTGGATTGGATGCTATTTGGTCTCGGGTCGGGTCGGGTTCGGATCGGGTCGGGTCGAGTTAGGTCAATTTGACTATCTGAAAAATTCCGGGTCGGGTCGGATTCGAGTCGGGTCGGGTCGGGCGGGTTTCTCGGGTCGGGTCGGGTTCCGCCACCTCTACTTATGAGCACTCTTCACACTCCACTGTCACCTCCATTGCCTTGCCTGCCTACTTCTCCCTCCCTTCTCCTTCTCCTTCCCCTTGCAAACATACCGCACCACTCAATCGTCATCTGAACAATCGAGCGCTCAGTTACTTACGGCATCGTAGAGGCAGTGGCAAGTGAGAACTTTGAATACCAGGTGTTGTGTTGTGTTGGTGTTCATCTCATACTGTGAAGATATTAGATAGACGGAGTGAGTGAGAGAGAGAGGAGGGGAGACTGGATAACAGGTTGCTTGTTCATCTCGTTCTTTGGTGTTGTTGGTTTTGTTGGTATGTCGTTGTGGGGTGGTTTAGTGTGTTCAACTGGTCATGAGCGTCAAGTGTTCGTTGAAATGCCACGCAGATTATTTGCCCAACTTAGCTTCCTTTTTATATGTTTTTATTGTCAATATGACAATATCACTATGCGTGTGTCGATTGTCGAATTCTGCATGATGCCAATTGAAGAGAAATTGATTTCATCTTTTTTTTTTTTTTTTTTTTTTTTTTTTTCTAACTTCCATGAGCAGTTATTGACGATACTTTTGTTTCTCTCTCAAAGTTTCAGGTAAATACAAGGAGTGGTTGGTGCAAAGAGCAAGAAATAGGTACCCTACCCACTCCAATGAATGGTTTTTGCTTTGCTTTGGAATAGTTGTCCAAACTGATTTTCTTGGCTTACCTTGAACTATCGTTCTTTGCTGGTATGAATGTTCCTGGTGCTTTATTGTTAATAATGAAGTTCTGTTATTGCTTACCAAACATTCCATTGCGGCAACATGACACAAGCTGATAATATCTTCTGGTTGTTTCATGACCCAACCGAGGAACTTCATATGTGATAGGAATCTGTTGTGAACAAATGAATTTCTAGAACCAGTGTATTTCAATATGAGCTATTTCTTTGCCAAGAAAGTTAAGATTTGAGCAGTCTCAGACCGACTAGTTTATCAGTGTTCCTGTGCAAATGTGATAGGAACCTCTTGTGAACAAATGAATTTCTAGAACCAGTGTATTCCAGTTTGAGCTATTTCTTCGCCAAGAAAGTGAACAATAAATTTGAGCAGTTTCAGACCAACTAATTTATCAGTGGTTTTGTGCAACAATATATCAGAAATTAATTTGTATATTTATGTATTATTCCAGAAATTAGCAAGCCTTCTCTTTTTTCTGCTTTGCTGCAACAGTAGCCATGCTCACATTCCACCAAAACCTTTTTAAACCTCTATCTCACAATCTTTCCAAAAGCCTAAACCCTCCCAGTACAAATCCTCTAATATTTTCCTTCCCTCTGACCAACACCATCAGCACCTCTAAAGGGCGCTGCCAACCAAAAACCTCTTTCCCCACTCTTGTCGCTGCATCCACCTCCCGATCCCGCTCAACTGCCAGTCCAAACCCTAATTCCAAATCTCCCAAGTCAACCCAAAATCGCAAGAAAAAGGCTAAATCTGTTATAAAAAGTGGTGATGACAACGTGATGGATTTACCAGTTGGAAAGAATGGAAATGATACAATTCTGCAAAGTGAGCAATGTGATTTAGAAAAACAATCACCCAACCCTAGTGAACAAATTTCAGATATCAATCCTCAGCAACCACAGGGGGACAAGAACAGTGACGCACAAGCCACAAAAGATGCCATTTTCAACCAGCTTGAAGAAACGCTGGCCTCAATTCGTGCAGAAAACATTGACCTTCAAGATGAGATGCGCGATATCTTGAAGGAGAGGCCTGAAGATGCTTCCTCTGACTGTAATGACAATGAGGAGAGTGATGAAGAGAGTTACCCCGAAGAGGTAGCTAGGAAAGGATTGGTTGAAGAGGAGGATCCAGAGTGGCCAGTAGATGCAGACGTTGGTTGGGGTATACGGGCTTCAGATTATTTCGAAAAGCATCCGATAAAAAATGTTGTCGAGAATGGTGTAGAGATTGATTGGGAAGGAGAGCTTGACGAGGGTTGGGTTAAAGAAATTAATTGCTTGGAGTGGGAGAGTTTTGCTTTTCACCCGAGCCCCCTTGTTTTACTTGTTTTTGAACGTTATAAGAGGTAATGTAATAACGTTTCCACTTTTCTTATTTTTGTTCTTTTTTTATTCAATTACTCAGTTGGTTCATATTTGAAAACAAGGAGACGGTAATGCCTAGTTTTGGGAATTAATAGCATCTTTGCTGAAGAATGTCAAACTTGGTTCGGTTGATAATATGCTGTTAACCATGCTTCAGTGATATGTGAATATAGGAAACTATATTGTCTATGTAATCATTTTTACATTGATGACAAATTGTCGATCTTTTGCAGGCCAGCCGATAACTGGAGATGCTTGAAGGAATTGGAGAAGGCTGCAAAAGTCTACTGGAGCTGTAGAGACCGATTGCCACCTAGGGTTCTCTCTCTCTCTCTCTCTCTCTCTCTTTCTACCCTTTGCTTGTTTTATTGATAAGTATGCTATGTGATGAGTGTTGCTAACACGGTGTGATTTGTTGCAGACGGTGAAGATAGATGTAAATATAGAGACAGATTTGGCTCATGCTCTGAAAGTAACAGAATCTGATTGTCCCCAGCTCTTGTTCCTCAGAGGAAATCGAATATTGTACCAGGAAAAAGGTGAGGTGACCATACCAGTTCTGAGATATATCTTTTGACAGATTTGGCACGCTCTAAAATGACAGAATTTGATTTGTCCCCAGCTCTTACTCCTCAGTAAGAGGCTTGCTTGCAGGAACTATCTTGAGTTACCTGTTAATGACTTTTAACTTTGTGGCAATAACGTGATATCAAAACACACAAAATTCACATTCGTGCAATATAATTTTTTTTTTCTCATTTTTTTTATTTTTGCCAAAGTGTGCCTGTAGGGTTGTCATTCCACAATGACTGTCCAGATTATAAATCAGTGGAAAAGACTAAGAGTGTGCCATATAGTTACCGACTGATTTGTTTATTTTCTTTTGTGAAATTTGACAGAGATAAGGGATGCAGATGACCTTGTGAAAATGATAGCGCATTTCTATTACAAAGCAAAGCGACCCGAGTGGGTTGATCCTTCTGCTGTCGCATAATCAGAAGTTATACTGCTTTTGTTTGTAAATGCAATGCAAAAGAATTCTTGTCAGCTAAAACCCTATTACAATTTACAGGAAACCTAGGTACTAGTGTCTTTCACAAGACATAACTCCTGAGTCCTGAGTCCTGAGTTCTGAGCAGCCACATGTTTTTTAACAGTCCTCCATATTGGGTTTTTTCTGAAAGATGCTCTTGATTGGTGCATGTATCTTTGCACCTGCTATGTCTAAGGATTTTATTTTATTTTTTTAATTTATAGAAACCAAGCCAAGTTCAGTGATGTGCAAAAAGTACTTCATAGTACATTTAACATAGTAAAGTCTCAAACTCCAGTAAGTAAATGAATGAAAAATAAATCAAGAGTAAAAATAAGAAAGAACATATCAGCACTTTTACAACTTAACATTATGATAAAGCTGTGCATATAGTGAACTTTTGAACACAATAATTGTTATCAAATAACCAAAGGAAGCAATGCCAGTAAAAGTTGGCAAGAATTAGTACAGCATTTACAGTTTTACACCATCACATAAGTTTACATTAGTACAATTTTTTTCACCCCTCCTGCATAATAAATTGCAGTTGAGATTCTGCCAACTATGGTGAGCTTACAGACTAGTTGGCAGTGATGGGCATAATAATAATATACACCAGTAAATATCAGAATTGACAATAATAGTGGATTAGGTCCTTGTCCTAATAATAACAACCTAACAGAAATCTAATCACAACTTCTAGTTTACCTCTGTTCAAGGATTTCATGCATACCCTACGAGACTTGCCGGTTGTCGCGGTAGTATCTATAATGCATCCCTGCAGATTGAGAATTGCCTTACTCATCTCGACGATTTTTCCAGAGCACACAGAAATTCCTTTTTTTTTTTTTTTTTTTCTCTCACTTCGCCCCTTCAAGAAGTGAATAATTGGCTTCCAAGGGTAACAATGGCAGTACCGTCCCCCATGACTGTGGTTAAATTCATCTCAGTGTCTAAAATCCGGTCGAGTTCGGTTACTACAAGCCGCATTTTGGGGCGTCTTCTAGGGCTTAAGGTTAGGCAATGAAGGGTCAGGTTGATTAGCTCCGTCATCCCTTCTGATGTGAAACTTGAACCTAATCTGGGGTCAATTAGTTCGTTTGTGTTTAGATGCGATTCCACCTGTCAAATGCATTAAGAAAGATGTTCAATTTAAAAATGTTTGCTGCTAAAGCTGATGCAATATGAACAGAACAGATAATATTGTTTTTCGTAGAGAAAAATGCAATGGGTGGTGATGCAAAAGGAGGGACTGATATTGTTAGCATGGTACAGGAATTGGGAAAAAGAAGCAAGTCAAAGACCAAACTAATCCACAACGCATATTATAGCTTGAAACATTTTTACCATATAAACCATATTTTCCTCAAACTGGTATGCCAATAAATTTAAATTAAGAAATCAATAGTTTAGTCTGCTACCAATACAAAATTATTCTGGTATAAACTTTTATTACTGGTATGAGATATAAGAATGTCATTTTATAGTAGACTTAAAATTAAATTATTCATACTGCAAGCACACACAAAATATACAAATACCAATAAGCTTGCTTTGACATTCAAAGTTTATCAAATTCCTAGGTATTATTGTTCCACCATGATTGCTTAAATATATTACTGCCAATATGTCAGTGCAAGTACCGATTCATGTTTATAAAATACTTTGGATGAATCTTTTATTGTTCTGAGATTGCCACAACGAAAAGTGGCGATAAAGTTTTTGCAGTTTCCATACCCATGATGTAAATGAAGATTTTGAGTCTGGAGGAACGAGACGGGAAGCTTCTTGCCCACTTATAAGCTCCAAAAGAAAGACCCCAAAACTGTATACATCGCTACTTTCCGACTGCTGCATCAATGAACCAACCCTACAAAAACCAACAGGTAACTGATTATATAACTACAAAAATTGTAAGAAACTTAAGTTATGCAAAGTATTTACTTTAAAGTATTGAAAAATTTCATTGCAGTAATTAAAAATGAGCAAGAAAGAAAAAAATAAGGAGTAAATTGGTAGGAATTGCTTTTAGGCAAAAACCGTCGTACTCTGGATCTAGGTATATGCTGCCGCTGGATCTGTTAGAGGGGCCCACATTGTCAGTTCCTTGAATTAGCCTACTGATGCCTGCATCAGCCACCTTGGCAATGAAATTCTCATCCACCAATACATTGCTTGTTTTGAAATTATTGTGTACTACCGGAGGCGACAAGCTGTGCAGATGTGACAGTCCTGAATTTAAAAATATTGTTTGAATGTTAGGCTAATCCTTTATGCTGTGCTTTATGTGGCAATATTTGCCACGCATCACTGTATAAGCTCAAAGAACCTTGTGATTGTTGCAAAATGAGAGTTTAGAAACAATTCTCAAAAACTAGATGAATCCATAATTGCCGATATTCTCTCAATAACCAAGAGATGCAGATAACTATATTAGGTGAGATAGATGTGCATACTGAAGACTAAACCAAAAAATAATATGTAATTGTGAAGCCTTAACATGAGATTTCTCTTCATGTGGCTTCTCAGTACATTTGTTTTTCAATAAAAGAAGTCCCACTTGCCGCCACTATGTCTCTCATTAATGATTTTCTCATAAATGAAGACAGAACTTAGAAGATCACCAGTTTTCGGCATTAAACTTGAATAAAATTTGGGAAAATAAGTTAAAAGTTATACGAGGTAGTAATCTATAACACACACAAGGTCGATTAGGATACCTTTGGCTGCACCAATGGCTATTGACAGTCTCTGCTTAAATTCAAGCCTCGTAACGGAATCACCTATGTTAAATTCAATCCAGTCATCAGCCTCAGAATATAACTTACATTTTTTTTTTTTCATTTTAACAAGTTGTTGAAATTACCATATAGATGTCCACAAATACTTCCATTAGGCAGATACTCATATACCAGCATTCGGTATCCACCTTCAAGACAATAGCCAACAAGGGTCACAAGATTCCGGTGGCGAATTTGTGACAACCGTCGTACCTACAGAATTTTGTACACATTTTTAATTATGTTAGGTCCCCACGTTAAAGTTTTGATTATACTAGTAACACAACATATACTCTCACTCCACTTCCCCAAATTGCTCAAAGGTGACCTTCTTTAAGGGAACCAAACCACCAGGTACCAGCACATGTCACATGCCGTGTACCGGTATGAATATCCTCAAGTCAAATCACACATCAATAATAAGCCAATTAAAGATGGAACAATATACCAACATAATGCATTAAAGACAATACAGGAAGAAAAAAAAAAAAAGACACCTCTTCAATGAAATCGTGCCGAACTGGGCCCTCCCGTCTTTTGATGGCAACAACAGTTCCGTCGAGAAGCAAACCCTTGTAAACGAGGCCAAAGCTGCCCGTACCGACTAAATTCAAATCGCTGAAACTTTTAGTCGCTTGCGCTAGTTCCTCCAGGGTGAACTGACGAACCCCGCAGTTTTCAGCTGAGGGGACCGCACCAGCTGAAGAGACCCGACCGCCTCTATTCCATTCTACTAAATGAAACATACAACAATAAGAAAGTTATTCTATTGCAATTACAATACCAAAATAAGTACGGTATACTGTTATCAACAATCAATATCATGCACTTGAAAAATACTATTATTGTTTTGGTCAGATTAGTATATTTTTTTTAAAAAAAAAAAAATAAGATGTGAAGGCATATAAGATCTTTCAGACTTTCAGTTTGTTATTTTAAATTACAAAAAAAAAAAAAAAAAAAAAAATCCATGATTCGGGTCTGTATTTGTTATCCAGTACAATAATGAATTTCAATATTAAGCATGTAAAGCTCAGTACTGAAGGTATGGAGAAAACCTTTATTACTACTAAATTAAATTACATTTTGACACAGTGGCTATAATCAGCACTATAACCATTCTTTTAATAAAATATTAAAATGAGACTGCGAACCAAAGATGAAATAAAATACATAATAACATAGAATAAATAGGGAAACTATTGAATTTTGTGGAAAATTGCTCTAACTCAATCAAAGCTAAATACCCCTCTTTATTGCATGGTCTGGCATCATACATGGATGTACTTGCTAAAGTTCACCAAAATAAATGCAATTGTACATCATGTATAATAAAGACATGGTATCTTTCTAGCAATTTGGAAGAACAATTATTATTATCAAATAAAGACATCACTAACAAACAAAAAGTCATGAACTTGGTACATCAAAACTTAATTAATTACCTAGTGTGGAAGGATCTGATGAGCCAGTCTCTGAATTCCTATTCGAAGGCAATCTTCGACGGAGCACATAGAACCACAACAGCCCCAAAACAACAGCTAAGAACACCAGAAATGCCCCTACGACTATCCCGGCTATGACAGCGGGTGACAAAACCATATGGAATGCAGGCACATTGAGTTGGAATTCAAAAACCCACACTGAATAATTTCAGGCTCCTAAATGAAGAACAAAAGGGGTTGAGAATTTGTACACTATGAACAAAAATGTATCTTCTTTCAATTCTCCCTGATCCTCCAACAGAATGCACCCTTGCTCCTCAAAGAAGCGCCAAAATTGGGTTGTGGGTGGATCAAAAAAGGGGGCTTTTTCACTCTTTTGGGTCAATTATAGTGCCCCAAAAGAGAACCAACAATCAAAACCCCCTCAAAAGTGAATCTAGAAGCAGATTGGTTCAGCAAACAGTGGCCACTTACTACTGTTCTTGGAGGGCATTTATTATTTAAGACCCCAGAAAGAGAGAAGGGAGGAGCTGAGACAAATAATCAAAGGGAGCCCAAGAATACATACATACATACATACAAGTGGACTTAAAGAGGAGCACAGCAGGCTGCACATGGGACAAATGGGGCAACAAGCTGAGACCTTTTTTATTAGGATACCCAACCCCCCCCCCCCCCCCCCCCCCCCCCCCCAACCCCCACAGGCCATGTGTGATGATGGGTGTGCTGCTGGTGTGTGAGAGTAGGGCTGCCAACGAAAGACCGTTTTCCGTTATTTCGTTTCGTTTATACGAAACAAAAATGAAACGATCGATTCTATTTCGTTATCCATTTTTACTGTAAAAATACTACTGTTAAACGATTATTTTTGCTCTTTCGTTTCGTTTCGTCCCAAACGAAACGAAATCGAAACGATTTTTTATTTCGTTAAACGAAACGAAACGATTAACGAAACAACTCAGTTTCTTTGCGATTTCAACATTTGTCAGCCCTATGTGAGAGTGTGTGAGTGTGAGTGTGAGTGTGAGCAGAGACTGGGGAAGGAAGGAATCTCCATGGCCAGAATAGGTAATACACATTATACACTGTCTACAGTCCCCTCTCTGGGCCTACCTATGATGCTGCTACTTTGCCAACTGTAAAATGAAAACTCCTATGACAACAACAAAACAAACAAACCCAATTCCCCACAATTCTCCCTGATCTTCATCATCATTATTAAAATAAATTAAATTAAATTAAAATCTGAGCAATTGAACTGACCATCTTCTTCAATTTTCAACAATGTATGTATGATTTCTCTTTTTGGGTATTCAAATTGGTAGAAAACTATGCTACTTTGCCAACTGTAAAAATCCTATAACAACAAAACAAACAAACCCAATTCCCCACAATTCTCCCTGATCATCATCATCATATCATTATTAAATTAAATAAAATCTGAGCAATTGGCCACCATCTTCTTAAACAATGTATCATGTATGATTTCTTGTTTTGGGTATGTTCAAACTGGTAGAAAAGTGAGAGGGATTGTGTTGAAATAAATAAACAACTGACCACAATTCTCCCTGATCATCATCATTATTAAATAAATTAAATAAAATCTGAGCAATTGAATTGACCATCTTCTTCAACAATGTATGTATGTATGTATGTATGTATGTATGTATGTATGTATGTATGATTTCTTGTTCTGGGTATTCAAATTCCATTAACAAAGTGAGAGGGATTGTGTGCCTTGGATCCATGGCCATCGGGGACAACATGTTCCCCATCTCTCAGTTCACTTCCTCCGAATGGTTCCTGTCGAGCTTGGAATAGAGTAGACCCGGTGCAGTGCAGACAGGAAGCTGAGATGCTGATACTTTGTGACATCTGAAGACTGGATGATCCTGTGACTGACTGGCTACAACAGAGGGTAGGATGATGGGTGCTAGTTAGCAAATCAGACTTGATTTATAATTGTTTATAGATATTAGAATTAGAACTTACTAAGGAGAAGAAAAACTTGTAGAGTCCATCCGTATAAAGTATGTTACCCATTCATCCTCTCATAATTCTGATACGCCATGTACTCATGTGCTTAGCACAGTTACATAAATATTCACTGTAAAATGATATCTATTAATCAGAAAGATATAATTGTTCACTGTAAAATGATATTTGTTCATTGAAGATACGATGGATAAGTAAAATGGTTGGACGCTAGTTATTACTCTAAAGAGAACGAGTGCAAAGCCTTTGAATTGTATTGTGGCAGTGTTCTTACTTTTTCATTTAAATGTTGTTGTTAGTGTAAGAAATATATATATATATATATTCATATTTTGCTCTCAAGAACAATCATAGACTCAAAGTAACAATATTCATGAATAAATTACAAATAATATATATGTGTGTTTCACCTCCTGAATAAAAACATGTATAAAACTAAAAATTGTTAATTTGTGTGTAATACTTTTTTATTCTCAAATGAAACTTTTTATTGGTAAATAAGACGTAATATTTCATGAATAATTCGTAGTATAGAGATATTATATAACATTTTAATGATATTATATCATTGTTTATTTCTCAATAAACAACTATTGATCTGGGGAGCATTTTCTAAATTATTGATTTGTAACCATGAGAAAATCCCCGGTTCCAAAATAGCAAGAGAGCCATGTAATAGTTCACACTGAAATTGACACAAGAGATCTTCACCTGAGCCTGGTTGGGGACCTTTGGGGTAGTATCTTGTCTTTTTGCCTCCATTTTATTATTATCGTATATGTTATACACATGAGGACATTTAATGTCTTTAATGATCAACAAAATAACAAAATTAATAATAATAAGCAAAAGTTGCCTGACTTTAAGTGCTGCATTTTTCATTTGTCAATAGTACCTTTTTTATTTTTTTATTTTCCCTTTTAGTACAGCTAGGATGCATGTTATTGGTCTACGTTAACAATGAAATATAATATGCTCTATGCTAGAATTAATGATTTCCCCAAGTTGATAAATTATTAAATTCAGTTAAGTAATTGATGTGCTCTCAATCATTGATATGTCAGATACATAATTATGTTGTTAAATTTAGAATATTGGAATTTTGAATTTTTGATAAATTGTTATACAATCTTAAAATTGTAACAAATTTTGCATGTGACTAATGTACTTGATATGATAAATTTGTATTGGTAGTAGAAAAAAAGATATTGTGAGCTTGAGCTCAAGTAGCCGTTCTGTGAGCGCACTTCCAAAAAATATATATATAATGAGTAAAACTATCGTGTTCTTAAGCTCACGAAGACCTCCCGTGAGCTTAACACAAAAAACATATTAAATTATTCCAAATTTTGATTTATATGGCTCAATAAATTCTTTATATCAAAATCATGTGGCATGCAAAAATTTTCCATTTTTAGAGATTTTGTATTTATTTCGGATTTTTTAATAGCAACTATACAATATTAATAAAATAATTAATATTTCATATGTAACTTTTAAAAAATCTGAAATAAATATTAAATATATCTAAAAATGGAAAATTTTTGCGTGCCACATGATTTTGATATAAAGAATTTAGCGAGCCATATAAATCAGAATTTAGCGAGCCATATATAATTTATATATTTGTTGTAATTGCATCCTAGATGGTACTGAAACCTGACTTAATATAATTTACAAAACTTGAAAATTTATCTAAAACAGTTCAAAGCTTAAAATTTAACTAAAACACTTCACAACACTTTAAAAAAATTATTTATGAATGTAACTAATCACTCGTCCGATTATATACCAACATTCACATTTAAAATGCATTGTAAAAGGAAGCTGATAAATTGGAAAAGAGAAAATATTTGGGTTCTTTAACGGGATGAAAATCTGCTGCCTTTTCTTCTCAGAAAAGTATGGTCTGCTTATCCGATCAGATGGTCGGTATCAGTTGTCGTACTGATTTTAAAGTACTTCGATATTTGTTGCACCAATCTCAATGTACTTCAGTGTTTCTCAACCATCGGATCAAAAAAGCAGAGCCTGCGCACTTTTCTAATGAAAAGCAAGTGATCCCGATCCTCTTTAACGGGGTTCTAAGAGAAAAAAAAAAAGTTCGAGTGATCTGTGATCACTCAAAAAAAAAAAAAAGAAACAGAGAAGTCAAAATTTGCGGGCAGAAAATCCCGTGAAAAGTGAAAAGTGGAGAGAAAAAGTAAAAATTGTCTGGTACTAGGTTGCCGGGGATGATGGCACTTTAAATCACCTTTCTTCTTAACTCAAAAAAAAAAAGAAAAAAAAAAATCACCTGTCTTTCAATCTTTCAAGGACGAGACAGACAAGTAGAGGTCGCAAATCGGGCGGGCAGGTTGGGTTCGGATTCGGGTCGGGTCTGTTTGACTTTTAGAATATCTCGGGTTAGGTCGGGTCGGGTGATGGGCGGATCGGGTCGAGTCAATTTTAATATTTACTTTTTTTGGATCGTATGTTGATTTGAGTTGGACTGGATGCTATTTGATCTCGGGTCGGGTCGGGTTGGGTTCGGATCAGGTCGGGTCGAGTCGGATCAGTTTGACTATCTGAAAAATTCTAGGTCAGGTTGGATCGGGTTCTGCCACCTCTACAGACAAGTAATTGTGTTCCTTCTATTTATTTTGGTGCTCCGGCCGGTTGGAATTGGATGCCATTTTGAAAGAGTGCATATCCACTGGAATGGTCATGTTACCTCAAAATATGGAGTGCTCAGAAATTATACTGGAAATAACTATGTACTACTGTAGCTAGCTGTTTTAAAAACCGCAAACAGTAGCTTTTTAAGGGGTATTTTGACTATTTCACTTGTGGAATACCCTAGCTAGGGGATTTCAATTCATTTTGAAAACAATGTAGGATACTCGTATATCTCGTAATAATTTAGAATTGTCCACCTAATTAATTACGATTCCAGATAGATAGTGTTTCAAATTTTAATCAATTTGTATATTGTTTGATAGCTCATCAAATTTTTGTGTGCTTTTAACGTTGTAATTTAAATGCTATCTTAATATTTATGAAATGTCTCGTTGTAAAGATTATCAATATAAGCATTGTCACGGGATCTTCTTGTATAATACTTATCAAAGATAACTTAATCTGCATGAAATTTGCGATGATTTATATTTTGGTATTAGATGATATGTCATTTTGACACTTAAATTGCATTAAATATTTAAATACAAAGGTTTTTTTATTTATTGGAATTTAAGAATTTAAATTGTGTAATACCAAATTGACTATTATCTATTGTCAAAAGTTTTTCTAAGTTACGTTTCATTTTGTTTTCTATGTTAACTTTTGACGTGACACGACATTTCAATTTATGAGGTCAGTTCGGCAAACAAGGATTACGCCTCTTTAATTTAGGCTACTCAAACTTAGTACCTTTAATTCTTACAAGCATAAAGTTCCTTAGCACATATTAAGAATATCTTCTTAAGCCTCCTCTTATTGAGGGCTTAATCTTGCCCGACTCCTTAAGAAGCCTATCCCTCTATATTAAGCCCTCCTTAACTTTCAGATATAAATTAAGTCATCTGAATGTAAGTTTCTTAGCACACTGATCAAATTTTAATCATCGTTGTTGCCAAACGACCACATATATATAATATTAAGCATGTCCAGCTGTAATGATACCCCTTAATTCATGAAAAAAAAAATAGAAGGTTTATATAAGCCAGATCAGGGAATTACTATAGAAAAATAGAAGGCTTCAAAGAATCTAGGTAAAACAAAAGGCAAGTGGACTTAAATAAAATTGAGTTGACACCAAACTATTCTGTTATTTTGGGAAAAGTAGCCGTTTCTCTATGCCTGACAAGGTAATTAAAATAAGGTAGAAGCAGACAAACCCTTGCTTGATCAGAAGTAAAATATAAACAAGTATATTAAATAAAATTAATGATATATATTACTGTAATTTATGAGTGAAAAGTCAAAACTCCAACCATTTGTATTCACAATTTTCACACAGTTGTGCAACTTACACGTCTCCTATATATATATTATTTGTTGAGTAAAGATACCATGTCTTTCTCCGAGCACATCTCCAAAAACATATTAAATTATATACCTCCAAATTTCAATTAATCATATGGCTCGATAAATTCTTTATATCAAAATCTTATGAGATATAAAAAGTTTTCATTTTTTCAAAAATTTTAAAGTATTTATAAAGTGATATATAAAGCATTCATTATTTTATTAATATTGTATATTCACTTTTAAAAATCTCAAACAGATACATGAGTACATCTGTACATCCAATAAAAACATAAGTGTGTGCACCAAAAGAGAGACTATTAGCAATGACTACTAATTAAACTATTTTTCACCTATCTATAAGAAGGGTTACTGTTATTTTGACCAACAAACTATATCAGTAATTCAGTTACTATTAGTTTGACCAACAAGACTGAATTTCATATCCTTACTATATATAAAAGCATATTAAAAAAAATGACATGAAAGAGCTATCTTCCCTCAAAAAAGAAACCTGAGTCGTTGATCATTTTCTTGGATAGATCATAGCCATTGATTTACATTAATGTCTCAGCCCATTAAAATTTCAGGCCCATATCAATTATCTGCCCATTACATATTATCTTAAAAATTTATTATAAGAAATAACAATTTTAGCCTAAAACAACGCATGCGCTGTATATATAAGAAAGAGCTTATAAACACGAGAATCAATGGCATGAAATATTTCATTCAGCCGTTTTCCTTCTGTCTGCATAATTTTATAATAATTTTGTAAATTAAATATGTATTTGTAAATTTTTGTGTTCAAAGTGTAACATCGTATTTTTTGCAAAATATATTGTGAATGGAGGAATTTTGTAACTAGAAAGCTATATAGTCTATGATTCTAAATTAATTTCTTCAGATTTGTGATTTGTAAAAACTTTGAAAAAGACCTACCTATATATTTGGGTGGGGTTTAAAAATACTTCTACCCTCTTATTATTCACATTTTGTAATTATATAAAATAAAACAAGAATTTTATCCAATGATAATTTTCTCACTTGTACTTAATTACCTCGCCCAATGGGTAAATAACACATGTTTGACTGACATCTAGATCCACTATTCTACTCTAAGAAAGAAAATAGAGTAAAATTTTGTCTCCACAATTTTGCCCCCACAACCCTGTGATGAGGTGGCATATGAGTGGAGACTGGGGAGGGTCATTTTTGTAAAATATTTTCATGATAGGGTAATTTTGTAAATTTCCTTAGAAATAAAAGATATTTCTGTAAAATTTTTTGAAGAGAGGGATATTTTGTAAATTTTTTCTAAATGTATTGGAGTGTTTTGGGGGCACTGTGTGTGACAAGTTATATTTATGCATCAAGAAATAAGAAGGAATAAAATGAGAGGAGAAGAGAGGAGATGAGAATCCAATGAGAAGACAGCAAGCAGCTGCATGCATGCATGATGCATGTGCTGGTGTAATCATTACATGGTGCCAAGATGCCAATCCCTCCCTCCAGCAGTCCAGCCTGGATTATTTTTTGCTTTTCCTGCTCTACGGATCTCACCTCGTTGGCATACTGATACTGTTTTCTTCTTGTTTTGTGATCTGCCTCGTGCAGATTGTAGCAATTACTAATAATAATATACAAGTGAGGCTATTGCGTTTGGCAAAGCGTAAGGAGGTAATACGCTTCGTCTCATTATCTCAAAACCGAAACTTAAATGGTTAATTCAAGTCACTCAACACAATCTGTATATTGAAAACCTTGTAGATTACCGATTTTTTTCTTTGTTTAAGAGTTTTCTATCTACTTTTTTTTTTAAATTGTACAGAAAATGCACACAAATTTGTTTATAAAATGAGTCATTTTTAAAAATAAAAAAAAAGTTAAAAAACTCTAAAAATAAAAAAAAAATGGATGTGGAACTAGGTTTCAATATTAAAATTGTGGTAAGCAACTTGGATTAGTTATTCGAGTTACAGTTTAGGATACATGAGGTCGAAGCGTACTAGCCACTGCATATTGCAAAACGCAATAACCTCACTATGTATTATCGTTTTGAATGAACAATGTATATATAAACTAAAGATTGAACCATTAATTAGATCCCTAAATGTTCTGAAAATATCATATCATGGTAGACATTAGGTTTCAATTTTCCAACCTGACCAAAATTTTGTTGAAATGTTTTTATTTCCATGTAATCATGTTACAACTTATAATTAACAGATACATAACATATTACATACTTCTAGTGTTAGTACTCAAAATCTATTTCCACCAAAGACTGGATCCGATTTCAGGCTTGAATTTTTGGAAAAAAACAAATTATAAATTGGAAAACGAGCTTCGAAATATAATGGGCCACCAAACATAATGAATAGACAAATTGGGCTATAAATTCTGATCTTTTCAAGGGGAATGCATATTGAATTGTTCCATACAATATGAACTTATTAAATGACCTCTATGTAAAAGTTTGCCTCTTTGTTTTATGCAATTCATCTGTATTTGCCAAAACAAACCAATGTTTGATCTTCTAGGCACGCAAACGATGAGTCACATATATATGAATGCCTCTATCTATATATATATATTGACTTGTTCCTCTATATATCTCATCTATCTCCCAATTCATCTTATTATCAGTTTTCATGGCTAGTTCATCATCAGTGAGTCACATCAAGACCTCGAGATCGACCTCGTACCATTTCAGATTCAATTTCTCACAGCTCAAGCATCTGAAAACTGGGCAGTATATGTTTCCTCCCCAGCATTTCTGGCATCAGGGAAAGAATATATGGGTCATTGAATGCTACTCACTTTATTACACTGTTATATACACTTTTCTTGTTAGGGATATCGGCAAAAGCTCAACATTGCACAGGATATTCAGTTGCAGTCTCATGAAGAAAGACGGGAAGTCGGCATTTCCGCTTCCATTTGAAAGCTCACACATCAAGGGAGAAATTGGAATTTCTCATGGTAGTATCCCTCAACGTCAATTCGAGGACGAGTTTGTCGATGATGGTAGTTTCGAATTAATTTGCACCGCTAACGAGACGAATATATGCACCAAGGTGGTGGTGCCCAAATCGTTCAATCTGCAAAGCCAGATTGGGAGGATGCTCTTGGAAAGCAACGACTGCATGGCTGACGTAACTTTCGATGTTGAGAATCGGTCTTTTACATGCCATAAGATAATCCTGGCAGCACGATCTCCCGTGCTCAAGGCAGCGCTATTTGGAAATATGTCGGAGGCGACACAGAAATGTATTGTAATAAAAGACATGTCCCCGGAAGTATTCGAGGCAATGCTTCGTTTCGTTTATACTGACACTCTTCCATGTTTCGAGTCTGATAAGACATCCACAGTAATGGCACAACATTTGTTTGTGGCGGCCGATAGGTACTCGATCGAAGGGTTGAAGGCATTTATGTGAGGATCAGCTACGGTCTTCCATCTCCTTCGACACAATTGAGGCCACCTTGGATTTGTCGGAACAGCACAACTGTCTTCGGCTCAAAAATGCTTGCATAGAGTTCATCGCAAAGGCCGAGCCAGGAGGCCTCGTCAGTTGGATGTTGACCGACAAGTATGTCGATTTGATGAGGAACTTCCCTTCTGTAATGGCAGAAGTTAGAGCCAAATTAAGTCAGTGACTCGCCGTCTTCCGGGCTAATGAAGTACTAAAAAAGATGTAGTTGATTTTCTTGATGTGTTATTAGTATGTTTTTTCTTGTCATTTTCTTTTAATCTAGCAGTTATATATGAACTGTTATATATTAGTGAATACTGTGATGGGACAAGTGTTTGTTTTTTTATTAATTATTTGAATTCAAAGATGTGCTTTAATTTGTGTATAAATTCATACTTGTTATATACGTATTGGAGTTCAAACTAGGTTTTTTAGTTGCGGCTACGCCACAACCATTATTATATATTATTATAGTGAGATAATGTAATTGTTATCAACAACTATTTAAAGATAAAAAATAATTGGTTTTATACTTATAAAGTATATATGTGTCATGATATAAACAAATAGCCAAGTTTGTCATAAACAAATAATATTTAATTTCTCAATTTATGGACCAGTTGACTTTTAGCATGCAAATTTGAATAACAATTAATGTAACATTCTTATAAGATATTCTTATTTGTGCAAATCATAGCAGTAAACGGAAAAAAAACGTTTTATGGTGTACAAATAAAACAAATATATATACAAAAAAAAAGAGACCAAAATAGGGATACCTGTGAAGAGAAGCAAAGAAGGAAGAGACATGTGCTAAGAAAACAAATTGACTGAGATGCACATGAATGTGAGACATACCTTTTGGGTTTATTTGATTGAATACATCATCATAGAAAAGCTATAGCTGATAATTTTTTGCCCATGACAATCATATATACAGTGAACCAAGAGTGACTATACTAAAATATAAAAAAAACAGTTCAACTTTTTTGAAGTTGATTGTACCAACGTAATATAAAAGGCGACGTCATATATTGACAAATTATCAAATAAAAAGAAGTGAATGATCAATTAATGATACTTATCTTGACAATTTGCTTTTAAAAAAAATTAAAAGAAGTATTTTAAAAATGGATAATGGAAAAACTTTTATACTAATGTTGTGAGCATTGTAGATTGATTATGTTTAAAATTTCAAGCGATTAGATTCATATTTGATAATCCTTAAAAGATAATTTAAATCAGAAATGTTGAAATTTGTATGAACTTTTGATGAGCTATGAAACAACCTTTAAATTGAATGAAATTCTGAAATATTATCCGTCTATTAGTTCAATAATACATATTTTTTTTGGTAATTTTAAATATTCATTTAAAGATGTTTAAATTAGAAATTTAGAATTGTTGAAAAACGTATAAACTTTTGATGAGCTATCAAACAACTTTTAAATTTTAAAAAATTTGAAACAATATTAATCTATGATTTAAAAAAAAAATTATCCATAAATTTGAAACAATATGAATAAAACTATTCAGACCTGCGATCAAGATCCAAACAATCAACAACCAACGCCCCATTCTTTAAAAAAAAAAAAAACTACTGTTCATTTTGTACTGTTTATAGGCCCCACTATCACTATTCATGGGGACCCACCTACATTACCGATTGAGAGAGATTATAATATGTGAACCTTTTAGTTGGATTTTCTCTAAAGTAAACAACAATTTCCATCTCATTTGAAGTTAGTTTCTCCATCCTGTTTGCTAACATTGCAAAAAGGATACCAGGAAGCTATCCGAGTACTTATTTTTAGATCAAATGGCCAATTCTGGTACATCATGCAGTGATCAAATTTACCAAAACTAATTAAGGAAATTGATAAAACAGCAAAACAAGATCAAGAATCCGGCCACGCAAATCATTTTATTTATTTATTTATTTTTTGCCTACCATGTCAAAGCTTCATGTCATGATCATAATTTGACTTGTTACAAGTTGTATCTCGCATAATGGAGTACACCAGAATAATTTTGTTTTTGTTTAAATTCAATAGACACGGAAACGAGATTTGAATTCCAATTATCAAATTTATTTGATGCACTCATCAATGAATTATTTTATTTGAAATACTTTTTTCAACTCTTCAAGTCTTTCAGAAAGTAAATTTGGTCATGGAAGAACAAAAACCCAACATCCAGGTTTTGAGCATTGTATTATTGGGCCGAACTAAAAGCTTTTTTTTTTTTGTTTATATTCAGAAATTGGCCCAATGCGACTATGAAGATCACAAATTCACAATCTCGACTCTCTGTTATGCATTTAATTATGCTGAGTAGCTTATTATTATTATTATTATTATTTTGAACAAAGCCCGAAGGCAAACCTCCAATTATCCTCGCTAGGACTTGATCCCGAGTCTCCACGATAGAAGCCTATATCACTACCACTAGGCCGTAGCCTCGTAATAAATTCACAGTCTCATCATATAATATGTTCACGAATAATAATAAGTTCATGGTAAAATTAATCTCTCCCTATAGCTAGGTTTTAACTAAGCGTTAATACCGAATGGCAATTTTCATTTACTACATCCTTAATTGATATTACGAACGCTAATTAAGAAGCTTTTTGTGATGAGGAGGACCATTGACAGTGCTTATCTTGACAATTTTGAAAACTTTCAAAAATTAATAAAAATTTATAAAAATCTTAAAAATAGAAAAAAGTTTAAGAAATTTATGCTTAATTTATAGATTGATTATGTTTCCGGTTATATTCAATTTAAGCTATATTTGATAGCTATTTAAAGATGTTTTAATTACAACCGTTAAAAAATGTACAAAATTTTTTGATAAGGCATCAAATGATGTTCAAATTGATTGAAATTTGAAACACTATCAATCTATAAGTTAAATAATGCATCCATAAAATATTTTTCATTTCTAAGATTTTTTTATGATTTTTTTACAAATTTTTAAAGATAACCATTGTCAAGATGGTCAAAATAAGCATTGTAACACTACTAGAAAAAAGGGCATCTACGTGCTTAAAAAATGGGCCTTCTGCGTGTATAAGTCCACGTTAAATAGACAGCGTGCATAGGTGCACGCTAAGCTTTGCACGCAGGTGCATTCGATTCTAATACCCTATTTGCGTGAAACTATCACGCAATATTTGTATTCTGACAACCCCTCTGACATTTCGTTTGGCTCCTTTACGTGGTTACCTCTACACTGGAACATGGAACTATGCACGCAATTTTCTGACACTATCTGAATAAAGCTTACCAACCCCAATTCTATTAAATAACATTTTATATTATATTATATTACTTACCAACCCCCATTCTATTAAATAACATTTTATATTATATTATATTATATTATATTACTGTACTATATTATATTATATTACTGTACTATATTATATTATATTATATTATATTATCATGTTACGTGGCATCAATGGTTTTGCTTTAATCCAAATACAGCCAAAATCAATAACAAAAGATTATATTATTATTACATATCATTTCGTATCCAATATACAGTACTAAATATGGAAAAAATGACATTATTATAACATAATTTACATCCACCTCATCATTTCAGCATTCCAACAAAAATTGTAACGAAATGAATCCAAACAAAAATTAAAATACTACAAACTACAGATCTTCAAGTGGACAAATCCGATTTGCAATCCAATTGATTATTTTCTGATGAGTCCCTGAAATCAAAAGAAATGATTATAAGCAAAAGAACAACCTCAAAATTTTGATTTGCACATAGTGCACACTGCACAACAAAACAACCAAGATTCAATAATTACCTATTGTGAGTGAAAAATTTGAATGAAGCAAAATAGATTGCATATTAGTTTTAATTAACCAAAAATAAATTTCAATGGCTCTACATAGAGCTTTTCACACTTGCATCACATGTTTGTTTCTTCAAGAACCAAAAACAATCCTTTAGCTGTAATAGTTCAGAACAGATTACATATTAGTTTAATTAACCAAACAAATTATGTAATGATGCACCAATATTCAAGAAGTATGAAGAAATTCTCACTACCCTTGCAATATGAAATTCTGATGCGTATTGTTGAGTTGTTTGCTCTTGCCAACTAAATATGAACTGTCTGCTCAAGTCTTTCTTACCCTCTGCTTCACAAAATGAAATTTTGTTTTCAGCAAATTGAAATTAGCATTTACTTTGACAAAGTTTACCATATACTAACATTTGGGAAATTAAATCAGCTTGGCAAATACTTGTACCATAATTACATTTTTGTGCAACAATTAGAAACCAGAAAGAGAACCTCCCCAGCAAAATTCAGCAACTACCAATGGCAAATACATGTGTTTTTCTCTGAGGGCTTAAATTGCATGCATGCTTTGCATCCTGCCTATATCCAGAGAGATTGCAAATTAGTAAAACAACACTGAAATCAGTTTAACATAAGGAACGTCAAATTGATCTAGCCAGACCCACATATAACAACAAATTTTATTACATAACCACATATCTATGGCCAATACCTGATGATCAATAGCACAACATATTTGGCCATTCAGTTTGTTCAATCTTTTCTAAGAGATGTACGCATCAGAACATGCTGAAATTAAAAGCACAAATTGTTTGAATCTCATAGAGTGATGCATAGACATCAACACTAACCATCTGAAAACCATAATTTAGTAATTAAAAAGACCATTTGATGACAATCAAAATTCATTAAATGACCAGGAATGAAGAAAGTAAAGGATGAAGTTGCCCAATTAGAAGCATAAATTTGAGCAATTTTATTTGTTATACCTACAAGTTGCAGAGCTGACCGCATAGGGAGACTCCACCCTAAGCCCTTGCATGAGAGGATAAAGAATAATGTCAGAATAGCCAACAAATTCATTCGCTTAAGAAACTAAACTGGCTGCTAGCAATTTTTTTTTGTTCCTAAGATTAATAGACTTTGATAAGCAACAGCTATTTATGTGTTTATGTGTACCTGTTGATGATTCTGAGCATTTTTAGCAGTTCAAAAGGCTTGAATGAATGTCAAATATACCATAAGCTCACTGCACCACTCTTTTGACATTGCTTATAGAAAACTTCTTTGACGGATCAAGCTTCACAAATTGGACAGAAGTGAACTCTTTTGACATTGCTTATGTCAAATATACCATAACCCCACGCACAAATCTACTTAAGTTTTTATTCAAAATTAAGAAAATTGGACAGAAATTGAACCGAGTTCAAGCTTCACAAACAATAATTATGTAAATAATCATGAGATAATTAGGTTCAATATGTAGTTAAAGGCCAAAATTGGACAGAAACCGAGTAATATTCATGCAATTGACAGATCAAACATTGATAACTCATCAGTAATAGTTGATTCTCTATCCACGCAGTAACAAGCACCGAAAACTTAGAAACCCACAATTGCTCATTACTTTCAGAAGAAGGGAGAAACCTTAATTGTCTTGTGGAAATTTCACCTAGGAGATATTCACTTAGAAACCCACAGCGTAAGTGCCGTCATCTATCCAACACAACACATCACAAATCAGAACAACAAAACTGAGTGCCAGTAATTTAATTAAACAGCGAAATCTTCCACCTAAGACATGGGAAGGGTGCCTGGACCTGATCTTAGCGGCGGCGCCGGAGAGCTAACCCTAGATGTATTAATTGCTGATACTCTTTACTTATCATTTATATGTATTAATTGGAATTCTGATGCACATATAGATCTAGTGCTTCTATGTTCACTATTTGTGCGGTCTCTTGCAATAATTGATAAAGGTCTCCAAACTGTTGAAAAGAAGAGAGAAGATGCACCTGAGACATGGGAGGAGGAGGAGGCAGTGACGTCCTTGATGAGGTAGACGAAGGCGAAGCCTCCCTTGCCGAGCTGGCACACGATGCGGAAGCCGTTGCAGAGCGCGTTGAGGCCAATCTGGCACGCAACGTCGCCTCCGTCGCCATTGACGGCATCGTAGAGCGCGTGGAGGCCGAAGAAGGAGCAGCCCATTGGTTGGATTCCCTCATTTGGTTGGCCGCGACGCGGTTGCAGGAGAGCGTGTCTTTGTTGAGCACCCCCACCGCCTCCACCACCATCTCAAGCGCACTGCTCGTGTTGGTGGAGCGAGTGAGTGACTCGTCTGTGTGGCGGGGGGGGGGGGGGGAAGGGGAAGGGGGAGATGAATCAGATCAGACGGCTGTGGAGAGGGGAGGGGAAGGTGAGACGGTTGTGGAGAAAGGGAGAAGGGTTAGGGTTTGAGGGTTAAGCGGTATGAGAGGCGGCTGATTCAACTTTGTTCCAATTTTGGCTGAAAATTTTGGGGGCAGAACGATTGTGAGAGAGGTGATGTTTACATGATTTTGGGAATCTGTCATGATTGGATGAGTTCACTTAAGAATAAAATTGAAGTTTGGTCGGTTAGATTTTTATCATCGATGATCAAAATCATTAGATCGGAAGAGAAGTTATAAATCTCTTGTAGTTTATATACAATCCGCATTGTAGAGGATCCGCGTATTTCTATTTTGCAAGATATAATGTTGTTTTTATAATGAACGGCACAAAATTAAAATGAAAGATTTGACGGTGAAATTTTTAGTAAAAATTTTAATTCTTCATCTACACATACTATTTAGTTAGATTATTGTTCTAACATAGCCTGATTGGGTGTTGCAACTTTTATATTGCATCGATCATAGTAATTAATTCGTAACCATTTATATTTAGCACTTGTTTTTTATATGATCAATGATCAAACAAACTTTAAATTTGATCATGTCTTGGTTTTCCACGATCTATATAGTGTTCTTCAATTTGAACGGTTTTGATTGATAATACATCATTTTAGATGTACTTAAAAGCATTTTGACATGTAGCCATGATACTAATGCATTGAACATAAACTAGAAGTGTTCACTATTGTGCCTTCTAATACTTAAAAGATAACAAATTAGTGATCTGTTTCGCTTATATGCTAAATAATCATCTTGATTGCACACCATATAAGTTTTGTTAGATTTGAAGCTTCAGATGATATCGATCAACTAACTTTAAAAACACATTATTCGATGGACATAAATTGTGCGTAACGGATCGAAGAATTATATAAGGTGTGAGATCAAGTAAACATTATAGTCATTTTTCTTATACTTTTCTGATCTTATACCAAA
Organism: Cyperus esculentus; assembly: GCA_030179965.1. Lineage (NCBI taxonomy): Eukaryota > Viridiplantae > Streptophyta > Magnoliopsida > Poales > Cyperaceae > Cyperus > Cyperus esculentus. The sequence goes on from JASGLE010000031.1 coordinate 2,356,913, forward strand.
AAAAAATTTAATCAGATAACGTTTTACCGATGTGATTTTTCGTCGAAATTTAACGGTCTTAGATATTTTGATGTATTTGAGTAATCAAATTAAAACGAAACTGGGCAAAATTTTATAGTTAAGCATATATGAGCATAAACTTTTGATTTATAAATTTTAATTTATTTTTATATATTTTATTCTATTTTATAAGCATGTTTTTAATTTTCTGGTCATTTGGTCCGTTAGATTTGAATCAAAGAGTTGTCATCGTGAAGTAGGCCTCCATTTCCATCAAAAAAGGAGACAAAACTCTGAAAACATGTACACTGTGCAAAGCAATACATACAACAGCCGGCCTAACATGGAAGGAAACAAGACACGTAGGATCCTGTTAATTTGGATCGTTGGATCAAAATCGATGGACCAGATCAACTGGAAGTTGATTTGAGGAGTCTATTTTGGATAAATCCAATCCGTTTCTTTTAATCCAACGGTCCGTATTGGAATAGTAGGGCCGTACTTTTCTAAAAGAAAAGTAGGTGATATTAACTGTACAGATTACTACTTCCCCGTCGTCATTTGTGAAGGACGGAGTGGTCCTGTACTGTGCGGTAATACTTCTGAGAGATATTAACCGTTTAGATTAAAATTTGCACGAGTATTAAAGCATATCGGACGGTTTGTAGGCTGTGCGGCAAGGTGTTGTGTAGTAGGGGATGGGAGTATGAACGGGATTGAGGGTGTGTTGGTTCGGACCCCACTGCTTGCACACTTTTTGTGTTTTTGTTCTTTATTTTATTGAATAAAATATAGTTTATCTTTTTGTGAAAGGGGCAGGACACCCCAAATTCCACAGCGTGCATATCTTCTGGGCGAAGCTAAGCACGTTAGCAAACAAGATGGGGCCCACTACCTTAAATCAGCGTGTATCCTTCATGTTTGCACGCTAAGGCTCTAACTTATGCATGCTGATACCCATGGGCTTGTTCGGTGGCATGGATCAAGAGCTTGAGCGCTACTAAGGAGCCCATGTTCGGCATTGTACAAAAGATTAAGATCAAAGGATCAAAGGATCAATGTTGAGGAGGTGTACGGTTGAGGGACAAAGTTGTCAAAAAAGATTGAGTTTTGAGGCTTGAGGAGGGCTTGAGCCGGCCAAAATTTAGAGGAAGGGGGGAGGATGGCTTAAGATCTGGTGTTAGAGGAGGTGTCTTGATCTTTGTTGAGGAAGTGATGTTCGGACGGATCAAAGGGGATCAAGGCCTTGAGCCGCGTTGAGCCACGTTGAGGAGCCTCTGCCGAACAGGCACCATGTTTTCTAGTACTGTAAATAGAGGAGGGATCAAATGATACACAATTATTTTGACACAAATGTTATACTAAATCATATAAATTTATAAAAAATCTTAAAAATAGAAAATCTTTTATAAACATATTCATTTACTTATAGATTGATTGTGTGACAAATTTTATATCCGGCACAAACTAAACTATTTTGATATTCCGTCAAGAATCATTAAATTTAGACCGTTCTAATTACTATATAAACTTGATGGTCGTTGATGGAGTATCAAATGACACTCAAATTGAATAAAATTTGAAACACAATTGATCTACAAGTAAATAAAGATGTTTGTAAAAGATTTTCTATTTTTAAGATTTTTTGTAAATTTATATGATTTAGTGTAACATTTGTGTCAAAATTTTAGGTGTCAATGGATCCCTCCTCTTAGTATATCCTCTTCCAAAGAACTCATCGGAAGTCCCTCATACCACTCGGTTTTGCTAAAGAGGAGAGATCCATTGACAATGCTTATCTTGACTATCTTGGTAATAGAGATTTTGAAAATTTTGTAAAAAATAGTTAAAAATTCTAAAAAATAGAAAAAAGTTTATAGAGATATTGTTTAACTTATAGATTTATTATCTTTCAAATTATATTCAATTTAAGTGATGTTTGATAACTTTTAAAGCTCGTGAAATTTCAACCGTTAAAAAATGTATAAAATGTTAATAAACCATCAAACGATATTCAAATTGATTGAAATTTGAAACACTATTAATCTATAAGTTAAAGAATGTATCCATTAAAGTTTTTTCATTTTTAAGATTTTTTTATGAATTATTATAAATTTTTCAAAAATCTCATTGTCAATATTGTTATTGTAAGCATTGTGAATGTATCTCTCCTCTTTGTTAAATACCTATTTCAGCAACACTGTCATGCGAGACCGAATTCAAATCGGCTGTTATTCTAAAAAGAAAAACAGGACCCTGTTATTTTATTGTGGCCCGTTGAATCAAAATCAACGGATCAGATCTCATTGGAAAAGACCCTCAAAATCTAAAGTGGACCGATCGGATCCGTCCATTCTGATCTAACGGCCCACCCACAATAGAGTAACCGGGTCCTGTTTTTCTTTGAGAATAACAGCAGATACGGACTCATGCGAGACCAGCACTGCTCTAGCTCTAGCAGAGAGCTTTGTACTTGCCTTTTTGTTCTGTAGATAGATAGATTGTGCTCATTATGTTCTGTAGCCAGCCCCAGCCCCAGCCCCAGCCGCCTCCCCAAATCAAAACCAAAACTTCTTTCCGAAGCCCCAACCCTCGCCGCCGCCGTACGTCGAGTGAACCATAGCGACTTCGTTCGTGCCTTTCTAAGAGTCACATGACAATTCTCTCATCTACACGGTCCCAGATCTGTTAGGGTAGGGTTTTGTTCCGTATCATTGAATTCAGTTAACCTGTTTGTTTGATTTGTGCTTTGTAATCACTGATTTTTATTTGGACAGGTACGTACTGCAACTTATTGATGAAGTAAGTAGCTAGAGGCAAGAGGAAGGAATTATCATCGATCACATGGAGGGAAGGTAGATCAGATTTCTCTCAAATCACATGTTCCTTTTTAGGTTAAGCTGAATTATTAGTACCAGTACAAATAAAATTAAACCAATCCGAGCAAAATTATGAGTACCAGCAATATAAGTTTGCATTAAAAACAATTTCAAGGGAAATGAATGTTTACATATATATATATACAAGGTGGAACTTGTTAAATGAACTGAACTAATTAATTCAATTTTACAGTCTGCCTCTTTGGTTTATGCACTGATCGATATTCATCTGTATTTGTCAATACAGATAATCTGGTGCTTCTGGAGAAACTATCAGTCACGTATATATTGTTGCCTCTGTGTATATATATATATATATATAGACTGGTAGCTAGCAGAAACAACATCAATTGACCTGGTGGTACATACATCTCATCTTCTATTCCTCTTATATCAGTGGTGCTCATGGCCAATAATTCGCAATCCGTAACTTACATAAAAAAGAACGCATGCCACCACTTCGTATTTAACTTCGCACGGATGAAGGATCTGCAAGACGAGCAATTTGTTACAACCCCTTCATTTCACGCATTAGGCCGTGACTGTTTCATCGACTGCTACCCTCAAAATTCAGGAGATGAACCGCTTTCATTTATGCGTGACGGCAACGATAATTTTTGTTCTTTCTTTGTTAGATCTGAAGGCACATGCGAACTATTTGACGCGATAATTAGTTGCAGCCTCATGAAGAGAGACGGGAAATCATCCCCATTGCATCTAGTCGAAAAGAGGTTTTCGAGCTATCCTGGATACTGGGAGAGCAAGGGCAAGAAGTCATATCCTTTTCGGAGTCAAGCATTTGTTTATGGTGAAAGTCGACATATGTTAATGAAGGAGTTTGTCGATAACGGAAGCTTTGAATTGATTTGCACAATTCGTGAGAAAGATAAATGCATGCGGGGGATACCGAAACCTTTAGATTTGCATAGCCAAATTGTGAAGCTTTTGGGAAGTGAGGAGACTTCTGATGTGACTTTCGATGTCGAGGGTCGTATATTTACATGTCACAGAATTATACTCGCTGCACGATCTCCGGTGTTCAAAGCCGAGCTATTTGGAAACATGGCCGAGGCGACACAGAAATGTATCAAAATCACAGGCGTTTCCCCGGTGATTTTCGAGGCCATGCTTCATTTTGTTTATACAGATAGAGTTCCATGTTGTCTGTCGATACCGACGATAATCGTACAGCATTTGTTTGAAGCTGCTGACAGATATGCCATTGAAGGGTTGAAGGCATTATGCGAAGACAAGTTATGTGCTTCCCTTTCGCTCGACTTATTTGCCACCACTTTGGTGTTGGCGGAGCGGCACAGTTCTCCTCGGCTCAAGAATGCTTGCCTCGACTTCATTACGGAGCAAAGAACTCTTGTTACATGGATGTTAACTGATGAATATTTGGATCTGGTGAGAGGCTTCCCATCTTTGAAGGAAGAAATACGAGCCAAAGTTCATTCCTTGTTAATGAAGGAGTTTGTCGATGACGGAAGCTCTGAATTGATTTGCACAATTCGTGAGAAAGATAAATGCATGTGGGGGATACCGAAACCTTTAGATTTGCATAGCCAAATTGTGAAGCTTTTGGGAAGTGAGGAGACTTCTGATGTGACTTTCGATGTCAAGGGTCGTATATTTACATGTCACAGAATTATACTCGCTGCACGATCTTCGGTGTTCAAAGCCGAGCTATTTGGAAACATGGCCGAGGCGACACAGAAATGTATCAAAATCGTAGGCGTTTCCCCAGTGGCTTTCGAGGCCATGCTTCATTTTGTTTATACAGATACTCTTCCATGTTATCCGCAGATACCGACGATAATCGTACGGCATTTGTTTGTAGCTGCTGACAGATATGACATTGAAGGGTTGAAGGCATTATGCGAAGACAAGTTATGTGCTTCCCTTTCGTTCGACTTGGTTGCCACCACTTTGGTGTTAGCGGAGCGGCACAGTTCTCCTCGGCTCAAGCGTGCTTGCCTCGACTTCATTGCGGAGCAAAGAACTCTTGTTACATGGATGTTAACTGATGAATATTTGGATCTGGTGAGAGGCTTCCCATCTTTGAAGGAAGAAATACGAGCCAAAGTTCATTCCTTGCCGTCTTTCAGGAATGCTAAGAGGCCAAAGTTATCATAGTTAATTATTTATGGTTGATATAACTCTTAAGTTTTTTTAGTTTGTTTGTGGTTGTTTCGTTTGATCTGGCATTTTATGAATTTGTAGAATATATGACATTACATTATGTTCCTATTATGTAGAATATGCGACCTTCCCCATATATGAATCAGTATAATTAGTAGAATATATGACATTACATGATATGAATCTCTATTATGTACTCTCTGTATCTGTCTCATGATCTCATCTATAACGTCCCAAGAGGGTCCTGACGTTTGTCAGATCATTTTTAGGTCCAATATAATTGTTCCTGGAGACAAAATTTTGTGCTTAATTAAGGAAATAAATGTATTATATTAAAAACTGGAAATAATAAACTGATCAAAACCCGTATTGAGATTCCTCTGATGTCATTAAAGATATTCAAATCGCTTGAAAAATACCACTACAGTACAGTCTACAAGAACTCTGACAAATAGTCCCCGCAAATTATGTCTTGAACATAATTCTGACTTGTGTAAAAATATTTCTTCAAGATCTTCCAGTACGAAATTAATACTACGTTCTCTGTTAATTCGAACAGTCAATTAGCTATATATATTCTGGCATTGAGATATTCCATTTATAATTTTTCTTATACACTCAGTCATCTAGATTCTATAATATCTTGAAATACTCTGCAACTCAGTGTGTCAGTAATTACATGTTGATAAAAGTTTTTCTTTTTAAAATTTAATCATATTCATTAAGAATGTTAATCCTTAAATTTAACAGTTAAAAAATCCACATGCTTAAGAAAATTTTATTTAGGATCTCCCTTAAAACTAAAGGGAAAGAACATCAAGACAATGTAAAACCGTACATTTCTCTTTCCTCCTTCCTCAGACCCTCTGGATTAAGATGCCTTAATTAGTATTTGTTCGATTGCATCAAGATTCGCACTTACATGTATCGTAACAGCATCTCCAATAGACTCCTTAAAACACTTCTAAAACCAATGATTGGGTATTAAGGAGAGAAAACCGTCTCCAAGAGATACCCAAAAAACTATCCCTATTTTTAGCACTCCCAAAACCAGAGCCAAATCTCCTTATTTTGGCCCAGTTTTTAGCACTCTCAATATGACTTCCCAAAACCAGAGCCAAATCCAAACCGTTCAAATGTATTGGGATCCATATTTTGGCCTAGTTTAAATGTATTAGGATCCATATCTTGGGAATCTGTTAGATATTGAGATGAAATTTGCTCTCAAAAAATTTAGGATGACACCCAATGGAGATAGATTGGGATCCATTTCTGTTGGAGATGCTCTAATACAATCGAACGGATATAAATTAAGATGCAGGGGATTCTGGCTCCTCTGTGTACTCTACAGTCTACAGTCTACACAGACACAGTACACATAGACGATCCCATCATGTGCGTTTTACTAAGAAAAAAAAAAAAGAAAAGGAGAAAAAAAAAAGAGAGAGAAATGTATGGTACAGTCCTACGTGTCCTTTATCATCCACTGCAGGTGGGACCCACAAATAACCAAGCCCCCACTATCGAAATCTGGACCGTTAAAATTATCCAACAGAAGCGGATGGATTGAAATCAGCTGTGATGCAAATCGAATCACAGGACCTGAGAACCTGATCCGACGGCTATGATTATTCTGAAAAACCTCCCACAAAAACCTCATCCGTCGGATCCGGATCTGAGACCTTGAGATCAAATTTGGATCACAGCAGATTACGGACTCATTGCAGATAACATCGTAGATGACCATGTCATATGGCATCGCTGACCGCTCTGAGTGCCTATCCCCTAACTTACTGCATTTTGCAGTTCATGATGTGAACCGTTGGATCGTCTCGAGATTCGTGGAGATCCGAGACGGCACGAATCTCAAGACAATCCAACAGTTCACATCGTGAACTGCAAAATGCAGTACAGCAGGAAGACATGAAATCGCTCTGTCTAGTCTCTGGAAGCTGCTCAAGTGTCCAACCAACCAACGCAGCAGGATTCTCAAAGTCCAGATGTCCGTTGGATCGTCTCGAGATTCGTGGTAATCCGAGATGACACGTATCTCAAGACAATCTAACGGCTCACATCTTGAACTGCAAAATGGAGTACAGCAGGAGATATGAAATCGCTCTGTCTAGGCTCTGAAGCAGCTCGAAGTGCCCAACCAACCAACGCAGCACGATTCTCAAAGTCCAGATGTCCCTCTCCCACCGCTGCTCCACCACCACCGCCCTTCTCCCACTCTCGCGCCTCTTCTTCTCCTCCCGCGCTCCCACGCTCTTCCCAAACCCTCGCCCGCTCTCTCTCCCCTCGCTCCTCCGCAGATCCCTCCCCATGGCCACCTCTTCTTCTTCCCACACCTCCGCCGGCGCTTCGGGCGGACCGACGACTGCGGATGCGGATGCGTCTGTCCGCCACACCAACCGCCTCGCGTCCGAACACAGCCCGTACCTCCTCCAGCACGCTCACAACCCGGTAGTGATGACTGATGAATTATGATGGATATGAATATGATACGGATGTTTTTGTCACTCTCTGTTTTATGTTTATGATGACTTGTGCATTTCGTCGAACAGTTGTCGGGCGAGGTCGGATTGTGTGATTGAGTACCGGTTAAATCTTTGCTCATCTCGTACAGTGAAAACCTTAATGGATGATAATTGCTTAGTTACTGGTGTTATACTAGGACAGTTCTGAATTACTTGGTACAACTGTTTTGGAATTTGATGGTAGGATAATGGAATTGCATATTTACTAGTGGTGGTTTTTGTTTAAAGGTTGACTGGTACCCGTGGGGTGAAGAGGCTTTCGAAGCTGCTCGTAAGAGAGATGTGCCTATTTTCCTTTCAAGTTAGTAGATTTCTCTGGTTTTCTGCATTTGTTTATTTCCTGTACATTGTTTATCCGTCTACTCTTACTATAAAAATGATTGTGTTAACTTATGCTGATCTAACTTTTTATCTGTTAATTCTTATTTTCCTCCATCATTGCCTTGACTCCTTGAAGTTGGGTACAGCACATGCCACTGGTAACAAACTCATTCAGTACCCTTCTACTAATTGTTTGTTACATGAGTGGCTTTCTGTTCGGTGTGATTTAACTTTTGTTCATTTGTTGTGGAGGTGTCATGTCATGGAGGTTGAATCATTCGAAAATGAGGAGGTTGCCAAATTGCTAAATGACTGGTTTGTTAGCATTAAGGTACTTGTTTCTTCTGTTAGAATTGTGGGGTTAAAACCACCTATTCCTAAAGATACACAATAGACTTTGACCCTATTTGAACATGGAGGCGATGCATTTATTTGACCAAAGGCTGGTTCTCAACAATATGGTGATATTGATACTACTAACCTTCAACATATGAATTGTATCTAGCACCGTTCACTATTTATTGTCAGAGTTCTCCCATGGTTCAGCTCAGATTATTGTATGGATGGGTGGGCTAGGCTATTGTGACAAATTTGTTAACCAGTATTTGATCCTCTCTTCTAGGTTTTTTTTAATATAATGGATAATTAAGTATGGACTGAGCCCAAGTTGCGTTCAACTTTAGTATGATGACTGAGCTGCCCACTTCAGATGTATTTTTCTTTTTCAGCTCATTGTTTAATGTTTGTTGATGTGAAACAGGTGGATAGGGAAGAAAGACCAGATGTTGACAAGGTTAGACAAATTTCTTACATTTGTTATTTGTTTGCACATACAAGCATAGCCAAGTGCTTAGTAGTTAGTACCAGCTTTGGATCTATCTGGTTTCTGCAAACCAGCGACTTTTAATTTATGAGTCATTTCTTTTAATTTATGAGTCATTTCTTTTAATTTATGAGTCATTTCTAATACTAATCTATTGGCTGTTTCAAGTACTGTACTACTATTGAGGAAGAATAGGAAGCCTAGGCTTTTGCTGATACTATTGTTCCATGATATCATCCTCTTCTATTTTTATGATTGTTGTCTTCCTCACTCATAGGTTTATATGACATTTATACAAGCGCTATATGGCAGTGGCGGCTGGCCATTGAGTGTGTTCCTGTCTCCTAATTTGAAGCCTCTTATGGGAGGTACCTACTTCCCTCCAGATGATAAGTATGGCCGACCTGGCTTCAAGACTGTTCTAAGGTTGGAATGCACATAAACATTTGAATACATTATATAACTCTTGTCATTCTGCTCTTGATGGTACTTTTTCATGACTGTGTATTAGTTCAATTGTTCATTTTCTCGTTAACTTTTCTTGCTAGATGAATCATTTTTTTAAAGGTTAGGACTTGTCACCATAAGATAAGGAGATGTCTAGAAAAATTAACACACTGGCAAATTTAATAATTTTAAGGAATCATTCTAATTTGGGCTGGTATATATTGTAGGAAGGTCAAGCAAGCATGGGATACAAAGAAAGAAACATTGGAAATGAGTGGAACCGAAGTGATTAATCAGCTAACTGAGGCTTTGTCAGCCTCTGCAAAGTCTACCAAAGTTTCAGATGACCTTGCACATCGTTGTTTGAAGCAATGTGTTGAACGGGTTCTTAAATCTCTATTATTTATTTATTTATTTTTTTGTTATTTGCAATATATTAAATGCCTAGTCTTCTTATGTGGAATGTTTTCCAACAAAATTGTAAGTCTTTTAGCCCTTTTAAAATGGATATTTTTACAACTTGAGTACACAAATAGTTGACAGGACCTCTCTACTTGCAATTCAATATTAAGCATCTGAGAGATGCTGAAGATGGAATTTTCTTTCCTTGAATGTTGACATTAGATATACATTTTAACAATTGATGAACTCAATCAAGTTTCTTTTATTTTTATTTTTTTTGACATCGGCGATGCTGCAGTCCAACTGCAATTGGCCCTCTCCATATTTTTGCATGACTTGCAAAGATCCTTATCCTGATTGCTCTTAATTCCTTCTCTCTACACTCTACAGCTGGCAAACAGCTACGATCCAAAATTTGGCGGTTTTGGCTCTGCACCAAAGTTTCCTCGACCTGTTGAGATTTGTGTGATGTTATACAGACAGAAGCTGTTAACAGAGAGTGGGAAAGATAGTGAAGTACAGGATTTGATGAGGATGGTGACACATACCTTGCAATGCATGGCTAGAGGAGGAATTCATGATCATGTTGGTGGTGGCTTTCATAGATATAGTGTTGATGAATGTTGGCATGGTTAGATTTTGGTTCCCTGTTGTAGCCCATCTACTTCATTTCCTTAATATCTTCTGATTAATTTCTGGCTCAACCTTGTGCAGTACCACACTTTGAGAAGATGTTGTATGACCAGGGACAAATTGTAAACGTATACCTGGACACATTTTTGATAACTGGGGATGACTTTTATTCCACCATTGCACGTGACATTCTGGATTATTTGAGGAGAGAGATGATAGGAAAAGAAGGAGAAATTTATTCAGCGGAAGATGCCGATAGTTATGAACATGAGGGCGCTCCTGGAAAGAAAGAAGGGGCATTCTATGTTTGGTCGAGTGACGAGGTAATTATTAAGGATAACTCTTATAGTTGATAATTAGATTTTAACTGGCACAAAGTAAAGGCAATATAAGATGATGCCACAGTACAACACTGAAGGCTTATTTCCAGCCATTAATACAATGTTGTTTGGGAATAAAGGCTTTATTGTTGTTGTTGTCTTAAAACCATGTTGATCTTTCAACTTCTTGAATTAGCGAGGACCGGTAACATAATCTTAGATAATAGTCTCAATTATTTACCAACATGTTGACTTGTAGTTTGTTGCTATATTGTATATTCCTCTTGCTATGATAGTCAAACATATGGACTGAATATCAAATTGCTCTACTTACGTAGGTTGATGAGATCCTCGGAGATGATGCCAATCTTTTTAAGGATCACTACTATGTAAAATTGTCTGGAAACTGTGACTTGTCAAACATGAGTGATCCTCATGGCGAATTTAAAGGCAAAAATGTTTTATTTGAGAGGAGACCTATCTCCTACATGGCCTCTAAACATGGCATGTCTTTGGATGACTATTCCAGCATTCTAGGTAATTGCAGAAAGAAGTTATGTGAGGCACGGTCAAAACGTCCTCGGCCTCACCTAGATGACAAGGTATATCTTTTTCTCTCATTTTCTGTGCCTTTGTATTATGAGGCCAGTCCAGTATGCAATACTTCTCTCTGGTGCCATGCATCCATTTGAAACATGCAAATGAATAATCTAACAACATGTTCACCCTAGGGCTTTGCATGCATCTATTGTTCAAGGAGATGGTGATATTTTGATTTATTATGCATGCAAGTTGTGCATGTAAATATTTTAGTCAGATGCATGTCAAAATATATTTAATTTGCTTGGCATTTTTTTTTTCTTACTTTTATGAATATCTGTTGGGTATGTTTAAATTTATGCATGGTGATGAATGTAATTGTGACTTCCTGTTATGTACCCTGGTAATTTTGTGTGCAACAAGGAGAATGGCCTATTCTGATCAACACAAATATGTACCAGCACATGGTTATCATGAGAAAGCCTAAACATTAAAAAGCTGTTCTACAATTCAGTAAAGAGTAGGGGAAGGAGCGATTTCAGATCCTCTAGCCTCTTAAAAGAATTGTCTTTTGCCCAGTTTGGATGGGAATGTCAATAATTGAAGTAGTATTTTATCAAACAAAGAGAGTTGAAAGTAGAATTTGCGATCGGTCACATCTCTACATCTCCTCAAATGCTTTTGGAGCACACGCTGAAAAAAATTACTGGAATGCGTATATAGGTGATTGTTTCATGGAATGGGCTTCTTGTTTCTGCTTTAGCAAGAGCTTCACAGATCCTAAAGTTGGAACCGAAGGGGGTTCAGTTCCAGTTTCCTGTAGTTGGATCTGATGTAAGTTGCATCTTAACTTTCTTTATGACTCATAACCATATCTTGTGAACATGTAAGTGTAGCAACTAAATCTGAATTACATGATGTTACGGCTTGTTTCACCTAACCTTAATTTGTACTTGGAATTATGTTGAACCAAAAAAGTTAATATAAAAATTATGAAAATTAGATTAAATTTAGTTCACAACATTAAGATGTTATAAATTTATAAGATGTTGCTGAGCAATGTTTGGATTTAGACAACAAGAAACTTTGTACAAAGCTAACTTATTCAATGCCAGTTAACATTAAGATGTTATACATTTATAAGATGTTGCTGAGCAATGTTTGGATTTAGACAACAAGAAACTTTGTACAAAGTTAACTTATTCAATCCCAGTTATAAGTACAGTTGCGGAATTATTGATTACTTGGATTTTAATTTTGTATCAAAATTCTGTAGCCAAGTGAGTATCTCGAAGTTGCAGAAAAGGCAGTTTATTTTATTAGAAGGAAGCTGTATGATGAAATGACAAACCGGTTACAACACAGTTTCCGTAATGGCCCATCTAAAGCTCCAGGATTCCTTGATGATTATGCCTTCCTCATATCAGGCCTCCTTGATCTTTATGAATATGGTGGTAATATAGATTGGCTTCAATGGGCTATACAGCTCCAAGCCACTCAGGCAAGTATTATCACGCAGACTTGATCTTCTACAATATAGTCTAATAATCATTACATTGGACTTCCTTCATTTCCCTTTTATTGTGTTGGTGGCATATAATCCGTGTCATATTGTCTGTACTGAACCTAGGACGCATCACATAAGAAAATGATCCGGAACTTATTTGATTGAATTCGAACACAACTGGAACCCGGTTTTACCATTGGAACTTGATAATTATGTTGCTGCTAGTAATCCCATGCAATAGCATGTGGTGAGAAGCCTGTAGTAGGCGGGCTGTTAAATTGTGGATCAATGAATTGTCTTGTTGCAGGATGAGCTGTTTTTAGATAGAGAAGGTGGTGGTTACTTTAATACTCCAGGGGAGGATCCCTCGGTGCTTTTGCGTGTTAAAGAGGATCATGATGGAGCTGAGCCATCAGGAAACTCAGTATCTGCGATCAATTTAATAAGACTCGCTTCTTTTGTTGGTGGTGCTAAGTCTGACGGCTGTCGGCATACTGCTGAGCATCTTCTGGTAACATCTCTTTCTTTGGTACTAAATGTGCAACTGTATTTGAAGGCTTTCTGCAGAAATAATTTCGCATGAGCATTTGGTGTCATATGATGCATGCTGAGAGTTTGTAGTTGAAATGCACAATTATGATGTTTTAGCATTTCCGAAAGTGCTGCAAACATTATGGCAGTGTCCTTGCACAAAAAAAAAAAATAATAAATGAGTCATATGCTTACTGTAAATGTACCAGTGAAGGAAAAATTGTTTCAGCCTTTTAAAGTAGCAGATAGGATATACTGAATTGTCTTCTAGTAATTATGAATCACATTTCAATGGGTTCTAGACTTTCTTGACAGCTTCCTTTATTTGTGCAGGCTGTTTTTGAGTCAAGACTAAGTGAGCAAAGTGTGGCAGTGCCACTAATGTGCTGTGCTGCAGACATGCTTTCAGTTCCTTCGAGGAAGCAAATTGTGTTGGTTGGTGACAAAGCAGCACCAGCATACAAAGAGATGCTTGCAACCGCTTTTGCGTCGTACGATCCTAACAGAACTGTAAGTTGACTTTTCTGGGTGAACTGTTGATTAGATCTGATAACTGTAAAATGTAAAGTCTGCTCCAGTGCGCAGGTAATTTGCTAAGATTAGTGTAAGATTGCATCTGAAGGTGGTAATTTGTCTAATTTTATGGGGTAAATTCTTCATGCAGGTGATCCAGATTGACCCACAAAACGCAGAGGTAATGGAATTTTGGGAGAACACGAACCCTAACATAGCTCAAATGGCTAATAGTGGCCCAACCAATGTACCGGCTGTAGCGCATGTGTGTCAGAATTTCAAATGCAGCCCACCTGCAACCTCATCTGATGAACTTAAGAAGGTTTTAAGTAAGAAATGAGTCAATGGTTCATTGCTGAATAATGCTTATAGAACGGTGTAAATATGGGACTCGGTTCGATGTAAATATGGTTATGTCATCTCTTGTGGTTATGTTGGCTGGTTTTTGTTAGCTAGATATATATATATATATATATATATATATATGTATAAGTAACAAAGAACTGCTAATATATAGAAAATAAGGCCTCTTAGTGGATGGCATTTATGCTAGGGTTATTTAAGACTGAAGCACCGTTAGAATATATTTTGTCATAGAGCTGCCTTTTCTTTTTTATATTATGGCTAATTCTGCTATAGATCGGATGACATATGGGCCGTTCAATTTTCATAATCGGATGGTCACGATGTCTTTTAGATACAATTAAAGAAAAATCATTGATAAGAACTGCTTGCTTGATTAATAATGAAATGTTGCTTATCTGATCTATAGCAAAACCACTCTTATATTATAATTGTTTTTCTTGGTAGAAATGTTGCTCCTTAAGCTTTCATGCACTAGAGAAAAATCTCCATTGAGGCAATAACACGAGAGTAACTCTGGTTGATTGTCCTGCTGGTTAAGTCATATTCATATACCACAGGCCAACAGGCCCAGGAGGAAGCACCATGTTCAGAGTGTAGATGGAAGGGGTTCAAGAAATCACAAGGTAATACTGCAGGATACCCTTGTAGTGCGAAAAAAGCGTAAACAAATTAAAATTAGGGAATTCGTCGTACCGATAATGGTTATCAGTCAATCGAATAGACGTGAAAGAAGTCGAAATGAACTCACGTGAAAGGTTATGTGGCTTGAGAGATGTGAAAACTGTGTTCTCACATGGTACCAACGAGATACCGGAGAATATCTCATATGTCAAGTTATAAGAAGCACATGATAAATGAAATGACTAAATAAGCCTAGGTGATAAAACGCAGAGAGGAAAAAAAAAAGCAATATAGTGCTGGGGGTATTTCTGTTTCGAAGTCTGAAAAAGAAACTTGATCATATTACTACCCAAGCTATGCTACAAACAACTATTCACACTGACCAAAAGAGAAAAATATCCGGACTAGGATTTGAAGAGTTCTATCTAACCATTTTTCATGAGACCGCTTGGAGAGGTCCAGTCCTTGCGTGCTTATTAAAATAGAGAGATTTGTTGTATATAGATAGTAATCAATCATAAGATGCGTATATGGTGCCACGAGACAACAAAATAGGATCAATTGTTTTAGTTTTTGACAACTTATGCTTATTCCATATTTTCTTTATTCTCAAATCATGTATCCCTCTCTCCTAATATCACTCACCTCATCTCATCAAAATTACTCTAACCGTCAACCTTCTGATGTACCATGTAGCAATTTGTCTTATCTGGTATTGATTCCATACACAATAAATATTTTAATAAATTACCTTAACAAAAAAATTAAAAAAAAAAATCCTCATGAATGGTCTCCGTTCAGTTTTAAAGCTCTCATGTCCTTTAAAACTGATGGACAAATCTTCATCAAATTTTCAAAATCAGGGGCCAGTGCCACCTCTATAAAAACCTGTGGGAGACTCATAAATTTGAGGCACTGTGCTTTCAGCTTACTACAATTGTGTCGCTCTGCCAAAATTATTGTTGCTGCAACGTTGCTCACATTGAGATGTTTGCTAAGCATATCTTCACACCTCAACCTCAACCTCTCCGATGCATACCTATATTTCAAAGAATTGTTTTGAATATTAAAGCCAGGGACGGAGACATGGGGTGGCTAGGGGGGCCATGCCCCCCCCCCCCCATGATTCTTGAAAAAAAATTTTTAATATACTATTTTATGTTAAATATGTTGAGATGGTTAAATATATTGAGACATGCTCCCCTATAATCCTTGAAAAAAAAATTTAGTATGTTATTTAAGGTTAAATACATTGAGATAGTTAAATATAATGTGTTGATTGTATATAAAATCATGTGTAATAATATGATATTGAACCATTTTAATTTTCAAAAAAGTTGCTGCGACATTATTTTTTGGCCCCCCGCTATGATGAAATCCTAACTCCGTCCCTGATTAAAGCTGGTCACAAGATTATGAGAAACAACGAAAGAACTTGTACTTACCTATCTGCGGCAACAAGCAAACGCTCAGTCGTCAACCTCATATCTCGGCACTTTCCGCTGAAAAAAAACGAGTCAGAATAGATGAATTGAAGCATGGATTTGAACGTTGATGCTTCGATATCGTTTATTATTATTACGGCGTCCGTCTCTTTCTTTTCCATGCTTTCAAAGAACATGGCATTGAAGACGGCTGATCTAGCTGCAAGCACACATCGGTGAGCACGGAGTTCCTCTC
Organism: Cyperus esculentus; assembly: GCA_030179965.1. Taxonomy (NCBI): domain Eukaryota; kingdom Viridiplantae; phylum Streptophyta; class Magnoliopsida; order Poales; family Cyperaceae; genus Cyperus; species Cyperus esculentus. Next base: position 2,373,175 of record JASGLE010000031.1, read on the forward strand.
CCTTCACGACAAATGTAACATCCGTTCCCTTCCCACTCTCTAGCATGTTAAACATGTTTCTGTGCAATGTTGACGGCGGAACAACAACCCCAACAGAATTGATTGTTGCAGAGGATGTTGCCGCTTCACCAAATGAAGCCATGTCAAAGTATGTACCTTCAACTGAAATTGTAATTTACTATATTATATTGGCGATAATTATGTGTTCTACTTCTAAATCTTCCTTTTTAACTATATAAGATAAAGGAAAATGCTATGGGGATACCGCAAAAGATACTGTCGAGGATACCATTAAACATTGACTGCCAATAAAAAATGTGATAAGTTGAATATTTAGGAGGTTAAGGTGAATATTTAGGAGGATAACCTGAATAGTTAGGAAGTGTAATGCTGCAAGTTAAATTAAGAGTAGTTTTTATTGGCTGTAAAGCAAAATGTGCTAAGTGTAATGCTGCAATTAGATTTTTATTATGTGGAGTTTTTATTGGTTGTCAAGCAAAATGTGTTAAGTTGAATATTTAGGAGGTTAAGGTGAATATTTAGATTTAGTTAAATTGGTCAAAGATCATGGTATCCCCGACGATATCCTTAGTGGTATCCGAATATCTGGACTGTAAGATAAAAGTTAGTTGGTTATCCAGACGATGCCTACAAAATTAAGTTAGAAAAAACCCCCGAGATATATACTTAAGCACACAATTGAAAATGGGTATTATTAAAACACTTATCAAAGTCTAGTTGACACAACATTACCCATGAAATTAGAATCGCATCACAAAAAAAAATAATTTGGTGATAAAACTTGCAGTTCAGCACAGAGAACTCTCTGAACAGTAGAAATTGGCGATGAATCATCAAAGAAGAAAGAAAAATCAGCAGTTGAAATCGGTGAATTCAATTGAAATTCCCGTTAAAAGCTTTTTAAACAAGTTAACACCACCACTATGAATTGGCTTTGTACACGTCTGTATTTTGTAACAACTCAATTAATTATGAGACCTTAGAATTCGCAATTCAGTATAAAAAGTAAATATACAAAGAATCGAAAAGGACCTCCTTGTAGTTGGATTAGAACAGTTTATACAGATCATATTATTGAAGTTTATATAAATTACAAAAAGTTCCTAATATTTTAATTATAATCAATTAATTCCGATAACCCAATTAATTTGTTATGCAAGACATCTGAAAATTGTTGAAAGTTTCACCCAAGAAAATTTAGCAGATGCTTCGGAATTAAAGACAAATAAAATGTTCGAAAAGTGAAATAAAATATATTGAAATTAAACTAACATGGAGAGATCGGTAGTCAAAGAATAATCACGTAGGAGAGACCGGTACTGAAAGAAAGAGGCTTCTTCTAATTAATCTGGACGAACATGACCGTTCCATTTATATATTTATTATAGTAATAAATATAACTAAATAAATTAGAGCCATCATGAAAAATACGTACATATATTTAGAATACGATCGAGCTGATGTTCAATCAAGTAGTTAAATTTAGAAACTACCAACAATTAAATTATATATACTAGTAAACTTAATTAATTAAAAAAATAGAAAATTAGAAAATTCTATAATAAGTACTCATGTTCCATGTTATAAACATATTAATTTAATTAATTTATATTAAGATAACTTGAATGTTCAATTCTGTGGTTCATCTATTTCTAGGTTGAACCCTGACTCTTCTCTCCTATAATATATACATCTGTGGCACCTATATATAATATATAAGGCCTCTTAGGTATGCTCCAGAAGGGGGGAGAGGAGGGGAGAGGAAGGGAGGGGAGGGCTAATCAAGTTTGGAGTTACCTGCTCAAGGTTATGTTAGTTGCTCCATAATTACAATTTGTGTCTTGTTACCCTCATCTCCTCTCTGGTCTCTAGTAATTGTAGTTGTGGAGCAAGTAGCATGACCTTAGACAGGTAACTCCAAACTTAGTCAGTCATTCCCTCCCCTCATCTCCCCTTTCTGGAGCATACCCTTAGTGGATGGCATTTTTACCTCGGTTATTTGGGACTGAAGCACTGTTAGAATATATTTGGGACTGAAGCACTGTTAGAGCTGCCTTTTCTTTTTTATATTATAGTTGTTCTTCTTGGTAGAAATGTTGCTCCTTAAGCTTTCATGCACTAAAGAAAAATCTAGAAAAATCTCCATTGAGGCAATAAGGTGTGACTCTGGCTGCTCGTCCTGCTGGTTAGGTTATATTCATACACCACAGACCAACAGGCCTGCGAGGAAGCACCATGTGCAGAGTGTAGATGGAAAGGGTTCAAAAATCATAAGGAAACACTGCACGATACTGTTGAAGTGCGAAAAACAGACGTAAACAAATTAAAATGAATAGACCTGAACGAAGTTGAAATGAACAAGTGAGAGGTTGATGTGGCTTTAGAAGATGTGAAAACTGTGTTCTCACATGGTACCTACGAGATACCGGAGAATATCTCATATGTTATAAGCACATTATAAATGAAATGACTAAATAAGCCTAGATGATAGAATGCAGAGAGGAAAAAAAAAAAAAGCAATATAGTGCTGGGGGTATTTCTGTTTTGAAGTCTGAAAAAGAAGCTTGATCATATTACTACCCAAGCTATGCTACAAACAACTATTCACACTGACCAAAAGAGAAAAACATCATGGTCACAGAAAGATTTAACGTATTCATGCTTATAATTAAAACGACAAAAACACCATGGAGTTCTCCGTGCAGCGCATTTGATGCCCATGGATACCGCCATTATCACTGCAAAAGAGTTTAAGTTGCTCAAATTAGTTTAAAGTAGAGGTTTATACTTACATTGGACATTGGAAATAGCAAAAGAGTGTTTGCCCATTCAAAATCAGGTTGGGGGTCTTTAGTGGACATTCAAAATCAGGTTGGAGGTCTTTAGCAGACATTCAAAAATAATAAATAAATAATAAAATAAAATAAATAGCAAACGAGCAGACTTGGAATTTTCCAACCCAACCTACTTAAGTGATGTTAAAGTATCTGTAGCCAGTAAAGCTGTGAACCTTTTGGCATGGACTGGAAGTTCAATTAGTTCACTCTAAAGTCCAAGCACAGTCTTCCCACACAGATACAAAGAGATAAAAGAAGAGATTATCGAACCTTTTCGATAGTGCAGCCACCGGTTACAAAAAAGAACTGTTCTAGACATAGTAGATCATGCCGACCTCAATGAGACTGATGTGCGGAATATGTAGTGCCACTGATGGGCCTCGGCAATTCTTGCGCAAGAATGAGTATGCCACATCAATGGCGAATTTCTTGACAAATGATGAATTTCTCCTTGCCTTGACATATGAGTGACCCATAATATATGCCACACCCGCGTGCTTTGCATCAATGAGCGCACCCAGTTCATCTCTTACCTGCATGTCAATCCAACTTATAGTGTGCTCCACTTACGGAGAGTGTATAAGATTAATGAAGGAAAACTCTGAAAGAATCATGAACCATCCCCAAAATTGAAAAATTATGTCTATTTTTCAATTCTTGATTCAAAATACTTCATTATGTCCAAAAAGCTTGACAAATACGGAATACACCTTTCTCCTAACAGTTCTTCTAAAATACATGACAAAGCACTTGTTTCTTGCTTAATGGAACAATGCAAGAAGCATAATAGCATTTCTAATGCATTTAGAAGGTACCTGTAGGCCTGAGGTATCCTGAGTTATATTACAGGTGCACAAACAAAGGATTCAATGAATGTTTGGTAAGTTACTGCAACAGAATAGCGATGAAAATAGAACCAAGGACAGGGCCTATGTTCATAGACTTAGGGCTGAGCCCAAAGACTAAGACATGACAAGAACAAAATAACAATCTAGATAAACCAAGAAAAAAAAAAGAATTCATACCTGAGGGTCCATAGAATTTGCCCGTGGCAAGGGCAGCTCAAAACGCACGCGGCGGCGGCGGCTCATGCCTGGGGACTCCTGCTCATACACAGACTGCAGGCTCTGAAGAGTCTCTGATCGGGAGCTCCGAACTGTGATCGAGTTGTTTTCACCAGCGGTTTCTTCATCGTCCCTAACAGTTAACGTATTACACGATAGGTCACTTGTCCTTATTACTGCCATTCGGCCTTCATTTGATGGATCATAAGAACCCGAAGAGGATGAAGCAAGATCCTCGGCCTCCATTTCAATGAATTTTGCAATGCTCAGCACAAGCTGGTCCTCGAAGTTGTCATCATCTTTTTGCACATCCTTGTACCCATAACGCACAATGCACCGGTACATGCGGTAGTTCTTAGGGCCGATTCGCCCAATGAGGTAACGCTCGTCTTCGTGTACATAAGGGACAGGTACTGATTTTACGCAGATGAAAACCAGGACTTGATGGAAGGCTGGAAGGTTCGTTACAAAGTGGGAGAAGATGGATGGTACACCGGTAACCAGCTCAGTGTAGATGAGGCCAATGCCAGGTACACGCACGATGCCGAGACTTGGACCAAGGGTGAGAATCCATTTCATTGAAACCTTGTTTTGGAGGTCATATTGGTACTTGCGGCGGGTCCCGTAGTGCCAGACATACATGACAAACATGAAGACTAAGGAGAGGGCAAGTGGGGCCCAGCCTCCCTGGGGAACCTTCATGAGAGAGGAGGAGAGGTATGCAGCCTCAATAGAGCCAAATAAGATGAGGAAGAGGAAGGCGAGTACCGGATTTTTGTTCCACACAAATATTATAACAAGTGCCATAAGACAGGTTGTGATCAACATAACAGTCATGCATGCAATGCCTGAAATTTTTAAAGACAGTTCATCAGAAGCTTCGGTAAAACTAATAATGAAGAAACAGTCCCATCCTAAATTATTAAATATACTTGATTAATCAACTTTGGTCAATACCAAATTGTAAGCACAAACTCGTTCTGTTATTCCCAAGAATTAGATCAAATGAAAATTCCTGTCTATATTTAATATAATAACTCATTTCTACATAAACTCAATATGACAGAATGATAAAAAGCAAAGGAACAGAAACAAGCAACAGTCTCTGACCACAAATACAACCCATTCAAAAAAAAAGGTTGTAATTTGCTAAGCCAATATGTAACTTACCGTAAGCATTGCCGATAAGAGTGGTGTCACGGAAGCCGATCGTGACAGCCAGACACAACACCATTAGAATCCAGTTTATTTCAGGGATGTAAATCTGACCATAGATCCACCTAGAAGTATGCACGACCTTAACGCGCGGGAAGCAACCCAAAGCATGACACTGCTTTACAATTGAAAAGGTTGCAGATATAACTGCTTGACTCCCAACAATAGCAGCTAGTGTAGCAATGACAAAAACAGGCCAGAATGCATGCGCTGCATGGGAAGTAAGATAATTTATATTTTCAAGTTTTTAGCTTACATATTAGTAATTGAGATGTTTTAGAGGGAAGCTTATGTAAAACATTACATGGAATAGAATCATAGAAGGTAGTAGTGCTAGATGCATCAGTTCTATTCCTAGAAAGGTAAGCAGCTTGACCCATATATTGTAATACCAGGCATGGATATATCAAAGAAATGAAAGCCAGCTGAAAAAAAAAAAAAAAAAAATGGGGTTAGTAGAAAAATTTTGGCATTATTGTTAAAACCAAATTATTGACACTTTAAGTTCGGTAACTCATCTAACTTGCTCACAATATTGATTTGCATCGTACTTATGTTTTCAAAAATTTTCCTTTATGCCTTCTCTTAATACCCCATTTGTGGCAAGAAGTGCAGTGAAAAGGTGGACAGAATTAATCAAATAGAAGATTATACTATATTTATGTTATTTTAATTGATCTTGTTCGATTCAATTATACCCCAATTTGGGAAGTTGGTCAGTAGGTTAAAAGAGTAATCTCCTATTAAATAGCCAACTGAACAAAGTTTCAACCTACAATAGAAATATCCATTTTTATTTCAGTACTACAATAAAAATGCTGTTGTTGTTGTTGTACTAAAAAAAAAACTGAATATAATTAAGCACGTGTTAACAATCCAGGTAAGTGCAGTTGTCAAGCACATAACCAAATATCCATACCCTAATTGATGCAGCAGTGAAATGCCCGAGGTCTGCAAACATAGCTTCAGTGCCTGCACAACCATTTGAAATACATTTGAGATAGCTGAACAATAGTTCTTCAAATATAAAGGGAATTATAAAAATAAACATAATAAGGGTGGATGATTTTCACTCAATATAAGAATAACCTCAGAAAATACTATTGATACGACAACACTAACTTGAACCCTATAGAAGTTTTATGTATAACATACAAAGTTTGCTAACAATTGTCCGCTCTCATCTCTCAAAGCAGAGAAGTAAAATTATTATAAGAAATAACAATAAAGAAGTGGGAAATACCAGTAATAGAAAGAAGAATGCCTCCAAGGGAGATCCAGCCATCCTTTCCTGTCAGTTTGAAAAACTTGATGATGTAATGTGGGGAGAGGGCCCGGTAGATTTGACGGTTCCAGTAGATTGTGTTGTAAACCCCAATGACCGCAATGCAAACCAGCCAGATTATTACAATTGGTGCAAATAGGAAAGCGACCTTATGGGTCCCGCGGTGCTGCAGTGCGAAGAGGCCCACCAACACCACACATGAGATGATGACCACCTCTCCTGTCGTGGTGACATATTAGATAGCATATGGGGAGTTGTGAAGAAAGCTCATGCTTTTCTTACGGTATTCTTTTTTAGGCAATCAAACTATAACCAATGCTGAATGGTTTTGCTTTATATAAGAATTAAATGAGCTTTGTTTTTTTCACAATCTGATCACTTGGTCTATGTAGTTCCAAACAAAAAAAATTTAAGAAACATTTATTGCAGTTGGGTGGGACCGTGGGGGGAGCTTCTTCTAAGAATATGATGAGCATTTGCGTCATGAAAACAATAATTAAATTGGAACAACATATGACTTTTTTATTTCTGACTAGGCTGAGCTAATCAACTCTCCATAATATGCTTAGTTAATATTACTCAGCTGATTCTAGTTTTCAGAACAGATAGAGAAAAAATTCTTATATGAAAAAAATATATAAAATTGGCACACATACTGTCATGTAGCCCCTTAAATGGTACTTGCAGTCCAGAAATGGATGAGAGCACTGAAAATCGAAACAATACAAATAATTTAATCAGTTGTAGCACTTAACACCAAGCATGACCTTTTGAATAAATATATCACTCGTGTTCAGTTGTTCTCCTTTTCATTTTATCAATTTCACAAAACTTCTTGGGTCATATATGACATTACCCTGGCCACCTGCGAATGGTGACATATCTGGAATTTAAACCTGCAGGTATGTTGTTTATGTATTTAGCATGCTAGTTTCTTCTTTATAAAACTAAGGCTAATATACAGACTGGGATTTGCAGCACAGGAATAATATCCATCAAATACACATATATTTTCATGATCATCATCACCAAAACAATTATATTATTGTTATCATCATCATCAACATCATCATCTTGATTCATATTGCTTTTCTCGGTTTCATTTCTAGCCTACCCAACTTGTTTGGGAGTTGGGATTAAAGGCTTTGTTGTTGTAAATACCCATATTTTCAAATCGGGATTTAAGAACAGTTACCAGATATAGCAGGGGTAAGGATGCCGTCCCCTATGACCATGCAAGCACCAAAGAGGACGATTACAAGAAGACAAGTTCGAATCTTCTTGTGCTTCTCAAGGAAGCGCTTGAGCGGGGATGAGATGGAGCCACGGATCATTCTCGGGCCATAGTATGATGAGAGTTCCTCATCAGCCGCTTGCTGGTTCGGCAGCAGACTCAATTTGGCATGCCGGCATAGTAATGAATACAAAGCAAATGTACCTCCTGTTTTAACACATTTTGGGGGATTTAGCTGTGAGGTTTCAATTATTAGTTATCATCCTTGTTATTTTGAGCAATTTACATTAGGGAGGTGTTAACAACAAAAGAAGAAAAAAACTGGCTCAAATTCAGATTAATTGAGGAGAAATCAATGTTGTGAGAAGCAACATTGGAATCAAGTAAAACACATTTGACAGTTGAGACCTGATTTCAAATAAAAGGTTAACTAAAGGCTTGGAGGCAATTTTGGAGAATTGTAAGGAATAAAGATTGCTGGTCGAGATTGAAAATTCCATGTAAATAAAAATTACAGTAATAGCAAAGTAAAATCAAGCACCTTCACCATTATCGTCAGCAGCTAAAACAATGAGAACATATTTCAGTAATGGGATGAGGGTGAAGGTCCAGAATACAAGAGAAAAAGCACCAAATACAACATCCTCTGATTGGTAGTGGCGCAGTCGGCCGGAGAATGTACTTTTGTACACATAGAGTGGCGATGTGGCGAGGTCACCATATACCACACCATAACTCTGGTATGCTAGAAGGAGGAGATTCTTGTAGTGTTGTTTCCACTGAGAAAATGATTGTGCAAAATCATCAGCAACAGCTAAAGATTGAGATCCTTAGTTTCCTACTTCACCAGATATTACCAACATGACCGGACCAGTAAGAAACTTTAATTGATACAATGAACTTACATTACTTCTATTTGTCTATTCTATTTTTCTTTTTTTCTTTTTTTTTTTTTGGAATTTTCTCTTTGGGTGTCTGATGTTTATTTTTCATTTAGAGGCAAAGTTATAATTTGACAAAAATTTTGCTCCCCTCATATCCGAAGAGTAATTTACCAGAATTAAAAAAAAAAAAACCAACGTTAAGTTCTGAATTTCTGATCCAACAATAGAATAAATAGCAGAAATAAAAGGAAACTAATCCTAGCAGTCAATTCACGTGACAGCTCAACTCATGTACATTAATTTGCTTCTCCCATTATAACCGAAACAATCGAGACCTGATTTCAAAATGCCTATCCTATAAATTCATAGTAACCACACATCACCGAAACATAAACTTCACCTAATTATCAATTCCAAATTATCATAGCACAGTCACAGCATACATACCAGATAAAGAAAAATGCATTATTACACTATTTAGGATCATCTGGATGCTTTGATTGCAATGATGCAGCTAGCAACGAATGATTTTCCATGAGAGCATAACAACTTAACAAGTCATGAGATGAAATTGCAGTGATCTATCATGTTCACTAAAACTTCTGGATTGATGCAAAATCCACAATTTCCTATTAGATCATCAAAATGGCAATAAAAGAAAGGATTGAAACATCAAAGCAGATAAGGATTCAGACCTGAGGACCACCGGCAGCGCCGCTCTCTTGATCCATTCCGAGCCCTCTCTAACCAGACACCCACGCCACGCCTTCTTCTGATCTTAATCACCAATCCGCAAACCCCCCGGTCTTACTTTCACGGCGAAATCCCGTCACACGGATTCATCGTATTGCCGTCGTTCCCTGTAATGCCTTCCGATCGAGAGAGCAGCTAGAATTGGGAATCGATTGCGCGGTCGAAGAGAGGGAGACGGAGACGGAAGAGGGTTCGAAGGAGACGAGAAATGGAAGGAGAAATGGAGAAGAGGGAATAAAAGGAGAGAAAAAATGGAAGGAGGATTAAATTGGGACCAAGCAATAGAGAAAGGTTTGTTTTCTTATTAAATTGGGATTTTGTTTGCTGATTTATTCGTTCACAATCTGTGATGAATGGCACACGGTATTTTTCTTCTGTTTGCCCCCGAGAAAAAAAATAAATACATAAAATTATTATTAATAATAATAATAACGATAATAATGATAATACTAATGATAATAATAATAATACCCATAATAATAATAATAGTTATAATAATAAATAAAAAATGTAGAACCTCATTGAAAATTACTTTCCGGATTTATTTTCTTCTGGGCCTCTGACAAATGGGACCGCTGAAAGCTGTGATGTAGATGAATGATTTTGATATAAGCTATATTAGTTCAACTTGCGTTTTTATAATTACGAAAAAGGAATAAATAAAAAAACATACAGTTTATGTATGTTTGTCAACATGAGAATGTATAGAATATGCTAATGATGATGTAACACTCTTTGGTTAATTAAGAAGTAGCTAACGATCGTCTTTATATAGACATAATTTGTTTATTAATAAATAAATATGATTTACTATTATGTCAAATTGAGGAATGTTCTATTATAATCAAATAGTATAATTACATATCATGCTATGTGAAGTTGAATCCAGAGAGTCAATTCAAATAAGTATATGTATGAAGAATAAATTATCATATATATCTTCTAAAAAATGCAAAGTTTTTTAATAATCATATATGATTTAATAACTCAGTGTCATTTTAATTCCCTGTTATATTGTCTCTCCCACCATGTAAATGAAATTAAATATGATGAATTGGATCTTCAAAATTGTATATAGAATTATACTTAGAACTAGGCTATTATACAAACACTAACATTTCGATAGCACGTCAAAATTTATGTTATGATATCCGAATTCAAGATATATGATGCTTAATAAATTCTTTACAAGTCCCATATTGCATTTCCAATGAGAGGGTGAGAAACGTGTGAAGCACGTGCTCCTTGATTGATAATAGATCCGTGCAGGGATAATATTCTGCACCGATTAACGTTTATCAATAGTAACTTGTTTTCTCTTGTAATTTGTAATTAAATGATAATAGTACAAGGGTGTCAGAATTAATAGAAGATTAATCATATAACATTTATTGTAAATACAAATTGCAGTGCACAGTCAGCAGTCACCTTCAGACAAAAACTCTATGGGTCCGTTTGGATTGGAAGGATTAGTACTTCTCTTCCGAATAGCAATGCTATTCTAAATTTAAAGCATCCAAACACACATCCTACTATTCGGAATAGAGTCACTAATCCACTAATCCACTAATCCATCTCATACATGGAATAGCTCCCATGACTACTTCATTAATCATTTCTTTATACATTTCCTCCATCACTATTCCAAATATGCAATCCAAACAACATTTTTACTACTTCGATTAGTACCATATTTTAACTATTCTCAAGCTAATCCAAAAATCACTATTCTTTCACTAATCTCACTTACTATTCTCTATTCTACTAATTTTGCACTATTCTTTGCACGATCCAAACACACCCATACAGTCTTCAGGTGTCACCATCGATTGGAAGAAAAAAAAAAAAAGAATTAAATCCAAGGAATAATGCCAACCTGATGGCTAAGTTAGAGATTATCATGAGTTCATGACGAATATTTAAGAGGCCATTATTGCTTGTTTTTTAGCATTTTCTCATCCTTTTCGCCAACCATCACTATTACTTTTAAATTTAATGTGCGGTCAAAAAGTATTTATTTAACTATGGATTGTATTTGTCCATACAAGGAAATAAATAAAAGTTGAGAGAGAGCGTTTGTGATCAGAACAAACCCCGCGTTTGAAACGTGTGCACTCACACTGGAGAGGAAGTGGCTTAAATCTTCTCCGGTTGTGCAAAATGGAGAAGATTCTTTCACCTATTTATAGTTGTGGAAATTGAAATTTTTTTTTCATTTTTAGAGGGTTTTAAGTATTTGTTCTGAATTTTTTAAAATGGTATGTGTTTCATGTTATTATTTTATTAATATTTTGTAGTCTATCTTAAAAAATATGAAACAAATGCTAAAAAAATTATAAAAATGAAAATTTTTTGTATCCCAAGAGTTTTTGGTACAAATAATTTTATAAAAGATATAATTACAATTTGAGGATACTTAAGTATGTTTTTTGAGTCAAGCTCACCAAAAGTGGTTCATGAGCTTAAGCTCATAGTAGCATTCCTCATAGTCAATTCTATATTTTGACATGATATTGTTGCATACCTTATTTTGAACTACACATTAACATGTAACTAAAAAGGTGCAAACTACTTATACAAGGCGAACCGAACCAACGGAGAAAATGATAGAAAATATATGATAAACTAAGTAAAAAATAAATCAATTTTTTTTTACCTTTTTAGAAAATGCGAATCTCAGATACATCAAAAATTTTTGTACTACTTTTTTTTATAATTTTCTTTAAACATTTTATACTTATTAAGAATATCCTATGATTTTATCCAAGAAAAATGTTACGGACTGATTATATAGTAAAATTAAAAATAATGTAGTCATATTTTCCGTTCCAACTAACAAAAATGTTGAGAAAATGTCCTCCAATTGATTTTATCAAAAACACCAACATAAAAAGAATTGGCACCACAAAAAGCTGATTAAAAATTTTGAACCCATCTATATAAAAAATCTCTTACAAATATAAAGTTATATAATTTCAATATGTAAGTATAGGCTGTTTAATATTTTTTGAGTTGTGTGGTCAGAAACTTTTAAAGTTTCTATAAAAAAAGGAGGAGAAATAATAGTATCCCAGCATTTATCCAGGTCATTTATAAAAGTAAGTTCGTTATTTAGCCATTAAGAAAAATAATTTGGTTGTGAGCCTATTTAAGAAAAAGTTTACATAAAGTACGTTCCAACGATGTTTCCATTTGAAACAAAAAATGTAGGTGATAAAACTTGTCTAGATTGTCAGATATCCGAACCGTACAACCTTAATCCAAATCAATGAGGAGCTTGTATCTTCCTCCTGTGACGAGCTAATATAGAAAATGATGAATATATACTTAAAGAATAATCTCTTTTAATTTTTTATAAATGCAATATAGAAAAAGAACTGTGGCCGTAACGATTAATACTCGGGTTTCCCTCAATTCAATGAAAAAATGGAGAGATATTAATGTCAAAACAAGGGGAAATTAATGAAATAAAATATGGGCAATAGGTATGGGCAGTGCGGCATGCAGTGAGGTATATGGTTAATCATGGTTGAAATTAAGACAATAAATATTCTCAATTATTTTTATTTTTTTTGAAAGTATAAAATATTCTCAATTATTGGGAGAAAATAATGTTGTTTGACCTTATCATTGTATCAGCACCTCAGCATGCAGTACCAGAATAGCACCAAACAGAAGTACAAAAACGTACGCCCCATTAGTTGGGTATTTTCTATTTTCCATTGCAATTTGTTTGAGTGAAAGAATCGAATACCTAGTTAATTAATTAACCTACCGATAGAGAAATATGTTACATAAATTAAGCCAAAATAAAAAAAACAAGAACAGATTTATTAGTTTATTTTGTGTACGGAATGTAGATGTAAGCATTTCAATGGTTCTTCGATTTGAAGCGTTATGGAATATTAGAATTTATTATTTGAGGAGGGATCCAATAACCATGGACTTTGGTGACCGTGGTGACCATCTCACTATTTATATATAAATTGACAAATTTAAACCGTTAGATGTATTCTAAATCATCTAAATAATATATACACAAAAAATGATAAAGTTTTAACATCGTTTCAATAGTCATCAAGAGAGGAGAAAAAATCATAAAATTTGAACCGTCGATTTTTGTTAATGCTTGATGCATATGTAAATAAAATCAAAATGATATAATTTTTTGTATACACATAAAACATAATATATATAAGACATTCTATCAATTAGTTTTGTCATTTAATAGCTTAAATTGTAGTTATTTAAGATTTAATTTCACGGTCACCGATCGGTCACCAAAAACATGGTTATTTGATTCCTCCTCTTATTATTTTTAGAATTTTCTTCTAATATTTTTATTATTTAAAAGTACTTTTAACTCAGAAGTAATACAAAAAAATTATATAGTAAAAGAGGCTTTTCATCGCATACTCTTTCTGAAATCCAAAGTAATTTAGAAAATAATAAAATTTGAAAACAAACCATAAATAATATATTTATTAGCAATTTTACTAACCTTAGTGCATGATCAGAAGTGAACTGATAAACCCATGAGTCAACTATAATATTAATTAATGGGTTTGACTGGTTGTCCAATATTAAATAAGAACAACTTAGATACGAATATGGGTTGTATACTTGCATATATATGCATATTTTTAGACTATATGTAAATCTTCAAGCATTTCTGGAAATAGATTATAGAACGGAGTAAATTTATGGTGTTCTTAAGCTCACGGGGCTACGGGGGCCTCTCATGAGCTTAACACAAAAAACATATTAAATCATATCCAAATTTTGATTTATATAGCTCAAAAAATTCTTTATCAAAATAGTGTGGCATGCAAAAATTTTTCATTTTTAGAGATTTTTAAGTAATTATTTTGGATTTTTTTTAAACATACATATGAAAGATTGATTATTTTATTAATATTGTATAGTTACTACTAAAAAGTCCGAAATAAATACTTAAAAATTTCTAAAAATGGAAAATTTTTGCATGCTATAAGATTTTGATATAAAGAATTTATTAAGCCATATAAATTAAAATTTAGACATGATTTGATATATTTTTTGTGTTAAGTTTACGAGAAGCCCGTGAGCTTAAAAACACTGTAGAACGAACCAAACACTCCCAAATTGCTTTTTCCCTGCTGATATGCAGATCGGAATACGTCAACGAAATTGATGTGGTTAGTGAAATGGGCCTTTGGGCAGTTTCGACAAACAAAAAGGAGAAACAAAAAAAGGCCGTTATTATAAACTATTGCAACCCAAGGCATCGGTATCTGCTGAGATCGGTTTTGGATCTCAGGGTCCTGAGATCTCGATCCGACGGCTCTCGAGGACCCTGAGATCTGGACTCAGCAGATACGGACCCTGAGAATCATCGGATCGAGATCTCAGGACTCTGAGATCCAAAACCGATCTCAGCAGATACCGACCCGCAACCCAAGAGGGATACATTTATCTACAATGGAAGATGTTCAATTTTCTTGGGCCAAGCAGGATATTTTATTTCTCTAAAATGGATGTGTGGGCACTGTATAATAGTAGCAACATTACAGGTCTATTATGATAAGAGAAACATCTTGCATCAATCGAAAAACCGTTCATACATTCATAAATATGTATAATGGATTTTCTATAGTCACTATAAACGGTATTTTATAGACACTAGATATTACTCTTATTATAAGTATATAATTGATTTTTTTTCCCAAGCGGCGACATGCCGGGCCGTATTTATTACTGTTTTAAATGCCGATACAACCCAAGTTGGAAAGTTTTTTTTTTTAAATATTAATTGCATATTAAAATATAGGATCAAATAACCATATTTTTAGTGATCGATGATGACTATATTTTAAAATCTTAAATAAAATATGTTGTATATATCATATTTTATGTATAAACAAAAAAATATATAATTTTGATTATAGTTATAAGCACATCAAGCATTAACAAAAATCAAATATTTAAATTCTATGATTTTTTCTCCTCTCTTGACGACTATCGAAATGATATTAAAACTTTAATTATCATTTTTTGTATATATATTATTGAGATAATTTAGAATACATCTAGCGATTCACATTTGTCAATTTATATATAAATAATATAATAGTGACCATACACATTGGTACCCATAGTTATTGGATCCCTATTCTAATTCAACACGGTCGTCCTCGTGCCTAACTACTAATTTGTAACGTGATTCCCAAAAGTTATTTTCAAAGCGGTTTTAATTTAATTAATTAATGATTTTTTTTTTATTCAACAAGGCGTGGTAATTAGACTTGACTGATCAGACCTTTTTTTTTTTTTAGGAAACTTGACTGATCAGATTCAACGGGGTCAACGAATTCATGTCATGAGTGCCCTGTTTCCAATATTCTAACGTGTTAGGATATGACTAGTTGGATCTACGCTCAATGGTTACTTTTACTTACAACTCTAATTTTGTTGTAAACCGATGCATGGAGATGCATTGAGTTGGATGTCCAAATTGAAACTCATGTTGTTTAATTACCTTAAGTTTCTATCCCATGTTAAAGAGAGAATTAATTTTGGCATTTATGTTTTAAGTTTTTGTTTGATGCTCTAGTTCTATATATAGAGCCATTTGTAATGTTGTATGATAACCATAAGAAAGAAGAAAACAAGATTTTCCCCGTCTATATTTTCTTAATTTTATAATACGTTATCAGCACGAGTTTGCTCTAATCGAGTTGAGACGATGTCGTAATTTTTTAATTGAAGTATGAGTTTGTTCTAGTCAAAGTTACGACGAAATTGTTTTTAGTAGAAGCATTATCCTGTTGCACACATATTGCAAAAAGAATGTATTATTTAGATTATGTTTTGCTATTATTTATTTCTTGGATTTTTTTTATGTGAATTATATTTTCATTCCCTGAAGAGAATAAAAAAAAAGAAAAAAAAGTACAAGATAATAGTCAGAAGCTTTTGTACATACTATAGCTAGAACCAGAAGTTCATAATATGCAAGAACCAGAAGTTCTACTGACTAGAATTTATTTTAAGAACCTGAAGTTCATTTTATACAATAACCAGAAGTTCTACTAAATTATAAGTTTCACGTAAAAAGAACTTGAAGTTCTTTATCGAAAGTTCTTATGTTATTAAAATAGCCAGAAGTTAGTACTATTTTGTATGACTAGAAGTTATTATTGTGTTTGATAACCGGAAGTTATCACATAACTTAATAAGATGTCTTTAATATTTGATAACCTTAAGTTACTAAGAATCTTTTTTATTAGTTATTTTTTTTATATATTTTATAATATACGAGAACCTGAAGTTCTTACACTGAAATAAATGTTTCCACCTACAAGAATCTGAAGTTCTTAATAAAATACTTTATTATCATGAAATAATAACCAGAAGTTATTATATGCAAATAGATGTTAGTGTAATATTTGATGACCCGAAGTTATCAAATAAATTAAATAAAGTGCCTCTAATACTTGATCATGAAATATAATAACCAGAAGTTATTATATATAAATAGATGTTAATACAATATTTGATAACCCGAAGTTATTAAATAAATAAATAAGGTGTTTCTAATACTTAATTCGTTTACTAACTTGAAGTTATTAAGATTGCTTAGATTTATTTTTGAAAGCTTTTGTTTATTTATTTTATTGAAAAAAATGCATATTTAATGCTCTTGATATATCAGACAAGAATTATCTCCCATTTCATGCCTTGAATTTGCTCCTGCAGCAGCAATATCGAGAGTGTTATTTTTCAAATAAATTTAGAATTATCATCATGTCTTCTTATTGTGGAACAAAATAATGAGTTTATGATAAGAAATCATCAATCATTACGTAAAGAAGAACATGGATGAAGACATGGTCACGGCCCCAGAAGAGGTCGCGGACATCATCGCAATAATAATGTTGGGAGATATGAAAAGGAAAAGAACCCACCATCTTCTAAGAAATTTGAAAGTAGTTGTTATAGATGTCACGGCCCCAGAAGAGGTCACGCACATGTCGTACTCCTACGCATCTAGTTAATCTCTCTATCAAGCATCAATCAAGAAAAATGGAAAAGAAGTTGAAACAAATTTCGTTGAAAAATATCCGAATGATTTGATTTTAGATACACACTTGGATGCTTCTGATTTACTTGAAAATGTTAATGAAGAAATAAATAAGATTAAAAAGTAATTTTTTTTCTTCTCTTTTATGTTTTGTAATAAATTTAGCTTTTTTGTTAATTAACTGATTGTGAGTTAATATTTGTGATGAAATCAAATTAGTTTTCAATAAATTTTTCTTATACATCTTTGTGTGTCAAGACAGATGAATGTCTTGTAGATGTTGGAACAAAACACAATATTAAAAAGCAAGAAATATTTTTCTCAATTGTCTCCTGAAGAGACACATGTTAATACAATCTGGTATTAGTAATTTAATTGAGGATTCCGGACGAGCTTGTATTTTGTTACATGAAGGAACAAAAGTAATTATAAATGATGCATTATTCTAGTAAATCCGAAAGAAATTTACTAAGAATTAAATATATTCGACTTAATGGTTATCATCTTGAAACCATGACTAAAAATAGTAAAGAGGATCTTCAAATTATATCTAATAAATATGGCCAGAAGATCATATTGGAAAAGCTTGAAGTTTTATCGTCTGGATTACATTACACTTATATAAAACCAATAGAATCAAATATGGTCAGTAACCAGAAGTTACCTGACATATAGATGTTCAGTATGTGGCATGATAGATTGGGTAATCCAGATAGAACTATAATGAGGAGAATAATTAAAAGTGCAAATGGGATCCCCTAAAGGACCTGAAGATCCTATTCACAGGAGATTTATCATGTGCAGCATGCTCTCTTGGAAAAATGATAATTAGGCCATCTCAAAATATATTGAAAATGAATCACCTTTATTTTTATTTTTATTTTTTTTGAAAGAATTCAAAGAGATATTTGTGGGCCTATTTCTCTTACATGATTATTTAATGATTATTGTATGTCAATAGAGATTGAGGTAGACCATTCAGTAGCTCATGTACATACACAAAATAATTTAGCTGAATCATTAATTAAAAGATTACAATTGATTGCTAAACCATTACTTATGAAATGTAATCTACAATCTTTTGCATGGGGACATGCCATTTTACATGCTGCTGCACTTATTATAAGATTAAAACCAACTGTATATCATATATTTTCTCCATTACAATTGGTCTTCGGAAGAGAACCAAACTTGTCCCATCTTAAATTTTTGGTTGTGCTGTGTATGTTCCAATTTCTCCTCCACAATGCACAAAAATGGGACCACGAAGAAGATTGAGAATTTATATTGGTTTCAACTCTCCATCAATTATTAAGTATTTAGAACCATTAACTGGAGATGTTTTTACAGCACGTTTTGCTGACTGTCAGTTTGATGAATCAATATTCTCAATCTTAGGGGGAGAAGAAAATGCTGGATAAACAAGAATTAACACAGAATGCATCACTTATATCTTATCTTAATCCTCGAAGTGGTTAATGTGAACTGGAAGTTCACATGATGCATTTACAGATACGAAAAGTGTTCTAAATCTCATGTGCCAGCTTTAAATGTACCTGCTCGAATTGATATAATCCAGGCAAAGGTTACTGTACAAAGAAAACGTGGAAGACAAATCGGTTCCAAAGATATTACTCCACGAAAAAAGGGGGAGCAGAAGGAAGCAGTTAGTGTATCCCTTGAAGAGGTTAGTAAAATCCCAGAAGAGGTTAGTAAAATCCCAGAAGAGATTAGTAAAATCCCCGAAGAGATTAGTAAAATCCCAGAAGAGATTAGTAAAACCCCAGAAGAGGTTGATGAAGTTCCAGAAGAAACTCAGGTACCTAATGATTATGAGATCTCAATGAATTATGTACATAATAATATAGTATGGAACCGAAATGAAACACCTGTTGATGAAATTTTTGCATATGCTATAGCAATGATGTTCTAAATGAGGAAGATTATGTGTGCCTAAAACTCCTGAAGAGTGTATGCACAGAAATGATTGGCCAAAATGGAAAGATGCCTTGAAGGCTGAATTAGATTCGCTTGACAAGCGCAATGTTTTTGGACCTGTAGTCCTAACTCCCAAAGATGTTAACCCTGTAGGTTACAAATGGGTATTTGCAATAAAAAGGAATGAGAAAAATGAGATTGTGAGATATAAAGCAAGGCTTGTACGCAAATACCGGGAGTTGATTATGAAGAAACGTATTCACCTGTAGTGGATGCAATAACTCTCAGATTTTTAATTAGTCTCACAATCACTGAAAATCTTCACATGCATCTCATGGACGTAGTCACAGCCTATTTGTATGGATTACTTGATAATGATATCTATATGAAAGTCCCTGAAGGATTAAAAATGCCTGAAGCATTTAAATCAAAACCCCGATATATGTATTCAATAAAGTTGAAAAGATCTTTATATGGACTAAAACAATCGGGTCGAATGTGGTACAATCGACTTAGTGAACATCTTACAAAAGAAGGATATAAATATGATATTATTAGTCCATGTGTTTTTATTAAGAGATCAACATCTGGCTTCGCAATTATTGCAGTATATGTTGATGATTTGAATATCATTGGGTCTCCTGAAGAGATCGAAAAGGCTGCGACATTATTGAAGAAAGAATTTGAAATGAAAGACATTGGTGTAACAAAGTTATGTCTCGGCCTGCAGATCGAACATTTGCATAATAGTATTTTCGTCCATCAATCAAATTACATCCAGAAGATGTTGAAACGTTTCAATATGGACAAAGCTTATCCCCTAAGTACACCAATGGTTGTCCGATCACTTGATATTAAAAAGGACCCATACCGTCCCCGAGAAAAGAATGAAAAAGTTCTTGGTCCAGAAGTACCATACTCAAGTGCTATTGGGGCTTTGATGTATCTTGCTAATAATACAAGACCTTATATTGCATTTTCAGTAAATGTATTAGCAAGATATAGTTCTGATCCAACTCGTCGACATTGGAACAGAATTAAGCATGTTTTTCGTTACTTTCGTGGAACATGTGATATGGGACTGTTTTATCAAAATGATACAAAGTCCAAATTAGTTGGGTATGCAGATGCGGGATACTTATCAGATCCGCATAAAGCTCGGTCGCAATCTGGATATGTATTCACATATGGAGGTACTGCAATTTCATGGCGATCAACAAAGCAAACACTAACAGCAACATCATCAAATCATTGCCGAGAAGTGTTTTTGAACAACTTACACAGAAGATTGGTATTCGTCGCTTAAAAGATGTACATTAAAATGAGGGGGAGTATTATACACGCTGTACTCTTTTTCCTTTCACTAAGGTTTTTCCCACTGGGTTTTCTTAGTAAAGGTTTTAATGAGGTAGCATAACTGATCCAGAAGTATCAGTTAATTCAATTTGGTCATGAAGTACCTAAATAATATTTGTCCTGTAGTACAAATATTAATAGTGTATAATACAAGATTTTAATCAGGCATTTTTTTTATGGACATCCAAAGGGGAGTGTTGTAAACCGATGCATGGAGATGCATTGAGTTGGATGTCCAAATTGAAACTCATGTTGTTTAATTAGCTTAAGTTTCTATCCCATGTTAAAGAGAGAATTAATTTTGGCATTTATGTTTTAAGTTTTTGTTTGATGCTCTAGTTCTATATATAGAGCCAGTTGTAATGTTGTATGATAACCATAAGAAAGAAGAAAACAAGATTTTCCCCGTCTATATTTTCTTAATTTTATAACAAATTTGATATTTATACTAGTTTTTTTAATAAAGATGGGAGTCAAGCCTTTTAAATTTAAATGTTTATAAAGACTTCTATCCAGGTTTCGAACACTGACCTCCGATATTTATACTAGTTATTAGTTATTACTAGTTATTTGATTTTATTATTGGGTGCGTTTCCGACACGTGCTGGGTGACACTGCTGCAGCAACTCCCGCAGCCACAGGGAATCTTTACAGGCGCTGATATTCAGGTGCAAAGCTCGAAAATTCATCAAAATTGATTGGGAGAGGGATCGAACCCTGGTTATTTGGTAGCGCAACAAAGCACTTAACCACTGCGCCACACATTCTTTTGTGATACTTTACAGATTCGAATAAACATATAATAACATTAAGATATGTTTCATTTTCCACTATATTTTTCATATTTATTAATATATTTTATATAATAATTTATTATATCTAGCCACACCCGTATCTAAGATTTTTTCAAATTGCCGTATCGCCACACCCGCACCGCACCGGATACGATACTCGCACCCGCACTCATATAACATAGTTATATTGTGTTCTGTTAAGTTATTATGTTTTTCCTTAACATTATTCTTTCCTTGGTTCACAATATCTCTCTCTGAGTTGGTTTTATTAGTGATTGTGTGACAAGATTTCAAAATCATATATACATGCAATCTTCAAATGAATAAAATAAAACAATATAATATGACAATAAAATAAATAAAAAGATAGAAAACCAAAGTTTGCCTAGAAAGATTCAGACGATCCACGCAGTGCTAATAAATTAAGAGATACATGATACAATAAGCTCAGTGACGGAGCTTGACCCAAAATTTTGAGGGGCACAAATACTTGGGGGCACTAAAACATATATCAAAAATTTTCTTGGGGGGACACAATAAATACAGTATAAATTATACAAAAATTTCTAAATTTATATATAATAGCACTAGCTTTCAAAATTCTTAAGAGAAATACTTGCTCCAAGTTTTTATTATAATCTATACTCTAGAAAGAGGGGTAGGCTTCCAAGTTTTCTAGCTATGCCACATCATCATTACTCTCAACCATTGATTTGTTTCTCTCTCTTCATTTATCTTAATCAAATAGCTCAATTTAGTTTTACTTTTTTTATTAAAGAAAATATGATATGCATAAAAAACAATTTAAGACTCAAAATATTTGCAACTCTTTATTTTTTTTTATATGCATTTAGATGTAGCTAAAAATATATTAAGTTCAATATTTATTTAATAAGGTATATTTATGAAAAATGCACATTTCTTTTTAATATCTATTAATTTACATAATATTATTTTTCACAGCTCTAGTATAAAAGAAAACAGAACAGATCATCTGGAATATCAGAAATTAAAACGGCTTAACTCATATTAATTTACAGGAGATATCGATCCCACCTATATATAAACTCTCATTCCCTAGCTCAAGTTAATGGACTACGAGAGAAATTAAGACTTCGAAGTTTTCTAATTTTAATTAGATTCAATGTTGTAACATGCATGTCCTAATGGGACACATGTATGAATTGATAGACTTGATTTTCCATTGGACTAGTCTGCCCACTTGTGCAAATGGATGTAAAGGTCTAATTTCTCATAAATTGAAACATGGGCTTATCTAGATTCCGCGGACTGAGATCTTCTACCATATGGCAAAGTATGGTAGCCAATGAGAAGGTCGGGTTCGGTGGGGTCCACGGACTTTGGTAGGGCCCGAGGGGGATCACTCTCTATCTCTCTCTGCGCTGCACCCGAGCAGCATGTTAGGTGATATGAAGTCAGATTGCGCGTCCAGATCCAATTTGATCATACATGAATAATAAATTTGTTAATTCGACCTTTTTATTTGGACAATTTTGATGTTGGTAAACTTTACAAAAACGATAAGAGAAGTTGTCAGTGAATTTAGGCTTGTTATGAACCCTACGTATATAGTTTCTCTTGATTTATTTTCTTTACTTTCTTATGTACTCATTTTTTTCCTTTTTTTCTTTTTACATGTTCACTACGGTGATCAGCTTTGTACATTCTAATTTTTTATTTTTATATATGAAATTTGGGGCATGGTCCTCACATTTTTTATCTAAAAAAAACAGACTTTCCAAAAGGAAAACATGTAAAGTCCACCCTATAAACTAGCCCATCCATCCACCCTCTCTACAATCTGACAGACCCACATGCATTTATGTGCTTGTCATAGTTGCATAAATGTTAACTGGAAACCGTAATGTATCTGTTTGCTAGAAAATGATATATGCTGATCAAAAAGTTATAAATGTTCACTGAAAAATGATATCTGTTCATTATAAATACGGTGGATAGATAAAAGAGTGGTCACTAGCTATTACTCTTTACAAAAATGAATATACACCTGAGGGTGGGTGGGTGAGTGAATGGCGGCTACTCTAAAATGGCTCATATATTATATGCAAGTCACTGTCAATAGTCATCAACTTATTATACTAGAAGCGTACCCGCGCATCGTGGCGGGGAAATTTTAATTTTTATTCAAGGTAATAATATAATGATCCAAAAAAGTTCATATCATACAAAAAATGTCGATGGGTCGGAAATTGAGAAAAATAAAATTATCTTGCCTTTGAGATCAGAATATTCATCTTATCTGGAAAACCGTAGTGTAAGCTTTAATGTAGATATATTGATCTAGTACTTAGCAAGGCAACAGTCCGAAGCAGTGGCTATTCGAGTTGTTCAAAGCAGTGGCTATTCAAGTACTGAGAGGAAATTCTTCTCCATTTGATGAATTGTACCGTGACCAAATGGATAGATCCGGTCCTTACGTGCTTTTTATAATAGTATAGATTTGTAGCAAAAAATTTTTAATGACCTTCAGAGTTTCGCAGCAACATTTTAGTAGCTTCAAAGCAAATTTGTTTTTAAACGTTAACAATTGTATATAGATAATGTTGGTATATATTATTTCATATGGCCATATTTGTGTACTAAAAATTTTAATAAACGATGATGTACAATATATCTTTTGCATTTACAAATTTTTACTCACATGATATTATCATCCTTAATTTTACCATCACCATCAAACATTAATTAGTAACAAGTAATCTATACAATAAATATATATAATATAATTTATCATGGAGGACTTGACAATATCACTTTTTAAAAAAATATAAAAAATCATAAAAATCTTAAAATAGAAAAAAATTTTACAGAAGTATTTCTTAACTTATAGATTGATTATGTTTCCGATTATATTCAATTTAAGTGACATTTGTTAGCTCTTTAAAGATCCGCTAAATAATAACCGTTAAAAAGTGTACGAAAATTTGATGAGTCATTAAACGATGTTCAAATTAATTGAATTTGAAACACTATCAATCTATAAGTTAATAATACATCCGTGAACCATTTTTCATTTTTAAGATTTTTTATGAATTTTTATAAATTTTTAAAAAGCTCCATTGTCAAAATAAGCATTGTTAATGGATCCCTCCCTCCTCTTTATCATGTAAGCTTTGTATAAAATTAATAATGTTTGGTCCACTGAAAATCAAAAGATCCTAAGGACCGTTGAATTTCCCATTAATGGTTTTTTAAATATCTGAAGACTAAATTAATGCTGTTTTGTATGTGGACAGACTTTAACGTAAGAATAAGCTGAAGCATTATCGGTTCAATCGTGAGAGTGTGTAATTTCAAAGCAGTGGCTATTCGAGTACTGACCGAAAAAAATTTTCTCCATTTGATGAATACCGTGACCAAATGGACGGGTCCATTCTTTACGTACTTTTTATAATAGTATAGATACTAGCAAGAAATCCGTCTATTGGGCGGGTCTTTTAAACTAAATTCTAAACAATAAACTATTTATTTTAGTAATATGCAGTACAAATAGAAAGATAGAATTATGAAATTGAGTGAAGCGTCACGGACTCTCCATATTAGGATGGAGCAAAGTCGAATTTATCGGTCAAGCACACTGAAGCAAAAGCGGAGTGTTGCAGTTTCTTCATCCGAGATTATGGATCGAAGAGAAAAACCATTCTGAATCTCAAAGAACAAAAGTAAAAGTTGAAAACCAATGTTTTTTTCTTTAATTCGATCACAATGAGAGAAAAAGGAAACAACAATTGGACTGGGAGAGGCGACGGTGCGTTCGATGGAAAAGGTGTTGGGAGTTACAAGACAAAAAAATCGAAAAGGTCATCGGTTCGATCTATGGTAGCAGGGTAATACCTTTTCTCCGTTTCAGAAGTAGACTTAAACAAAAAAGAGAATCAATTTTTACGTCCTTTTTATAGGAGTATACATATTTTTAGGGAAGTGCTATCTACACCAAAATTTTTGTTTCTCACACCAAATTTAATTTTTTAAAATAATTGAGGGGTGGATGGCGGCTACTCTGAGTGGCTCATATACACCAAGTCACTATCAATAGCTATTATGCATACATTCCATTTTTGTGTACGAGAAAGTAGTCCAAAAACAGTAGTCAACGTAGAAGTTTCTTCGGCACACACCTATGCATCCATTAAAATTCAATCTCATAGACGTATCTTTCATAATGTAAACCTGTAATACCTAAGCTTAGAACAAGTCTATAAATTTGATTATTCAAAAAAAAAAAAAGACTATAAATTTGTTGGCGAGTGGTTTATTAACCAAACAAACAATTATTTAGCTTTGAGAACTCATTCTGAGAACCAAAAGCAAAGGGAAAATTAAAAAGAGAATATAAACATGAAGATATTTGTTCTGTCTCTCCTTGTTATTGTTATGGTAATATATGCTCCTCTCATTGCAAATGGGTGTTTTCAAGCAGAAAGAGATGCGCTTCTCACCTTCAAAGCTGGTCTAAATGATCCGGGCAACCTTACATCTTCATGGCACGGTCAAGATTGCTGCAATTGGAGTGGTGTCACATGCGACCAATTAACCAAGCATGTTGTGAAGCTTAATCTTAGAAACCCACATGTTTATAATTCGTATAGTGATTCATATGCATCTGATTACTATGATTGGGAATCTAATGTTTCACTGGTGAGATAAATTGAAGCTTACTTTCTCTTCGGTATCTGACTCATCTTGATCTTAGTAACCATTTATTCTTTACAAAAATCCCAGAGTTCATAGGTTCTTTTGAAATTTTGATATATCTGAACCTCTCTTTTTCAGATTTTAGAGGTGCCATACCCAATGAATTGGGAAATCTTACCCGACTTCAATTTCTTGACCTTGGTGGTTCTTTTTTTTTCTGGCACGGTTCCACTTCAACTTGGAAACCTGTCTAACCTTCAATATCTAAGTTTGTCTCAATCTTATTTTATGGCCAACATTGGCAGCCTATCTTGGCTTTATCGGTTATCTAATCTTAGGTATTTGGATATGGCATCGGCTTCCCTAAATAATAGAGTTGATTGGTCAGAAATTAACAATATGCGTCTACTAGAAACCTTGATTTTTTCTGATTGTAATCTTTCAAAAATTCCAATTGAACCATCTCATTTCAATTTCACATCTTTGACAAAACTTGATCTTTCTTCTAATTCATTTCATGATAAGCTACCCAATTGGTTATGGAACCTCACCAGTCTTTTATATCTCGATCTTAAATATTCTATGTACTACGGAAGCTTTCCTCGTGCTCTTTCGAACATGCTTTCATTAAATTACCTTAGCCTGGGGGGTAATTACTTTGAACATGTGCTTCTTGAACCGATAAGCAAATTGCATAATCTTAGAAATTTGGACTTGAGTTCATTGGAAATTGGAGGAGATATTGCTAATTTGATCAAAAGGTTAGGTTCCACATGGTATAACCTAGAGGTCGTGCACTTGAGTGGAAACAACCTTTCAGGGAATATATCAAACTGGATTGCAAAAATGAAAAATCTTTCAGTTGTTGATCTAAGTTCTAATTTGCTCTCTGGTCATATACCTAGCAAGATAGGGCAATTTACCCAACTGAAGGAGCTATATCTTAATGACAATTTTCTGTCAGGTGATATCACCGAAAATCATTTTGTTAACATTTCAAATCTAGATATTTTAGATTTGTCAGGCAACATGTTAACGGTGAAAATAAATGACAAATGGGTTCCACCATTTCAACTAAAATCACTTTCTTTAAGCTCTTGCAAGGTAGGGCCACCGTTCCCAAGTTGGCTTCAAGGGGAAATGCAACTTAGGAGTGTGACATTATCCAACACAAGTATTTTTGGTGCCATACCCACCTGGTTTTGGAAGAGGCCCTCTTCGATATGTTGATCTGTCCTACAATAAAATAAAAAATATGGGAGGTTTTAATGATGTTAGTGGTTCAATGCCGAGTAGTTGGAGTACATTGGAGAACTTGGATCTCTCGAACAATCAACTAGATGGGAGTATCCTAAATGACATATGTAAATTAAAAGGTTTATATTCCTTGGTTTTATCCAACAATGTCATATATGGAGAGATTCCAATTTGCTGGAAGAATTTGTCAAGTTTGGGAATAGTGGATATATCCGATAATCAAATTATTGGACAGCTGCCTTCCTTCATAGGATCATGGCAATTCCTTCAAATATTGCAACTTGATAACAACAAGCTCCATGGAGAAATTCCATCGATGTTGCAACAGTGCAACTGGTTACAATTTCTCTCCCTAGGCCGGAACAACTTTTCCGGAACAATTCCATCATGGATTGGCAAACAATTGCAATACCTTGTTGTTCTGCAACTACGGTCTAATAAGTTCACTGGTATCATTCCTCTAGAGATTGGAGAACTTTCAGACCTACAAATTTTAGATCTTTCGAACAATTCACTTGTTGGTCCGATACCTAGTTCTATTGGTAACTTCTATGGCATGAAGAATACTTCATCACAATTTTTTAGTTCGAGTTCTGATGGCTTTGGCATTGCACAAATATATGATGGCACCTTATACATAGATATTAATGGGCAACAAAACTATACTTCCAGGCCTCTTGATTTTGCGAAAATCATAGATTTCTCTGGGAACCGTCTGAGTGGACAGGTTCCAAAAGAAATATGGTTGCTTGAAGGTGTCATCTACTTGAACTTATCCAAAAATAGTTTAATGGGAGAAGTCCCGGAATCAATTCGTCAAATGGGATCTTTAGAATCTTTCGACCTATCATTCAATAACTTCTCCGGTCCAGTTCCGCAAGCCTTGTCAAGCTTATCCTCTTTACACAACTTGAACTTATCTTACAATAACTTTTCGGGAAAAATCCCAACAGGAAGACAACTAGATACTATTAGTGCTCCCTCAGTTTATGTGGGGAACCCGTACCTCTGCGGGCCTCCATTGGACAAAAGTTGTTATTATAATCAAGTATCTAGAGGAACAGACTCTACTCATGGTGACAACAAAAGGGAAACGGTATGGTTTTATTTGGTAGTAGCTTTGGGTTTCGCTTTAGGATTTTGGTTAGTTTGGGGTGTTCTTATTTTCCTAGATGCTTGGAAAACTGCTTACCTTTCAGATGATTGATGCATTATTTGATAAAATGTATGTATACGTTGTGCTTGCAATTATGTGGTTTGCTTAATGTTCATGATTAATTGAAGATGAAAGTGATTTTCAGTGTGCCATATAATAATTTGAGTTCCGAATCTCTCAATTGGTATATATTTTTCTTGTAGCTAGTACTTGACAGTACAATTTTGTAATTCTATGTATTTAATATATATCATGGATGTGGAATGGTTTCTACGTTATTTCGTTAGAATCTGATGGTTATCTCCTTTCTTAAGGCCCTAAACATAACAATATCAATATGTCAGTATAAATGAATCTGTGAGGAGGAACAATGTTATGATTTAATTTCTTCCTTTCTTTTTTTCTGTTTATCTTTTTATTTTTGTAAAAGGCCAATATGTTGCAACACGATGTACAAGGTGGTTTTTGGTTGAAAGGACAACAGGGGTGGCAGAATTAATATAACATAGATCACTCGAAAGTTTTATGCGTTAATTAAAGAGGAAAAATTAATGTGCTACGATACAAGCATTAAATTTGCAGTTCATAACAAAAGGCTATAGGTTTCAGTTAATTCAAAGTTTTGTGCTAATGGCTACTCACTACTGCCAAGTTACTGGTGCCAATATGAATGTCGAAATAAGTGACGGTTGAGTTATTAGTTTCGATAGCTAATTAAGGTGGATCCGAACACGAGAGCTTTTTGGAAAATCACATGTAAAATATAAATTGCTATTAATTTGTTTCATTTCTG